>CM066033.1:527679458-528925116 GCA_033557465.1 Ichthyophis bannanicus
AGAGAACCTTGCCAGGGTAACCCTCTGACCTCTTACAAGTGTGGATCGCTGGGTAGGTTGCAGCCAACTACTTTATGGATGCTGTTCCCTCCAGCAGCATTTTTATGTAAAAGCAGTCTATATTTGGTGTGTATTTCTTCAATGTTGTCTTATTTATTTTATTTATTTATTTTATTTTATTTATTTTATACTTTTCTTTTATACCGCTTTTTCCCAAGATCAAAGGCGGTTTACAAATAACATAATGAACAGTTTACAATTAACATATTGAACATTGTTTTACATAGAACATAGTATTTTCTTTAAACTATGTACAATTAACTTTTCATGAACAATAACATGGAGCATATAATTATACATATGCTGAACTATTTACATCAGTCAAATATTTACATTAGTCAGTTATTAATCATGGTTTCGAAGGGTTGTTTTTCTTATGTGTGTTGAGGTTTGAGGCTTTTTGATCTGTGTTTAGGGAGGATTTTTATGTAGGTGTGGTGAGGAGGATGGAGGGGGTTGATTAAGGTTTATAAAGTGTTCTTTAAACAGATATGTTTTTAGTTCTTTCCGGAATGTCTGGAGATCCTTTATTTTGCGGAGGTATAGTGGGAGTTTATTCCATATGGTGGGGGCTGCATATGAGAATGCTCTTGAGCTTGTGGTTTTTTTTGTTTTTCGAATTGATTTTTTTATGTCTAGTGAGTGGGTTGCATTTTGTCTGCGGGTTCTATGTTCTTTTGGAGCATGTAGTAGAGTGGTTAGATGTGAAGGTGATATGCCGTTGATAAGTTTAAATGTGGTTAAGAGTATTTTGTATGATATTCTACTATTTATGGGAAGCCAGTGTAGTTCAGCGAGGATGGGAGTTATGTGGTCAGTGAGGCGGGCTTTTGCTGTTACTCGGGCACAGATGTTTTGAGCTCGTTGGAGTAAGTTAATATTTGTGAGAGGGAGGCCGATAAGTAGACTATTACAATAGTCAAAGTGAGGAGTGATGAGTGTGCTGATAACAGATCTGAAGTCATGTGTGTCTAGTATTGGTCGTAGGTGTTGAATGGTTTTGAGTTTATAGAATATGGTTTTCACGGTTTGTTTTATGTGAGGGATCATACTAAGTGTGTGGTCTATTATGATGCCTAGGTATTTTACTTCCTTTTTGATTGGGATTATTGTATCGTTAATTGTTATTGTTTCTGGGAGAGTAGTGTCTGGTTTTCTTGTTACAAACATTGCTTCAGTTTTTTTTAGGTTGATGCTAAGGTTATTATTTTGTAGCCAGGTATTTGCTTCACTGATACAGTTTAGTAAGTTCTGGTAGTTGGGATTATTTGTGTTTATTGGTTGAGTGAGCATGATGTCATCTGCGTATATATAGTGGTTGACTTTATGTTTTTTGAATATATTTGTGATGGGTTGGAGATATAGGTTGAAAAGGAGGGCCGATAGGGCCGAGCCCTGTGGAATACCTTGTCCTTGTATGAATGGCTCAGAGGTGTCTTGACCCAATTTAACGCGTATTGATCGGTTTGTGATGTATGATATAAACCATTGTAGAATTGTTCCTCCTATTCCTAGGCTTAGGAGTCTGTTAATAAGTGTGTTGTGGTGGACATTGTCAAAGGCACCGGCTATATCAATGAATATGAGGATGTAACCTTGGTTGCATGTGTCAGTGCCCTTTATGAGGTCATCCATGAGTGTTATAAGTAGAGTTTCGACTCCATGTGAAGGGCGGAAGCCAAATTGATGTGAGTCAAGTGGTGCATGTGTGTCAATAAAATCTTGCAGTTGAAGCTGTATGATTTTTTCTATCACTTTGGCAATGAACGGTATGCTGGCTATGGGCCTGTAGGAGTTTGGGTCTGTAGGATTGAGTTTATTATTTTTTATTATAGGGCGTAAGGATGTGAGTTTTAGGGCATCTGGCATGATGCCCTTAGATAGTGATTGGTTTACTATATTTTGTATATGTATAGCTAATTCAGTTTTGGTGTTTTTTATCCATGACACTGGACAAGGATCTAGAGGGGAGGTAGTGGTGTTGATCATTGATATGATATTGAGGAGGTGTTTTTGTTCAATATCTTGAAAGGTTATCCATTTATTTGTTGGTTTTAATTCCGTGGGTATGGTTATGATTGTGCTGGATGATTTGTTTTTTAATTTGTTAGCAAAATGAGTTGCAAGAGTTTGTGCGCTTATCGTTGATTGTTCAGGCTCTGGAGTTTGGGTTTTTGTTAGTGTCCTTATAATTGTAAATAGTTCTCTTGGTTTATTGAGTGCCATATTTATGACTTTTGTGTGGTATTCTCTTTTCGATCTGTTAATAGTGTCTTTGTATTTGTTAAGGAGACTTAAGTATTGCGCCTTATTATCGCTTGTTTTAGATTTCCTCCACCGTTTTTCTTGTTTTCTTAGTTGCTTTTTTATAGTGGAGAGTTCTCTATTAAACCATTTTTCTGATTTTCTTTTTGTGAATTGTTTTTGGGGACCTTGAGTGGGAGTTGCTGCTTCTTTTATTATTGAGTTCCATTGTTCCATTATGGTGTTGATTTCTGTTGTGTTATTTATAAGGTTAGGTAATACGGTTTCTAGGAAGGTGTCTTTGTTGAAGTGTGTAAAGCGAGATTTATAAGGTGTTGGAGTAATCTCTGTGTTAGTGTGTGATAGTGAGAGTAAATTGAAGGTTATTAAGTGGTGGTCTGACCATGGTACTTCTGTGATGAAAGGTGGGGATTGTAGTTGGTGTTTATTAAAGGGAGTGGGGATGAATACAAGGTCTAGAGCGTTACCTTTTGTATGTGTGGGTGTTTGTATGATTTGATTGTAACCCATTTCCTTCATTGAATCCATAAAGTTGATTGTGTGTTGTGGGTTGAGCGACGGAAGGTTCAGATCCCCTAATATAACAAGTGGTTTTCTCTGTGTAGCTGTACATGCGAGTTCTAGAATGGGGGTCTTATGTTTTGGATTCCTTTCTATGTTCTTCCTGCATTCCTCAGCCTTCTTGATCCAGCATCAACCCTTTGCTGAGATCTGGCCTGTTTCTCTGCTCAGTCCTCTCAGTGAGAGCTTGTGTGCTTTTGCTCCCAGTCTTCTTTCTTGGTTCCCACCAGTTAATTCCTGGTGACTGTCAGCACTAGAGGGCTCAACTTGAAGGGAAGATAGCCATGGCAAGTGGACGACCATGCCTAATCCTCCTTGTACATGAAGATGCTATGTCCAATGGAGAGCCTATCTGTGAACCTTGTCCGATCACTGTTCCTTGGACTTCCTTACTGACAAGATTCTTCACACTGTTTTTGGTTTAGATTTAATTACTTTCCTTTCCACAGTTGAGTTACAAACCAGGACCACAAGTTATTTTACTATCACAATGCAAGGGTGAAAAAACTTGCCTAAGCATCAGTGGGAGAAGCAGGATTTGAACCCTTGCTTCTTTGGATCTCAGCCTCGTGTGCTAACCACTAAGCTAATCCTCCTTCACTTTTCTTTGTGCTATAGATGGTAATGGTTCTGAAAATTAATTGAAATTAATGATTTGCCATTCATTTGGGACCAGTTTCCATTTGTTTCATGAAAAGAGAGACGAGTCAAAAATGGACTCATTCATCAATTTTTTTTTATTTAATTCAAAATGAATGCTCATTTTAGCATATCTGGAATCTTTTTCAATTCTCAAGACTGTTTGGCCCGAATGCAGTGACTTCAACTGCGATACAGAAAGAAAGCATGTTCTATAAGGGGGTAATTCCAGAACACGAATAAGCCCTTTGGATGTATGGCATAGATTTTCTAGTAAAAATGCCTATGACCGTATTCTGAAACCCTGGTGGCCCTACATGTACATGGCGCCAGCACATGGATCTCAGAACATGGGTTGAACAGGGCATGGTCAGCAGTGGAGACGTACAATGCATATTCAAGAAAGGCCCATGTACGTTCTGTATGTTTCCCACAGACTTCCACGTTATGCCTTCAGAAACATGAAATAAGGCCATGATTGTGACAAAGAGGTTTTGAACCAGTTTGTCTGTAGTCTGGAGGACCACATGATGCAGTTGTAAAGAAGAGAATGCAGAGGTGGGGGAAGGTGGTATGATAAAGACACATTAATAGATACCCCTACAGAAATATTCAGAGCTGCAATGGTGATTATTCTGGATATGCTGACAATTACTGTGTTAGCTAGAGGAGATTATCTAGGACACCCTGACAATTTCTGTCTTCCGAGAAGTGGGACTGTTGATGTAGGGATTGTATGTGGGTGAGTATAGGACGGATTAATGTGTGGGTGAGGAAAGCAGTTCCAATTAGTAGTCCTGGCACTCCATGTCATTGTATTAAACCAGCTGTTTTCTAGAGGTTCAGGTCATCTTTTCTGCAGATGTATGTTTTATGTGACTGCAAGTGAGAGAGTGTGCGTGTATGTGGTTAGAGGGATGCATGGGGGAACTTGGTGTGCTCATCCACAATATTGAGGGGACATCCATGCCTGATCAGAACCTAGTCAATAGGGATGACCACAGCATGACCTGGTGACAGTGTGCTTGGCCAGGATACATCAGAAATAGATCTCTGCAGCTGAATGTCACAGCATATCTCTGTCAATGATAAGAGGCCCTCAAAATGAGTGCAGGCAACAGAGCAAACAGCACTGACAGCGGTCTCACAGATGAGCACACAGCACCGACAGCGGTCTCACAGATGAGCACACAGCACTGACAGCGGTCTCACAGATGAGCATACAGTACCGACAGCGATCTCACAGATGAGCACACAGCACCGACAGTGGTCTCACAGATGAGCACACAGCACCGACAGTGGTCTCACAGATGAGCACACAGCACCGACAGTGGTCTCACAGATGAGCACACAGCACTGACAGCGGTCTCACAGATGAGCATACAGTACCGACAGCGGTCTCACAGATGAGCACACAGCACCGACAGTGGTCTCACAGATGAGCACACAGCACCGACAGTGGTCTCACAGATGAGCACACAGCACCAACAGTGGTCTCACAGATTTGTATAAATAGATGCTGGTGCTCTTGGGCATTTAGTAGTGCTGTTTGTGCTAGTGCATGCACTCAATCTGAGGATCCCTAATTACTGTCAGGGATATGCTCTGACATTTAGCTACAGAAGACCTTTTCTGATATCTTCTGGTCAATACATAGCATTGTACAAACTGTTGTCAGATGACCAATGCAAGCACAACTAAAATGTTCTCCTACTGCCATGTGTGTGTTTTGCTGCAGGGTATGGCAGGTACTTGCTGTTGTAACATCTCTGAGTGCACCGAGATCACTTGGCAGTGTTCTGGTCATGCAAAGGACTAGCTTTTCTGGTCTTTTGTGCATCAGCACATTTATATCATCCATTTTCATGGGTAGTTTGCATGAGCATCACACCATCAGTGTGAGAAGCAGCTTCAGGGATGCACATTTTAATTGGGGAGGCGTGGCCACATGGAGACAGGCAGCATTGGAGATATACATCGTTTGGAATTAATTGAGGGCAGGGACGTCTAGGCTGCTTGCTATGTATACCCATGTCCCAGGGTTTGTGCGTGCCGTGCCAGACCCGTCTATGTCCTTGATTCCAGAAGCATGGATATATCTACAGCCGCGGTTGCGGAATTGGGTTTAAATTGGGCCCATCTTTGATTTGGCCGTGCCCGCAGCCCAGATGCGCACATTATGGAATCACGCTCCACATCTTTTAGCAAGAAAGGAAGGAGACTTGGAATGGAAATGAGGCTGCTGTGCATTCATACCAAGCTTCAATATGATCTTTGCAGTCAGACAGATCCTAGTGTCTTTTACAAATGCATGTTGCTCTTAGGCTATGATTGAAACTCTTACTCTATAAAAATAAACCCGGAGCTAACAGGCAATTAGCTTTTATTGCTACTCCATTTTGTCTGTCAGTACTTCTTAGATTAACTGCTTCACTTTTAGTTCAACATTTGAACAAATAGTTCCATTACAACAACATCATCTTATGACCAGCAATGCTGAGGCTGAATTACTTGTTTTGGTAGGTACAGGTGTACATAGACTCTAGAGACTGTAAGTCTTGAAAAATATTCTATATTTGAAAATATTAATTGAAATGTAAAGCTGAAAATGTAAACAGCAAAATACATTTTAGAAAAGATTCAGGGTCTGCAAGAAACCACTCAAATTAAGATCTACAGGCGATAATCCCTGGCTACTGAATTCTAATCCTGGATCTGGCACAGATCTTCTGACAAAAGCGATATGTGTATCTGATATTTCTTGAAAAGATAATAGCTTTCATTTGTTTCAGTTCTCCCAGAATAGGATATGTAAGTCTGTCACTCTGTTGTAGTTATATCAACTTTATTTTTCTTTAATGTCCTTTCCAGGTTTTAGTTTTGCTTTGACTGCTAGGTTATCTTTTCTTCTGTTGACAATAATCTGGTAATTGGACCTGGAGGGCATTTAGAAAGAGAAAAAAAAAACATAAACCCTTCCCTTTATATGAAAGTCAGTCTTGTACTTTTATGGTGAAAATTTATCAGTTTATACACTGAAATATTTTTGTTCCAAGAGAATGACCTGAATCGAATGAATGAGAAACCAAAATGTCTTCACAAAGCATTTCTGGAAAATACACTGTCTATTCCACATAAACAGGCAATTCACAAATGAAATATCATTCACTAATATCTGATTTCAATATATCAACCTTCATTAGTGGCGTATTCAAGCACAATTTTCATTACACTAGAGACATTCAACAGAATTTGTTTGAATAAATTCCTAAATGAGCTGAAGCTACTATGGCATGAAAAGTAAATCTCAATGTTTATTATACAGTAGCTATGTTTGCCAACCAGATGCAGAACCAAATGTTCTGACATTTGACTTCATTCAAACCCCATGAGACTATTTTAGCAAAATTCATAACATTTAAATAATACTGTATATGCTGATGATATTATCCATGGCAAAATTATTTTGCCACAAAAGTGAAAATTATTTCAGATATGTGGGATGATCTAACTGGAATTGGCTAAGATAATAGGAGAATGCAGGATCTGGCTGAAAAGCATTGTTAACTCCTGGCCTTATTAGTTAACTTAGGGCCCCTTTTACTAAATCCCACAATGGATTTGCCATTAGCGTGCCAAACTCACACTGTCAGGGGACATGTTCAGTGTGTCCCCAGCAGCTAATGTGTGAAGGGTTTTCCTAAACTGCACTCTACTAGGTCAGGTTCATCTAACAACTTCTATAGAGAGGTCATTAGGAGACACGTTGCTGCTGAGTGCACAATTGCCCTGGTGCTAGCAGCAATGTGCTCTCCACACCCACTCTGTATTCATTCCCCATCACATCCCATGATCGCTGATTAACGTGTGTTTTAGAATGCCCGTTAACCAGCTAATGGTCTTTAGTAAAAGAGGCTCTTAGTTTATTATCCAAGGAATACCACAGGGTTCAGCTTTGTCTTCTATACTTTTCAATATGTATATCCAACCTACTGTATATGTAACATCATTAAACTTCACAAACTCCATTATCACCTCTATGCTGATGACATCATGGTATATGCTCCAATAGTCTTACAATCTCTTGACACATCAGCAATTTCTAGATGCCTCCAAGATATGAGTACCTGGCTTGCAGATAATAACCTTACACTTAATTATGATAAAACAGAGGCAATGTTCGTTACTAGAAACCCCAATTTCATTCCACCGCAAACTATTAACTTACTAGATAGATCCATTGTAGTTAAGAATGAGGTCAAATACCTAGGCATAATATTGGATAAGGCTTTGAACCTTAAATCTCATATTGCTACGACTGCAAACAAGGCCTATCATCGTTTAAAGATTATTAGAAAGCTCAAGCCGTTACTCCTTCAAGACCATTTCCGTACAGTGTGTCAAGCACTCATTACACCCCCCTCTTAAATTACGGAAATTTTCTGTATCAAGGCCTCCCTCAACAGACTTTACACCCTCTCCAGATGGTTCAAAATACCGCTGCACGCATCATCACTGGTACTGCAAGAACAGATCATATCTCCTCTGTCTTACAGCAGTTGCACTGGCTTCCAGTTCATGTCAGATCTAAATTCAAAACACTCTTAATTATCTTTAGAATATATAATCATCTATCGGCAGATGCACTGCAGAGTATTATAACAAGGGATATTACTATTATTATTATTCAAGCCATGGCATTTTCAATAACATCATATGGATGTGAAAGCTGGACAGTGAAAAAGATAGACAGGAAGAAAATTGATGCCTTTGAATTATGGTGCTGGCGGCGAATACTGTGTATACCATGGACTGCCCGAAGAACAAACCAGTCTGTACTAGAGGAGATCAAACCTAAGCTTTCTTTAGAAGCTCAGATGACAAGACTTCGACTTTCATACTTTGGACACATCATGCGGAGAGAGAGATCATTAGAGAAAGACATCATGCTTGGCAAGATAGAAGGTCAACGCAAAAGAGGAAGGCCAGCAGTGAGATGGATCGATACAATAACAGCAGCTACGGGTACCAGTCTGTCAACAATGAGCCGCCTGACTGAAGATCGAACACAATTTAGGACAGCTATCCAGAGGGTCGCCATGAGTCGACTCCAACTCGATAGCACTTAACAACAACAACATTATTAATAGGCCAAGAAGAAACAACAATAATAATGACAATAGAATTAGCACTCTTACTGGATATTGTAAGACCAAGCAAGCGACTTCAAGCAGAGCTCCTTCATTACTGGTGTCCAGACTTTGGAATTCTCTCCCAATGGACCTAAGGACTATGAGTGATATTATAGATTTTCGTAAAGCCCTAAAAACCCTGCTTTTCGCAGAAACTTATGAGTTAGTAAACAATCAATAGTTTCTACCATTTAGTCTACTATTACTTACATCAACTCATCTTAGTTTTGTTTAGTGTTATGTATAATGTTTTATGTACCTCATGCTATTTGTAACCTTCCATTTTGTAATGTGGCCACTTTGATTGTAGGATAAGGGATACAAATCTGTCTAAATAAATAAATATTCCATATAGACTTGGCATAAAAAATACATTCTTAGGATGAATGCAGAAACATTGAATTCAGTTTAAGACTATTCTATCTTATATTATGACCGTGCAGTGACTGATTTCAATTTCTACCTCTCCTTGGGCATGGTCAGTGCTGCTGCCCTCACTCCCTGTTTCCTAAAATGGTTGGATAAGGCCCAGCTGGGAGCCCATGGTAGTGTCTCAACAACTTGGCCCTTGTATAGTAGCTGTAGAAGCAGTGGGCCATATAGTGAGATCTGTAGAAGCAGTGGGCAGATACTGTCAGAGACAGCAATGTGAAATGCTGCTTTCTTCATTTGCATACACAATTGCACCATTTAATGTAGCCAAGATCTACTGCAAAATTTTCAGGTCTCCAAACATTATCAGAATTTTGCTGACCTGGGCCAGAAATTCAGGTCTGGCACTATGTAGTTTAGGACAATGGTTCTCAACCCACTCTTTAGAGACCACCTAGATGGCTGGGTTTTCACGCTAGCCACAATGAATATGCATGAGAATATATTTGTATGCACACCTCCTGTCATATCACAAACCACTTTAAGCCTAATTTTTATAGCAAATTATTTTTGTCAGACCCACTTTTACTCCAAACATGCCATTCTGACTGCTAGGTGTAAATGGTCCATTTTACTTTATTGATTAATATAAACATTTTTAACTACTCTACCTTCTATTATATGAAAGTATATTTCATGAATATTCACTGTGAATATCCTAAAAAACAGACTAACTAGGTGGTCTACAAGCGCTAAATTTTCACAGCTCTACCCTAACTCCAGGAGGCCCTGGACCTGGTTACAGAGGTGTATTACAGATCCCGGTGTTGGGGTTTCACAGCTCTGCCCTAACTCCAGGAGGCCCTGGACCTGATTACAGAGGTCTATTACAGATCCTGGTGTCAGGGTACCTACATCTGTTGGGGTGTCACAGCTCTGCCCTAACCCCAGGAGGCCCTGGACCTGATTACAGAGGTCCATTATAGATCCTGGTATTAGGGTACCTGCATCTGTTTCATTTTCACAGCTCTGCCCTAACTCCAGGAGGCCCTGGACCTGATTACAGAGGTCTATTACAGATCCTGGTGTTAGGTTAACTGCATCTGTTGGGGTTTCACAGCTCTGCCCTAACTCCAGGAGGCCCTGGACCTGATTACAGAGGTATATTATAGATCCTGGTGTCAGGGTACCTTCATCTGTTGGGGTTTCACAGCCCTGCCCTAACTCCAGGAGGCCCAGGACCTGATTACAGTGGTCTATAGCCCAGCTAGATGTGTTGGTTCATGCTCCTGTTGCATTTGGCCACAACTGCCCTATTCACAAGAGGCCTTAGTCCTGACCACAGAGGTATAGTAGACATCCTGGTGTTATGGTAGTGGCTCCTGGTGATGTGTTCAGGGCCACCAATCCCCATGCGACGCCAGAACACATCACACATATTGCAATAAAGATATCATGGTGGCATGGCGGGTGTGTCTGCTGATGTGTATAGGTCAGGCAAACACACATATGTGTGTTGTACAACACAGAGGATTAAGAAACACCTCCCCTGGAGACCAGCATGCCTACCACATACATGGCATGGTGCTGCCATGTCATGCAAGGAGAGCATAGGAACAGGGTAAGGGGGGGTCCAGTGGTTGCTCACAGGACACGTTGGTGGCACCCCACACATGCCAAGACCCACAGCCACACATGCAGGCTGCACTGCCCAGATGTCCTGGACCGCCTCCAAAGGAGGGTGCTGCAGCAACGTGGCATGAGTGTTGCGGCCTCTACAGCGCAGTACAGCATGTCACAGTGGCCCAACAGCCTGTGGGAGGCCACATTATGTTTATGTGGCATAGCAATTGCATGATGGTATGCTAATGACCGTCTTCCCCCACAGAGGATGCTGCTGCTGGTGAGGGACCATCAACCTCAGGACCCCACAGAACATGTCCCACAGCTACAGTCCAGCCGGTCGAGGAGGAAGAGGATGCAGAGGGGGAGGCAGCAAAGGCTGAAGAGGACGACAGGGACATGGTGGAGTGGGGCGGGAGGGAGGGGAGGGTGAGGGTGAGGGTGCGTGTGATGCATGGGGTGCGTGCGATGAGGAGGAGGAGAGCAGGGAGGGGCGAGGGTGAGGGTGGGTGGGAGGTGTCAGGGGGAGGAGGGGGGTGTGGAGGGGGGAGGGTGGGAAGGGACATAGGACAGCACAGGGCACTGTGGGTCCCTGCCAGCTGCTGCATGTATGCGGCGATGGTGCCCATCTGGGTGTAGCTATGCCACCCATTGCCACAGACAGGGCCCACACACATGCCACCACACAGACACCAGGCACCTGGTCTGTATGTGGTGGCAGGTGTGTCCGGGATCTGACAGTGGCAGTGGCTGGCATGCTGCAATGCCAGCGGGCCCAGGACCATAACATCTGGTGGCTGGCAGGCGCCATTCAGTGGATGGCTGCTGAGATGCACATGCAGCGTACGGCTGTTATGGGTTGTGCATCTCGACAGCCATCCCCTGATGGGCGTCCCAAGAGCGTGTGAGGGTCCCAGTGGTGCCCACACTTGTGTCCTATGTTGTCCTGTCTCCCGGGACCCAACATGTGGGCTTCTGTAGACAGTACTTGTTTTAAATATTTCTGTAAATACAGTTGTGTTAATACATCACAATGTGTCTCATGTGTCTCCCTTACAGACAGACTGTTGACATGAGTATTGGACATGTGCGTAGATCCCTATGTGTATGTGTGGTAGACATAGGTAACATACATGGACCGTCTCCATACTCAGGTGTGGGGGCTGGCCATGTGCGTAGGCATCTGTGTCCCCTGGTCCCCTGTGATGTACCGATGTACTGTGTGTCCCAGCAACTATGGTCACATGCATGCTTCCTGTGATGTGTAGGCTGCATATCTGATGCATCATACTTGGAGGAGGATGAAGGGAAAGGCTAGCAGTAGGTATGTGGCAGGAAGGATAGGATGGACTGCTGTACCAAGGAGCTGCACAGGGGAATAGCTGGTGAGGCCAAGACAGGTGGATGTTGGTCTGGAGGAGGAGCAGCAGCTCACTACAAGTGCTGGGGAAGAGTAAACAACTGACTGTAGCTAGCTATCTTTGCCTGTCTGTGTCTCTCTCAAGCATCTGCAGTTAAACAGCTATGTAGGCCCTGGTGTGGGTCAGAGAGAATGGTCACACATGTGGGTAGACTAATGGAGAGGATATGGGGTGTGAAAGAGTGACAGATCCGTAAAACATAAATGTACCACCATAAACATATTCCTGGTCGACGGGAGAGGTAGGGTATACCCCCACACATAGGTAGAAGGGTGCACACATGGCACGGTGCATGGCACACAGGGCATGGTATAATGTATGTGTGTTGATTGGTGGTAGTGCAGATACCCCACCCCTAAGGGAAATGGGGAGGTACATATGACCAGGGTGACAACATGGGGGACAGGGTACTCAGGGGAGCACAGTGGCAAACACTGGAGACGTGCACATAGTTATAAACAGGTTTAGCTGTCTTTATTGTCACAGATAGAGTGACCTGTTCCCCACAATCACAACCTGCGTGGCCGCCCACGTCCACGGCGACCATGGCCCAAACCACCTCTTTGTGCCGGTTATGCTGGTGCTGCATCTGGCGCTGGTGCTGGCTGCTGGGGACGCCCAGTCATGGCCTCCTGGGCATCCGCAATACGCACTAGAGTCGCTGCCATCACCTCAGCTGTGGCACGCAGCTGGCTGACCTCCTCCCGAATAGCCATTAGAGCCTGACGAGTGCCTGTGGGTGAGACACAAAGTGATGTGTGAGACATGTGTTACACCTCCCACCGTGACTCATGCACATATCTGGCATATCCCAACAGACCAGTCCTGAGAGTAATCAGGCATGCGACGACTAGCAACACAGTACCATGTTTACATCTGTGTGTCCCATGATCCTTCCTCAGGCCAGGAAATGATACTGATGAAGGGTCGTGGGAATCCCAGATATGACACATGGTACTGTGTTGCAGTTCATTGAGTGAATGATTGATCTGCATACCTTTCGTATGAGATAGGCCGGATAACGTGGGGTTCGTGGCACACAGATATATATCTGGGGGGCCCTGTTTGCTCTAAACCCGATGCACAGTACTGATTACTATGACTATCTAAGCTAGGTACCATTACCCAGAAAGAGGGGTCCGCTGAGTAAGCTGTCTAGGTGATCTGGGATAGGTGTTTACTGCTGTACATCTCCTTGGGGTATATGGAGGTGAATAGTGGGCGGATGTATAAGCTCATTAAAATTATGACAACAGATGACCCATGCTACAAGAGGGGGGATCGCACATGGCACAGACTCCCACATAACATACAAAACTACGTGCTATGGTGTCATTATATTGGGGAGCACATGGAATGTCATTGTGAATGTTACCCCAACTCCCAGGGCGTTTGCTGTTTATTCTGTTGCCCACCTTCAGCATCGTGCCTTGATGAGGCAGTATGAGTCCGCAGCTCCGCCAGGATCACATCCGTGCTGGTGGATGGGATGCCTGATGTCCCCGGTGCTTGCACTGTGTGCCGACTCCCCTCCGTCTCTGTGCCCTCCACAGCCAGTGTGCTGCTGCTGCTGGAGGACCCCACTGGTGTGTGGACATCTGCTGCCCCGTCTTCTGCCTCGGGCACCACATTTGTCCCTGGGGTCTCACCACCAGTGCTGGCCGTGACCTCTGACTCTGCGACCCCTGGCCCCTCAGCATCCTCTGGCACTGGCATATCCTCCTCCTCATACGCCTCCATGGCCTGGATGTCACCTGGGGGGGTAGAACAGGGTGCACATCACAGATGGGCTTGCACAGAACACATATGTACACCTGTGTAGTACATCCCCAACAGCAGCAATGTGTTGTCCACATGTAACTGCTGTCCCTGCGCCTACACTGGGGAAAACACATGTGTGCACAGTGTGCTATAACTGGCATGGAGGGGGAGGGGCAGCCTCTTGCGCTGGTGGAGCTGTGCCACATTCAATGTTGTGTTTTGGGGGGATGGGGTGGGGAGTGCCGGGCCCACTGTGTGCAGCACTAGGTATGCACTGTGCATATGACCTGGGATGTGGGCTCAGTGCTACATGTACCCGGGGTGCATGTTGGAGCCCTGAATGTGATTGTGGCCTGTCATAGTGTGTGTGAGCGATATCTATGCATTGGATTGTGTGGTATACACGGTACGTGTAGCAGCATGCATCCTGGTCAGCCAGACGTGTATGGGGACTGCCGCTTTGGTAGCCACTGTGCGATGCGGGTAGACAGCTATCCAGTACTCTGTGGGTGTGGTGGATTGTTTCAGGGGATGGGTGGAGCAATGCTGGGCATGGGGTTGCACCGTGGGTGGGGGTCATGGGAATGTGTTTGTGGCACTGTGGTACATGTATAGGAGCTGACCCCAGGTGGTGTGGGGGTTGGGCTAGGTGCAGTTGTTGAAGCTTTGGGAGTGTGCACCCCAATGTCTTGTGAGGGTGGATGGGGGATCCCTACTATATGTTGGCCAATGACAGAGTAGTATGTGTCTGATATGTGTGTGATGTGGTCTTTGGCACTGGTTTGTGTCCACCTCATAATCTCAGTGTGAGAGGCCGTTCTCTGTCACTGTTCTGGGATATGTCTCTAGACAGGTAATGTCAGACACACGTCATAGCTGTTATAGGCGGAGGGTGCGGGGCCCCCGAGGTCAATGTGTGTTGGGCTAGATGTATGTCCCTCCTGTATGTTTCCCCCTGTCATATTGTGATGCATGACTGGCTGCAGATGTATGATGATTCTGTGTGACCTATATGCTAGGTACAAAAAGCTGCCGCATGTGCTGGGATAATAGGGTGGAAGGTGTTAGGGGCCCCCCCCCATATGAATGGTGCTCTTTTCCTCTCTTGCACAGTGGAGGAGGGGGGGCAATCCACCTGGCTGATGGACTACCTCCCCCTGGTGCTGTACACCTGTTCATTGCTCTACTACGTCCAGGACTGTGACTGTCGTGGACACAGTCCCAGGTACCTGTCACAAACACCCTGTAGAGACCTTTCCATGTTTTGCTGGTTGTGTGGACCGCAGTTACCTGTGTTGGGGCACACGTGTTCACAGGACATAAGTCCCCCACCATCCCGTCCATGGCCAGCATGTGCTGGGCCGTGAGCTGTATGTGTGCTGCATATCTCAGACCTACCTGCCTGTGGATGGGCGGTGTCCAGCATTTCAGGCAATCCACACAGGTAGATGGGACCAAGCTTTTCTGTGAGCTGCTGCTCCAGGGGTGACAGGGTTAGGACAAAGGGGGCACTCCCACCGGTGCCCATGGCATGTCGCCTCTCCGCCACCATGTGTGCACGAACACCACGCTTGATGTCATTAAATATTTTTCTGAGGCTGTCCAGGTCCCTGGGTGGCCCCCCGGCCTGCACTACGGCTTCCTGTACCTCCTCCCACACGTGTATGCATGTCCCCACTGTGGTGCTGGAGCTCAGCCATCCATAGAGCACCTCATAGCGCTCCAGCACACTGGCCAACAGGATGTGGTTCTCCTGCTTGCTGAATCTAACTGCTCTCCTCCGTTCCTCTGCTGGCACTGGGACTCGCCTCCGTTTGGCACTGGGTGGCCTCTCGGGCTGCCCCTATGTGGGATGGGACACATCTGATGGCCCTGCAGCCACCACCTCAGGCCCAGAAATCCCTGCCGCCCCTGTGGACCGCTGTTCAGGGGTTTCCCCCTCGTCCCCTCCTGCCATGGGCTGTTGCTCCATCTCCTTGCTCCCTGTGGCCTCTTCCTCTCTGTCACACATTCCCACCTCTCCCAGTCCTTGCCTACTATTCCCTTCCCTGCTGCTCGCCTGCCCTCCTCTCCCTCTCCCCTGCTCCCCTGCTCCTCTCCTCTCCCTCTCCCCTGCTCCTCTCCTCACCTCCTCCCCCTCTCCCTCTCCTCCTCTCCTCTCCTCCTCTCCCTCTCCACTGCTCCTCTCCTCTCCTCCTCTCCCTCTAAACTGCACCTCCCCTCACCTCCTCACCCTCACGCCTGCTCCTCACCACACCTCCTCTCCCACACACCTGCTGCTCACCTCACCTTTCCTCTCCTCTCCGCACCTATCACCCTGACCAATTGCTCTCCACGCCTACTCTTCACCTCGCCTACACAAAACCCTCGGCTTTTATCACGTGTGGTAGCCTTTTTATGCATTTTACTTGGGGGGTGTGGGGTTATGTGCATTGCGCGTGTGCTGCGGCGCATGTTGTGATGCTGCAGACCCTCTGAGAAGAGAAGAAAATGTTTTAAACGCAGGAAAAGTCAAGCACAAGCTGCAATATTACGAGGAACCTGATAGGAGGAGCAAGAGGGACCTCTGAGGAACTGAGGAACCACACCTCCTAGGTCATGAGGTAATGCCAGCCAGCTTCCAATCAAGGAAGAGAGGAGTACCCCTTAAAGAGAGTCTGGAAGACTGGAGGGGAGAACAGGCAGAACAGGCAGAACAGGCAGGACGGCCAGGGGAAGGAGGACTGCCAGGAGAACCAGCAGAACCAGCAGGATGGGCAGGACATCCGAATGAATGGGCAGGATATCCAGAAGAAGCAGTAACCCCTGGACAAGGGTTTCGCAGGAGGCGGCAGCAGCCACAGAGGCTTGAGGAAAGGAGCAACCGTGGAGAAGGTGGGATAGCTCCATCCAGAGTGAGTGCTTTTCGTACAGAGAGGCTAAGGCGTGGCTGTGACTGCGGTCTAAAGCCAACAGAAGGACGGTTGGAGAACCTGAGGCCTGTTGCTCAGGCCTGGCAGGATCCCAGCCGGAGCAGGCCTCAAACCTCACTGGGAGTAGACAAGCCAAGGAGAAAAGGTAACCCATGTTTAACTGAAAGCAGGTTGCAGACTGCTGGTGTATGGGGAGGACAGGGAGCAGAGGAATACTGTCCTTGTGAAACTGCCTATGAGATAAGGTGCAAGAAACACGTACCGAATAAGAGACTTGTTAATGACAAAGCTTTGCAGGAAGCTAAGATAAAACACTTGCAAAAGGAAGACAGTTCCCAGTATATGAGGGCGCAGGACCGACGCCCTACATTCAACCCAGAGCATTGGGAGGTTGTACAGAAGATATATAAAAAGCCTGATTACAATTGGCCAGCAAGTACTGACTTGGTTTCAGAGGCTTCAGAAGGGGAACCGATGCAGGTGGAATTTGCTTCAGATACCGAGATGGACTGTAGTTATTGTAAGACAGGAAACCTGGAGTCCCTGCTTAGCACATAAGCTCTATCTTGGGGAATAGAGACTGTTTGTTTTGATACACCATTTATTGTGAAGATAACAGCTTTGCTTTAACATCATGTTTTACTTTTTCTTTAACCTGAAGTAAGGAACTTGTGTTTGATGTTTTTGTCCAAGCATCTAAACCTTTTTGCAAGAAAGGGAAATAAATGCCTTTGTTTCCCTCCACTCGGACCTTTGTATTCTTTGGGATTTTGGTAACAAAGGAAGCTACCAGGGCTGCAAGTCCCTGGGCCCTGTAAGACATTAGCCAAACCCAACCTCATATGTTTTTATGTCCAACCTACCTCAGTCCATTACGCTGCCAAGGTAGGCCCTGTGACAATGTGCACAGTATGTGCATGTGCTGTGGAGTGTGTGCGCTATGTGCGCATGCACAGAGACACACACACACCACTCGCACATGCACTGTGCACGTTGTGCATGTGCCATGCTAGGGGCCACTGTATGAGGGAGGCTTCATGCATGACACCTGTGATTAGGTGCCCATGCAGCAGACGGTGCCCACAAATGTCGCATGCACATGGCGCCATGCCTGCACGCTGTGTACACCATATGCGTGCGCAGAGCCCCATGCAACACAAGCGCACAGGTCACGGTCAGATCTTATGTGCATGCACAACACACGCAGACACCGCGTTCACAGCACTGCACATGTGCAATGCATGCACAGATGCGCACCGGATGAAACGTACTTACCTGTGATGCATATGTGGTACACGCCGGGGGTTTTGTGTAGGTGAGGTGTAGAGCAGGTGAGGTGAGGTATTTGTCAGGTGTACAGCAGGTAAGGTGAGGTGCATTGGGGTGAGGTGAGGTGAGGTGGGGTAGGGTGAGATGAGGTGAGGTGCGGTGGGGTAAGGTGAGGTGAGGTGCGGTGGGGTGAGGTGAGCAGCAGGCAAGAGGTGGTTTTGGGGTGGTGGGGGGCAGGTGAGGTGATGAGCAGGTGTAGGGTACAGGGGGTGAGATGAGGGACTGGTAGAGGGTGATGTTGGTGGGGCAAGGGAAAGGCACGAAAAACCCTCTGTCTGTGGTATTTCTGTTTTGCTGATGGCTGCCTTTCTGGTGGCTGCAGGTGCGTTGGGGGGTGCTCAGGATCCATGGTTGCCTGACGTGGGTGATGGTGTCCACGGCATTGCGGCACAGGGCATGGGTTCAGACCTGCTGCAACTCTGACCTACAGCTGTGGAGGCCATGCAAGCTAGGGCTGAGCCGGCACGGCGCAGAAGGCGTGCCAAGCTGCGCCCTTGCCAGGCTCGCCTCTACAGGCCCAAGGCCAAGCTGCAGGACATGCGTGAGGACCAGGTCATCTCCCTATACCATCTGGACACAGTGGCTATTAGGGAGCTCTTTGGGGATCTCAGACCTGACCTCGAGCCCCTGACTGGTCGGTCACATGCCATACTGGGTTTGGTCAAGCTCCTGCCTGCCCTACATTTCTTTGCCTCTGGCTGTTTCTAGTCATCTGTGGCCACAGTGGGTGGCATGAGCCGCCCCACCTTCTCACGCTGTCTCCACCAGGTACTGCGTGCCATGGTCAGCTGGGTGGGGAATTACATTGCAATTCCCAACACTAGGCAACAGTGGGGGACCCTGAACCATGCCTTTGAAGAGGTTGCGGGGATACCACACGTGATGGGAGATATTGATTGCACACATGTTGCCCTGGCCCCGCCCAGAGACAGGGAGGCAGTGTTCCACAACCGCAAATACTACCATTCCCTGAATGTTTATGTTTATGTTTAGTCAGGCATTTGATATATCGCCCCCCATTACATCGGGGCGGTTTGCAATACATTAAAGTACATAGTGAAAAGGAAAATAAATTACAATCAATGTAGAGGAAAGGGGAGAGAGGAGAAAACTTCAGACATGAAATACAGCAACTTCTAATTTCCTATCGAAATGTTGGCTGTATAATTTTTCAGGTTGTATGTGATGCAAATATGTGTATTCTGAATGTGGTCCCTAGGTTTGCAGGGTCCACCCATGACTCCTTTATCCTGCATCACTCAGCACTATTCGGACAGTTTGAGGCTGGGCAATATGAGGACTGTATACTGCTGTGTGGGTATTTCTCTGCTCAGATGTGCACATGGTGTTCCTCTGGGTACACGTAGGTGCACATGTCTGTGTTTGCAAGGTGTCCCCAGTTGTGTTTGTGTGTGTGTTTCCCGTTTCAACCCATGTGTGTGGACAGTCTCATGGCTATCACACGCTTGCAAATGTGTGCATCACTAACCTTGTGAAGGGTGCATTGCCATGTATGTGGCTGATGATTCTGCAGCTGGCACTATTACCTTTCGGCTACGGGTGCTTAGGCATGTGTTATTGTGGGTTACAGCTGAGGTGGTTTGCACACCTTACCCCCACCCCGTGGTCCCTGTCTCACACCTCCAGACGCTGTCACATACATGTTGTGTGTCAGCATGTGCTGTAACATGTTCATGGGAGACCTGTCTGTGCTGTTGGTTTCCATGTACATGCTTGTGTGCATGTGTGTGTGGCTCAGCCTCTGCTTTACCTTTCTACTATTTCTCTACAGGTGATGCAGGATATGGGTGTCGTCCCTGGTTGCTGACCTCTGTGCATCTGCCACAGACACGTGCAGAGAGGAGGTACAATGAGGCCCATTCCTCCAGCCGCTCAGTCATCGAGCGCACCTTTAGCATTTTGAAAAGTCACTTCAGGTGTCTGGACAGAACCGGCGGGGCCTTACAATACAAACCCATGACTGTGGCAAAGATTATTCTGGCCTGTTGCATACTGCACAACATTGCTCTCAGGCATGATCTCCCAGTCCAAATTAATGAGGATCTAGAAGATGATTCTATGTGCCATCCTGCACGTGGCCATGGTGACACACTTGAGGGCATGGCAGCCAGGTGCCAGCTTATTGTGGCATTCTTCTCATGTAAGTACTGCATATGTTGGATATTACATTGGTATCTAGACATATGTACTACTACTACTGTTGAACATTTGTATAGCCATACCAGTCATACGCAACACTACACAGACATATGGGAGACATTCCCTGCCCATCAGAGCATTCAGGATAGTCCAGTGGGAACACAGGCAGGGTGTTTATGGGATAACTGCGGATGCATGGGGGGTCAGATGAGACTGGATTACCTGCCCTAGGTGTGTACGTTACCATACACAGGAACTTGGTCAGGGATTGGGGACAGTGGCTGGCGATCACACACAGGTTGTTGGTTCCAGCTGTGGGTGCAGCATGGTAAATGGAGTGTGGTGTGTGGTCAGCAGTAGGAAAGTGGGACGTAGGTGGCACCATTTGCTTAGACGTATGGATGCCATGATGAGGGATATTGGTGCATTGGTCACATAACATACACTGATTGGCACAGACTGTGCGTTACATGTTTGTGTACAGCGCTGTATACGACTGGCAACAATATTTACATGCTCAGTGGTAGTAGTATTGGCAGGAGTTAATATTCTGGAGGGGAGGTACAGAGTACACACACAGGTACTGCATCATTTGCTCGGCGGGGTAACCTACACCTGGATGCATACACGGATTGTGAGTCAGTGAGGTGATTTGACAGAAGCAGTATTATGGTCATGGCGCAGCTGGCAGATGATGAGCCATGCAGTGGCGTGTTGGTTGGTTTGAGGCAGACACAGCTGATTCAAGGAGATAACAGCAAGGTGTAGGATACAGTTAGCAGATCGGTGGGTGACTGAGGGGTGCATTCACATTTTAGTTCTGTGTTAAGGGAGGATGGGGGGATATTCCTCATGTTATCTGGAATGACACTGCATGTCTTTGCTACATGATGCGTATGTGTGGAGGAGGAGAGGGCGGGGTCACAGACAACCCATACATTGCATATCAACGTGCGGCAATGTATTGCAACCTATACACAGACACCTAATATGAGGGCAAGGTTTACAGAGGGAGCTTAGATGTTGGGTCATGGCCAGGTTCCATTTCAGGCAGCGTGGATACATCAGGCCAGCATTGTCAGACATGCAAACATAGCTCAGGGTCTGGATTGGCAGGGACTGTTCAGGGATGTTGGGATATATTTGGCACTCATCAGCATACAATTGGCACTGAGTGGCAGGGGGTCAGATAGCCCCAACACAGCATTTGGTATGGAGCTCTGGAACATGCAGACACAGGACATATCCCTGTGTTCCAGCATATGGGTGCAGGCATGCAGGGGAGGTGGGACCATCACAACACACACTGAAGGTGTGACGGGTGAGATATGAGGTGCAGGGGGTTAGTATGGAGGCAGTGTGGACATGCGAGGACAGTATATCAGGGTGATGGGTGTGGTCAGCAGTGTCTGGGGAAGCAGAGAGGTGATGAAATGGGGTGTATGGGGTACAGGCCCTTTCATTTTAGCACTAACACGTCATTGGGGAATTTGGCAGGGGCAAATCTGTACAGTGTAATGGACAAAAGCCAGACTGAAATGGATTTGGGGAGCAGGAGGGGTGATGACGTGATGGTGCTGTGTGTGTTACACAGCTCAAACATGACATATGTATGTTTCTGGTGTGTTTATCCCTCGACAGGATATGTTGTGTGACCTCCCTGGTTCTGTGGTTCACTGGCAGCTGTCTGTACCCCACTCATCGTGCAGGAGAATGGGTAGATGGACATACAGGTACATGGTGTGTGGGGACAGTCAGCCACAGATCATGTCTGGGGTCATCTGTCCAATGCACATATGTTGTGGTTCACTTCTTTGGTCTGCAACCTCATGCCCCATATGTTACTGTTGTCACACACAGGCACATGTGTTCCTGCCCAGCTCATCTGCTCCAGCACTGTTTCTGGAACACATCCCAGAGAGCTGCGTGTGTCCACACGTCCTAGGTGTTCTGGTAGTGGGCCGCACATACACCCTTCTGTGACATTGTAACATCAGCCAAATGCTGTGTAGCATTGCTTTGGCCAAGAGCTATCTCTACTGATCTCAAGTTTTCCACAGACAGGCCGTATGCTACTGGTGGCATGCTCACCTACTGTGTGTGTGTGTTTTTCTAGCGTGGGTGTGTAAGGGTACAGTGTGCATACAGTTTGTATTATCATGTGGTGAGTGGTGTTTTAACACCTGTGGAGGGTTGGGGACTCTGCTATCTGTAACTTACTGCTGCTGACCATGTATACATTGTGCGCATCTGTTTTATGTTGTGACCTGACCTATCTCTTGTGTGCTCTCAGAACACTATCCATCAGCATTTCAGTATCACAGATAGCGCTCTAATTTGGACATGCACCAATGGCAGCTGGAAATGGGGATATGGTGATTCTATACATTCCTTTGGCATCTTCTGTATTCACTGTGACGTGGTGTTGCTTTTTCCTGTCTCAGACAGTCCCTAGCAGACACTTTCTGCAGACAGAAGGTAGGTTGCCTCTTGGATCTTTTGGAAATGACATCATCCTTTCTATGCTTGCATTTTGTTGTGTTTTTCAGGGAGTTATCCTCTGGAGTCACTATGCACCAACACTGATGGACATGGGGTGGAGCAGTGAGGCGCCTGTGTGACATGTGCATGGACATGACCATATCCATAGGAAACCCTCGTGTATGGTTCAATGGTCACATTTCCACAACATGCACTGTGTTATGTGTTGTGCTAATTTCATTTTTGCATGTCTGGCGTTGCATTCTATACATATTGCTGTCTGCCTACCTGAAATGTTCCCTGGTGTTCTGTGCAACATACCATGACATAAGAGCATAAGAACATAAGATATGCCATACTGGGTCAGACCAAGGTCCATCAAGCCCAGTATCCTGTTTCCAACAGTGGCCAATCTAGGTCATACGTACCTAGCAGTTTCCCCAAGGGACACAGGTTCCACAATACTCGTATTGGTTCAAGCATTGATATCCTGGGTCCCTTCTTAATAATGGTTTATGGACCTTTCTTCCAGAAACTTGTCCAAACCTTTTTTAAACCCAGTTACACTAACAGCCTTTACTACATCCTCCGGTAACAAATTCCAGAGCTTGATTACACGTTGAGTGAAAAAATATTTTCTTTTCTTAGTCTTAAATAGTTTACCCTGTAGCTTCATTGCATGTGCCCTAGTCTTTCTATATTCTGATAAGGTAAACAATCGATTTACGTTTACCCGTTCCACTCCGTTCATTAATTTATAGACTTCTATCATATCTCCCCTCAGCCGTCTCTTTTCCAGGTTAAAGAACCCTAACCTTTTTAGCCTTTCTTCATAGGAGTATCCTTCCATCCCCTTTACCATTTTGGTGGCTCTTCTCTGAACCTTTTCTAAAATCGCTATATCCTTTTTAAGATACGGCGACCAGAATTGCACACAATATTCAAGGTGCGGTCTCACCATGGAACAATATAGAGGCATTATAATATCTTTTGTTTTATTTTCCATTCCTTTCCTTATCATACCTAGCATTCTATTTGCTCTCTTGGCCGCTGCTGCACACTGGGCCGAGGGTTTTAACATGGTATCCACAATGACGCCTAAATCTTTTTCCTGGGTGGTGGTTCCTAATGTGGAACCTTGCATCGTGTAACCATAGTTTGGGTTGTTCTTAGCTAGGTGCATAACCTTGCACTTGTCCACATTAAATTTCATCTGCCATTTTGATGCCCAGTCTTCCAATTTATCAAGATCCTCTTGCAATTTTCCACAATCCTCTTGGGTTTTAACAACTTTAAATAGTTTTGTGTCATCTGCAAATTTGATAACCTCACTCGTTATTCCACTTTCCAGGTCATTTATGAATATGTCAAAAAGCAGCGGACCCAGCACAGATCCCTGGGGTACACCACTATTCACCTTTCTCCATTGGGAAAATTGGCCATTTAGCCCTACCCTCTGCTTTCTATCTTTTAATCAGTTCCTGATCCACAATAGTACACTGCCTCCTATCCCATGACTCTTTAGTTTTGCCAAAAGTCTCTGATGAGGGACCTTGTCAAAGGCTTTCTGAAAGTCCAGATACACAATATCAACCGACTCACCTCTGTCCACCTGATTATTCACTCCTTCAAAAAAACATAACAGATTAGTAAGACAAGATCTTCCTTGTCTAAAGCCATGTTGGCTGTCTCCTATTAGGTCATGACTATCTACATGCTGAGTAATTTTATTCTTTATGATGGTTTCTACCATTTTTCCCGGTACTGATGTCAGGCTCACCGGTCTGTAGTTTCCCGGATCACCCCTGGAACCCTTTTTAAAAATTGGTGCTACATTGGCGATCCTCCGATCTTCAGGTATTAGAGATGATTTTAATGATAGTTCACAGATTACTAATAGCAAGTCTGCAATCTCATATTTCAGTTCTTTCAACACCCTTGGATGTATACCATCCGGCCCAGGTGATTTGCTACTCTTCAGTTTATCTAATAGTTGTAATACATCTTCCCGATGTATCGATATTTCCTTCAATTCTTCCGCACCTTTAAATACCACTTCAGTCATGGGTAACATCCCTACATCTTCCTCAGTAAAAACTGAAGCAAAGAATTCATTCAATCTCTCCGCTATCGCCTTGTCACCTCTTAGTGCTCCTTTAACCCCTTTATCATCTAATGGACCAACTGACTTTCTCCTATGACAGTGTTTCTCCTTCTTCTGATACAGGGTAGAGCACACACACTGCACATCGACTACACTGCATCTGCAGGCTCCATCACCCAAGTGTCTGTAAACCACAACAAGACCATGCAGCTATCGCTGGGATATGGTGGCATAGGATGTCTGACCTCTGCGTGTGGCCCACATGCCTATGATGGACATTGATGTTGGACTGCTACATTGGGCATAGGCGGCCTGTCCTACACAATGTTGCAGCTGTGCTCTGGCTGGGTGTGGGTTTCATCGCAGGGGACATACATGACCTTTTGTGTTCTGTGGCAGATTGGGATGTACCACTTCTGTATGCAAGCCCAGGGATTCACGGACAGTCTTCACGGGACATGTTGGTTTGCAGAGGCTATTTTCACTATGGACACTGTGTACAGGCCCCTACATGTGCATCAGGGACTGACATACTTGCTGCATGTTATACATCCATCTGACATTGTGTTACTGTATGTTGCCTATGTGTGTGACCTGTACCGCAGGATATCCTCATCTGTTTAGTTCACCAAGAGCCTGCATGTGGCACAGGGGTGACATTGTATAGGTCCTCTGGTATTTGTGGGACTATCCTGCACTTGAACATGACACGGTATTTACCACCACACCACTTTGATGTGCGCCAACATCTTCGGTCAGTATTTGCCATCACCACATGTGCTTCAGTGCATGTGGGGCATCACTGTGTCATTGTTTACCGTACACGTTCCAAGTGCATGTGACTGAATATGTTGGTACACCAGGGCATGTGACAGTGTGGCTTCTGTGCCAGTTACTGGGCCATGTTTGACCTTTCTTTCAACCTCTATGTACAGATTAGTGTGTTTGGTTAGTGTACAGACGTGCCGCTCTACATTGATTTACAGACATAGCAATTGTTATCTCTGTATGTGTGATAGTTTGCATTTTCTGTATTATCTGGGATCATGTTCCTCTTGTACCTGCTACCATATCTGGATTTGGCATTTGCACAGTGTTGTTTTGGAAGTATGTTGCACTTTATTTGCTATATTGCGCATTATGCAACATCTGTGATGTGTATATATGTATGTGTGTGTGCATTTGCAGAGATTTTGATACGTATGCTTTGGCAGGTTTGTGCCTCCTGTTTTTTTAGGGCAGATATGTTTTGGTTATACCTTCATGACTGGTGTGCGTTGGGCTGTCATCATGCCCTGCCTACTGTCTACATGCACACATATGTGAAATAGGCATTTGGGGCATGCAGCAGCATGTGGGGGGTGTGGGGATACTGCATAGTACACACCATGCACCTAATGCATATTATCTGTACTGTTCATCATCTGTGGGGGGGCCAGTGACTTGTACGCAACATGTGGGTAGCTGGCCTACTCAATGTGGTTTCAGTTTGTTCACTGTAAAACAACTAGCTTCATACCATGACACACAGTATATACGATATGTCCAGTGACTTTCCAAAATAAAATATATGTATTTAACGTACATTTGTCTCTGCTGCTGATTCAACACACTGACGCACGTATTTTCTGATTTACTGGTGATGTACATGGCCCACCTGTGCTCACATCCTTGCACAGTGGCAGCTGTCTGCCACATCAGGGTGTTATGGGTTCCCATACACACATTCCCTTTATGGAACATATTTGCATGGTCCCAGTAGTGGTGGTTTGGGATAGTGGTTACAGACGTGCATTGGCGCACCATAGGTTGCAGTTTTGATTCCCACATGCTTTTCCTTTTACCTTGTGCAGTGCTAACCTGACCTTGAGCTGGCTGCAGCTTCGTCAGCTCTCCTTTACACCCTTCCATCGCTTCTTTGTACAGCGCAGTGTGCCCGTTCTGCAGCCTATGTGCCGCATATTAGCTATTACATATGGCTGTTCCTTTGTACTGTCCATGTGGCTGCTGTGCTTGGGTGACCGTTATTGCTGTTGTTGAGCTGATCTGTCCCAGCTTCTGTTTGCAGGTTCAATTCTCACATGCTCCTTTTCAGTACTATTCTCCATTTTGTCCTGCTACATACAGCATCCCCTGCCGCTCTTTGGGTTCCTTTTCCTTGCTCTTTTGCATGCTGTTTGGACTGCCTAATACTTTATTGTGTGTGTGCATATGTGTATATGTGGCTCTTGTCCCAATTTCAGACTGTGATATGCGCTGTGCACAGCTCTTCTACATGTGCATTACATCATAGTTACTGTTGGGGTTGCCTTTTCCTGGCACACAGTAGGATTTTGGTGTGGGGTCATGCAGTGTTGTTGTATGCAGCCTTTGCTGTTTGACTCACGTTGGTGGGGTAGGCATACCGGCTTTTGCATTAACTTATGTGCTAGTGGTCATGGGTTCAATCCCACAGAGGGCCTCCTTTAGTCAGAATGTGCAGCACAACTCCCCTTTGTGGCTGTGTCAGGCAGACATATATCGGAGATCAGTGTTTAGCACACAGACCACCCTCACCTTATTCCATGGCCTCATGGAATAACAGCCTGAGCTCCTTTGCCCGCAAACCCCCACAAACCAATCTACCTGCCCCAGGCAATCATCCAAGAAGCAGGAAACCAGCACATTGGTATACCACCGAACTAAGAACCTCACTGCTTCTGCTAAGAAAACTAGAAAGGAAATGGAGACGTACACGATCCACATCAGACCTGACAGCATACACCTCCCACCTTAAGAAACATCGGGATTCGATATTAGCAACAATGAGAGAACATCACTCTAATCTCCTGAACCATGCCCTGAACAAACCCCATGAACTTTTCAACATATTAAAAACCCTAACAAAGGAACCCTCATCCCCCAAACTAACCACGATCCACCCACAGGACTATGCTAATTACTTACAGGCCAAAACCAACAACATTGGTAAAGCCACACTATCCAGCCCCAGCAGCAACCCAGCACAATTTAAGCCACTCACCACTATCATAACACCAACACCCGCAGAAATTGAGGACATCATCTCTACCGTTAATGCCACCACTGCTCCAAACGACCCTTGTCCAGCATTCTGGATAAGAGCACTACGTAAGGAAATCAGCCCTATACTATGCAAGATTATGGACCTATCTTTCTCCACAGGTGTATTCCCATCATGCCTCAAGCAGACATCAATCCGGCCCCTTCTGAAGAACACCAAGCTAGACCCGCAGAAGGTAGAATCTTATAGCCAATATCGAGCATCCCGCTGTTAGCAAAGCTAATAGAGAAGGTCGTTCAGCACCAAATACAGGACCACATCGACTCCACAGCTCCCCTAGACTCATCCCAACATGGCTTTCGAGAATCCCATGGTGTAGAAACCCTCCTAACCACCCTAATCAACACACTGATCACAGGAACCGACAACATCAAACAAGGTTTTGCGCTGATTTTCCTGGATATTGCCGCTGCGTTCGATTCCGTAAACCACAATCAACTTCTGATACGGCTGCAAGATAAGGGAATCAACGGTCCAGCATTGAGTTGGTGCAAATCGTATCTAACGGACAGATGGCAGCAGGTTCGTACAAACTCCACAACCTCGGAACCTTTCCAACAGAAACATGGCGTACCGCAAGGCTCCTCACTCTCCGCCTTATTATTCAACATCTACATGCAGCCCATATGTGAAGTAATCCGCTCCTTCAACGTCTCATGTCTGATCTATGCTGATGATGTCCTACTCTTCTTACCATTCTTGACTGACAAGCCAGATTTCTCCCCACTGACTAAATGCTTTGATGCTGTCATGGACTGGTTCCATGCTCAAGGCCTCAAAATAAACTTCAGCAAAACAGACGTACTCTTCACCACAAGAAATCAATCTTTCTCTCCCCCACCGGCTCTAAAGACAAGAGATGCCAAGCTCACAAGCAGACCCACTATCCGATACCTTGGTGTCACATTGGACCAGCAACTTGAGTTCAAAACTCACATCAGCAACATCATCAGACAGATCCACCATAAAATTAGAACACTGAGACATCTCAGACCACTATTACAATCAGGCGACTTTAGAACAGTCTTTCAGGCCCTTGTGACCCCCCACTTTGACTACGCCAATGCGATTCTTCATGGCCTACCCAAGAGCACAATAAGCCCATTACAACTAGCAATGAATACCGCGGCATGCTTCCTACATGGAGCGTCCAGAGGAGACCATATTGCACCGATTCTAAAGGACTTGCACTGGCTACCTATCTACTGTCGCACTACATATAAGATAGTTTTGATGACATTTAAGGCCATCAACAACATGTCCTCCTCCTCCCTAACAGAGCTGCTCCACCCTACCCCAACAATCAGAGTGAGGAGATCTTTTGCCATCAATACCCTACAAACCCCCTGCAAAATAACTAAATGCAACCAGACAACAAGAAGAAGGGCTTTCAAGTTCTATGCCCCCACATGCTGGAACGCACTCCCATCTTCCATGCGAGCAATTACTGACATCGCTCAATTTAGAAAAGCCCTAAAACATCACCTCTTTCTATTACACTATTCACAACCTAATTTAGCAGCATCACATCCAGCTAAGCAAGGGTAAGCCACAAGACAACTCATGGTATTAATGTACAGAATTATAGATACTGTAAATAGTTACCCTAGTTGAAATCCAAGTTTTCGCTCCTGTTCAATGTAAAGGCATTAACGGTCTATTTTTACAGAGTAAAATCGCAATATCCAAAAAAAACAACTCTGTATTTCAACCTGAAAGTAAGATGTTCTAAATAACAGCTGTCAATAGAGATAGAAGAGAGACATTATTTTGAGGCGGCCATGTGGTCTCAGTATCTCAGGGTACAAGTTTAAAACTTTAACTCGTTACCCAGGTTTGTCACATCAATGACCACTATATCTCCAGCTGCCGTATTTTAAATATTTTCAAAATGATGGCTTAAAAATGTCTCTATTCATATATATCTATAACAAATCGCTTAGCTTTATTTGATGATGGATCCTGGGCTTCTTTCACAGCGTTTCTTTTATGACCAAAATAGCTCCATCCATTGTTGAATTTACTCCCAACGCTACCAAGCGCTAAGCGTTTCTCCAAAATAGGGTTCCTCAGGGGAATTGCTAAGCTCTAAAAATGAGATACAAGACAATGCTAATGAACTTTACTTTCCTCCATAGCAATTCTCAAAAACTACTCACTCTCTCGTAAGAAAAATGGTTTTATATACATGTACTCACTTTTCAATAGTTCATGCCAGCGTTCAAACCGCATAAGATATGCTGAACTACGAAGCATTTGTAAAAAGAACGCCGCGCATGCGCTTTTTAAAATCAAAGGAACCAATTATAAACGGGACCTCCCAATGATGACCTCATATACATGATTCCCATTCAATGCGAGCATTTAAACCAGATGGCATAACAGTTTGCAGGAGATGTATCCACCATTGCTCCATGTATAGTAAAGTTTCATCTTTAGTACGGCCCTGATGTAAAGGCATAACAGATATCTGAGATGCTTGAATGTTACTTGTAAACCGCGCTGATTTTAAAGAGCGCGGTATATAAAAACAATAAATAAATAAAAATAAATAAATTTGTGTGACCTATGGCACCCTAAACAATGCCTTGCCTGTGCTTTTACCCTGCCCCAGTATGCACAGCAGATTGTTGGTGCGGTGACCTGCAGTTGTTGTGTGGCCAGCCATTGCTATGCTGGATACCATAGAGGCATAGCACAGTGGTTAGTATACTGACTTCACAGCCAGTGGTTATGGGTTTGATTCCTGTGTGTTCTTGGTTTTTCTGCCTGTCCTACACAACTATTTTCCCTTCCTCTAACAGTCATATCTGTGCAGATGTGTGTGGCGGCACATTATAGCCTCATCACAGTTGCCAAGCATCCTTCTGTCCGTCTATCTGTCTCTGCCAGCTGTGTGGTGTCATGCCCTAAAGTGCGGACTACCGCCTCATGTTCTGTGCTGTGACCTTTTTCTGCATTGCGGCTTTTCATGATTGCCTCTCGTGTGTATGCTCGGCATGGCACTGCTACTCCTCTGTCCTCCTGTTATGCTGCCACCTCTACCTGCTTTGGTGGACACATTTTCGCATCCTCTGTCACACACTCTCTTGTTGGCACTTTACATCACCATCACCCTATGCATCGGTCCAGCTGCCTCCGATATGATTCTGCACTTTTCCAGCTGCCACATGAGCTGCACGCAGATTTGACAGGTCCATCAGTTCCACCATGTGATACCCTCCAGACGTTGTTGTTTGGCTTTCCTTGGTACTCTGTGCAGTGGTAGGGTTACATCTGTGTTTGGGCCATACATTTTGTGCTATTCAACTTGGGACTCCTTACTGCCACTGGCCACCTTTTCAGGCGTCACCTTGCCCTCCTTTGGGCATCTTTCGATGCACCTTAGTTTGCACCAGCTCATGGGGTGCCTTATATGGTGCCTTGGAGGGTGGCAAACTATGGTGAATCATAGGGTGCTCTAATATGCGCATCAGATTACTGCACTGCAGCGTGGATTTTTCGATGGGCAGCACACACTGTTCAGATGTGTCCGTTACATGCATTAAAAGGCATTGTCTCAGACTGACATATTGTAAGCACCCAGAGGGATCAAACTCATGACCGCTGTCTTGGCAAACATTGTATTAACCAGTGTACTACACCTCTGTAGCCATTAACACAGCGCTTCTACGTACTTAGGCTTACGGCATGCAAATGTGCACACTATTGCATGAAAATGGCAAGGTGCCCTCTATTGCGTGATACATGGCTTAACGCTGGAACGCCCACTTCCTTATATGGCATTCTTCACGTTAGCACTACAACTAGCACCGGTAACATTAAGACGGTTTAGTAAACATACACCCTAGACATCCCCAGTGTGAGAATGTCCATGGTGAAGGTGTGCCCTGGATGGAGCCTCCCTTCACCACTCTCACACCCCAGGAATTTTGGATGTTCTGCTCTGGACATCCCAGATTTATTTATTTATTTATTACAATTTCTTATATACCGCACTATTTCTCATCAGCGTGGTTTACATACAACAAATGACCATAACACAAACTGTTTGTTTTTACAGAGAACAGGAGCAACAACTTGGATAACATAGGGATATATAAACTGGAGCTACTTACATATGTACAATGGGTTGTATGCTAAGATTTAGGATGCTATCTTAACATGGTAAGATAGAGAGGAGGAGGTACAGTTAGGTAGGGGTCAGGTTAATCTGATAGTAATGGAGAAATAAATGGAATTTGAGAGCCTTTCTGAATTGTGTTAAATCAGTAATCACACGGATGCCTGGTGGTAATGATTTCCAGCATTTTGGGGCATAGATACTGAAAGCCCTGTTTGAGGTTGCTATTGTGCATTTTGTTGATGCCTTTGGGATTACCAGCGCGTTTATAGATGTGGTTCTTCTCGTTCTGTTAGAGGGGATGAGCTGAATGAGATCAGTTAGTGAAGAGGAGGTGATGCCATTGATGGCTTTGAATGTGAGTAGCAAGGGCTTGAACATAAGTCTTCCATGTATGGGGAGCCAGTGGAGCTGCAGTAAGATAGGCGTTACATGGTCGCTTCTTGATGCTCCAACTAAGACTCTGGCGGCGGCATTCATGGCAAGTTGCAACGGGTTCAGTGTTGATTGAGGGAGACCTTGAAGAATGGCATTGGCAAAGTCAAAATGTGGTAAGATTAGGGATTGGTATACTGTCCGGAAGTCGTCAGGGTTTAATAAGGAGTGAAGGTGTCTGAGTGACCGGATTTTGAAGTATATGGCTCTGACTATGTTGGATATGTGTAGTTTCATGTCCAAACATTGATCAAGGGTGACCCCTAAGTATCGAATTGTTGATTTAGTTTGGAGCTCGGCTTCTGTAAGGTGCCTTATAAGTAAGGTGCCTTTTAAGGTGCTTTGTTAGGTACCTTCTAAGGTGCCTTCTAAGGTGCTTTGTAAGGTGCCTTATAAGTTGCCTTGTTAGGTGCCTTGTAAGGTGCCTTGTTAGGTGCCTCATAAGGTGCCTTGTAGGGCGCCCTATAGGGCAGCTTAGGCTAAGTGCCGTATTAGGCACCCCTGGACAAGGCACGGTAGAAGGCACCCTGGGCTATGGAACCATAGGTTAAGGTGGCCTAACAAGGTTACGATGCCCTAGGTTAGTGTGCCCTAAGGGCTGCAAGGTGCTTCAGGATGACATGTATGACCTGTGAGGCACAGAGGCATGGGGTGGCAGCCTGCACAGGAAGACAGGACACTACATAGCTGACAGACGCAGAAAGATGGACTGAAGGATTGTTGGCAACATAGGTGAGGGTAATATAGGCTGGCAGCATGGATCTGCAAAGATATGACTGTTACAGGCATGCAAAATATCTGAGTTGGACAGGCATGAAAAGAGGGAACAAAAAGGAATCAAATCCATGACCACTGCTTAGAATGTCATTGTACTAACCAGTAGGCTATACCTCTAGGTCTTGTTGCACATCAATGGCTAGGTACAGAAGGACTGCAGGTCACTGCACAAACTGTCTTCTCTGTGTGCCAGGATAGGGTAACCCCACCAGAACAGCGGTCTACAGCTGATCACCAGATGGGATCTGCAGCTCTCTGGTACTGCAGCGTGGTAAGACGGACTGACAGTGCATGTTACTGGCACAGAGTAGCTACAGACCATGCCATTGTGCAGGTTCTGTGTTCACCCTGAGGGTTAGGATGGGCACCCAGCACTAGGTCCGCAGTACATGTGGTGCAAAAGATAGGTCCTGTGGCACATCCCCAGCACTGACAGTGTGTGCTAGGTGTTCCTAGCTGTGCAACTGAAAGTACTTCTGTGTCCTGCAGTCACATGTGGCACTGTGGGGCCAGACACCACCCAGATTAGTGTGTACTCAGTGTTAGGGTCTGGTTGCCATGGGCACCTGTTATCAGGGCAGAGGGGTGCCTAGACTTGCACGAGGTGGATGTAGCACTGTCTCTAGGGGTCAAAGTGGTATACACTATATACCCAAAAGGACCCACAATCACCCATTTTGTAGGTAAGGGAGTGGAGGGATAGGTGCCTGAGCCCTGGCTGTAGGACAAGCAACAGCAGTCTTGCTGGCAGAGGACAGCCCTCCAGGGCTGGTGGGCCAGAGCCATACCTGTGACAGTGGCAGACCAGCAGTAATGCTTGGGTAAAGCTGGGGAAACCTCAACTGCCTCACACCATGGCCTGCCACTCACCAGCAGAGAGCACAGTCTGACTGCACCTGCAGCACTATACAAGGTGTTCCAACCATGCACAAACTAACTTCAGACAGTCCACTAGCAAGTCGATAATGCATGCTCACAGGGGAACCCTGTGCACCCAGAGATGGAATGTACAGCACAGACACCAAGCAGATATCTCAGTGAATGAGCCCCAGAACTGGGAACACACAGGTATAACTGAAGACAAATAGTGTGGAGAACTATGTGGGAGCATAGACATGCCATGGTCACTGCAGGTGTGGAGAACTATGTGGGAGCATAGACATGCCATGGTCCATGCAGGTGGTGGTCGGGCACTACAGTGTCCCAGCCATTGCCCTACAACCTGTGCAGATGCATCCTGCCAACCCGCCCTGTCTGGGCCATATCCACAATACCTTGCTCCTCATTATGCACATTTGCAGGCTAACGCTGCTAACAGTAGGAAATTGTGGGCCCAGAGTGGTGTAGGCAGCCACAAAACAGCTGATAGACATACACCCCCCTATTGCAGCATTGTGCAATGATAGGCATGGTTGGCAATACTGCTCGCCACACTGGTCCTGATCACAGTGCCGACATTGCTAAACTGTGCAGCGGGTAGTAGTAGTGTTCTGCTGATAACTGCAGCTCCGTGCTGGGGCCAACAGCCTGATGCTCCATGAAGCTTTGGATAGTGGTGCTTGTGTGAGTGGGTATTTTGACCCCTGTTTGATGCGGCTTTGGGGTTTGTACATGTTGATGTTGTATCTGCATTTTAGGGTAAAATGTGGGGAGATGCTCTGTAAGATCCAGAGCTGGGACTTGAACCTGTTATCTTCTGCATCTGGACACACTGGCTGTGTGTACTGCACCACATTATTGTCGCACATGAGTAGTGGTCCCTAGAGCTATCCTTACTTTCCTCAGGCAGACCATTTCTGTTGCACTGCACACTACGTACTGGTACAGGGCATGGCCTAGGTCCACTGCAGGTGGGTGGCACTGCTCCCTCCAGCACAAACACACCCCTCCTGCTATGCTGACATGACCATATGCTGTTGGTGCTGTTTGTGCGCGGTCCCGAGCCATCCACTGTGCAGGTAGGCAGGTGCCTAGAGTGCGGGGTCTGGGGTGGTGAGGCATACATGGACATCCACACATCTCCCCCATCACTGCCTACCAATGTTATGTCCCTTCCACATGGGGGAGTGATGGCTGGGGGGATGTCAGGCTGGTGCTCTAGCAACTATTGGCTAGTGTGGACTGGGTAGATATAGGTGGAGTGTGTTGTTACTGCCGAATGTGGACAGGCTAGAGTACGGTGTACCCAGTTTGGCCTACTGGGTGTATATATGTTTCTGACAATGTATGGGCACACCCTGCAATGCCTTACTAGGGGCTGCCATAAAGTGTGTTCAGTTAGCTGGGTCTACGAACTGTTTGGGACCCATCCTGGGTGTGGTCTATGGACTCTTGTTAGTGTGGTGCCGAGATGTGTACTGTTTGCCCTATTACAGGCATAGTGGTACCTGTGTGACTTTTGGGGTGCTTGCTGAGTAATGTCCCCTGGATGGGACACTGTGGAACACGGACTACTGGGCATGTTTGGCCCTGGTCAGCTGCTGTCCTGCTGATTTCCAGTTTCTATGTTCCTATGTGCCACCTGGGTGATGGCCTAGTTCACCCTGTGCCCCAGCTGCCCCCACTACATGTCCTGCCTGCCTGCCCCACTACATGTCCCCCTATGCCCCATTTGCACCATCACCATAGTGGCCTTTCATACTTGGCCATTATACTGTTGCTGCAGATGGAGCACTACTATCACCTTTCTCAGGCTCCCTGCCTAGGCTGTACATTGCTGACACTTATATGGGTTTTCTCTCCTGCAAATGTGCATCTAACGGCAGGTTTTCATTAACGGTAGGATTCAGCCCTTCAGTTCAGTGCATTATTGTGCAGAGAGCCTCTCCCTGCCCACTACCCGCCGACTCCCCGCCCATTGATCCCTGCTCTCTGCCCTTTCTCCTCCCTCTGTGGTGTGTACCGCACCTAGGAACGCTTCCGCGCGGGTTGTAACGTTACTGCGCGGTAACATTATGCACCGGACGGTAACGTTACCTAATGTGCAGTAACATTGCCTAATGCGCGGTCTGTAATATTACCGCAGTTTAGTAAACATACTCCTAAGCCTAGTATCTATAAATATTGTATATAGTTTTAGCGCTGTAAACAGTTAAATGTAAATAGTTCTTATACTGTTCCTTGTATGACCTGTTCCGTTAAATATAAACCGCTTTGATACACTGAAAGGCGGTATATGAAAAAATGTTAAATAAATAAATACATTTTACCCCATTGGCTATTTCCTCCTCTTTTTGAATCTTTCCTGACTAACATAAGAACATAAGATATGCCATACTGGGTCAGACCAAGGTCCATCAAGCCCAGTATCCTGTTTCCAACAGTGGCCAATCTAGGTCATACGTACCTAGCAGTTTCCCCAAAAGACACAGGTTCCACAATGCTTGTATTGGGTAAAGCACTGATTTCCTGGGTCCCTTCTTAATAATGATTTATGGACCTTTCCTCCAGGAACTTGTCCAGGCCTTTTTTAAATCCAGCTACACTAACAGCCTTTACTACATCCTCCGATAACAAATTCCAGAGTTTGATTACACGTTGAGTGAAAAAATATTTTCTTTTATTAGTCTTAAACAGTTTACCCTGTAGCTTCATTGTATGTCCCCTAGACTTTCTATATTCTGATAACGTAAACAATCAATCTACGTTTACCTGTTCCACTCTGTTCATTAATTTATAGACTTCTATCATATCTCCCCTCAACCGTCTCTTTTCCAGGTTAAAGAGCCCTAACCTTTTTAGCCTTTCTTCATAGGGGTATCCTTCCATCCCCTTTACCATTCTGGTGACTCTTCTCTGAACCTTTTCTAATAACACTATATCCTTTTTAAGATACGGTGACCAGAATTGCACACAATATTCAAGGTGCGGTCGCACCATGGAACGATATAGAGGCATTATAATATCCTTTGTTTTATTTTCCATTCCTTTCCTTATGATACCTAGCATTCTATTTATGATACCTAGCATTCTAAAATAAACTTACCTGCTAATTGTTGTTCCTTGAGGAACTCCAGTCCAGTCCCACACCTCTGGGGTTGTGCACCTCTACCAGCAGCCCGGAGACCGAGCACATCATCTTCGATGACCCCAGCATAAATACTAGAGGGACCGCCCACAAGCTCCAGCCACCTATTGAAAAAGCAGACTCACAGGAGCAACAAATAAGTAGTTAACTTTGCTGGCTTCTCTAAGTTTTTCCAAATATAGATGCCTGTCTTCCTCTCTCTGTGATCTCTTGTATTTCATGAAAGCCTCCTCTTTTTCTTCACTTTTTCAGCTACTTATTTCGAAAACCATAGCGGTCTCCTTTTCCTTTTACCTTTATTTACCATTTTAACAAAAAGGTCGGTTGTCCTTAAAATATTCCCTTTTAGTTTTGCCCACTATTTTTCTACATCCCCCAGCTGTTCCCATCCCGTTAATGACTCCTTGAGGTATTGGCCCATCTTGGCAAAGTTAGTTTTCCTAAAGTCTAAGACCCTCACTTTTGAATGGATTTTAACAGCCCTAGTCCTAATACTGAACCATACCATCTGGTGATCACTGGATGCAAAATGATCTCCCACTATAACATCAGAAACACTTTCACCATTGATAAGCATCAAGTCCAGTATGGCCCCTTCACGTGTGGGGTCTGTTACCAATTGCCTGAATAGTTCTCCTTGTAGAGAATCCAGGATGTCCTTACTTCTAGATGATACTGCAGCAGGAATGTGCCCATCAACATCTGGCATATTGAAATTCCCTATCAGTAGCACTTCCCCTTTCCTAGCAATGCTGTGTATTTCTTCAATTAACTCTCTGTCCACCTCTTCCTCCTGTGAAGGGGGTCTATATATCACACCAATGCAAATAGATTTCTCTTTCCTCTTTCTTGTTTAACCCACAGTATCTCCTCTCTCCCTTTTAAGCTCTGTAGTTCCAAAGCTTTAATATTATTTTTTACACATAGTGCCATTCCTCCTGCTCTTCCCACCACTATCCTTCACTTCCTTGTGATCACTGGTTCTGCAACTTTGGGGTGCTCGAGCTCTGGTTCTTCCCTTTCCAGGGATGCTTTCGCCTCCTCCACTTTCAGGGCTGCATAATTGTTCTTCAATTCAAGGGCTGGAGAAGTTGGATTGGTGATTCTGCAGCTCCTGGTGACTTTGTCCAACCTTCGTCATTCTTCAGGCTCCCGTCTTCACCTCTGCTGGAAAGCCATGTTAATCCCTTTGAATATGTGCCCCATCCTCTTGTCTATATTCCTGAAATTTACTTTTCCACAAATATCTTGTCTCCTTGAACCCAAGTTTTTACCAGCTCTGTTCTAATTTCTGAAATACAACTCTACTGAGAAAATTCCTGGAAAATATTGTACCTATTTAATTCACAGTTTACTTGGGGCTAATTTCTCCACCATCACACTACATATCGAATCCCATTTATTCACATGCTTTTCCATAGATCCCAGAGAAATAGTAGGCATTTTGAGGTCAGCTTCCAGCCAGCAAACCTCTGGCTGTGCATGTGGCCCTTTAGTTGCCTATATCTGTCCCCTCTGCCTTCTCTCTTGTTAGAGGACCATGCAATCCAGTCTGACAAGAAGCTAAGAAGTGAGTCCAAGTCGGAATCCAAGGAGGAATGCCTGGAAGGAACAGGATGGTGAGGAACAGGCTGGTATTTATTTTTAATGATGAAGCCCTTATTGAGGTGAAACCATTAAATGGTCAGGATGGAGTTTGTGTGTAACAAACAAAGATGGATAAACAATATTGTATTTCAACAAAGGGATTTGTGTGAGAACATTAAAGATTATAAAAGTAGTCCAGATTAGAACTTCATTTGTCTGAATTATGCATTTCATTTTTTTTAATTATGCACTACGAACTGTGATATTTCTATATTATAAATTGGCATGGATGAAATTTGCAATAATGAATTATTGATATACTCTTATTATGGAATGGGTAATGATGAAAAAAAAATATTCATACCACCTTTTGAATTAATTTTTTGAGGGTGCAGGAAAATGAGCTCATTCTTCATCTCTTTATAGATGGATATATGTAAATTTAGTTGATCAGCCAGTATTAATAAATGAGTTCAATAATAAAATAACAATAGAAACATACAAAGTGATATAATATTTTTAAAAAATATGCAATCACAATTTTATTTTATATATCATTTATATTTTTTGGCATAAAGAACACATGATTTTTATGGTTTACTCCCCAAATATCATCACATTATCTGGCCAAATCATTATCAGTAGACCCACATCGCTCAAACTATTCTTATCCCTCAAAGATTTAGGAAGCAATATAAAATCAAGGGTATGATGCATTTAATATCACCTCTTGAAGAGGCATTAAGTGCAAACACGCTGTCAGAGGTCATGACAGCTAGCATGCGGTATCATATGAGGAAATGGCTGTCAACCAGCAGCCATGTTCTATCTCCACCCAGAACCTGCTCCAATCTTCCCCAACCTGTACTGTTTTTTGCTATGGTGCTTTTTATTGTGCAGTAACCATTAGTGCAGGCCTGTGGTAAAACCCATGCTAAGTGCTTGACACACCTTAGTAAATGTGCTCCAAATGAAATAGCATGCATACTCTATCACAAAACAAAATGAAATGATCCAAAAATGTACATATCTAAACCTGCCCCTTTTTATCCAACCAATATCAAATCTTGACTTTTGTCCGGCCAACTCCAAAGCTTCCCAGATACAGCCTTTGAATATCAATCCAACATATCACTTTTTGTTCATGGAAAATGTTAATTATTCAGACTAAGGGGTATGTTTACTAAAGGCCTGTTATCGGCACCTTTGCGCCCTTAATGCTTCAAAAAAGCTGCATTAAAGGTTACAGCAGCATTAAGGGCTCAGTAGGCAGAGAGTGGGTGCTAACAGCATGTGCTTCCTTAACGCCTGTTGTGCAACATGTTTAAAATCCCTTTAACGCTGGGAACCCTAATTCAAAGTAAAACCTTGTGGAAAGGGTGTATTTAAAGGGGAGAGAGCCTAGTTAAACATGTGAGGGGGTCTGACATTTTCACCCTGTGGATGTCAGGCCCCTGCTTTGAGGCATGGCGTGATGGTCATGGCAATGGCTTGGGGGGGCCAAGATACCACAGTTTGAGGCACACTACCACTCCTTATGTGACATTTCGGAATTTGTTACTGTTGCATTTTATGTCTGCCACAAACTTCAAAGACTGACAACACCTCCTTCTGACTATGAGCAGATCACTTATCCCACCAATGGTTCAGCTGCCTGCAGGTCCATACAGTCCCTGTTTATCATCAGATTTTATCAATTGAAAGCAAGATGTACCCCGATGTAACAGGCAGTTACAAGCATACAGCTGTAACCTACTTGGGCAACATGAATTGTGTATGACATCATGACTGTGTCTGTACAGCTTTGGCTCTATTACATCTCTGCAGTACATGTGGCCACATCCTACCCCTCCAATAGCCGTCTGCAGGTATCAATTCATGTCCATATGTGTCCCATTTCCCCAGTTTGGATGAAACCTGTGCAGTTGTTATCTGCACATTTGTCTAGGGTGTTGCACTGTAGCTGGGACAGATATGAGTCCCACATGTCTGCTATCAGGCCTTCCAAGTGGCATTGGCATACATTTTCATGCACAGTACAAACACATTGGGGATGGCACCTATGGCACATCTGTGCTGCCAGCCCATACCACCCTTTCCTCTGCTGCTATCCTTTCTTCAGCTCATCTGTCTGCCTCAGTCGGCTGTGTGCCATCATGTCTTCTTGTGCAAGCTGTTACACTATAGCCTACAATGGTACTCTTTTACATATTTTGGCTCTTCATGCACGCCTCTCCTGTGCCTCATCTGCATATCACCATTCCTACTTGGTCCTCCTGTTGCTGCACACATCCTGCCACTTCTGACTCTGCTAGGGGACACGTCTTCCCCATCCTTTGCTACACACTGACATTGCATCATTTTACATTGGCACCCCCCTGTGCATTGGTACAGCTGTCTCCCACATGCTCATCTACTTTACTGGTTGCCACGTAGGGTGCCTGTGGATCTGGCAGATCCATCTGCTCACACTTGTCCTTCCTTCCATCGCCTTCAGATTGACTTTCATTGCTGCTCCTTTATCCAGCATTAGGATTACAGCTATTTTTGGACGTTAAGGTGCATGCTTGACACCTTAATGCCTGATGACCCATTAACAAATGTTAAATGGCCCATAGCACCCTTAACGCCGGAACTCCCCCAACACACCCAGCACCCTTTTTGCATATAAAACCCCTTATCGCTGCCGTTAATGCTCGCTAACACATGATTCCTTAACACCCTTTAGTAAAAATACCTCTAACATTTACTTTTTACCTCCAGAGTTCCAATAGATTTTGTGAAAATTGAACTGAGTATCTCCAAATCCCTAGTATTTTAAGACAGAAAAGTAATTGAGATCACATCTGAAACATTGCCTTCAGTATAAGGTTAATCAGAGTCATCAAGTCACTCCAACCAATAATTTATTCATTTTTTCAGCAATAACCTTGTTAGCTCTATAACTTTAACATCCATTTCAAAAGTAACATGGAGAACTGCTGATAGGTATACTGTACATGGTACACAGAATAATTAGTACTAATAATTAAGTCAATGACATGTTAGTTCATACAAGGTTAAAAAGTAATTATCTTATCAATTTGGTTATGCTTGTAATAACTAATGAGAAGTAGCCAGACAGCTGCTTATTCAACAGCTCTTAAAAACATTGTGTTATTGAAAGCAGAGAAAACACTGCAACAAGTCAGTGCTATTATTTAGGAGCATAATGCAGGTATTGCTGATAAGAGAACATCTAGGAATCCTTTTCCCTATGATAGGAAAATCATTTTTTTAAGTATATGCTATCTAGTACTAACTTTGCGGTGCTCAATTCAGGCAGACAGAAAGAATCATTGTGCTCTGGGCACTCTTGGATGCCAATTACTTTGTGAACTGCTTTTCATCTCTATGGACAGTTGCATGTTAGGAATATGTACAGGCAAGAAAAATCTGGTTCATTTTTTTCCTAAACTCTTCCCAGTTTTCAGGTGGTTTTTTTTGGTTGATTTGGAACATTCATTTTAATAGGAAATTTTTAGCACGTACTAAATTTAGCATGCATTGATTCATTCATTAATGCATATTTAGGGCCTGATTCTGAGTCTTGGGTTGTGGGGCTGTACATCCCAGTGGGACGTGCAGCCCCGTAAGCCGTCCTGATACTATTCCCCCTCCTTCTCGCTTCGCATGGTTAGAGCCTGCAGGACGGGGGGAGCTGGTGGGGGAGGGAGACGGTGGGGTAGGGGAGGAGCGGGGGTGGGCCGAACTGACAGGACTTAAAGTGTTGATTCAGGTCATGGCCCTTTATGTTCTGCAAGGTCAGAAGGGACATGCTGATTATTCCACCTCGTAGGTGGAATAATCAGCACTGGCGGGCCGATTGGGCCGGGTGTGGGGGGATACTCACCACCTGATCCAGGCCCCAATTGGCCAGTCAAGGGTCAGGTGGCAGTGAAGAGGAGAACCTTAGCCGTGTGAGCCAGGGTGCCTGTGGAGAGGATGTCCCCATAGGCAGGGAAGGGCTCGCTGGGCTGTTCTTGGGCCTGATTCTGTGTACCACGGGGCGCTTTGTTCCTGCGGTCCAGAATTGGGTCGTAACAGGTCTGTCTTGCTCGGGGCCATTCAGACGGCCCGGACGTGCATCCTCATGAATCGGGCTCCACATCAATTTAGCCTTGAATACATTTTGTGTTGTTGTTAAGTGCCATAGAGTCGGTCTCAACTCATGGCGACTCTCTGGATAGTTGTCCTAAATTGTGTTCGGTCTTCAGTCAGGCGGCTCATTATTGACAGACTGGTACCCGTAGCTGCTGTTATTGTATCAATCCATCTCATTGCTGGCCTTCCTCTTTTATGGTGACCTTCTATCTTGCCAAGCAATATTTTTTTTAAGGTGCACTAATGAGCCAAGGGGCATGTTTACTAAACCATGCTAGCTGGTAGCATGGAGTTTAGCATGTGGCAAAGGCAGCGTGCTGTTAGTGCAGGGCTCAGTGCTGAATATCCCATGCTAAAGGGTTAGCACACAACTGGGGGGAGACGGGGTGGGTTGGGAGTGGAACGTGTGTGTTGAAGGTGTATCACAGTTATTGCGAGTGTTATGGATGTGACCTAAACACAATTGCTGCCATTAGTGTAGGTGCAGGTAATGCCACCTCAATGGCATTTGGTGCACCCGAGTGCCAAGTTTCCAGAGTGCCATGTGCTAGCAATGTGCCAATGGTAGAGGGTCGAACACACAAGCCCCATAAATTTGGCATGGGCCTCAGTGTTGGTTTCATGGTCTGACCACAAGGTATATGCTTTTTAGTAAACATGCTCCCAAATGTGTTTAACAAATGCATATCCCTATTATATATTAAGTCCAAAATTCAAATTAAAAATGTCCAATTTAGTTGGCTTCAAATTCAGTGGTGCTGTCCACTTAGAGAGTACCACTGAATATGCAGGTATCAGTGGCATGTCCAAAGTGGACACCATTTATAACTGATTTTTGCACAGCCCAGCTAGACATCTAGTGGATGATTTTTGTTCATAAGTCATCTATTTTCAAGGATTTACATGCATGAATGGGCAGGTGCATGGATACTTTAGGCGGTCGCTGTTCTGTAAGCACACATGTAAGAATAATCACACGCATTTTCAGTGTGGGTTCTGCACAAGGCAGAGCATAAATATACATATGAGAGTTACAAAATACTACAAATTATATGTGTTTAAAAAAATCTAGGCCTGGGCATTTATACCTGCCCTAGGGCAGGCATAAGTGCTTGTGCCTAGTTTTACTTGTCTTTACAGCACTCATGACTCCATTTTATGTATAGTTCTCTTTATAAAATAATCCTCAAATATGTCGTACTCATACACATGACCTCCCCGGGAGTTTATGAAATTACCCTCCTCATGTATATCTTTTTTTTTTTTTTAAACTTTTATTTTCATTTTGCAACAAACAAAAGAAACAACACACCAAAGGAGACAAAACAAGTATACAATAAAGAAAAGTAAACCCAATTACCCCCCCCCCCCACGCTTCTTCTCTAGCTGATTATGCCAGCATGTGAGCGCTTCCAAACAACAGTGATTATACATCAAAACGATCAAAAGAGTATCTGCGATACAGAATGATCATGGGACAAAGATATATACAAATTTAGACAGTCAGATGAGAGCATTGAGCAGAATGTACATAGTCATTGAGCATCTTCCATTTAGACCCATGGTGAGGAGTCTGAATGGGGGAAGCAAACATACGAGGTATTTGTTCATATTTACTGTAGAGACAGACATGATTCCACCATTCATTGGGGCTCAGATGGGAGCTATTTTTCCAGTATTTCGTAATTAGGGAAATAGCAATGCCAAGCATAAAGTCCAAAAGGAAGTAAGCCGTTTTTGGAAGAGAGGGGATCCCCGCAGCTGAGCGAAGTCCCACTATCCTCCAAGAAAGGGGCTCTTGAAAGTGCAAAATAGACTGGATACGACCCCAGACCCGACGCCAGTAATACTGTAGTGCGGGACATTCATACATAACATGAGGTAGTGAACCAATGGCCGCATGACATGTCCAACAACTATTGCCCTGAGTAGTGTTCCATTTGGCTAATCTGTCAGGAGTGTAAAAACACCGGTGGGCTAGAAAGAAGAGTGTCTGAGTGAGTGAGGCGGATCGGGAGACCCGTGTCACTCTACTCCAGACAAGGCTCCATTGCTCCGGGGTCAAAGTCACATGCAATTCTCTCTCCCATGCTTTCTGCGCTATTGGGGTATCTCTAGTTATAGCATTACATAAGGTTTTGTAAAAATTGGATGCTACACCCGGTGAACTACCGATAGATCGGATAGTCTCCAACCAACCTTGTGTAGGGGAGGCCGATGGCGGGAGCACCTTAGCACTCCGAAGGCAATGCTGAAGTTGCACCAACTGAAAGTAGTGTTTCGCTGGGAGACCAAATTCAATTTGCAATTCACTAAAAGTTTTCCAGCGACCTTCATGGAACAACTGACTAGGAATCCAAATGCCCCTAGTGTACCAGGGGCTCCACGCCATCGGCTTATTTTGTATTCGAAATCGGGTATTGTACCAAAGTGGGAGCTGGTCTAACGGACAGAGTCGGGAGTCTAAAGATTGCATAAGATTATTAAAGGCACCTAAGGTGTCTAAAAGCATTGGTGGAAAGTGGGAGTCTGATGGGAGAGTCATACCAGGGAGAAAAGTGAGAGGAATCGGTTTGCAAAGGTCCTCTTCTATGTCTAGCCACACAGGTCTACTCGGTACTGGATCTTCCAGCCAACGAGCGCCTTGTTTGAGAAGAAAAGATTGATGATACTTCAGGAAATCAGGGAATCTGACACCCCCATTTTCCTTATCTGCTTGCAGCTTATGTTTCGCTATCCTAGGTGTCTTGTTTTGCCACAAGTATCTAGTCAGAAGGCCCTCTATATCTTTATATATACGTCGAGGTAAGAGACAGGGCAACATTTCTAAGATATAATTCACTTTCGGAACAATCATCATTTTTATGGTTTCTAATCGACCCCACCAGGTAAGTGTTAAAGGAGTCCAGCGGTGAGTAAGCGCCCGGACTTTAGAGGTTAAGTCTTTGGCATTGAAGGAGATAGTGTCTTCCAAAGGAGAACAATAGTGAACCCCAAGGTATTTGACCATGCGAGGTTGCCATAAAAAGGGGAAGGGTTGCATATCTGCCTGATGAAGCAAAGGATTTAATGGAAAGGCTACCGACTTGGTCCAATTTATCTTATAACCGGACAGTTGTGAGTATTTACCAATTTGCTCTAGGACAGCCGGTACTGAGTCTATAGAGACAAAAAGCATAAGGTCGTCAGCATACGCTGAAATTTTGATTTCCCGATGGGTGAAGGGGACTCCATGAATCTCCTCCGATTGCCGGATTAGTAAAGCCAAGGGTTCGAGTGCAAGATCGAAGAGAAGTGGAGACAGTGGGCATCCCTGGCGGGTGCCGCGTTGAAGGGGAAAAGGCTGAGACTTTAAAGCATTGGCACATATACTGGCTGTAGGCTGTGCGTACATGGTGCGAAGACAACGGAGAAAACCTTCCCCGAATCCGTACCAGCGGAGGACTGCAAACAGGAAGGGCCACTCTAAGCGATCAAAGGCCTTCTCAGCATCAAGTGAGAGGCCAACAAATGGGCGATCAAGATTAACTGCGGTAGTCAGTACATGGCATAGAGTCCGAGCATTGTCAGCAGTGGATCTACCAGGAATGAAACCGCATTGATCTGGGTGTATTAAGGTAGGCATCCTATCAGAGAGCCGGGTAGAGAGAATGGTGGCAAATATTTTATAGTCCGCGTTTAGGAGGGAAATTGGACGATAATTAGCTGTTAGTTGCGGGTCTCTCCCCTCTTTCTCAAAAACTACTACATTTGCCATTGAAAAGGACCCAGAAGGAGAACCCTCCTCGGCCAGAGCAGAAAAATAAAGTTTCAAAACTGGAGCTAAGTCAGCGTGAAAGGTTTTGTAGAATTCAGCAGGGAGACCGTCTGGGCCTGCGGCTCGACCTGAGGCACATTTCTTGATAGCAGAATGAATTTCTGAGACAGTAAATGGTGTGTCCAAGGCCACTCTATCTTCGTCAGATAGGGTCGGTCTTTGTACCCCTGAAAGTAAGCGTTCAAATACATCTGGCTCAAAATCACATTCAGATTGATAAAGCCGAGTATAAAAATCACATCAGCAACGTCAACACTCATGACACAGGCAAAGCTATTTTAGTGCACAGGCACACATGCCACCAGAGGTGCTCCTGAGGTCTGTATGCTACATGATGCCATTAGTCTATCTACATCTTCAGCGGCAGCGCAGTTGACCCTCTGAGGAAGACAGTTAGCCGAAACATCGCTGTCAGGGTTGGTTGAATAAAAGACTGTTGTTTCACCTCGTTCCTGTCTGTTGCCCATTCTATTTGTGAGTGTGAGTGTGAGTGCTCTCTTTGTGGACCCTGGGTTTGCAAAATGGCCTAGCTATATGTGGAAGTGCTGCCACTTGCATGCGGAAATTGTGAAATGTTCATTTCTATATGTAAGTGCTGGCTGTGGTCAGGTTTCTTACCTTTAGATCTGTAAAATGACTCCTTCAGCTGTGTGTGGCAGCAAATCCATGTGCACTCCAGTACATCCTTATACATATTTTACAAAGACTCCGCATCTGGGGAGCCTTTGACAGGATTGACCACGCCTTAATCTATGGCGGAATAGCTGTTGGCTATGGCGTGCTGGGACACATTGATAGCTAGCATGGGCCATGACAGCACGGGCCAATTCCTGTGCTGTGAATAATGCAGAGTGGACACAGAGTAGGTGTGGTCATCACCACCTGCTAACTGCAAGCCTTGCAGTTAGCATGGGTTCACCTAACGCTACCTCAATATGCAGAGTTAAGTGCATCCATGCTATTTGTATGCCACATTAGGACACAGTGCTCTGTGTTAACTGCCAGGAACAGCCCCCAACAGCTAATGAGGTGATGTTGCACATAACACACCATAGTTTTATGTCTATGTATATTGTAAAATTTGCTTACTGCCTTTCGCAGACATCAAGGTGGTTTACAACAAAATTAAAAAAAAAAACACACATAACAAAGATAAAATACTTACACAACAATACAGACAATATACATAAGCAAGAAAAAAGGAAAGCAACTAATACAGTGGAATTTATGTAACCAGAGGGACTGCAAAGAAGGAATAAAAGCTATAATAATCTTGTAGAAGTCACTGCCGAGATCACGCCATATCAGCGTACGGGAGAGACCAGGAGAGTTAGTATACATAGGACAGAGGCAGTGCATGGATATCTGTCTCATGCATATTTGTTGTTTTATTCTGAAATCCTGACTGCCCAGATCTGTCCCAAGGTAGGAGTTTTGTGTTTGTGTCCTCCCAGCTGAATACCAGACTCAGCAGGTCCATGTTTGCAGCCTGCCATTAGGACTTGTGTCACTGGAATAAAACAGGACAGGGGAGAGTAACTGATTTGTGACACTTATTTATTTTTATTTATTTATTTAACATTTCTTATATACCGCACTATTTCACATCAGTGCGGTTTACAATGAACAGAATATTTGGACAAATCGTCAACGTTTACATAAAACAGGATTTTTAAACTTGGGTTAACTGGGTAAAACTATATACATACAAACTATATACACACATATAACAAATTTTCCACTGGCCATTCCTCTCCCTATGCTCCCAAGCAAACTTCTGACTTTTGTAATCACCTTTTCTATCTGTTTAGCTACTTTAAGATCATCAGACACAATTACACCTACTGTAGGTCCTGCTCCCCCTACACTGTACCACTCCTTTGGATTTTTGCAGCCAAAACACATGACCCTTGATATTTTAGCATTAAATTTCAGCTGCCAAATTCTAGATCATTCTTCAAGCTTAGCGAGATCCCTCTTCATCTTATCTACTCCTTCCTGGGTGTCTGCTCTATTGCAAATTTTGGTATCATCCACAAACAAGCAAACCTTACCCTACAGCCCTTTTGCGACTTCAACGCCGGCTTTCTTCATCGGCCTTTAAATTATTAAACAAAGCGGCAGTAAAATAAGTTTTGACAGCTATTTTAAATTTGTCAAAAGAAGTCACAAGACAAATGTGTCATGGTAGATTATTCCACAATTAAAGGGACCAAGAAACAGAATGCAGCCTGGAGAGCGAACGCAAGTCTTGCCTGACCTGGTCTTTTTAAAACAAGAAATTTCTGCTCCTGTGATCTCCAAACATGCAGAGGCATATACTGAAGAAATAGATTGGACGGGTACCGAGGCTGGTTGAAGCATAATGCCTTTAAGGTTAGCTTTGGTGGTATTTGCATCTTAGGTGTAACATCATATTCCCCTTTAGTAAAAGGGCCCCCTCTATGTTTCAATCCTCATCTCACCTTGCAATGTAAAATGGACCTTCAGGTGCGTTTGCAGTTTTAAGGGATAACATAAGTGGTCAGTAGGTAGGTAAGGGTTAAAAATGCACTTGGGACCACAACATGATATCAACAGTCAAGAGACGGAGCAAGTGAAAGGATAGCATTTGTTATGAAAACAGAAAGTCCGGTAAGAGCAATGCAAAGATAAAAGAAGCACAGATGAAAAGGCACAGGTTAAGTGCAGTCATACCTGCCGCACGCAGATGTCTTCCTACCGACACATTCCTTTGTGATTCCACCATACCTTGAATAGATTGAAAGCCCTTCGGAGTATGCATTTGCCATTCTCTCTAGTAGTTTGTTTCTGCATTCCTCTTTGACCACACACACCACTGATTCTTCTTTATTATGTTGCAGATTGTATCTGCCTCCCCTGCTACATCCACAGTTCTTTATAAGCAATAACTAAAGCAATACTAAAGACATCTTTTCCTGTTCAATAGATTTTTATTGTTTGTGTAATTAATTCCTGCATATTATTTTTATGGGCTCTCCTCCACAAAGAGTTTATTTTACCTTTTGCCATAAGAAATATCACAAAGAAATTAGATATTTAGATGATGGTTACATGCAGATGGCAAGTTACAATATTTTTTTTAACACTGAGGACCCGTTTCAAACGTGACTAGCTTGTAGGGTTTTCCCATTCAATAGGCTTATGCAGACTTGTTTTTACCTCGGTGCATGCATAGAGATACAGCTCAGATGAAAACCAGGATTGTAGCAACCTGTTAGGAATCAAATGCAACCAACTCTATGTTGAAAACCCATCTATTCCACTATGCTGTTGACCTCCCTCTTTCTCAGTCCTAATTGACCTTCCCTCTCCCTCCTCTGCTTCCTGCTCTCTCTTTTCCTCTGTCTTTTTTGAAGTGGCATTCCTTTTATTCTTCCTTACAGCCCATTTTTGTAATTGTAAACCTCTCTGATGCCCAGTAGCCAAGGGTGGTATATTAAGTGTACTAATGAAGAATAAAGAATGGTTTATGAACCTTTCCTCCAGGAACTTGTCCAAACCTTTTTTTTAAACCCAGCTACAGTAACTGCTTTTACTACACCCTCTGGTAACAAATTCCAGAGTTTGATTGCATGTTGAGTAAAAAAATATTTTCTCGTATTAGTCTTAAATGGGTTTCAATGTAGTCTGATTGCATATCCTTTAGTCTTTCTACTTTTTGTTGGCATAAACAACCAATTTAAGTTTACCCGTTCCACCCCATTCATTAATTTATCCCCCTCAGCCATCTCTTTTCCAAGTTGAAGAGCCCTAACCTTTTAAATCTCTCCTCATAGGGATATTCATCCATCCCCTTTACTATTTTGGTGGCTCTTCTATGTATCTTTTCTAATTCTGCTATACCCTTTTTAATAGATGTCGACCAGAATTGCACACAATATTCAAGGTGCGGTCTCACCATGGAACGATACAGAGGCATTATAATAATCTTTGTTTTATTCTCCATTCCTTTCCTTATGATGTCTAACATTCTATTTGCTCTCTTGGCCGCCGCTGCACACTGGGCATTCAAGGCATTATCCACGATGACGCCTAAATCTTTTTCATGACTGGTGGTTTCTAAGGTGGTACCTTGTATTGTTTAACCGTAGTTGGGATTGTTCTTTCCTAGTTGCATGTCCAATTTAAATTTCATCTCCCATTTGGTTGCCCAGTCTTCCAATTTATCAAGGTCCTCTTGCAATTTTTCACAATCCTCTTGTGCTTTAACAACTTTGAATAATTTTGTATCATCTGCAAATTTGATCACCTCACTTGTTATTCCCATTTCCAGGTCATTTATGAAGATGTTAAAAAGCAGCGGACCCAGCACAGATCCCCGCAGTACTCCACTATTTATTCTTCTCCATTGAGAAATTTGGCCATTTAGCTCTACTCTCTTTTAACCAGTTGCTGATCCACATACTACACTGCCTCCAATCCCATGACTTTTTAATTTCGCCAAGAGTCTCTCATAAGGGACCTTGTCAAAGGCTTTCTGAAAATTCAGATACAGTATATCAACCAAATAACACTATAACCATCAACTGCTTCTCCCAGTGATGTTCCCTTTAACCTTGAGCAATCAATTCATCCTCTACTGCCTCAGTAACACATCTAAAAAAAACACTTTTCACTTGGAGGAAAGACTAATTTTTTTTTCATGAGTTCTTTATACCACTGTTTTTCAGTCAGAACTGTGCTTTAGAATTTCCAGAAAAATCCAAAGCAAAAGAAACTGTGTTCCTGTAGAGATGTAAGTGGGAAATGTGACTTTGCAAAGAGCAATAGAGTAGTAACATTTCTTTGAGGAAAGGCAGACAGTAAGGAACAGGATTACAGTGCAGTGGTATATTAGTAATAAGATTGAAACTCTAGCATTGCTCTCTTTTTTCTGGACTGTGATTGGACCAGCTTCCAGGTGATGTTATGCATTAGAGGATACTCGAACATTGGTATAGAAGTGGTATCAGTTGAGCAATATTACAGTTTAAGAAACTTGAGATCTTGGGAGCAAGATAAAACCCGGATGATGATATGGCTCCCGTCTTTACACTTTTCACCCAAAGAAATTATTTAATATTTATTAGACACATTTTGCAAAAAAAAAAGCAAATAGTGTCTCATGGCAAACCTGTGTTTGCTGGTCTGTCTGTCCATCCATAGGCATATATCAATTTTGGTACACATGCAGGGGGGCACAGCTGCATGACTCAGCATGAAGTGACGAGGGTGCAAGGGTCAAAAAGTGGATCTATGGGGATAGGGAGCATGAGAGGAGAGCGGATGAATAAGAGATAAGGGAGGGGAAGGAGGAGAGAGAGAAGCAAAGAGAAATTGAAAGGGGGCAAGAGAGGGAAGGGAAGAGAGGAGCTGACTCCCTCTGCCCAGCACTCAAACTTCCCATCAGCATGTAGTACCACTAGTATTTAAACACCTCAGCCACACTCGCATACTCTTTTTGTCACTAACACTCCTCCCACCATTTCCACACAACCTACTCAGTTACTCACTGCACATGCAATCTTAAACACATATCTGCACCCCACCGTCACCTTTGCTCAGTGGAACATACCTTTGTGCATTGCTTAGAGCATATGATCTTCAAATGGTCTTTTGGGTCTCTTTAGTTCTGACTGACTTGGAGGATCTGGATGGTAGAAGTGATGGCATCATTCAGCATTAAACTGGGCTTTCTTATTGCTGATGTCTAAAAACTTGTGGTTTTTATTGTTTTTTTGTTACCAAATAAACGTTATTGATGAAAAATCTACATATTAGATGGAGTGGAGGAGTGGCCTAGTGGTTGGGGCAAGGTACTTCAGGCCGGAAGGTCGGGGGTTCAAATCCCACTAGAGGACAGCAACCTTGGGCCGGAAGGACTGGGGTTTCTAGTCCCACAGGTGCTCCTTGTGGTCTTGGGCAAGCCACTTAACCCTCCATAGCCCATGTTCCCTGTAAAATAGTTATCTCCAAGTTATAATGCCCTGTTCAATGTAATTTCAGTTTGTTCGATGTAAACCGCACTGATGCAGAATAGCACGGTATATAAGAGAATGTAAATAAATAAATAAAAATAAATATTACAGTGATGCTTTACTGTATATACTACAAAGAATAGCTCAAATAAATAGCAATTCTTAAGGTAGCATTGGTTAGACATATACTGCAAATGTTATGCTCAGTCTCTAGCACAGTGCTTTTCAAACTTTTATCCTGTATGACCCCATTTTAACAACTGAAAATTCATGTGACTCCAGATGATAAAGAAATCAAAATAGCAGGTCTCCAGCCTCCTTCCCCTCCCTCCACTCATATAAAGCAGGAAGATACATCAACAGTAATGGCAATAGCAACAACAGTCAGCACATGGTCCCTTGTGTCATTATGCAGTGTGTGCTTATAGACCTCAGTACTCAGGATGGGTTTCCAGCCTAACAGGAAGCTTACCTAGGATGGGCAAGGGCCTATGAATGTTTATTGGCTCACAGGTTACATGCTGACTGGTGACTTGGTGTAGGTCACAGTGAAAGTCCAGAGAGATGGATAAATGGCCATGTTTTTGTGACCCTGCTCAATGATGATGTGACCCATCTGGGGCCACAACCCCAAGTTTGGGAACCACTTCTCTAGCAGTTACAATTAAGGGCAATTCAAAACAAAGGGCAAGATTTACTGAACTGTTCTATTGCCTTAGTGCATGTTGATGCCATTAAGGCACAGTATTAGTAAATAGGTCCCATTGAATTAAATGGGACTTGTAAATAACTTGCATTAATATAGGTGAATTTAGCTAAAAGTTTCTATCATTAAGATGAGGTCAGATAAGTAGTAATACAAAGGGCAGTATATGAAAATACTCAAGTGTTTAGGTAACACTGGATCACCATAGGCACGATACAAAACAATTCATTGTATTGGATTTCATTAGGTGATTTGGCTTATTTTTCTCATGATGTTTATACATTTCAGTTAAGAAAGTTTCCAAATGCAAACTTCTGTCATACAGCCAGTTATGTTTTAATTTGCTATCAGCAGTAGAGGGTACCAGGCTGCCAGCAACCTGTCAAACTAACCCCATTGGTTTCTGGGCTTTTATCGATACCAGCTTTACTCCTCCTTGGCCTGCAGGGTCTGTAAAACAACAAATTCCTTTATTCCTCATCTTTGTCTTTCTGCTCTGGTCCATTAATGACAATCCCTGCATGAACCCGAGGCAGATCTGCATGGGCATCACTTCTTCGTGGCAGGGATATGTTTTCATTGTGGAAAAAAAGGTACATTATAATATTTCCTGCTTTGTTTCCATTCATTTTTAAAACAAAAGCAAAAGAAAACAAAATGTGGGGTCTGTTTGCTAAAGCATGATAGCTGCCTTCATGATGCTAACGTGGGATTCCTGTGCATGAAAACAGATTTTGTGGGAGAAATGCAGCTACCATGGGCCTTTTTCCACATTAGCTGCATTTTGTGCGGTGGCTGTTGGAATGAGCGGGATGTGGACAAAGAGTGGGCTGCATCTATTTACACCTGCTCGAGAGTAGGGTTAAATGTGTGCACATCAAGTACACATGTTTTTTTTTTTTTTTAATTCTTTATTTTCATTTTATAACAACAAAGGAAAAGGAAGACATACAGCTAAAAGACAGATACATAAAGTGTAATACATATACCAAAGTAAACCCCTGCCACCCCCCTCCCCCCTGCTTCTTCTCTAGAAAACTAATCATTCCCGAAACGGGCGTGTACTTACATTATTGTGTTACAAAACCTAACGGTGATCTGAAACATGATGAGTGCACACTATACAGGCATATTGGAGCAATGAGCAAATTGTACATAATCATTGAGCATCTGCCATTTAGACAGGTGAGAGTGAGGATGGGCATGGGGAATAGCTCTCCGAGGTATCTGCTCATATTTACTATATAAGCAGACGAGGTTCCACCATTCATTGACAGTAAGTCGAGAGCTATCCTTCCAATTCCTCGTGATTAAGCATATGGCTATCCCCAGCATGAAATCAAGGAGAAAACGACCCTTCTTAGGAAGAGAGGGGACCTCCGCCACAGAGCGGAGTCCCACGATCTTCCAAGAGAGAGGTTCGTGAAGGTGTAAGATAAATTGAATACGACCCCAGACCCGCCCCCAATAAACCTGTAGTTGAGGACATTCATAAATAACATAAAAAACGGTGGAGGAAATCTAAAACAAGCGATAATAAGGCGCAATACTTAAGTCTCCTTAACAAATACAAAGACACTATTAACAGATCAAAAAAAGAATACCACACAAAAGTCATAAATATGGCACTCAATAAACCAAGAGAACTATTTACAATTATAAGGACACTAACAAAAACCCAAACTCCAGAGCCTGAACAATCAACGATAAGCGCACAAACACTTGCAACTCATTTTGCTAACAAATTAAAAAACAAATCATCCAGCACAATCATAACCATACCCACTGAATTAAAACCAACAAATAAATGGATAACCTTTCAAGATATTGAACAAAAACACCTCCTCAATATCATATCACTGATCAACACCACTACCTCCCCTCTAGATCCTTGTCCGGTGTCATGGATAAAAAACACTAAAACTGAATTAGCTATACATATACAAAATATAGTAAACCAATCACTATCTAAAGGCATCATGCCAGATGCCCTAAAACTCACATCCTTACGCCCTATAATAAAAAATAATAAACTCAATCCTACAGACCCAAACTCCTACAGGCCCATAGCCAGCATACCGTTCATTGCCAAAGTGATAGAAAAAATCATACAGCTTCAACTGCAAGATTTTATTGACACACATGCACCACTTGACTCACATCAATTTGGCTTCCGCCCTTCACATGGAGTCGAAACTCTACTTATAACACTCATGGATGACCTCATAAAGGGCACTGACACATGCAACCAAGGTTACATCCTCATATTCATTGATATAGCTGGTGCCTTTGACAATGTCCACCACAACACACTTATTAACAGACTCATAAGCCTAGGAATAGGAGGAACAATTCTACAATGGTTTATATCATACATCACAAACCGATCAATACGCGTTAAATTGGGTCAAGACACCTCTGAGCCATTCATACAAGGACAAGGTATCCCACAGGGCTCGGCCCTATCAGCCCTCCTTTTCAACCTATATCTCCAACCCATCACAAATATATTCAAAAAACATAAAGTCAACCACTATATATACGCAGATGACATCATGCTCACTCAACCAATAAACACAAATAACCCCAACTACCAGAACTTACTAAACTGTATCAGTGAAGCAAATACCTGGCTACAAAATAATAACCTTAGCATCAACCTAAAAAAAACTGAAGCAATGTTCGTAACAAGAAAACTAGATACTACTCTCCCAGAAACAATAACAATTAACGATACAATAATCCCAATCAAAAGGAAGTAAAATACCTAGGCATCATAATAGACCACACACTTAGTATGATCCCTCACATAAAACAAACCGTGAAAACCATATTCTATAAACTCAAAACCATTCAACACCTACGACCAATACTAGACACACATGACTTCAGATCTGTTATCAGCACACTCATCACTCCCCACTTTGACTATTGTAATAGTCTACTCATCGGCCTCCCTCTCACAAATATTAACTTACTCCAACGAGCTCAAAACATCTGTGCCCGAGTAACAGCAAAAGCCCGCCTCACTGACCACATAACTCCCATCCTCGCTGAACTACACTGGCTTCCCATAAATAGTAGAATATCATACAAAATACTCTTAACCACATTTAAACTTATCAACGACATATCACCTTCACATCTAACCACTCTACTACATGCTCCAAAAGAACATAGAACCCGCAGACAAAATGCAACCCACTCACTAGACATAAAAAAATCAATTCGAAAAACAAAAAAAAACCACAAGCTCAAGAGCATTCTCATATGCAGCCCCCACCATATGGAATAAACTCCCACTAAACCTCCGCAAAATAAAGGATCTTCAGACATTCCGGAAAGAACTAAAAACATATCTGTTTAAAGAACACTTCATAAACCTTAATGAACCCCCCCCATCCTCCTCACCACACCTACATAAAAATCCTCCCTAAACACAGATCAAAAAGCCTCAAACCTCAACACACATAAGAAAAACAACCCTTCGAAACCATGATTAATAATTGACTAATGTAAATATTTGACTGATGTAAATAGTTCAGCATATGTATAATTATATGCGCCATGTTATTGTTCATGAAAAGTTAATGTTATTGTTCATGAAAAGTTAATGTTATTGTTCATAAAAAAGTTAATTGTACATAATTTAAAGAAAACACTATGTTCTATGTAAAACAATGTTCATTATGTTAATTGTAAACTGTTCATTATGTTATTTGTAAACCGCCTTTGATCTTGGGAAAAAGCGGTATAGAAGAAAAGTATAAATAAATAAATAAACATGAGCGAAGGTTCCCACAGCAGTATGGCAAGACCAACACTGGTCCCTAGCATTTGTGTGCCATTTGGCTATTTTTTCTGGGGTATAAAAGCATCTGTGTGCAAAAAAGAAGAGAGTTTGGGTAACAGAGGCAGACCGGGAAACCCGCACTACTTTGCTCCAGAAAACGCTCCATTGCACTGGGGTTAAAGTGGTTTGCAGTTCGCGCTCCCAGGCTTGTTGGGATCTAAAAGTGGCCATGTCTGTACCCTGACATAATATTTTATAAAAGTTAGAGGCTACCCCATGTGTACTACTAATAGAGTGAACTATCTCTAATAGCCCGTCCTCAGTAGGGGCAGCGGGCGGCATAATTCGAGCACTTTTGAGGCAGTGTTGAAGCTGCATCAATTGAAAGTAGTGTTTCGCTGGTAACGCAAATTCCTTTTGTAAATCAGAAAAAGTTTTCCAACGAGCTGCAGAGAAAAGCTGTTGGGGTGTCCAGATCCCCCTTGAGTACCAGGGCTTCCATGCTATCGTTCTATTTAGGACTTGAATTCTGGGGTTATTCCATAGCGGAAGTCCGTCCTGAGGACATACGTTCGGGCCCAGTGATAGAATGAGAGTGTTAAAGGCCGCAAGAGTATCGACAATCATTGGTGGATGGCAGGTGTCTACTTGATAGGTCATACCGGGGAGATGGGTCAACGGGATTGGGCTACTAAGCTCCTCTTCTATGTCAAGCCACACTGGTCTGCTGTCTGTTGAGGCATCTAGCCATCGGGCACCTTGCTTAAGTAGGAAGGCTTGATGATATCTAAGAAAATCAGGAAATCTGGTACCCCCTCTTTCCTTTGCAGACTGTAGTTTTTGTTTAGCTATCCTTGGTGGCTTGCCCTGCCAGAGATAACGGACGAGAAGGCCCTCAATATCTTTATAAGTATGTAGCGGGAGTAAGCATGGCAGCATTTCTAAAATGTAGTTCACTTTGGGGGCTATCATCATTTTTACAGTTTCTAAGCGGCCCCACCATGTAAGAGATAAGGGAGACCAACGATTCGTGAGCTCACGGACTTTGGAGACTACCTCTTTGGCATTAAAACTGATAGTGTCTTCTAAAGGAGAACAGTAATGGACCCCGAGATACTTCACCATACGGGATTGCCAAAGGAAGGGAAAGGCCTGCATGTCAGCCTCATGTACCCAGCGGTTCAGTGGGAATGCTACAGATTTGGTCCAGTTAATTTTATAGCCCGATAGTTGTGAGTATCCGTCAATCAGATCCAAGACAGCTGGAACCGAATCAAGGGATACGAAAAGCATAAGGTCATCTGCATATGCAGAGAGTTTAATCTCCCTATGACTGAAGGGGACACCTCGAATACGTGCGGACTGTCTAATAAGGAGGGCTAGGGGTTCAAGAGCTAGATCAAAGAGCATTGGTGATAGGGGGCAACCTTGACGCGTGCCTCTTTGGAGATTAAATGGCTGAGACTTGATGGCATTTACACAAATATTGGCGACGGGTTGAGTATACATGACTTGGAGATAGCGGAGGAAACCCTCCCCAAAGCCATACCATCGGAGAACTGCAAATAAGAAGGGCCATTCTAGGCGGTCAAAGGCTTTTTCGGCATCCAGGGAAAGACCCACCCATGGATGCTCTAGATTGGCAGCACTGGATAGCACATGGCACAAGGTCCGAGCATTGTCAGCAGTTGATCTGCCGGGTATAAAACCGCATTGGTCGGGGTGGATTAGGGTGGCCATCCTGTCAGATAGCCGGGTGGCCAAGATTGTTGCGAAGATCTTATAATCGGCATTAAGTAGGGAGATTGGACGGTAGTTAGCGGTTAGTAGCGGGTCTCTGCCTTCTTTCTCAAATACTACCACATTAGCTGCAGAAAAGGATCCCAAAGAGGATGTATCTACCGCAAGGGCAGCAAAATAGAGTTTTAAATAGGGAACTAGATCTGCACTGAACGTTCTGTAGAATTCGGTCCGGGAGACCATCGGGTCCTGCGGCACGGCCCGAGGCTGTTCGTGTTAGGGCAGATTGGATCTCTGAAGTAGAAAAGGGTTCATCCATCGCATCCCTATCCTCTTCAGAGAGGGTCGGCCGCTGAATGCCAGAAAGCAATCGCTCGAATGCCTCTGACGAAAACTCACATTCAGATTGATATAGGCGGGTATAGAAATCCCGAAAGAGCTCTACAATGTCGGAGTCTGTGGTCACTATGCCCCCTCCCTGTGGAGCTCGAAGGGCCGCTACGCGTTTGGCTTCTTTTTGACCTTTCAAGGCGTTGGCTAAGAGTCGACCGGCTCGGTTATTTTCACGATAATATGTCCCTCGCTGAAGCTCAATACTCTTAGAAGCTGCAGTTGAGAGGATTGAATTATATTGAAAACGGAGACGCTGTAAGCGAATTAATACACATGGATCAGTACGTGAAGTTAGAACTCGTTCGCCTGCCTTTATTTGTTGGTCTAGTATGAGTAGCTGCTGTTTGCGTTGTTTCCGCAGGCGGATTTGATAGCTAGTGATCGTTGCTCGAATGGCCGCTTTGAAGCCCTCCCACCAAGCCCAATTCGCAGTATCCTGGGGTAGATTAAAATGGAAGTAATCCTGTATGGCTGCTCGAATTTCTAACTGGAACTCTGGCTGAGTTAACAGGGCTCTATCAAAGAACCAGGCCCCCGAATTCCCTTGGGGTGCATTAGTATGTAATTGAAAGGAAATGGCAGCATGATCTGAAATATGCTGGGAGTGAATCCTTGCAGTGTCCACCTGAGGAACTAACAGTTTTGATATTAGAAAGAAGTCTATGCGAGACTGGGATTTATGAGGGGAAGAGAAGAAGGTGAAGTCAAGCTCATTGGGGTGTAATAACCTCCATAGATCAACTAAAGCAAGATCTTTGATCAGGGAGGTAAGCGTGGTGTGACTCTTGGGGGGACCACTTGTCCTAGGCGGCTGTTTGTCAATCAGGGGATCAAGGACTAGATTGAAATCCCCCCCAATTATCAATGAAGTACTAGCAGAGGCCTGCGCAACCTGAGCAATGGTAGCAAAAAAGGCAGGGTCATCCACATTAGGAGCGTAAAGGCATATACATGTAACTTCAAGGCTACCTATCTTGAGGTGAACTCTGGACCATCTACCTTCTGTATCTGAGCTAGTCGCAATAATAGTAGCATGCAAAGATTTCCTGACCAGTATGGCAACCCCACATTTCTTAGAAACGGCTGGAGAATAGGCGGCCACCATGTAGGGTTTAATATTGAGTTTAAGAGTTTCCTTCGAATTTAAATGCGTTTCTTGGAGAAAAATCAGATCCGCAGCTTCCTGACTTAGGTAGCTTAGGATTTTCTTCCGTTTTATCGGATTATTGATTCCTTTTACGTTCAATGAGAAAATCTTACATGGTGCCATCAATCAGTAATAGACATTTTAGGTAAGGGCGCTTGAAAACATACAACATAATCAGAATCTGTGCAACAATGACATAATCACCGAGTATACTGGCTAATACACCCCATATTGAAAAGTATGTACCAAAGTATCTCAGAGAAGAAGCAAAACCCCCAAAGAATATGGCGACCATATGTCTGCGGGAGGAGGCCCTAGAGAGGAATAGAAAGACATGAAAAAAAAGAAAAGAAACACCAGAGTCCATAATTAACACTGTCTCTGATACTCATCGAGGCTACTGTGGGTAGATGGAGTCGGGTCACAGATATCATCAAAAGTAAGGCAACAAACTGCTCTCGCCAGACTCTTTGCTGGGCTGCGGCAGATCCAATATGGCAGGTACAGCGGATATGAGAATATTTGCAGGAATATTCTGGAAGTCAGCGCATCAAGTCGGCTTCTTTGGAATCCAAAAACTCTGCTAGTAGATCAGGGTCCTCAAATGTTCTTGTCTGATTGTGAAGCGTGACTCGGAGCTTGGCCGGGTACATCAGGCCATAGCGTGCTTGTAGTTGTTGAAGCCTCGGCCGGAATTCCAGAAAGCGCTTTCGGCGGTCGACCGTGGGTTTAGCCAAGTCGGGATAGAAGGAGATCTTGTGGCTCTCAAACTCCAGATGGCCCTTTGCCCGAGAGGCAGTTAGAATTTGCTCAACGTGTTGATATCTCAAAAGTCGAAAAATGATAGGCCGCGGGGTCTTCCTGTTGAGCGTTATGTTTGTGGGTACACGATGAGCGCGATCGATCTCCAAATCTTTGGTAAAGGTGATTTGGAGAAGGGAAGGGAGGATTTTGCATAAAAACTCTTTCAAGTCTCCCGATTCCGCACCCTCCGGTATGCCCACAAGACGTATGTTGTTGCGGCGCGCTCTATTATTGCCATCTTCCACTTCTTTCTGCAAGGCCCGCACCTGACGTTCAACTTTGTCGAGTTTGGACAACCGGGCCACATGGGAGTCCAATATGCTCTCAATTTTGTCCTGACGCGAAGAAAGCCCTTCTAGCTTGCTTTGCAGCACACCAAAGTCTTCCCGCAGCGCTCGGAGTGCTTCACCGTTTGACTGCACGAGGTCTTTAACCCCTCTAATCTCTGCAAGGATTTCCTGCTGCATCTCGGGGCCCTCGCGCAAGGCCAGCCCCTTCTGCGGGGACGGAGGTTCAGTTTTGGAACGTTTACCGTGAGAAGCCGCTGGAGATCCAAATTCCAGGCGCGTGGGTTTGGTCCCCGCCATCTCACCAATGTGCCCCGGTAAGATCAGAGTAGAAGTTCCAAGTATGTATGGTGTTAATTCAGGATTCTGAGTAGGCCTCTCGGGAGCCCCAGCGTTATGCGACCATCCCGCTGGACATCAGGCTCCGCCCCCCCCAAGTACACATGTTTTACAAAATAAGCATTTAGTGTGACTCTGTGTGCACTATATATTTTTTAGGAAACTTCAAAACATCTTTCTTATCCATATAATATTGCACTATCCACAATATCATAAAATTAATGAATTACACTAATTTACAAAAACACCACAAGTTTTCTTCCATATTCAATCCTTAAAACCAAGACTACAACTGAACCTAAAACATATTCTTATATGCACATTGTATTTACTTCAGGAAAATACAAATCACCTATACTGTCCACATAATATTGCACTGTTAAAAAATGTTTTCCAAAATTTTTTTATATTTCAATAAATTACAGAAACACCGACAGATCTTCCTCCATATTCAAGCCAGAGGGATGTAAACTGCTAAGCTGAAAAATATATCGCTGTTCCAACCGCGCTATAGTCTGTCCTATGTCACCCCCTCGCCAATTTAACTTCACCTTCTTAATAACAAAGAATTTGAGATCTGATATTTTGTGATTGTATTCCAACCAGTGTGCTACCAATGGTTTGTCTACCAGTGTTTCTGTAAAATCTTCTTAATATCGTTCATACTCCTCCTCAGAGGTACATATTCTCTTGGCTCTGAGGAACTGCCCATATGGAAGGTTATTCTTTAGGGCCAAATTATGGAAACTATTATAGTGCAACAGTTGGTTCCAAGAGAATATGTACCTCTGAGGAGGAGTATGAACGACAAGCGGATATCATAAAAGGTCGATTAGATGTGAGACATTATCCTTCTCAGCAAATTAAAAAAGGATACGAGAAGTCCTGTCAGATTCCACGGGAAAAATTGTTGCAGAAGAGAACAAAAGAAGACAAGTCCAATATGGTGTGCCCTCTACTTTACTCCCATCGGTCGCAGGATATTAAGAAGATTTTACAGAAACACTGGCATCTTATCCAGTCTCTACCTGGTTTTTCGGATCTCAACTTAATAATTGCGCACAAACGTAACGTTAATCTTAGGAACATGTTGGTTCCATCAGCGTTTACGGAAAGAAAATACCTGTCACAGTACAAAGGACATTATCAGTGTGGGAAATGTTCTGTATGTGTACATGTTTTGTCAGTTAAGAATCAATACATACATCCTGACACAAAGAGAGTGTTTCACCTAGATGACTATACCAACTGTGCAACGAGTCACGTTGTATACGTGGTTCGTTGCCCATGCCAGAAGTTGTATGTAGGTATGACTTCACGATCCGTCCGCAAGAGGATAATAGAGCACAGAAGCTGCATCAATAGGAGGCTAGAAGACAAACCATTGGTAGCACACTGGTTGGAATACAATCACAAAATATCAGATCTCAAATTCTTTGTTATTAAGAAGGTGAAGTTAAATTGGCGAGGGGGTGACATAGGACAGACTATAGCGCGGTTGGAACAGCGATATATTTTTCAGCTTAGCAGTTTACATCCCTCTGGCTTGAATATGGAGGAAGATCTGTCGGTGTTTCTGTAATTTATTGAAATATAAAAAATTTTTGGAAAAATTTTTTTAACAGTGCAATATTATGTGGACAATATAGGTGATTTGTATTTTCCTGAAGTAAATACAATGTGCATATAAGAATATGTTTTAGGTTCAGTTGTAGTCTTGGTTTTAAGGATTGAATATGGAAGAAAACTTGTGGTGTTTTTGTAAATTAGTGTAATTCATTAATTTTATGATATTGTGGATAGTGCAATATTATATGGATAAGAAAGATGTTTTGAAGTTTCCTAAAAAATATATAGTGAAATATATTAGGATCATAGTCCTGGTTTTACGGATTGAATATGGTAGGAATACCTATTGTTTTAGAATTTTGTGTAATTTATTATTATTTTTAAGATATTGGTAATATAATATTATGTGGATAGAATAGTGTATGTTTTTGTAAGGATTTTAGTATCTTCCTTTTTCCGTTTCCTCCCCTCTTTCCTTTCCTTCCCTATCCCTCCTTCCCCTTGAATCCCCCTCCCCTCCCCCTTTCCCCCCTCTTCCCCTTCCTTTTTCCCCTCCCCCTTCCCATCCCCCCCATCTTTCCTTCCCCTCCTCCCCCTCCTTCCCCTCCCCCCTCCTTCCCCCCCTTTCCCTCCCTTCTTTCCCCTTCCCTCCCCTCTCCTCCTCCCCCCCTTTCCTTTCCTCCCCCCCACCCCCCTCCCTTCCCTCCTCTTTCCCCTTTCCCTTCCCCTTCCGCCTCCTCCCCCTGTTTCCCCTCCCCCCCCCTCTCCCCCCTTTCCTTCCTTTGCTACATATAGGTGTAAATATAACGAGTTAAAGGAACGGGTTGGTAAGACGGTATAAAGTGGACTGCACATACACAAGAGTTTTTAAGACACATATACCTATTGAAGGATTAATAGATTGATATAACCATGGCAGATAACATAAGCTGCGATCCATGATGGCATTAAGTGTAATGTTGTTGACCAATGAGAGACGTTTGATGATGTCACTAGTTTTTCCCGCGCTTCTGAAGACTTAATAGCATTACGCAGTCGCGGGCTGCTTTAGATTCACTTGCAGAAAGAAAGGAGCAGTGCGGAGACGTTTCGGTGTAATTGCAGAAACTAAAAACTTTGGTGAGTGACGTATGGCAGTGGATCCGGCGCAGATGCCACGTTTTTGTAATAAATAAAATAAAGTCTGGATGTGTTGCAATAAGTTGATTTATAAAGGAGTGTTATAGAGGGAGTTTATTACCTTAAAGCACACGGATTTTGTATTAACAGTGGCTAGTGGGCAGAAACTGTTGGTTTTGTACGGACTATAGTGGATGGTTTACCCATGACTAGGTAGTTGGATCTCAAAGGTGTAGTAGTTCACATTTAAAATAAAAAGTATGGCTGGTGAGCAGTGAATGTGGATTCTGATGTCATCTTTTTCCCGCGCATTTGCAGATTATAGTATACTACACAATTGTGGGTACAGTCAGACGAGAAAGCAACGGCAAAGTAATTGCTTTGCCAGTCCTGGCTAAATACCCGGTAAGTGAAAGGGGTTTTATTGATGTGTAGAAAAACTGTTTCAAAAAATAACACCAGTGCTTTGATCGAGAGAAGAGTTGCTGTATGAGGATAATAATACAAGGTGGTTTTAAGAAATTCTACAGTTTGAATTATGGTTTAGGGTCAACACCAATTTTAATTTATGGAATTAATTTAATTATTTAAATTTTTTTTATAAATTTTAAATGTTTAGTTAGTTTTATATAATACATAACATAAATGAACGAATGATCAATAGTCATAAGTGGTACCTTATGTAGGGATTGGTAGAAATGCAAGAAAGTACTTTGTAAATAAGTGCAGCATTTATTATATTAAATTATATAGAAAACAGTAGGTTTAAAGAATCTCTGAGTAAGATGGATTTAAGTATTGAGGTAATTTGGTAGAGGGAGAATTAATGAATCATCTAATTAATTAAGATGCCCTCGGGTAAATAGATATATAATAAAAAAAACGTCTAATTGAAGAACGTTTATGGTGGATCAAAAGAATTCATATTATAATTTAAAGCAATCTGTAAGACAATAAATAATATTAAATTGATTTTGCTTTAAATATTTATGTCAAATTATAAACACTTTAGACATTTATTCGACCTGTTGCGCTTTCCTGGTTTTAGTGTTCCTATAATTGTGTGGTTTTTGTTCACTTGATTTTTTACAATTTTTTATAATTTTAATTGCAATTTTTAATGATTTTTGCACCAATAAGGATTTTTGTAGAATGTAGTCATTTGGAATGGCTCCTCTATTTCCTTTCCTCTTCTTTTCCTCCAGTTATTGCAGTGTGGCAGGAAAATCATATAGGTAAGAATGTAATTAATAATTTCAGTACATAAAATCGTAGGTTATGCTGTTTCTTGTTCAAACATCAGTTTTGTGGTTTATATATGGGTTATTTAGTTTTAATTCCAGTTGAGTTTATAACTGTGTGGTTTTACATGTATTATATGCACATTATACATATGTATTTAATTATTATTTTAATTAATTATTTATTATTATTTTTTAGTCAATGGATATTTTGCTGTGCGTTATTAGTCAGTAATTTATTGATTATTTATTAATGTGACCATATGTTTATAAGCTTTTATATGTGTGGTTTTACATGTAATACACGTAGGCAGGTATTTATTTATTTATCTGCCTTTTGGTTTATAGACCTTTCGCTGTACTTTAATAGTTAACATTTATTTATTTATTTATTTATATTTGAGTTTTTATGTATTTTTAAGTTTAGAAGTGCCTCATATGATTATACCTATAATTTACTTCATGATTTTGTTTGTTTTTAATGAGATTTTTATATGTTGTTATAGCCAAAGCCCCTGATGAAGGCATAAACGAAACACGGCCTGTGTCGGGCCTGGCTTTATGAAATAAAGGTGGTATTTACAGTTCCTTCCTTGCCTCCGTGGTTTTTACTGGGGATGTGTGGATGTCCATATTTGCCTCGCCACCCCAGACCCCTCCCACTAGGCACCCGCCTACCTGAACAGTGGATGGCCTGGGACTGCACACGACCATCACCGACAGCATATGGTCATGTTGGCATGGCAGGCGGGGTGTGTTTGTGCTGGAGGGAGAAGTGCCACCCGCCTGCAGTAGACCTAGGCCATGCTCTGTACCAGTACATGGTGTGCTGTGTAACAGAAAAGGTCTGCCTGAGGAAACTAAGGGTAGCCACAGGGACCACTACTCCTCTGTGGCAACAGTGTGGTGCAGTACTGTGTCCAGATGCAAAAGGTCACAGGTTCAAGTCCCAGGTGTGGATCCTACAGAGCATCTCCACACATTTTACCCTTACAATGCAGATATAACATCAACATGTGCAAACCCCAAAGCCGCGTCAAACAGGGGTCAAAACACCCACTCACACAGGCTCCACTATCCAAAGCTTCATGAAGAGTCAGGCTGTTGGCCCCAGCATGGAGCTGCAGTTATCAGCAGAACAATACTAATACCCTCTGCACAGTTTAGCAATGTCGCACTGTGATCAGGACTAGTGTGGTGAGCAGGATTGCCAACCACCCCTATCATTGTACAATGCTGCAATAGGTGTGTGTGTGTGTGTGTATGTCTATCAGTTGTTTTGTGGCTGCCTACACCACTCTGGGCCCACAATGTCCCACTGTTACCAGCGTTAGTCTGCAAATGTGCATAATGAGGAGCAAGGAATTGTGGGTATGGCCCGGACAGGGTGGGTTGGCAGGATGCATCTGCATAGATTGTAGGGCAATGGCTGGGACACTGTAATGTCCGACCACCACCTGCATGGACACTGTATGTATGTCTGTGTGTATGTCTGTGTGTTCCCAGTTCTGGGGCCTAATCACTGAGATACCTGCTTGGTGTCTGTGCTGTACATCCCATTTCTAGGTGCACAGGGATCCCCTATGAGCATGCACTATGGACTGGCTAGTGGACTGTCTCCAATTAGTCTGTGCATGGTTGGAACACCTTGTAGGGTGCTGCAGGTGCAGTCTGACTGTGCCAGCTGCTGGTGAGTGTCAGACTGTGGTGTGGGGCAGTTGGGGTTTCCCTGGCTTATCCCAAGCATTACTGCTGGTCTGCCACTGCCACAGTCATAGGTATGACTCAGGCCCATCGGCCCTGGTGGGCTGTCTTTTGCCAGCAGAACTGAGGTTGCTTGTCCTACAGCCAGGGCTCAGGCACCTATCCCGCCACTCCCTCACCTACAAAATGGGTGATTGTGGGTCCTTTGGGGTATATAGTGTATACCACTTTGACCCGTAGAGAAAGTGCTACATCCACCTCATGTGAGTCTATGCACCCCTCTGCCCTGATAACAGGTGCCCATGGCAGCCAGACCATAACACTGGGTATGCACTAATCTGGGTGATGTCTGGCCCCACAGGGCCACATGTGACTGCAGAACACAAATGGACACAGAAGTACTTTTGGTTGCACTGTTAGGAACACCCGGCACACACTGGCAGTGCTGGGGATGGGCAGCAGGACCTATCTCTAGCACCATTTGTACTGCGGACCTAGTGCTGGGCGCCCATCCTAACCCTCAGGGTGAACACAGAATCTGCACAATGGCATGGTCTGTAGCTACTCTTTGCCAGTATCATACACTGTCAGTCCATCTTACCATGCTGCAGTCCCGGAGAGGTGCAGACCCCATCTGGTGATCAGCTGTAGACCGCTGTTCTGCATGTGCATTGCTTCATGGGTGCTGGTGGGGTTACCCTATCCTGGCAAACAGAGCAGACGGTTTGTGCGGTGACCTGCAGTCCTTCTGTACCCAGCCATTGCTGTACAGCAAGCCATAGAGGTATACCTACTGGTTAGTACAATGACATTCTAAACAGTGGTCATGGGTTTGATTCCTCATTGTTCCCTCTTTTCATGCCTGTCCAACTCAGATATTTTGCATGCCTGTAACAGTCATATCTTTGCAGCCCATATTTCACTCACCACTGTTGCCAACAATCCTTCGGTCCATCTATCTGCGTCTGTCAGCTGTGTAGAGTCCTGTCTTCCTGTGCAGGCTGCCACCCCATGTCCTGCGCTGGTACCCTTTCCTGCATTGTGCCTCTTCATGCTTGCCTCGCCTGTGCCTGATCTGCTTGGCACCACCACTCCTCTGTCCACCCATCATTGTAACTATCCTGTCACCTCCGCCTCCACTGGGGGACACGTATTCCCATCGTCTGCCACCAACTGTCTTTCCAGTACTTTACATTGCCAACACCCTGTGCTGTGGTACAGTTGCCCCCACCATGTTTGTCAACAGTACTGGCAGCCACATGGGATGCCCGCAGATATGGCAGGTCCAGCAGCTCCCAGCTCTCCCTCCTTCACTCACCTGTTCATTGCCTTTCCTCAGTGCTCTATCTAGTGTCAGGGCTACATCTGTCTCTGTGCCTCACAGGTCATGCATGTCATCCTGAAGCACCTTGCAGCCCTTAGGGCACACTAACCTAGGGCACCAAAACCTTGTTTGGCCACCTTAACCTATGGTTCCATAGCCCAGGGTGCCTTCTACGGTGCCTTGTCCAGCGGTGCCTAATATGGTGCTTAGCCTAAGGAGCCCTATAGGGTGCCTTACAGGGTGCCTTATGAGGCGCCTTACAAGGCACCTTACAAGGCACCTAACAAGACACCTTATGCAGCACCTTACTTATAAGGCACCTTGTAATGTGCCTTGTAGGGTGCCTTATAAGACGCCTTGTAATGCGCATTAGTCTAAGGTGCCTTGTAACGTGCGTTAGCTGATATGGCTTGCTGTAACGATGCACCACCCACGCCTTTATATGGGCATCTGTACCTTTACCACGGAACCTAACGCGGGTGACATTACCGCAGTTTAGTAAACATACCCCTATATTTCTTGATCTTGAGAAGCAAATATTTCAGATTATCTTCACTTTCAGCCACTTATACAGTTGATGAGCCTTCCACCAATCTTCACACAGGCCTTCATACAATCCTGCTTCTCTGATGATTTGTTCTGCATATAAATTAAACAAGTAGGAGGAAAGTATGCAGCCTTGTTGTACACCTTTTCTGATTTTAAACCATTTTGTTTCTCCTTGTTCTGTTAAAACTGTTGCTTCTTAATCAACACAACAGTTGTGCATGAGAACTATCGGGTGTTCTGGTATACCTGTGCTTCTTAATGTGACCCAGAGTTTTTCATGATTTACACTATCAAAGGCCTTGTTGTATCTAATAGGTATTATTTTGTTTTTTTCAAGACTCCGTCTCACATTCACAATAATGTCTCTCATTCCTTGCCTTTTCCTGAGCCCTGCTTGTACTTCAGGCAGTTCTCGTTCTAGGTATAGTTGTAGTCTCCACTGAATGACCTTGAGTAGAATCTTTCTGGCATGTGGAATCAGAGCAATTGTGTGATAATTTCCACAGTTATTTGGATCTCCTTTCTTCAATATTGGTATGAACACAGATTTTTTCAGGTCAGTTGACTATGATGTTGTCTTCCAAATTTCCTGGCAGAGTCTTGTAAGTATGCTAACAGCCATATTTGAATGTCTGTAATACTTCAGTGGGAATGACATCAATGCCCGATGATTTCTTCTTTGATAAAGCTTTCAATGCTGCTTTAACTTCTTTCATCACCATTACATTACTTAGGGACATTTCTACTAAGCCGCTGTAGTCTTTTGCAGCTATCATGGTATGATAACTGCAAAAGGCCACGGTGAAGGCCAAAACCTCCAGGGAATCTTCGGGGAATGTTCCCAGATTGACTGCAGAGACCCATAATACCTGTATCAGCAAGGAAAAGCAGGAAGTTCTGCAGTGCCTGCTGGTGCAGATACCACGGGTCTCCACTGTAATCCAATGTTGAGGACAGATAGTGATCAGGAGCACAGAGCTCACATGAGCTCTGTGCCCTAAATGCTACCATGGCCCCCCCACAACCTCGACTGGGAGCCCCCTTAAACAGTATTGTTTGTGCTGTGGATGTACAGATCTGTTGCACCGACAATATATAAAGAAGTGCCTGCCTCCCTTCAACACCAATCCACCCTGGACAGCTCCCAATCCCTATCCAGAGTTGTCCAGGGAGATCTGTGAACCAATTCCACTATCATGGCTAGCCAGTCAGAAAGGTCCCTCCCCCTCTTCCCTGTCCTTTAAAAAAATCCCAGCTAGCCAGTTGGGGCCCCCTCCCTCCCCCCTCCTAAACATTCAAATCCAGATAGCCAGATGGCTTGAGGAGCCCTCTCACCCACCTGACCCCCTCCCTTGGTCCCAATTTTCAGTCTGTGGTCTGTGGTCTGTGGTCTGTGGTGAATAGAGGCAGGAGTGGTTATCCCCACTCCTGCCCCCATTTCCCCACTCCTGCCCCCATTGTCAGGCCTTGCCAAAATTGCTGAAATCACGTGGTGCTGGCCTTTAGCTTCACGATAGGGAGCAGCACCATGAAATCACAGCCATAGTTGCAAGTACAACTGAGAGGTCCAGTAGCAGTCCTTTGCTCCTGCCCTCCTCAATAATATGCACCAATATTGCCACAATTGTGAAGTTTCTGGCCCCTAGTGTGAAGCTAGAGAGCAGCACCGTATGATCACAACCATTAGAACAAGGCCTGATGATGGGGGCAGAAGCAGGGAGGACTTCTCCTGCTTCCATTCACCACCAGACTATCAGGGATTGAAGTTAGGGAATAGGGGTGGGGTAGGGTGGGTGAGTGGGACTGGGAAGGAGAATCCCCAAGTCAACTGGCTAGATGTTTTGAATAGTTAGGAGATGGGGAAGTACCCCAACTGGCTAGATGGCATTTTTTAAAGTATAGGGATGGAAGGTAACCTTTTTGAATCCCACTCACTAACTGGGTTTGTAGAGTTGGCTCAGGGTGCACCAATCTCCTCCCCTCCCCAGACAGCTTCTGATCTTTAGATCCATGGCACCAACAATATTGTCACATCGGAGGGGGAGGGATGATTGTGGCATGGAAGTGTTGCTTGGCTGCAGAGCAGAGAGCTACTGCCCGCCACTGAGTATCAAAGGCAGCTAACACCACCACTTGGGATGAGGTTATCTGCAACCATGATGAGACCTCATTAAACAAAGTTTCATGTGATGGCTGCAGACCATTGGCACGCCTACTCCCTGCCCCAATCCTGCACCCCTGGATCCACTGTGCAAACTGCAGATATTGCAGAAAAGAGAATGCAAGATCTGCATTTCCATTGTGGAAGCTGTTACCACAGGGTGGTACTTCCATGTTAGTCCTGCAGTTTATTAAGCATGCCCCTCAATGTGGTTTAAATGCCTATTAATGTGCATGATCTCATATTAGCATGTTAACGCAACTTAGTTAACGGATTTCCTTTGTCTTTTTCTTTAAAAAAACAAAATAACAAATAAAACAAACAAAAAAATGAAACAAAAGAAAATACAGAAATTGTCTGGGCATGCAATATCCATACTGCTTTGTAGACAAGCTATTCCTAGCAAAGAGGAGGGTGTTCCTTATGCAGCAGAGTCTCTAAATGTTCTGAGTTGCTTCAAATGTGTGTGTGTCTTTGGGAATAATACACAGAATATAGACTGCTAGGTTATGTCACTCCTTGGACTACACTCATTTAAGTTCATTGCCCATAAATTTCAGTATGTCCTGTGTAAAAGAACATTCTACAAAAGGTAGCAGGAGTGTCTCCTCTGCAATGATGGAAGAATAAGTACTGAGAGCTTAGTTATCAAAAAGATGTTTTCCCCTTGACACAAATCTAAGCTGGATCTTATCACAGAGAGGCGTGGTTATGTCTCTGAACATAACTGGAGGCATGCTATACAGGTCCTCCAGGCTCCTGCTCCCCTCCCCCCGCAATACATATTGACACATCAACAACACTCGGACTTTGTACAAAAAACACTTTATTTGTGGGATTAAGAGGTCACAATTTGCAAATGAACCACATCACCAACATCCCCCAACATTATCTCAATATTATACACCATGAATTTAAACAACCACAAGAGGTCACCATAACCCTTTGGCCTGAGTGGGACCACCATGGAGGGGTACCATATTGTTCTTGTCTGGTCTTACAATGACACTTCGGTCCATGCCGTGGCTGAGGTGTACTTCATCTGCCACCAACCATTCCGTGTTGGCATCCAGGTAGGCCCTGTATTTTGGCTGATCATTTTAACTGAGCCCAGGTACACCTGGCCCTGGTATCTGGCCTCAATTCCAGGCCCAGGCACCCCCAAACCAGTACATGAAGCCCCCATAATATGTCTTACCCACCCTTTGTCAGTGAGGTCCCGCCACCGAACTGACTGCCTTCCGCAGATCAGCATTAAAAAACATCTAGGCCAATGTCATTCAAATGTACCCTGTCACCTTTATATACCATTGAAGCCCTAGCTACAATGATCTCATGCTTGAGAAACACACCCTCTAAGCCTCTAACAAAATTCCCCACTTCTGCATTTAGCTTTTTTCTGCTCTTTTCTATTCCCTCTGGCCTTAGGGCTCTGGCTCACTTCTGCTGGGGGAATATATCGGACCAAATAATGCCCGCCTACAGCTTGGTGTGTATCCAAGCCAAATCTGTTTTCATTTTGATGAATAAGTCAATGCCCTTGGTGGAAACCAAGTCTTTGCTGACCAAATGTAGCAAAATGAAGTCTGGAGGATGTCTACCTCAGCTCTGGTTATCAAGCGCGGGCCACATTTGGTTCCAAGACATTCCCCACTTCCCTAGCCAATGTATGGTTACGGTGTCCATGAGAAGTCCAGCTGCTTTCTGTAGTGGCTTCCCATTGTTCTTCTCCTGGCCCAAAAGATATATGAATGCCCAACCTAGTGGAAGATGAGAAAGCAGAGTGTTAACCCCAAGCCTACTAATATACAATTTGTGTCTGTTTGAGGCCCATCTCCTGAATGTTTGGATCTGTCTGACCCCAAATCTCAGCTTGTGGGCTATAGTGGCGGCTCCAATCCTGAAAGAATGCAGAGTCAGCCCTCTATTTCAAACCCTGTCTTCTCCAGTGCCCTGTGCCACATGGCTTTGAACTGGAACTTGGAGAGGCAGCTACCATCCCTGTCTCACAATAGGGCTCCCTCAACTGGTGAGCATACCTCCAAGTACTCACTCATGAAGCTCACTAGGCAGAGCTCCCAGACTCTGGTAGGTTTGAGCCACATCATTCTATCTCCTCGGGTCTGATCAGTCTTTGATTTCCCTAGGAACAGCCCAATCCTGTCCCTTTCCATCATTACATCCCCCAATCTCAGAGCAGCACCTAGAATGTCTGCTTTGGACCATGGAATTTTCTCACTTATCCTAAAGGCACTGAAGAACATAACATGAGGGCCACCCTAAAGAGTCTCTCCTGGAAGTCATTCCTTGATACCTCCATCATTTTGAGGATAACACCTCTTAGCATATGTAAAGTGATGGGCCTTCGCCTGTCCGGCTTCTGTGGGGTCTCTCTCGCCTACCCTTCTATTACTTTCTTGAGAATAAATTCCTTCATTATATCCCACTTACCTTCAAGCTTCAAAAAGAATGCCATGCCAGTTAGCATCAGTTTAGCATGTCTAACTTTGCCCCTTCATCCTGCAGCCAGATTATGAAGTCCAGCAGCTGTTCACGGGTCACCACACACTCTGGGTTGAAATCCTGTTGCTCCACAAAGACCTGTAATCTGGCCCATGCTCTCCCGCATGACTTCCATGTGCTCCTTGACAGAGAGGTGTTGTGTGTAATCTGTTTCTGACTGCCTGGCTGGGGCCTCAGTTCTTGGTTTCCCATCTCTGATCTTAGAAACACGTAAGAAGAAATTAAAACATGCAGAATTATACCATAGCAAGTCTGCTTAAAGCTTTAAATGAGGGATTCACAAGCCAGCAAACCTGAGCAGTCTCCTATAAACCCCCTCTCAGCTTGACCGCAGTACTTTTTTTATTAGGGAAAAACTGCCACATTGTACAATTTCATCTTATCACTCTGTATCATGCTTTTGCTTTATTTTTGTTTATCTACATCAACACGTTACAGGTCATGCAAACCACAAACATATTGTTCATGATTAATCAGGACAACAATTCCTGCAAGCAAAAACATTCTGTCTAGCTCTTACAAATATCTGCAAAATATGACCTTGGCTTCTCTAACACATACTGCTAAGTTGTCAATAAAATCCAGGCAGTTCTCTCCATATTTCTGAACTTTTTCCCAGTACCCCAGTACCTCACTTCAAGTTCCTTTCTACAGGAGGTACTCAACATTCTGATGGTGCTTACTACCCAGTGCTCCTCAGTACTCTGCTGGCATGCCTGTCGCTGTCTGGTCTGCTGTCGGGGCATGTCTCCTGAAACAGTGCAGCTGAAAATTAGACAGAACATCAGTGATCTTGTTAAACTCACCTGGCACATGGCTAGCTGTGATGAACGCGTTTAACTCCAGACTCAGTAACACCATCCTCCTAATTAGCTACATTTCTCTTCCCACCCTGGCTGACTGCTTGTTTATTGCATAAAGCATGGCGATATTATCCAACCAGAAGAGTATTCTCTTGTTAGCAAAAGTGGACTTCCATATTGCCAGTGATACCACTATAGGGAACATTTCAAGAAAATCAATATCCCTAGTTATACCCTGCTTATGCCACTCCTCTGGCCATTTTTCCTGGTATCATTGCCCCTTGAAATAGATCCAGAGACTCATGCTGCCTGATGCATCCGTGAATAATTCCATCTCTCCATTGATGGTGAGCCCCTCCATTCAGATGTTCCTGATATTGTACGTCCTGAGGAATTCCAGTCATATGGTCAGGTCCTCCTTGATGGTAGTGCTAATCCTGATGAACTGGTAGCTCTTATGCACCCCTATGGTAGAGTTGGCTATCTATCTTATGAATGCCCTACCCAGAGGCATCACTGTACATGTAAAGTTAAGGTGCCCAATCAAGGACTTCATTTGTCTGAGCATGTCCTTCCTAGCTGCTCCTATCACCTGTAGTGCTTCCTTCAAATCTGCTATCTTCTTGGCCGGGAGCATAGTTACCATGTCAAGGATGTTGATTTCAATTTCCAGGAAGGACAAGCATTGGGAGGGGCTCTCCATCTTGCTTTGTGCTGGAAGATTCCCAAGTCCCTCCAGCAGACCTGCTGATTTCTTTCTATTAGCAAGTCACTGGTGAGGCCTCACTTGGAATATTATGTTCAGTTTTGGAGATCATATCTAACAAAGGATATAAAAAGACTGGAAACAATTCAGAAGAAGGTGACCAAAATGATTTGGAGCCTGCGCCAGAAGACATATTGAGAAGAAACTTGAAGACCTGAATATGTATACGCTAGAGGAGAAGAGGGGCAGGGGAGATATGATACAGACCTTTAAATACTTAGGGGGTGATTCTGACATGGACATGTCGGCCCTCTGTGCGCCTAGTTGGAACCGGACGCATGGAGGGAACTGTGATTCTGATCCCGCGGGGCACATCTAGCCCTGCGGGATCAGAATCACAACCAGGCGTGTACCTGCAGGCCAGAACCCTGATTTAGTCTGGCCTGCATATAGAGGCCTTGCCCGGATAACTCAGTAAGGACTTTTCAATGGAGCTGTGGTGTCATGGCATCTGGTTGAAATGGCACCGCGGCTCCATTGAAAAGCCGTAATCCCCGGCCGCCAGCTGCAAAGGTGTTTTCCCCACAGCATGACCCCTGATCTGGCCTCCTAAGGCTAAGGACAAGCTGCGGGGAATGTCCTTTCCCCCCCTGCCTTTCCGTGCCCCAGGCCCGCCATCCCCCGCTGACTAGGGGAACCTATTCCATCTCCAAGGTGGAATACGTTCCCAGTTCAAGCCTCTGGCCCCTGACAAACAGGGTCAACATTGGAATCGGCCCTGTATGTCTGGGGCCGACAACTGCCTACTCTCTGCCCTAACGCTGCCCCTGATCCACCCTTTTCCCGCCCCTGTCTATGTTCCCTGTACAATGTCCATCCCCGCTATTCGTGCCTTGGAATGACCCCGTTAGAGTTTTAATGAACAAACAAACCTTTTTCAAAGATGGGGAAGCTGTAAAACTAGAGGGCATAACATGAAGCTGCAGTTGGGTAAACTAAAAGCAACATCAGGAAATACTTTTTCATTGAAGGGGTGGAGGATGTTTGGAATGCTCTCCCGATGGAAGTGGTGGGGACAAATACAGTGACAGAATTCAAAATGGCATGGGATAAACACATTGAATCCATTTATAGCAACAGAATAAAATCAAAATTAACTTAACTATCTCTTATATCTCAACAAATAGAGGTGACCTGCATGGAGAGGTGGGTACACTCCTAAACAAAGGCATGGGAAGGGGCGACTAGATTGACCATGCTGGTCTTTATCTGCCATCATATACTATGTTACTATGTTAACAAATCATCCAGATAGTTGACCATTTTTATCTTGCTGATTTCCCTTTTGACTATCCATTGTATAGCTGTGCTAAACTCCTCAAAATATGAGCATGACACCAAACATCCCATTGGGAGGCACTTGTCAAAGGCATCCAAACTGGAATCCAAACAGATGAAAACTATCCAGGTGTATCGTCAGCAACCGGAATGCTGCTCCTATATCTGTCTTTGCCAACTGTGCCCCTTTTCCGTGTTTCCTAAGCCTAGGGCATGGTCTACCGAGGCATATTTAACTGAACACACCGATTGATCTAGATAGTCATTGACTGAGTTTCCATCTGGGTTCCAGTCCCAACGGTGAGATTATCAGGTTGGGCATGGGATTTCATCTGCACCAACCCTCTCCTCTCCAAAGCTGATTTTAAGTTGCCCACCACCCGCAGTCTGGGGAGTTGCTATAAGGTATGGGGAATCCGCCCACAAAACCCAGAATTAGCTAATCCACCCTCCATCCATCTTCCCCCTCTTCACTCCCAACTTTTCCCCTCAATCTTTGCTACCCTTTCTTCCTTTTCTATGATCTGGGATGAGGAAACCACACACCTTCTTTCCTCCTCCAAACTCACTACCTCTGATCCTATTCCTACCTGTTTTCTAAGCTCCATCTCCACTGTATTCCCTTCCATCTCTCATATTCTCAACTATTGCTCTCCACTGCAACTGTTCCTGCAGCCTTTAAGCAAGCTATGGTCACACCTCTCCTTAAGAAATCCTCACTTGACCCTACTTCTCCTTCTAACTATCGACCCATCTCCCTCCTCCCTTTCATCTCTAACCTACTTGACCGTGCGGTTCATCGCTGTTGCCTTGACTTTCACTCTTCTCAAGCCCTTCTGGATCCCTTGCAATCTGGCTTTTGTCCCTTCCATTCTACTGAAACAGCTCTTGCCAAAGTTTCCAGTGACCTGTTCCTGGCAAAATCCAAGGGCCTTTACTCGATCCTCATCCTTTTTGACCTTTCTGCTGCTTTTGACACTGTTGACCACCATCTTCTCCTCGATACTTTGTTCTCTCTTGGTTTTAAGAGCTCTGTGCTATCCTGGTTTTCTTATCTCTCCCATGTACTTTCAGTGTCTGTTCTGGTGGATCCTCCTCTACTGCTATCCCACTCTCAGTATCCCATTCCTTTTCTCTTTCTATACCCAATCCCTTGGTATGCTGATCTCTTCCCATGGCTTTTAGTACCATTTTTACGCTGATGACTCCCAGATGTACCTCTCTACATCTGAAATCTCTCCAGCTATCCAGGCCCAGATCTCTGCCTGCCCATCTGACATTGCTACGTGAATGTCTCTCAGCTATTTGAAATTGAACATGGCCAAAACCAAACTCCCCCCTTCCTCTTTTCTCAGTCTCTGTGGATAATGTCCTACTCATCTCTATTTCCTCAGCTCACAACCTTGGGATCTTCTTTGACTCCTCTATCTCCTTCTCCACACACATCCAATAGATAGCTAAAACCTGCATTTCTTTCTATAAAACCTCAGCAAAATTCATCCCTTTCATTCTGAACACACTACTAAGACAGCTATCCACTCTTTAGTGACCTCCCACCTAGACTATTTCAACCTCCCCTTGCTGGTCTCCATCTAAATCATCTCTCCCCTTCAAACTGTTCAAAACTCAGCTGCGCAGCTAATCTTCCACCAGCCTCGATATGCTCATATAACCTCTCTTCTCAAGTCACTTCACTGGCTCCCTATCCATTTCTGTATCAAGTTCAAACTTCTCCTACTGACCTATAAGTGCATTCATTCTGCTGCTCCTCACTATCTCTCCCCACACTGCTCGTTGTGAACTCCGCTGCTCTGGCAAAGCGCTTCTATCTGTGCCTTATCCTTCTACTGATAACTCCAGACTTTGATCCTTTCACCTTGCTGCTCCTTATGCCGGGAACAAATTACCCAAGTCTGTCAATCAGGCTTCATCTCTGGCCCTTTTCAAATCCAGGCTGAAAACTCACCTCTTTGAGGCTGCTTTCAGATCCTGATCCGCCTAGTCTCCAATATGTTTCCTCACCATTCTCCTAGATGTACTCTTGTCCTCAGCTGTTGTGCTGTCTATATTGTAAGCTCTGATGAGCAGAGACAATTTTTTTACATGTGTCTGTGCAGCACTGCATAGGACTTGTAGCGCTATACAAATGATCAGCAGCAGTAGTAGTACAATTGGTGTTAAATTGCAAGTGCCACCATTGAATAGTCTACAAACTCCCCTTCAAGTATTCTGGGTCTGCAGTGGTGCCCCGCTATTGTCCCAGCCGCCGAACCTAGTCTCCCCCCATAAAGGCAGCTAGGGCCCTGGGTTTCTGATGGCCCAATGCGCTTGGGTGACCATGCCTGCTCTGTTCTCCCTTTGGCCCTGTGTCATCAACTTAATCCAGAGATTGATGCCCTTCCTGTCCCAGCTGAGCTCCTTGTTCCCTGCCATGTTCCTGAGGAACTGCTCATCATACTCCAGCCATGTGGCCCCCTGTACACTCTGTATGCCTCTGATATACTGTCCTGGTATTTGAATAGGATAAGGCACTGCTCGGGGTGCTTCTTGCAGACTCTGCTTGCTAGAATACGGAATGAGCGTACCAGTGCGCTATGGTTCTCAGTAAACTGTCTGCTTTTTTGATAACCAACTTGCATTTTCTACAGCAATTTGCACAATCACAGTTAATTTAATTATGTTTCACCAGTAAGGCAAATGTGTCTACATTCCAGACCATGTCCTTTTGCGCTATGGATATATGGCTATCCAAGGAACTCATGAAGCAGATGTATCCTGCTGGCTTTGCTTCTGACACCAAAACCCCATTCCCTTCTTGAGTACTCAATGCCCTGACCTTTTCCACAATAAGCACTTCCTCCATTGTGATTGCCACACTGTCACTAAGCTCGCCCTTTATAGTGTCATTGCTCTGGCCCCTATGGGGACCTGTGTTTTCATGGGTTCTGCCCTGCATTGCATTGTTTTTTGCTACTATCTTCACCAGCTTCTGCAAGAGCCCCATAATACCCAGCTGTTTCCTCCCGCCTCCTCCCTTGACCCTTCTCCCACCCCACCATGTCTGAGTTGCTGCCGCAACTCTCTCCCTCCCCATGTCCATGTCCACCCCCGTTTGGGATGCTGGAGCTAGTCTCTTGGCTGAGCTTTCCTCCCTCCCCTTTCTGCCCCCCTTTATCCCTTTTATACTCACCAACAGTGACTCCCCAGCTGACCCTCCTGCACCACCCACCTCCACTTGCAACCCTAAAATGTCTCACATGTCACATGTCTGTCCATTGGGTGGCACTGTGAGGTTGCCTGCTGCTGTCCTCAACTGCTCTTGCAAGGGGCCCCATGATTCTTTGAAGGAACTCAGGAGAGTCTGCAGGCATAACACTCTGTGGACTGTGACCGTGGCTCTCATCTCATTCACCAGGTCTCGACTTCCTGGTTTGTCCTACGCTTCGCCATCAGACGACAGCTCTGCATCCTCACATAGCCACCTATTAGGCCAAGACCTGGCCCCTTGTGCTTATGCATGGCTTTTTTGTTGTGACATCTGATCCTGCTCTTTGTCCCTGCCGCCGTGTGACTGCTCCAGACATTGGACTTCACCTTCCCCTTGCTTGCTTTGTGCTGTGCTTCCGAAACCTTGGCCCTCTTGCTTCTTTGCTCCATTACTTCTTATTCATGTGATCGTGTGCTTTGCTGTCACAGACCTTTTTCTTTCTATTTCTGGCTTGCTCTTGTCCTCCATTCCATTTGTCAGTCTGCCCCAGTGCCATGCTGCTCCCTTTAAGGTTCTGCTCTGCCTTGCTGATATTGCTGAGTCTCTGCCCCCTGCAATGAGGTAAGAGGAATTCCCAAGATGGCTGTGCTGCGGGCTCTGTCCTTGTGCCAGAAGCCCCTTCTCTGTTCCATGCCTCTCCCTGCAAATTAGCTCGGCCACCACTGCCTCTGCGATGCCCCCCCCCCCCCCCCGGAATCGCTAATGCCTCAAGTAAGCTTCTAGCTGCAGCTACTCTATGGAGAACTTTAAATACCAAACACAAGCATTTAAATAGTGGACAATAACAATTTTATAAGGAGGCATCTATTTTTAGGTGCTATCAACATATGTAAATGTTGGTATTTTAGTCATTTCAGCATGTAAGTGACCGCGTACATGTGTAAATCGATCAGCAGTGAGAGCAAGTATAAGTGTTGATTACAGAATATGATAATTTATGTGCATACTTGGACAAAGTAGCTGTGGTCATTTACACCAGTTCTAGAGCTGGGGTAAGTGATTGCACCTTAATTTATAGCATACTCTGTCATGCTAGTTCTTTATAAAGACAAGTAGGGGTCCAGGGCTGGCCCATCAATTGTGCGAGAATGTTGTTTGCACAGGGCCCCATGCTTCAGGGGGCTCCGTGCCGGCTTCATTCTGCACGTGATCAGTTTGCAGGGCCTGAGGCCCCGGCTCACCTCTGCACAATGCTGGAGTGAAGAGCGGCATGTTCCTTCACTCTGGAAGCTGTGATCTCAGAAGCACGTTGAGTGCCGGGAAACAGGAAATATCCTTTAACCTCCGACGCCAGCAGGCTTCATGAGAATACAGCTGCCAGAGTGAAGGAACACACTGCTTTTCACTCTGGTGGCTGTGCAGAGGTGAGCCAGGGCTTCGGGTCTCCCTGGTTCCCTCTGAAGACAGTCAGACAGCGTGGGAGGGGCTAGGATAGGACTGGAAATGACTGATGGGAGTCTAGGACTGGAAAAGGACTGATGGGGGGCTAGGATAGGACTGGAAATGGGCTGATGCGGGGGAATGGGGGAATGGGACTAGAAAGGAGCGGATGCTGGTGGAGCTGGAACTAGAAGGGAGCTGATGTTGGGGGAGAACTAGAAGGGTATTTGATTAGGGGAATGGGGATGGAGAAGGGAAAATAAATTTTGCATGGGAGGAAAGAAAAATTTATGATTGGCCTGGTATCCACTCCTTAGTCACCTCCCGTCTAGACTTCATGTAACCTGCTCCTTGCTGGTCTCCAACTGAGTCATCTCTCTCCCCTTCAGTCTGTTCAGCACTCTGCTGCATGGCTGATCTTCCGCCAGCCTCATCATGTCTATATTACCCCTCTTCTCAAGTTACTTCATTGGCTTTCTATCTGTTTCTGCATCCAGTTCAAACTTCTCCTGCTGACCTATAAGTGCATTCACTCTTCAGCTCCTCTCTACCTCTCCTCTCTTATCTCTCCCTACACCCCTCCTTGGGAACTCCACTCTTCTGGCAAACCACTTTTATCTGTGCCCTTCTCTTCTATTGCTAACTCCAGACTTTACTCCTTTCACCTTGCTGCACCTTACGCCTGGAACCAATACCTGAGTGTGTACGTCAGGCACCTTTATCTGACCCTTTTCAAACCCAGCCTGAAAACTCACCTCTTCGCTGCCACTTTCGGATCTTGACTCACCTGGTGTCCTTTGTGTTTCCTTACCAATCCCCCTAGCTGTATCCCATTTCTACAACTACTGTGTTGTCTCTCTCAACTAGATTGTAAGCTCTGATGAGCAGGGACCGTCTTTTATACAAATATTCAGTAGTAGTAGTAGTAGTAGTTGTTTGGTGATGGTCTATGTTCTGCATGTGTAACCGAGCTGAAGTATTCTGTTCATATAGTTTCTATTTGACAGTGCCACTTGTTCTCTTTCCCCAGTAGGAGATTTATTGGTTTAATATTTGCAGTGTTGCCTTTTGATAGGTAAAGTTTGGTGCTTTGTGAGCCCTGGTAGTGTTGTTATGATACGGCAGGTTTGTTATGGGTTCTAAATGGGCAGAGTTTATAGTACTTCCTAATGTGTCTGGAGGTTGGCACTGGAGTATAGTAAAGAGAAATCTTGCAATATTGCCTTCTTCAATTGGACACATGTTCTGAATACTGAATTTCATCTGTGGCTTAGCAACATCTTTCCAAATCAGAGTAAAGCCCAACTGGTACTCCTGACTTGCATGTTTGTTCATATGGTCACCAAAGCATTTCTGGAGAGGTTCTGGCACATTCTTCACAGATGAATGTGTATAAACTGCTGATAAAACCTTATAATGCTCACACAGCATGCTGTGCATCACTAAGAGAGACAGGGGAGGTAGAGATGGGTTTGCATTGATAACAATATCCCTTATTGTTAAGAGTTAAAACCATTTCAGAGTCCCTTCACTGCTTGGGTATCTCATTGATTAGATTTTTCAAAGCCAAGCCCAAGGTGAGTTACATTTCAGGCACACTAGGCATCTCCCTTCTCCAGAGGGCTTGCAATTTATGTACATGAGGCAATGGAAAGCCGCATCCAAAGTCGTAAGTAGCATCAGTGGGAGACGTGGGATTTGAACTCCAACGTCCCTGCCCACCTTTCCAACCATTGAGCCAGTCTTCTGCTACTATAGTAAGAGGTTTCCAGAAACCAATTAAACATATTTAAAATGTTGTTACATAAAATGAAAGCAGCTTCTTCTCATACTCTTGATTAAAAATAGTTCTAAAACTCTGAGCAGAATCCACCTGTTAATTCTAAAAAGTGATAAACTGTAGTAATGCAGAAATCTGTTAGTCTTTCTTTATCCAGACACTCATTAAGAGCCATGTTTACTAAAAGTTAGCACATATTAACATTATGCAAATATTTATGCAAATGAGGTCCCTTATGCAAATGAGACCCTTCAATGACTCTCCGCACATGGTCCTGCACCCAACTTGGCTTAATTTAGGACTGTTAAAATATGCTTTGACTAGGCGCTCTGCGGTAAAATTACCCTCAATTGCCTATAGCTGATCTTGTGAGCTTATAGATGATGCTTCTATTTTTCACTTGTTTCTCTTTTGAGTTTGATGCAACTTCTTTAAAGTGATTCTAGATAACATTTTAGTAATATACCACTAATCTATTTGTGTTGCAAATAGAGAACCGGGAAGCAGAAGCAAAAGGAAAATAGGTATGGTATCCGTAAAAAATTGTGATACTGGTTGTTTCGAGCACCTTAGATTTATCGTTCACCGCACTGAAAACCTGAATAGCAAAAGCAATCACTGTCATTTGATTTATTGCAACTGCTACATAGACTTTATTATACTCATCATAGAAACAGATGCTGCCTAGGACTGAATCACCAGATGAGCAGATCAAGCTTAACATTGCCGCCTGTCACAATCCTTTCTAATTATGTCCATGCAACTTGATTATTTTAAATCATTTAAGAAATCTTCAGGGATGGCCGAGTGGATCAATGGCAGCATTGACTTGTGCAGTTTCGGAATGACCTTGTCTTGTAATTCCAATTCTGGCAGCATTGATGACTGTGAGATCAATGAGATATGGTTCAGAGAGTCCACCACTGCACACTGTTCCACACATAGCAGATTCTGGGTCTGAAAAGGCACACAGTGAGAAAGAAACCATTTAGAGGTAACAGTCAAATTATGGTACACTTTAAGCTTTTTAAAACCTCAGCTTAAAGCTAAACCTTTTTGCAATTTGAATGGTGGGAACAAGCTGAAGTACGTACTGACAGGATGGAGATCCAGATTTCATTCTTTGATCTGGTTTCTGCCTCTTGGTTCATGGGCTGGAAATAGGTGTGGGGGGGTCAATGATTATAGCTGTTGAGAGGAAGAGAATCCAACTCATCATATTATATTAAGACTATGGGACATGTTTACTAAAGCGCATTACGATTTTGCTGTTAATGCGTGCTAATGGCAAAAATTAGCATGCAATAGAAGGGAATTGGACACACTAAAGGTTTTGGCCAAAATGGGAGCTTGTCCAAGTCAATAAGGCAGGAATGAAGTAGTAGGCCACTTAAAGCAGGGACCAATCACCAAGTGATATGTTAGAGATATCCAGGGCCAGTCCAACAATTAGGTCAGATTAGGCGGTCGCCTAGGTCAGCAGCTTCTGAGGGCAGCAAAGACTAGCAGCAGTCAAAGCAAAAGAACTGATGCTGAGAGCCAGCCAAACTCATAAAACCATCAGCACATTCTTTTATCTGCAGGGAAAGCTTCTACGCACATACATACAAAGCAGAGTTAATCTTGATACTTTTCGGGATCCAGCAGATATTTTTTGACCTGGTTTTGCCACTGTTGGAAACAGGATAATGGGTTTAATGGACCATTTGTCTCACCCAGTATGGAAATTGTTCTGGTTTTAATATTTAAAAATTTGGGACCCGATATTCTTTTGGGATGGCTATGTGCTGCTATGGTGCATAGCCGTCACCACCGACCTTTAACCCCGGATGTTTAATACTGAGGTCATATGTGGCCCAGGCATTGAATATCCGAAGTCACCTCACAGCCTACGCAGCTGTAGAAGCTTTTCCTGCACCTATCATTGATCCGCAGGTCGCTAACCGGGCAGCAGTGCAATATCGCCGCTGTCACCTTCCCTGGAATGTCCACAACACGCCCCAATGCTAAGTAGTTACCATCAGGATGTGTAGTGGATATAATCAGGAATATTCAGCGGTATTAACCATGTTAGGGCTGCAGAATATCCCGTTGAGTGGTATTTGCACAATTTACAGGCCTGTAAACCAAGCAAATGCCTTTGAATATCGGGCCCATGATGTCCAGTTGTACATTTTTACAGGATTGTTGTGGGAAGAGTATTGCTGGGATGATCATGATTATTGTGCTTAATTATTAAAATCTTGGGGAGGGAGGGGGAGGACTAAGGCTAAATGTTCACCTCGGGCACTCACTGCCCTTATACTAGCCCTGGAGATAACCTTGTGCCAACATGTAGTAATTTACAGTGCATTAGTGTTACCTGCTATATAAATAGGTGAGCTGTGCTTTGCAGGAAGGTATACGCTGTGAGGAATGTGGGAGAAGTGACAGATAGGCATCAGTTACTTTGCTTCTGCTTGTGAGTGGACTGTGAATGAGAGCGCAAGGTCAGCATGTCTAATCTAATCTAACACAGATTTGTACACTGCAACGATCCAATCAACCAGTGGTTAGGTGCGGGTTTACAGCGAGAAGCGTGTGTTGAGGTATTGCATTAATTTCTGTGCTCATTTGTTCAGTTTGGTTGTTTGCTTTTCAGTGTGTAAAGAGTGTGCTAAGTGTGAAAGGGACATGAATGGAGAGTGGGGACGTATGAATGGATCACCAGAAGCCAAGGCTGGGAAGGTGGGTCCAGAAGGTGCTCATCCCAGGAGGCACCACACTACAGAGAAGGCAGGAGAATGGAGGATGTCACAGGTAGCAGAGATCCAGGTAGTAACCAGGAGCAGACAGAAAGGGCTCCTCATATGCCAGCCAGCCAGCCTGCCAGAAAAATGTCACACACGTGCCTTGAGCTGTCTCTGCGCAAGTGCGCTCTTCTGCAGTGATGGCAATGGTTTTCTGCTGGAGATGGAGATTTCCAACTATTCACTCATTCCAGAGCTTCTTTTCAACTGGAAGAGAGCCACCTCCTATGCATTTATTCCACAGAGGCATTTAAATGCCTCTATCATATCACCCCTCTCCCACCTTTCCTCCAAAGTATACATATTGGACTCTGAGGCGCGCTGGCAGAACGAGGGGAAACAGCCATCAACGGAGGGAGTGAGCGGGAGCTCCTCCTCACCTCCATGCCCCACCAATCAGCAGCCTTCCACAGCCCTGGACACCGGCTTCTAGGCGTTGGTCCGTGGCGTCTATATTTGTTGTAGTTTCCAGCGGGTATGGCCTTTGGGCGAGGTGTGGTGGCATGGACAGTTTCCACCCCTTCTAGATCGTACGTAATGGAATGTAACCTATCCTGTGTTTGTTCTATGTATTTATCCTTTGCATGTAATGTAATGTACTCCCTGTGTTTTACTACTGCTTTGATTGTATGAAAAGTGGTATATGTTGTATATGTTATAGTCTCCTATGTTTATACTTGTATTGTATTGTTTTGTGACCGCTTTGATTGAAGGAAAAGGCGGAATACAAATCTGTTTAAATAAATAAATAAATAAATAAATATTGAGATCTTTAAGCCTATCCTCATATGCTTTATAACGAAGATCACTGACCATTTTAGCTGCTGCCCTCTAGACTGACTCCATCCTGTTTGCATCCTTCTGGTGGTCTCAGAATTGTACATAGTACCCCAAGTGAGGTCTCCCTAGAGACTTGTATAAATGCATTATTATCTGTTTTTTTCCTGCTGGCCATTCCTCTCCCTATGCACGAAAGCATCCTTCTGGCTTTTGCTTTTCTACCTGTTTGGCTACTTTAAGATCATCCAATACCATCACCATCAGGTCCTGCTCTTCTTTTGTGCATTTACTTCACTGAAGGAAGATGGTGGCAGTGACGGCAGCAGCAGATATCTTCGGAATAGCTTCTGCAGTTGCTTTTACTTCATATGTTTCCTGTGTCTTTGTTGCCTGTATGCCTCATTTGGTTCATAAGAGGAAGGCCAAGCTCCTGCTGCAGCATTTGGAAGCTACTGGGCCAATGGATCGATTCCTGGCCCCTGGAGTTGAAGCGTTAGTTTTGGACGGCTCGCAAGGAGAAGTGGGGATAGGAGACTCACCGCCTATCTTTGAACCTGATGTATCTTTAAGCCCGGAATGCCAGTTTCTTCCAGCACAGCCGGAATTGCGGGTGAGCATGGCTGGGGTGGGGGTGCCAGACCGTTGAAGTGGCTGGATCCCTCCCACAGGTTATGCAACCCTCAGGCCCCAGAAGTGTTAACCGGGTGTCGGATGTGCAGACTGGTGTAGCTGGAGAGGTGAGGGCTAAGGAGGAGCGGTTGGTGTCTCTGCAGAGACTGGTATCTCTATTTCACCTGCTGTGAGGTCAGTATCATCGGAGGAGCAGGTTCCTGGTGTGCAGACCCAGACAATGCTGGACGGCACTTAACAACAACAATTTAAGTTGGAACTATCTCTGTCGGCTCAGCTTCAGACTATTTCAAGCCAGCTTGTGCCGGCCTAGCCGCTGGGCCCCGGTCCCGCGGCAGCCTAGTAACCGGGTTCCCGGGGCCCGGCCACGAGGCAGGTCATTGTCGGGGGGGGGTGACGCGCGGCTAGGCGCGCACCCGGCAGTCTCCTGGCTCCCGGAGGGAGCCCACTGATTGGTCCTTTGGGCCACGGAGGGGGGGCGGAGTCAGCGCGAGCAAGGAGGGAACGCCCGCAGGCGATTCCTTCTTTCCCTCCTTGCTCGCGATCGGGTCGGATTCCCGCCCTCCCGCCCTCGTTTTCGGTTGGTTGGGTGGCGGGTTGGATCTTGTCGCAGCTGGTGGGGGGGGCGGGGCGGGTGGCGGGGGTGATGTGGCACCCGCGAGCGGGGTGGCGAGCTGGTGCTCGTTGACCCGGTGGATCATTTCAGCTGGAGGCCGCTTTCCTTGTGAGCGGCCCGGGTATGCGGTTGGGGGGAGACGTCCCGGTTGGGGTCTCCGCCCGGAATTAGGCAACCCCTTCAGCCGGCCTTTGCTATCATGGCGAGGCGGGCGGGAAGGGGCAGCTGGGGGGGGGGGGTGGCTTGGATGGTGCTCCACTTTGCTATACGGCTGGTGGGGGGGCATCATCCGGATGACGGGTGGGGGGGGGGGGCTCTTGTCTGTTATGGTTTGAGTTGCTGTGTTGGCCCATGTTGGGGCCGGTTTGCTTACTGTTAATAAAAGCTGCGACCATGCATTAACACCATCACTTGACGTCCGCTTGCTTTGTCAATGGGTGGGGGGGGGGGGGCGATGGCGGGTTGGGGATCCAGGCCGAGTAGGGCCTCCGGATACCTCGGTTAGTAAATTTTGGGCAAAAGGTGGAGGGGCATGAAGCCTTGATAAGCTCACTTCCAGCAAAAATATTTGCTTTTGAGGAATGGATAGATGAAGTCCAGACTCTGTTGTGACTTTTATTAAGGATTTGGATAATTTATATCAGAAGATGGAAGCCCTGGAGAATTCAGCTAGAAGTAGGAACTTAAGGGTGTTAAATTTTCCTAAGGTTCCTCCTGTTTCACTTCTGGAACTTTTCGAGAAACGTTTGAATATTGTTTTGAAAATCCCTATGGAATCAATACCCCCTACCTCTAAAGTGTATTACTTGCCTTTGGCTAAGACCAGGCTGGTGGAGGGTCAGGTTCAGGGGCAAAATTAGTCTCTGGCCATATCCTCTGATAGTCTGGATCTCACAGGATTTCTTGAGCAGTCTAGGTCAGATCCTGGGGTGACTGCTACTTTGTTGGTCACCCTGGCATTGGACATAGACTGTAATTGGATTTTAAAGATGTTTTTACGTCGTCTTCTAAAGTGTTCATGGATTCTAAAATCAGACTCTTCCCTGACGTGGCACGGGCTACACAGAAGAGGCAAAAGCAATTTTTCGTACTTAAACCTGGGGTGTTGCAGCTGGGTGGTTTATTCTTTTTGCATTTTCCTTGTAAATGGCTAGTCAAGTTAGCTGGGGTTAATTACCTCTTTTTGGATCCACAATAGCTGTCTGTCTTTATTTCCTCCAAAATTGTAGGACCTCCCTGAATTAGCTCTAATGGAGTTAGGGCAAGTTACTGGAGGTATGTAGTAGCTTCACTTGTCTGTTTTGTTTGCTTCCGTGTTATCTTATTATTTTAATATTTCCTTTGATTGTGTCTCCTTCTCTCCATTTTTGGGAGCTGGTGAGGGCAAGCCTTATTGTATTGCTTCTGTGCAATTTTGTTGTTCTGTATGAAAAATATGTTAATTTCCTGGCTTGTTGCTCCTTTTCTGGGCAAGTTTATTCTTGTATTTGTTCTTTAAAAAAATGCATAAATTAAAAAAAGCACTCCCTATACTGTACCATTGCCCTTGGGTTTTTGCAGCCCAAATACATGACCTTGTATTTTTTAGCATTTAATCTTAGCTGCCGAATTCTTAACCATTCTTCAAGCTTTGCTAGATCCTTCCTCACTTTCCAGGGCATCTACCCTGTTGCAGATTTTGGTATCATTTGCAAACAGTCCTGTTTTACTTGGCAGATCTTTCACAATATTGCTTACAAAAATGTTAAAAAGAAAAGGAGCAAAGACCGATCCTTGAGGCATGCCAGTGATAATGCCTCTATTGTCACAATGATTTCCTAACTTTATGGGGAGATGTGCCTAGTGGAACTCTGAATTCCAGCTCTCTAGTTCAGCAGTGGCTGAGTGAGGCCCAGCTAACATGCAGGAGCCTGGAGGAAAAACTTTATCCCGGGACCAGGCTTTTTGGCCTAGTTGTGGGAGAGTCTTTCTCTCCATGTGAAGAACCTGTAGGGTTCCAGGAAGAAGCTTTGCAAGGACCCAGGTAAGTCATGGGGAGGAAAGTGGAGAAGGGTTTTTGATCCCTAACAAGACCCCTACACCTGCAGGTTCTGGTCTCCCTTCTCCTGGGGAACCAGATGGTCAGCATGCAGAGAAGAGGTTCAGAAAGAAACTTACTGTGAAGGGCTCTATGGAGCTTCCAGGACTAAGCACCTCATCTGCTAGATCATGTGGTAGGAAAGGGGTTTCCCCTAAATTGGTGTTAAAAATGTCAGTTAAAATGACTACTGTCACTAGCTTGTTAGACCTAGATTCTTCGCTTTCCTGTTCCACTAAAGACATCTCTGAAGAAACTGAAACCTCAGAGCTCTCTGGGAACAAGTATATGACTGTGGCTAGAACACCTGAAGATGTAGTGGATGCTGTGAGGTATCTGCAGAAGGAGACCAAGAAACTTCATCAACAGATTCAGATTTTATATGCTGTGAGCTTGGTTGTTCCAATAAAATAGGAAAATTCACTAAGGACCATTTTTTTTGCATTGTGCATTCAATATTCGAGTGGATCAATTGTTTTCCAGGTATGTTTCCCTTCCATGTTTTTCTCAGTTTAGTTATAGTGACTAGGTGCATGGGAACGCAAGTAAACAGGTTAACCATCATGCTGGTACATTGCTTTTATCAGGGCTATTGTACTTATTATATTTGGATGGCATGCTGCCAGGTTTCTATAAAGCATAAGTATTTTTCAGCTGCAGAATTGTCTTCAGATATCATTTGCAAGGTTACGACATTGACCCAGAGGGACATGAGTTCTTTTCTCAGCACACCTGGACTAAATTGTGGGTGCATATTCGGTTACGACCACTTTGATGGTTATTTGCTTATTGTTGATTTTTAAGCATGTTTTAAGTTGTATTTACTGTATTTTCTTTTGCATTTTTCTGTGTACCTACTGAGATGTTTGTTTTTCTGTTGTTAGTTTCAATAAAATCAAAAACTTCCATTTACTATTACCCTCTGTCACCTCCCAATCAACCAGTTTCTTACCCAGTCAGTCACTTTAGGGTCCATCCTAAGATATAAGTTACCAGTATGGAATGGTATCAAAGGCTTTGCTGAAATCTAAGTATACTACATCTAGAGCTATCTCCCAATCCAAATCTCTGTTCACCCAGTCAACAAAAATCAATCAAATTCATCTGGCAATACCTACCTCTAGTAAAGCCATGCTATCTCAGATCCTGTAATCCCCTGGATTTCAGAAACCATACCACACCATCTTCTGCTTTAGCAGCATTTCTATTAAATTACTCACCACCATGGCCAGACTAACCGGTCTGTGGTTACTAACCCATTCCTTATTTCTGTTTTTGTGGACAGGAATCACATTTGTCCATCTCCGGTCCTCCCTGATCACTCCTGACTCTAAAGAAGCATTGAAAAGATCAACCAGTGGAGCCATCAGTGCTTATCTAACTTTTTTCAATACCCTCAGATGAATCCCATCCCGACCCATTGCTTTGCCCAATTTTAGCTTTGCTAACTCCTCATGACCTCAGTCTTCTGAAAATCATTTGAGTTCTTCTCATTTCTATACCTGTTTGTGTTTGTTTTCTGAGGTCCCATTCCCTTCTTCATCTGTGAACACAGAACAGAAATATTTGTTAAACAATTCCTCCTTATCCTTATTATCAAACTCTTCACCTTTGAGTCTTACAATGTCACCCTTTCACTTCCTCCTGTCACTAACATACCTAAAAAAGTTCTTGTCCCCATGTTTTACTGTATTGACTATTTTTTCTTCCATTAGCATTTTTGCTTTCCTGACTACTTTACCAGCTTCCCTTAGTTTCTCTAGATAATGTTCCTTGTCTTCTTCTTTTTGCGTTCTCTTATAGTTTATGAAGGCTAACATTTTTTTCCTTACTTTTTTAGATACTTCTTTTGAAAATTACAGCGACCTCCTTTTCCAATTTATTTACTTTCCTAACAAAAATGTTTGTTGCCCTTAAAATTTCTCCTTTCAGTTTTGCCCACTATTATTCTGCTTCTCCCTAGGTTCCTATCCAACTGACAACCCAGCTGCCTTCCTTAAAGGCAGCCGCAGGCAGGAATCGGCCCTTTCAGCCCCAGCAACTGGCTTCAGGTGCTCCCCGGTCGGGGTAGAGCGACGGAGGTGAGCGTTTCCCGCTCCAGCAACTCCGGCCCAATCCGGGCCGTGGGAGGACCCAGCTGCCTTCCTTAAAGGCAGCCGCAGGCAGGAATCGGCCCTTTCAGCCCCAGCAACTGGCTTCAGGTGCTCCCCGGTCGGGGTAGAGCGACGGAGGTGAGCGTTTCCCGCTCCAGCAACTCCGGCCCAATCCGGGCCGTGGGAGGACCCAGCTGCCTTCCTTAAAGGCAGCCGCAGGCAAGCGCGCCCGCAAAAACGACAAGCAAAAACCAACTCCACTCCAACAGCGTGATCGAAAGGGTCGGAGCTCCAGGCCACCCCAACTCTCCCCAGTCGGGGGATCGACCTTCCAACAGCGGGAATATCCACGGAGCCTCCTCTGCCCATCGGGGCACGTGACCTGCAACTGTAAAGATTACACCGGCAGGCTTACACGCGCCGGCCAGGCCACGCGCTGGAGGACCCTTTGGCGTGGTCCAATAAAGGACTAGAGACGCTCTCCAACAACTAAAGAAAATCAGCTCAGGCATTAAGCTAGAGCTCCTGCAAAACTGAACTCGCTCCTATCCAGCCTCATCCGGACACTCAGCTGATACAGCAAGTATATCTCATCTATTTGTTTAACCTTGTCTTGACGTACCAACATACCTACTCGTATTGTTGAATGTACCCAACATTTATAGTAACATTAATCATTAATCATTAATCCCACCCACCCTTTAACTACAGACTCTAACAGCTAAGCATATACATATACTATTGCTAGTAGCTTTAAATTTCCCACCATTGTTCCTCTGGTACTATTGCCAATAGTCTACCTAATTTAACTGTTGCTAGTAGAAAAGGGTACACGACTGCCAATAGAAAAGAATATACTGTTGCCAGTGGAAAAAGCTAACTTGAAAACTGTAATTTCATAACAATTACTGCTGCCAATAGAGATAGATATTTTGTTGCCAGTAGAAAAGGAAATACTGTTGCTAGTTGAAAAGGATATACTGTTGCCAGTAGAAAAGGATATACTGTTGCTAGTTGAAAAGGATATACTACTGCCACTTGAAAAAATATACTGTTGCCAGTAGAAAAAGATATACTGTTGATATACCATTTCCAAAATGTATTGCTCTAACACCTTCTGGCTAAAACTTATAAGCAGCAGTTTAATAATCCTGACACTTATCACACTGACAAATAGTCAAAATAACAATAATTACAAACTAATCCCAATAATTCAGAGAAGCGCCCGCCCGGATCCCCCTTCATCTCAAATGCATATCGACATCAACATAAAAATAAATCATCACAGACTAATACATATAAAACCTACCACATTCACCCATCTTCACACCCAACCAACAACCACCCAAACATTGTCTTGTATATTAATAAATGCAAGATCTATGAAAAATAAATTACCCATCTTCACTGACTTACTAAATGATCAAAAGCCAGACATCCTATGTGTTACCGAAACTTGGCTAACCGACTCTGATGTTGTTTACCTAAACCAACTTAACACCAACATCTATGACATATCTCACACACACAGAAACTCTAAAAAAGGAGGTGGTGTTCTTATAATGACAAAAAAAGAACTAAAGGCTAAACCACATCCATCTGATCTCCCAAATAACATTGACACCATCATTTTAAAAATAGATCACTTCAAAATTTGCTTATTATACAGGCCACCGGACCAAAAATCTGAAAACTTAGATGCCCTAATAGAACTCCTCAGCTCATCCACATCCTCCAACCCTATTATATCACTAGGAGACTTTAACCTCCCATCCTTGCCACCTTCACACTCAGCCCTTTTCTTGGAATCAATTGCAGATATGGGTTTCCTCCAAATAATCAATACAAAGACTCATAAGAAAGGAGGAACCCTTGATCTAGTCTTTTTACCAGATGCTTTCCAAAAACATTTCAACCAGTCATCGCTTGAGTGTACACCTGTTCCTTGGTCAGACCACCACCTGATCAAATTCACCTTAGCCTACACTGTAAGAAACAATAAAATTAATTCACAAATTACCCCTCCACCTAGATTTACAAAATTTAACGCTGATGAATTTATCAATCTAACTATACCCCATCTCACCCTTGTACCAACTGACCTAGATGAAGCTGTCACAACTTGGCACAAAACAATTAACAATGCAGCTGCTTATAAACAATCCATCAAAAAGAAAAACTACTCTAGAATAGGAGATGCCCCCTGGTTCAACAGCACCTTAAGACATATGAAGAGAGAATTGAGAAATATTGAATCTAAATGGCGCAAAACCAAATCCATCCCTTATTACAATGCGTACCACAGCCACCTTAAAATGTACAAAGAAGCTTCAGATAGCGCAAAGAAAAATTACCACTCAAACATACTAAACAAATCCATTAATAGACCAAGAGAACTTTTTAGTATCGTCCAAAACTTAACCAATAACACATATGGGACCAGCAACGATAATATTGATATCTCTGCCCAGACTCTAGCAAACCACTATATGAATAAAGCAAAATCATTTGCTTTCACACCAAATCCTCTATCCCTTTCCCACCAACACCAATCTGAAAAATGGTCCAACTTTCACCCTATAACCAAAGACACTATCAAGACTACTATTTCAAACCTTAACACTACGACCTCTCAACTTGATCCATGTCCGGTAAACTGGATCAAGCATACCCTTACTACACTATCCCCCTTTATCCTTCCCATAGTCAACCTGTCGCTGCACCAAGGATACTTACCACCTTCCCTCAAACATGCACAAATCCGTCCAATAATTAAAAATAACACCCTTGACAAAACATCACCCAACTCCTACAGACCCATCTCTAGTATCCCATTTATGGCTAAACTGATTGAAAAGATCGTCCAAACTCAAACACAAGATCATATAGAAACCTCAGCCCCACTTGATGATCAACAATATGGCTTTCGCCCTTACCATGGTGTAGACACCCTATTAACAGTACTCCTCGATACATTAATAAGAGGCATTGATAACCATAAACAAGCTTTCATTCTCCTCTTTCTAGACATCTCTGCAGCGTTTGACAGTGTACACCATGCTCTAATGCTTAACAGACTAGAACAAATAGGAACCCACTCAACTGTACAAAATTGGTTCACCTCATATCTAACTGATCGAACACAAACAGTCCGAACTAACACTGAAACTTCTAAAACATACAAACAGGAAATTGGTCTCCCACAAGGCTCCGCCCTCTCTGCCCTCCTATTTAATATATATATATCCAACCGGTCTGTGACATCTTCAAGAAATTTAAAGTCCACTACCACATATACGCAGACGACATGATGATGTACATTCCATTCACAATCCCAACACTCCCACTACAACTGTTAACAGAATGCTTCTCTGAATTAACAACCTGGCTAAAAGAGCACAATCTCCATATCAATCATTCTAAAACGGATATATTAATAGTAACTAAAAATCAATCCTACATACCTCCAACACACATCACTCTCCAAAATCACAACATTACTATAAAAAATGAAGTAAAATACCTGGGTGTCACTCTTGACTCACACCTTAGTATGGACACACATATTAGAAACATCACTAAGAAGATCTACTTTAAACTCAAAATTTTAAAACAATTACGTCCTCTTGTACTTCTACATGATTTTCTGAGCATTGTACAGGCCATCATCACACCACACTTTGATTTTGCAAATCTCACCCTACTAGGAACAACAAAACAAAACATTAAAAGACTCCAACTTGCCCAAAATGCAGCAGCAAGAATTGTAATGAAGGTTCCACCATTTGAACACATTACCCCTATACTAGCAAACCTTCACTGGCTCCCAATTCAATCCAGAATAAATCACAAATTGATTATCACCACATTTAAGACTTTAAACACAATGGCCCCAGTCCCCTTGACAAAACTTATCACCAAAGACATATCCCAAACCTCGCTTCGGAGAGGCCACACGAACAGAATTAGGATCCCGAAAGAATTCACAACTGCTAAAAAGACTACTAATAGGAAAGCGTTCTCACATGCAGCTCCCACCCTATGGAACTCACTCCCTGAAGAAATAAGAGCATTAAATGATGCAAAGGAACTCCGCAAGAAATTAAAAACTTATCTATTCACCTCTCATTTTGGCACACTTGAAAATACCTTACCTCAGACAGGTAATGGTTAATAACAACCCAGGGTACACCAACTCTAATTCTCCTAGCAAACTACAATTACAATTAAAATCGAATAAATAACTACTTGTAAATCCTGTATATAAATATATGTAATAAATCAAAATATGTAAATAAGTTTGTTTGTTATTTAACAAGTTTTACCATATTTAGTCATTCATGATTAATGTATATTGCAAAATTGTACCAAGTTAACAAATGTTCCATGTAAAACAGCTACATTGTACCTAGTTAACAAATGTTCCATGTAAAACAGACTTGTAAATCTGTTCATTCTTGTTCATTGTAAACCGCACCTGATCTGTGGAAGGTAGCGGTATATAAGCAACTGTTAAATAAAATAAATAAATAAATAACTCCTTGAAGAATTTTCCTACCTTGCAAAGTTAGTTTTCTTGAAATATAGGACCCTCACTTTTGAATGAACCATCTACACATATGTCCTAATATTGAAGCTCACTATCTGGTGATCAATGCATGTCAGGTGATTACCCATTACAACATTAGAACCCCTTGATCTTTTTGTAAGCACTTCCACTATCACCTCCTTTGTGTATTTCTCCCTGTAGATAATCCAGGATCTATCTACTTCTAGATGACACTGCAGTGGGAATATCCCAATCAACATCTGGCAAATTGAAATCTACCAACAATACTTTCCTTTTCATTGCAAGATTGTGAATGTTTTCAATGAAGCCTTCTTCTGCCTGCAAGGGAGGCATGTATATCACATCAATGTAAATAGATTTTCACAGCCCACAGTGTCTCCTTCTTTCTTCATAAACACTTCAGTTCTGTGGTTATATTATTATTATTACACAGGTCTGCGACTAAAAAGCTGTTTGATTATTTTCATCTAATTTCCATGTATTTTGGTGTGCTGAAAACAAATAAAATATTGAAAAAACTCCTAGACATCATGATTTGCCACAACATGCAAAATTGTCTTCAAATTTATCCATTTTTTTCAAATTACTATTAATTAATTCAAATTACTATTAATTAATTCACATAAGTGCATTTAAAATATAAAATGCCAAAAATCCTTAAAGGGTTGTCCGAGTTACGTAAAAAAACAATATAACACTGTAAATCTGATGGTCAGCAATATATACATAAGCTAAGCAAGTTTTAAGTCCGTGCTTCTAATGGTAAAAGGAGTTAATCTTTCCTGAAGAATCCAGTGGGAGGGAGACACAGGGCAGATAGCAGCAGCTCCGGTCAGTGCAGGGGGGCGTGGCCAGCACTGTGACGTCTCGTGTACAGACACAGAGCTGCTCTCTCCTGCATGCCACATTTGTGCACGAATCATGATCAGGTTCTTGGTTCTAGGCTGTTCACACTTTTTCATCGCAATTCGTATTAGCTCGTCATTCTTCAACCGTTATGTTATGGCTCTGCGAAAGTATGTTAATTCGCCAGACAGTTTCTGTTTCATCTGTGGTGAATATACAGTGTTGAAGCAACAGCAGAATATTACAGACTTTGTGAAAAAAGTATACTTTGCATACTTTGGACTAAAAATTGGAGATCAAGATAAAGTCTGGGCGCCTCATAAAGTGTGCAAACGGTGTGTTGAGGACCTCCGAAACTGGTTAAAGGGTAAGAAAAAATCTTTCCATTATGGGATTCCTATGGTATGACGAGAGCAAAAGAACCATAGTGACGACTGTTACTTTTGTTCATGCGATGTGAAAGGGTTTAATTCGAAATGGAAGCATTCCATTTCATACCCCAATCTTCACTCGGCAATTCGTCCCATCCCCCATGGCACAGATATACCAGTACCCAAGCCCCCTGCTACCTTGGAAGAGATACCTAGCTCCGATGAAGGTGAAGTCATACCTGAACCAGATGACGAATCAAGTTCTGACTTTGAAGATGATACAAGACCAAAATTGTTTTCTCAGGAGGAGATGAATGATTTGGTAAGAGACTTGAATCTTCCCAAAGATGCCGCTGAGTTACTCGGATCAAGGCTGAAAAGCAGGAATTTATTGTTGCCAGGAGTGTCATCTTCATGGTTCAGACATCGTGAAAAGGAGTTCGTTCCTTACTTCGCCCAGGAAAACAAGTTGGTTTATTGCATCGATGTCGAAGGTCTGATGGGTCAATTTAAAATCCAATATGATTCAGAGCAATGGCAAATTTTTATAGATTCTTCAAAAAGAAGTCTCAAAGCAGTTTTACTCCACAACGGTTTTTACGCTTCCATACCTGTAGGTCATTCCGTACGAAGGAAACCTATGAGAACTTGGAATTGGTTCTCCGTAAACTTAAATATGAAGACTATGGTTGGCAAGTGTGTGGGGACTTGAAGGTCTTGTGCATGCTGCTCGGGCAATAAGCTGGGTATTCCAAATATCCTTGTTTTCTGTGTCTATGGGACAGTCGAGACTGACAAAATCACTGGACCAAGAAGAGTTGGCAGCCGAGGGTGCTAACAGTCGGTGAAAAAAATTTCCTCTGAGAAACTTTGGTACCTTCCCATAAAGCTCTTCTACCACCTCTCCACATAAAATTGGGATTGATGAAGCAATTCGTAAAATCACCTCCAAGAGATGGAGAATGCTTCAAATACTTGGTCACCAAGTTTCCAGGCCTGTCAGAGGCAAAACTGAAGGAAGGTGTGTTCGTCGGACCAGACATTAGAAGGCTTATAGTTGATCAAGAGTTTGTCAATACCATGACGGATCCTCAAAAAGAAGGGTGGATTGCATTTAAAGAAGTCGTACAGAAAGTTTTAGGCAATAACAAAGATCCTCACTACAAAAAGATCGTCGGACGAATGCTGAAAGCATGTCAAGCTTTAGGTTGCCTGATGAGTTTGAAAGTGCATTTCCTCCAGTCCCACCTTGACTACTTTCCTGAAAATTTTGGAGCTGTGAGTGAGGAACAAGGTGAACGATTTCACCAAGACATTAAAGAGATGGAAAGGAGATACCAGGGAAAATGGAGCATTACAATGATGGCAGACTACTGTTGGATGCTTGAGAGAGACATTCCAGATGCTATTCACAAGCGTAAATGCACCAAGAGGAGCCTCACAAGGAAGAAGAATCGAGTTTAGTGTGTGTAGGTGAGCTCATTTCAGTTCAAAAAAGGATTTTCATGAAAATATTGTAATAAAACTTTAATTTTATAAATCTATTTCCATTTATTTTGAGGTGTTGCCTTATTTAACATAGTTACCTAAATTGTCAGGAAACGTGATGTCCTATGACAAAATGGAGGTCATTTTAGGATTCAGCGCACCAAAAAACATAAAGATTATGTGGAATAACCAAAACAGCTCACGAAAAAATTTTTTTGCAGACCTGTGTTATTATTTACACTCCTCTTCCTCCTCCTCCCTTTCTTCCTACCCTGTCTTTCCTGAAGAAGTTATTGCCTGATATAACTATGTCCTAGTCATTGTTTTCCAAGTGCCATGTCTCTGTGACTGCTATTAAATCCAAGTCAGCCTCCTCCATTACAGCTTCTAAACCTGGAACTTTATTTTGCATGTTATTGTCATTCGAAAATACAGCTTTCCAGATGTTGCTCTTTCTTCCCTTTTCTGTACTATTTTTTAATGCTTTACTTACTGGAGGATTTTTATGTATCAGAGAGCTTTGTTTACCCATTTCCGATAACCTTAGTTTAACACCCTCACAAGTAGATTAGCCAGTATTTTGTGGAAGGCGTTTTTCCCCTTCTTCGATAGATGCATGCTTTCTCTGTTCATGCGATGGTCCAGGAAGCCAAAACACTCTCAATGACACCATCCATGCAGCCAGGCATTCATCTCCAGGATGTGAGTCTTTCAGCCTCGACAGTGAGGATTCAGAAAACAACCTGTGCACCTAACTGCTTTACCTTCTCTCCCAGAACCAAACTCACTTTTGACATGCTCAGGTGGGAACCTATGTGTCACAGGTAGGTCAAAAGTACAAAATATATACATTCATTTCTAAGCAGAACTTCAAACAGTTGTGAAAGCATTGCTAGATATCTTCCCACAAGAGCTGAATGGAAATGTTACTATTTTGGCCATATAGCAATGGCAGAAAATTATTGAGAGACCTCCTCTACCTGCAACATTGAGCAGATGGTTATGTCTCTCAGGCAAGCTTTTTGAGAGCATCATAGACCATCTGCATATATAGGCAATGAAAGTCATAATGGCAGCGTTCCTGTCACTAGTTTGGATAAGCACTGCAGATGTTCTGTCAATAGCTCCTGGTTTTTTTTTTTAATAGTATTTAGCTCCCACCTTTCCAGTAGTAGATCAAGGCAAGTTACAATCAGGTTCTGTAGGTATTTCCCTATCTCCAGAGGGTTTACAATCCAAGGTTGCACCTGAGGCAGTGGAAGGTTAAATGACTTCCCCAAGGCCACTAGGAGAGTTAATGGGATTTGAACACTAGTCTTTCTGATCCCAAGTTGCTTCCCAAACCACTAGACTACTCCTCCATGTTATGTAGGATAGCAATGATGTGTAAATGCTCCCTCCAAGCCCTCCCCTACCCCCCACACTATTGTCTGTCATTCAGAGCATTGTGAATCCTAAAAGGCTTCTTATGACTTGTACCCAGAATGTTGACATGGTTCATTCAACCAACTGTGTCCACAGATACTTCAGCTTCTAACATTTTATCATGTGCCATGTCAAGAAGAAATACCTGTTAGAAAAATGCATGAGAAAAGTCCCACACTATGTACTGCATTAACATAGAACACTAACATACCACATGCTACCTACAGTCATGCATTCTCCACCTACTGACTGCCCTTTCCATGCTCACTTCATGTGACTGGCATGCAACAGTATTTTAGCACATGGGAATCGCTACCGCAAATCCATGCTAACCTAAACCTACTCTAATTGCTTAGTACACTTCAGTAAACATCCCCCTATGGTTCCTATGCATTATCCAGTTAATCCTTATTTTAAAAATTCTGGGCCACTGCATGGATGCCAGACAAATGTGAATGAAGTAGATAAAGGAAGCGTGAAAGGTGGTTAACTGGATAGCAGCAAGTTTCAGCTGCTATTTAGTTACCTTTTCCAGATAACTCAGTGGTACATTTAACAGGCCTAAAATATTCAGATATTCAATATCTTTGATTGATCCTATGCAGCAGCAACTAGATTCAGTGGTTGTAGCACAAATCTTGTTGGATGCACACTAAAAAATACCCTCAATAGTGTATGCACACTATCAGAATGCAAGATGCTCCATAGACTTGTATTATAGCTTCTGAGTGCACATGGCAGCTGTGAGGTTGCTTTTCACAATGATGCACATAGCTAAAATGCATTTACCTACTCCAGTGGGCTGTCTCAAAATTGCTTTCCCTTATAGCAGCTAAGAGTCTTTCTATTGATCCATAATGTGTATATTTTCAGCAGAGCTGGCACAACCACTAGGCAACTAGGTAGTTGCCTAGAGCACCAATGGGTCAGGGATGACCCGCTGCGGCCCTTCTCGGGTTCCTGCAGCAGCATTAATGACTTCAAACAACCCCACAGCCCTTACTTCAATCTCAGGCACCTCAAGACTGTTTGACCTCCGCCCCCTCCAATGCCTAATGCCAACTTCCTTTTGCATAGAGGCAGGAGGGAATAATTAGCCCCATGCAAATGGAAGTCAGCATTAGTTGTCAGAGGGACCAGAAGTCAAGTAGTCTCGCAGCGCTGGAGGTTGATGTAAGCGCTGTGGGTCTGTTTGAAGTCACTGCCACCACTGCAGGACCTGGAGAGGTATGAAAGCAGTGGCAATGGGGGTCATGAAGGGGGCAAGAGTAGGAACGGGGGAAGGCAATGGATGAGGCTTGCCTAGGGTGCCTCATACTCTTGTACTGGCACTGAGTTTCTGCCATATTTAGAGAAGGCATATCCAGAGGGAGGCGAGGAGGAAAGGAAAGGCACATGGTAGAAGACATGACTAAATCTCTGCATGCACTCCTGTAGCAAAAGCAGACCTTCAGGAACAACAAATGCCAGTTCTTGCATACACTTTCTACTCACAACAAACCTCATTTCCTTTCTTTCATTTCATAAATTTATAGTCCATCTATTCTTATACTCCTAGGTGGGTCACAGCAATACATACAAAATAAAATAAAATTAAAATATAGAGAATCTATATTTCAAAGTGAAGGCCGACATGCACTTTTGCTTTGAGCACTGGTGCAAAGCTCATGGATGAAAAGAACACATGGCCATTGTATTTCAACCGCATAAAAATGGCAGTGTGTGCAGAACAGTTTCCCTCATATTTCACACAACATTTAGCTAATTAAAAGCTAAACATAGCCCTCTTTTCCTGATGACTTGGCCTCTTTGCCACAAACTTGCATAAGATTAGTCCTGACATATGGGGCTTGTAGTCAGTGTTGAAGGCAGAAACTGGAAAGATTCAGCATTCCAGGAAAGAAGGTGAAAAGAGAACAGAATATTCAAGGAGAGGGAAGAACAGATCAAGAATAAGCACTTCTGACAACTGCCGAGGAAGAAAACGACTGCTACAGAAAGTGTCTTGACCATCCACTGCTTCAGTTCTGCAGGTGGACTTCTTGAGGTTGCACAATGCAGCTAGGCACACCTTGCCGCTTCTGACCCTTCACCGTGGAATGTGGGCATGCATGCTGCTGCCTTAGACCTCAGTAGGAAGGGATCCCCTTGTGTTCCATTGTACCTGCTGTTGACATGCTTGCCATCCCACTGACTGCTAACTGAAGCGTTGCACCAGACACACAGGTCCGAGACAGGGATTTCATCCACAGCAGGCCACAGCCGCTGCAACTGCCACTCCTCCCTCACACAATGCTGATATGACATCATGGTGGCAGTAGGAATGGCATCACCTCTTTTTGGCCGCAGCAGTTTTTATGTGTCACAGTGGAGTAATGCCAGGCATCACTGATTTGCACACTAAGCAGTGGCCTTGTCAGCCTAGTGGACCAGCCTGCCCCACCGCATAACCTATGTGACACCTCCTTTGCTAATTTGGCACTGACAACATTGTACCATTTCTTGATAAGACACCATACTGTTGCTGCCAATGAAGCACTAATATCATAATTGGGAACTCCGGTGAGAGGAACATATTGCATACATTTAAATAGGCTCTCTCACCTCAGAAATAGCCCTTACCATGAGCTTTCAGCCGGCATTAGGGCTCCCGGCGCTGGGATCTCTACCACACGGTGCCACACGCTATCCCCGCCCAGTCTCCACTCCATTGATGCCCACTCTCCACCTCCTTTCCCCATAATGCTGAGGGCACCACCTCCAAGCATTAATCCAGCATTATTACCACTTTCAGCAGAGTTAACCACTCACAGACGCCGATTAAACACATTAACGGCGCATTTGCTCCCTTACTGCCCTTTAGTAAACATCCCCTGCAGGGGCTACCCCTCCCCCCGCCTGCTGAGTTACTGTTGTGAACCTCCATTTTTCTGAGCTGCACGTGGGTTTGCTTACATTGCCTTCTCTTCCTTAAAGAGGAGGAGTGCTTTTTTAGAGCTCTCCCAAAGGTGATTTTTGCTGTGTTTGCTGCATAACTGAGTCTGTCTCCAAATAACTGTGAGTCTGTCTCCACATATTTGTCTTTCTTTCTAATTGTCCTCAGTGGTGGGTTTCCTTACCTACTCCATTGCTGTTAAAGTTTTAAGGTTTTAAAGTTTCTCTTAACCTACCTGCAGGGGCTACCCCTCCCCCCCCTGCTGAGTTACTGTTGTGAACCTCCATTTTTCTGAGCTGCACGTGGGTTTGCTTACATTGCCTTCTCTTCCTTAAAGAGGAGGAGTGCTTTTTTAGAGCTCTACCAAAGGTGATTTTTGCTGTGTTTGCTGCATAACTGAGTCTGTCTCCAAATAACTGTGAGTCTGTCTCCACATATTTGTCTTTCTTTCTAATTGTCCTCAGTGGTGGGTTTCCTTACCTACTCCATTGTGTGTGCCAATAGTTCAGGAACGGCCTACTAGCCAGTGACACTTAGGTTCCCACCCACCCTACCCCTCGCCCCACCCACCCCAGGGGCTACATTGCCTATATAGTGGTCACAGACGTGCCATCTATCATTCCAAACTTGGATTAAAAGCCACATCGTATTCATCTTTTCTTCTTCTTCTTCCTCTTCTGGGACTGCATAAACATGTCGTGTATTCAGTGCAATAACTGCGGTACTTTCATTCAAAGACGAATCATTTGGAGACTAAGAGCATGTCCTATATGTCTAAAGTCAGCTGCCTTGCATGAAGAACTGACTCTACTAAGGAAAGACCTAGCTGCCATGCATATAGAAGTATCTCTACTGAGGGAGGAACTGGCTGCGATGAAGCACACCTCTTCTAGGATACAAACTGAACAAACTCCACCACCGCTCCCACAAAGAATCAAACGCCCCAGGAACAAATGGATCACAGTGGGTTCTGGTAGATTGCGACCTGTAACACAAAGACATCCTGTACATCAAGAGATATCCCTGCACAATGCCTTCTCTGCCTTGGCTAATGAGGATGCCCAATTCAAAGAAACTGAAGGGCCTTCAAATGAGTCAGACAATGCCCAATCCCCTGCTAAAGCACTAAATATGAAGAAAACCTCACCAAACAGAAAACTACTACTACTTGGAGATTCCATCATCAGAGGCCCCAACTTGAGAACACAGTTCAAAGGAGAGAAGATAGTCATGTGCCTACCAGGCTCTTCAGCCAGCAGGAATACAAACCAAGTTGTTGAATTACTTAGTGCAAAAGGTGAACATTCCAAACTTGATGTTATTATCCACCTAGGCACAAACGACCTGGCTAAGAACAGTGCCTCTACAGCCCAAAAGGACTTCCAATCTCTGGGGGAGAAACTTAAGCCCATTGTTAACACTGTTGCATTCTCAGAGGTTCTACCTGTTCTTGGTAAGGGGACAAAAAGACTGCATCGCATTAACAGCTTTAATACATGGCTCCAGACCTGGTGCAGAAAAGAAGGATTTGGATTTATTGGCAACTGGGACAACAGATGGACCAATAAGAGACTATACTGTGCTGATGGACTACATCTCTCTTCCGCAGGGAAAAGAATCCTAAGTGAAAAATTCAGGCAGTATGTGGACATGCATTTAAACTAGGAAAAGGGGGTGACGGATGTGGAAGGTCAACATCTGCATGCCACCCCCAACAAAAGCAGAACAACATCAGAAACAGCCACACTTTTAAACCACACATCAAAAACATGTGGGAGGAAGTGGGCAGAACAAAATCAATGCAAAATACACACAAGCCAGGAAAGTGCTGGAAAGCAATGAGCACAAATGCTCGAAGCTTAGCCAACAAAATTCCAGACCTGGAAGCCCTAATGGTGGAAACGGACTTGGACATTGTGGCCATTACAGAAACATGGTTTAATGAATCACATGATTGGGATATAGCCATAGCTGGCTATAATCTATTCAGAAGGGACCGAGAAAATGGAAAAGGAGAAGGAGTAGCCTTGTATGTCAAAAGCAATATTAAAGCTACTGAAATGCAGGGGACATGGGGAAAAGAAGAAGCGCTCTGGATTGCGTTGGAGAGAGGAGATGGCACTGTCATCCATATTGCTGTAGTCTATAGACCTCCGACTCAAATTGAAGAGAGAGACAATGAATTGATTATAGATATTGCCAAGATAGCATCAAAGGGGGAAGCAATCATATTGGGTGACTTTAATCTACCTGATGTGGATTGGATCACTCCTTCTGCACATCTGGAAAGAAGCAAAAAAATTGTGGATGCTCTCCAAGATGCATTATTTAGACAAATGGTGATGGAACCAACCAGGGAAAGATCAACGCTGGATGTAGTGCTCACCAACGGTGATAGTGTGTCAAATGTCTGCGTGAGTGCCCCTGTGAGCAACAGCGACCATCACACGGTGTGGTTTGAAATAAAAGCCATGGTACAGGCCAATCATAGCAAGCTCAGAGTCCTAAACTTCAAATACACTGACTTCAATAAAATGGCAGAGTACGTAAAGGAGGAGATGACGGGGTGGGAAGAGATAAAGGAAGTGGAATTGCAATGGACTAAACTAAAGGAGGCAATAAAAGGAGCAACAGATAAATATGTAAGAAAAGTAAATAAAAGCAAGAGGAGAAGGAAACCTATTTGGTTTTCCAAAGAGGTGGCTGCTCATATAAAGGCAAAAAACACAACTTTTGCAAAATTCAAAAGCTTGCAGACAGAAGAACACAGAAATGAATACAGGATCCAACTCAAAGAGTCTAAAAGAGTAATAAGGATAGCAAAATCAAAGGCAGAGGAAAAGATGGCTAAAGATGTTAAGGGTGGCAACAAAAATTTCTTCAGGTATATTCGGGAAAGGAAAAAGATCAGAGTTGGAATTGCAGGACTCAGAAGTGCTGGGAAAGGACTCGTGGAAAGTGACACTGGAAAAGCAAAATTGCTAAACAATTACTTCTGCTCTGTGTTTACTAAAGAAGATCCTGGGGATGGACCAGCTGTGACTCCCAAATATAAAAATGGGAATGAAGTAGATACCACACCATTCACAGAAGAAGAGGTGTTAGAACAACTTGCTAAACTGAAAGTGGACAAGGCCATGGGACCAGATGGGATACATCCCAGGATACTGAAAGAGCTCAGAGAGGTTCTTGCAGGACCGTTAAAGGATGTCTTCAACAGATCCTTGGAAACAGGAGAGGTTCCTCAGGACTGGAGAATAGCTGATGTCGTACCTCTACACAAAAGTGGTGACAGGGAAGAAGTGTCAAACTACAGGCCCGTGAGCCTTACCTCGGTGGCGGGAAAAGTAATGGAGGCACTCCTGAAAGAGCGAATAGTGAACTTTCTGAAAACCAACAGCTTGCAAGACCCGAGGCAACATGGTTTTACCGAAGGACAATCTTGCCAAACAAATCTGATCGAGTTCTTTGACTGCGTGACCAGGGAACTAGATCAGGGGCATGCGATGGATGTCATCTACCTGGATTTCAGCAAAGCCTTTGATACTGTTCCTCATAGGAGGCTTGTCAACAAACTCAGTAGCTTGGGGATGGGTCCCAAGATGGTAAAGTGGATTAGAAATTGGTTGACTGACAGACGTCAGAAGGTGATTGTACATGGAGCTCACTCGGATGAGAGGAAGGTGATTAGCGGGGTGTCCCAGGGTTCGGTCCTGGGCCCGGCACTGTTCAATGTATTTGTGAGTGATATTGCTGAAGGACTGAATGGAAAGGTCTGTCTTTTTGCAGACGACACAAAAATTTGCAACAGAGTGGACTCCCCCGAGGGAGTGGTTAACATGAAGAAAGATCCACAAAAGCTGGAAGACTGGTCTAAAGCTTGGCAACTACGATTTAATGCAAAAAAGTGCAGTGTCATGCACTTGCAGTGTCATGCACTTGGGTAGCAGAAATCCAAGAGAAATGTACGCGATAGGGGGAGAAAGGTTGGTATGCACAGTTCAGGAAAAAGACCTTGGTGTGATTATCTCTGCTGATCTCAAGGTGGCAAAACAGTGCGACAAGGCAGTGGCAAAAGCCAGGAGGATGTTGGGCTGCATACAAAGAGGGATTACCAGCAGAAAAGAAGAGGTATTTATGCCACTGTATAGGTCACTGGTGAGGCCTCACTTGGAATACTGTGTTCAGTTTTGGAGACCATATCTTGCAAAGGATGTAAAAAGACTGGAGACTGTTCAGAGGAAGGCGACCAAAATGATTTGGAGCCTGCTTCAGAAGCCTTATGAGAAGAGACTTGAAGACCTAAATATGTATACTTTGGAGGAAAGGAGGGACAGGGGAGATATGATTCAGACCTTTAAATACTTAAAGAGAAATGATGAACAAACAAACCTCTTCCAAAGATGGGGAACCTGTAAAACTAGAGGGCATAACATGAAACTGCAAGGGGGTAAATTGAAAGGCAATGTCAGGAAATATTTTTTCACTGAAAGGGTGGTGGATGCTTGGAATGCCCTCCCGATGGAAGTGGTAGGAGCGAACACGGTGACGGAATTCAAAAAGGCATGGGACAAACACAGAGGATCCCTTTAACAGAAATAGGAAAAAAACAAAATAAACGGTACCATCTAACTTCTGAACCATATAACGTCTCAACAAATAGGGATGTCCTACATGGAGTGGTGGGTTTACCCCTGAACAAGGATATGGGGAGGGGTGGCCTGCGCGGAGCGACAGGTGCACCTACTCTTGCCATCTTGCTGGGCAGACTGGATGGACCATGCTGGTCTTTATCTGCCGTCAACTACTATGTTACTATGTTACTATACCCCTATGTCTAATATTGAATTGGATGATTTAGCTAAGATTTGATGTGATTGTATGAGTGGGTTTTTGTTTGTTTGTTTATTTCCTGCAGAAAACAGCCCGTTGAAGCAGTTCCAATCTTCTGAATGCTGTAGGTAGCTTCACCCATGTTTCTGCCCAAGAAACCAGCCACTTGAAGTGTTGAATATCTGGTTTCAATGGTGAATGTTAGCAGGTACTTGGATAGCAGAGATATTCAGCCCCTATCCAGATAACCGCCTGCCTTTTTTGTGGCCTACTTTTATGTGGTTTATTATCCGGTTAGCAGACTGAAAATCTCCTCTCACTCTCCATCCGTGAACCACCCTGGCACTATTTGGAAAGTGCCACAACAATCAGAGGAGATATTCAGCAGCACCCTTTGGACAGAGTTTTATTTTTGTATTTATTCAGTAGTTTTTAGCTCAGACCTTTGAAGTAGCTCAATATCAGGCTCAGTATTATCTGACATTATTGAGACCTTACGATTAATTGTATTTCAGTTTTTATCAAATGGCTACATGCCCTTAAGTTTACGAAGGGCTAGTGGGCATCCAGTTTTGAAGAAACCAAATATGGCTTTGGACAATCTGAATGCTTATAGGTCAATTTCTAGTCCCTCATTTCTTGGGGAAATAATTGAAAAGATGGTGCTTTATCAACTACAAGATTTTGTAGATGAGCATGATTTGTTAGACCAGCAGCAGCATGACTTTTGAATAGGCCATTGCATTGAAACTTTAGTGATCTTCATATTAAATGGTCTACATCTGATACTGGAATAGTCAGATTAATATTTTGGACATTTCTTCTGTTTTTGATTCTATTGTTCTTGATAGTTTAGGATCTACGGTGTTGACAGGATTTCTTTTTTATCTTACTGGGATCATGCAACAGGTTCACAAGGGATCAAATTTGTTCTGAATGATGTGTCTCAGAAGTCTGCCTTCTAGGCTCTTCTGTTTAATTCGTATATCCAACTGTTATGCAGCATTATTAGAACCAATGGTGTTAATTTTAATTTTTATGCTGATGATATTATGATATATGTCCCTTATTCAATTTTAGCAGATATACAGTACCTTTCTACAGTTTTTGCAATGTCAGATCAGTAAGGATGCAATTGATGCAGTTATCAATATGAAGAAGACGGGAAGAAGGAGGCAATAATAATATCTCAAGATGGGATATATAATCATCTCAATGATTTCATTGGATGATTTTAAAGTTTCTGTGAAACTAGATGTTTGGTATCTGGGTTTAAAAACTGAATTTTCATCAACATATACACAATGTTGTGCAGGGTAGTTTTTTACAGGATTCTTGTTCTTCGACGACTTTGACCCTGTCTGTCATTTAGCAATTTTCAGTTGGCATTTAGAAGTGTTTTGATTAGTGATATAGTTTTCTTTGGGATTACCGATGACTACCATGAAAGTTGTATAAATTTTGCAAACTGTATCTCCTCATATTATTTTGAGCTATCCATTTCTGAGCATATAACTCTGTGTTCAAGTCGAATTCCATTGGCTTCCAATTGTTTTCTTCTTGTGAGATTCAAATTGTTGATGTTGATTTTCAAGGTATTATATGGGATGCCTTCTTCTCATTTGTTATCGCTGCTCCAATGACATAGTTCTGATCATCCAATCAGAACCTGCCTTCTGTAAATATTTGTAGTTCCTTCAACAAAAAAAGTACGGAAGCAGTGCACCCATGACTGGATTTTTGCAGTAGCAGCTCTATTTTGTTGGAATTTGCTCCTTCCTGAGATTAGGGATATACATGATTTTAAACAACTCATGGTGGATACTCATCCCAGACAGTCAGTGCTTGTAAAGTCCCTGGTTGCAGCAGGCATAAGTGAAACTTGAAATTCAGCACCAGACACAGCATATCGGCGGGTGCTGAATATCCATTTTCGCCACTGACCTCCATTGTTATCCAGTCAACAGCGATGTTCAGCCGCTAACCAAATAGCAAAACCGAATGAAATAAAGACAGCCATTGACCTGTCCTAACTCTATGTTTATGCGGTAATCTATCCATTTAGCAAGCTGAAAATTGCCACCGACTGGATATGTGTCTAGACTACTCCAGCCTTGCCAATGGACTGCCAAGGTAGTATGTAGGAATATTCATCAGCACAGGCTGGTTAGTGCTGCTGATTATCGAGATGAGTGAAATTGATGTGGCCCTTTGTGTTTAGATAGACTTATGGAGTGTTATTTTATAAGGAGGTTGCCGATCCAGGACCTGCTAAGTGTATAAACTCTGATGAGAACAATATTCAATGCCACTATCTGGATAGTGCTATGACGGTCCATGGGTGGAACATTGAGGAACATTGTTTAAAGGAGGGTCATGTGTTCTCTAATTTAAAATGCTTTTGCGTTGAACAAATTTGTTTGGGGAATAGAGGAAAGACATGTGAGCAGCATCTTATATAGAGAGAACAACGCTGGATTTATCAATTAGGGACAGTTATACCAGAGGGATTGAATTAGAGCGTTGATTGGGGAGTCTGTGTACAGTAAATAAGAGTGGATTGGTTAAGAGAGAAATGGGAGGAGTTTGGGCTTTTATGAGTGTGCCTGCATGGCGTTTTTGTGACTGAGCCAAGATGGTTTAGATGAAGCGCGTGTTACGCCTAAGAATGAATTGACCAGCTGTTCGAGAGATTTCATCTGGCTCTGGAGTGAAATGAATTGGTTGGGTAGGAAGAATTCTGTTTCAGTCCGTAAAAGTAGGTTTCTCTTGACGATGTAGTATGTTAGTTAAGCAATGATTGTATGTTTATTTATTTTATAGTTATATTCCCTTGAAGCAGCTGAGGCGAAACGCTGAAGAGACGTTCCAGCGGGCTTCGGGGATTGATCTGTCGGGACATCATGTGCCACCTGGATATACTTTGATGGTTAACATTGGAACATGCTGTTATGCAATTTGTTTAAAGTGTATATATAAGAAATTGTTATTATGTTATTATGGCATAGTTCTAAGATCTCTCTTGTGGCTATTGATATTCTGTTTAGACACAGTGGAAAAAAGTTAGCAAACCGTTGATGTATGAAACTCATCAGATTACCTGGATTCATTGAAAGTTGGAGTATGGGTAGTGGTTGAGTGATCTGAGGTTTGCTCTTTTTCCCTGTGATGTTGCTGAGTAACTGATACTATGGTGAAGTTCGTAAGTGGAGCTTATTTGTTAAAATAAGATGAGGTCCATGGGTGGAGCAGCGGAGGATCCAGAGATTATCCAGATAGTGGTGATATTCAGCCATTATCTGGATAAGTTTTGTTGATAAAGTTAGGGCTGCAAGAAGGCAGTCCTGACATCAGCAAAGGCCTATCCAGAGAGCGGCTGCCATTGAATGTCCATTTTTTTGCAGTCAGAAGTGGCCCTGTCTAGACAGCAGCAATATTCAGCTGCTATCCAGATACTGCCATTGAATATCCAATATAATTTGACCGTGGCAGCCAGCAGTTAGAGAGAACAGCAACTATCATGGGCTGAATAATTTCTGCCTCCCACAATAAAGGTTAATGGTCATTAAGCTTTTAACTTTACTTTTTTTATTATTTTTAATTAGGGGAAAGGACTCTACATTTTACTGTCCTGTACTTAGAGCAAGGGTTTTCTCCCAGTTTTCAGGACACAACTAGCCAGCCTGGTTTTCAGGATAACCACAATGAATATGCACAAGATAGATTTGCATGCACTGGCTTCATTAAATGCAAATCTATCTCATTCAAATTCATTGTTGATATCCTAGAAACCAGACTGAATAGGCTTATCCCAAGGACTGGGATGAGAATCATTGACTTATTGTTAGGGCTTCGGGTTCTAGGTGTTTATCATATGGAAATGTAGGGGTTTGTTTCTGAGGCAATTAGGTGTTTTCACAGGGTCACAAAAAAAGTATATTTATGGCATGAGAAAAAAATGTGTGGATTCCATTTAAATGACACAAGATACAATTTTCCAATGCCAATCCTTTTGCCAAACCCCAGCAACAGCATCAGTGCCCCCTGCTTCTCCAATCTCCCCCCATTTATATTTTATAGCCAGCCTGACATGGCATCTGCCACCAGCCCCTTTGCCCTTCCTCCCCTCCAAGTCCGGTGAGAGGGCAGTCGGCCATATTGCTTGCCATTCTTTCTTCTTCTCTCTTCCCATTTCAGCAAAGAACTTACCTTAAGTTTGGCATGACGTCTCCTGCTCCTCCCTTCTTAAAGTGTTCTTGCCCAACAGCCTGTATCTCCCACTGCTGTGCTGAAGTCTCACGATAACAGCTGCGTGGTTTTGTGACTGCTATTGTGAGGCTTGGACAATCAATGAGGAGGTGTCAGCCGCTCGGCAAGAAAGCAGGGGCAGAAGGTGACACAACAAACTGAAACATTGGAAGGCCTCTTTTTTTCCATCTTACTTAACTGATTACTTCTAGTTTAAAATGAAACTTGTTTTTTTACTTTAGGCTAGAAGTCAAAGGCAAGTGTACTGTTTAAAGTTTTCAAGGATATTTTTAATGAGCTGGAGCTGAACCTGGCACCAGAGTCTCACTTTGCATAACACACGAGATAAGGAGAGTAAACATTGCTTGCACTGTAATTAAATTGTAGCTCATTAATAAAGTTCACCGAGCAGTACCAACTCTTACCTAGGGCTATTCATTTATTAACAGTATGCCACTTTCAATAAGAATAAAACACCTTCTGGGGTCTGCAGGTTACTATTTGTGCTCTGTGTCATAGAGAGAGAAGCTTTCAGAGCCATTCCTGCCTGTAAAGCGGTGCTTTGCCTGTGAAAATGGGCATCTATAATATTTCCTGCCCTGTATGTAGGTAAAGGTTGACTTACAATACCACTGTACTTGGAATTTTACCTGCTGTATGTACCAGGGGCGAGGGAAATGTACTTGAGGATGGGGTGGGGCTAGAAATATTTGAATTTTGAAACATAGCTGCATGCTTCTAGTCAGAAAAAGTCTCATTCTAAATTTGGATCTGTAAATATGTGCAAAACTTGCAAGTTCAGAGAATGAAGCCATATTTTTCACTAATATGGGCCACTATAATATGATATGCATGGTCCCTAAACTATTTCTAAAACACAATGATGTAGAGAGAAGGAGTTTCAGTGTCAAAAGTGTATTATTTATTTTTTTTAAGTTTTTATATATCGCCTTTCTACAATTCAAGGCGGTTTACATAGTGTAGCTACAACTGTTGTACATAGAACAATAATTTGTAGTAGAAAACATTATCTATAGTTAACAAGTAACGGTATATTGCCAGAAAGGCAACTATGTACATTCCGTAAGAATAAGGAAGGAGGGTAAGGGGTAAAAGGTAGGGAGAGGGGATATGCATAAAGAGGAGAATTTATAGGAGTGGATTGAATGGGAGAGTGAAGTAAGTTACATTGGATCTGGGTTGTCATGGGGGATGGAGCCAAAATATTCTTGGAAAAGGAGTATTTTTTTTTTTCGGAACTCTGTGTAGTTATAAGCCAGGCAAAGTTCAATGGGGACATTGTCAGGACTGGTAAAACTGAAAATTTAATGATCTAATCTGAAGAGGCATATCAACTAGAAAGGTGTGTATTGGTGGGAAGGGGGATATCCAAAAAGAGGTATTGAAGGGAGGTGAGAATGAAATAAAGTTGATGATTTACTCTGTTGCATATAGAAGGAGTTGTCAGAAAAACATAAATAAAGGGACTTGGTGCTAGTGTTCCAAGATATGCAACCCTTTGGCAGAATTTATTTTAAGATGGTAAATTCAATATCTTTTATTTACTGGAGTAGACAAACATTTTCCAGAGCATCTGAAGTTGAGTGAATTGTGCCCTAGGTAACTGAATGGTCACAGTCATTTGTCTTACTGACTACTATGCTTAGAAGACGCTTGGGCTTTCAGTGATTTCTTGGGAAGGGAACACCTGTGGTTGTAGAAATGAATGATGAAAGTGAAACCTGAGTATCTAATGACATGGGATGGCCCTTGAATAAAAATAAATCATCTGTATGTATATATATATATGTGAGTGTGTGTGTGTGGGGGGGGGGGGCTGATTTGATAAGACCTGCGTGGAAAGTTGCGTGTTATTTACATACACAAGTTCCTATTTTCAAGGACTTTCGAATGTGAGCGGGCACTTACAGTACATGAACATTACAGAATAGTGACCGTCATAAGCACATGCATATGTGTCACCACATATATATGCCACAGGGGCATGCATGGGGGCAATGCTTGGGCAAACTATAGGTGCAGCCTCTATGGACATACATGTAATAAAATCTATGACTTATGGGCATCGGGTTGCCGATCTAGGCATGGTGAATGCAGATGGTGTCAAGATGGAGGAACCAATGCCTTTAGCCTTCCACTAAGGCATATTTCACAAATTATACGTTCCCACATTTTAGGATCTTTGCTCATATCTATCTATTTATAGGTCAATGTAGATATTGATTTTGATATAGATTTCTCTCTTTATTTAAGGGTATGAATGGCCAAATCAAGTTTAGTTAAATTTCATTTTAAATTAAGTTTTTGTGATTTGTGTTTATATTTTTTCATATTTGTTTTTTTTGCGCACAACACATGCATGCAAAAATGTTTTTATTTTATTTATTTATTTATTTATTTATTTAACTGTATTTTTATCCCGCTTTTCACCGGGTCAAAGCGGTGTGACATATAACAAAGGGGGGGGGAATCAATGGTGGGGGGGGGGGCCCATCACCGGGGGTTCAACATTGATGATTTTGGGATGGACATAGAGACTGACAGGGTAGCATAGTTACTGGTCTGGAGCTTTTGAGAAAAATAGGGGGGTTCCTATTCAGAGATGTTCTTGGAATAGGAAGGTTTTTAGCTGCTTTTTGAATGATGGGAGATCACCGTTGTTCCTGATGTGGTTTGGTAGAGAGTTCCAGAGGGATGGGGCATAGAGTTCAAAGGCTCTGTTGCAGGTCCGTTGTGTTGCCTTGGTCCTTTTGTGGGGGACTGCAATGGAGCTGTTGGAGGATTGTCTGGTCGTTCTGCTGTGGGTTGGTCGAGGTAGTAGGGAGCAGAGTGGGGTGCCTTGTGTTTGGTGAATGGTTTTGTGGGTGAGTAGAAGAGCTTTGTATTTGATTCTTGCTTCGATGGGGAGAATATGGAGGTCCCTCAGAATTGGGGTGATGTGGTCCCTTTTCTTTGCATTGCGAATTATTCTCGCCGTGGTGTTTAGGGCAATTCGGAGAGGATTGGTTTGTGTGGCAGGTAGGCCATGGTAGATTATGTTGCAGTAGTCTAGATGAGGGAGTGTCAGAGCTTGCATTACTGTCCTGAAGTCCTGTGGTTCGAGGAGAGGTCGGAGACGTTGTACCGTTTTTGCCTTGTGGAATACTGTTTGAGTGGTCTTGTTGATTTGCTGCTTAAGGGTTAGGGCTTGGTCAATGATAATGCCGAGATATCTTATGTGTGGTTGTATTTGGATTTGCGTGGTTCCCATGGTGATGTGAGTGGGTGGTTTGAAGTCTGGGTCCTTTGTCACTATATGAGCCTCGGTCTTCTTTATGTTAATGGATAAGTTGTTCTCTTGTAGCCAGTTGGATACGTCAGTGAAGCAGGTTGACAGCTGGTCGTTTGTCGGGTCTGTGGTTGTAATTGGGGCGTAGAGCATTATATCGTCGGCGTATATGTGGAAGTGGACATTGTGAGTGCGTATGACTGAACAGAGTGGACGGAGGTAGATGTTGAAAAGCATGGCTGATAATGTGGATCCTTGCGGTACTCCTTGATGTTGCTGGAAGGGGGGTGAGGTTGAGTTTTTGGTGCGGATTAGTTGCTGTCGGTTGGTTAGATAGGACTTGAACCATTGGAGTACAGTATCTTTGATCCCAATTGTTTGGAGTCTGTGGATAAGGGTGTTATGGGAGATGGTGTCGAAGGCCGCTGATATGTCCAGGAAGATTAGGATGAATCCTGAGTGTTTCTCTTGGGTTCCTATGATGAGGGTGTTCATCAGTGTGGTCATGAGGGTCTCGACCCCATGTAATGGTCGGAATCCGTGTTGCTGCGGGTCCAGTATGTTGTTGACGTCTAGGTGTTCTTGAAGCTGACGTTGTACTATCTTCTCAATTATTTTTGCGGTGAGTGGGAGGCTCGCTACTGGTCTGTAGGAGGTGGGGTCTAGGGGATCCAGGTTGTGCTTTTTTAGGGTTGGTCGGATGATTGTGGTTTTGAGGGCATCTGGCATGTGGCCTTGGGCAAAGGATTCGTTTACAATGTGGGTTAGTGGTGCACTGAGGTCTTCTTTGGTTTTCTTTATCCAGTCGGTAGGACAGGGATCCAGAGGGGAGGTGGTGGTTAATAAATGCAAATTAGTTGCACACACAAGTGACCTGAATGCACAAAAATGCTTCTGGATCCTGATCCGCATAGTCTCCTGCTCTCCAATTATTTGTTTCCTTACCATTCCCCTAGATATATCCTAGTTCCCAGATGTTGTGTTGTCTGTGTTGACTAGACTGGAAGTTCTGACGAGCAGGGACCATCTCTTAATATGTCTCTGTACAGTGCTGCATATTCCTTGTAGCACTATACATAGCAGTAGATGTAGCATTAAGCACTCAAACAAATGAACACTCCTACTAGATATCTATATATTTGTAGAGATTATACTTTTTCACCATAACCTTACAAAGTTCAGCCAAAATTAGATTGCTTAACTCTAATGTTGCACAGTTCATTATACGTACCTAAATTAATGGTAACCAGGTTCAAACAAAGGCAAGGAATAGAGTGCTGTAATCCTGCAACACTGATCCGCTCAGGAAGGAAAAAAATAGCTTCAAGGAGAGAATAAACTTGGGGCATCTCTGGCAGTTTGAAAGTGAGAAAGAGGAACCCCTTGAAGCAGAAAGATTAATTTTGGATCTGGAGGAGTATCAGATCTACTGAGGCTAATTCTCCAAAGACTGGATTCTACAAAAATCAATTAGAGACCACGTAGATTCTTGTCAAAATACATGGGCGTCAATATTAACAAACATTCTGAACTGAGACTTTTAGATCAGGCCATCTCAGGACTAAGGTGCACATTTTTGAAAAAGAGAAAGAAATGTTGTTCCATGGAATGATGGAATCTTTCCTGTGACTTCAGAGATGTTTTAAATGGCTAGTGGTGTGCATCTCTCATATTGACATATTAACTCATAGGCCACCCATATGTTTCTTTTGTCCTATAACATGAATGGATTGTTGAGACTTATATGTGTGTACTTGGTAACTGTTTAATAGTTATGTTTATTTCTGATGAAAATGAATAAGTGCATTCAAATATGAAGAAAGTTTGCAAGCTACTTATTTTAGAAGCCTTATACAAAATTTACACATGCATAAACAAGAATATATACATGTAAATGCTTCCATGTGTAAATAGCCATTTAGAAAGACTCCAAATTACAGGTGGCTGTTCATACCACATCAAAATTGCACAGGGGCATGTCAGGGGTGTGTCCTGGGTGGGACAAAAATCTACATGTGTATTCCTCTTTTCATGTAGGGAATGCACATGTAAGCCAAACATAGTCCACATTCGATTTGCATCTGCTCCCCAACACAAATAGCTTTTTAAAAAGTGTTCTTTCTGGCCATATCCTTACAGGAAGTACTATGAAGAATATTCCCCTTAATTCCCTCCCCGCCCCCCAATGTTTATTTCCCTCTCTAAATTGAAATGAGGTCAAGATAAGAGTCTCCTTCAGTTAATTAAGAGTATTGCGATGCTTCCGCTTGGGCCCAAGAGCTTACAAGCAGGAAACAGCCTTATGTTGTCCACTTTTGAATAAAGCTTCCCTTGTTGTCACCAGAGGTATGCTGGGACTTGTAGTTAGTTTATTCTTTAAGGACAAATTGTAGTTGTGAGTCGGTGGTTCAAGGCAGCAAGACAATTTATTTTGTGGGGATTTCCAGGGCATTTAAGCTCAATACACAAACAAGGCAAAAAGGATGCTTCTCCAACATAAAGGATAAATCAGGTAACAGAGAATGACGTAACAAAAACCTCTTTTCACTGTTCAGCTGTTCTTATTCTCACAAGCTTACACCGAGGACTGCCTCGTGTGGTCATTCAACAGAAATACAGATAAACTTGCAACAGCTGTGATTTTCTTTTCTCAAAGCAAACTTGTTCTAAGCACTGCTTCTTAGCTTCAGAAAGCAATTAAGCTTAGTAAAACACAGTATTAGCTTTCCCTAATTCTAAACAGGTATTTCACTTATTCTCTATATTGTTTCACAGTCTCTCAGCTCAGTTCAATAATGCAGACTCTTCTTTTAAACACAATGAGCAATCCATTGGTACAGGTTCACACTCAGAGCTTGGCAAACAGGAATCTATTTGCATTCCTTCTATGGCATCATGATATATGGTATCTCTATCAAAGTTACAAACTCTCCCAGACTTTCTCTCCTTTAGAAATTCCTGGAACTGATTCCACAACAATTCATCTTGTAAAGGCACAGTTGTATTAGGGGAGTGAACTTTTCCTTCAGCAAACAACTTTCTCAGTGCTTCTAGCTTTGAAGACTCAGCTGTCCTGCTTTTATCAGGGCTATGGCTTTTCCCATACGTAAAACTTTCCACCCACCTCTTATCAGTAGACGGTGAGGGCTCTGCTTCCTGGACCTTAGCAATAGCAAACTGTTTCTCTGTTGATTTCTCAGCTCTGAAACTGCTGGCTTTACCTTGGGGATGGTTCCTCAGACAAGCGCTGATTTCTTTCTTCCTGGGATCCTCCAGGCTCTGAAATTCAGCCTCCTTATGTCCTTCTCCAGGCCCTCTTAGGTAGCTGCTTTCCTGGGAGTTTTCTTCTTTCTTTCTCCTCCAGCTATGCTCAGCCTTGCTCTCTCTGTTGTCCTTTGCCTTCCTCCTTCCCTTTTTCTGCTCTGCTCGTGGTTTCATTTCAAAGGGGAAACTAGGATTTTCTTCCACTTCCCTGTCTTCCTGGGAGCTTTCATTACTACAGTATCTGCACATCTAAGTTTGCAAAATGACTCAGCTGTATGTTCAAATTCCGGCACTTATATGTTTACATTGTGAAATGCCAACATTTACAAAGGGTAAGTTGATGGGTTTCTCTTCTTGATTTTTTGATGTGAAATCTCTCCTTCCACTGCATGTCCCTGCACCTCCTTATTCATGTTTTAGAAACAGCACCACCTTTAGCAGAGCTGCTTCTGAAATACTAACACAGCTGTACATGTGCTGACCTTGTCTGAATCCTGCTCTTCACATCCTATCTAAAAGGTGCCTTTGTACTTACAAAATGAATTTTGAGCCCAATATTCAGCGCTGGCAGATAATGCTGCTAAAGCGACTAGCTGCCAGCGTTGAGTTTTAAACCCAGATATTCAATGCTTGGGCCATATCCGGGCTCCAGCATTGATTTTCCAGGTTTCCCAGATTGTTGAAAAGTTAACAGAGCAGCAGCAATATCCAGCCGCTGCCTGGTGAGCTACTACGGTGAAAGTCACAGGCCAGGGTTTCCTGGGCCTAACTTTTACCACGTGTTGCTAACTGGGCAGTGGCTTGATATCTCATCGGGGTGTTTAGTTACAACATCCACAGATATTCAGTGGCACCAACCGTGTGACTGCTGCTGAATATCCCACAGAACATCATTTACACGGCTGCAGGTCTGAAAATTGTGTAAATGCTTTTGAATATCCCCCCGGTTTATTTTTAAGGAATAAGGCAACAGTGCCTTTAGTGGATCTATGGACATATGTACATGAAGTAGGGTTGCCAACTGGCCGGTTTTCAGCCGGCCTGGCCGGTTTTTCCATGGCCAGGCCGGCTGCCGGCGCAGATGTAAAACCGGCCCTTGAAAAGCCGTTTTTTTGCTCTGGCTGCAAGATCGGGAGCGGCTAGAGCAAAAAAACGGCTTTTCTTCCGACCCGAAGTCCAAAAAAAAACTACCCAGGGCTGGCACACACACCGGAGGGCTTCAGAGGGAGCCGGGTAAGCTCGCGCGAGGCCCCGGCTCCCTCTGTACAACCGCCAGCATGAAGGCAATACCCTTTAACCTTTCCCAGCATTTGCGGCTTCACAGAAACAACCGCCAGCGTGAAGGAAAAGGCTCTTCACGCTGGCGGTTGTACAGAGGGAGCTGGGGCCTCGCGCGGGCTTCCCCGGCTCCCTCTAAAGCCCCTCAGACAGCTGCGGTGCTGGTCGGGGTGGGGGGGGGGAGGCCAAGGACTGCATGTGCTGTGATGGGGGGGGCTAGGACTACAAATGGGCTATGGTGGGGGGGACCTGGACTGGAAAAGGGCTATGGGGGGGGGGGACTTGGACTGGAAATAAATGGGCTGTGATGGTGGGGGGACCTGGAGTATAAAAGGGCTATGGGGGGGGGGACATGGACTGGAAATGGGTTGTGATGGGGAGGGGGACCTGGACTGGAAAAAGGCTATGGGGGGGGGACTTGGACTGGAAATAAATGGGCTATGATGGTGGGGGGACCTGGACTATAAAAGGGCTATGGGGGGGGGCATGGACTGGAAATGGGTTGTGATGGGGAGGGGGATCTGGACTGGAAAAGGGCTATGGGGGGTGGAACTTGGACTGGAAATAGGCTGTGATTAGGGGGGCTAGGACCGCAAATGGGCTGTGATGGTGGGGGGGCTAGGACTGCAAATGGGCTGTGATGGTGCGGGGGGGACTCGGACTGCAAATGGGATGTGATGGTGGGGGGGCCTAGGACTGGAAATAGGCTGTGATGGGGGACTTGGACTGGGAATGGGCTGTGATTGGGGGGGCTAGGACTGGAAATGGCCTGTGATGTGAGGGCTAGCACTGGAAATGGGCTGATGAAGAGCTGGAATAGGACTGGAAATGGGCTGATGTTGGGCATGGGAGAATGGGACTAGAAGGGAGTGGATGCTGGGTGGGTCTAGAACTATATGGGAACTGATTTTGGGGGAGGACTAGAATGGATGGGGAATGAGAATGGAGAGGGGAAAAAATATTTTGTGTGGATGAAAAGTCTATGATGGGCTGGGTATTGGGAGAGTAAGAGGGGCTTGAGAATGGAAGGGTGGAATTTAAATGGATGATAAAGGAATAAGGAAAGAATTGGGGGAAAGAGCAAAAGGGAAACAATCAGTATGTTAAAGCAGAAATAGAGAGAGAATGGAAAACATCTCAAAGAGAAGAAAGGACAAATGGATAGCTTGCAGAAGACACGAAGAAACCAGAAGAAAGTGACTGGCGCAATTGAAACTGAAAAATAAAATGCCCAAATAGAAGGTAGAAAAATACTTTTTATTTTGAATTTATTAGCTGGAATATGTCTGGTCTGGGAAGTGTGTATTGATAACATCTTTGCGTTTTTGTTTAGTGCAAGAGGAAATTCCTTTATAGTTTTATTTCTCCAGTGTTGTACATTTCATGTTTGGATTTTGGGGTTCCCAGTTTAATTATTATCTGACCAAGGAAGTTAGCCTACACATATCCTCGGTAATTTTTGTGGGTGGGGATGGGGGCGGGGCAGGGGTGGGACTAGGGGCGGAGAATGGGTGGAAGCATGGCGAACCACAGGTGACGGGTTTTTCTCGGTGAAAAAGTTGGCAACCCTAACATGAAGCCACACAAAACTGACATTGTTCAAGGGATTTTCTCACTCCACTGATGATTTTGCAAGATTTGTAGTAACAGAGCAAAAGATCAGGTCATATTTTATTGAAAATCTTGGTTAGGCCTGTGATATTTTTTTCAAAAACAAAAAAGGATGATATTTGCCTCATTTGGATATGCACTTAACTGTTATATTATTCCTTGCTCTCTAGGAGTGTGCACAGGGCAGCCCGTCCATTGTGAGAGAATGTTGTTTGCACTGGGCCCCGTGCTTCAGGGGGCACCACGCAAACTTCATTCTCATACAATTATGGACTGATTCAGAGGTGAGCCTGGGAAGTCCGTGCAAGGCCCCAACTCCCTCTGCACAGTCGCCAGCACGAAGAGCGGTGTTTTCCCTCACACTGGCAACTGTGTTATTGTGAAGCGGGCGAGTGCCGGGAAATGTCCTTTAACCTTTCCCGGCATTCAATGTGCTTCACAGTAACACAGCTGCCAGCGTGAGGGAAAACACCGCTCTTCACGCTGGTGGCTGTGCAGAGGCGAGCTGGATCTTCGTTCGGGCCTCCCCAGTTCACCTCTGAAGCAGCTTAGACAGACGTGGGGCTCTTCAGGGGGAGAGGGGGTCAAGGATAGGAAAGGAAATGGCCGATGGGGAGCTAGGATTGGAAATGGGCTGATGGAGGGGGAGGCTTGGACTGGAAATGGGATGATGGAGGCTGGAATAGGACTGGAAATGGCTGATGGGGGGATAGGATTGGAAATGAGCTGATGGGGGGAGCTTGGGCTGATGGGGGCTGGAATAGGACTGGAAATGGCTGATGGGGGGAGCTTGGACTGGAAATGGGCTAATGGGGGGCTGGAATAGGACTGGAAATGGCTGATGGGGGGCTAAGATTAGAAATGGGCTGATGGGGGTGCTAGGACTGGAAATGGGCTGATGCGGGAGATGGAAGAATGGGACTAGAAGGGAGTGGATGCTGGGTGGGGCTGGAACTAGAAGGAAACTGATGTTGGGGGAGGACTAGAAGGGTATGGGGCTGGGGGAGTGAGGATGGAGAGGGGAAAGGAGATTTTGTGTGGGAGGGAAGAAAAATCTACGATTGGCCGGGTATTGGGAGAGTAAGTAAGGATTGAGGATGGAAGGGTGAAATTTGAGTGTATGAAAAAGAATGGATGCATGAGACTGATTTAAATATACTTAAGACTTACTGGAGACTGGAGCTGCCTATCCCTGGATTTATTTGAGAATTTCTGGAGTTCTCATCTCTGTTGCTGCATTGGGGTTTGCCCCTGTCACAAATAATTTATATTGCTCCGTATCTTCACTAGATTGAATCTTAGGCATTGACGGTCATTTGAAACAGCATAAGAAAGGTACATGACATTTCCTGTATCATTTCATGTCATTTGCAAATAAAAACAGAAGTAAAAACCCAACATTTTGTCACTTTTCATCTGTCATCAATTGTGTGCACTATTGAGCAATAGCATGTGATACTGAGTGATAGTGTGCGCTGTCGAGAGATATAGTGCACTATTTATGCATGTATGTGCAAGCATGAATAATGCACACTATTGCTCAGTAGTGTGTATCATTGCTCAATTACATGCACTATTACTTGGTAGTGTACATTATTTGCCCAAAGCGTGCATTATTGCTCAATGGTATGCATTATTGAGTGATAGAATATGCTATTAACATTACCTTTGAAATGAATTAATAAATCTAAAGCAAAATATTTAAAAAATGTAAAAAATACAAAAATATCTAGGAAGGATTTTCCATGGAGCTCAAGGCTACACCAGAAAACTTGAGCCAGTATGCGGAAACAAACTAATATTACCAGAAATATAAGACAGAGTTAAAAAATAGGCTGCTAGAAGCAGCCCCTCCTCACCCAGGAAGCATAATAACTCCTCGGAAGATAAGAGCCTTCCAACCCACATGAAACTAGTTCAAGGCCTGGCCGGGTAAAGCTATGATGACCTTGGGCAAGCCACTTAACCCTCTGTTGCTACAGGTGCAAATTTAGATTGTAAGCCCTCTGGGGACAGGAAAATTAATGCACTTGAATGTAACTCACTTTGAATATCTACTGGAAAGGTGTGAGCTAAATACTAATAAATAAATAAAAGTCCCACAAACATCATGAAAAACTAAACAAAATGAAAATTTTTGGCCTGTGCACAGCTACAAATCTCTTAGAGGGAATTCCTCTTCTTTCAAGGAGGTTAAAGTCTCACCTGGAGCCAGACATTTCCTCCAGTGCCATATTTCTGGAATTTCTCTGTATCGCAACTCCTAACTATGCAGCTGCACACACCCATGTTGAGTCATGTACTGTTATCAGACTGAACTCAACTCACAACCAACACCTCCCTCTAATATAGAGAAGGCTCATGAATTTGCTTAGGCCCATTATCACTAGAACTCCAATACAAGCAGTGGGGGGTCATCTCTGGGATGTACCACGTAGCCTAAATGCCACACAATTAATACATTGATTTAATCAAACTTTTTCTATTTAGTAGGGGAAATTTTAATCAATTTATGGATTCTTGTACTTGTGAAACATGGTATATGGCAGAAAGGCGACACCACATATTTGAAGACCTAGTAGGATAACAAAGAAATTTTACAAACCACAGTATCTACATTTATATGAAGGGGTAGGCAAAGTATATAGCAAGGTCCCATGAGATTAAATTTTTTCAGAAAATATTTGCTACATGCCAATATTTGTCTCAAATTCTTAGTTTATGTATATGCAATTGAAATTTACCTTGTTAAAGATAGTTTTAATGTTGGATCCAAAAATAATATAGACCATGTTTTTAACAGAGTAAGATATCTGGTTTCATTTACAAATTCTTGGCATAACATTTATTTTATTTGCAAACCTAGAAAGAAATCTTTCTTTAGATGTCATCCAATTAAATCTAGGGTCTAAATTATTTGTATTTCTTTTCACCATGGGAGTCATTCTGAGCAGCGTTTAGTGGGGATGTACGTCTGGTTTGGATGTACATCCCCACTAAACACCAGGGGCCGATTCCCAACCCAAAGCACCCCAAACGTACAGAGGAAATGTGTGAGGAGCTCTGGATGGGGGCAGGAGGGGTAAGTCTAGAGGAGGAGCATGAACAGGGCGAAGTCAGAATCCTGACCCTGGATATACAGGGCCGATTCCGGTCACGGTCCTGCACGTCTTGGGGCTGAAGGTTACACAGAGAAATTATTCCACCTCAGAGGTGGAATAAGTCCATCCCCCTGATGTTGCAGCCCAGCCACGGAGGACCCCCCACTCCAAAGATAGGTGAGAGGCAGCATAGGTTTCCCCACTGCCCGATCACGGCCTCAGTAGGCCCCTTTGGGGTTTGGGCGGCGGGTAAAGGCAGTATTTGACTTGTGTGGCGGATCGGGGCTACTGCATGGTGTCCCGGTGCCATGGCGATGGGACACCATGGCACCGAGACTCCATGCAGGAGCATAGGGCGGCCTAGACGGGGGGTTTTGCAGACATGCAGTGGGCCTGAATCGGGGCACATTTGGGCCATCCAAGAGCGCTGATTCTGCTCACGTGGGAACAGCTAGCTCTCACAGGTGCAGAATCGGAGTCATCACCAGGCCGTCCAGATTTTGGCCGTCCAGAAACCCCGGACAGCCCCGGGTCAGAATTGGCCTCCATAGCTATACCCACTATTCTGTAACTCCTTTTCAAAAAATATTTTAAATTAATAGCGCTGCTTCCTGCTCATCCAATTTTGTTCAGTTTTGATGAATTGCCATACAGAGATACCCTTAGGAGCCCTTTTACTAAAGGGCGCTATGGTGTTGCACTTAACCTGCCAATAATGCTCAAAACCACTATATGTTATGTGCAACACCACTTCGGAAATTGTTGTGGGTGTGGAAAGCGTACTCCCAGCAGTTAATATGGTGTAGCCTACCCTAACATGGCCTAAAATAGCATGGGAGGACTTACCTCCATCTATTGAAATGGCAGGAAGTGCATTCACGCCAATCACATGCCTTTCAGTTAGCACGGGGTGTGCTCACAGTAAAGCGCTCACTGCGCCCACTCTCTGCTACTAGCCCACCTACTTATTATTGCTCTTTCGAGTGAAGCACAGCTAGATCAGCCTAATTTCCATGCTAACTGTGTTGGACCTGTGTTAGCAATTATCATGGGCCATGGAGCGTGGATTAGTGCTGCCTGTAACCTGTGCCAACTGCAAATTGCCCTTTAGTAAAAGACCCCTTAAGTGACAGATAATGAGCACTGGAAAAATGCAATCCCTCTCCCAACATAAATCCCACTAAATATGTTTACTAAAAATGTATTTCTATTTTACTTTCCAAATCAAGTCATAATGTTAAATTCCAAAATTAATTTCTTGGCTACGTGTAAAAAGTTTCAAATCTGTATCAAGTGCTCCATCATGACCACTGAAATTCATTAGAACCATTCCAAGTTTACAAGATGCCATGCAATAATATATCGGTGAACCAAAATGAGGTCTTTTCAAGATTAAACATGAGCAAAGGCATACAAATGAGAAAAAACTCTCCCTTACGATTATTCTGAATCAGCAGTGAAGAAGCCCAAAAAGTCACCTATGTTACAAACAGAGACACAGAGATTCAGAACCGCAATCAATTAATAGAGGAAACAAATTTAATTAACCCCAAATTTTGGATGCATAGGCTCCACATTATTTGTCTTTATTGATATGCTGAATCTCTATGGATGTGCTTCTTGTAAACCAGTTCTATACTACGTACATTTTCTAAATCTATCCATTTGAGCAATAAAGCAAATTTATCCTCCCATCAGTCTAAATAAATATGAGAGTATCACAGAGTATGGTTATTAGGCTAAAAAATGTTTGCTCATACCTGAAATTAAAAATGGAACATTTTTTTCTGACACCAACCTAATCACATGAATATAGCATTTCAGACCACAATTGTATCAGAAGCAAGACTTTCTGAGAATATACTAACAAGAAGTTGAAGATTATTCAAAATAATCTGTATTTTAAATATTTTAAGGCCATGTAATTGTACCTAAGGAAAATATGCAACTTCTCAAGACCCTGGGCCGCCAATGATTTAAAAGGTCTACTTGGAATGAGGGGGTGCTAGGCTAGGGTGGGGGTCTTTAGGAAGGTGTTCTTCTTGGGGAGATATTATTGGAAGGGGGAACATTCTTGAGGGTGTCATCTTATTGGGAGCAAACTCTTGAGGGGGTAGCCTCACTGCAGACTTTGGGAGTGGTTGGTTGTTGATCCACCGACTCAGCCTCTTTAAAATGGTGACTGAGAGCATCAGGCTGCATGTTAGCAGCCTGATGCCTCCGAACAGGAAAAGTAACACCAGCTTTGCACTGGCACTGTTTTTCCAAGAGTAATCAGCTTGAATTGTTTAGCGCAAGCTGCATTATGTAACTTGCATAACAATGAGAGGCCCGATATTCAAAGGCATTTACATGGTTTCCAGACTTGCAAACAGTGTAAATACCAGTTAGCTGGATATTCAGTGGCATTAACATGGTTAGTACCACTGAATATCCGCGGATACTGCTGCTATGTGCCCTGATGCTAAGCGGTTAGCATTGAGACGTGTCGTGGGCCTGCTTAGCTTCCATGGTCTGCAGCTACCACAGATAGTCAATGTCAGTAGCTGGATATGTCCCTGGCACTGAATATCTGAGGGTAGTCTTCAGTAGCGATGGCTAGCCGGGTTAGCAGTTCTAGCCGCAACTGCTAAATATTGAGGTGTTTAGCATGCTTTGCATCTCAATATTATGCAAAATATGTTGTGGTAACTAATTGTACAATATGGCAAAATAACACACATTTTTTCCCTTTACCACTTGCAAAGGAGCAAAAATTGTGCATTATTCATATGTTGTTAAGTGCTGTCGATTCAGTGTTGACTAATAGCAACCCTTTGGATAGTTGACCTAAACTGTGCTCGTTCTTCAGTAAGATGGCTGATAGTTGATAGAGTGGCACCCATAGCTGCTGTTTTTGTATTGATACATCTCATTGCTGACCTTCCTCTATTGCATTGACCTTCTATCTTGACAAGCATAATGTCTTTCTCTAACGCGCTCTTCACATAATGTGTCCAAAATATGAAAGTCAAAGTCTTGTCATCTGAGCTTCTGAAAGAAAGCTTAGGTTTGATCTCTTCTAGTACTGACTGTTTTGTTCTTCAGGGAGTCCATGACAAACACAGTATTTGATGCCAGCATCATCATTCAAAGGCATCAATTTTATTCCTGTCTATCTATTTCACTGTCCACCTTTTGTATCCATATAATATTACTGAAAATACCATGGCTTTGACAAGTTGAATCTTTGTATGGAGAGAGACGATTCTGCTTGAGAATCTTGTCTAGGTCCTTCATAGCCATTCCGCCAAGTGCAATGTGCTATCGGATTTCTTGACTGCTTTTTGTTTCTTTATTGATTGTTGAACTAAGTAGGTTAAAGTTGTCAACTATTTCAATTTCTTCTCCAGCAATGATGGACTTATTGATTTTGCCAGTTGTCAGGCTCTTTGTTTTCTTTACATTAAGGTGCAGGCCCATTTTAAGACTATGTTCCTTGATTTTGAGAAGCAAATGTTTCAGATTGTCTTCACTTTCAACCAATAATGTGATATCATCAGCATAATGAGGGTTGTTGATGAGTCTTCCACCAATCTTCACATCTCAGTTGTCTTCATACATAGTAACATAGTAAATGATGGCAGATAAAGACCAGTATGGTCCATCTAGTCTGCCCAGTAAGATGGCACAGTCCTACTTTTCTGATTATTTGTTCTACTTATAAATTAAACAGGTAGGGGGAATGTATGCAGCCTTGTCATACACCTTTGATGATTTTAAAGCATTCTGTTTCTCCTTGTACTGTTTGAACTGTTGCTTCATGCTCAAAGTAAAGGTTGTGCAAGAGAACTATGAGGTGTTATGATATATCCATGCTTCTTAATGTGGCCCAGAGATTCTCATGGTTTACACAGTCAAAAGCCTTTCTGTAGTCAGGGTCCATCTCTTATCCGCAATGATGTCTCTCATTCCTCACCCATTCCTGAACCCTGCTTGTACTTCAGGCAGTTCTTGTTCCAGGTATGGTTGTAGTCTCTAATGAATGATCTTGAGTAGAATCTTGCTGGCATGTGGGATCAGAGCAATTGTGTGATAATTTCCACAGTCATTCGGGTCACCTTTCTTTGGTATTGGTATAAACATAGATCGTTTCCAGTCAGTTGGCCATGATGTTGTCTTCCATTAGAGCCACACCCTCCAGCAGACCAGCACCAGCCTGATCGCCATCGGGGAGTCGAGCAGGAAAGAAGTTCTCCTCCCCGATCAGCCCCCCAAGGACCAATCAGATCAGCAGACAGCCCGGGAAAACTCAGGGAGCGCCAAGACAGCCACCATTAGAGCCGCACCCTCCAGCAGACCAGCACCTGCCTGATCGCCATTGGGGAGTTGAGCGGGAAGAAGTGCTCCACCCTGATTGGCTCCCCAAGGACCAATCAGGTCAGCAGATGGCCCGGGAAAACTCGGGGAGCACCGAGGCAGCCACTATTAGAGCCGCACCCTCCAGCAGACCAGCACTGGCCCGATCGCCATTGGGGAGTCGAGCGGGAAGAAGTGCTCATCCCCGATCGGTCACCCAAGGACCGATCAGGTCAGCGGACAGCCTGGGAAAACCCGGGGAGCACCGAGGCAGCCACCATTAGAGCCGTACCCTCCTGCAGACCAGCACCAGCCTGATCGCCATCGGGGAGTCGAGTGGGAAGAATTGTTCCTTCCCGATCGGCCCCCCAAGGACCAATCAGGTCAGCGGACAGCCCGAGAAATATCGGGGAGCGCCGAGGCATGCCCACACCTGATGGCCTCACCAGAGGGCCCTTTGGCATGGCCCTTCGGTGGGAGCCCTAGGGCGTGAACCAACACACGCTGCAAGATGAATCCAACCCCTATGTTAACACCGAAAAGATGGGCTGTTGACTTATACAACTGCACAATGAAACGATAGACCCATACTAAATATCCCACACTACCAACCAACACTACTGCCTCAAATAGCACACAAGGTCTCACAAGCGGTGAGTAGCTCAATCAACATGACAGATACCAATATGGAACATCAACTCCATCATACTCCTCCTGCATACAAGACCTACAAACTTCAAGGCAAACAAACAAACAAACTAGCAATGCTCTGAAGACTAAAACCTCTTCTCAATAAAGAACACTTCCATACAGTATGCCAGGCAATCAACACACCTGTGCTGGACTATTGTAATCTCCTCTTCCAAGGCCTACCCAAACAATCCATTTGATAGCTTCAAATAGTCCAAACCACTGCTACCCATATTATTGCTGGTACTTCACTACAAGACCATATAACTCCCATACTACATGATCTGCATTGGCTACCAATCTCTTCACGAGCAAAATATAAACCAGTGCTCACCATCTTCAAGATCAAAAACAACATGTCAGCAGGAATACTACAAGAGCTCATTGGAACCAAAGCAAAAAAAAGACCGGACAGAAACAGCACTAAAAACACCATACCAACTCCTAGTTTGTTCACAAGAACCAATAAATTCAGATCCATGCAGGCTTTCTCTCTTGCTGCCCCTGCTATTTGGAATGCACTACCGTAAAATCTATGATCCACAACTGATATAAAAGACTTCCGCAAGTTACTCAAGACCACCTTATTCATTGAACATTATAAGACCACCAATCTCAGTAATCTCTACACAGAACCATCTCCATTCCACCTCACAAGCTGACTTACACAAGTCAATATATCTGCACCACTCCCAACTACAGTATATACTTTGATATATATAGTTTTGTTTCAAAACTCCCACCTAACCATCCCTTTCTCCTGTGAGATTAAATCTTGATGTAGGAAGTTACAAGACTGTTTACGTTTTTGAAATATGATGTTACTATTTACAATTGAATGATCCTTGTAAAAGGAGTATGAAGTTACAAGACTTTAAGTTTTTTGAAATAGAGTAGTTACTCACCTGTAACAGGTGTTCTCCAGGAGCAGCAGGAATCAGTCCTCACATATGGGTGACATCGACGTCGATGGAGCCCATGCAGTGACATCGACGTCGATGGAGCCCTTGTGGAGCATTTCCCCAGCTTTCCATGAAAGCCTTTGGGAATGCAGGCATGCGTGCGCAGTCCCCTTCCCTCCTAAAGGTGCCATCTTGCTCAGTCAAATGACATAGCTAAAAAACAGCACACAAAAATGTAAAAATAAACTATATACAACTGCAACTCCCAGGGGAGAAGGGAGGGTTGTGAGGACTGATTCCTGCTGCTCCTTAGGGTCAAAAGATATGAAGAGCTGAGTAGCCCTTCTATGTCCCTGCGTACGGTCAAGGTAGAAGGATACGGCCCTCCTACAGTCCAGGGTATGCAGAACTGCTTCAGCCTGGCTTGCATGAGGCCTAGGGAAGAATGTTGGAAGAACCACCTCTTGGTTAAGGTGGAAGGAGGAGACAACTTTTGGGAGGAACTTTGGATGAGTCCTAAGGACTACCCTGTTCTTATAGAAGCGGGTGTAAGGCCTGTCACAGACCAGGGCCTGAAGCTCACTCACTCTCCTGGCCAAGGTTAGGGCTACCAAGAAGAGTGTCTTCCAAGACAGGAAGTGGAGAGGACAAGAAGCCATCGGCTCAAAAGGTGGGTGAGTCAGTTGCTGCAAGACCACATTCAACTCCCACTCAGGAGCAGGAGGACGGATTGGAGACTTGAGCAAGAGCAAGCCTCTGAGGAACCGGGACACCAAGGGGGTGAACCGATAGAGAATGTCCTTCCACCAGTGAGTGGTGAGCTGCTAGAGCTGAGAGGTGGACCCGAACAGAATTGGACTTAAGTCCCTGATTTGATAAGTGCAGTAGGTACTGAAGCACTACTGGTACAGCACGGGAGAAAGGATCTTCTGTACGTAGGTGACACCACACACAAAACCTTTTCCATTTCAGGGCATAGGTTTTCCTAGTGGACTGCTTTCCTGAGGTAGGCCCCAGGGAGCCAAAACTACCCTTGCAGCCTCCATGCCATCAAATTGAGAGCTCTGAGATTTGGGTGCAGAAGGGAACCCTGATCCTGGGAGAGAATGTCGGGTTGCAACCCCAGAGGCAGAGGGGGCTCCACTGCCAGCTGAAGCAGAAGTGGAAACCAAGGCTGCCTCGGCCATCTGGGAGCCACCAGGAGGACCAAGGCCTTGTCCTGGAGAATTTTGAACAGGGTTCGGGCCACCAGGGGCGTGGGAGGAAACGCATACAAGAGGCCCTGGGACCAGGAAATCAGAAAAGCATCTGCCGCCAGCCACAGAGGATGCGGTTGCCTGGAGCAGAACCTTGCCAGTTGCTTGTTCGATGGAGTGGCAAACAGATCTATGGTTGAGAGTCCCCATTTCAGGAAAATCTTCTGAACCACTAAGGGATGGAAATTTTGATTTATTAGAAACAAGCAACAAAATACACACAAAAAGCAAAACAGCAAACCCAAACAAGACCCACACCCCCCAAACCCCCACCCACCCCGACAAAGCAAAAACAAGCAACCCGACCCCCCACCCGTGACCCACCCCAACCCACCACCATACACAGCAAACATCCCTCGTGTCCAACCCCCCCCCCCCGACAACAGCTCAGAACAGTTCAAGCAATGTCCAAGTCCATGTCCATGGTACCCAGCTGTTTGAGACTGCCAACCCCACATGACAACCCCCCCCAACCACACCCAACAATCCCGCCCTAAAAGTACATCCTAATATACATAGTCCTCCATCCCCACCCCCACCCCCAATAAGGAACAGCAGATCCCCCAACCCCCACCCCAACCCCTACACCATCCCCAACCACCCCACAAAGAAAAACAGCGAAAACCCCACATCCCCTTACCAATACGAAAACCAACCACCCCCACAAACTAAAATAAAGGCAACATCTGGCCCTTCCCCAACAAAGTCCCACCAAAAGAAACCACAGAAACAATACAAACCAAACAGAACAAAACACAGTGATGCCCTGCAATGCAAGACAATGGAGCGGGATGCACAAAAAGACGATGAAAATTCAGCACTCCTGGAATGAGAGACAGAGTGATAAAAACCCCATCCCCCGACTGCAGACCAGAACTGACCACAGCAGCCCAAAAGGAGAGAGGGAGAGAGAAAGAGTGGCCAAAACTCCTTCTAAATCTTCATCACCAGTCCCCGTCCCCCCCGTCCATAGGGAGAAACCCCCAAATCCCTAACTAAAACCCCAGGTCAACCCTCCCCCCAACTTCACGGGGGGCGGAGGGTGAGGTGACGCCACAGACGCTCCCAACGATGGGCCGCTACCACCCCCCGTTCGCATTGCGCCATGCTGGCCACTTCCTCCAGAATGTCCCGCACAACCTCGTCAAGGGGCAGGATCAACCCCCAGGCGGAGACATGACAGCGCGCTTGCCACAGGTGGTAGCGCACTACAGCCATGATGAGGTAGAGGGTCCCGGAGTCCTGCCTTGGGGGAAAGGACCAGGCCCCGTACACCCACTCCGCATACGTAAGGAGGGAAAGATCACGCAGGTGAAGAGCAGCGGACACCAACTGGCAGGACGCCACATTAAAGGGGCACTGCCGGAGGAAATGGTCCATGGTCTCCATCTGCCCTTCACACCCTGCCCTCGGACAGCCCCGCTCAGCCTGTGACCTGTACTTGAGGTTGTCCCTCACGTACAAACGCCCGTGGAAAGACAACCAGGCCACATCCCGAACCTTCCTCGGCAGCCGAGGGGAGTTCAACTGCCGAAGGCCCCGCTGCATCACATCCGCCGTACAGTCCCGCAGGGCCCACCGTGGTTGAAAGTGGGAGGTGAGTACCATCCAGTACAATCCTTTCCGCCCCAAGGACTGGGCGAGCGGGTCGGTCACCCCCCATCGCCGAATGAGCCCCACCATCGCAAAAACGTACGATGAGGCCTGTTCCCCACTCCGACGCACACGTGGGACCGAGGACGCCCCCTCCCACTGCTCCCAGAAGCGGGAGAACCACCCCCGATAGGAGGCCACCCACCAAACTCCACCCCCTCCCGCATCCTGCCCAAGTGAAACGCCATAGACAATACTGACAGGAAGACAAGGGGGTGCAACATACCCAACCCGCCCTGTGCCCGATCCAGGCAAACGATGTTGCGCTGGACAGGGTTCAGGCGGTTACCCCACAGAAAACAGAAAAAGACAGCACTAACAGACGCCTGACAGGACGATGGAAGAACGAAGACCGTGGCCACGTGCAGAAAGAGGGGAAGCAAAAATGTCCCGAGGAGTTTGATCTTCTCCTCGAACGTACACCTCCACCCCCTCCACCGCAGCACCCGACACCATGCAGTCTCAATACAACGATCCCAATTAGACACCGCACAGTCCTCCGAGCCGAAGACGAGGCCCAAAACGCGGACCTCCCCCACTGGAGGAGGAAAGGGGGCGCAGGAAGGCGGGGAGGCCTCCGAGGGCCCCAACCACAGCGTCTGGCACTTGCTTTGGTTGACAACAGAATGGGCCATCTCCGAGTACTCCTCCACGGCCTCCCGCAGGGCCTCCACCCCTTCGGTGCCGTCCACGTAAACTGAGATGTCGTCAGCGTAGGCAACGACAGTCACTGGGGGTGCACCAGGCGCCTCCAGGCCCTGTAACTCACCCGAGGACAATCTCCAGAGGAAGGGGTCGAGGGAGAAAACATACAGCAGGGGGCTCAAAGGGCACCCCTGCCGCACCCCCGAGGCGACACGAAAAGGCCGTCCGAGCCACCCGTTAACAAACGGGAAGCTCACCCCCCCCTCGGTACAGCACCTGCAAGACGAAGAGGAAACCTGTGGGGAGGCCGAAATGCTGGAGCACCACCCACAGGTACCGGTGACTAACTCGATCAAAAGCCTTGGACTGGTCCAAGGAGACCAACCAGTGGTCCCGTTGGATCGACCGGCCTCTCTCCACCATCTCCTGGACCGTGGCGGCAGCGTCCAGAACCCCTCTCCCCCGAACGGAACAATACTGGGACGGTGACAGCAAAACGCCCGACACCTCCACCAGTCGGTTGGCCAAACACTTGGCCAGGATCTTCCGGTCCGCGTTCAGAAGAGAGAGCGGCTGCTAAAAGTCCAAGGAGCTATCATCCTTTCCCTTGGAGAGCAGCAGCAGGACAGACTCGCGAAATGACCGCGGGAAAAACCCCGTGTCCATGATCTCCTGAAACAGGGAGATCAGGAAGGGGGCCATCTGGGCGATGAAAGTGCGATAGAATTCCACCGGGAGCCCATCACGCCCAGGCACCTTCCCCAACGGCATGGCACGAATCGCCCTCTCCACCTCCACCTGCTGAATCGGAGCAGCGAGTGCATCAACCTGCGCCTGTACCACAGCCGAATACACCGGGGGAAGGCCCAGGTACTCTCGGATATGGGTGAGGTCCACAGGACGATCCCCAAACAGGTCCGAGAAGTATTCCCCCACCATCCGCAAAAGGTCCTCCTGAGAGGTATGAAGGGTACCGTCCTCGCCCCGCAGGGCCATCACCTCCCGACGCCGAACCCTCTCCCTGCAAGTCAGGAAAGGATCTCGGGTGGCGACCCTACCAGCCGCCCCCTCGAAGCAAAGGGAGGCGTGGCGATCATAAAGCAGGCCACGAAGCTGGACTCGCACCTCTTCCACCTCCTCCCGCGCTGCCCCTCGGGATACCAAACGGTCCAGCGACCTCCGGAGGACAGTATAGGTAAGGTAGCGGGACCGAGCAATGGAGGCACCCCGGGAATGGAAGAGTTTGCGGGCACGCGTCTTCACCTCATCCCACCAAGCGTCACGGGAAGGAAAAATGCCCAACAGGGTCTCCTGGTCTGCAAGAAAGGCCAAGAAATCCTGGACCACTTCTGATGTCGCCAACAACTGCACATTCAGTCACCACAGACCAGGACCCCTGCTGAGCTCCTCGTGGTTAGCCAAGAAGGACACGGAGAGGACGCAGTGGTCCGAAAAGCCAACGGCCTGCAACTGCGGTGGGGAACACTCCACCCGGGCACTCACATTTATCCAATCGATACGACTCCTGCAGGTCCCATGGTAGTAGGTGAATCCCGGCGACCATGGAAAGGCCCGGTGGTATACGTCCACTAGGTCAGCCGTCCAGGTCATCTCGGCCAAAAAGAGGCCCTCGTAACTGGGTGAGCGATGCTCCCCCCCTCGGTCCTGCAACAGGGTGGTGGTGTTAAAATCCCCTGCCAGGACCACCAAACGGGAGGTGTGTAAGTAGGGGCGGATGACCCGAAACAGGGTCTTCCGTGCCAACTTAGACTGGGGGCCGTAGACCACCACGAAACAAAACTGATGGGGCCCGCAGCAGCCGTCTAAGAGCAAACACCGGCCCTGCTCCAGTTCCCACACATACTGCACCTGGAATAGGTGGGACGTGAACAAAACTGCCACTCCTGCGTAGGGCTGGGCCGCAAATGACCAGTACGAAGGACCCCACCTCCACTCCCGCTTCACCCGATGAAGGCTAGCGAGCGAGGTGAGCCTGGTCTCCTGCAAAAAGATGACATCCAGCCCACTCGTGGAAAGACAATCATAGGCCGTAGCCCGCGCCTGGTCCGTCAAAATGCTGGCCACGTTGATGGTGGCGCACGAGAACGCAGGAGTGCACGCCATGCCTATTTCATGTGTAGTTTCCCCTTCCTCCTCTTCTCGCCGACCCCTGGATCCCCAGAATCCCGCTTGCAGAACAAGCCCGCAAGCTGGAGCAACTCCTTGGGGTCCATGTTGACCACCTCGAGGATCTCCTCCTCCTCCTGCTCGACCCTGTCACCCCAGAGGGTGCTGGTGCCCCCGGGACCACCAGGCAAAGCTGTCGCAAGGGCTAACCCAGCCCCCATGGGGCGAGGGGGCACAAACAGGTCAGGGGTCGGAGGAATGATCTCCTCTGTGGGGTCCACCACCGGTGCCCCCCCCTCCCCGGACACAGACTGAGACAACACAACAGTGCCCACCCCCTCGGGGGAGGCCAGGATGGCCGGGTCAGCAGGGGGCTCCTGCAGAGGCCCAGCACCCAACTGAGGAGGCAACAGCCCGTCCTCCCTCACCCGTCCCGGCAGCCGCTCCAGGGCTACCACCGGGAGCCGGGCGCCAAGAGCCACGCTTTTTGGAGGACCCTGACTGCGACGCGCCTTCTGTACTGGAGGCCACCGCTGAGGAAGAGGGGCCGGCTCTGCCGCAAACTGCACCGGGTGCCGCAGAGGGGGCCCTGCCTCCAACGGCAAGCCCTCATCAACCTCAGCCGCATCGTCAGCCAAGAAGACGAAACGGTTGAAGTCCAACACGGGCCCTGCATCCAACAATGGGGATGTCGCCCATTTCTTCCTCTTGGCCTTGCTGCCCCTAGGAGGGACAGTAGTCCACTCCTGAGGCGGCACCACCCGCAACCCACTATCCTGCCGTGAAACATCTACCTCCACCACATTAACCCTCTCCTCCATCCTACCCGTATCCCCTCCCCTGGGTGGCTCCCTCGGCTCAATGACCTCCTCCACCCTAGGGCCCCTGGACTCCTCCTGAGGGAGAGGGTCCTCCACAACCTCCTCCTGCACAGGAGCCCGAGGTGGGGTGACAACATCCCCCCCCGGTCCATTGTGTGACGCGGAGGGGCAGCGGGCAAAGGGGTGGCCCAACTCCCCGCAAAGGTTGCACCGGATGAGCAAACACCCGGCTGAGGCGTGACCCCATCCACCACAACGGGTGCAGACCTGCTCGGGACAGGTCATGCTCAGATGCCGGAATGAGCCACAGCGGTGACACGTGCGGGTTTGCCCAGGGTAGTAGCACAAGATGCGATCCTGACCGAGGAAACCGGCCGAGGGCACGTGCTGCACATTTCCCACCTCACGCAGATGGATCTTACCCTTCCACGACCCATCCCACACCCCTAGGAGCCCAGCACCCTTAACCAGGGGTGCGAGAAGCACCGCGTGACGCGACAACCAAAACTGGATGTCCTGCCATGGGAGTGACTCATTCCTTACGAGGATGGTCACAGGTACCGCCCCCTGATGAGAGACAGGCACAACACGAAAGTTGGCCCACCCACCTTGCCCCTTCTGCTGCTGGTATCGGTCCCAGAAGATCTCCATCCCCCGTCTCAGCATGAAACTAACATCATACTCGATGGTGTTGTTCATGTGGATGAAGGCATACAGATCTCCCGGGAGAAACCCCAGCCCAAGGACCATCCTCAAGACATTTTCCCTGGCCGGAGGGGGCCCCTCCCAGGCCCACCGGATCTGCGCCACATTGCGCCGTCGGACCTCACCCCCTATCCCTTGGAACCCCCCCACTTCCTCCCCTGCCCACAGGACCCCTCCCTTGGGGAACCCCCCTCCCCCCAGCCCCATCAGAGGTCCCTGTAACAGTACCAGACCCCCTCAGGGCCTCTGCAAAAGTACGGGGCGGAACCGACCCCCCTGCCTCCAGCCCCTCAGCTCCTCTCCCCTCCCCCTCGACAACCTGCGAGAGAGGCCGCTGCTGCGGCTCAGGATCCCCAGCCGCCACCAATGGAGCAGCAGTGGGACTGGGGAGTACCATCTCCGCCAATAGAGAATCGGGGATACTCCCCCTGCCTCCTTCCGAGGTGCCCCCTGTCAACTCCGTTTCCCCTCCCTCCACCCTATCCGACGTTACCTCCACAACCTGTCCCCCCTGAAGTGCCGCAAAGGCCCCTTTAGGGCCCTCCGGGGTCTCCAGGGCTAACAGAAGAGCATCATGTAATTGCTCCTCTGTGATGCCAGGTATACCAGGGAACCCCCCTATACCCCTGCCCTGCGTTCCCACACCCTCCACCCCTTCCTGAGTATCTGCTACCAGGATTGGGGAGCCATACGGCCCCCCCCTTGCCTTGGGCTCTCGGGTGCTATCCTATCCCCCATCCCCGCGGACGATGGCCCCCTTTCCCCATCCGAGATGGCCACTGCCCCCCCCTACCACTGGAGAGCAAGCCTTCCACTCCCCCTCCCTCTCCCCTACAACCACAGGGGTCCCCTGCTCCTGTACAGTGAACACCTCATGTGCAGAATCCTCAATCATCCCACCAACCGCTCCCCCCTGCAGGGCTCCCGGCAACAAGGCAGGGCCTCCCTCCAACACAACAGGGCCCTGTAACAACATGACAGGGCCTGCGGATGACAAGGCAGGGCCCCCCGATCCCCCTCCCGGCTGCCCCCCGCCAATCCCAGTTCCTACCTTATTGCCGGTGCCAGAAGCAGCACAGAAGCCAGGGATATGCAGGCCGTCAGCCAGGACTCCAGCAGAGGGGAGGTGCTGCCCCCCGCGAGCCACGCCCCCCTCAACTCCCCCTTCTCCACCTGCAGTGGAAGCAGGTTGCCCCAACTGCAGGGGCTTCTGGAGAGACAAAACATCCGCAGGAGCCCGTGCATCCCGCTCCGGTGCCACAACCCCAAAAGACCGTTGTGTAGCAATCTGCCGGCCCCCCCACGAGGCCGCAGCCAACGGAAGGCAGCTCCGACCCTGGTCCTTCCCCTTCCTGGTGCCCCTCTGACGCCAGACAGCCACCTCTGGAAACATCGGACGGCCATCCTGCAGCTGTCTAGGAGCCGGAAGAGTAGCCAAGACAGGGGTGCCCCCTCCCCCCCCCCCCCCCCGCAGCATCCCCCCCACTCCAAGTCCCAACCGGAGCTCCTTCTCGGGATACGGCAAAGGGGATACCAGGAACATAGCGGACAGCCGGCACTGAATCCGCCGATCCCCGACGTTGCTTCAGTACCTCCTGTAAAGAATCCAGAATCCGAGGCAAACCTGCGACTGAAGAAGTGCAAGGAAGTTGAAGCAGAGCCTCTGCAGACCTCCATCTCTCTTCCTGCGGCCGGGCAAAAGCAAGATCGCTGCCACCTCTGCATTTCCGGGCGGACCCAGAAGTGACCTCACACAGCCTCTGGGGGCCATCTTGTGCAGGCAATCGGGCTGGGGAAAGCCCCGCAGACACCCCCTCCAGCAGGGCAACCCCGGCAGCTACACTGACGTGCGGCAGACTGACGTCACTGCCAACTCTCCAGCGGCCATCTTGGGGAATCCCAGCAGCGCTCGATGATTTCGGGAGGGCAGGAAAAAAAGCTGAAAGTGCCTGCTGATGGAAAGGATCAACTCCGCTGAGCCCCCTCTCCATTCCCTGGTCTGTGCTGTACGGAACCGACATCTGCACACGGGTGGAAAGATCAGATGCCATTCCAGTTTCCAGCAAACCCTGGCGGGCCAAGACCCCGCCCTCGAACGCCCAAGCGCCATCTTTCACCACAGGGTCCAGCAGACCAGGCACCGCATCCCCAACACCCTGGGACTCAACATCCACACTCCTACCATCTCCAGCCATCTTCAGGTAAGGGTCTCCTGACCAAGATAGTGCAGTAGACGGTAGTTTCAGAGATCGCGCTTCTCCCCTCACTGCAGCCTGGAATTGCAAGGGCAGATAGCAGGACCGTTGTTGTCCGACTGGCCTACCTGCCCCCGGGGGCCCCCCCTGGACTGCAGTCACAATGGCGACCCAACGGTCGCGATTTTGATACACCTCAGCGAGGGACCCACAACCCTGGTTCTTCAAGTACTCAATCCACCGGTACGTGGCCTTCAAGGCCCGCTTCACCTCCTTCACATAGCTTTTATAGGCCACCCACTCCTCACCAGGGACGGTGGCCTGCAGGCTTTCCAGGTCGGAGAGCCGGGCTTGCAGCAGGGCCGCCTCCTCCTGGAGACCCTTGAGCTTCCGTACTGCCGCTATAATCTCTTCCGGGGCCCTAGCCGGCTCCTGGAAGGACGGCAGGCCCGACCCTCCGTCCTCATCCTCACTGGAGGAGGTAGAGGCCTCCTCCAGGACCCAAGGTGGAGGGTGGACCCCGCCACCCCCTGCACTGGTGTGGGAGCTCGGCACAATACTCCAGGGCCTCCCCAGGGCCTCTCCCTGCCTCCACCCGGCCTCCACACCCTGCCCAGGATGGAGAAGCGAGCTGCCTCCAGGGGGTAGCTGGCCCAATCCCCCGGGCATGTGGGTCCCTCCTCCCTGGCCATGTGCAGTCCTACCTGGGGAGCCCCCCTCCCGGGGCACCGGCTGTAAACATGTTCCAGATTCCACATCTTCCTGCAGCGAAGGAGTCCTACCAGGCCTGGTAGGCCCCTGGGCCTGGGCCTCTCCCACCGGTGGCGGCCCAGGACCCGACATCCAGGCTCAGTCTGTAAGCAAGACTCCACCCCCCAAGCAGGAGCTCTCCAGAATAGGTCCTCTCCCTATGACAGCTGAAGAGCAACTGACTGGAGCTGCCACTCGTGGGGCTGCAAAATCCTGCTCAACCGGTCTGCCAGGTAGTTGTTCTGGCCAGGTAGATACACTGCCTTGAGGAGCACGTTGTGCCTGAGAGCAAACAAGCAAAGGTCCTGTGCCTCCTGACAAAGGAGCCTGGACCCAGTTCCGCCCTGCTTGTTCACATAAAACATGGCCACTTGGTTGTCTGTTTGAACTAGGACAGACTGATGAGTCAGTGTTTGAAAGAAAGTCTTGAGGGCTAACCGAATAGCCCTGAGTTCCAGTAGATTGATCTGCTGTGTGGCCTCCCAGGGAGACTACAGGCCCTGGGTGCACTTGCCTAGACAATGAGCCCCCCAGCCTTGCAGGGAGGCATCCGTGGTCAACACCACTGTGAACCCAGGAATTTGAAAAGGCACCCCTTGCAGTAGATTGGGTGGGTGCAGCCACCAGCGGAGGGAGTTCAGAAATTGTCTGGACACCCTTATTCTGTCTCTGAGGCTGCCTGTGGCCTGTGTCCACTGAGTTCGAAGGCACCACTGTGCAGGCCTCATATGGAGCCGGGCATTGGGGGTCACATGTACTGTCGAAGCCATGTGGCCAAGAAGCCTCAGGCAGAGTCTGGCGGAGACCAGTGACCTGTTGAGAAACTGGTTTGCCAAGTTTATCAGTCTTTGGGCTCTGTCTTCTGGCAAGAACGCCTTTGCTAGCAGAGAGTCCAACCTTGCCCCTATGAACTCCAAGTTCTGGGAGGGGAGAAAAGTGGACTTTGTGAAGTTTATGACAAACCCCAGGTTTTGAAGAAGAGCAATAGTTCGGAGAGTGGCTTGTCTGGCCTCCTGGCACGTCTGACACCTGATGAGCCAGTCGTCCAGATAGGGGAAGACAAAGATACCCTGATTTCTCAGGTAGGCCACCACCACCGCCAGGCATTCGGTAAAGACCCTGGGAGCGGAAGTGAGGTCAAAAGGCAGTACTCTGTACTGATAATGGTTTCCTCCCACAATGAACCTGAGGTACTTTCTGTGGTCTGGATGAATAAAGATGTGAGTGTACGCATCCTTTAAATGTAAAGAGCATAGCCAGTCTCCCTGCTGGAGGTAGGGCAGCAGTGTTCCAAGAGTAAGCATCTTGAACTTCTCTTTCTCTAGGAACTTGTTGAGATTTCTGAGGTCGAGAATAGGCCGGAGGCCACCGGTTCTTTTGGGTACGAGAAAGTACCTGGAGTAGAACCCTTGACTTTGGAGGTGGGGAGGCACAGGCTCCACTGCCTTGTCTCGCAACAGACCTTGGAGCTCCTGAAGGAGAAGATCTGTGTGCAGGGGAGGCCTTGGAGGCTCCCCTGGAAAGTATGGAGGAGGCAGCTGTTGGAAGTGCAGCATATAGCCCTTGTGGATGATGCTGAGCACCCAACTGTCTCCAGTGATGAGTGGCCACCTGTGGGCAAACAGGGTAAGTCAACTTCCTGTGCAGGGTTGCCTAAGGAGTCAAAAACTCCCACCCTGCTGAGTGGGAGCAGGGGCCAGAGGCTTAGGAGTCCTCTGCCTACGGGGCCCATTACCCTGCCCTTGGCCTGCTGCCCCTGAGGAGGAGCTGGGGAGGCCTGGTACTGTGGGTACTGTTTGTAGGCAGTGCCATTCTTCAGGTAAAAGGGCTTTTTACCCGAGCCCTTCTTTTTGTGAGAAGGGGCAGAAGTCTTTCTGGACAGCCTTGTCCTCATGAGGTGCTCGGTTTTGAGCTGTGCGGCCTTCTCGGTCATGGGCTTGCCAAAAAGGTTCTCACCTCGGCAAGGGACATCGACCAACTTGTCCTGAACCCATGGCTCGAGGTCCGATGACTGCAGCCAAGCCTGGCGTCGAGCCGCAATGCCGGCTGCAGCAACACGGGCCAAAGCCTCGAAGCCATCATAGGCAGCACGGGACATAAACTTTGAGCATTCCTGTATCCCTGAGGACAAGGACTTGAACCTCTGCAAAGGTTCCCCGGAGAGACCAGCAGAGAACCCAGCCAGCTCCTTGGCCAGGTCCCGCAAGTACATGCCCATGTATAGCTGGTAAGACAGGACACGGCAAGCAAGTATCGAGCCCTGGAAGCACTTTCTACCAAAACCATCCAGGTTCTGGGCCTCCCTGCCAGGGGGCACCGCGGAGTGCATCTTCTGACTTTTCAGGCGATGCATGGTCGATTCCACCACCATGGAATGGTGTGGTAGCTGCGCCTTCTGAAAGTCAGGGCTCTTTCGGAGTCGATAGATGGAATCGACCCGCTTGCTCAGAACCGGCGCCGAGGCCAGTGACTCCCAAATCCGGAAGAGGAGCCGTTCCAGCATCGGAGGAACCGGAACAGTAAAGGCCTCCTTCGGAGGAGAGTCATACTGTAGGGCCTCGAGCTCCTCGGCTCGAGGCTCCTCCTCGGGGTCCGCAGGGATAGCCAACGCAGTGGCCATATCCCGGATGAACTCCGAGAACCGGGTATCCTCCAGAGGGGATCTACTGCAGGGCTCGGACTGCAGCGAGTCCGACGGGACGCAACGAGTCCGGAAGGTGTCGGGGGACTCCTCGTCCTCCGTCTCCCAGGCGGACTCGTCCAATGAGGAATCGGGCTCCAACCGCGCGGGGCCTGTGAGCACCCGCCCCAACGCCGGAGGCACCGGCATCGACACCCTCGGTCCCGAGCGGGAGGTCGAGGGAGACCGCGACCGAGGTCGACCTCGAGCCTTCATGGTCTCGAGTATCGGCTCGGTCTCCGGGGTCAACTTCGATGTGAGGACTGACTTCCTGCTTGGTCCTGGAGAAGTGATGTTATTCTTTACAATTGAAAGTTCTTTGTAAAAGTTATTGTTTAAAATTGATGTTCTTTGTAAAATTTGAAGTTAATTTAAACCGCCTTGATTAAACTAAAAGGCGGTATAGAAATCTGTTAAATAAAATAAATAAATAAATAAAATTTCCTGGCAGAGCCTTGTAAATATGGTAATAACTGCATCTTATTGCTGTAATGCTTCAATGTGAATGCCATCAAAGCCTGGTGCTTTGTTATTTGATAAAGCTTTCAATGCTGCTTCAACTTATTTTTTCATGACCAATGGTTCCTGATCATAAGGTACAGGTTGAAACAACTGTTGGTCCACTTGATCTTTATGATATAATGACTCTGTATATTCTTTCCACCTTTTTTTGATCTTCTCAGCATCATTCAACACGGATCCTTGAAAATCTTGCTACATTACAATTCGAGACTGGAATTTTTCTTTTATTCTTGTAGCTTTAGGAAAGCCAATCTTGTTCTGCCTCTAATAGTTTCTGATCCTATTTCCTTGCATGCTCTTTGCAGTACTTCTCCTTGTTTTGTCTTGCTGCATGTTGGAAATCTCTGAGTTCTGTGATTGCCTCTATTTCTTCTCTGACTTTAGCTTCTCTTTGTTTCTGGGCAACTTTCAGAGTTTCTTCAGTCATCCATTTTGGATGTTTTTGCTTTTTCACCTTTTGTAGATACTTCTCACTTTCTTCCAACACAACCTTCTTGATGTCATTACATAACTCTTCTGGAGCACTGTCATTTGTATCTAAAGCAGAAAATTGATTTTATTTATTTATTTAACAGGTTTTTAGTCAAAACGGTTTACATTGTAACTGAAACTTATGGGGATGTTTACTAAGATCCCGGTAAAGTGCGGGCCGCGGTAGAGTGCGGGTGCCATATAAGGAGTGGGCGTTTCGCGCTGAAGAAGGAAATGCGTGATTTGCATATGCGGTAAGGTGCGGGCCGCCCATATGCGCCCTGCACATTAGCACATGAAGTGGCTGCACGGGAGGAATAAGTGGCGTGCTGATGTGCAATCATGAGAGCAAAGCTACAGCACAATGTTTAGCCCACTAACCACTGGTGTAGGGTTCAGTGTTACAATCCCCCACAGTGCACAATGAAGATAGCTGTCTGAGGCGTAATATTTGGAGGCAGATAAATAATGGGTGGCGGAAGGCGGAGCGCTGCTGGGCCTAAAGCGGCGCGCGATTGCTTTTGGAGGCCTGTGAATCCTGGAAGGTATAAGTGGCACATTGATATGAAAGCAGAAGAAATGAGCCACAGCACAATGGTAAAAACACTGACCAAAGGTGCAGGGAGCATGGGTTCAATCCCCCCCAGTGCTCACCAAAGGAAGCTGGCTGTGGCGTTATTTTAGAAGGTACACCAAGTATGGGCGGCCTAAGGCGTTGCGCTGCTGGGCCTAAAGCGGCGCGCGAATGTGTTTGGTGGCCTGTGAATTCCGGGAGGTATAAGTGGCACAGTGATATGAAAGCAGAAGAGATGAGCCACAGCACAATGGTTAGAACACTGCCCAAAGGTGCAGGGAGCATGGGTTCGATCCCCCACAGTGCTCACCGAAGGAAGCTGGCTGTGGCGTTATTTTAGAAGGTACACCAAGTATGGGCGGCCTAAGGCGTTGCGCTGCTGGGCCTAAAGCGGCACGCGAATGTGTTTGGAGGCCTGTGAATCCCGGGAGGTATAAGTGGCACAGTGATATGAAAGCAGAAGAGATGAGCCACAGCACAATGATTAGAACATTGACCAAAGGTGCAGGGAGCATGGGTTCGATACCCCACAGTGCACACTGAAGGAAACTGGCTGTGGTGTTCTTTTACAAAGTATGTGTGGCATAAGGCGTTGCGCTGCTGGGCATAAGGGTGTGTGCTAATAGTTTGGAAGCATAATAATGTTGGTAAGCCATATGGTGGTGCGCTGATGTGCAAGCCCAGAAACAGAATCACATCGCAATGGTTAGGGGTGCAATCCCCAACAATGTCAAATGAACATGGCTTGTTGAGTGTGTACCTGGTAGGGTTAATATTGCATTAGGAGGCACATCTCGTATATCTGTGCAATAACTTATTCAAGCACATGTACTGTCACAGCACTGTAACATAACATGCCCCTGAAGTTACCTCAAATGACACATTTGTAAATGGATTGTCCGCCATGGCACTGTACAATGTTGTTGAAAGCGTGGCCGATGGGGCGCCATGTAGGGTGCCCTATGAGGCAGGTAAAGGTCACAGCACTGTTTCTGATGGCAGCACTGTGCATTGTGATGTATGGAAATGGTAAGTAGGTGTGCTGACCCTGGTCTGACTTCCATGTTTTAGTAGTGAGGGGCTGTAGCCAGCCCCTGGTGACTGATATTAACAGGGGTGCCCAGTGAATGTCATTGTAAGCAGTCGCCTGGGTCTGTCTGCAGCCCCTCCCCCCCCTCCTTGCTAAATCATCAATGGCAGACCTGCATCTGCCATTACTGATTTAGCTAGGAGGTGCTGCAAACAGGCCCCGGGGACAGATATGAACAGGGGATCAGAGTCACTATTATCGGGGAAAATGCCCTATTCCCTTTGCATATTGAAATCCCAAAACTAGCATAGGCCCATTACATACAAGGTATGGTGAAAAACAACATACCCCTATGTAATGTATGCTCACAACTGTTGAAGACAGTCAATGATGTTGCAGGGGTCATGGTTTACTATTTTCTGGACAGCAGGTTAGCTGAGTTATGTTCCATGTCTGTGTGAAAGTGTACAGAAATCCGTGCGTCCATCTAAAGAGAACTACACCCTTGTGCCATATATTATTGGCCAGATTACGGTGCATCAGATGGAACATCCTCTACATATCCCATTAGCAAAGCAAACCATTAGATAGAAAGCAGAGAGTAGGGCTAAATGGCCAATATTCCCAATGGAAAAAGGTGAATAGTGGAGTACCCCAGGGATCTGTACTGGGTCCGCTGCTTTTTGACATATTCATAAATGACCTGGAAAAGGGAATAACGAGTGAGGTTATCAAATTTGCAGATGACACAAAACTGTTTAAAGCTGTTAAAACCCAAGAGGAAAGTGGAAAACTGCAGGAGGACCTGGATAAATTGGAAGACTGGGCATCCAAATGGCAAATGAAATTTAATGTGGACAAGTGCAAAGTCATGCACCTAGGAAAGAACAACCCACACTATAGTTACTCGATGCAAGGCTCCACATTAGAAGCCATCACCCAGGAAAAAGATTTAGGAGTCATCGTGGATAACATGTTAAAACCCTCCACCCAGTGTGCAGCGGCGGCCAAGAAAGCAAACAGAATGCTAGGTATCATAAGGAAAGGGATGGAGAATAAAACAAAGGATATTATAATGCCTCTGTATCGCTCCATGGTACGACCGCACCTTGAATATTGTGTGCAATTCTGGTCACCGTATCTTAAAAAGGACATAGCGTTATTAGAAAAAGTACAGAGAAGAGCCACCAAATTGGTGAAGGGGATGGAAGGCTACTCCTATGAAGAGAGGCTAAAAAGGTTAGGGCTCTTTAGCCTGGAAAAGAGACGGCTGAGGGGAGATATGATAGAGGTCTATAAATTAATGAATGGAGTGGAACAGATAAACGTGGATCAATTGTTTACGCTATCAGAATATAGAAAGACTAGGGGACATGTAATGAAGCTACAGGGTAAACTATTTAAGACAAATAAGAGAAAATATTTTTTCACTCAACGTGTAATCAAACTCTGGAATCTGTTACCGGAGGATGTGGTAAGGGCTGTTAGTATAGCTGGGTTTAAAAAAGGTTTGGACAAGTTCCTGGAGGAAAGGTCCATAAACCACTATTAAAAAGGGACCCAGGATATCAATGCTTGACCCAGTACAAGCATTGTGGAACTTGTGTCTTTTGGGGAAACTGCTAGGTACGTATGACCTAGATTGGCCACTGTTGGAAACAGGATACTGGGCTTGATGGACCTCGGTCTGACCCAGTATGGCATGTCTTATGTTCTTATGTTCTTATGTTCTTATCTACCTGAGGCCATGTTTAAAGTCTGCCAACTCCCAAGGCACTATCGTAGGCACCCCATAAGCTGTGTGAATCCAAGGTGTGGCAGAAGATGCCCTAAGGATGTATAGGTGAAATCAGCAATGTTAGGCAACAACAGCAACATTGCACAATTTGAATGTTAAAAGACGTATGTGCCAAACACACATGTAACATGAACACTGCACAGAGCAGGGAACATAGACAATATCAAACTAAAAGAACGACGTAGATAAGTTGATGGAATGCAGATATCAGCTTCAGTCCATGTGACAGCCATAAAAATGGACAAACATGTTGTGGCCAACGAGATCCATGCACAGAGTGATGGAAATGTGCCATGCTGTAATGACTGTGTGTGACAGAGGATGGGAAGATGTGGCCAGCAGAGGTGGCTGCAATGGCAGGATAACTGAAATATCAGGATGACTGTGGAGTACAGGTGCTAGGCTGAGCACACACAGGGAAGGCAAGCAGGGCGAGCTGCAATGCATGAATATGATGGAGTTCATGATGTGGGGAAGCAGCATGCACATCTGGGTAAGATGGCGCACAGCTGGCAGACAGAGGATGGACACAAGGATGTATCACAACTCAGATGAGGGTACTATGTGGTCATACCACATATCACCACAGATATGACACACAGACAAATGAAACGCACCAATGCAGGACAAGCATACAAATCCAAGACAGCAGACAGGGAGCACACCGATTACCCCCACCACAAATGGCCATGCCTAAAACGGTAGGCCAAACCGCCAATTTGAGCACATTAGCAAAAGCCGCATACAAAAACACTGCATATCAGTACCCCAAACGCCTGCTGGGTGTCAGAACAAGCAAACCACCAAAATACATAATGAGCAAATGCACATGCACATCTGCCATGTACATATTTATGTCCACTCTGTATGTGGCATCGGGGACAACTGCACCAACACAAGGGAATGTTTTGTAGTGACTACAGCATGTAAAATCCATAACAAAGGAAAACCATGGCATCCCATGACGCTCTGTGGATCAGGTGACTAATGATGATTGTGGCGTGATAAAGATCAACATGCAATCAGGTGCACCACACACACCACCATAATCACAGCCAAACAAAATCACTATGTGCATTGGCATGTATAAACCATAAAGTAAGAGACCTATGTAACAACGAATATGTTAAGGGGATGAAGCACACAGGATGCACCCTGTTGTACAGTGCAAAGAGGGAAGGGTGTGTGTAGAGGTGAGGAACCTGTTGGTACCTAATGGTGCATTTAAGCCAGTGTGCCAAAGAACCAAACAAGCGGAAGATAAACCCCAAACTACAGAGTTCAAACACATTACTGTACACAATCCCACAAACTGCAAAATGAGCACATTGTAACACAAATACCCCAAAGGGTGTGTGTGTATGTCAACCATTCATTCACAGTGATGTGCCATATGGCTGCCACATACACAGCTGGCACTGTGCAAGGATGTGAGCACATGTGCACCATGTACATGACCAGTAAAGGACCCCAAAAAGGGACAGTATGATCAAATAGTCTAGAAGTAACATGGGGAATAGAAAAGTGGCTTTGCCCCCAAACAACCAGTGATAAAGTCACATTAGCACTCCCTGTGTCATAGGGCAAGTCTGGGAACCCCCCATTTACGTTGAAAATTGTCACAGGGTGGACCTAGGGCAGCATGAGAAAATGCACGGCAGTGTGAATGATCAAGGAAAAAGTGACAGGATGAATGGAAGAATGCTTGATGGTTGCCAGGGACAACAAAAGCACACGTGCCCAGAGCCCAGAGAGACACACCCACGGAGTAAAGCACGGGACTCTGCTTCACCTAATGGAGCGCAGCTGAGGAAAGGTGGAGTCAGAAAACACATAGATAAAACGGACTACCAAACATTCAGAGAGGGGGAACCTTTGAGAAGGAAGCAATTTTGGAGAGAGGAGCCGAGTAGGCAATCCTGGAGAGAGGAATTGTGGAAAGAGTCCAGAGACCTGTGTGGGTCTGAGAAAAGGCAAGTGAAATATAAGAAGGCTGCAACAGCAGGTACTGGGGAAAAGAAGGGATACAAGGGCTATTTGCCATCTAAAAGGGAAGAGTCTTGGAGGCATAAAAATACCCTTAAAAAGCCTGGATATTCAGAGGCTGATAGTAACTTTTCTCCTGTTTATAAAAGTCTTAAAAGAAGGGAGTTTCACCTACCCAGAGAAGCAGAAGAAATCCCTTATTACGGTGAACTCCTAGCTCCAAGGGAATCACCGTTACACAGTTTGCAATCGGGCACAGCTGAGCCTGGAGAGCTGAGGCAGACCCGGCAGGGAGTGTATCACAATTACTCAGCTAGCAAGCCATACAGAGACCTGAGCTATCCACTGAGATACCAGCGGGGGCAGGGCTCTAGAAGACAGCATACAGAGTTTTGTGACATTCCCCAGAGAGGCAGTGCTACACAGAGGAAGAGGAACTTCCTAACTGACGGGGCAAATCTGCCATACTTTTATTCCACATTAGAAGGGGGTAATGCAGATTCCAACGGACAGGAATTGATGGAATATGAAGAATCAGGAGCATTAGCAGATACAGAATTGATGGAATGTTCCCTTACTACAAAAGAACCTGAATACTCATTAAGGTAAAGGTTTGTGTAACCTTAATTCCCATATTCAAGTGGCAAAGGCTACATCTCTCTCTCTCTCTCCAGCCAAACAGACAAAGTAGGCTGTTTGTTATTTACTTTTGTTTGACGTTATATGCTGAAGGAAGCTATTTGTGTTATCCAGTTACTTTATGTTATAAGCCAAATTAGGCTGTTAATTTCTGTTGTTATAAGAAGAAACCTCAAGGGACGGGGAATAAAACCCTAAAAGAAAGAAAGTGCATCTGCGTGGTTTATATACAGAAGCAAGGCACAACTACCACCCTCTTAAAAAGCCCAACCATACCAACAATCAAGGCTGGGGCGGAGGAGGTGTGACAAAATATACCACATCATCTACATACAGTGACATTGACAAGAGAACAATGTACTCTGTGGGTCACAAGGAGTCAGGACTGATACAAAGGCACACATTGCAGTCCAGGTCTGTCACCATGATCAATCATCAGACGGAGAAAATGTCTGTCAAATACATATATTTATTTTCTTAACACATCACAAACAGTGTAGACAGTGGCATCATAATATGAAGGCTGACCGTATCCCCTGTGAAAGTGGGAAACACCCTTAGCAGCTCACAAATCCACCTCCTACAGTAAGGTTACTTTGTTGACCACACATTAAAGGCTCAAGATATAATGTGCATCAGGTGCATGCTGAGCACCCGGCAGCAGCCCCCCTGCCCACACCTGTTGTTGTTTGTCGCAAATGTGTTAACAACATATGAGTGCAGGTACAGAGTAGACACTGCATGCTGCGGACCCAACACACCTCATCTGTCCCTCAAAACATACACATCTGACCACACAGGAGTCAGACACTCATCAAAACCTATATTGGCAAATGTTTGACATGTCACTAAACATGCAATACAAGTAATGAGTAAGCTCTGATCATGATGCCTGATCTACGAAAAAAAAACAGTCAGAATGTGGACAAAACCAATCATAAACATCACAATTAGCATATGGTAACAGGTAGCACAGCCACATGAACACAGAAATAATCCGAAATAAACATCCTGCAGAACAATGCACATAGAACACCATCAAGGAGGTCACCCTGCCCTTTCATATTGGGTAGACACTGTGTTGTCACATATAGCATGATACATGGAATGCACAAGTGAAGAAGTAGAATGGTCACACACACTGCCACACTACAAACATAATGTGGCAATGTGAGTGTCCCTAACACATGGCATAATCTGGCCCGTGTAAATGGCAAATGGAAGGTCTGTACATATATGCACACTGTCATGTATGCACAGTAAACAAACACAAGATGTAGCATGTGAAGAAGGACATTTTGTAAAAACATATTACAGTGAACCACACATAAGTCATAGCCTCACATGCTGTGTCTCACAAACAGTCAGTCATATGCACAAGCAACAGTCACATTGGAACATGATACAGTGATGACACACATGCCCTTCAAAACCATTAGGTCAATGACAACATCAGTCCAAGATGTCGGTGTGCTCGGAAAGCATTGTGGAGGTAAAGGCGGTATCATGTGCAGGTGGAAAGCAGGTAGATGTTGACAAGAGGAGTGGCCCATCATCAGCCACATGCCAGAAACATGGGTGTTGTAAGGAAACCAGCATCATATCGTGGGTGCTATGACACACCCTTGGGACAAAGTCCTGTAAAGCTCAACTGTGTCTGAATGTAGCACCTACACTGTCCATGTCAGTTGCTGCTGCACAAGGGCGGATCAGTGTCCAAAGTCAATATAGTATCTGCAATTCATCAGGTTACGTTAACAGTTTAATATCAACTCTGGCCATGCATAGTCACGTGTCAGTGTGCAATATGGCACATTCCTTCAAAGTATATGTGTGTCCACTACATTGAGCATCACTCACTACCCAGCCATAGCATCAACATTGCGTTCGACACCTCTGTCATGGGGAAATCAGCAGGTAAAGAGTAATACTGTCCTTCGCAGTCATGTGATCCACTCTCATAGCTCAAACATCCACTGGGGAAATGTTGTGGTAAAGAGTTGCATGGTGCTCTGTCATCCATCAGGTGGTTGTTGGTGACAACAGATGCTCTGTAAGAGATGTGTCTGGTATGTCCTCTGTGCTGTGTCAGGAGAGGATAAGTATGTTATTGTTTGACACATTTCAAAATCAACACAAATGTCAGACCGTCACACCATACTAAATTCTGAATAAAGGGATACATAGGCAAACATGACGTGATATCAATACTAAAACAAACGTTGTGGCCAACATAAGTAATGGTAACCATAGACACGGGTGGCACATGGATATGGTCATGTCCATGCTCATGTCACACAAGTGTCTCATAGCTACACACAATATGCATCTGTTAATGTGAGCATAAAGGAAATCTAACATACACAGGAGGCACACATGAGATCATCACCAGTTAGATACAACTGCACAAATCAAAATCACAAAGGTGAAACCCACCGTGTGTTTGCAACAGGTGTATGTCATCAAGCCCTTGAGCCCCGAAACAGCCAGCTTACATCACAATGAAAGGGGACAATGTCATCAAAAGGAGTAGAATCACAAGGTCAAACCACTGTTGAAACATGTCACCATCATGTTCATATCTGAAAGGCACCAAAGTTGCACACCAGTGCTTACTGTAAACAACAGACACATGTCTAAGCACAGCACACAACACATGCAGATAATGGTCACAGGGCAAACCCCCCTATGTATGAGTTATGACTGCTGGCAATTATGTGAAGGTGCACAGACCCCTCACAGCAGAAGAAAATGTACTATGTCTGATCAATCCATCATCACACATGCAACCTATAAAACCAGCCACACACACAGTATGTAAAGTTCAGCGTCCCATCTCTAACACATGGCCTGTATGTGCACATGTGGATGTCTGTAGATATAAATACCCAGGAAACATGTTATGATAGCGTTTTGTTGTCTGATAGTACATTTTTGGGGACGTTGAAAGTGGTGGTAAACTACACCAAACCACAACCTACACACACATGCATGTATGTTGTACATGTCGCATTGAGACAGTGCCAGAGGACATGCTGAACACAAGCACATGGGGATATGATTGAACACAGAAAGAGATGGGTTAGTGAGGCACAGGTTTGAAAATATGAAATACAAGCATCTGCCCAATATGAGAAATCTCAGAAGACATATTATTCACATGACCACAGCCACACACAATGTCTATGTAGATTGACCTACCCAAAATCACTGCATCTTCCAGGAGGTAGAGTCACATGGCAATGCATCTCAAAATCAGTATCCGTACAAAGTATGTCCTGTGCATTTGGAGACACAAGAGAAGCCAACATATGTCATGGTCAAGCTGTGTATCAGACACTGCACCTTCATGCCCCCAGCTGTCAGACCCCACAACATCACACACTGAGTGACTGCTGTCTATCACAATGTACAGATGTCTCACATGTAATAGGCATCATGGAGGTGTTGTAGGCTATCTCTATGTTGTCCGTAATCTCACTCACTTTCGTGTGTAAACTCGCTGTCCGTTTACACACAGAAATAGATGTGTGTGCTACCAGCATGGGTCGACCTCATGCCAAGCTCGTAATAATACCAGTGACTCACCATATTGCCAACATTGACCCCTGTCCCTGTTTTTTGGTGACCAGATTGTGTATGTTAACCCACTGACAATTGCTACAACACATAGGAAATATGCAGGTGGACCTCCTGTATCCACTGCTCAAATACATATCCTGCTGCGTACATCTCATACATGCAGTAATAATGACACCTATGTTCAGATGACATGCCCAAATAGTTTGCCAAATTGCCATCATGTAGGCAACAACACACACACATGTCTGTCTGTCAGTAAACCATGATGGCTGTATGCCATCCCACTGTGTGTCAATGACAATGTCAAAGCATGCATACCCCAGATGTGTAGGCCAGAGAAATACCTGTCCCCTAGCTCTTTGTTTTTATGCCATCATAACCGACACTTGCTCGTGTCTGCAATGTATCTACTCATATAGACTCTTTTCCCCTGACCTATACACATACACAGCCTGTAGCACATGCATGATGTCAGATGCTGTGATAGCATCAGCGAGATATGCTCTGTACGCAAGTAAAAACCTGTAATAACACAAGCCACTCCCACATATATGGGCCAAATTGGCTACCACTACCCACTCCTTGCTGTTTTGGCCTGTGTCATCTCACCATGTGTGTAGACATGCATCACTGCAGTGACGGTATACTCTTCAATGGAAATATTTTCCAAACCCACCCCCGTGATGGGCAATGGCAGGTCATCATCCCTAAACAGATCCAGGTCATGTCTACTTGTTTACCAGTACATGTGTACACACTGTAGGGTTTACATTTACAGTCCGCAGACATAGTTATTACCATCCAGACATAGTTGCACTAAGCATGTGTACTCTGCTATGTATGACTTTGTGCCACACACATGATGAGAACACAAACATAGGCATGTCAGAGGAGCTGAACAACCACCAAACCCACACTATTTGTTGTTATATTTACACTCCCCAAAGGACAAATGTTCACAAACACGGACAAACCCACAACGTGTAAAGCACACCATATGGCAGATACTGTGCTCATACCATAGCATCTTACCAAAAACCTGCATGTGCACAACAGCTGCATCTCCCAGAAGCAGACACTAGATGGGAATGTGACCGTTCAACTTTCCCAAAAAAGAATAACAACCACACACATCAGCTGCCAACAAATGCTGCTGAGCCCTGCCCACATTCATTGTGTCACACTCATGCCTATATGTGATGTTGGCATTGTGATTCTAATGCACATGGAGTGTGACATCAACATTCTAGCTTTAGAAAAACATCAAACTCACTAACCATTACGCACATAGTAGAAAACATTATTGTGGGAAGATAACCAATACGTACATGAGAAGATGTCTGCAATCACCCTCCTCCTGACTGCTGTGCCCTCCCGTGTGTCAGCACTGGCACGCTCAGGGGGGCACATTGGATCCTCCTCCAGATCCTCATTAATCTCTGCAGGGATATCGTGCCTGAGAGCAATGTTGTGCAGGATGCAACAGGCTATGATTATCTCGGCAACAGTGTGTGCTTTATATTGTAAGGCCCCACCTGTCCTATCCAGACACCTGAAGCGGCTCTTTAACACGCCAAAGGTGCGCTCAATGACTGAGCGACTGGAGGCATGGGCCTCATTGTACCTCCGCTCTGCACGTGTCCGTGGCTGACGCACAGGAGTCAGCAGCCAGGGGCGACACCCATATCCTGCATCACCTGCAGAAAGAAATGTTGCATGTGAATGCAGGAGCTCATTTCAAACATTACTTCCACCTGAATACACGTGACAAAACAATGCACAACACATTCTGACTGAACGATACAACACCACAACTAGTATATTCGGAAAAGAAAAACCAAAAGGTGACAGAAAATGACTTAAAATGAGCACATGGCCTCTCGAGCACGTACACCCATCACAAATAAAACAACATGTCCATCTATCCCTTCACAGATTGTGTGTGTGTGTGTGTGTGTGTGGGTGTGTGTAACATGCATATTGTCATGCAGTTACTGTCCAGATCAGCCTCACCGCCACTGTGAGACTCCAACAGCAATCCACAGATCACATAATCCAAGTGTATGTCTGAACAGTAACCCTTGAAAAACATGTTGACATCTACGTGACCGACACCCCCACCCCCCAACATGTATGCCAGGGAGCTATGGCACAATGTACGCAATATCACCTATACACATCATGTTGTGTAGGGTACAAATATCCATATGTGTCAGTACATTCCCACATGCAGTGTTGGTGGCAAAGCACAGTAATAGCCATCCTTTGCTGTTTAACCATTTTGTCTAAATTGTTAGGAAGGTGTGGATGTCAAACATGCATACTGTACCCCTCATGAGTGAGGGCCAAAAACATATACATACGCAAAGTAGCCTCCTGTGTAGCTGGTTGTGTAACCTGTTTGTATGCACCCACGTATTGTCCTTGCTTTAGCCGTCACAAATCAATAATGTTAACATATATGAGGATGTCCAGACAAGATGATACTAACTTGTGCGCATCTACAGTGCACAAAGGTACGTTAACACCTATGTTGTGTTTCCACCCAGCTGTGACATAGCCAAGAAGTGTGTACAGAGATATGCACACATGTTGTGCCTGTAGAACATTTAAAAATCACCCATAAGATATTGCTCTACACCCCCTCATGTTATCCTTGGCTTGCAGGGTGACAACTGCATTACAGAGTGTGTGGGTTACACTAAGACACACATGACACGGGTTACTTGTATGGATTATCAACAACATCAATGTTAAATGGCATACAATTAGGAGGCAACTATTAAACAGTATCACAGGTGTATGTAAGGGGCCACCCCCCCCCCCCAATACATGTTTGCTGGTGGCTCCAAAACACATTTTGGGGAAATCAGCAACACCAGAGCCATAAGCACAGGGGTGTCTTCACATGTACACCATGTGCATGTTATGATCATATACTATTAGGATGATCATGTTCAATGGTCCATGTTTGTAGTGTACATGGACCTAGAGACGGCTGTAATAGTTGAAACGTACAGCAGTCCTCTATATAACATATCTCAAATATTAGCTGCATGTTCTGATATAAACATGTTGCATCATATGGTACTACAAATACACACATGTAGAAAGTCATAAACCGATAGGTGATCCTGACATACTCACCCAGCAATACACAGTCCCCGTAACGGTGATCCTCAAATTGTGTGAATACTGCCGAGTGATGCAGGATATAGGAGTCATGGGTGGACCCTGGAAACCTAGGGACCACATTCAGAATATGCAGATTTGCATCACATACAACCTGAACATTCAGGGAATGGTAGTGTTTGCGGTTGCGGAACGCTACCTCCCTGTCTCTAGGCGGGACCAGGGCAACATGTGTGCAATCAATAGCTCCCATCACGTGTGGTATCCCGGCTAATGCCTCAAAGGCCTGGTTCAGGGTCCTCCATTGTTGCCTAGTGTGGGGCATGGCTATGTAATTCCCCACCCGGCTGACCATGGCACGCAGTACCTGGTGGAGACAGCGTGAGAAGGTGGGGCGGCTCATACCACCTACTGCGGCCACAGATGACTGGAAACAGCCAGAGGCAAAGAAATGTAAAGCAGCAAGGAGCTTGACTAAACCTGGTATGGCATGGGACCGATCAGTCAGGGGCTGGAGGTCAGGTTTGAGATCCTCATACAGCTCCCTAATAGCCCTTGTGCTCAGTCGGTAAAGGGAGATGACCTGGTCCTCTCGCATGTCCTGGAGCTGGGCCCTGGGCCTGTAGAGGCGTTCCTGCCGAGCCTGCACCTCGGCACGCCATCTGCGCCGTGCACGAACAGCACCAGCTTGGACAGCCCCCACAGCTGCAGGACTGAGTTGCTGCGGGACTACACCCATGCCCTGTGCCACAGCTCCATGGACACCATCTCCCCTGTCCGGCAACCGCAGCATCTGCCCACTACACAGGACACATGACTGAAGAAAGATATGTGCCATTAACTCCTCCCGCCCAACTACACAAACACACTCAGACACACAGACAAATCTAACTAAGCAGTCTACAAACCAAAAAGCACACAACACTATACACAGACAGGAAAATACAATAACTACTACAAACAACAAGAACAGAATTGACAAATACACCTGTTTGGATTCACCTCCTTTCTGTCTCAAAACACACTCCTACTCTTCCTCGCCTACAACCCACAACGTGGAGAGGCATGGCACGGTCATTTATAGGGTTGGTGTTTTTGCCCTACCGTCTAACGCGCATGTGCATATGCTCGCATACGTCTCTCTTGCGTGGCGCACATGCGCCAACCTACGCATGGGTGTCTGCCTGTGCGTGGTGTCACGCACATGCGCATCGCCACATGCATGCGTAAAACGCACACAGACGCCCATGCATCACTCGTCAATAGGTGTCGCAGGGCGCATGTGCGTATGTCCGCATAAGCGTGCACGAGGACGGCGCCCATGCGTAAGCGTGCACGAGGACGGCGCACGAGCACCATACCTGCACAATTGCGCATGTGCAAAGAGAAAAGCGTGGAAAAACCCTATAAATAAGGCTGCGCACGTGGCACACGTTGAGGGTTGTTAGAGGAGTTCCACAAACAGACAGAGAGTTACAGAGAGAGCTAGAGAGCCTGTGTTGGGAGTGCTGCACAGGGAGGAGTCAGATAGACAGTCACAGGGACTAATAGGGCAGGAAGCTGTGCTGAACGTGCTTCAGGCAAAGGAGGGAGATAGAGAGGTACAGAGAATTAGAAGGGGACGGTTTGCCATTGGAGTAGGCCACACAAGACAGAGAGAATAATTGTTACCATTACTGTTGGGTGTTGTAATATTTCCTTTTGGCCTTTAAGGTTACCTGTGCTATTGTGTTCTGGACTCTGTGCTGTATTGTACTGCCCTTGTCCCCTCTGTTTCCGTCTGTGTTCTGTTCTGTTCAGGTGAGTTGTTTTATTTGCGAGGATCCTGTGCTGAAGAGGGAGATGGAGAGGGACAGCGCCAGAGAGGATCAGGGTGAGGGGGTGGAGGATGTGGGGCAGCAAGTTGTTGGTGAGACACCCAGGGCACACACCTCACAGCCTACCCAGGAACAGCCAGGACCATCTGTTGGGCCACAGCAGGTAGAGTACAGGCAAACGGGCAAAAGGAAAAGGATACCTGTGCCTGTTACACAGAGGAAGAGAGCTGTAAGGTTCAGTGACAGGGAGAACCATATTTTACTGTCACATGTGATAGAAAATTATGATGTCTTATTTGGGCATTTGAGCAGCCGCACACCAGTGGCCACCAGGATGGCAGTGTGGGAGGATGTTCGCGAGGCACTGTCTGAGGCAGGGTGTCCCCCACGTGATGTGGAAGGTCTAAAAAAAAGGTACTCTGATATCAAAAGAGGGGTACGTCAGCACATGCTTGCAGAGAGACAGCATGCTATGGGCACAGGTGGGGGGGGCCCCTTTATACCAACATTGTCGCCCCTTGAACAAGAGCTGGCAACACGTTTGGGACACATGTACCTGCGTGGACTTCCTGAGGCCCTAGATACGGCACATCCTCGAGCAGGTCACCTACAGGTTCAGGTGAACTATTAGCATTCCTCAGAGATCTGTCATTTGCACAGACACTTACAGATGTGTGACAAATCCAACCTCATTTTGCTATCCTGGTGGCACATGTTTGTGAAAAAGCCTTCTCCAACCTGTTTGTTTGACAGGTCCCTGGTCAACATAAACACTTTGTTTCACAAACCATCCCCTACACATCTGTAACTATGAAACCCACACACACCGGTGACCACACCAACACCGCACCTGTGATTGCCATCCCCTGTATGAGTGTGAGGGCCATTGATCATGTCATGTTTGTGTGTCATTGTATCAACACAGTGCAACATGTGCATCTCAGTGGGGCAGAGGAGCAAGCCACCTGTCGTCCGCTGCACAATGGGTCCCTGTCAATCACATGTAGCAATGAGCACATAACATGTCTGAACACATATGTGCCATATTCACTATCCAAGGCAGACATACAGTGTATGGCAAAATCAGATGTAAGGGTGTGGGCATCCACAGGCATGTGTCTGCATATCTGGCATAGATGCCGAAATGGAGGGGATGGTGAAACATGTGGAATGGAAACATGACCAGAAACATGGCAAACATGCAATCATTGCTAAGCCAAAGCATACACATGTGCCGCAGGAACAACTACATGGTGTGGAAACACGCGTATGGGATGGTGTATTGGGTACTGTATGCAGCACAATTGCGCCAACCCAACACATCATGTCTGTGGTGTCTGTAGCACACATGTACACATATGTGTTTTGCTTAAACATAGCTGTTCTCTCTCTGATTGTTCACAATACAGGTGACTACAGTGAAATGGTGGCTGAGGAGGAGGAGGTGGAGGAGCAGGAGGGGGAGGATGTTTTGGAGGAGGAGGAGCAGGTGGACATCCCAATCCCAATCCCAATGAGTCTGTTCGAGGCAGAACCTGCAGTCTCAGGGGGCAGCATAAGTGCAGGTGCGGAGTCCCTGGATCAACCCATACACACCATATCACCACTGGGGGCTGCAGCAATCGAGCAGACGCAACAACCCAGCGTGTCCGTAGACACAGCTACATCTGTCCCAGAGATGATGAGGGCAGAGATGAGGGCCTATGGTGCATCAACACATCGCGATGCTGACGGTGGGTAAAAAATGACTGTCACAACCACAGCACAAGCAGCACTAATCTGTAGTTGTTGTTTGTGTGCTGGATGTTGCTACGTTACTGTACACAATGTTACATGTATGGGTCATTTATATGGGACATGTGTGGAAGAAATGTTCTGGCCTATAGTAAATGAGGTTAGCATGTTGTAAAATCACAACAGCCTAAGGTCAGGTGAGACACACAGATGCAGACCTAGGAGCAATGGTGTGTACGTTGCAGCAGGTCATCAGTTAATTACGAGATGCAGACATTGGCCTGACACCAGTATGCCTCTTTGCAGACACTCACATGTCTTGTAAAAAACAGTATGACAAATAACCCATAGTCACCCAAAACAAAGACCATATATAAGTCAATGTAACCTTCCTCAGTGATGGTACCTCACAAAGCCAACATTACCCACAATCTGGCTTCCCAGGTAAGGGGCAAATAGCATATGCAGCGATCTCATCAAATGCGTAAGGTCACCCATATACAAGGTGTCCCAGAGGTGTATTAAGCATACACCTATTATATCTGTTTGTTTTGGGTGAACACATAGTGCTATTTCCCAGGGAGGTTAAAAAATAACATATACTGAATTGCACACAGTCAAGCCCATAAACATGTTCCCTGTCAGCAACCCCACCAAACCATCACCAAATCGCATCCGCTGTGAACAAATACATCCCAGGCTGATTGAGGGTCTATGTGTCATTAGTCTGTGATGGTCCACATTATCATAGGTGGCTAACGTGACATGGGTGTCGTATGTAACCATACAATGATGAGTATGACACATGCATATTAATGAGCACATGGTTACAAAGGAGGGCTAATGTATTGCACATGACAATACACAGGTGGAACCTCTACAACGCCTGCACATGTAGAGGCAATATCATACACACTGTATCCTGACCCCAATACCTGCATACAGATATCACCATACACAACCTTGCAAACCACAACACTGACAATATCACAGAGGACATTACAGAACGTACTGGGGAATGGTAGCAATTGCCAATGTCAGTTCTGAGTGAGAGACGCAAATGCCCTCATTTGCCTTTCAAAATACAACCATACAACATCATACACCAGCTACCAAACCACACTTACATTAGGAGAAACATTAAAACCCGAGACAAACAAGGCAACCATGGAATGAGAGCCAACAGTGTAGAGGGTAACATGTGAATGAGATCTGAGGTCGCAATAATGACATCTATTATCAATCACTACAGCGACACATACATTGTCGCTTGCAAAAAACACACTGAACAACATAATGTCTGTAGTTATGTTAAACCTCCATATGTCTATTAAAATATAATAAACACGTGTAGTCTGACATATTTAGCTGCCATTTCCAAGTTGCAAATGCCCCAGTCACATTCAGCAGGACTGTGCATGAGGTGTGCTCACTCAGCATCGTGTCACACCTCACCCGCCCCAGCCTTGACTGCTGGTATGGTTTGGCTCATGAGGGTGGTAGTTGTGCCGTGCTTGTATCTATACAAATCACACATAAGACGTCTTCTTCTTTTAGGGTTTTATTCCCCGTCCCTTTGAGGTTTTCCTCTTTTACAACAGAAAGTAATAGCCTAACTTGGCTTATAACATAAAGTAACTGGATAACACAAATAGCTTTCTTCAGCATATAACGTCAAACAAAAGAAAAGAACAAACAGCCTACTTTGTCTGTTTGGCTAGGGAGAGAGAGAGGGAGTTTGTAGCCTTTGCTACCTGCACATAGAATTAAGGTTACACAAACCTTTACCTTAAGGAGTACGCAGGTTCTTTTATAGTAAGAGAACATTCCATTAATTCTGTATCTTCTTTTTTTTTTTAAACTTTTATTTTCATTTTGCAACAAACAAAAGAAACAACACACCAAAGGAGACAAAACAAGTATACAATAAGGAAAAGCAAACCCTATAACCCCCCACCCCCATGCTTCTTCTCTAAGCCGACAATATCAGCAGGTGAGCGCTTCTAAACAACAGTGATTGTACATCAAAACGAACAGAAATAGTATCTGCGATACAGAATGATCATGGGACAGAAATTTATACAAATTTAAACAGTCAGATGAGAGCATTTAGCAGTGTGAACATAGTCATTGAGCATCTTCCATTTAGACAGATGATGAGGAGTCTGAACGGAAGAAGCAAACATACGAGGTATTTGTTCATATTTACTGTAGAGACAGACATGATTCCACCATTCATTGGGGCTCAGATGGGAGCTATTTTTCCAGTATTTCGTAATTAGGGAAATAGCGATGCCCAGCATAAAGTCTAAAAGGAAGTAAGCCGTTTTTGGAAGAGAGGGGATCCCCGCAGCTGAGCGGAGTCCCACTATCCTCCAAGAAAGGGGCTCTTGAAAGTGCAAAATAGATTGGATACGACCCCAGACCCGACGCCAGTAATACTGTAGTGCGGGACATTCATACATAACATGAGGTAGTGAACCTATGGCCGCATGGCATGTCCAGCAGCTATTGCCCTGAGTGGTGTTCCATTTGGCTAATCTGTCAGGAGTATAGAAACACCGGTGGGCTAGAAAGAAGAGTGTCTGAGTAAGTGAGGCGGATCGGGAAACCCGTGTCACTCTACTCCAGACGAGGCTCCATTGCTCCGGGGTCAAAGTTACATGCAATTCTCGCTCCCATGCTTTCTGTGCTATAGGGGTATCTCTGTTTATGGCATTACATAAGGTTTTGTAAAAGTTAGATGCTATACCCGGTGAACTCCCGATAGATCGGATAGTCTCTGACAATCCTTGGGTAGGGGATTCCGATGGCGGGAGCACCTTAGCACTCCGAAGACAATGCTGAAGTTGCACCAACTGAAAGTAGTGTTTCGCTGGGAGACCAAATTCAATTTGCAATTCGCTAAAAGTTTTCCAGCGACCATCATGGAACAACTGGTTAGGGATCCAAATGCCCCTAGTGTACCAGGGGCTCCACGCCATCGGTTTATTTTGTATTTGAAATCGAGTATTGTACCAAAGCGGGAGCCTGTCTAACGGACAGAGTCGGGAGTCTAGAGATTGCATAAGAGTATTAAAGGCACCTAAAGTGTCTAAAAGCATTGGTGGATAGTGGGAGTCTGATGGGAGAGTCATACCAGGGAGATAAGTAAGAGGAATCGGTTTGCAAAGGTCCTCCTCTATATCTAGCCACACAGGTCTACTCGGTGCTAGATCTTCCAGCCAACGAGCGCCTTGTTTGAGAAGAAAAGATTGATGGTATTTCAGGAAATCAGGGAATCTGACACCCCCATTTTCCTTATCTGCTTGCAGCTTATGTTTCGCTATCCTAGGTGTCTTGTTTTGCCATAAGTATCTAGTCAGAAGGCCCTCTATATCTTTATATGTACGTCGAGGTAGGAGACAGGGCAACATTTCTAAAATATAATTCACTTTAGGAACAATCATCATTTTTATGGTTTCTAGGCGACCCCACCAGGTAAGTGTTAAAGGAGTCCAACGGTGAGTAAGCGCCCGGACCTTAGAGGTTAAGTCTTTGGCATTAAAGGATATAGTGTCTTCCAAAGGAGAGCAGTAGTGAACCCCAAGGTATTTGACCATGCGAGGTTGCCATAAAAAGGGAAAGGGTTGCATATCTGCCTGATGAAGCAGAGGATTTAGTGGAAAGGCTACCGACTTGGTCCAATTTATCTTATAACCCGAAAGTTGTGAATATTTACCTATTTGCTCTAGGACAGCCGGCACTGAGTCTAGAGAGACAAAGAGCATAAGGTCATCAGCATATGCTGAAATTTTGATTTCCCTATGAGAGAAGGGGACTCCATGAATCTCCTCCGATTGCCGGATTAGTAAAGCTAAGGGTTCAAGTGCAAGATCGAAAAGAAGTGGAGACAGTGGGCATCCCTGGCGAGTACCGCGTTGAAGGGGAAATGGTTGAGACTTTAAAGCATTAGCACAGATACTGGCTGTAGGCTGTGCATACATGGTGCGGAGACAACGGAGAAAACCTTCTCCGAATCCGTACCAGCGGAGGGTTGCAAACAGGAAGGGCCATTCTAAGCGATCAAAGGCCTTCTCAGCATCAAGTGAGAGGCCAACAAATGGGCGATCAAGATTAACTGCGGCAGTCAGTACATGACATAGAGTCCGAGCATTGTCAGCAGTTGATCTACCGGGAATGAAACCGCATTGATCTGGGTGTATTAAGGTAGACATCCTATCAGAGAGCCGGGTGGAGAGAATGGTGGCAAATATTTTATAGTCCGCGTTTAGGAGGGAAATTGGACGATAATTAGCTGTTAGTTGCGGGTCTCTCCCCTCTTTCTCAAAAACTACTACATTTGCCATTGAAAAGGACCCAGAAGGAGATCCCTCCTCGGCCAGAGCAGAAAAATAAAGTTTCAAAACTGGAGCTAAGTCAGCGTGAAAGGTCTTGTAGAATTCAGTAGGGAGACCGTCTGGGCCTGCAGCTCGACCTGTGGCACATCTCTTGATAGCAGAATGAATTTCTGATAAAGTGAATGGTTTGTCCATGGCCTCTCTATCTTCGTCAGATAGGGTCGGTCTTTGTACCCCTGAAAGTAATCGTTCAAATACATCTGGCACAAAATCACATTCAGATTGATAAAGCCGAGTATAAAAATCACGAAAGAGTTCTAAGATTTCTGTATCTTTAGTGACCAAGCCCCCCCCCCCCGACGGATTACGGAGAGCGGTAACACGCTTGGCTTCTTTTTGACCTTTCAGGGCATTTGCTAACAATTTGCCAGCACGGTTATTTTCCCGGTAATATATCCCTTGTTGTGATTCAATATTTTTAGCAGCAGCAGTATACAAAAGCTGATTGTATTGAAAACGCAGGCGTTGTAAACGGAGTAAAATACATGGGTCAGTACGAGACGTGAGGAGACGCTCCCCAGCTTGTATCTGTTGTTCTAGAATCAGTAAGTGTTGCTTTCTTTGTTTCCCCTGTCGAATTTGATAGCTGGTTATAGTTGCACGGATAGATGCCTTAAAACCCTCCCACCAAGCCCAGCTCGCTGTGTCATGGGGTGAGTTAAAATGAAAATAATCTTGGATAGCGGCCTTTATATCAACCTGAAAATCTTTTTGATCTAGTAGGGATCTATCAAAAAACCAAGCTCGGGGAGAATCGTCTCGCGTAGTGACATGTAATGATAAAGATATGGCAGCATGATCTGAAATATGGAGAGGATGAATCCTAGCCGTGTCCACTTGAGAAATCAGTGCTTTGGAAATGAGAAAGAAATCTATTCTAGATTGTGAGTGATGGGGGGCAGAAAAAAAGGTGAACTCTAAGTCGGAGGGGTGAAGCAGCCTCCATATATCTACTAACGCAAGATCTTGCATCAGAGCTGTAAGGGTAGCAAGACTCTTGGGTGGACTACTCGTTCTAGGCGGTTGTCTATCTATCAAAGGGTCTAGCACTTGATTGAAATCGCCACCAAGTATTAATGGAGTATTGGCAGAGGCCTGTGCCAACTGCGCAATACTTGCATAGTAAGCAGGGTTGTCCACATTCGGGGCATAAATACAAATACACGTGAATTCACTATCTCCAACCTTAAGATGTGCACGGGCCCATCTACCCTCCTTATCAGAGCTAGTATCCATTACAGTAGCTTGCAAAGACTTCTTAACCAGAATGGCTACCCCACATCATTTGGAAACGGCGGGGGAATAGGCAGCCACCATGTAAGGCTTAGCATTGAGTTTCAGTGTTTCAGCAGAGTTTAGATGCGTTTCCTGAAGAAACACTAAATCAGCATGCTCATGGCTAAGATAGCTAAGGATTTTCTTTCTTTTGATTGGACTATTGATGCCTTTTACATTAAGTGATAAGATCTTACATAAGGCCATTCAGAAAGGTTAAAAATTCTGAGCATGATAGCGCACATAATTTCACAATGTCCCTCACATTAACTGTATCTGGCTGTACACATGACATGAAAGAAAATAAGCTAATGTAATACAATGAAGCGCCCCACATTAAAAAAGAAAAACCGCGGTGCGGTAGAGAAGAAGCAGAACCCCAAAAATTACTGGCGACCATGTGTCTGCGGGGAGAAACCCCAGAGAAGGCCGAAATTGAAAACATATAACCTGTATAACTGTGCGTGCTCCGAATCCGACCGAGGCACACATCATGGAGGGATAGGAGACCAAAAAAGTCATATAAAGAAAGAAAGAAAGTCCAGGTAGTCTCTGTGCTTGGCTATGACCACCGCGTCGGGCCCTTCAAAATGGCGGACAGAGCCGGCAGATAATAAGTCCAAGTTGTTGGATTTAGCGCATCTGCTCTGCTTCTTTGGAGTCTAAAAATGTTGATAGTAGATCAGGATCTTCGAATGTCCTAGTTTGGTTGTGGAGAGTCACTCGGAGCTTCGCTGGATACAACAGGCCAAAGCGAGCCTGTAGCTGTTGAAGTCGAGGGCGAAAAGCAAGGAGTCTCTTCCGACGGTCAACTGTGGGCTTTGCCAAATCAGGGAAGAAGGAGACTTTATGACCTTCAAATTCCAGATGATGATTCGCCCGGGCAGTATTTAAAATTTGTTCCACTTGTTGATATCGTAGTAATCGAAAGATAATAGGCCGGGGGGTCGTTCGGTTGAGCGCCATGTGGGTAGGAACACGATGTGCTCGATCGATTTCCAGATCTCTATGAAAAGTGATCTTCAGCAAGGAGGGAAGAGTTTTGAGCAGGAATTCTCTTATATCTCCTGCTTCCGCCCCCTCCGGTATTCCAATGAGCCTCACATTGTTGCGACGGGCTCGATTATTGCTATCTTCTAACTCTTTTTGAAGATTCTGTATCTGGCGCTCAGCCTTGTCCAGGTTGCCCAAGCGAACCGCGTGCGAGTCGAGGACCCCCGCCATGTTGTCCTGCCGCAGTGAAAGACTTTCAAGTCGGTCCTGGAGCACTCCGAAGTCTTCTCGCAGGGCTCGAAGCGCTTCTCCGTTGGACTGCACCAGTTCCTTCACGCCGCGTATTTCCTCTAAAATCTCCAGGTGCATTTCGGGGTTTTCACGAAGTGGAACCATCTTCTGTGGGGAAGACACCTCTGTTTTGGAGCGTTTTCCGTGTGAAGAAGAAGGAGACCCGAAGTCCAAGCGCGCTGGTTTATGGGCCGCCATCCCCCCCCCGAGGTACCCCGGTAAGTTCGGAGCAAAATATTAAGTTTGTAGAGGTATTAAGTCAGGATTCTGAGTAGGCCTCTCGGGAGCTTCAGCGCGAAGCGTCTTACCCGCTGGACATCAGGCTCCGCCCCCCAATTCTGTATCTTATAATGTACCAGAATCTTCATATTCCATCAACTCTGGTCCGGAGGAATCTGCATTGCCCACTTCTAATGTGGAATAAAAGTATGGCAGATTTGCCTCATTAGTTAGGAAGTTCCTCTTCCTCTCAATAGCGCTGCTTCCCTGGGGAAGGTCACCAAACTCTGCATGCTGTTTTCTAGAACCCTGCCCCCGCTGGTGCTTCAGTGGATAGCTTAGGTCTCTGCTTAGCTTGCTAGCTGAGTAATTGGGATACGCTCCCTGCTGGGTCTGCCTCAGCTCTCCCGATTCAGCTGTACTCGATTGCAAACTGTGTAACGGCGTTTCTCTTGGAGCTACGAGTTCACTGTAATAAGGGATTTCTTCTGCTTCTCTCGGTAGGTGAAACTCCCTTCTTTTAATACCTTTATAAACAGGAGAAAACTTGCTATCAGCCTCTGATTGTCTAGGCTTTATAAGGGTATTTTTCTGCCTCCAAGACTCTTCTCTTTTAGAAGGCAGATATCCCTTATATCCCTTCGTTTCCCCTGAATGTGCTGTTGTAGTTTTCTTATATTTCACTTGCCTTCTCTCAGAGCCACACAGGTCTCTGGCCTCTTTCCACAATTCGTCTCTCCAGGATTGCCTACTAGGCTCCTCTCTCCAGGATTGCCTGTGTGAACGCCTCCCTCTCCACGGCTGTTTCTCTCTCCAAGCTTGCCTCTCTCTCCAAGCTTGCTTCCCACTCAAAGGTAGCCTCTCTCTCCAAGATTGCCTGTCACTCCAAGATAGCCTCTCACTCCAAGGTAATCTCTCACTCCAAGGTAGTCTCTCTCTCCAAGGTTGCCTCTCACTACAAGCTTGCCTCTCCCTACCAGGCAGCCTACCACTGAATGTTTGGTAGTCCGTTTTATCCATGTATTTTCTGACTCCACCTTTCTTCAGCTGCGCTGCATTAGGTGCAGCAGAGTCCCGTGCCTTACTCCCGGGGTGTGTCTCTCCAGGCTCTGGGCACGTGTGCTTTCGTTGTCCCTAGCAACTGTCAAGCATTCCTTCATTCATCCTGTCACGTTTTCCTTGATCATTCATACTGCTCAGCATTCTTTCATGCTGCCTTAGGTCCACCCTGTGACAATCGTCACATGTCTAGTTGGAAGACCGGCTCCAAAATATTGTTGTGTCCATCAGAACATTTACCTGCTGCCTGAACATACCCAGCATCTCACAGTTGTTTGTCCTGCACGTCCCTCACAGTTGCTCACGTGCTTATCATGGCCTACAAAAAACCACTCATAACCTCACAGGAACAGGTGTATGGTAGATGTATCACCCCCCACACACAAAACATATATAAGTCTGTGGCGCAAAGTGTCAGGGCACCATCACATTCTGTTCATTCGCCAGCATCGACTGCCTTGCAGTTCCTGACTCAACCAGCATCCAATGCATTGCAGTCCTTGCAACAGGCAATTTCCTGGGGAACCTCAGTCATCCATTAACAGTTTGGAAACACCTCATCAGCCAATAGTTCAGCAAATGTCCCCATCACACCATACATAGTCCTGTCATACAACAACACCCCATCACATGTCAAACCAACATCAACATCACACACGGTGATGTAAGCATAACAACATCCATGATGCTACAAATAGTGCACACAACACAAGCATCGTATTGTAACCCCAGAAGACACACCAGACAATGTAAGACACTACATCCCCAAACATCTCATGTGCAGGCCTATCTCTGAGACTCCAATATCCGTACAGCAGACATGGGCCTGCATTCCACAACTCATGCGTGCTCCAGACTCCCCATAGACCATTACGGGTCCTAGAACAACACAAATGCCATCTTACGCTGTACACCCTCACTAGGAACACATATTGTGTTGGGAACCAACACATGCCAAACCCCTACGCATGTCACGCCCTCACCTACACAGTCCGATTGGCTGTGTGATGAATTGACAATTTCCACTGTGTAATTGCCATGTTGTTGCACCAGTAGCAGATGGGGGGGGGGGGAACACGCCCTCACTCTGCTAGATCCCTCTGGAGGGCCATAAGATTTGCAGACACAAACATAGTTTGCATTGTGTCTATTCTAGGACAAGGTTTGCATAGATATCCTATCCATCGCACCCGTGTGTCTAACAGAGCCTAGGCAAATCATGAAATACGCTCATGTGTCCTAAACAGAAACGGAAGGGAGACAGTCTCCATCTACAAGTCATCTCAGTCATTGCTGAGGTAATAACAGAACATTGGGAGAGGTGCAGGGAAAACCATTCTGTCATTGGGGCCACCTCAGCGGGGTGAGGTGGGTAGGCAAATCACCTGCGGGAATTGGGGACAAATGTGTCCGATGCATGGTGACACCTGAAATGGCGCTCCCTGTGCAAATAGATAGGTGAGCAATGTATGGCTTAACACTGTTTGGAACTCTCACACATCAACACATATGTCTGCAAAATGCCTATGTTGAGATGTAAAAGAGTTGACAAACAACAGCCACCACCTATCATGCCTACTGACATCCTAAGCAGACCGTGTCAACTCAGGCTTTCACTGTCCTGCAACAGTTCGTACCACTAGCTGTGTATGTCCCATCATGCACCGTCATTGTTCCCTTGCTATGGTCCACCTATGGTGTGGCCCTCTGGGACTCTGGCAGCTTTGTCCACACCCTCCATGTGTATCACATTGCCTAATGTATAATCTCCACAAACCGCCCTCTGTGTTACATAAGGATTTTTAAAACCCGCAGGTCTCACATATGTGCAGCAGCACTGCACGTGTGAACGTCAGCTGTCACATCCCTGTCCTCACATTGCATCCCACACATTTGCAAAACTATCCCCTGTAGCCATGAGCAATTGTGATGAACCCTCCAGCTGTGGTCTCCCTGTTGCTGGCGTGTTCCATACCGTCCACTGTCCCTCCCTAATGCTGCTCATCACAGTTATTTGTGTGTGCTGCATGCTGCACCTCCCCTACACAATGGAAAGGTGATAGTTATCATTGCACAATCCTGTTGTGACGTCTGTAGTATTTCGGTGTGTATGCAGATCCTGTAGATTGTGGTTTTGGCCTCACACATCCAGGTCCTGTAAATTGTCATTTAGGCTTTGAATACCTCTAACACTGTGTTAAATATGTATGTTAACTCTATCCATGTTAAAATTGGACTCTGCCCTATCACATATTCAATAGTGTTGGATGTGCATGACATGTTTGTGTACTACGGTGTATTAGTGGAGAGGTATGTCATTGACCACCCTGTATCCCATGCACAGGCATCATACGCGTTCTGGACAGGATACACATGGCAGTGCAGCAGAACACAAGGGAGGTGTGTGAGGAGCTGCGTCAGTCACGTGCGGAGGTACGAGCCATGCCACTCACACGGATATGTGAAGCCCTTGAGGGCATACTTGATGTGTTACGGCAAGCTGCACCTGCACCCCCACCCCCACCACCACCACCACCGGTTCATGAGGTGGCCATTGACCCACGAGGGAGGAGGGGCCAACGTGGCAGGCGTGGCCGACCACGTAGATCTTAAACTATGATGTTGTCATCCGTTTGTAATATGTTTGTCAAAGCCTGTCTCTGGTGCAATGATCATTTGCAGCATTTATGTCTATGTTTCACCTTGTTTTGGGGATGTTGTATGTGTTTATTTGAAAGGCTCAGAGATGACACTCCTATGTTCATGGTGTGTCACATACACGGCTGGGATGAAAATCACACAATTATCATTGAGATGTTTGTAAAAGTACATTAATATGACGTAAAAGCTGTGACAATAAACAGCTGGCATTAACTACATACACTGTGTGTGTCCAGTGACTGTCCATGTGTTCCCGTGTGTATCTATGACATGGCTGGGTTGGAGGCCCGGACTACATTAGTTGCAAACCGGTCCCGTGCTGCAGCTACCTAGCCACAGGCGGCTACTATGTTTATGATGCGTACTGTCACAGGGTGGACCTAAGGCAGCATGAAAGAATGCTGAGCAGTATGAATGATCAAGGAAAATAGTGACAGGATGAATGAAGGAATGCTTGACAGTTGCCAGGGACAACGAAAGCACACGTGCCCAGAGCCTGGAGAGACACACCCCGGGAGTAAGGCACGGGACTCTGCTTCACCTAATGTAGCGCAGCTGAAGAAAGGTGGAGTCAGAAAATACATGGATAAAACGGACTACCAAACATTCAGTGGGAGGCTGCCTGGTAGGGAGAGGCAAGCTTGTAGTGAGAGGCAACCTTGGAGAGAGAGACTACCTTGGAGTGAGAGATTATCTTGGAGTGAGAGGCTATCTTGGAGTGACAGGCAATCTTGGAGAGAGAGGCTACCTTCGAGTGGGAAGCAAGCTTGGAGAGAGAGGCAAGCTAGGAGAGAGAAACAGCCTTGGAGAGAGAGGCGTTCTCACAGGCAATCCTGGAGAGAGGAGCCGAGTAGGCAATCCTGGAGAGAAGAATTATGGAAAGAGGCCAGAGACCTGTGTGGCTCTGAGAGAAGGCAAGTGAAATATAAGAAAACTACAACAGCAGATTCAGGGGAAAAGAAGGGATATAAGGGATATCTGCCTTCTAAAAGAGAAGAGTCTTGGAGGCAGGAAAATACCCTTACAAAGCCTAGACATTCAGAGGCTGATAGAAAGTTTTCTCCTGTTTATAAAAGTATTAAAAGAAGGGAGTGTCACCTACTGAGAGAAGCAGTAGAAATCCCTTATTACAGTGAACTCTTAGCTCCAAGAGAAACGCCGTTACACAGTTTGCAATCGGGTACAGCTGAATCGGGAGAGCTGAGGCAGACCCAGCAGGGAGCGTATCCCAATTACGCAGCTAGCAAGCTAAGCAGAGACCTAAGCTATCCACTGAAGCACCAGCGGGGGCAGGGTTCTAGAAAACAGCATGCAGAGTTTGGTGACCTTCCCCAGGGAAGCAGTGCTATTCAGAGGAAGGGAACTTCCTAACTAATGAGGCAAATCTGCCATACTTTTATTCCACATTAGAAGTGGGCAATGCAGATTCCCCCGGACCAGAGTTGATGGAATATGAAGATTCTGGTACATTAGAAGATACAGAATTAATGGAATGTTCTCTTACTATAAAAGAACCTGAGTACCCCTTAAGGTAAAGGTTTGTGTAACCTTAATTCTATGTGCAGGTAGCAAAGGCTACAAACTCTCTCTCTCTCTCTCTCCCTAGCCAAACAGACAAAGTAGGCTGTTTGTTCTTTTCTTTTGTTTGACGTTATATGCTGAAGAAAGCTATTTGTGTTATCCAGTTACTTTATGTTATAAGCCAAGTTAGGCTATTACTTTCTGTTGTAAAAGAAGAAAACCTCAAAGGGACGGGGAATAAACCCTAAAAGATGAGAAAGTCTTATGTGTGATTTGTATAGATACAAGCACGGCACAACTACCACCCTCATGAGCCAAAACATACCAGCAGTCAGGGCTGGGGCGGATGAGGTGTGACAGTACATATGCAAGGTGTCCTGTGCATATCGTGTCAGCACAGTCTGTGAGCTGTACTGGCACAGTGTGCACACACATCCATGTCCAAACAGGGGAACTATGTTCGAAATTGCCTGTGTCGTTGCCCTATGCATCAAGGTGTCCAACCCCTCATACACGACTATTTGGTGGCATATGTGTAACCCTTGCCGTGCCTAGTTTAATGACCACATTCCCTACACCCCACCATGGTGCTGCATGTGACAGTGGCAGAGCTTCACAACAAATATCATTCATTTGTTGACATATGTTGACATATGTGGTTCATGTATTCGCTAACGTGTGAGTTGTGTGACTCTGGGACAGGTGCTACAGTGTAACATCTGACACAAGACCCTCTTATCAGACACCTACACACATGGTCACCCCCCAAATGTACTGTGGAGACAGTGGAGTTATCGCTATCATGTTTACCCCTCGAAAACATATATGTCTACACAAAACTCACATGCTGACATCCATAGTCCTAGGCTGCATGAGGCACACAAGCATTACATGGTGTGTTGAACATATGTTTAATAAAAACAAAAACAAACAGGGGTAACTATGTACATTTGTAAGAAGGGGGATAATACCATGACCCGCCCCCCCTAAACTCACCCTCCCCACCCCTTTCTCCCACACGCCCTGAACAATGTCCCATCCACAATCCCGCAACCCCACATGCCCCCCACCCTCCCTCCACATGCCCAGTGATGGAAGACAGGGCAACACAGGGCACATATGTGGACGTCACTAGCACCATTACTGACGCCAGTGACGCCATTGAGAGGGTGGTTGGCGACATGGTAGCCGGACCACCTCGGCTACCACCCTCTCAATAACTCCCGCCAGCCACTGCTGTGAGTGGCTCAGCTGGTGGAGCCGTTGCTCCATCGCATGCATGGCCCCAGACAGGTTTTCCACGCATCTGCCACCACACACACACATTGTGCCAGGTGTTTGTGTGGTGGCATCTGCGTAGACCCTGGGTGGGGCCCTGCATGGTTGCGGCAACCTTTGTGGCTGAGGGGAGCCCACAGTGCCCTGTGATGCCCTGTCTTCGACATCACTCTCCCACACCCCCTCTGGCCCCCTCTCCCACCCTGAGCCCTCCACAACGTCCCCCTCCACATCCCCAACACCCTGTCTCCCCCCTGGCACCCCCCCAATCAGCCGTTCCAGATGGCCATCTGGCCCCTGGTGGGGGACATCTGATGCAGGTGAATGTGTCTGCGCCTCCACCACCACCTCCTCCTCATCCTCATCCTCCTGCTCCTCATCTTCCTCCTCCTCTTCCCCCTCCTCCGATGTGATGAGGACCACCACCTCGTCTGCATGTGGTGTGGGGGGACGTCTCAGGAGGGGTGCGGAGGTTGTGGGCAGATCCTCTGGGACATCACCATCTGTGGAGGATGACAAGCATAGGAACTCTGTTAGGTCTCACATACAGCACGTCTACATATGCAGTGGCCACACAGGTTTTTCTGGCAACTGCAACATCTGTTACTGATGTGACACTTTGAGAACACTCAGATGCAACCTTTGGGGAGCTCTCACCCTGGATTTGCTGCAGGTAGCCGGCATGGTGGAGGCGCAGCTCCCTGCCCTTCTTCCGGAGATCCTCAACCTGTTGATGGTAATTGAAAGGTTGGGTGCATTAGTGACATATCAACCTTCTGCTGGGTCACCCATAAACACACACAGCCGTGTGGGCAATGTTTTGCTGCTACAGCCACACTGTTGTGTGTGTGTCTCATGTATACCATAGTTCATCACATGTCAATGGGGATCGCCATGGGCAACAGACATATGTCCTCACATGTGCATAATGTGGGTGGGGGGTGGGATTGACCCTGTATGAGCAATGGAAGATTGCTATCTTTGTAGGCCGTAGCCCTGCTGTGCAGACCACATGTGTGTTTACAACACATAGACATGGGCAATATCACCATAACATCTGTGAACAACAGTGGTCATGTGTAGTTTTATGTATGTGTTGGTCAACCACACCTGCTGAGTTGATCATTGGAAGAACATCACTAATGTCCATGTGTGTAATAGGTTTGGCTTTCTATTATGTGTATAAATGCTGAAACAACATTTGCATGATGGTGTGGGGACATCGATCTGTTGCAGGTGTTTGTTAGCTTCTGACATGGTTCATGGGGATGGGGTGCTGTTACACACATAAACATCGTCCCCTACCATATCATGTGCAGACATAGGAGACATGTGTGATGATATTGACCTCCAAAACTATGGGGTACGTACAACCTCTGTGCCATGAACAAACACATTATCTTTCTAACATACCCACCATTGCATGCCGGTATTTGGCCCCCTGGGGGTGGTGTATCCGAACACACATCATCAGCTCCATACACCATAGCAAGTGGGTGACTAACAGGACACATTACCATAGTCACTGGAATCCTGGGGATATTGGGAATGCATATAACTTGTTAGTCACACACAACCATATCTCTATGGTGCCAGATGACCCAGTGTGATGGGCTGCCTGGACCCACGGGATAGAGGGAACACAGCAAACTGTTAAAGCACACACAACCATATCTCCAGGGTGATAGATGACCCAGTGTGATGGGCTCCGTGCACTCCAGGGGATAGGGAGGGTAAAGCAAACTGTTGTAGCACACAAAACCATATCTCCATGGTGCCAGATGACCCAGTGTGATGGGCTGCCTGGACCCACGGGATAGGGGGAACACAGCAAACTGTTAAAGCACACACAACCATATCTCCAGGGTGATAGATGACCCAGTGTGATGGGCTCCGTGCACTCCAGGGGATAGGGAGGGTAAAGCAAACTGTTGTAGCACACACAACCATATCTCCATGGTGCCAGATGACCCAGTGTGATGGGCTGCCTGGACCCACGGGATAGGGGAACACAGCCAACTGTTAAAGCACACACAACCATATCTCCAGGGTGATAGATGACCCAGTGTGATGGGCTCCGTGCACTCCAGGGGATAGGGAGGGTAAAGCAAACTGTTGTAGCACACACAACCATATCTCCATGGTGCCAGATGACCCAGTGTGATGGGCTGCCTGGACCCACGGGATAGGGGGAACACAGCAAACTGTTAAAGCACACACAACCATATCTCCAGGGTGATAGATGACCCAGTGTGATGGGCTCCGTGCACTCCAGGGGATAGGGAGAACAAAGGAGGCTGTGTGAACACACACAATCATATCTCCAGGGTGATTGTTACGCCACTGTGATGACCTCACAGCACACCTGTGGATAACGAGACGTTTTGGACCTTTTACATTACACTAACCCAATACCACGATGTGAACAGGGAACCCACTGTGATGGGCTCTGTATTCTCCTGGGGATAGGGTGGATGTACTATATTGTGTTGCCACACACAACCATATCCACAGGGTGACCAATAGAGCACTGTGATGACCTCTCAGCACCCCTGATGATAGGGAGAATGTTCTTCAACTTTACATTACACACAACAATATCTCCAGGATGACTGGGAACACACTGTGATTGCCTATGTAGTCTGCTAATGATGGGGTCGATGTATGAAATTGCCTAGGCACACAGATCATATAGTAAGGGTGACTGATAGCCCACTGTGATGAACTCTCCACACCCCTGGGGATACGGAGACTGGTTTGACCTGTTACATTCCACACAGCAATATCACCATGATGTATGGGAACACAGTGTGATGGCCTCTCTGTTCCCCTGGTGTTAGGGTGGATGTATGAAATTGTCTGGTCACACAGACCATATCTTACAGGTGACTGATACACCACTGTGATGAGCTGTACACACCCCTTTGGATATGGATTACGTTCTGACCTTTTAAATGACACACACTGATGTCACCAGGATGAATGGGAACACACTGTGAGGGGCTGTCTGGTCTGCTGCTGATAGGGTGGATGTATGAAATTGTCGGGGCACACAGACCATATATGACGTTTGAGTAAATGTTCACGATGATGCGATCTCTGCACCGCAGGGGATAGGGAGAATGTTTACCACCTTTACAGTAAACAGACCAAGATCACCAGGATGACTGGTAACACACAGTGGTGCCCTCGTGGGGATGGGGAGGCTAATGCAAAGTGTTTCAGCACACACAACATCTAGCCCCTGGATGACAGGTGACCCACTGTGATGGGCTCTGTCTTCCCCTGGGGATAGGGTGGCTAATGCAAACTGTTTCAGCACACACCACCATATCGCCTGGCTGACAGGTGTCCCACTGTGAAGGGCTTGGTATTCTCCTGGGGATTGGGTGGCTCATGCAAACTGTTTCAGCACACACAACCATATCCCCTGGATGACAGGCGACCCACTGTGATGGGCTCTGTCTTCTCCTGGGGATAGGGTGGCTCATGCAAACTGTTTCAGCACACACAACCATATCCCCTGGATGACAGGCGACCCACTGTGAGTGGCTCTGTCTTCTCCTGGGGATAGGGTGGCTCATGCAAACTGTTTCAGCACACACAACCATATCCCCTGGATGACAGGTGACCCACTGTGATGGGCTCTGTCTTCTCCTGGGGATAGTGTGGCTAATGCAAACTGTTTCAGCACACACAACCATATCCCCTGGATGACAGGTGACCCACTGTGATGGGCTCTGTCTTCTCCTGGGGATAGGGTGGCTCATGCAAACTGTTTCAGCACACAACAACATCTAGCCAGGATGACAGGTGACCCACTGTGATGGGCTCTGTCTTCTCCTGGGGATAGGGTGGCTCATGCAAACTGTTTCAGCACACACAACCATATCCCCTGGATGACAGGTGACCCACTGTGATGGGCTCTGTCTTCTCCTGGGGATAGGGTGGCTAATGCAAACTGTTTCAGCACACAACAACATATAGCCAGGGTGTCAGGTGACCCACTGTGATGGGCTCTGTCTTCTCCTGGGGATAGGGTGGCTAATGCAAACTGTTTCAGCACACACAACCATATCCCCTGGATGACAGGTGACCCACTGTGATGGGCTCTGTCTTCTCCTGGGGATAGGGTGGCTCATGCAAACTGTTTCAGCACACAACAACATCTAGCCAGGATGTCAGGTGACCCACTGTGATGGCCTCTGTCTTCTCCTGGGGATAGGGTGGCTGATGCAAACTGTTTCAGCACACACAACCATATCCCCTGGATGACAGGTGACCCACTGTGATGGGCTCTGTCTTCTCCTGGGGATAGGGTGGCTCATGCAAACTGTTTCAGCACACACAACCATATCCCCTGGATGACAGGCGACCCACTGTGATGGGCTCTGTCTTCTCCTGGGGATAGGGTGGCTCATGCAAACTGTTTCAGCACACACAACCATATCCCCTGGATGACAGGCGACCCACTGTGATGGGCTCTATCTTCTCTGGGATAGGGTGGCTCATGCAAACTGTTTCAGCACACAACAACATCTAGCCAGGATGTCAGGTGACCCACTGTGATGGGCTCTGTCTTCTCCTGGGGATAGGGTGGCTAATGCAAAGTGTTTCAGCACACAACAACATCTAGCCAGGATGACAGGTGACCCACTGTGATGGGCTCTGTCTTCTCCTGGGGATAGGGTGGCTCATGCAAACTGTTTCAGCACACACAACCATATCCCCTGGATGACAGGTGACCCACTGTGATGGGCTCTGTCTTCTCCTGGGGATAGGGTGGCTCATGCAAACTGTTTCAGCACACACAACCATATCCCCTGGATGACAGGTGACCCACTGTGATGGGCTCTGTCTTCTCCTGGGGATAGGGTGGCTAATGCAAACTGTTTCAGCACACAACACCATATCCCCTGGATGACAGGTGACCCACTGTGATGGGCTCTGTCTTCTCCTGGGGATAGGGTGGCTAATGCAAACTGTTTCAGCACACAACAACATCTAGCCAGGATGACAGGTGACCCACTGTGATGGGCTCTGTCTTCTCCTGGGGATAGGGTGGCTAATGCAAACTGTTTCAGCACACACAACCATCTCCCCTGGGTGACAGGTGACCCACTGTGATGGGCTCTGTCTTCTCCTGGGGATAGGGTGGCTCATGCAAACTGTTTCAGCACTCAACAACATCTAGCCAGGATGACAGGTGACCCACTGTGATGGGCTCTGTCTTCTCCTGGGGATAGGGTGGCTAATGCAAACTGTTTCAGCACACAACAACATCTAGCCAGGATGACAGGTGACCCACTGTGATGGGCTCTGTCTTCTCCTGGGGATAGGGTGGCTCATGCAAACTGTTTCAGCACACACAACCATATCCCCTGGATGACAGGTGACCCACTGTGATGGGCTCTGTCTTCTCCTGGGGATAGGGTGGCTCATGCAAACTGTTTCAGCACACACAACCATATCCCCTGGATGGCAGGCGACCCACTGTGATGGGCTCTGTCTTCTCCTGGGGATAGGGTGGCTCATGCAAACTGTTTCAGCACACACAACCATATCCCCTGGATGACAGGCGACCCACTGTGATGGGCTCTGTCTTCTCCTGGGGATAGGGTGGCTCATGCAAACTGTTTCAGCACACAACAAGATCTAGCCTGGATGACAGGTGACCCACTGTGATGGGCTCTGTCTTCTCCTGGGGATAGGGTGGCTCATGCAAACTGTTTCAGCACACACAACCATATCCCCTGGATGACAGGTGACCCACTGTGATGGGCTCTGTCTTCTCCTGGGGATAGGGTGGCTCATGCAAACTGTTTCAGCACACAACAACATCTAGCCAGGATGTCAGGTGACCCACTGTGATGGGCTCTGTCTTCTCCTGGGGATAGGGTGGCTAATGCAAACTGTTTCAGCACACACAACCATATCCCCAGGATGACAGGTGACCCACTGTGATGGGCTCTGTCTTCTCCTGGGGATAGGGTGGCTAATGCAAACTGTTTCAGCACTCAACAACATCTAGCCAGGGTGACAGGTGACCCACTGTGATGGGCTCTGTCTTCTCCTGGGGATAGGGTGGCTAATGCAAACTGTTTCAGCACTCAAAACCATCTAGCCAGGGTGACAGGTGACCCACTGTGATGGGCTCTGTCTTCTCCTGGGGATAGGGTGGCTAATGCAAACTGTTTCAGCACTCAACAACATCTAGCCAGGGTGACAGGTGACCCACTGTGATGGGCTCTGTCTTCTCCTGGGGATAGGGTGGCTAATGCAAACTGTTTCAGCACTCACAACCATATCCCCTGGTTGACAGGTGACCCACTGTGATGGGCTCTGTCTTCTCCTGGGGATAGGGTGGCTCATGCAAACTGTTTCAGCACTCACCACCATCTCGCCTGGGTGACAGGTGACCCACTGTGATGGGCTCTGTCTTCTCCTGGGGATAGGGTGGCTCATGCAAACTGTTTCAGCACACACAACCATATCCCCTGGATGACAGGCGACCCACTGTGATGGGCTCTGTCTTCTCCTGGGGATAGGGTGGCTCATGCAAACTGTTTCAGCACACACAACCATATCCCCTGGATGACAGGTGACCCACTGTGATTGGCTCTGTCTTCTCCTGGGGATAGGGTGGCTCATGCAAACTGTTTCAGCACACAACAACATCTCGCCTGGATGACAGGTGACCCACTGTGATGGGCTCTGTCTTCTCCTGGGGATAGGGTGGCTCATGCAAACTGTTTCAGCACACAACAACATCTAGCCAGGATGACAGGTGACTCACTGTGATGGTCTCAGTAGTCTTATGGGGATAGGATGGATATATCTTCAATTGTCTGCACACACAGAACCATATCTCAAGGGTGATGGATAGGCCACTGTGATGAGCTCTCAGGACCCCTGGGGATTGGGGGGGGGGGCCTATTCAACAACGTTTGTTTAGTAACCCATATCACCGGGTGGACTTACATACCAGTAATGCTACATGTCACATGGCCTATTGCTGTACACAAGGTGTTTGGATCCAGATCCACATCCCACCATATCCATATGATGTGGTATTGATGGATTGAGGGTGATTTATGGGCGTACATTCCTCATGTATGTTGTTGCAGGGCCACAGCAGCAGATTCCATAGCATCAGAACCTCTGTGACCATTACCAGCAACACCAGGGTACAGGACAAAGCAGTCACATATGATACACAGACATTATGTGATTTCTGGTCATCTGCTGGATATTCCTGACTCACAAAACCTTATATTACCAGCATGGACATCTGCAATGGACACAGGCTACATATCTGATTCCAATGAGTTGCCCCCATACACTTACCTCCCTTGGGTATTCAGCGAGGCGATTAAATCTTCTCTGTAGCCGCTCCCATGCCCTGCGGACCTTGGAGCTGTCCCTTTGCCTGCTGGGCCCGGGGAACAGCTTCTCTTGCCTGTTGGCAATCAGCCGGGCCAGGGAGCGCAGCTCGCGTGGAGTAAAGGAGGGCTTCCTTTGTCTGGGCGCCATTTTCCGATACTGTCATGTGCTTGCACGCAGCGTTATTCACGCGCATGCGCGCCGCAACTGGCGCATGCGCGCCGCAACTGGCGCAGATTAGTGACGTCTTACGTACAACTGTGCCCCGCAAATGGCGCGGTTTAGCGATGTCAAACGTCCATCTGCGTCCCGAAACGCAACGTATAGCAACCTATGATGTCCATCTGCGCAACGACCATAGTTTAACAACGTCATACGTGTGACTGCGCACCGCAGCTGGCCCATTTTTCAACTGGTTTACAGTCATGTACGCCACGCAACTGGCGCTGCTGCGTGACGTATTATGTACAAATGCGCACCGCAAATACGCATTTCAGCGCATAGACATATGCACATTCGCAGCACAATTTGCATATACACTGGTGAGTGACACCTATTTTAGACACATAAGATAGTTTGTGATCATATGGTGTCTACACATTTTGGACTTGAAGTAATCAACACTTCCACAATGTTTCTTAGGCTTTCGTATGACGTGATGTACTATGGCTTTGACATTGCAATGAGTGACACTACAAATGCAAACACAACAAGGTGTCATTGAGACCCATCAAAGTGGGCTATACGTCAACCGTGAAATATGTTTGTGTGTGCTTGCACCGTTTAATACAGCCTCCCTATCCCCATGCGTCATGGAGGCCATCACAGTGGCATATCAGTCACCATGGTGATATGGTTGTGTGTGCTTAAGGTAGACCACAAACACTCCCTATCCACAGGAGACCACACAGCACAACAGAGTGGTCTAACAGTCATCCTGGTGATGTGGAGCTATGAGTCCCAATATATCATGTTCAGTAGTTCATCTCAATGTGCGGCCAGCAATGATGTTCGGGATGGCATAAGGGGGGGGGGAGGGGCTGGGGGCCGTTTCTATCTGCACAGTCTACATACACATTAGGTTGCGTAACACACATACTGAGCTGATGGAGTTTGCCATGAGACAGACAAGCACGTTGATTTTAAGTAGGTGTTCTGACATACAGACATTCTGGCTGACGTGTGCCACATTATTTGCCAATTCTCCTTATGGTACAGACCTACTGTTTCCCTTTACACAGTCTGCCTAATCAATATGACTTGCTGGGACATTACTCTCTAATATCAGCAGTGGTTTGTGTGTCCTTGGGTTATGGTTTTTCTTCTGACAGCAAACACACTGTGACATTGCAATAATCTTGGATGGCACATCTGATCCTCTATGAGCCACTCCAGAGAGTGCATTATGAGTTGCAGTCTCCGCCACAGCACCTTCTCATGTTCCAGTTCTGCCACCGTATAGGGTGCGTTTGATGAAGGTTCAGGCTACAGCACTGAGGGTGTTGTTGGCAGTAGCAAATGACGTAATATATGACACAAGCCTCAGATACACATGTCACATTACTCAACTGTGGGATCAGATGCATGACTTTTGCCTCAAGACACTGTGAGATCACAGGTGACCCACCTCTCCATAGCTCTGCGGTTGTGGAGCAGTCCTCCTTGAACCCTTGGTCTGTCTGGTAATCTGGATAGGCCTAATGACTACACATGAGATCGCTATGCATCAGAGCTATCCTGCAACCTGAGTGTTTTGTGGCTCGATAGGTCTGGCTCTGAGGACACCTGCCTTACACCTCTGTCATTTAGGCGTGTGAGTGTGCAAAGCACAGATGACATAGACATGGAAGGCATAGATAGACTGTGTCACATACTTTGTAATTTCTCACCACCACCATGCAGTTGTATACTGAAAAACTATGTTGTTGGTGGTGACAGGCAAAGATGCATGCTACACATTCTATCTGACCTTTTTGATGTCTTACACATCAGCACCTTGGCCACTTACAATGGTTGATGACAGAGGTGTTGTCCAGGAGTGTTGACAAGCAGTCCTGGAGGGCCACACACCACTCAGCTTGACAAAAGATCGCGATTACTTATATATATCTTGCATCTTAATTTGTGCGTTCATAAACACCCATCTTGCCTAGGCTTTCAGGGAGGACTGGGTCAGAACCACTGCCATAGCTGCTAATACACCCCTGGCTGCCTGCAGGTGGACTACAGGCCAACACATGACCTGTTGGCTTTCTTTACCAAGATGGGGTTAACCACACATACCCATGATGCACTGCACATGTAAATCATCCGTCTACAAATAACAGCAAGATGATTTATGCAGCCAGATACCCACCTCAACCTGTATATAATTACTGAACGTGTAGGTTGATGACACAGAGTTGCTATTGACTGTTACATTGTGTGGGTCACGTGCTCACCCTGAGATTGAGAGTGGACACACAGCACCATGTCCTCAGCACCTAGCTTAGGTGGGATAGGCTATGGTGTAGGTCCACATCAGTGACACTGTGTGATGGGTAGTTGTTGTAGATGCACTGCCAAATACACTTGTGGCCATCTGATATTTCTCTGTGACGTTTACACCTTCAGCAATTTGCAGCACCCACATTGGTCTTATGCTGTGTGGTGCCAATGCCCACATATGTTATGTAATTGGGGGGAGGGGGTGGAAGGTGGGTTGGACAGATAGACGGCTTCAGTAACAACCCATACATTAACCACTGTAACGCATAATCACCCAACAACACATCCACAATACTGCAATGGCGCTGCTGGTGGGAAATGATAAACTGGGTCCAGCTGAGAGAAGATAAACATAAAACCAAACATAAACATGGTGCATGGATTTCTATGCACATCCATAAGGTGACAGCAGACAAATGGCAGGCCTAAAAATGATCAGCAGCACACCACCACTATCTGACATTGTCCTCCAGCAAATAGTGGAACACTGCAGCCGATGCACCCCTGAAGGTGTGGCAACCTTACACATACTAGATGCATTCGGTCTGCTAGCTAGCCCATAGTGCATACTACTGGAGGAAATGTGCGCACCCAAAACTGGGATGTCTGCACAATCACCAAGCAGTTTAGCAAGTGATTCGGCACCAAAAGGAAACCCATACATATCACTTACAAGAGATGCTGTTGGCACTATGGCTGCCCTAGCCACGCCATGGTAACTGCTTAGTCAGGGTGAGAGTGACCTTCCAGGAGGACATGCAGGGGCTACCTTGTCCATGCTGCTGATGACCACACACTACGATGTCTGCTACATTGCCCTATGTTCTGCGCTCATGCATCCAGCCCAGGCCAGCCTGTCGGGGGTATACCCACAATACCTAGCTCCTCATTATGCACATTGGCAAGCTAATACTGGACACAGTACAAACATTGTGGGCTGAGTAAGGTCTTGCAGACATCACACACTGGATGTACAGACACACAATCCCACAGCTAGGCCATCACTGTGCTACTATAGATAGCTTTTGCAGTCTAGGCCAACTCAGCAGTCCTGGACACAGTGCAGGCATAGCTATGGTATGCAATACTGTTGCTGTCACACCCCAATGTGGGACACATTGTCGAACACCAGACGTGAGACACACTCCACAAACATCAAACATATTGGTGTCATAACACTCAATCACCATATTGTGCTTTACCTAGAAATTGATATCTGCTACTAATCTGTTCAACATGTTGCTATATGTGTATTGAATTACCAGGTTTATGGTGACAGCGCTAAGGTGCACACTTACTACTTGTGTGAGATGTACGCAAGGCCCAATATCATGTATATCCAATAGGCTTTGGATCATGGAGCCTGTGGGTCTATTCATTTATTCTCCTGATGGCCAGTACTGTCTGGCAGAGGTACCCAAATACAGTCCTGTTGAGTCAGACACTGTTCATTTTTCCCAAGTGTGCCTACGGAATATGCATGAGATATATCTGCATACCATGGACCAACACATTACATTGAACAACACCATCTTTATTTGACACATCATAAGATGTGCATGATTTGAGGCACTTCAGGACTGCATTTGAGTGAAACTGCTCTATGTGATGCACTTGTTTCTCATATATGTACACTTTCTCAGAAAAAATACATGTATTGGCCATCTTTGCATTACCTGCACTACAGATTATTTTATGTTTCTTAAAATTGTGCGATGTCACAATCGTGGGGGCTTTTTGGCCAGGGACGACACACAGGATTTGAACTTGTGACCTTCACCTCCTGAGGGCAATGGCTGTGTGCTTTGCACCACCGTCTTGCAGCAGAGACAGTGCATTCCCAGGGATATGCATGGGTGTTTGTCACACTGACCCTGTCTGTTGCACTCCACACCACCCACTTAAAAAGGAGTATGCCATGGTGTGCTGTGGACAGCTGCCACCAATTGCTCTGCCGTCAACATGCTCACATGGCCTTATATTGGAGACTGCATAAAACTTAACTAACAATTGACACTCCAGGACTGCATTTGGTTGACTCTGCTGTAGGTGATGCACATGCTTATGTGGTGGCTACTGTTGAAGGAAAACTACACATATGGGATACGATCTTAGGTTCTCATCAGCAAATAGCCACTCTTTACTGGCTTGTTTTAGAAGGGTACAATTATGTGACCTAGTTGGCCAGGAGCCACATACAGGATTTAAACCTGTGACCTTCTGTTATTGCACACACTGTCTGTATCCACTGCACCAACGTTTTGCAACATATATGCTGCATTCCCAGGGGAGTCCATGACTGTACATCCAACAGAGCATGTCTGTTGTGGTGGACGGTGCCAGACTGCACACGCCTACTGTACTGTCTGCTGTGTCTTTCAGCCAATGCCCCCTCCACCACCTGTACCCCTCAGCCAACATGCAGACATGTCCTTATCTGGAAAACCCATTTCACAGAGTTCCCCAAATCCAGTCTTGGTGTTCCACACACTGTTCTGGTTTTCATGCTATCCCTCATACATATGCATGAGCTACATCTGCATACCATGGGGGTGGTGCATAGCTATGCAGCACAGGCATCTTTGTTAGAGGCAGCATGGAACCTGAATGGTGTGGGGCCCTCCAGGACTGCATTTGGGAGACTCTGCTCCAGATAATGCGCCTGTTTATGGTGTCTGTGAGTGCTGTGGTAAAATATAGGTGTATTAATCATGCATATGTTCCTAGCTATACAGTTTTGTCCTTACTATCACGGTTTAGTTGTAGGAAAAATATGTGGACTGGATTGGCAGTAGCCCCAGCTGGGCTTTGAACCTGTGACCATCTGTTCCTGCACACACTGTCTGTGTGCACTGCACCACCGTGTTGCCACAGATATATTGTGTTCCCTGGGGAGTACATGACTGTACATCCGACAGAGCCTGTCTGTTGCGGTGGACGGTGCCAGCCTGCACAGGCCTAGGCCACTGTCTGCTGTGGTTTGCAGCCACTGCCCCCTCCGCCACCTGTACCCTTCCGCAAACATGCAGACATGTTCCTATCTGGGAAAAACATATGACCTGAGTGAGTTGTAGCACACCAGGACTGACTTTGGGGGACTTGGCTGTAGGCAATGCCCATTGTTATGGTTTGTGTGCGGTGTAGGGTAAAATATAGGTGTTGGGACCATGCTTATGTTCTCTGCAATAAAAGAGTGTCTGTATTCTCACTGTTTAGTGGTGGGTAACATGATGGGGACTGGGTTGGCAGGAGCCCCAGCTGGGTTTTGAACCTGTGGTTCTCTGGTCCTACAGGTACTGGCTGTGTCCGCTGCACCACACTGTGGCCACAGAAACAGTGCAGTCTCTGGAGATGTGATACCTGGCCGCACGGGTCAGACACCCTGCTCTTCACAATTTGACTGTGGGCTCGTTGACCTTGTATGGGGACAAAGGTGCAAATAAACCTCACAAATGCCCTCCAAAAAAGGGGAGGGAAACCATAACCAAGCTGCGCAACAGTGATATCAATGGGCAACCTAGACATCACTCCCAGGAAAGCTCCATTAAAATGCAGTGCTTTTGAATGAGTCTACGGAGCGTAGACCCTTCCAAAATTCATTTCTTTTTTTTGGAGCTTTCATGGGAGTGTTTTGTATGGTTGCCCATTAATATCACTGTTGCTCAGCTGGATTATAATTTTCTTTGAATTTATTGTGGTCATTTTCATATCATGTTTGCTATTTTGTTCTGTGCACATGTATCACACTGCTCACGTCTTTTAGGTTTCCCCGATTTTGCTGTACATTGCTGACGTAAATGGTTTCTCTTCCCTTTAAATGCGCTCTACCGCGAGTGTTTCACTCGCGGTATTTTTTCCTTGTAAATTCGGGCACGCTCCTGTGCGGGGAGTCTCTCCCCTCCCACATTCCACCCATTGACCCCGTCTCTCCGCCCCTCGGGGGCCTTCCTCCGCCCTCATTTCGCCTTTCCACGCCTCTATCGCACATGAGCGCCCCGCAAACGTGCGCGTTTTCGGCGCACGTGTGCGGGGCCCGTTAATGTGACCCGCACGTGTACGGGGCGTTTAAGAGCACTTAAATGCATCATTTTAGGGCGCTCAGGTGCGCCCCGCACAGGTGCGCCGTTTAGTAAACATGCCCCTGAGACTCCTGAACAGGTTCTGAGCTTCATGTACGCCAAACAAGTCAGAGAACACTGACTTCACTAATGACATTCCTTTGTCATCCATGATGACATACGTTTTCACTGACTTTTGAGGCAGTCCTATGAAATTCACCTTGGCTAGGCATATCTTAGCACAGGACTTCCCACTGTGGCTTTCTCCACACACTTCCATACAGTTGACAATGATTTCAGGTGCTGACACCTTGGTTTTATCATTCTCCCAGCCGTGATTCAATGCAGGTGCAGTAGGTATTGGGGATTTAGTTTTCACCCCCCCCCCCCGGGTATTATTGGGGATTTTGCCCTTTCTCTAATTATTGTGACTGCAGGGTTTACACCAACATATGTAAAAGGCACAGGACCCACTTTCAATAAACGTATTGTGCCACTGAAGTAAAGTAAACATTTGTATTGTCAGGACTGTAAAATAACAGGCATTGCAAGTAAAAGTCAATGCTCTAATCTCTATATTACAAATCAGCATAAAGCAGGAAAATGGATATAAAATTGTTTTAATACGCAAAGCACCCAAGGTATCCTATAAGGGGTTCTGAGGACAGAGTCTAGGGTTGTTCTCTGAGGAGTATCTGCCAGAGTCTGCCTCCATGACTCCTCCTATTTGCACTTATATCCTTTATGGATTGCTAACACAAAGATTTTCCACATCTCATCCATGGCATTTTGCTGAATTCCTCTGCATCCCCCCCCCCCCCCCCATGTTCTTGCAATGTCCTGTTATTCTCCTTTCTGCCTTCCTCTACACCTGATATCAGAGTCTTATCAGTGATTGATCACTGATTTTGGGCTGTCAACATTTGCCCTTGGGCACATATGTTAAGGCTTATTAGACTTAGGGATATGTTTACTAAACTGTGGTAACATTACAGACCGCGTGTAAGGTAATGTTACCACACGTTAGGTAATGTTACCGCGCAGTGCGTAACATTCCCATGCAGTACCGTAACATTACCGCGCAGTAACATTACAACCCGCATGGAAGCGTTCCGCGGCGCGGTACACACCGCAGAGGGAGGAGAGAGGGCGGAGAGCAGGGGTCAATGGGCGGGGAGTGGGCAGGGAGAGGCTCCCTGCACACTAACACGCTGAACTGAAGGGCTAAATCCTACCGCGAATGAAAACCTGCCTTTAGATGCACATTTGCAGGAGCGAGAAACCATTTCAGTGTCAGCAATGTACAGCATAGGCAGGAAGCACAAGAAATGTGATAGTAGTGCTCCATTTGCAGCAACAGCATAGTGGCCAAGTATGGAAGGCCACTATGGCGATGATGTAAATGGGGCATAGGTAGCTGCAGGCGGCACATGTAGTGGGGGCAGCTGGGGCATAGGGTGGACTAGGCTGTCGCCTAGGTGGCACATAGGAACATAGAAACTGGAAGTCATCAAGACAGCATCTGACAAAGGCCAAACACAATATACAAATACCTTGATCACCCTAGCCAATAGTTGCCAGAGCAGAGACAGGACATTCCCGCAACCATCCCCCCCCCCCAATGTTGAAGGGACATAATGTTGTTAGGCGGTGATGGGGGGGGTGTGTGGATGTCCATGTATGCCTTCCCACCCCCAGACGCCGCACCCTAGGCACCTGCCTACCTGAACAGTGGATGGCCTGGGATGGCACACAACAAGCACCAACAGCATTTGGTCATGTCAGAATAGCGGGGGGTGTCCATGCTGGAGGGGGCAGTGGCACCTGTTTGCGGTGGACCTAGGCCATGCCCTGTACCAGTATGTGGTGTGCAGTGCAACAAAAAAAGTCTGGCTGAGGAGATGTAAAGGTAGGCCCAGGGACTGTTGTGCCTCTGTGGCCACACTGTGGTGCAGGACATGCAGCCAGTGTGACTCAGAGCAGAGGGTCACAGCTTTTGGTCCCAACTGTGGACCCTACAGAACACATCCCAATAGTTTACCCTACTATGTAGATACAACAGAAAAACAGGAAAAGTCTGGCTGAGGAGAAGTAAAGGTAGCCCCAGGGACTGCTGTGCCTCCATGGCAACACTGTGGTGCAGTACACACAGTCAGTATGTCCAGAAGCAGAGGGTTACAGGTGCAGGTCCCAGCTGTGGACCCTGCAGAACACATCCCAATATTTTACCCTACTAAGTAGATACAACATCAAACCGTGCAATCCCCACAACAACGGCCAACAGGGGTAGAAACACCCACTCACACAGGCTCCACTATCCAAATCGTCTTGTACAGGCAGGAGCTGCAGGTACCATCACAGCACCACTGCTACCTCCTGCACAGTTCAGAAATGTCGGCAGTGTGGCAGGCAGGTTTTCCAAACACCCCTATCATTGCACAGTGCTGCAGTAGGAGTGTGTATGTCTATCCATTGTTTTGTGGCTGCCCACCCCGCTCTCAGCCCACATTGTCCAACTGTTACCAGCATTAGCCTGCAAATGTGCATAATGAGGAGCAAGGTAGTGTGGGTATGGGCCAGACAGGGAGAATTGGACAGGCTGCATCTGCATAGGGAGTATTGCAATGGCTGGGACACTGTAGTGTCCAAACACCACCTGCATGGGCAAGGTGGCCACAGCATGTCATGCTGGGAGGTCAGTCTCACCCTGACTCAGCAGTGACCATGGCATGTCTAGGTTCCCCCATAGTGCTCTTTACTATCTGTCTCCAGTGATACCTGTGTGATCCTAGTTCTGGGGGCCTAATCACTGACATGCCTGCTTGGTGTGTGTACTGCCCATCCTATGTCTGGGTACACATGTTTCCTCAGTGAGCATGTATCAGGGACTGGCCAGTGCCATGTCTGCAGTTAGTCTGTGCATGGTGAGAACACCTTGTATGCTGCTGCAGGTGCAGTCTGACAGTGTGGTCTGATGTTGCATGGCAGACTGTGGGATGTAGCAAGTGAGGATTCACAGACCACACCCACATTATTGCTGGTCTGCCAATGCTCCAGTCACAGGTATGTCTCTTGTGCACTTTCTGCATGTGCAATGCATCATGGGTGCTGGTGTGGTTACCCTATCCTAGTGCCCAGAGCAGACGGTTTGTGTGGTGACCTGCAGTCCCTTTGTAGGGTTAGGCAATATGTCAGACCACAGTGTATTGTGAGTTAAATCCCAGAAGAGGATACAACAATGGGAAAATATGGGTATAGGGCATATCACAGACACAAAGAACAGTTGTGGTCAGATATATAAGAGGATACCTGAAACATAAACAAATAGACCAACATGCGTCGCAAACCGAGGTATGCGCATGGCTATGTACACACTGCGCAGGTGCATTTTTACTGCGTCATATGAGGTTTGACCACATACAGCAGACAAGATGGCTGCCAGGTCCAGAAAACCTGCATTTACAAATGCAGACCTGTACCTCCTGACAGAACTAATATGCTTCCGCCAGGAGCGCCTGTTTCCAGGCTCCTCCCGCAGGCAGGACCTCACCAGGCACTACAATAAGGATGCAGATTACCCACGTGAGGTAAGTGCATGGGAACAGGCACCCAAACCTAGGAATGCAAAACAATAGCTGGCAACCAACACACATATCAGGCACACACAGCAAGGGAAAAGGACATGTCTGTGGGTCCGAATGGGATCAATGTAGGCCCCCCAGTTGATGTGTGCAGATCTGCCCCATCCCCAGGAGGCCGCAGAACTCATTACAGAGGTCAAATATTCATCCTGGTGTTATGGTACTTGCTCCTGTTGCATTTCCCAGGTCTGCCCTATCCCCAGGATGGCCCACACCTCATCACAGAGGTCTCTTTCCCATCCTGGTGCTATGGTACTTCCTCCTGTTGCAGTTTCACAGATTTGCCCTATCCCCAGGATGGGCCAGGCCTCATTGCAGAGGTCTGTTACTCATCCTGATGTTATTGTACATACTCCTGTTGTAGTTACGCAGATCTGACCTATCCTAGGATGCCCCAGTCCTCATTAGGTTTGTTACTCATCCTGATGTTATGGTACCTGCTCCTGTTGTAGTTACACAGATCTGCCCTATCCCCAGGATGTCGCAGGCCTCATTACAGAGGTATATTATTCATCCTGGTGCCAAGGTACCTGCTCCTGTTGTAGTTACAAAGATCTGCCCCATCCCCAGGATGCCCCAGGCCTCATTACAGCGGTCTATTATTCATCCTGGTGCTAAGGTACCTGCTCCTGTTGTAGTTAGACAGATCTGCCTATCCCCAGGATGGCCCACACCTCATCACAGAGGTCACCTTCCCATCCTGGTGCTATGGTACGTGCTCCTGTTGCAGTTTCACAGATGTGCCCTATCCCCAGGATGCTCCAGGCCTCATTGCAGAGGTCTATTATTCATCCTGGTGTTATGGTACCTGCCCCTGTTGTAGTTCCCAGGTCTTCCCTATCCCCAGGATGCCCCAGACCTCATTACAGAGGTCTATTATTCATCCTGGTGCTAAGGTACCTGCTCCTGATGTAGTTACACAGATCTGCCCTATCCCCAGGATGCCCCAGGCATCATTACAGAGATCTATTATCCATCCTGGTGTTATGGTACCTGCTCCAGTTGGAGCTTCACAGGTTTGCCCTATCCTCAGGATGCTCCAGACCTCATTGCAGAGGTCTATTATCCATCCTGGTGTTATGGTACCTGTTCCTGTTGCAGTTTCACAGGTTTGCCCTATCCCCAGGATGCTTCAGGCCTCAGTACAGAGGTCTATTATTCATCCTGGTGCTAAGGTACCTGCTCCTGTTATAGTTACACAGATCTGCCCTATCCCCAGAATGGCGCACACCTCATCACAGAGGTCAACTTTCCATCCTGGTGCTATGGTATGTGCTCCTGTTGCAGTTTCACAGATGTGCCCTATCCCCGGATATTCCAGGCCTCATTGCAGAGGTCTATTATTCATCCTGGTATTATGGTAACTGCTCCTGTTGCAGTTTCACAGGTCTGCCCTATCCCCAGGATGCCCCAGGCCTCAGTAGAGAGGTATATTATCCTTCCTGTTGTTATGGTATCTGCTCCTGTTGCAGTTTCAAAGGTTTGCCCTATCCCCAGGATGCTCCAGGCCTCAGTACAGAGGTCTATTATCTATCCTGGTGTTATGGTATCTGCTCCTGTTGCAGTTTCACAGGTTTTCCCTATACCCTAGATGTTCCAGGCCTCAGTACAGAGGTCTATTATCCATCCTGGTGTTAAGGTACCTGCTCCTGTTGCAGTTCCACAGGTTTGCCCTATCCCCAGGATGCTCCAGGCCTCAGTACAGAAGTCTATTATCCATTCTGGTGTTATGGTACCTGCTCCTGTTGCAGTTTCACAGGTTTGCCCTATCCCCAGGATGCCCCAGGACTCATTACAGAGGTCTGTTATCGATCCTGTTGCTATGGTAGGTGCACCAGCTGATATGTGCAGGCCTCACCTATCCCCATGTTGTCACTGGTCCCCAGAGAGCATGTGGCAGCACATCCTCTGTCCAAACCCGGGTGTGGCAGTTGCTGTGTCCAAGGGCCACTGGTGAGTCACATGATCATCACCCCTGCCTTGCATATAGTGGCACATGCCTATGCAGTCTGTGCATATGTCGGACAAGTGTTGCAGCCAGGTTGATGGGTGTAGCTGACATGCTGACACAGTGCATATGTGTGGGATGTGGCGCATGCAATGCCCCCCCCCATGGCACACCGTGCATGAATGCCAACACCATGCAGCTCCACCTGCATGACACACATGACCCATAGCATGGCAATGGCACATATGGCATGGTGGTATAGGCCCAAGCATGGATAGGCCGTCGTGCCAGAAAAGGGTGCCAGGAGGATTGCACGCAGAGCACGTAGGGGCCAACCCAGACATCCGCAGCCACACCGCACACATGCGTGAGGCAGGGGCAACAGCTAGCAGTGGACACATAGCACATAGTTGAAGCAGCCACCTGCTGCACCCAGCTATGTGTGTGATGCAGCAATGGATGGCCATGGATGCCTGTCCCCTAATGTTCCCATATCTTGCTGTACCCACAGGTTGAGGACCTCCATAAGAAGGCACGTGAGCTGAGGGCCAGATACCCATGGTTCGTGGCACGGGTGCAGTGGGACCAGCAGGCCCAACGTGACAGTGAGTGATGCAGCCTGTGCCATGAGCCACGGCACGTTCCTTTGGGCTAACAGCCTGTGGGGCCACAGGACATGTTTGCATGATGTGTCAAATGTGTGACCATGGTGGTAATGTACGTATCTCTCTCCCACAGCAGCCGCACATGCAGACGAGGGCTGAAGGTGGCTGATGGTGGGGAGGCCGAGGAGGAGGGGGAGGCCAGAAGCAGAGAGGAGGAGGGGGAGGGGGAGGGGAGCGAGAGGGGGGAGGGTGTGTGGTTGCCTGGGGAGGGGGAGGAGGGGGTGGTGGAGTTGCAGAGGGGAGGAAGGGGGAGGGGGTGTTGTGGGGGGAGGCTGGGGAGGGGAGGGGAGGGGGAGGTGATGGGTGTGGCAAGGAGGGGGAGTGGGAGGCTGGGGAGGTGGCAGGGGATGGGGAGGGGGCGGGGGGGGGGGGTTGGGAGGGCATGTCCAGTCCCGAGCGGCACAGGCCACCCACCACAGGGCACTGGGGGCCCCAGCCATCTGCCCCACAGGGCCGGTGATGGCCCCCATCTGACCGCGCTTCTGGCACATATCGCTGCAGGCAGACATGCCATACATGCATCCACACAGACAAGGGGAGATGTGTGTCTGTGCAGGTGCATGTGCGGCCTCTGCCTGGCTGTGGTGGTGCATGCTCAGGCACACACCCAGCGGGAGAACGCCCACATTCTGCGGCAGGTGCTGGAGACCATGGGCATGATGGATGACTGGCTGTGCATGCTGTGTGACAGATGCACGGCAAGCACAGTTGACCATACACCCGGCAATGAGGGCCCCCAGGGGGTGTGAGTGGGGGCCCCACACATGCAACCCCTTCCCTGTGCTGGCCCATGCCCTGGGACTACCACCACCGCTGAAGACTGGGGCGGTAGGGCCCAAGCCCACACAGGGCCCCACAGCTGTGTACCTCCCCCAAATAAACACTGTAAATATGTTTGCCATACTCACGATGGTCAGATGTCCCATTTTGCAACATGTCAGTGGGGTGCGAATGACATGTGTTAGCATATACGTGTGTGTCTGTCTGCATGACAATGGTCCCATACAATGGTCCCATGGCAAGGGTGGGGGATGGACACGGGCGGTGCCCGATGTAGCACCACAGATGAAGGGATGCACCAATGGGTTGCTAAGGTCCGCCACCATGGCGAGAACCATGGTGTCACGCACATGTCACCAGTGCACACAAACCTTTACGTGAACCACATCCCTTATGCCTATTCCTTAATATATATGTCCTAAACTATATTGTGTTGGATATGTCACCGTGGGGGGATCTCTCTCTCCCAGTGAATGTTCCCAATATGCACCATGAGGGGATCTCCCTCTCGCAGTGAATGTTCCCGATATGCAGTGAATGTTCTACGAGATAGAGGCACGAGCTCAACATGGCACAAAAGATACAGCAAGTACCTCAAGGGGAATGCGCAAGCAACCACCTTCTCCAACAGCATACCTGCCGGTACGGGGAACATCAATACCTGTGGGAGCAAACCACCTATATGCCCAAACCATCTGCCTCAAACGATGTCCTTCGTCTATCGGCCATACTCGCAAGAGGAGCCTCCAATAGTGCTCACATTGTAGGGGCACCCCACAGCTCTCCCACCCCCCAGACAGACCACATATGCAACATAGCACCATGTGTCTGGCATAATATTTGTCAGGCCTGACCCTGACTGAATCCAACTCAGCGTTGGATTCAGTCAGGGACAGGCCTGATGACAGGCCACAAAATATATTACGCCACCAACATGGCGCTATGTTGCGTATGTAGACCGGCCGGAGAGTGGGAGAGCTCTTGACTGCCCCTAAAGTGGGAGCAGTAGTGGAGGCACATAACTGTAATTACAAATGGAAGACAAAGGATGCCGTATGAGAGAAACGGATCGGACATATAGGTGTAGTGTTCCCCAAAACCGTATTGATGTCCGTCATACTTGCAGGTATGCAGTTGGAAGGGGGGCCTGCTTACACATGTCCCCTGAGGTAATCGCGATACCAATAGTTAAGCATGTTGAGCTGGTAAGTCTAGCTTGCATAAAGCAAATAAAAGGGTATGCCACACCATGAGAGGGAGATTCCCCCATGGTGACATATCCAACAATGAAGAGTAGAAAACATTTATATGAGGGAGTAGGTTTAAAGGGTGTTCTCAGGGTTTAGGTTTGTCTGTTCCCCGTTAGAGGTCTAGTGATCTATACCAGTGCACACATGGCACGGTGCCTGGCATGGGTGGCACACAGTACACGCATGGGATGGAGCCAGGACAGTGCAATGCCCCCCCTGCGGTGCATGTTGTGGATGGTGGTCAGCATGACAGTGGGTCTGTGTGGCATGTCTATGTTTATGTTCATGTTTATGTCTCTCCCTAAATGCAAATACCGGTCCACCTGGCTGGTGTGGTAACAACGGCTACAGCCATGGGGTTGCGAATGATGGCAGAAAGGGTTGCCATCAACACCATCACACACAGGACAGGGATGACATGGATCAGTAGAGCTGGAACGTGCAAGGGTATGGACACTAGTGGCAAGAGGTAGGACACAGGGTGGACAGTTCAATGCACATAGGCATGGGGAGGGTGGACAAGGGGGTGAGCAGGGTGGTGGGCCAGAAGGGATGGAGAGATGTTCCCATCACGAGGTGCAAGGAACAGGGGTGGGGATGGGTAAGGGAGCCCAAACATGGAGCAGATGTGATGGGTCCTGGGGTCAGTATTGGGGGGGGGGGTAATGGGGCTCCCAGGTGGAGGGCAGGGGGGGAGTATGTGCCAGAGACCAGGACCAGAGATTCAGGATGCCGAGGAATGGGTGGCAGCCAGGGGGCCTGGTGGGGGAAGGTGTAACATGAGCCATTGTGAGTGGATTGGGGCATACGGTGAGGGGAGTGGGGATGTACCAGAGCAGTGAGGTGGGACGGGGTACCAGACCGATGTGCTCTGGGAACAACTATGGGAGATCCACATTGTATCCTGCAAACACTGGGGAACCATTGCAGGCCTCATGGGAAGGGGTTATGTGACCAGGGTGCACCTGACTACGTACAGCGTCAGTGTGTACACATCACAGACAATGGATCTGCGATGGGGGGGCACTGCTATGACACACATCACACTGACCAGGACAGGTCAGAGAATGGGACAACGGCAGTGTGCTACCAGAGGTGGACATGAGGATGGGATGGACAGCGCGGATATGTCACTGGGTGAACAGGGTATGCTGGTCAACCGAGGAGATGTGGACGGCACTGCAAGGAGATGTATCTGGCACCGCACCAACAAAATGCAAGCAGGTAACAGTGGAGACTGGTGGCAAGGGGAGCAGAGGGCTACCATGGGTGACCACATAGCGGATGGTATGGGGAGCCTAATATGGTGAACATGAGAGGGGGCCTGGAGGCAACAGAGGGGTTCAGGTATTGATGGGGGGGTACCATCAGCATAAGCAGCTGTGTGTTAAGGTGGCCATATGCCATCCGCGCACTGGTATGCACAAACACTGTTCTGGTAGACAGGATGGGCCAGAGGAGCTGGTAAGGTATGGGTGTGATAGGGAGTGCTATCAGAGCCCTGGGGGTCACTGCAGGGGTGGTGGTGGACATGGGAGACACAGACTTAGGTAACACCATGACGGTGCTACAGAGATGGTGAGGGTGGGCCACTGTGGGACCAGACCGGGGTGGTCAGCAACCCAAGGGCCACATAGCTGTGTGCGTTGACACCCAGGTCATACAGACCACAGGGCCAGGGGGAAACAGCAGGGGTAAGCATACCATGACCGTGTGCTGCATGCAGGTCTATGACCATTAATGATGGACTGTTCATCTGCCGTGGCAGGGACAGTGCCCGGATTGCCATGGGCAGGGTTTATGGGAGGCCCATGGCTGTGCTGGGAGCTGGCAGGATCCCTGTCCCTGAATTGGCTATTGTGGATAGGAAGAGCATAGATGGTGTGCCAGCTGGGAGGAGGGGGGTTCCCGGGTGACAGCCCCATGAGTGGGGCACTGAGAGGCACCATTCCAGGGGGAGACAGACACTAGGGGTTGTACCTGAGCTGGTGAAAGGCTGGATGGTGGGGGTGTGGGCAAGGGTGCGTTCCGACAGCCAGTGTGCAGGAATGGGCCCAGCGGGGCAAGTGGCTATGCGGGTGGCGATGCCCGGGAGTGGGGGGAGAGAAAATGGCTAGCTGTGGGCCAATACTGGGTGTGGGTTATGGGGGAGGAATGTGTGTGGGTGGGTGGTGGGGGAGTAGCCTGTGATGGTGGGGCCAGGGTAGCTGTACATTATGGGCAGGGGAAGCAATGTGAGAGGACCCTGCCAGCAAAGCGGGTTGCCAGGGACACAGGTACAGGGGTGGATGGGGAGGTGGGGGGGGGGTGTGGATGGGTGTGGGGTGATGGGGGAAGGGAGACAGTGTGTACCCAGTGTGATGGCTCGGCAGTGGTGGAGATGTGGTCTGCTAACCTGCTCCACTCAGCAGGGTGAATGGCGGACCGGCAGTGATGGTGGTACAGCTGGTGACGGGGATGGATGGAGGGGCAGGGATGCCTTTGCCACAGCCACTCGGCTCCGTGGGGGTGTCCACAGTGCTGGTAGGGACCAGTGTGGTCCCAGGGGCACCAGGTAGGGTGCTGGAGGGGACGGCATTGATGGAGGAGTGCAGGTGTGGCGTGGGATGGGATATGTGTCATGCTCCAGGTATGTGCCGGGATGTCAGGGGGTAGAGGGTAGACATTGGGGGGGCGCAAGGTATCCAGGGCGGGGTACCGGGTGGGGCGTGGGCACTGATGATGCGTCTATATGCACATGTGGCAGGGCTTTCTGTGAGCGACAGACAGGGGTCAGTGGAGGTGAGGGACAGGGGTGGGGGGCTGCAGATACTGGCGGAGCAGGGGGGTGATAGGGGTGGGTGGGGGTGGCGGGTGGGTGGAGGTGGCATGGGTGATGATGGGATCCATGGTTTGCCCAGCTAGGTGGGTGGGGAGGGGAACATATTGACTGAGAGGATGGCATGGGTTTGATGGCCAGGGCGGCCATCTGTAGGACAGGTCGAACATGGAGCTGTCAGACAAAACACAGGACACGTGAGCACAGGCAGTACCGCATGCGCGGCCATTTATTAGTCACGTGCCCTGCCGTGCCATGTGTGCCCACTCCCACCCCATGGTGCAGGTGCCACAGCTGCCGCTGCTGTTGCTGCTGACTGTCCTGAACATTCCACAAGGGCCCCCAGGCAGCCGCCATCCTCTCCACACTGCCAGCCATAGCCCGTGCTATTGCAGCAAGGCCCTGCATTTCCCCGAGGATCCCCTCCACCGCCAGCCCCTGGTATTCTGCCATGTGCCACAGGCGATGCGCCTCGTGCCACTGCTGGCACTGCTCCCACAAAACCGCACCCAATGCCAGCTGCATGCCTATGGGGGAGACACGGTGTGCGCCGTGAGACAAGGGTTACACATGCAACCTGTACACATGCCACGGCAAATACAAATGGTATGACTCTCACCCTGTGCATCGACATGCGCCACTTCGGTGTGTGCCCGCTTCTCCTGTATTACCTCCACTAAGGCAGACTGTGCATCCCGTGTGGTGTGACCCGGTGCAGTAGGCTTCGCCACCCTGGTGGCTGCAGTGGCTGATGACATGCTGTGTTTGGCCACCTCCTGGCCCAGCCCACCGTCACCTGCCAGAGGTGGTGCTGGTCCCCCCACCTCCCCCTGTGCCACAGCTGCCCCTCCTGTTGCCCTCGCTGCAGGCCCCACCTCGGCCAGGGGCCATGCCCTGGGGGCTGGGAGCTCCACCCTCTCCTCCTCCTCCATGGCATGTATGTCACTTGTGGAGGAACAGGGTACACAGCTCAGGCTGGCTACCCCTGTCACACCCTATACCTACAGACTGTGTGAGCCGCAGGGCACCTTGGTCAGTGTGGGAGCACCCAAGCTGCGTACATGTTGCCAGGGACTGTACCGATGCAGGGATGTGTGTGGTATTGTCCGATGTCCAAGTCCCAGGTGCCTGCGGCGGCTCACTGGTGCCTGCCTGTGTGTGCAGCTGGGAATGCCCCATATGGCCAGGCGTGACTGTTGGGGTGGGGCTGGGGGTGCTGGGCCACAGTAGCCAGGGACAGGTGTGCCCTGTAGTGGTGGGAATATGCTTGCATGGGTGCATGGCCCAGGGTGGGGTGGGGCCCAGGTGGTGCAACTGGTGGTGGGCTGTGGGTGGCTGCGCAGAGCGGGTGCATGTGTGGGTGTGTGGCACACAGTTCTGTGTTGGGGCCATTGTGCTCCCCACCCACACTGCCCCTTGTATATTGGTGCCTCCTGTGTCCGGCATCCTAGGCTACCATAGCCATACCCCCCCCCCCGACACCACTACATACAGCCAACCACCCCATGGCTCCCCATTGCCTCTTGCGTCCATGCACCCAGCACCTATTGCACACAAAGGTGCGGTCCGTCTCTGTCTCCCCCACGTACTGACCCCTGTGGCCTTTTCTGTCCTCACCACCCCTGCACTATGTCTCCATATCACATTGTCACCCACCGCTGCTACCACGGACCTGTCACCCCCGCCCCTGCACCCTCATGCCATGGCTCACCCACCCCCATTCACTATCACCCCACATCCACCTCCATTCTGTCCCCTGCACTATCAGCAGCACCTGTGCCACAGCACCCACTACCCCTGTGGTGGCCCCCTCCCCTCAATCTATGGCAGCCATGCCCTGCTTCCACTGTTCCAGTCCCTCTCTGCCTGCCACCCCACCTCCTCTGCATCATCTCTCAGCCGGAGCTGTCACCCTGGCACCTGCCCCCACGGACCACTGTCACTCCCTGGGAGGGTATCAGCACGCAATGTGCCTAATGTACATCCATGGCCCCCACCCACCCTGCCACCCATACTCCTTCCAGTGCCATGTGGAATGCACGCTCTGCCCAAATGCCCCAGCTGCTAGATATGATCCCCCATCTCTGCTGGTCTGCCCCAGCCTGCTCTGCCTGCCACCTGTCATCCCCCTGATGGGACAGCACCTAGTTCTTCTCTCTGTCATGGGGTCCCTGCGTTCACCCACACGCCACGTCCATCTCACTGGGGTGGTGGTGTTGGACCCCAGCACCCCCCCCGCCTGCCAGGCCGGCCCCCCCTTCTGACCCCATCCCACCACTTCCCCATTGGCTGTTCTGTCAATCCATCGTCTCCCTCCGCCCCCTTCCCTGATGGCTGTTCCATGTTGGGTATATCCTTGTTTCCCTGTTCTCAGTTGGGTGTATGGCTCTGTACTGTCCTCAGTCGCCCCATCCTATGCAATGCTACCTCTGTGTGTGTTCCTGTCACTGCACCCCAACTGCTATGACGTCCCCAGTAGTTGTACCCCATGGATCTGTTTGTGGTCTGCTCACTTCCCTCTGTGTACGCAGTCCCTTGGTGCACCACCCCTGCCCATGTGTGCAGTGGCGGTCTGTGCATCTCACAGGGATTTTCTAGACACAGGGCCATGCATGGCAGGTGGCAACGCGCTGTCCGCACCCCTGTCTGTGGTACGGCAGGCTTCCAGCCCTTGAATGGGTGGGTGGGGTATCAGAACCTGGCCGTGGGCCTTTGCAGGGCCCTGCTGGGATCGGCCAGTGCCCTGGGATGGAGCTGCATGGTGACCAGTGTTGTGTCAGGCCCACATGGTGTGGGGCTGGGGACATGGCATGGTGGGATGGGTGTGTGGTTGGGATGGTGTCTCCACATTGGGCCAGGATTTGATCATCTGCATGTGGGGACTGTGGGTGGCAGGTTACACTGTGCATGGCTGACAGGGGGCTATGGTCTGGGGATGATGCACCAGGTGTGAAAGTTATGCCATATGTTGCATGGTACTGGCTGAGGACATGCGTCTCTATGGGTCTCCTGACATGGCCCCCACCCCCCTGCATCAGTCCCTGCATTTGCTTGTTTATGGGCTGTCACCTGAACACATTTCTCTGTTTTACCTGCACGTGGGTGTGCTGTATCCAGCACAGAGAGCAGGCCATGGATGTGCATCGGCCCCAGATGGTCCGCCAGGTACTGCTCCAGTGCGGTCAGGGCGGCCCCCTGCGCAGCACCCCCACCTGTGCCCTAAGCATCGCGCCTTTCCTGCATTAGTTGGGCCTGGATACCCCTCTTTATATCGCAATAGTACTTGTGTAGGCTCTCCACGTCATGGTGTGGGCCCGTTGCTGATGCCACTGCTGTCTGTACCTCTGCCCATGCCCTAGTGCATGCCCCGATGGTGGTGGTGGAGCTTAGCCGGCCAAAGAGCACCTCAAAATTGTCGAGGATGCTAGCCAGGAGAAGGTCATTCCCCTCCTGCGTGAAGCGGACTGCCCTTCTCCTGGCTTCGTCAGCCATGGGCCTCCAGTGGCACTTAGGGCCTGGCGAACCTACAGGCTTCTCAGGTGGGTAGTGTGTGACCCCAGATGGGCCTGCCTCCTTCCCCTCTGGATCCACTGTGGTAGGGACTGCTAGTGGCTGCTGGCTCATCTCCCCTCCTGCCTCAGGTTGCCTCTCCTGCTCCATCACATGTGCATGATGCTCAGGCAGAATGCGCATAAGACCACACCCTAGGTTCATAACTTGGCACAGCATGCACATAACACTGAGGGTGTATGGTACAGAGGATGTACCAGATACCCTCAGTGTTATGTGCATGCTGTGCCAAGTTATGAACCTAGGGTGTGGTCTTATGCGCATTCTGCCTGAGCATCATGCACATGTGCAGCAGCATGCATTGCATTTGCGCACATTCTGCCGTGATTGGGTCCGCAGACCGCAGGTGGGAGGGGCACGTGGTGCATCCATGCAAGCGTGCATGGGGATACCTCGTCTGCCCCACACGCACTGCTCCCTTCCCACATGCAGGTACATGCCTTATGCATGACGTATCACGGTGTGCGAGTTGTGCGCAGAAGGCACATTCCTAGAGGCACTATGCCCTTACTCCGCCACTCTCCACATTCAGATCTATCGTCAGCACTGCTATTGGTGTGCACTGCTGCATACAAGGGCGGTTTATCCTCGGGCGTTTTTTGTGGTATGAGCCCACACATTCTGGTATTTATCATTGTTTTGAGTGCTGTCTGTTACATACGGCACATTCCGGTGCACTTAGGTGGGTCATGCGGCGTGTCTCTGCATGCTAGTCTTCATCAGACGTATGTGTGGATGCTCCGCCTGTGCGTGTTGGAATGCGCCTTACGTTCTGCGCTCTTCAACTTGTGTGGGTGGGGCACATGGTGCATCAAGGCATACGTTTATGAAATGGTAGGGTGTGGGGACATGCCGCGTGCTCCTCCTACCTGCATTCCACTGAGTCAATCACGGGACATGCTTTTTGGGGAATATACGTTTCTACGCATGCTATGGCATTACGCTTCTGTATGTGCTGGGCGTTATCTCATGCTGCTGCTGGTGTGCGTCCCAGCATCACCACATGTGTTAGGTTTGGTCTGATTATTTTCCATACCACACGCCCTATTTAACATCTAACTGTGCTCTACCTCATGTCTATCATGGCTCAGATTGGGAATGCGGGTTGTGCAGTGGTGGCATTGGTCGAGCTGGCGGAGCTGCGGTTGCCTGATGGGGGAGATGGTGTCCCTGGGGCTGTGGCACTGGGCATGGGTGCAGTCCTGCTGCAAATCAGACCTGCAGCTGAGGGGGCTCCACAGGTGGAGGTGATACCAGCATGGTGCCATAGGCGTGCAGAGGTGCGTCCTCGCCTGCCTCACCTCTTAAGGCTCAGGCCCATGCTCCAGGACATACGTGAGGACCAGGTCATCTCCATCTACTGTGAGGATCTAAGACCTGACCTTGAGCCCCGGACTGCCTGGTCACATGCCATACCAGGATTGGCCAAGCTCCTGGCTGCACTACATATCTTTGCCTCTGGCTGTTTCCAATCCTCGGTGGCTGCAGTAGGCGGGATGAGCAGGCCAACCTTCTCACGCTGTCTCCACCAGCTACTGCGGGCCATGGTCAGCCGGGTTAGGAATTACATTGTGATTCCTAACAATAGGCAACATTGGGGGGCCCTGGGCCAGGCATTCCAGCAGCTTGCAGGGATACCACATGTGATGGGAGCTATTGATTGCACACTTGTTGCCCTGGTCCCACCATGCGACAGGAAGACTGTGTTCCGCTACCGCAAACACTACCATTCCCTGAATGTGCAGGTTGTTTGTGATGCAAATTTGCATATTCTGAATGTGGTTCCACGGTTCCCAGGGTCTGCCCATGACTCCTATATCCTGCAGCACTCGGCACTGTTTGGCCAATTTGAGGCCGGACAATATGAGGACTGTGTCCTGCTGGTTGGATATTTACCATTTCTCACATGCGCGTATGGTGTATGATATCTGGGGTCCCATTATCACCTATGACCTCTGCATGCCTTTCCTTGCATTGTGGTTGTGGGGCACTACCTTGTATGGGGCTTTGTACACTGTCACACCCTGTCACCATCACCGGGGACATTGTCACACATTCTACATGTAACTATGTCTACCTTGTGTGGCTCATTGCTCATCTGGGTGTCTCTGCAAACATGTGGATAACACTGGTATCTGCTACTGCTGCTCTGTTGCACAGGTCTTATGGACAGGGACACTCTGGGCACATGTGGTGTGTCCCTTCTATGGTGGGGTGTGACACCTTTTGGTTGACCACGACTCCGGCACAAGGCCTTGGACATACCACATATGCAGATGTACATGTGTGTGCCTTTGTGGTGTATCCCTCGTGGACTCAGTGTGCAACATGTGTGTGTGTGCGGTCCAGAACCTTCCTCATGCTGTACGGTGTGTGTGGGGGCCATTCTCCATTGTCCTTGTCTGCGACAACATGTGGGTGGAGTTGTGGTGACACTTTGCATCACACATGTATGCTGTATGTCTGTCCACATTATCTTGTCTTTACTGCCATCCTGACCTGACCCCTCAGGTATATGTTTCTGTAACAACTGCTGTGCATGCACTGTATCATGGGTGTCACATGATTGCACACATGCAAATCTCTGCCCCTTCCATTGTGCTTTGCCGGTTGTCTGCCTGATGCCTTCACAACTGCCACTACTGCCGTTTGGGTACAGGTGGTTGACCGTGTGTTTGGCCTGGATACAGTTGATGTGTGTTGCCCTCATTAGCCTTCCCCGGGGTTCTGTGTCTCCCACCTCCAGATGCTGGTGCAGAGCCATCGTGTGCCATTCTATGACGTCGTATGTTTGTGTCCCTGTTTATCTGTTGTCCAGTCACACGTTGATGCTTCTGTGCTTTTGTGTGTCCATCATCTCCCACTTGACCTTACCACATTTCATTCTGCAGGTGATGCGGGATATGGCTGTCGTGTCTGGTTGCTGACCCCCATGTGTCTTCCACGGACAGGTACAGAGATGAGGTACAAGGAGGCCCATGCCTCCAGCCTCTCAGTCATTGAGCACACCTTTGGCATTCTGAAGAGTTGCTTCAGGTGTCTGGATAGGACTGGTGGTGCCTTACAATACCGACCCATGACTGTGGCACGTATCATTCTGGCTTGTTGCATCCTGCACAACATTGCTCTCAGGCACAATGTCGCAGTCGAAATGAATGAGGATCAGGAGGAGGATCCTGTGTGCCCTCCTGTACATGGCCGTGGTGACAAACTTGAAGGGATGGCAGTCAGGCAACATCTGATCGAGGAGCTGTTCTCCTGTAAGTCCTGCATATGTGGGGATGTGCATATGGGTCTCCATGTACATGCTGCCCTATGTGTTTCACGGCACTATCATGACATATGTATTTGTCACTTGTGTTTTAGATGTCCCAGGATAAGCTGCTGACCCTGCCCAGTGCTGTGGTGCATGTGGGAACTGTGTGTACATCATTCAACCTGCAGGTGACTGGGGTGGATGGACATAAATGTAAATGTGCTCTGGGGGGCAGTGCAGCATTAAAAGCCTGTGGTTCCCTCTCCACTCCACATATGTTGTTGTACACCTGTTTGGCCTGCGGCTCCATCCCCCATATGTACTGGTTGCCAAGCATATGGCCATTGGCCTGTGACCTTTTCTGGTGTTTACACACTGTATTTGAGGCACATGTAACCGAGCTGTGTGTGTCTCCGGGCACAGGGTATGGGGTTGGTGAACAGCACGTACACCCTTCCCTGGCATTGTGGCATTACACAACATCAGTGTATCATTGAATGGACTGGCATGATTGTCTCCACTGGTCGCTGATTGTGCACAGACATGCCATATGCTACTTGCAGCATGCTCAACTTGTCTCACTGTGTGTGTCTCTGTGTCTTTGGGGCATGTCTATGTGACGGTACCTTCTGATGCCCTCTGGCATTGTCTGGTGCAGGGATGTGTCTGGGCACCTGTGCAGTGGTGATCACTCATCTATCTGTGACCTTCTGCTGTTGCCCTTGTGTACATTGTGCGCATGTGTCTACGCATGTGTCATGTATTTTTGCCTGACTTGTCTTATGTTTTCTGACAGGACACTACACATCAACGTTTTGGTTACACGCATCTCACCATACCTTGGACACTGATGGCTGAACATGTTGACGTGGTGATTGGATGCATTTCATTGACATCCTCTGCCTTTACTGTGACCCCTTATGCCTTTGCCTGGCTCAGATAGTCCCCATCAGACACCTCCTGCACACTGATGGTAGGATTCACCTTTGATCTTCTTTGACTGACATCAACATGTAGATGTTTCTTTTGGGCTGTTTGTATCATCGTGCCTTTCTGTGGGATCTATGTGCACCACCACTGCTGGACATGCTGTGGACCTCTAGGATGCCTGTGTGACATGGGCATAGACATGACCATGTCAAGATGGCAACCTGGTTTGCAGTGCCATCTCCTGCTGTTGTCAACATGCACTGTGCTGTGTGTTGTGCTTGTGTCATGTTTTCGTTTCTGGGGATTCATTATGTACATATTGTGGTGTCACTGACTGCATTGTGACCTGATGGTGTGTGTAGCATACCTTTACCTTTTCTCAACTCCTTTTGACACAGGATGCAGCCAACACACACACAGCACATCTGCTACACTGCATCTGCAGTCCCCATCGCCCAACTGTGTGTGGACAGAACACCTCCATGAAATGGTCACTGGGTGATGGTGCCATTGGAAGATGGACCTATGCGAGTCGGACACATGCCTATGATGGACATCATTGTTGGCCTGCTACTTTGGGTGACCGACACATCATTGCTGCCGTGATCTGTCTGGGTGTTGCATTTATCTCAGCAGAGACACAGCACCTTTGCATTGCTGTAGAACATTGAGACGTCACTCATGACTTTGCATGGCCATGTAATATGGGATGGTCATAACTGGACTTGTGGGGTCACAGGTGACATTTGTACTGTGGACACTTGTCCGTACATCTACAGCAGGGACTCACATGCACGCTTATGTTGTACATTCATCTGACATTGTGTTGTTGTGTGGCCAATGTGTGGGACTTGCATCACAGTCATTGCACCAATATTTGGCTACACAGGTACATGCAGCCATGTATGTGGCACAGGAGATACATTCTATAGGTCCTGCTTATTTGTGTGGCTACCTTACACTTGTACATGACACACTATTTGCCTCCAGAACACTGTGATGTGTGCCACCATCTCTGATTGCTGTATGACCATCGCAGGGGGTGTTACAGTGGATATGGGGCAGCACTCTGTCCTGTTTCAATGTACACGGTGAATGCGCATATGCCTGACTCGTTTCTTACACTGGTGCATGTGCCGGGGTGGGATTTGTGTGGGTACGTGCACCGTTGTGGACGTCTCTTTGTACCTCTGCATACATGTTATTGTGTGTGTTTACTGGACAGATGTGGCAATGTACATTGATTTTCAGGCTTATCTTTGCATGTGTGCACAGTCCTCTTTATGACATGACATTGTGCCACTCACATTGCACCAGTACCTTTGCAGTGTGTGGTGGGTGTGTCCATTTCCAGGCTTCATTTGTGCATTCCCTGTACATTGCCATATTATGACTGCTCCTGTATCCACAGCACCCATTGCAGTGGACCTTCCGCATAGTGCTACCTCTGTATGTTAGTGAGATTACGCCTTCTTTGCTTTTTGCCAACATGTGACTCTCATACCTGATACCATGTCCTCATGTTGCATTGTGTCACTGTTTTTGATGCCATATGTGCATTAAAGGTGTTTATTTACATGACTACCTGACGTCTGGTCTTTCTCAGCACATCACATGCTGTTCTAGGGGCATCTACACTGCTTTATGATCCAGAGATACCCACACATTAGGTCTACACATCTGAGGGGGTGGTGCTGGGCCATTGGGACATGACATCATTGGCATGTTTGTGCATTTGCCTGTACGTTGTGGATGCACTTCAATGTGTGGCAGCATGACATTACATCTCTGTATCTTCCCTTCAGACCTTATTGTTTTGTATGTGTGTTATCAGCCTGCTGTGCCTGCCTGAAACATGCTCCCTGTCAGCTGTGTGTTCTGCTGCTCTGGCCATGATGGTGCAGACATGTACTACTACTACTACTGAGCATTTGTATAGTGCTACATGGTGTATGCAGCACTGTGCAGACAGGTGGGAGACATGCTTTGCTCATCAGAGCTTACAATCTAGTCAGCACAGACACAGATGGGGTGGGAGGGATACCACAGGGGACAGGGGAGGGGGTCATGGGAATCATGCTTCCAAGGCTGAAGCAAGGACGTGTGGTTTCATCCTGGATTTGTGGGGGGTTGAAGACGGTGCCTGGTGTACAGACAGCGGTAGTTTGTTCAAGGCATATGGGGCATCACGGTGAGAGGGGTGGGGTCTAGAGTTAGCAGTAGGGGTGTACTGCACAGGTGGGAGGTGTCTGCTGGGGGCTGATGTTTTCAGGGGGGTTTGTACGGGGGAGATGGAAGTCAAGAAGTGGTGTGGAGCCACACAGTCTCTGCATTTTGAGCTCAGCAGGGGATGTTTGACATGGATGTGGTAAGGGATATGGAGGCTTTGACGTGACCTGATTGGGGGGGGGTAGTATGTCTGTGACTGGCCTGGCACAGGATTGGATGCACAGCAGATTGTTGCACACATTGACAGGGAATGAGGTGAGTCCAGGTGAGACCTGCAGGGGGCAAATTACTGTGGTCCTGAAGGGATGCGATTAGGGAGTGCATGGGCATATTGGTGGTGTGTTCAGGGAGGGTGAGGTGGGTGTCACTGCTGAGGGGACAGGTGTTAGCTATCAGATGGCTGTGTGTTGTGAATGGGAATGAGAGGTCAGGGATGGCCCCAGTTTGTGGCCTGGGGACAATGGGGGAGGTACAGAGTTATCCACAGACACTGACAACAGAGGGGGTGCAGGGAGGTGTTATGGTGATGGATGGGAGGTACGGTCATGGCCATGTTCATTTTCAGGCCATGGTGAGACATCCAGGCAGCAATGTCGGCATGCCAGGCGTGGATAATGGTTTGGTTAGCCGGGGAGGGTTCAGGTGTGGGGAGGTGGCTCTGTGAACCATCAGTATCTAGATAGTACTGCAAGCCATGGGTGGTGATGGACACACCAGGGGACTGTGTATGGAGGGAGTAATGATGGATCCACGACAGATCCTTGGGGTATACCATCCGGGAGCAGGGTAGCGGGGGAAGAGGAGCCACCAGCCCACACACAGAGAGGGTGATGGGGGAGATGGGAGGTGGACCTGTATGGTACAGAGCCCTTTGGACCAAGCGAGGACAGGGTATCGGGGAGAAGGTTCTGGTCACCAGTGTCACTGGCAGCAGGGCGGTCATCATGGATGACCACATATTATGGGTTCTTTGATTGCGCAAGGGACAAGTTGCTGTGGACTATGGCAGGAGCCATTTCGGTGGAGTGTAATGGCTAGAGGCCTGACTGCAGGGGATCGGGGGGGCATGTGTGGAGAGGAGATCATGGCATCGTCGATGCCATGATCTCCTCTCAATGCCATCAGGATCACTCGTCGATGCCATCAGGATCACTCACAGCACTGTGACCACAGTCCACCTCTCATATCATTGTCCTGTGTGTGTGTTGTAACATACACAGGATGTGTGTGGTATATCTGACCTTGTGATGCTGCATTCCTGCCCACAGATTGTCTCATTGATATCTACATAGGTGTTCCATTTCGGCACAGGTACATTCATGGCTCCCATAGGCCTGGAGAGCTGCATGCCAGCTCATGTGGACCATTGTGCCTTACATTGGGTGTGCATCTCTACTATTTGGCCACATGCATGCTCAGGCTGGTGAACCTACATCCCCACCTGGGAGGTGTTTGGGGGACATAGCTGCCATTGGTGTTTGTTGGCGCTGGTGCTGCCATGGTGGCAGTGGGACTTATTAGATATGCTTCTGCCTCCTTGTCTACACATCATTGGCTGCAGATATATTCATGTTATACTGTTGTGGGGTGGCATGGAGGTTCGCCCCCTGGTATTGGAATCCTGGGAGCAAGGATTTGATTCTCACAGTGTCTTTTTCACAGTCACATACCATTCATTGCACAGACAGGATGCAGGTGCTCATTGTCCCTCTTTGATGTACATTACCAGGATTACATTGCCATGTACACCGCTTAGATTGAAAACATGGTGCCGTATCAGACAGCTGTTCCATATATATGTGTGTACACTTGCTTACATATTTCAGGGTATGCTTATATAGGTTTGTGGGTCCTGTATTGGTGGGAAGGCATGTTTGTAGTGGACTGGTCAGGACTGATGGGTTCCCATCCTGCACCACCTACTTTCTACATGCATGCATCTGTGACTACGGCATTTGCTGCGTGCAGCTGTGTGGTGTGCTTCGGGTTTCCATACACACATTCCCTTTGTTGGAACATAAGTTCACTGTGCTTGTTATGGTTGTGTGTTGATACCAGTTACAGACTTGCGTTGTGATGTTATAGGTTGTGGGTTTGATTCCCACACATTCCTTTTCATTTCTTAGCTTTTCTTTTCTGGTGTTCTGCTCACCTTACCATACACTGGCTCCAGCCTTGTAACCTCTCCACACACACGTCTTTTCTTCACTGTGCATTGTCCCCTCCATGCAGTCTATCCTACACATGCTGTGTGTTACATATGTTCCCTTTATTTTGGCTTTTTGGGTAACCAGTTGGCTCAGTGTTTTGGTATTGTTGTCCGTGAGCTGTGTTCTGGCTCTTCTGTATACTGGTTTGATTCTCTCTTTCTCCTTTTTTCTCTTGCCCATTTTATCATCCCACGTCTCAACCTGTGTCACGCATGCTTTAGGCTCATAGGGACGTGTGTAGGAACACGGTGCAATCTATTGTGTCATGTGCTCATGGACTGCAATATGGCAAAGATGTATGCTGTTTCGGGCAGTGGACGGCAAAGCATGATCCTGGGGCGCCGCATCAGCTGCAGGCAGGGGCACCTCTTCCCAGGCTCCTCGGTCATGCAGCTACTTTGCAGGAGGAGGGGGCCTGGTTGTACCTCACCAAGAGCTACAATCGGGTGGCTATGCACCCACATGAGGTAGGTGCATCGGGGCAGGCCACACACACCTAGGTGTGTATCATAGTGGGCAGCTATCAACACACATATACTGCAGGTAGAACAAGGATATGGTACAGGTCGGTGGGTCACCTGGACACCAATGCAGGTGCGCCAGTTGATGTGTGCAGGTTGGCTCTGGCCCCAGGTCGCCTCAGGCCTCATTACAGGGGCCTGTATTTACCCCTAGTGCTATGGTAGGTGTGCCAGTTGATGTGTGCAGGGCTGCCCTTACCCCAGATGGCCCCTGGTCTGTACAGCAGGGTCTGTGATACATCCGTTGGACCTTTGTAGGTGAGTCTGCTGCTGTATGCATGGCACAATGACTAGCCACATGTGAAGCACTGCTGCCATGGACACCTGTGGCATGAGCATGGGCAGTCACAGCATACCCTCACCACATGTCTCAGGCACCTCATCAGGTGTAGCAGACAGGGTGATCCATCACACAGCGAATGGCGCCATGCAGCACTGCTGCTATGATGCACCTGTTATGCAGCCTGACACTGCCACAATTGGCTTGGGCAACCATGTCACACAGAGGATGCCCATCAGGTGAGCATTTGGTGCATGGGTGGTTGCACACAGAACATGTGGGGGGCGACCCACGCATGTTGAGCCACACACACACATACACATGCAGGTGGCATGGCCAACACCTGGCATTGGACCTACAATTTGCAGCTGGTGCATCCCCCTGCTGCCCATGGCCATGTGTGATGCACATCAGCCGATGGCCAGTGATGTCTGTCCCATAATGGTTCGTATCCATTGCTGTAACCCCAGGTGGAAGATCTGTGCAGGATGTGGCTGTGGCTGCACCGCCCACGGCTGCTGCAGTGGCTGCAGTGTCATGCATTGGTCAGCAGACATGGTGAGTGAGACAGTCTGTGTGTCACACAATAGCATGATCAGGTGGGCCACCATCCTGTGGTGCCACCAACTATGTGTCCATGATGTGGCAAACACATGGCCACGTGGAAATATTATTTTCTCCCTCCACAGTGGATGCAGATGCTGGTGATGCTCCTGACAGTGGACCCAGGCAGCCAGCCCCAGGCCTGGGGGTGACGGCGGTGGCCATTGACACCAGTGCCATGGTGGAGCAGGAGGGGCCAGCCGCGAGCCCAGATGGGCGGGAGTGTGATCAGGATGAGGAAGGGGGATGGGGGGTGTCCAGGGAGGGGGAAGTGGGGTGGGAGGATGGGGATGGGGAGGTGGAGGTGGAGGGGTGGGTGAGGGAGAGGGGTTGGGATGCAGGGGGATGAGGTGGGTGAGGGAGTGGCCAGTCCTGGGCACCACAGGTCACCATGGGCCACTGGGGGCCCCTGCCAGCTGCCCCACGGTGCTGGGGATGTCTCACAGCTGGGCAGGGGCCTGGCACACATCGCCACAGATGGACGGTCTGCTGATGCCACCTTATAGGCAGTGGGTACAGTGTGTTTGTGTGGTGGCATGTGTGTGCACTGCCTATCCGTGGCAATGTGTGCTGTGTTCCATGAACAGCGGACAAAGACCCGCACCCTGGGGCGGGTGGTATGCACCATTGTCCAGATGGCTGAGGAGCTCCGCATGCTGCGTGAAGGTCTCCTGGGCAGCAGAGCTCCCCAGCCATCCAGACGGGGGGGGGGGGGGGGGCCCCAGGGGTTGTAACTTGCATTCATACGCATTATCCCCACTTCTACATTGTGAACCTCCCTGATATTCTGCTTGGGAATTATTGTTTATTTGTTTGATTATTAAACACTTATTATACCACCCATCACATACGTGCCTAAACTGTTTACAGATATGTCACAGACTGCTGGTGAGAGAAAGGAACGGCAATTCACATGGACAGGAATGGAAGGGGTAGAGTTAGAGAATAGAGGGGGGATAAAGGGTCAGAGAGCAGGCATGGGAGTAGGCTGGTATGTGTGCTTCAGCGTGGGGGTGGTATGAAAGGTAAAACTACAACCAATGTGGTCATTCTGTTTATGTGCAAGTGCATGTGTAGATAGCAGGTTGCACCAGGTATTGACTGTTAGGAGATCATGGGGATTGTAGGGTATAAAGGTATCATGGTGTGTCACAAGGATCACTGAGCGAGCCTTGAGGGCACATCATTTTCTTCCGATACATTCAGTGCTTAGGGGAACAAATGGTAGAGCAAGGAAGTATAAAAGTAGGAACAGTATCACTTCACTGAAAGAAGTAGATTCCTCATAATCAACACAAAATGAAAGAAACTTAGTAAATAAGTAAATCAATATTACACACAGTAAGTAGCAAGCCACTAAAATCAGGAAAATGTCATCCACAGATAACAACTGGCAAATCTTACAACACTGAATAGCTGCTCAAAGAAGATGGTTCTATATTGGAGATGGCTTTTAGTTAGTGGGCAATGGGAAAAAGCCTTTATGATGAACTCAAGATGTGGTGATTCAGTAAATGGTGCAGGAAAAATGTCTCTACAGTGGATTCAAGAAAGATATTGTCTAACTGGACTGCCATTAGACAATAACTCCATGACCACATGTGGGACTGAATATGTTGGAAATTATCACTTGTCTCTGACCTGAATCCGGCAGTATATAAGATTGCACAGTTCAAAGGAATATGGTAGCAAGTGGGTCGGTGCTACACATAGGGTAAGGGTGTATTTTGAGGAGAGAGAGCCTGTTTAAACATCTGCAATGTGCTGCACAGACAGGTGAGCCTAAGAAAGTGGTAGAAGTGCTCCATTAGCAGCAACAGCATAGTGCCCAGGTATGAAAGGGCACTATGTTGATGGTGCAAATGAGGCAAAGGAGGGTGCATATTGGTCATGCAGTGGGGACCGCTCTTGCACAGGTGGACCAGGCAGTTGCCTAGGTGGCACATAAACACATAGGACTTGAAAATATGCCAGACTGTGTCAGACCAAGGCCCATCATGCCCAGTATACTGTGTCACAGATACCTAGCAGTTTCCACAAAAGACACACAGGATCCGCAGTGTGTGTATTGGGCAGCCAGGGCATATTCTGGGCCCCTCATTAGTAATGATTTATGGACTGATTCCCATGAACCTGTCCAAACATTTCTGAAACCCAACTACACTAACAACCTTTACAACATCCAGAGAGAAATGAATTCCAGAGTTTGAATACGCATTGATGGAGAAACCATTCACTCCCAGTAGTCCTCAATGGCTCACACTGTAGCTGCATTGCATGTCCCCTAGTTCTACTACATTTTGATGGCATAAACAATTGATCTACATTTACCCAATACACTCCAGGCAATATGTGCTAGACCTCTAACATGACATCCCTCAGCTGTCTCTTCCCCAGATTGAAGAGATATAACATTGGCAGGTGGTGATGGGGTATCTGAAGAGGCAGATGGTTGTGGGGGGTATGTGTGGCCATCCATCTATATCTCTGCCCCCCTGCACCCTAGGCACCTGCCAAACCACATGTTGAATGGGCTGGGACTGCACAACACCAACACGGATAGCACATGGGCATGTCAGCATGGTATGGGGCATTGATGGAGAGGGCAGCGGCACCCACCTGCAGCAGACCAAAGCCATGCCCTGGTCCTGTACAAAGCGTGCAATGCAACATGTGCCAAGGTCTGTCTGATGTGAAGTATGTCAGTACCAGGGAGTGTTATAACCATATAGCAGCACTGTGGCTCCTTGCACACAGTTGGTGTGTATATAAGTGGAGGATCACAGGTTTGTGTCTGGACTGTGGACTATGCATTGTATGTCCCTGTGGCTAAACGTTAGCCCACAGTGTAGGTACAACAACAGCATATGCAACCACAAATGAATTAGCCAGCAAGGGCACAAACAACCATCAGCCGCACAGACAGGCTCCACTATCCTCAGCTGGATGGAGAATCAGGCTGACAGCACCGGCATACTGAGTGGGAATTAATATCAGAGCACATTACTAGCTCCTGCACAAGGAGCAAACATTAACAATGCTTGAGCTGATATCGGGACCAAGGTGGCAGACAGGAATGGCAACCATCCCCATTTTTGCACAGCATGGCAATATGAGTGTATGTGTGTATGTCTATCCATTGTTTTGTGGGCTGGCGGCTGGCCCCTCCTGCTCCTTTCTCCACCTGAGCTTTGCAGTATCTAAGCTGTTTCCAGGGTTAATCTGCAAATGTGCATGATGAGGAGCAAAGTATTGTGGGTATGGCCTGAAACAGGGCGGACTGGCCAGGATGGGTCTGCATTAAAGGTAAGGTCAATGGCTGAGATGCTGTAGTGCATGTCAGCCACCTGCATGGCCTGGGTGGCCACAGCATGTCCTGCTGAAAGGGCACTCTCACTCTGACCTAGCAGTGAGCATGACACGGCTATGAATCCATATAGTGCTGTATGGTGTCTGGTTCTAGTGATGTGGATGCAGCTCCTGTACTGGGGGGCATGATCGCTTAACCGATTGCTGGGTGTCCATGTCATATATCTGAAGCATGGGTCCACATGGTGGCTCTGTGCACATGCAATGTGTGCTGACCAGTGTACTGTCTGCAGTTGGCATGTACATTGCTGGAAAACCTAGTGATGGGCAGCAGGTGCCATCTGTGGGTGCTTGTTAGACTTAGGTGGTTGGGAGAGGAGATGTTTCAAGCCTACCCCTTGTGGTGATGGTAGGCCCAGCAGGGCTCTAGTGACAACCCCCTGCAAGCCTAGACACCCACACCATAGGTAGCATAAGCAGCTTAACACTGGGCATGAACATACATTGTTCTAGGAGGGTCACTCTCCAACAGGGTGCAGTAAGGTGACTAACTGAATACACAGCGGACAATAACTGCCACACACTGGCAGTGATGGGGATCCTCAGCATAAGCAACCAAAACCATCTCTAGCACTCCAAGTCCTAGGGACCAGGTGCTGGGCGGCCATCCTCACCCTCAGAGTGACTGCTGAAACTGCGCAGTTTGTAGCTGTTATGTGATTGCAGTAAACACTGTCAGTGCATCGTACTGAGCTGAAGTGATGTGATGTATCTGTCCATTCTCCATTTGGTGATCAGCTGTAGACTGCTGTTCTGTGTGTGCAGTGCATCATAGGTACTGGAGGGGTAAATCTATACCAGCAGACACAGCAGACAGTTTAATCAGAGAACTGCAGGTCCTTCAGTTCCAGACATTGCAGGCTCAACAGGTGTAGCATACTGGTTAGTGCAATGTCCCCTTAGGCTTGAAACAGGGGTTTGATTTCTACTTGTTCTTTTTGTTAATGTGTACTACTTAGGTCATTTTCATGCCTGTGATAGTCAGGACTCTCCTGTACCTGATCTTCACATCACCACTCCCACTCTGTGCTCCTGTGGCTGCAAACATCCTGCCACTTCTGACTCGGCTGGGGGACACGTCTTCCCCATCCTATGCCACACACCGACATTGCAGCACTTTACATTGGCACCACCCTGTGCATCAATACAGCTACTTTGCACATGCTCATCCACCTAACTGGCCACAACATAGGGTTCCTACCAATATGGCTGGTCCATCAGCTCCCACCTGTCCTTTCTTCCATCACTTTTACATTGACATTCCTTGGTGCACTATCTAGCATTAGGGTTACAGCCATTTTCCTGCCTTTAGATGCATGCTTGTCAACTTGAAACAGTTTAAAACACTTGGCCATCTTATGTTTGGGTGCCTAAACCCCTTAGGGCATCTTAACTTCATGCACCTTAACCACTCAGGGTGCTTTAACCTCAGGTGCCTTAGGTTGAGGCACCTTAAACCCCTTGTAGTCGTGAATGACTACAAAAGGGGACTGCTACGTCTGGAGAAAGATCTGCAATAGTGAGTATATACTTCTGGGTCTTTTTTTGAAGGGAATTCTTTGAATTACAGCTGATTAATCTGTGAAGCCAGTGTATGTGTTAGATCAGTCAGGGCCTAGCAGCAGCAGTTTAAGTTTAAATTTAAAACACAGAAGAGAGCTTTCTGGTTAAATCTAGAGCCCAGCAGAGAGTTTGTAGTTTAAATTTAATACTCACTCAGGGCCTAGTAGCAGCAAAGTGTTTTTAGTTTAAATTTAAAACACAGAAGAAAGCTTTCTGGTTAAACTTAGAACCCAGCGGAGAGCTTCTAGTTTAAATTTCATAAGTCAGAGCCTAGCAGCAGCAAAGAGCTTAATTTAAATCAAATCATAATATAACTTAGCATAAAAGGCAAAACAGGATCAGTATTCTTTGAGCACTAAATAAATTCTTCTAGAGACCTTTACAAAGAGGCCTTCTACCTAGGGGGCAAGAGACCTGTGAAACTTTTTAAATAGGTGTTAAAGTCAGGTGGCATGTCAAAAGGCCATTTTGAAAGACTCCTTCTATCCAAGCAAGGACTGTTAATCACCCAGGAATTTGGTCACAGCTTACCTCAGAAGCACAGGTGAACAAGGTATATTGAACATATTAGATACACTATTATTAGTATAAGTATCCACAGAAACCCTTAGTAAGTAAAGAACTTAAATATCTAAACACAGCTTAAAACTAAGATGCAGACAGCAGTCCAGCAGCAAGATGGGGGCTTTCCAGTCTTTTGCATTGAGTGTCACATGTATGATTTTCTCCCAGTTGGTGAGAGGTCTTACATGTGCACTAGGTGCAAAGAGCTCTTTGCTCTCAGGGAACGAGTCTGTTTTCTAGAAGCTAGAGTATCAGACTTGGAAGACATAAGAAAGACAGAGAGGTATATAGATGAGACCTACAAGAATATAGTCCTGAAGTCCCACCTCCAGTCTGGCAGCATCCCTGTTGCCATGGAGGAGAGAGATCAAGTGACAGGAGAGCATCACCCTGGTGTGGCAGGAAGTGATCCTGTAACTAGGACCTGTCCTGCAGGTGATGTAAAACCCTCTCACACTGAGGAAGTTTCTCCAGGGCCATGTGCCCATGAGGGAAGGGTTAGGACAGCCGTTATAGTTGGTGATTCGATCTTTAGGCATGTAGATAGCTGGGTGGCTGGTGGATGTGAGAATCGCCTGGTAACATTCCTGCCTGGTGCGAAGGTAGTGGAACTCACGCACCACCTAGAGAGGGTCTTAGATAGTGCTAGGGAGAAGACTGCTGTCTTGGTACATGTCGGTACCAATGACATAGGAAAATGTGGTAGGGAAGTTCTGGAGGCTAAATTTAGGATTTTAGGTAGGAAGTTGAATTCCAGAACTTCCAGGGTAGCTTTCTCCAAAATACTTCCTGTTCCATGCGCAGGACCCAAAAGCAGGCAGAGCTCCGGAGTCTCAATGTGTGGATGAGACAATGGTACAAGGATGAGGGTTTTGGATTTGTTAGGAACTGGGGAACATTCTGGGGAAAGGAGGGGCTCTTCAGAAGGGATGGGCTTCACCTTAACCGGGATGGAACAGGCTGCTGGCATTAAACTTTAAAAAGGAGATAGATCAGCTTTTAAACTAGATAATAGGGGAAAGCCAACAGTCGCCCAAGAGCGCGTGGTTTGGAAGAATGTATCCTTGAAGGATACTAACAAAAGCAGAGAGGTTCCAGAAAAAAGTAAAGAAGCCCAAATGCCCTTGAGTATGGAGCAGACAGAGCTTAAATATTCTTAATTACCCATGCCTACCAATAACCAGATTAATATGAATAAAATACAGTCTCTAGCATGCTTGTATGCAAATGCTAGAAGTCAAAAAAATAAGATGGGAGAGTTAGAATATATAGCACTAAAAGAGAGGATAGATATTATTGGAATCTCAGAGACATGGTGGAAGGAGGACAACCGGTGGTACTTTGTGATACCTGGGTATAAACTATATCGTAACGTTAGAGCTGATCAAATTGGTGGAGGGGTTGCACTCTATGTTAGAGAGGGCATTGAGTCAGAAAAGAATAAAGTTTTGCAGGAAACAAAATTTGCTGTAGAACCTCTATGGATCAAAATTCGATGTAAAAAGGGGAAGGCAATGGCAGTGGGGGTGTACTATCGACTGCCTGGCCAGAATGAACAAATGGATGATGAAATGCTCAAAAAATTCAAGGAAGCTAACAAACGTTACAGCACAGTAATAATAATGGGTGATTTCAATTACTCTGGTATCGACTAGGTCAGTGTCACGGCAGGACATGCTAGCTAGATAAACTTCCTAGATGAAATAAATGACTGCTTCTTGGAGCAGCTGGTTCATGAACTGACCAGAGGGGAAGCCATATTGGACCTAGTCTTTAGTGGAACACCAGATCTGGTGCAAGAGATAAAGGTGTTGGGGCCACTTGGCAACAGTGATCATAGCATGATCACGTTTGATTTCATTAATGGAGGAGAGATGGTAAGGAAATCCACATTGCTACTTTTTAACTTTCGAAAGGGAGACTATGATAATATGAGGAAAATAGATAAGAAAAAACTAAAAGGAGCAGTTGCAAAGGTTAAAGACTTACATCAAGCTTGGGTGTTGTTTAAAAATACTAACTTGGAAGCCCAGACCAGCTGTATTCTACGCTTTAAGAAAAGTGGAAGGAAGTCCAAAAAACTGCTTGCATGTTTTAAAGGTGAGGTCAGAGAGGCTGTTGTTGCCAAAAACGCATCTTTCAGGAAATGGAAAAAAAGAGACAAATGACAAAAACTGGAAACAGCACAAGCACTAGCAAGTTAAATGCAAGGCATTGATAAGGCAGGCAAAAAGAGAATTTGAGAAGAAGCATGCTGCAGAAGCAAAAATGCGTAATAAAGACTTCTTCAAGTACATTCATAGCAACAAGCCTGTGAGAGAGTCAATTGGTACATTAGATGATAGAGGGGTTAACGGGGCACTAAGAGGCGACAAGGCGATAGTGGAGAGATTGAATGAATTCTTTGCTTCGGTCTTTACTGAGAAAGATGTAGGGATGTTACCCATGACTGAAGTGGTATTTAAAGGTACGGAAGACTTGAAAGAAATATTGATACATCGGGAAGATGTATTACAACTATTTGATAAACTGAAGAGGAGCAAATCACCTGGACCGGATGGTATACATCCAAGGGTTTTGAAAGAACTGAAATATGAGATTGCAGACCTGCTATTAGTAATCTGTGAACTATCATTAAAATCATCTGTAATACCTTAAGACTGGAGGATGGCCAGTGTAATGCCAATTTTTAAAAAGGGTTCCATGGGTGATCCGGGAAACTACAGACCGGTGAGCCTGACGTCAGTACCTGGAAAAATGGTAGAAACCATCATAAAGAACAAAATTGCTAAACATGTAGATAGTCATGGCTTAATGGGAGACAGCAAACATGGCTTTAGTCAAGGAAGGTCTTGTCTTACCAATCCGTTATTTTTTTTTGAAGGTGTGAATAAACAGGTAACCGTATCTTAAAAAAGATATAGCGTTATTAGAAAAGGTACAGAGAAGAGCCACCAAATTGGTAAAGGGGATGGAAGGATACCCCTATGAAGAGAGGCTAAAATGTTAGAGCTCTTCAACCTGGAAAAGAGACGGCTAAGGGGAGATATGATAGAGGTCTATAAATTAATGAATGGAGTGGAACGGGTAAACTTAGATCAATTGTTTACGTCATCAGAATATAGAAAGACTAGGGGACATGCATTGAAGCTACAGGGTAACCTATTTAAGACTAATAAGAGAAAATATTTTTTCACTCAACGTGTAATCAAACTCTGGAATTTGTTACCGGAGGATGTAGTAAAAGTTGTTAGTGTAGCTGGGTTTAAAAAAGGCTTGGACAAGTTCCTGAAGGAAAGGTCCATAAACCATTATTAAAAGGACCCAGGATATCACTGCTTGACCCAATACAATCATTGAGGAACCTGTGTCTTTTGGGGAGACTGCTAGATACTTATGACCTAGATTGGCCACTGTTGGAAACAGGATACTGGGCTTGATGAACCTTGGTCTGACCCAGTATGGTATATCTTATGTTCTTATGATCTGCCACTGGGCCTTGTGGCTCCTAGATTGTCTGCCGCTGCAGCTCTTTTTGGAGCTCATCTGCCGCTGGACTCCCTGCCCTTTCTACTCCCTGGGTTGGGAGGAGATAGTTAAACTCCATCTTCACTCCTACCCCCTACTGAGAGCCTGTCTAGGCTCCCAGGAGACTTTCTGGCACTATCTTCAGGAGAAAAGCCTGTAGAACAGGAGGAATTCATTCTTCCCTTCTCAGATGAGGATTAAACTCTTTTAGATAAAGAGGCCTGATACCTCTAAATCCCAAGTAACTGTTCTCCAAACTCTTTTCTGCACAAGACTGCTGGTGCCAGTGCCAAGTGATACCAAAGGGGCACTACATAAAATTTTGGAGGCACCGGTTGGATTTTAAAATTATGTTTCTGTACTGTGAACAAGACTGGCAAATTCTAAAAATGGATTCTAGAAATATAGTGATGTTGAAGAATTGGTACAGAGGTGAGGGATTGATTGCTCATATTCTTTCATGCTTAATGGTGTCCCAGAAGATGTAAAATCTGATGACACTGAACAAAACTTAGAGGAAATTAAGTTGCTAGACCCTGGTATAAAGAAGAAAGTTGAAGTAAATAAAGAAACCTGCTTTGGGAAACAAGAGATTTAGGGAGAGGAGAGTGACCCCCTTGCTAAAGATGGATGTTTGAGAGTGTGTTGAATAATGTAGAATCAAAGATAAATGGTCATTGTATGCTGCTGAAGAGGTGGCTGCTGGGGAGTTCAGATGAGGGACAACACTGATAGAACAGTCTGCTGTGCTAGCAGAGCTGGAAAGTAAACATTTAAGGTGGAGATGCAAATCACTGCCTTTGCAGAAGAAACAAGGGTAACATTTGCTTGCATTCATTTCTATTATTAAGATTTAACTTTAAATCTATACGGAACAGTGTAGGGGAATAAAGTGCACATTTTAGACAGAGGTGGAGAAGTAAATACTAGGGCCAATGGAAGTTGCTCACCCTAAGAGAAATTGTATCAGATAAACAGGTGCTCGTATTTAAAGAAAATAAAAGGGTAAAGAGAGATGAACGAGTTTAGGATTTAGACAGAAGCTATTAAGCTTCTTAATTTAAAACAGCTTCTCCTGAAGATGGTGTTGGAAGGTCTCCTGAGAGCCTGTACAAGTTTGGAATAAAGCCAGCAGAGAGTCTCCTGCAGACCCACTTGGAGGTAAAAGTGAAAATAGGGCAGGCAGGCAGTCTTCTTCCCAACCTAGTGAGCAGAGATGGCAGCAGAGAGACTCTGGAGAGCCTGATCCAGGCTTGGAAGTCTAGCATCAGATCAGCTCATTAGGAGCTGCTGCAGCAGAAGAGAATCCAGGAGCCACAAGGCCCAGGACTGGCTCAGTGGCAGAACGGCTCATTGTGAAACTGCAGTGGAAAATCAGCTCCTGGGGAAGTAGCAGCAGAGAATCTTTTCTAGAGTGAGCTACAGCAGCAGAATCAGCTCCAGGGGAAGCTGTGGTGGCAGAATCAACTCCAGAGAGAGCTGCAGAGGCTGAGAGTCCATTCCAGACCAGGAGCCAGACCCAGGGGGTCAAGTAGCAGATCAGTTGTTCCTGATTCGACAGGAGTACAAACCCCTCTCCAGACTGGAGGAGAGCTTGGAGGAGGCTAAGCCAAGGCTACAGTCTCAGCGGTTCGACAGAACTACAAAACCTCTCCTTTCACAAGCAGCCACTGGTCCAGAGCTCCAGCAGTGGGTGAGACTTGGAGCTGGTGGACAAAGGGAAAGGGAGGGGAGTTAGGATACAGGTTAATAAGGTTAAATCCATAATCTTTAAAGGTTTACTTGCGTCATTACGTAAAAGGTTATAGTTGGTTGTTTGAACTGCCTTATCTCTTATCCTATATAGCTGTTTCATTTTACCTACTTGAACCACTTATCATAATACGGGTTTTACATATTGCACTATTTTATCATAATATTTGATGTATATATTTTGTATAAAAATTGTAAATACTATTTAAGCCCACCTTGTTCATAGCAGAGGTTTTTTTGAGAGGTTTCCAGGGATAAAAGGAGGGAAATCCTACCTGTTAACACCTTTCTTCCCCAGTTGGAGGCACCAGGTCCCAAACGGACAAGAATCGACAGAGCCCACCCTTGAGGGGACTCCAGCCAGGCCGATCCTGGACCCATAAGCGCACTGAAAGGGGCGCTACACATAGTTTTTGGTTGGTCTTCCCTAAGTATATAACTTTGCATTGTCTACATTAAATTTCATTTGTCATTTGGACACCCAGTCTCCCAATTTATTAAGGTCCCCTTGACTTTGAATAATTTTGTGTTATCTGCAGATTTGATCACTTCACTCGTTATTCCTATTTCCAGGTCATTTATGAAGATTCCTAACAGGGGCTGTAGAGGTCAAACAATGGTAAGGATTTGAGGGTTTATTTTTATTAAATTGCTAGTTCACTGATTGGGAGCTCTTAAAAGGGTGTTTGTATGTTTATAAAGCAAAGTTACTTTCTTTTTGGTGCTTTAGTAGAAATTTCCTTGAGTAGAGTAGGTTGTTGAACTCTAGTAACCTTCTCAGCTTTGGGAACTGCTGACACCTAATCAGGAGTTAGTGGGCCTGATTACCTGAGAGCAGCTGAGGCCTACATAAAAGGCTCCAGAGCCCTGCCCTGTTGAGGCATTCCTAACAGGGGCTCTACAGGTCAAACAACGGTAAGGATTTGGGGGTTTATTTTTATTAAATTGCTAGCTCTCTGACTGGGAGCTCTTAAAAGGGTTTGTTGTATATTTTTAAAGCAAAGTTTATTTATTTATTTTATTTATTACAATTTCTTATATACCGCACTATTTGGTATCAGCGCGGTTTACATTATAACATAACGACCATGACAACAAACTGTTTGGTTTTACATCGAACAGGGGTCCAAACATGGATAACAGGGGTCACTATATAAATGAGATATTTACATGGTATGAGTAACTTGGATAACAGGGGTCAATTATATACATGAGATATTTACATGGCAATGAGTACAAATATCATAATGAAAGTGAGGGTTGTTTCCAAAGTGGGTCATTTCTTCAGAGGGGATGTCTAGGTGCCATTGGTAGTTGGGTAGCATTGCAGGAAAAGATGGTATTTGAGAGCCTTCCTGAACTGCGATAGGTCGGCGATAGCCCTGATGTCAGGGGGTAGAGCATTCCAGCATTTAGGTACATAGTATCTGAAAGTCCTGTTTGTGGTTGATATGTTGCACTTTGACGATGCCTTTGGTGTTACTAGTAGGTTTATGGCTATCGCTCTTCTGGACCTGTTGGGGGGCTCCATGTGAATAAGATCCATGAGTGAAGGGGATGAAATACCTTTGATTGCCTTGAATGCTAGGAGTAGAGTCTTAAAGATGATTCTCCCATGGATAGGTAACCACTGAAGTTTTTTGAGAATGGGGGTCACGTGGTCACTTCTGGCTGCTCCGTGTAGGACCCTTGCTGCAGCATTCATGGCCAGCTGTAATGGAGCCAGTGTGGATTGAGGGAGCCCTTGTAAGATGGCGTTTGCAAAGTCGAAGTGAGGCAGTATTAGCGCTTGGTATATGGTCCGGAAGTCATCTGGGTCTAGCAGGGATCGCAGATGCCTGAGTGAGCGGATTTTGAAGTATACAGCTTTGACAATGTTGTTTATGTGGTGTTTCATATCCAGGCGTTGGTCCAACGTAACTCCAAGGTATCTACTTTCTTTTTGGTGCTTTAGTAGAAATTTCCTTTAGCAGAGTAGGTTGTTTAACTCTAGTAACCTCCTCAGCTTTTGGGAACTGCTGACACCTAATCAGGTGTTAGTTCCCTCCCTACCCACTCTGACTCCCATCCACCCCTAGTAAGCAGTCTTGCTTTATAGGGCACCTCCCCATTTAACAAAGCACAGAGACTTGGACCAGCACATTTTGAATATAATTAAAGAGATTTCACTGCTTTTTCTCTGAAAGGACAGCTGGGAAACTGGCTGGTACTTGGTAGATCTCTCTCTTATGCTTTAACAGTTACCTAAGCTCCACGAACAGAACAATGGCTGGGAAAAATCGTATCGCTAAAGCTGTTGCCCCTGTTACAGCCTCTGCCTCTGTCCAGACAGAGGTCCTAATGCCAGTTGAAGGACCGGTTCCATGTGCAGGGTGCCTGCATGCTGAAGCTCTGAGGAAACAAGTGGAAGAATTCAGAGAGGAGGTGGCGAGGCTGAGCAGCATTCAAGACAGTGAGAAGTACATTGATGAGATGCTTCTTGCAGCAACCAAGCTCTCCAGCAGAGGAGAAGATGGGTGCCAACAGAATGTCGATTGTTTGGTCACAAGTCACCAGGGCCTACCAAATCACCAATCCAACTTCTCCAGCCCTTGAATTGAAGAACCATTATGTAGCCCTGGAAATGGAGGAGATGAAAGCATCCCTGGAAAGGGAAGAACCAGAGCTCAAGTACCCCAAAGTTGCAGAATCAGTGACAACAAGGAAGCGAAGGGTAGTGATGGTTGGAGACTCTCTTCTGAGGGGTACTGAGGCATCCATCTGCTGACCAGACTTGATGTCCAAAGAGGTATGCCGTCTGCCAAAATCCAAGATGTTATGGAGTGTTTGCCGAGACTCATCAAGCACACTGACTATTACCCAATGTTGCTAATCTATGTTGGAACAAATGATACTACCAGGTATCCCTCGGAATGTATCAAAAGTGACTTTATGGCTCTGGGACAGAGGGTGAAGCAGTTAGGTGCACAGGTGGTGTTCTCTTCAATCCTCCCTGTTGAGGGTTAAGGCCAGGGCAGAGAGGCTCGCATCCTGGAGATGAATGCATGGCTGCGTGGATGGTGTCATCGAGAGCGTTTTGGTTTCCTAGACCATGGGGTGCTGTTCCAAGGGTTGCAGAGCAGAGATGGCACCCATTTGTCCAAGAAAGGTCAACGCGTCTTCGGTAGTAGACTGGCTAATCTACTGAAGAGGGCTTTAAACTAGATTCATTGGGGATGGGTGAAGAAAGCCCCCAGGTAGGTGAAAGCCCCCAGGTAGGTGATACATTAAATACCTTTATGGAAATGGGTAACAGGGGTAACATATAGAAAGCAGTGTGTATAAATACCCGTAGCATGGGAAATAATATCCCTGATGTTGAAGCTTTGGTGGGAGTGGCTGACTTGGATTTAGTGGCAGTTACAGAAACATGTCTCACAGAAAACCATGATTGGGATGCAACTATACCTGGCTATACTTTATTCTGAAAGGACAGGATAGGAAGAAAGGGAGGAGGAGTGGCACTATATGCAGAAACTACTATTAAAGCTTTGGAATTACAGAGCTTAAAAGGGAGAGAGGAGACGTGGGTTAAACTAGAAAGAGGGAAAGAGAAATCTGTTTGCATTTGTGTGATATACAGACCTCCCTCACAAGAGGAAGAGGTGGACAGAGAGTTAATTGAAGACATATGCAGCATTGCTAGGAAAGGGGAAGTGCTACTGATAGGAGATTTCAATATGCCAGATGTTGACTGGCACATTCCTGCTGTAGTATCACCTAGAAGTAAGGAGATCCTGAATTCTCTACAGGGAAAACTATTCAATTGGTAACAGACCCCACACGTGAAGGGGCCATACTGGATTTGGTGCTTACCAATGTTGAAAGTGTTTCTGATGTTGTAGTGGGAGATCATTTTGCATCCAGTGATCACCAGATAGTGTGGTTCAATATAAGGACTAGGGCTGTTAGAATCCATTCAAAGGTGAGGATCTTAGACTTTAGGAAGACTAACTTTGCCAAGATGGGCCAATACCTCAGGGAGTAGTTAGTGGGAACAGCTGGGGGATGTAGAAGAATAGTGGGCAAAACTGAAAGGGGATATTTTAAGGGCAGCCAACCTTTTTGTTAAAATGGTAAATAAAGGTAAAAGGAAAAGGAGACCGCTATGGCTTTCGAAAGAAGTGGCTGAAAAAGTGAAGAAAAAGAGGGAGGCCTTCATGAAATATAAGCGATCACAGAGAGAGGAAGACAGGCATCTATATTTGGAAAAACTTACAGAAGCTAGCAAAGTAGTCAGGAAGGCAAAGATTCAAAAGGAGGAGGAAATAGCCAATGCAATAAAATGGGGGGATAAGACATGTTTCAGATATGTTAGTGAGAAGAGGAAGGGCAAAAGCGGTATTGTCAGACTCAAGGGTGCAGGGGAGGAATATGTAGGAGCTGATAAGCATAAAGCGGAATTGCTTAACAAATATTTCTGCTCTGTGTTCACAGATGTAGAACCAGGAGCAGGACCTCAGAAAACACCCACAAACAGGAACAGAAGAGAGGGACATCTTGAACAATTTTCAGAAGACTGTGTTCGTGAGAAGCTAGCTCAACTTAAAGTAGACAAAGCGATGGGACTGGAAGGGATACACCCTAGAATACTGAGGGAACTTGGGGACGTTCTAGCAGCTCCACTGACTGATCTTTTCAATGCCCCGTTGGAGTTGGGAGTGGTGCCAAACGACTGGAGAGAGGCTCATTTGGTGCCTTCACACAAAAGCGGAAGTAAGGATGTGGTTGAAAACTACAGGCTGGTTAGTTTAACTTCAGTGGTGAGTAAATTATTGGAAATGCTGTTGAAAGAGAAAATAGTGAGGTTTCTGGAGTCCAGCAGATTACAGGATCCAAGGCAGCATGGATTCACCTGAGGCAGGTTTTGTCAGACAAACCTGATTGATTTCTTTGACTGGGTGCCCAGAGAGTTGGACCGAGGGAGAGCCCTGGATGTGGTGTATTTAGATTTCAGTAAAGCCTTTGACACTGTTCCTCACAGGCGACTTATAAACAAACTGAGCACCCTAGGGATGGACCCTAAAGTTACTGCTTGGGTTAGAATTTGGTTGGGTGGGAGGCGACAAAGAGTACAGGTAAATGGAGCTCACTCTGAGGAGAAGGATGTTACCAGTGGTGTGCCCCAGGGATCTGTCCTTGGTCCGATTCTTTTTAACATCTTTCTTAGTGATATAGCGGAAGGACTGTCGGGTACGGTTTGCCTCTTTGCGGATGATACCAAAATCTGCAATAGAGTAGACACCCAGGAAGGTGTAGATAACATGAGGAGGGATCTAGCTAAGCTTGGAGAATGGTCTAGAATTTGGCAGCTGGGATTTAATGTTAAAAAAATGTAAGGTCATGCATTATGGCTGCAGCAATTCAAGGGAGTAATATAGTATAGGGGGTGAGGTACTTTTGTCCAGTAAAGAAGAGTGGGACCTAGGCGCGGTTGTGTCTGATGATCTTAAAGTAGCTAAACAGGTAGAAAAGGCAACGACAAAAGCTAGAAGGATTCTTGGGTGCATACGGAGAGGAATGGCTAGCAGAAAAAAGGAGGTGATAATGCCTCTGTATAAGTCTTTGGTGCGACCTTATTTGGAGTATAGTGTTCAATTCTGGAGACTGTACCTTCAAAAGGATGTGAACAGGATGGAGTCAGTGCAGAGGGTGGCTACTAAAATGATTAGTGGTCTTCATTATAAAGCATATGAGGACAGACTTAAGGATCTTAATATGTACACCTTAGAGGAAAGGCGGGATAGAGGTGATATGATTGAGATGTTTAAATACCTCTGTGGCATAAATGTTCAGGGAGAGAGCCTCTTTCAATTGAAGACAAGTTCTGCTATGAGGGGACATGTGATGAGGGTGAAGGGAGATGATTCAGGAGTGATATGCGGAAATATTTCTTTACGTAAAGAGTAGTGGATCTGTGGAATAGTCTTCCAGTGGAGGTGGTAGAGATGAGGACAGTAACTGAATTCAAAAAAGCATGGGACAAACACAGAGGGTCTCTAAAGGTAAAAAGGGGACTGTTGTAGTTGTTGATATAGAAGGACAGACTAGATAGGCCATGTGGTCTTTTTCTGTCATCATATTTCTATGTTTCTATATTTCTAAGATGTTAAAAAGCAATGGGCACTGCACCAATCTCTTTGGTACTCCACTATTCCTTATCATATTGATAGACCAGTCCAGAAAAGTGGGTTGTGTTCCCCTACAAGCAGTTTGTTGGGGACAAAGAACTAATGAAAAGCTCAGGTTTCAAAGACATCACTCCCATGCCTCTATCCTCCTCAGCCACAAGAGGACTCTTCAGTATTTCTTTGTCTCCAGCAGATGGTGGATGGATTTTCTCCACTCTGAATTAAATCTAAATAATTGAAAGGAAAAGATTGATTTAAATGCTCATGAATGACCACCTTGAGCATGACGTGGGATGCTCCACTAGACTGTGGTCTTTTTGATAGCCATAGTAGGAAGGAAAATTGGTTCAGCTTCATGCTTTTATCATGAATAGCCAGAAAAATGGATGGATTGGAAGGATTTGAAAGATTTCAGCAGCCTCACACAGCCTCAATGCCCCCTCCCTCCTCCTCTGTCCCCCTTGCTTTCTCCTGAAGATTTCAGAAGGGTCTCAGAGGTACCTGCCTGTCAGCCACCTTAAACGTTGTGCCTGCAAAGTGAAAGAAACAGTTTCAGGGGAGTATAGCTGAGCCCGGCACAGATTTCTGTCTGGGGCTTTCAGGTGGTGAGTACCAGGGCTTGATCTTGCCATTGTTCTTGTTGGCAGCTCCCAATTCTGCGCATCTGAGGTACAATTTGGGGTGGACCGCTGGCAAATGTCATGGTGTGGTGGTTTCCTGCGATTTTCTGCAAACATGCCTAGCGATCGCATGGTCGTAATGCCTGTTTTGCTAGTATTCCTTCCTGGATTTCTGATCATTTTCTTCAGCTTAATTCCTTAAAGTCTGCTGCTATCTGGTTTCCTTTCAGCAGTTCTGTCCCAACATTTTTCCCTACTCTCTCTGGTTCCTCAATTCCATTTGTTGACTCAATGCGATACCTGGGCATTACACTGGACTCTTCTTTATTCTTTCATGCACATCTTGCCTCCCTTGCCTGTCATTCCTTTCTTGCACTCCATCAAATTCACACTCTTCGTCCCTTCCTTTCTTCTTCATTCGCTGGCTACTTTATTGTTTACACTTGTAATATCAAGACTATATTACTGCAATATTTCACAATTCTCTTGTATTTTAATAACTTTGAATAATATCGTGTCATTTGCAAATGTTATCACCTCACTCAGTATTCCTATTTCCAGGTAATTTAGAAATATGTTACAAAACAAAGAGCCCAGCACAGATCCCTGGGGTACTCCACTATTCACCTTTCTCCATTGAGAAAATTGGCCATTTAGCCCTATTTCTGATTTATATCTTTTAACCAGTTCCTGATCCACAAGAGTACACTGCCTCCTATCCCATGCCTTTTTAATTTCTCCAAGAGTCTCTCATGAGGGACCTTGTCAAAGGCTTTCTGAAGATCCAGATACAGTATATCGACAGGCTCACCTTTGTCTACCTGTTTATTCACACCTTCAGAGAAATATAACAGATTATTAAGACAAGACTTTCCTTGGCTAAATCCATGTTGGCTCTTTCCCATTATACCATGACTATCTACATGCTCAGTAATTTTATTCTTTATAATGGTTTCTACTATATTGCCTGGTACTGATGTCAGGCTCACTGGATCATCCCTAGAACCCTTTTTCAAAATTGACATCATATTGGCCATTCTCCAATCTTGAAGTACTAAAAATAATTTGAATGATAGTACACATATTGCTAATAGATCTGCAATCTCAGATTTCAGTTCTTTCAACACCCTTGGATGCATACCATCTGGTCCAGGTGATTTGCTACTCTTCAGTTTATTAAATAGCTCTAGTACATCTTCCTGGTTTATCAATATTTCCTTCAAGTCTTTAAATACCATTTCAGGCATGGGTAACTTCCCTACATCTTCTTCAGTAAAAACCAAAACAAAGAATTCATTCAGGGGGGGGCGGAGCCTGATGTCCAGCGGGATGGTCGCATAACGCTGAGGCTCCCGAGAGGCCTACTCAGAATCCTGAATTAACACCGTACATACTTGGAACTTCTACTCTGATCTTGCCGGGGCACATTGGTGAGATGGCGGGGACCAAACCCACGCACCTGGAATTTGGATCTCCAGCGGCTTCTCACGGCAAACGTTCCAAAACTGAACCCCCGTCCCCGCAAAAGGGGCTGGCCTTGCGCGAGGGCCCCGAAATGCAGCAGGAAATCCTCGCAGAGATTAGAGGGGTCAAAAACCTCGTGCAATCAAACGGTGAAGCACTCCGAGCGCTGCGGGAAGATCTTGGTGTGCTGCAAAGCAAGCTAGAAGGGCTTTCTTCGCGTCAGGACAAAATGGAGAGCATATTGGACTCCCATGCGGCCCGGTTGTCCCAACTCGACAAAGTTGAACGTCAGGTGCGGGCCTTGCAGAAAGAAGTGGAAGATGGCAATAATAGAGCGCGCAGCAACAACATACGACTCGTGGGCATACCGGAGGGAGCGGAATCGGGAGACATGAAAGTGTTTTTACGCAAAATCCTCCCTTCCCTGCTCCAAATCACCTTTACCAAAGATTTGGAGATCGATCGCGCTCATCGTGTACCCACAAGCATAACGCTCAACAGGAAGACCCCGCGGCCTATCATTTTTCGACTTTTGAGATATCAACACGTGGAGCAAATTCTAAGTGCCTCTCGGGCAAAGGGCCATATGGAGTTTGAGAGCCACAAGATCTCCTTCTATCCTGACTTGGCTAAACCCACGGTCGACCGCCGAAAGCGCTTTCTGGAATTCCGGCCGAGGCTTCAACAACTACAAGCACGCTATGGCCTGATGTACCCGGCCAAGCTCCGAGTCACGCTTCACAATCAGACAAGAACATTTGAGGACCCTGATCTACTAGCGGAGTTTTTGGATTCCAAAGAAGCCGACTTGATGCGCTGACTTCCAGAATATTCCTGCAAGTATTCTCATATCCGCTGTACCTGCCATATTGGATCTGCCGCAGCCCAGCAAAGAGTCTGGCGAGGGCAGTTCGTTTGCCTTACTTTTGATGATATCTGTGACCCGACTCCATCTACCCACAGTAGCCTCGATGAGTATCAGAGACAGTGTTAATTATGGACTCTGGTGTTTCTTTTCTTTTTTTTCATGTCTTTCTATTTCCTCTCTAGGGCCTCCTCCCGCAGACATATGGTCGCCATTTTCTTTGGGGGTTTTGCTTCTTCTCTAAGATACTTTGGTACATACTTTTCAATATGGGGTGTATTAGCCAGCATACTCGGTGATTATATCATTATTGCACAGATTCTGATTATGTTGTATGTTTTCAAGTGCCCTTACCTGAAATGTCTATTACCGATTGATGGCACCATGTAAGATTTTCTCATTGAACGTAAAAGGAATCAATAATCCGATAAAACGGAAGAAAATCCTAAGTTACCTAAGTCAGGAAGCTGCGGATCTGATTTTTCTCCAAGAAACGCATTTAAATTCAAAGGAAACTCTTAAACTCAATATTAAACCTTACATGGTGGCCGCCTATTCCCCAGCCGTTTCTAAGAAATGTGGGGTTGCCATACTGGTTAGGAAATCTTTGCATGCTACTATTATTGCGACTAGCTCAGATACAGAAGGTAGATGGTCCAGAGTTCACCTCAAGATAGGTAGCCTTGAAGTTACATGTATATGCCTTTACGCTCCTAATGTGGATGACCCTGCCTTTTTTGCTACCATTGCTCAGGTTGCGCAGGCCTCTGCTAATACTTCATTGATAATTGGGGGGGATTTCAATCTAGTCCTTGATCCCCTGATTGACAAACAGCCGCCTAGGACAAGTGGTCCCCCCAAGAGTCACACCACGCTTACCTCCCTGATCAAAGATCTTGCTTTAGTTGATCTATGGAGGTTACTACACCCCAATGAGCTTGACTTCACCTTCTTCTCTTCCCCTCACAAATCCCAGTCTCGCATAGACTTCTTTCTAATATCAAAACTGTTAGTTCCTCAGGTGGACACTTCAAAGATTCACTCCCAACATATTTCAGATCATGCTGCTATTTCCTTTCAATTACACACTACTGCACCCCAAGGGAATTCGGGGGCCTGGTTCTTTGATAGAGCCCTGTTAACTCAGCCAGAGTTCCAGTTAGACATTCGAGCAGCCATACAGGATTACTTCCATTTTAATCTACCCCAGGATACTGCGAATTGGGCTTGGTGGGAGGGCTTCAAAGCGGCCATTCGAGCAACGATCACTAGCTATCAAATCCGCCTGCGGAAACAACGCAAACAGCAGCTACTCATACTAGACCACCAAATAAAAGCAGGCGAACGAGTTCTAACTTCACGTACTGATCCATGTGTATTAATTCGATTACAGCGTCTCCGTTTTCAATATAATTCAATCCTCTCAACTGCAGCTTCTAAGAGTATTGAGCTTCAGCGAGGGACATATTATCGTGAAAATAACCGAGCCGGTCGACTCTTAGCCAACGCCTTGAAAGGTCAAAAAGAAGCCAAACGCGTAGTGGCCCTTCGAGCTCCACAGGGAGGGGGCATAGTGACCACAGACTCCGACATTGTAGAACTCTTTCGGGATTTCTATACCCGCCTATACCAATCTGAATGTGAGTTCTCGTCAGAGACATTCGAGCGATTGCTTTCTGGCATTCAGCGGCCGTCCCTCTCTGAAGATGATAGGGATGCGATGGACGAACCCTTCTCTACTTCAGAGATCCAATCTGCCCTAAAACGAACAGCCTCGGGCCGTGCCGTAGGGCCCGATGGTCTCCCGACCGAATTCTACAGAACGTTCAGCACAGATTTAGTTCCCTATTTAAAACTCTATTTTACTGCCCTTGCGGTAGATACATCCTCTTTGGGATCCTTTTCTGCAGCTAATGTGGTAGTATTTGAGAAAGAAGGCAGAGACCCGCTGCTAACCGCCAACTACCGTCCAATCTCCCTACTTAATGCCGATTATAAGATCTTCGCAACGATCTTGGCCACCCGGCTATCTGACAGGATGGCCACCCTAATTCACCCCGACCAATGCGGTTTTATACCCGGCAGATCAACTGCTGACAATGCTCGGACCTTGTGCCATGTGCTATCCAGTGCTGCCAATCTAGATCATCCATGGGTGGGTCTTTCCCTGGATGCCGAAAAAGCCTTTGATCGCCTAGAATGGCCCTTCTTATTTGCAGTTCTCCGATGGTATGGCTTTGGGGAGGGCTTCCTCCGATATCTCCAAGTCATGTATACTCAACCCGTCGCCAGTATTTGTGTAAATGCCATCAAGTCTCAGCCATTTAATCTCCAAAGAGGCACGCGTCAAGGTTGCCCCCTATCACCAATGCTCTTTGATCTAGCTCTTGAACCCCTAGCCCTCCTTATTAGACAGTCCGCACGTATTCGAGGTGTCCCCTTCAGTCATAGGGAGATTAAACTCTCTGCATATGCAGATGACCTTATGCTTTTCGTATCCCTCGATTCGGTTCCAGCTGTCTTGGATCTGATTGACGGATACTCACAATTATCGGGCTATAAAATTAACTGGACCAAATCTGTAGCATTCCCACTGAACCGCTGGGTACATGAGGCTGACATGCAGGCCTTTCCCTTCCTTTGGCAATCCCGCATGGTGAAGTATCTTGGGGTCCATTACTGTTCTCCTTTAGAAGACACTATCAGTTTTAATGCCAAAGAGGTAGTCTCCAAAGTCCGTGAGCTCACAAATCGTTGGTCTCCCTTATCTCTTACATGGTGGGGCCGCCTAGAAACTGTGAAAATGATGATAGTCCCCAAAGTGAACTACATTTTAGAAATGCTGCCATGCTTACTCCCGCTACATACTTATAAAGATATTGAGGGCCTTCTCGTCCGTTATCTCTGGCAGGGCAAGCCACCAAGGATAGCTAAACAAAAACTACAGTCTGCAAAGGAAAGAGGGGGTACCAGATTTCCTGATTTTCTTAGATATCATCAAGCCTTCCTACTTAAGCAAGGTGCCCGATGGCTAGATGCCTCAACAGACAGCAGACCAGTTTGGCTTGACATAGAAGAGGAGCTTAGTAGCCCAATTCCGTTGACCCATCTCCCCGGTATGTCCTATCAAGTAGACACCCGCCATCCACCAATGATTGTCGATACTCTTGCGGCCTTTAACACTCTCATTCTATCACTGGGCCCGAACGTCTGTCCTCAGGACGGACTCCCGCTATGGAATAACCCCAGAATTCAAGTCCTAAATAGAACGATAGCATGGAAACCCTGGTACTCAAGGGGATCTGGACACCCCAACAGCTTTTCTCTGCAGCTCATTGGAAAACCTTTTCTGATTTACAAAAGGAATTTGCGTTACCAGCGAAACACTACTTTCAATTGATGCAGCTTCAACACTGCCTCAAAAGTGCTCGAATCATGCCGCCCTCTGTCCCTACTGAGGACGGGCTATTAGAGATAGTTCACTCTATTAGTAGTACACATGGGGTAGCCTCTAACTTTTATAAAATATTATGTCAGGGTACAGACACGGCCACTTTTAGAGCCCAACAAGCCTGGGAGCGCGAACTGCAAACCACTTTAACCCCTGTGCAATGGAGCGTTTTCTGGAGCAAAGTAGTGCGGGTTTCCCGGTCTGCCTCTGTCACCCAAACTCTCTTCTTTTTTGCACACAGATGCTTTTATACCCCAGAAAAAATAGCCAAATGGAACACCACTGCTAGGGACCAGTGTTGGTCTTGCCATACTGCTGTGGGAACCTTCGCTCATGTTATTTATGAATGTCCTCAACTACAGGTTTATTGGGGGCGGGTTTGGGGTTGTATTCAATTTATCTTACACCTTCACGAGCCTCTCTCTTGGAAGATCGTGGGACTCCGCTCTGTGGCGGAGGTCCCCTCTCTTCCTAAGAAGGGTCGCTTTCTCCTTGATTTCATGCTGGGTATAGCCATATGCTTAATCACGAGGAATTGGAAGGATAGCTCTCAACTTACTGTCAATGAATGGTGGAACCTCGTCTGCTTATATAGTAAATATGAGCAGATGCCTCGGAGAGCTATTCCCCATGCCCAAACTCACTCTCGCTTGTCTAAATGGCAGATGCTTAATGATTATGTACAATCTGCTCATTGTTCCAACATGCCTGTATAATGTGCACTCATCATGTTTCAGATCACCGTTAGGTTTTGTAACACAATAATGTAAGCACACGCCCGCTTCGGGAATGATTAGTTTTCTAGAGAAGAAGCAGGGGGGAGGGGGGTGGCAGGGGTTTACTTTGGTGTATGTATTACACTTTATGTATCTGTCTTTTAGTTGTATGTCTTCCTTTTCCTTTGTTGTTATAAAACGAAAATAAAGAATTTAAAAAAAAAAAAAAGAATTCATTCAGTCTCTCAACTATGGCCTTGTCCTCCCTCAGCACTCGTTTTACTCCTCTATCATCCAATGGTCCAATTGATTCTCTCACAGTTTTTTTGCTACAAATGTACTTAAAAAGTTTTTATTATATGTTTTCACATTCTCTCTTTGCCTGTCTTATCAATGCATTGCATATCACTAGCCTGTGCTTATGTTGTTTCCCCATTTTTGTCATTTGGCTCCTTTTTCCATTTCCTAAAAGATGCTTTTTTATCTATAACAGCCTCTCTGACCTCACCTTTAAACAATGCTGCCATTTTTTTGGCCTGCCTTCCACTTTTCTATTGCGTGGAATACATCTGGTCTGGGCTTCTAATATACCATTTTTAAACTATGCCCATGCTTGATCTTTAATCTTTGTAGCTGTTCCTGTTAGTTTTTTCTTAACTATTTTCCTCATTTTATCAAAGTTTCCCTTTTGAAAGTTAAAAGCCAATACTATGGATTTCCTTTCTGTCCTTTCTCCATTTATTAAATTAAATACGATCATACTATGATCACTATTGCCAAGTGGCCCCAACACCTTTATCTCTTGCACCAGACCCTGTGTTCCACTAAGAACTAGATCCAAAATAGCATCCCTCTTGTTGGTTTATGAACCAGCTGCCCCAAGAAGCAGTCATTTATTTCTTCATGAAATGTTATCTCCGTGACTTCTGGTGATGTGTGGCTGAAGAGCAGTTGCATGAAGGGGAGCTCCCAACATGAGTCCCTGAAACCTGCTATTTCCATCTCCAGTGGAGCCATTCACCACCCAGGAAAAGTCATCACCAACCGCTGCCTTTGACCTGGGGATCGAGTGCCGAAACAGCGAAGGGTATGCCCCACAAGCCCCCAAAGAAAAGCCAGAAAGTGAAAAGCTGAACGGACACTAAAATGCTGGTTGTAATGCAAAAATCTGATGGGGTGGCACACCTGGCAATTGAAATTTCAAAAGTTGTCACCACAGCACTGGAGGATCACCTTAACAAACTTCAGTCTACAGTGGATGGAATAAAAGAAGCTTTTGAGGTGCAGCTAACCCAGCTTGAAGAGGTGAAGCCCATGTAGCGGTCCAGGAAAACACAACTGCACAGCTGGAAATGGCAGTGGCCTGACTAAAGTAAGAGCAGACCCAGCTATATGACCACATGGAGGAGCAGGAAAACTGCTCCCAGAGGAATAACCTATGGGTGACAGAACTGCTGGAGAGCATTTCCAACGAAGAACTGTACCAATTCTTTCAGGAGTGGTGCAGTTGGGCCTCCAGGTACTGTCGGGAGCATGGAGATGTGAGTGGGCACATCGCATAGGCCCAAAAGCTGACAAACACTGCCGGCCCCGGTTGCTACCTGATTTGGCAAGAAAAAGAACAGATCTTACAGGAATTTCACCACAAGAAATCTCTGGATTATAACAATCAGTGCCTAATCCTCTTCAATGATTATTTCAGCAAAGTGGTGGCCTCAAGGCAGATATTTACGCCAGTCTGCACACAGCTTTTTCGACATGGGGTACTCTTCGCGTTGTTGTACCCATCAAAGCTAAAAAGTCACATGGAGGCAAAACTTTATTTTTTAATACAGTGAAAGAGGGGCAGCAGTTTGTGAACCAATGGATTAATACCAAGTCAGGGCAGAATGCTGCAGAGGAGCGGGCCTGAGAACTGCAGGGAATGCGCTGCCAGGCAAGGCCATGGCATTGTGGAAGTGATTATATGATGTATAACTAACTACATGAATACTGATGGGTTTTGCCCCTGCTAGGCAATCAGTGCCAATGGCTTACAGACTGCTAGTGAATTCCTGACTGATTGGGGAATAGGAGCAGGTGGGTGCTGTGTGTCCCCATCATGAGTGCAAAAGACAACTTCCTTGAGCTGTTTGCCCCAGCCTTAATAGCCAAGTAGCCCAGGTGGGAACCCTCTGGAGGGAGCATGTGGGATGGCAGAAGAGAGTGATTGCCATTATGAACTCCCCCAGAGACAGTTGTGCCTGTCAGCATGATGGCAGGGCTATCTGTGAGAATTGTGGCGTAATAGCCAGTCAAGACATCTGTTACCAGGATATGTGATATTGGTAAAGGGAGGTGGGCTAGAGGGGTTGAGCGGGGAGAGATTTAAGACTATTGTGATGAACTGGGTGAACGCATAGAGCAGTTTTGCAACAGAGGGTGGAGGGTGGGGGTGGGATACCCTGCAAACAACTACTCAAAGGGGATTAGTGGTGGTGGGGATCCACCAAAATGACACATTCCTGAAGATGTGAGGGACTTATGGGATGGGCAGAGAGGAGGGAACAGTTCTTGAGTGGGATTGTGTGTCTGATGGAAGAGAATGACTGGAGGGGGTGGTTTTTGGTATGGCTGGATAAGAGAGCAAGTGGGGGAGGGAGGGGGAAAGAGTGGGGACAGCAGGGAGGGTATTGTTGCAAAGTTGAACTTATGGGTATAGGGGTGTTGTATGTATGCTTTGAGATGCCTTGGTTAGCAGAAGGAGACCATGATATCAGATGATGGAGAGCGACACCTGCCAGGGACACCTGGGGAACAGTATAGGACCATCTTTTCTTTTTCATGTGGCATCTTGGAGAGATGGTGAGTGAAATGTCTTTTACCTCTTTAAATGTAGGGGGCTGCACACTCCTCAAAAAAGGGAACGCATGTTGACGTATAAGCGAACACTGGAGACACATATCGCTTTCAAACAAGAGACACACCCAACAGCGGTCAAACACAATAAACTCAAGCAAAGGTGGGTGGGGGAGGTGTAAGTGGCCCATTACAATTCTCAACAGTGGGAAGTAGCCATACTAGTGGGGAAAAAAGCTCCCTTCACAATACATAAATTAATCAGGGACCCAGAGGGGCAGTATGTTTTTTTTTTTTTGGGGGGGGGGGGGTTACTAAACCTCACCAAACTGGTACTAGGGAGTGTATACACTCCCAACATATATCAACACAGTTTCTTCTTAGAAATCATTGCTCACCTAGCCGAACAGGTGGCATACCAAGTGATAATGGGGGCGACTTCAACATGATTGCTGATGCATCCATTGACAGCAAACCTCCTCAGGTGGGAGCACAAGGGGCAGAAAGAAAAGGGGATTAACTTGTTATGTGCTGAATTTAAACTAATAGATAGCTGGCATATACTATACCCGCTGAACCATGAATTCACACACTATTCTGGACCACACTGGGTCCACTGCTACATAGACTATGTCCTGCTGCATGAACATTTCTTCCCTTGCATAGGGGATGCTGAAATCAACCCACAAACAGTACTGGACCACACTACGTACAGATGCACTTACATTTGATGGGCCGGATGGAGGCTGAACCCAGTCTGGACACAGACTCTGGCATTCAGGCAATTTCTTTGTAAAGCTTGGGTAAAGTACACAAATGAGAACCGAGTCAAGGATATGGGGCCAGCCACCTACTGGATGGCGGCAAAGGTGATATTGTGGGGGAGGATAATTGGTTACATATTGGCACAACAGCGCAGGTGTACTCAAACATTACAACAGAGTCTGTGTGATTTACGGGTGCTTTGGGATGCATACATCTGTGATCCGACTGCAACAACTTGGTGGAGACCTCAAGAAGGGAGAAATAAGGTGCAGACTATTTTACAAGGAGCCATGCAGAGCATTAGGATTTATAAGCAAAAGCTGTATAAATGGGGGGGGGGGGGGCAAGACAGGGAAGAGGTTGGCCAACCTGGTTCAACTAGCCAAGACTAAAGCTACTATTGTGCAATAGATGGGTTGGTTTTAGTGGAAGACAGGGAGATTCAAAGACACTTCAAAGAGTTCTTTCAGGCTATCAGGCAGAGACAAGTGTGGATGGGGAAAGGGAGGGTTTTTTTTCGATGAGTTGACCTTGTCCAAACTTACAGTGGAACAGAGAGAGGTATTAAATTGGCCCCTACAGCCCGGGAGAATCCAGACAGTTATCAAAAGGCAAGCACCTGAAAAGGCTCTGGTGCCCGATGGACTGGGGCCTCAGTTTTATAAAATCTTGGGCGAGCTAATCCTTCAACCCCTGGCTGCTCTGGGAGAGGCGGCGGTGGAAACCAGGGTGAGACTCCGACAAAGCGGAATCATACTGGCCGATCTGGCTACTAAATCAAGATCTCAAGAACTTAACAGTTTTGGCCAATAGACTGGGCAGGGTGCTACCAGACCTCATCCATCCCATACCAGAGTACGGCATGGCACATCTTATGGGCATTGACAATGTATAGGCAGGGACGGACTGGGGGACCCTCCGCAACAGTGGTGAGCTTAGATGCTGAAAAAGATCAGGTGCCATGGGAATATTTGTTGTGGTTGCTTGAGTTCTCTATAGAGACCCCATGGCACGAATCCTAATTAATGTGGGGCTCACTGATCATTTTGGGCTGCTATGCAGCACACACCAGGGCTGCCCATTGTCCCTGCTGCTGTTCATCCTATCCCTGGAGCCACTGTCACAAAAAATAAGGGCATCATCAACTTTACAGGGGAATATTCACATGTGCAACCCTAACTGATGAGTTTACGTTGGCAATTTGGTCAGTTCTCGGGACTCCAGATCAACATGGAAAAATCTGAGGCCCAGCATTTGGGGAGGGGGTGAACATAGGGGGAGATAGTGCTGCTTTTCAATGGTCAACAGGGTCCCTGAAATAGCTGGGCATCTACCTATACAGTGATTTGCAGTTAGTGTACCAGCAAAATATACAAGACAAGCTATGGCAGATGTGTGAGCTATGTGACAGGTGGGCTGACCTCCCACTGTCCCAGGGTTGCATTGATCTGCATGGTTCTTCTCTCAAAGAACTTGTATCAGTTGCAAATGCTGCTGCTCTGGATTCGCAGAGTGGATGAGCAGAGCTACCGAGGGTTTGTAAGGCGATTTTTGTAGTGGGGCAAAACACATTTGAATTAGTTACATGAAACTTATCTTAGAGAGAGAGAGGGCTGGCCTGCCAGATTTGCACACCTACAATGTGCAGTGCTCCTGCGCTGGATACACACCGCTTACACGGACTCGTCACGCTATGCACCCAATAGCCTATTGGCCACTTGGAGTCAACCATATAGCTTGATGAGTCTCCTACACCATCCTAAGGTGGAGCTGGCCTGCGCAGATTTCACAGACAGCTTAATCCCTTTAGGCAAGCCTGGCAATGGTGGGCAAATGTGCATGACAGAAGCTGGAGGGTCACTCTTTTTTTGCAAGTGGTAGGGAACCCGGGCTTTGAACCGAGAATGGGAACTACCAAATTCTGTCAATGGAGTTTTGGATGCCCAACAGATCTTGGGGACTTAATGGAGTGGGCCTTCAACATAAATTAGAGCTTCCAGATAGTCACTGATTCCATTATATGCAGCTTCACCACTACTGGACATTGCTTGACCCAAAGGACCTGAGCGAGGCGGGTCTCTGGGACTGTGACAAGGATTTTTGGAATCTATCACTATAATGGAACAGAATGGGGAACTGGTACCATATATTGCGGGAGGCCCTACAGGTGGCACATCTGACATGGCTGGGAGGGCAATGGAAGGAGGAACTAGGGGAAGACATTGAGGAGGAACACAACAAACAATGCTTTCAGCAAACACCAAAACTGTATGTTTCCACCTGTTATCAGGAAATGCAATTTCAAATTTTACACAAGGGCTATTTAATGATTGAATGGGTGGCCCAACTAAGGTGTGGCCACAGGGTGACTATGATAAATGTAAATCGCTGGTGGAAATTTATAGACATGCCTTTTTAGAATGCCCCAAACTTGCGTAGCTGTGGGGGGTGGGGGAGCCCTGAAACGTATAGAAGTCTTATTAAAGAAGTCAATTGAGTGGACCTATGGTCTGCTCCTTCTGAGAGATGGGGGGCCACTACAAGCACAAAGGTTATGAGTCAGTGAGGGACAGTTACTTATGCTGGGGGTGAAATGTGTTAAGAAACTAATTTTGCTACATGCTGGAGCTCTCAGGAAACAGGTGGAGGAGCTCAGAGAAGAGATGGCAAGGCTGAGGAGCATTCAAGACAGTGAGAAGTACATTGATGAGATGCTTCTTGAAACATTCAAGCTGTCCAGAAGAGGTGAAGATGGGAGCCTACAGAAGGACGAAGGTTGGACACGATTCATCAGGGCCTGCAGAATCACCAATCCAACTCCTCAAGCCCTTGAATTGAAGAACCATTATGTAGCCCTGGAAGTGGAAGAGGTGGAGGCATCCCAGGAAAGGGAAGAACCAGAGCTTGAGCATCCCAAAGTTGCAGAATCAGTGACCACTAGGAAGCAAAGAGTAGTCGTGGTTGGTGACTCTGTTCTGAGGATTACTGAGGCGTCCATCTGACGACCAGACTTTATGTCCAGAGAGGTATGCTGTCTGCCAGGTGCAAAAATCCAAGATGTTATGGAGAGATTGCTGAGAATAATCAAGTCTATTGACTATTACCCAATGTTGCTCATCGTTGGCACAAATGATGCTGCCAGGTATCCATCTGAGTATATCAAGAGTGACTTTATGGTTCTGGGACAGAGGGTGAAGCAGATAAGGGCACAGGTAGTGTTCTCTTCAATCCTCCCTGATGAGAGTAAAGGTCAAGGTAGAGAAGCTTGCATCCTGGAGATAAATGCATGGTTGCACGGATGGTGTCATCGAGAGCATTTTGGTTTCCTAGACCATGGGATGATGTTCCAAGGGCTGCAGAGAAGAGATGGCATCCATCTGTCCAAGAAGGGTCGACATGTCTTCAGTAGCAAACTGGCTAACCTACTGAAGAGGGTTTAAACTAGATTTGTTTGGGATGGGTGAAAAAAGCCTCCAGGTAAGTGAAACATTAAATATCTTTATAGAAATAGGTAAAAGGGACAACATCTGGAAAGCAGTCTCTATAAACGCCCGTAGCATGGGAAATAAGATCCCAGATGTTGAGGTTTTAATGGGAGAGGTTTACTTGGATTTAGTGGCAGTTACAGAGACATGGTTCACGGACAACAATGAATAGGATATAGCTATACAAGACTACGTATTCAGAAAGGACAGGGGAGGAGGAGGGGCACTATATGTAAAAAATAATATTAAAGCTATGGAAATACAGGACTTTAAAGGGAGAAATGAGGCAGTGTGGGTTAAACTAGAAAGAGAAATCCATTTGCATTGGCATTGGCTTACCAATGGGAAAAGTGTTTCTGATGTTATAGTGGGAGATCATCTTGCATCCAGTGATCACCAGATGGTGTGGTTCAGTGTTAGGACTAGGACTGATAAAATCCATTCAAAAGCGAGGGACTTTGTGAAAATTAACTTTGCCAAGATGGGGCAATACCTCAAGGAGTCAAAAGCAGGATGGGAACAGCTGGGGGATGTAGAAAAACAGTGGGCAAAGCTGAAAGGGTATATTTTAAGGGCAACCATCCTTTTTGTTAGAATGGTAAATAAAGGTAAAAGGAAAATGAGGCTGCTATGGTTCTCAAAAGAGGTAGATGAAAAGGTGAAGAAAAAAAGGAGGCCTTCATGAATTACAAGAGATCACAGAGAGAGGAAGTCAAGCATTTAAAAGTAAACAAACAATTCTCTCAAGTTGTTTTGTCTATTCCCCACCCACTCCAAGTTAACTATAAATTACGCTGTTTTATGTATTAGCCTGTTTATCTTGTTAATAATGTTAATAATGTTACTGTAACCAATTTTCTTCTAATTATGTCAGCTCTGTTATATGTAACTGTTACCAGTTTTGAGTTCCTTGTAAACTGCCTTGATTCACGAAAGACAGTAAATAAGCACTAATAAATAAATAAATAAATTTATATTTGGAAAAACTTAGAGGCTGGCAAAGTAGTCAAGAAAGCAAAGATACAAAAAAGAAGAAATAGCCATTGCAATAAAATGGGGGGATAAGACATTTTTCAGATATGTTAGTGAGAGGAGGAAGGGCAAAAGTAGTGTTGTCAGATTCAAGGGTTCAGAGGAGGACTATGTAGAAGCTGATGAGGATAAAGGGGAACTGCTTAACAAATATTTCTGTTCTGTGTTCACAGATGAAGGGCTGGGAGCAGGACCTCAGACAACACACACAAACAGGAATAAAAGTGAGGGGCATTATGTCCATCTGACTAACTCTCTTGCCTCTGATCCTCGCCGTCTCTTTACTACTCTTAGCTCTCTCCTCAAAGTACCTCCGCCTCTGATCCCTCCCTCCCTTTCTGCCCAAACCCTGACTGACTATTTCCATGACAAAATCCACAAGATCACCCTCCAATTCCCCACAAAGTCAGCTACTTCCCCTCTTCCCCCTCTTCACTCCCAACTTCCCCCCCCCCAACCTCTGCTACCCTCTCTTCCTTTCCTGTGATCTCTAATGAGGAAACTGCACACCTTCTTTCTTCCTCCAAACTCACCACCTGCTCCTCTGATCCTATCTCCACCCATTTCCTAAGCCCCATCTCCTCCACTGTTGTCCCTTCCATCTCTCATATTCTCAACCTATCGCTCTCCACTGCATCAGTCCCTGCAGACTTCAAGAATGCTGTGGTCACACCTCTCCTCAAGAAACCCTCACTTGATCCCACCTGTCCTTCTAATTATCGACCCATCTCCCTCCTTCCCTTCATTTCTAAACTACTTGAATGTGTGGTTCACCATTGCTGCCTTGACTTCCTCTCCTCTCATGCCCTCCTGGATCCCTTACAGTCTGGCTTTCGTCCTTTACACGCTACTGAAACGGTTCTTGCCAATGTCTCCAGTGATTTGTTCCTGGCAAAATCCAAGGGCCTTTACTCTGTCTTCATCCTTCTTGACCTCTCTGCTGCTATTGACACTGTTGACCACAACCTTCTCCTCGATACCCTGTCCTTGCTTGGTTTTAAGGGCTCTGTACTATCCTGGTTCTCCTCCTGTCTCTCTTATCGCTCTTTCAGTGTGCATTCTGGTGGCTCCTCCTGCTCTGCTATCCCACTCCCAGTGGGTGTACCCCAAGGATCTGTCTTGGGTCCGCTCCTTTTCTCTCTCTATACCTAGTCCCTTGCTGTGCTTATCTCTTCCCATGGCTTTCAGTACCATCTGTATACTGATGACTCCCAGATCTACCTCTCTACGCCTGAAATCTCTCTGGCAATCCAGACCTGGATCTCTGACTGTCTTTCTGACTTTGCTGCCTGTATATCTCACCACCGCTTGAAATTGAACATGGCCAAAACTGAACTTCTTATCTTTCCCCCTAAAACCTCCCCTCCTCTTCTTCCTTTCTCAGTCTCTGTGGATAACTCTGTACTCCTTCCTGTTTCCTCAGCCCGCAATCTTGGGGTTGTCTTTGACTCCTCGCACTCTTTCTCCACACACATCCATCTAATAGCTAAGACCTGCCGTTTCTTTCTCTATAACATCAGCAAAATCCACACTTTCCTTTCTGAACACACTACTAAGATGCTTATCCACTCCTTAATCACCTCCCGTCTTGACTACTGTAACCTACTCCTTGCTGGTCTCCCTTTGAATCATCTTTCTCCCATTCAATCTGTTCAGCACTCTGCTGCGCGGCTAGTCTTCCGCCTGCCTCATCATGGCCATATTACTCCTCTTCTCAAGTCACTTCATTGGCTCCCTATCTGTTTCCACATCCAATTCAAACTTCTCCTGCTGACCTATAAATGCATTCACTCTGCGGCTCCTCACTACCTTTCTTCTCTTATCTCTTCTTACAACCCCCCTCAGGAACTCCGCTCTTCTAGCAAACTGCTTCTATCTGTGCCCTTCTCTTATATTGCTTACTCCAGACCTTGCTCCTTTCACTTTGCTGCACCTTACGCCTGGAACAAACTACCTGTGTCTGTACGCCAGGCACCTTCTCTAACCCTCATCTAATCCAGGCTGAAAACTCACCTCTTCGCTGCTGCCTTTGGAACTTGACTCACCTGATCTCCTTTTTCTTTTTATTTCCCCCTTGTTTTATCCCTGCCTTCACCTTCTATGTTGTCTGTCTTGACTAGATTGTAAGCTCTGATGAGCAGGGACTGTCTCTTACATGTCTGTGCAGCGCTGCATACGACATGTAGCACTATACAAATGCTCAGTAGTAGTAGTAGTAGTAGGGCATCTCAAACTATTTACAGAGGACAGTGTACATGAGCAACTAGCTAATCTAAAGATTGACAAAGTGATGGAACCAGATGGGTACCATCAGGAATGCTGAAGGAACTTGGGGACGTTCTAGCAACTCCACTGACTGAGCTTTTTAATGCCTCTTTGGAGTCGGGGGTGGTGCCAGAAGACTGAAGGAAGGCACATGTGGTCCCTTTACACAAAAGTGGAAGTAAGGATGTGGTTGAAAACTATAGGCTGGTTAGTTTAACCTCAGTGGTGAGTGAATTATTGGAAATGCTGCTGAAAAAGAAAATAGTGAGGTTTTTGGAGTCCAATGGATTGCAGGATCCGAGGTAGCATGGGTTTACCAGAGGCAGATCTTGTCAGACAGATCTGATTGTTTTGACTGGCTGACCAAGGAGTTGGATGAAGGCAGAGCCCTAGATGTGGTGGATTTAGATTTCAGTAAAGCATTTGACACTGTACTGCACAGGCGACATATAAACAAACTAAGCACCCTTGGTATGGACCCTAAAGTTACTGCTTGGGTTAGAAATTGGTTGAGTGGGAGGAGGCAAAGGGTACAGGTAAATGGATTTCACTCTGAGGAGAAGAAGGTTATCAGTGGAGTGCCATGGGGATCTGTCCTTGGTCCGATTCTTTTTAACTTCTTTGTTAGTGATATTGCAGAAGGTCTGTCAAGTAAGGTTTGCCTCTTTGCGGATGGTACCAAAATCTGCAACAGAATAGACACCCAAGAATGTATAGATTTTATTTTTTTTATTTTTTTATTTATTTACATTCTCTTATATACCGCGCTATTCTGCATCAGTGCGGTTTACATTGAACAAACTGAAATTACATTGAACAGGGCATTATAACTTGGAGATAACTATTTTACAGGGAACATGGGCTATGGAGGGTTAAGTGGCTTGCCCAAGACCACAAGTGGGACTAGAAACCCCAGTCCTTCCGGCCCAAGGTTGCTGTCCTCTAGTGGGATTTGAACCCCCGACCTTCCGGCCTGAAGTACCTTGCCCCAACCACTAGGCCACTCCTCCACTCCTAGATAACATGAGGAGGGATCTAGCTAAGCTTGAAGAATGGTCTAGAATTTGACAGCTGATATTTTATGCTAAAAAATGTAGGGTCATGCATTTGGACTGAAATAATCCAAGGGAGCGTTACAGTATAACGGGTGACATACTTCTGTTCACGAAAGAAGAACGGGACCTAGGTGTGATTGTGTCTGATGATCAAAAAGTAGCTAAACAGGTAGAAAAGGTGATGGTGAAAGCTAGAAGGATACTTGGGTGCATATGGAGAGGAATGGCCAGCAGAAGAAAGGAGGTGATAGTGTCTCTGTAAAAGTCTTTGGTGCGACCTCATTTGAAGTATTGTGTACAATTCTGGAGACCTCACCTTCAAAAGGATATAAACAGGTTGGAGTCGGTGAAGAGGGTGGCTGCTAAAATGGTTAATGGTCTTTATTATAAAGCATATGAGGACAGAATTAAGGACCTTAATAAATATACTTTAGAGGAAAGGCAGGACAGAGGTGATATGATTGAGATGTTTAAATACCTCCGTGGCATAAATGCACAGGAGGAGAGCCTCTTTTGATTGAAAGCAAGCTCTGCTATGATGGGACATGGGATGAGAGTGAAAGGGACTAGGCTCAGGAGTAATATGTGGAAATATTTCTTTATGCAAAGAGTGGTAGATGCGTGGAACAGTCTCCCAGAGGAGGTGGTAGATATGAGGACAGTATCTAAATTTAAAAAAGCATGGGACAAACACAAAGGATCTATAAATGAAAAAAGGGGACTTGTAGTGGATGATATGGAAGGGCAGACTAGATAGGCCATGTGGTCTTTTGCTGCTGTAATTTTTCTATATTTCTATGTTTCTAACACCCACATACAGGAACAAAAGTGAGGGCATCTCAAACGATTTTTAGAAGACAGTTTGGGAGGAAGTAGCTAAACTAAAAGTGGACAAAGCGATGGGACCAGATTGGATACATCCAAGAATACTGAAGGAACTTTGTGACATTCTAGCAGCTCCACTGACTGACCTTTTCAATGTCTCTTTGGAGTCAGGGGTGGTACCAGAGGACTGGAGAGAGGCACATGTGAACCCTTTACACAAAAGTGGAAGTTAGGATGTGGTTGAAAACTACAGGCCGGTTTATCCTCGGTGTTAAATAAATATTGGAAATGTTGCTGAAAGAAAAAACAGTGAGATTTCTGGATTTCAACAGATTACCGGATCCGAGGCATTATGGATTCACCAGGGGCAGGTCTTATCAGACAAATCTGATTGATTTCTTTGACTCTGTGACCAGGGAGTTGAACCGAGGGACAGCCCTAGATGTGGTGTATTTATATTTCAGTAAAGCATTTGACACTGCTCCGCACAGGCGACTTATAAACAAACTGAGCACCTTAGGGATGGACCCTAAACTTACTGCTTGGGTTAGAAATTGGTTGAGTGGGAGGCGGCAAAAGGTACAGGTAAATGGAGTTCACGCTGAGGAGAAGGAGGTTACCAGTGGAGTGCTGCAGGGTTCTGTCCGTGGCCTGATTCTTTTTAACATCTTTGTTAGTGATATTGCGGAAGGGCTGTCGGGTAAGGTTTGTCTCTTTGCAGATGATACCAAAATCTGCAACAGCGTAGATAGCCTGGAATGTATAGATAACATGAGGCGGGATCTAGCTAAGCTTGAAGAACGGTCTAGAATTTGGCAGCTGAGATTTAATGCTAAAATTTGTAGGTCCATGCATTTGGACAGCAACAATCCAAGGGAGCAGTACAGTATAGGGGTGAGATACTTCTTTCCACAAAAGAAGACTGGGACCTAGGCTTGGGAGGATTGGCTCAGTGGTTTGGACAGGTTGCCTTCATACAGAGGCCCAGGGGTTCAATTCCCACATGGGGGACAAGCAACCTCAGGCTGGAGAGAATGGAGTCTCTAGTCCAATGGCCCTCCATTGCCTTAGGTACACTTAGATTGTAAGCCCTTCCAGGACAAGGGAATAAAAAAGTACCTATTATTATATACATACATATAAACCACTCTGATGCTCAAGAAAAGGGCAGTATATTAAGTGCTTAAAAACATTATGTGTGACAATCTCAAGTAGCTGAAAAGGTGATAACAAAAGGATGTTAAGTCTGTATAAATCTTTGGTGTGACCTTATTCAGTGTATTGTATGCAATTCTAGAGACTGCACCTTCAAAAGGATATAAATAGACTGGAGTCAATGCAGAGGGTGGCTACTAAAATGGTTAATGGTCTTCATTATAAAGCATATGAGACAGATTTAAGGTCCTTAATATGTATACTTTAGAGGAAAGGTGGGACAGAGACGTTTAAATACCTCCGTGGCATAAATGCACATGAGGAGAGCCTATTTTGATTGAAAGCAAGCTCTACTATGAGGGGATATAGGACGAGGGTGAAAGGGGATAGACTCAGGAGTGGAAGTATTTCTTCACGGAAAGAGTGGTAGATGCATGGAATAATCTCCTATTAGAGTTGGTAGAGATGAGGACAATATTTAAATTAAAAAAACATAGGACAAACACAGAGGCTCTCTAAAGGAAAAAAGGGACTGTTGTAGTGGAAGGGAAGGGCAGACTAGATAGGCCATGTGGTCTTTTTCTGCTGTCTTGTTTCTATGTTTCTACAAGTAAGAGACAGTCCCTGCTCATCAGAGCTTACAATCTAATCAAGACAGATCATACAAAAACTGGAGATTAGTCTAAATCATGGGGAATGGCAAAATACAGATATGTGATAATCAAGAGGATAAGGGGATCAGGATCTAAACAAAGCCTAGAGGAGGTGGGATTTTAGTTTTGGATTTGAATAGGAGCAGAGATGGAGCCTGACGTATTAACTCAGGTAGTTTGTTCCATGCATATGCAGCAAGGTGGAATGAATGAAGTCTGGAGTTGGCAGTGGCAGAGAAAGGCACAGATAAAAGAGGAGTGGAGTTCCCAAGGAGGGGTGTAAGGAGAGATAAAAGTGAAAAAGTAGTGATGAGCTGCAGAATGAATACATTTAGAGTCAATAGAAGAAGTCTGAATTGAATGCAGAAGCAGATAGAGATCTAGTGAAGTGACTTGAGAAGAAGGATTAGTGACCAATGGGTGAGTGGAATCTGCCAGAATAGGGAAAATAACTAATTGGGCAGAATGGACAGTTACCTGCATCGCCATGCATTTCAAGGGAATTCATTTTAGGAGACTAGTCTTCAGCCATTGGGCCACGACAACTATACAAGTGTTCAGAGTATACAAATCTGGGGCACAAGTGTTCAGAGTATACAAATCTGGGGCACAAGGGTTCAGAAATGCTGCTAATTGAATTTCATTGGTAAAGAAATGTGCTGAAATTCATCATGATTGAATTAACAGTGCTAGCAGAAAGAGAAAAAGATTGAATTGTGGTTAACATTATTGGCACCCTTGCATATTAGGTATGTTGTATACAATATCTTGAGAAATAATTGCAAATATTCCAACTATATGTCATCATAATATCTTAATAGTATGAGAAGGTATACAACAAAAAAAAGATGTTTGTGCAACTTAAATATAGTAATTTCTGACAAAAAAATGACCTGGACAGGAATAATGGCACCCTTCCCTAACATTTGGTTGCACAACCCTTGGCAGTGATGATAGCCTCCAAATGTTTCTTGTAGCCATCTATAAGTTTTGTACATCTGTCTGCTGGTAGTTTCTCCTACTCTTCAACTGCAATTTTTTCCAGCTCATGTATGTTTCCAGGATTTCTTTTACCAATGGCAGAATTCAGCTCTTTACAAAGGTTCTTGATGGAATTGAGATCAGGATTCATTGCTGGCCATTTTAACAGCCTATTTGTTGCTTTTTAAATATTCTTTTGTACATTTGGATATATGTTTTGAATCAATGTCCTGTCTGAGGACCCATGACCTTCGACCCAGATCCTGCTTTCTGACACTAGATATTCTGACACATTTCACTCCAAAATACCTTGGTGGTCTTCTGACTTCCTGATTCCTTTAATACGTTCAGGTCTCCAGTTCCTGAGACAGCAAAACAGCCCTACAACATTATGGAATCTCCACCATATTTAACTGTAGGAAGGGTGTTGTTTTTTCCTTATAAGCTTCATTTCTTCACCTGTAAATGTTTCACTGGTCTGCATTGCCAAAGAGATTGTTTGGTTTCATTTGTCCACAGAACATTTTCCCAGAAGGATTGTGGTTTCGGGCAAAGATCAGGTGTGCCTTTTTATGTCTGACTTTCAGTAGTGGGATCCTCCTTGGCTTTTGCTCATGAAGTCCTTCTTTGTTTAGTGCACACCTTATGGTGTAGGTTGAAACCACTACTGCAGATTGCTCCTGGTCAGCCTTAAACTCTTTGGATGTTGTACATGTTGTTTTTCCAACAGTTTGCACTAACCTTTGAAGACTTCTTGGATTAATTTCCTCTTCCCACCATGTCCTGGGATGTTCTTGAAGTTCCATGAGCAGAAAACCTCTTAATAACATTGCAAACTGTAGAGACAGAAATCCCAAGGTCTTTGGAGACTGCCTTGTACCCCTTTGAGGTTTGGTGATAATGACTTTTCTAATGGTCTCATTCCTGTTCCATTTTCACCATTGTTTCTTGTATTGTGAAAATGAAACAGGGAGTGAAAAATTAGACACAATTAGATGCAATTTTACTGCAGTGGGAATGTGGTTCTTCTGTTTAAACTGATTTGAATTGTTTATAAGGGTGCCAATAATTATGTCCCAGCAATGTCCCAGTTTTTATACTATTTCCTACTATTTCCTTTTTTAATTGGTCTTGTTTTATTTGATTCTTTTATGTGTCAAATATGTATGCATATATAGTCCAAAGCCATTTCACTTTTTTTCTGAAGATATTGAACATTAAAGGGTTGAACTTCAAGGGTGCCAATAATGTTGACCACAACTATAATGAACCAAAGAGATGCCCGAGTTGGAGGTTATAGTGAAGGAGGAATCAGTTAGAAATGAGTTGAACCATTTAAGGCAATTGAGAAGAAGATTACGATGTTCCGTGTCATTTCATCCCGCGTCATTTCATCCCACGTCATTTCCTACTGCATCATTTCGTACTGTGTCACTTCATACCTCGTCACTTCGTACCACATCATTTCGTACTACTTTGTCCTGCCACTTTGTCCCTTGTTACTACTTCTTCCCGCAAATATGGACGCAAATATGGAATCAAGTTGTCTTACAAATATTACACATATGGAATCAACTTGTCTCAGTAATATTACAAATATGGAAGCAACAGTCAGCTGGAGTACGAACACAAGTCTTGCCAGAAAAGCGATTGGAGATATGAAAGTGGCAATGGCAGACGTTGGAATTATACCAAGTGCAGTTATGGCATCTGTTTCTGCGCAGTTGAGTGATGGTGTCCTATTAACACTACCGAAACGTTCATTGGTGGCAAGAACTCTTCAACGGGAAAAACATTGCAAAGCAATGGTTTCCACTGGCGTTCCTCTCCCCACTCTTCCAGATAGTGTTTGCTTTGGAATACCTGCACAATATACAGATATGATCCTCTATGAGTCGGGACCTACTGATGATTGTTTGAATATTATGGATGGCATGGCACATGCAGACATTTGGATCGCAGGTGGAACATTCAAGTTTGTACCAAATATTTTCTTTCAGCTATACACAGTACATTTCAATTTTAGCGATGGTGTTAATCCTGCTGGTGTGTATTGTTTATTAACCAACAAAATGAGTAAAACATTCATACGCTTACTACATGCACTTCAAGGACTTATCCCGATGTCCTCACCTCAAAATATTCTGCTAGACTTTGAGCGAACTGCAATTAACGCATTTCACAATGCGTATCCAAATGCAACCATTACCGGTTGCTACTTTCACTTGTGCCAGAGTGTGATCTATAAGATTAACGAAGTTGGCTTGAAAACTGAATATGAAACACAAGATGTTGTGCATGAATGCATTTGCTGTATTCCTGCTTTGGCATTTGTCCCGCCTGATGATGTTGTAGAAGCCTTTGACATTCTAACAGAGACTATGCCAGAAGTGAACCGTCTTGATGAACTAACTACTTTCTTTGAGCAAACGTATGTTCCGGGTTGACGGCAGAGAGGTCGTGGATGTAACTATGCACCGCCTATGTTTCCCATTTATATGTGGAATCAACACCATGCTGGAACAACAGGATTACTGCATACTACGAATGCGGTGGACGGTTGGCATCATTCATTGCATTCCCTTTTCACTTGCCACCATCCGACTATATGGACTTTCTTGGCTGGATTAAAGAAAGATATACAGCAACAGAAAGCCACCTTCCTTCAAGGTACAACAGGAGTTGTCAATATTCCTTCACGTAAATATCGTACTTTAAATGATCGAGTAGTCCACGCTGTTGGTGCCTACAGGCGCTCAGAAATATTACTGTATTTGCGGTCTATAGCACATCTATCTCATTCCTGATACTTGGGATATGGAACTGGTAAAGTTCATCAGTAATTAGGGACAGAAAACCGATATGCCGTCTTGTATTCAATTCATTAATATTAACCTTTTCTATGTAATTTGGTTATGTTTATACTTTGCATGAAATTAAATACAATATTTGTAAATAGTTTACCACTGTTATCCAAGATCATGTAGCAAATGTTGTAAATAGTTACCCCTGTTATCCAAGTTTCTTACCCTGTTATCTGTAAACTCATACATGTTATCTGTACTGAGCATTTTTTGTTCTATGTAAACCGCGCTGATGCTGAATAGTGCGGTATAGAAGAGATCGTAAATAAATAAATAAATAAATAAAACAAAATGCACAAAGGAAAGGGAGAGAGTCAGGGGAATCTGAAGAGATCACAGGAAGCAGAAGCCTGGCGCTGCCTCCCCTGCTGCCCTCTCCCTGCCAGTCTCCTACCTGCTGAGCAGAAAGTCCTGCAGCCATTCTCCTGCCCTTCCCCACAGCATCAACTGCAGCCCTGATTTCCTCACTCCCTGCACAGCCCCCAAGGATGCAACTTTGAGCTTTGCTAGGCCAGAGTGCAGGCGCTCAGTTTCTCTCTAGTTCTGCTGGATGTCAGCACTGTAGTGCAAGCTCCGTCCCTTGCAGGAGGAAGTGATCTCACAGGGGGACTGCAGCTGTGAGTATGGATGCTGGGAAATGTAGTTCCATGATACTCTTTTTCTCAGGATAAAGATCACAGTTTATGCTCCTGTTTATGCTCCAAGTTTATGCTCCAAGTTTATGCTCCTGTTACAATGTACTGTCCAAGTTTAAACTCCTGTTACAATGTAAGCACAGAACAGTTTTCTGACTGTGCACCCTTGTTGTATGTAAACCGCACTGATAACAAATAGCGCGGTATATAAAAGCTGTTAAATAAATAAAAATAAATTACAATTTAATTGCCTTTGACTTTTTATTTGAATTACTATTTTTCTTATTAATTTTGGTGTTATAATATGGGACTAAATGACAGCATTATCTGATCGGTACGAAGTGACGCAAGATGAAGTGACATGGGACGAAGTGACGCGGGACGAAGTGACACCGGTATTATCTGACCGGTACAAAGTAACGCGGCACTAACTGACGCGGGATGAAATGACACCAAATAGATTATGGTCATCTAATTCAAAGGCTGCTGAGAGATCCAGTAATATGGTAAGTGCAATTTTACTAGAATCCAAGAATCGGTGTATCTTACGTATATTAAAAGTTAAAGAGGTTTCCGTACTGCACAGTGTTCTAAAGCCAGGTTGGTATGAATTCAAAAGGTTTGTTTTCTGGACAAAATCCCTAAATTGTGCAAATTCAATTTTTTCTGTAATATTGGTTAAGAAAGATAATGAGGAAATGGGTCTATAATAATTATTAGGGAGATTTGTGTCTTTGGAATCTTTTTTTAAAATAAGCTTGATTGAAGCTCATTTCCAGATGTAAACCAGGGCTTCTCGAGGGTGTTACCCTACTTTACCTGGATGTTATGAGTGTCACGGGTGTCTGAGTTACCTTAGATAAGCCACCAATGGAAACTCCCAGCTTACAGAGAAAATATTTTTTATTTTTTTCTCAGTACATTTTACAACTTCTTGAACCTTAAATTCAAATCAGAACTTACCAAAGGGGTGAAAACCAAGGGGTGAGAACTCTCTCACAAGGAACCACTTGAACAAGTTTAACTTTTGTAAAACGTTTTCATTTTAATTTGTAAAAATAGTGTCAATTACATTTTTTATAAATAAACTATAATAATATTTGTACTGTAAATATAGTCAAATATTTTCCTGTGAAGCAATTCTTACAATGCTTCTTTTCAACAATGGTTCAACATTCTTTCTTTCAAAAACAGACAAGTATAAATTAACTAGTTTAAAGCTTGAGATTTTTTTAATCCTCAGTTGAAGAAATGTTCAGTTCTAACACTGTTTTTTATCTGTAATTTTGCAGGTGAATGGGTATTATCATTCAGGTAAAAACACCTTATGTTTCAAAAAATTCAGCTACTAGTGCACTCATGTTTTGCAAAACAAAATATTCCCCTTTGAGTAATGGGATCCAAAAAGTTCTTAAAAAGCATGGTAATATTTTGGCGGCAGTACCTGGTTTAACTAACAAAACAGTAAGGTGTGTATGGCAAAGGGATTGCAATTTGAAGGAATGGTTGAGCCCTGCAGTATTATCACCTATCTTAGATGGGTCTCGAACTGGTATAGAGGCAGGACATGTGTGCTGTGGTGTGTGTGATATTTGTGGGATTACAATTACCGCTATGGACTTTGAGTACCAGGGAGTAACAGTCAAATTAAAACCTAAGACCACTTGTGGTTCAAGCAACGTAGTTTATGCTATACTATGCCCATGTGGTTTATGTTACATAGGTAAGACTACGCGTTCTTTTCGTATACGTATGAGGGAACATCGGAGCCGCCTGAATCGCAAGATTTTGGAGGCTCCAATTGTCTCACATTGTGCACAACAGGGTCATGTATTTGAGCAGTTACGCTGTTTGTGTCTTGATCAGGTGGATGGGGGAAGAGACGGTAGGACTTTAGACCAGGTATTGATTAAGAATGAGCAGAGATTGATTTATCAATTGAATACCCTTACCCCGAAGGGATTAAATAATAGCATAGAATGGTCGGCATGCTTTTAACTTGGGGCAATTCGACATAGGGCTTCGGGTGAAGTTAGTAGTGATGTCTAGTCTATAGGTAGTTTTTGACTATATATGTAGTAAGAGAAATGCCCAGAGCAATTGGTGATCCTATTCAGTGGTAGGGTTTGCACACACTGCTTTGCATATGTCTATCAGTGTTGAGGTCAGCTTTTCCTCTTTTTTTGCGGAACATGTGGTGATGGTAGGAGGGTATTCCTTTGACGTCAGTGTTGGGTAAGTGACGTATGAGTCCTTGATAGGTTGGTGCTGTTGCATCACATACTCAAGGGGTTTTAAAGATGGAGTCTTGCTCTATATTCCGCATGCGCGGCGTTTTTTGTTCAGTAAGGCAGTTACAGCTTTCATTGTAGTGAGAGCGGAATTGAGCCGATGTTTTGATTGAACGCGGGCAGCATCTGCGGTAAGGTTCTGATGATGGCATTTATATCTCTGTTTATTTTTTGTTAGATTGTGGTGGTGAATAGTCGGGATTGGAATGATGGTGATTGGTATGTTTTGTTTGTTTTATAGAATTTGCATGATCCCCTGAAGAAACCATTTGTGTGAAACGTCTTGATGGTACCGGGGATGTACTTTGGGATCCATGAGAAATACAGCGATATCTAGTCTTACAAGTTAAGTTTGCAGATGTTATTTGTTTACCCCTACAACACTGAAGAATAATGCAGACTAGTTACCTGTTTTTATGATTATTTTTGAGGTCGTTGATGTGATAAAGCACTTTGCTGCAGATTGGCGCAAGCCTAAGTAGCAATGCTCTTTTTTAACTGAGACCTCTGTAATTTATTTCTGATCCTTGCAATGGTGAAAGTGAACGAAAAATCTTTAGCACTGCTAATATGGCAAGCTACCAGCATGTAATATTAAACCCAGATATTCCATGCCGGGGTCATATCTTGTCCATGCATTGAATATCTGGAGTCACCACATAAGCCGCTCACTAACCAGGCAGAAGCAATATTGAGCTGCTGCCTGGTTAGCAATATGCAGTGAATGTTAGGCCAAGGTTTCTTGCGCCAGGCCTTCACTATATATTGAGCTACTGTCCAGTAAGGCGAGTGGTGCCACCTCTGCTCTACCCTGGAACACCTCGATGCTAAGCAGTTAGCATCAGGGAATGTGGAGCCAGCAGCTGCACATATTTAGTGGCACTAACTGTGTTTTGTTTTTTAATTTTTAAATGCCTTCAAATAAATGCTAACTCAGCAGCCCCTGGGTTTTCTTGGTAAGGTATGTAATTGCCAGGTGTTTGCCTCTGAGGCAATGGAGAATAAAGTGACTTGCTTGAGGCCACAAGGACTGCCAGTGGGAACTGAACCCAGATCTACTTGAGTTGTAGGTTGCTGTTCTAACCACTAGGCTACTCCTCTACTTTCTTTGTTAATGCCGTGGAATATCCTGTTCACTGTGATTAACGCGGCTCACAGCTCTGCTAACTGTGTTAATCACTTTGAAAATTGGGCCAGAAAGAATAAGTTAGGGAATAGTAGAAAAATGGAATATACAACCAGCAAAAATGAGCAGATAAGGAGGGGTACAGAGCTGCAAAGATTTAAGCCTGGAAAGCAGGAGAGATCATAGAGCTGGAGAAAAAGATCAGTGCCTGAAAAAAGCAGCAAGCCAATGAGAGTTGGATGCTGCAAGCAAGATCTTCAAAGGCTGAGCATCACAATGAGGGTACACAAAGGGACTCAAAATAAATAACAAAATAATACTATCAATAAACTGTACTACTACTGAAAACTAAATCCACAGATGTTATAGGCTTTTCATCAGGATATACCAAACTTGGTTTTAATAGACTAATGCTATACTAAGGTAAGTGTCACGAGTAGGAATGACAAGGTACCTATTCAGATACAATCACTGCTATTAATATCTCACATTCTCTGACCTTTGCTAGGGCAGTGGGAAAGCAGACACCAGATCAGCTGCAATGGAGGGGATAAAGGATATGTGAAGAAAAGAAGCTCAGCTCTTCGGCTGATAGACTAATCCAGCTTTTGCTTTTTAAATACAGAAAAACTGTATTGCACCAGGGTAAGATGAGACCTTGAGACTCAGCTGTCCTTGGCAATCACCTGATAGGAGAAAACAATCAGTATCTGCCTGGCTGCTCTGGCAGATTTCTGGATCTTGATCCCACTAGCAGCTTGGAAGTCAAGCCCAGCAGTATGTAGTGAAACATCTTTCCATGGGAGAAACTAGGGGCAATAATAACGCATTCCCTTTCCTAAGAGGCCTGATTATTGCCAGACATATACGCCCACATATCTCTTCTTGAAAATGTTAGCAGCATACAAATTACTTGTGATGTGCGTTGTGTGTGTATATTTTTCTTTTCTATCATGACTAAAATGAATAAAGTGAGCACTGCCTTAACCTATGAATTTCTTCTGTATTTTCATTCATCTAACATATAAAATATAAAATACATTTTCCACCATTTATTCCCACTGAACATATTTTTTAGCGCTCAGTCTAATTATACCATGGTATTAATATGATTCTCCCTCCCTATCTTTTTTTCTTCTACATTGTTTAATTCTCTTTCCTTTTCCCTGTAGTTTAACATATACATTTCTGTACTACACTAAAAATGCATGTGACTATGTAAACATTTTTCTGTGCAGAGTGTCATAAGTAGAGTAGCATATTAGCTCCAGTTGTATTTGCCTCTTATTTTACTGAACAATTTAGTTAACTCTATTGCTAAAATTAGTACTAATATTATTTTTAAGAACTGCCAGAATACTTATTTGCTTTCTTCTTCCTTTATAATGTTTGTTTGCTCGGTTTTTATTTGTTAGAATATAATATATGCAGCCAGTATTCAATAAAGAAAGGAAACATGATTTCTGTGGAGTGGATACACCAGGAGATACTGATAAATTCAATGTATTTAACAAATACATACATTTTTATGCTTGGACTGCCAGTGGGTGATAGACAAACCTCAATAAATATTAAAGGTACCTCCATATAAATGCCAATGATATCTTAAGTCTGTAATTTTACTACAGAAACCAAGAAGTTAAATATTTTGTATGTGTAGCCCTGTTAGTGTATTATTATATTAGTCCTCACACCAATAATATGGAATATTAGCAGTACTAAATATTTAACACTCCCCTCCACCCCTTCCCAATCACTGCATAAAAAAAAATATTCAGAGATGGGGAAAATGTTACGGGCTACAATTTGCTACTGAATAGGGTTTCCGTCTCATATCTTCTCAATGCTCCCTATTTATGTATTGAAAGTAGATCGGAGACAGAAATTAAAATCAATAGTTTGCATAGCTGACACAGTAACACAGCAATCTCAGGCGAAGAGAATCTTTCTTCAACTTTGGCAGCCTTACATCCACCACATAAGGGATGAACCTTTAAATCAATATTCATGTAAGTGCTTGTTTGACGAGGCTATAGAAATTGTCACAGTGAAAAAGCCAAAGGACAATAAAAGCACCGCCGCAAATTATACAAGACTATAGGATTAAACAGGGCAATATTGTATCATAGTTTATGTTTTATTTTCCTCTGCTAATGTCTAATATCAAAACCAAGACTCAAGAAATGGTTCTAGACCTCCTCAGCCTAAAACATTTATACCTTTAAAAACAAAAAGCCATTTCTGTTGAAGAATTATTTAAAATATCAGTGTATTCCTTTAGAACCACATTTTATTTAAAAAAAATATATATATATAGGTTGTTGAGAGTAATATTTTCCTTAAATGTAAAGAGGAACTACGTTATTATGTGAAAAATTGATGAGGTAATTTCCCAAGCTCTTATAGTTCATTCCTTTGTTTTCCAGAGATTTTGGAAAAGACAGACAAGCTCTGGTCCCCGCATGCGCTCTTTCTCCGAGTTGCTGCATACATTTTCCACACAAATGAATGACCCAAAAACATCACCATACCAATTTAATGAACCAGGGAAATCTGGTCAAGAAATTATGCTCTACCAGCTGCCTTGTTTTGATTTTAGGTATCCTATCCATGCAAGGAAAAAACAAAACAGTCATAAAGCCCCCACCTTGTACAAAATGACTTCCTCTTAGCATCCCTTCACCACCTCCCCCCCCCCCCCAGTCCTATGTTTTCTTTCAAAATCCCACCACTGATGACGCTGCTCCTTATCTGATGCCTGTCTTTTCTGTAGTTAGAGCTACAGAGAAAGGGCTGGGCATATTCTCATGGCTGTGCAAAGCAGACGACAACCCCCAACCAATTCGATACCGCAGTATTATGCTGTAACCTAGCTATTTTTAATATTTCCTTAACTGATTTGTAAGTGAATTGTGCTTAGATGGTGTCAGAACTTTCCTGTCAGCTACTTTGGTGGCAAAGAGAAAGCTTGCTGAATTATTCATAGAAGGCAATTTTCTCCTAGTTACTGAGTCATCAATCATGGTTGCCTAAAGAGCCTTGAATTGGCCAGCCAAGCTGTATTCACAGGTAGTGTGATTTGGGAAGGAGGTGGGGGTGGAGGATAGCAGCTATATTCAAACTAACAAGTCAGGTAGCACTAAAGTAACAGAAAGTATTTCCTTTACAGACTGCTAATGAGGTGCCAAAAATGCCAGGGATCTGATTTCCAGTGCCTCCATCCCCCACTCCTAGTATTTTGTGTGTGTCTGAACCCTTTTTTCCCCAAAAAAATATCACTCAGAACTGTAGCCATGAGCTTGGTTTTTGCCAAACAAAGGTGCAGTTGGATGAAAAACCAATGTAAATATTTGCACATTTTTGCTGGCAGAAATCCTACACTGAAAAGAAGCTCTTGAAAAGAGAAAAGTGATTTGATACATGATTGCATGCATTTACCCATGTAATTGAAATAATGAGAGATGATTGCTTTGAGCTAATAGTCATAAGTTACTGGTCTTTTTGTTTAATCCAACCATCATCTGTCAAGAGACTCACAGTAGCATTGGGAAGATGCACCAAGGATATCATTTGCATCACCTCAGACTGTAATTTGGTTGTTTTTTTTTCAGAGCTGATACAAGCGTCAGATTCTATACAAATCTCCCTGGAGCATAAGAGCTCCAGTGTTGTTTTGATAGGAGTAAAGAGAAAAGGAACACGTATAACCTTGCTCCAAGCAACTTAAATACTCTCAGGATCACAAATAAAATTAAAGCAGACTCTCTCTCTCTCTCTTTTTCCCCTCTGGCAGAGTTTTATATCATTGTTAAAATGAAAGAATCTCAATCTGTATCACAGTCAATGCATAGCTATACTGTAGCTGTTGGGATAGAGGAGAAAAGTAATTTTTGAGGACAACTTTCAAATATGCATACATGTGAGCTTATTATTGGAGCTAACAGATACCTTTGTGGCATATTATAGATCTTATATTAATTCCCCAAGCTCTACCTATTGTATTCATACCAGCTGTCTCTGACTGTTCAACCGTCACAAGAAAACAGGCAGAAACAATAGTGCAGCGATGAGTCATAATTTTGATAGTCTTGCTTAATAAGGAGGTGTGAAAAATGTTTTCTAAATATTGTAGCTCTGCTGTTGTCTATATGTGATTATAATGTTTATGCAAGCAACCCAAAACAAAGTGTACACAATGAACATCTGGCTACAGAGGGTTCTCTATAGTAAGCTCCTACGACGGTTTGTTGAACATTCCTCACAAAGAAATTAGAGACTCTTTTACATATGGAATAAATTCCAACTTCATAAATGTTTGAGGCAAACCCAGTGAAGTATGTGACACTTCTAGATGTGCTTCATATTTAGGTATTATTAAGAATGGATGTGATATTGCCATATTTTTCTATTCTCTGTCAAGGTTGCCTACTATCTGTGTGTAATAACAACTTGGATAGATGATAATTTTCCCCACAGGAGAGCATTGGGAATCAGTGAGATGGCATTTGAGTACTATTGCAAAAGTCTTACCTCCCCCGATGGTCAACCTATATATCAGTTACTCCATACCTGAGCCATATCAGTAGGTCAACTGCTGTGACATTAAAATGCTTTCAATTAAAAAAAAAATGTTTAGAGCAGTACTATAGAATTCCATGCAGAGGGAAAGCCAGTGGGCTCATTCCTGCTCTTTTGCATTTGGTGTTAGTAAAATCATTTAACAAGAGGTTTCTAGGAATCGCTTGCCCCCTCCTGAGCACATCAGCAAGAGAATCTTAAACATGTTACAGTGCTATGTCTGTTGAGAAACATTGCTCATAGAAAATCTGCTACATATTTGTATATTATTTCAAAATTTGCATAGAGAAACTTGGAACAATTTTATTCAAGTGATATAAATAGAAATCGGTTTCCATTGCATATGGGATAGTTCCATATCTCAAAGGACAGGCTTGAGTCAGTCCTGGTTTTGCTGCCTATGTATCCATGGCATTGTAGTTTCTTTTTTTATCCAAAAAGTGAGCACACAATACAATAGGTATAATGGAGAGTAGAAGGATTCTGGCTAAGTCTGAATTTAATGACAGATATGTCTTTATCCTCAGTATTTAGTTTCTATACATGATTTTTTTTAGAGATTTTTACAGTGTGATGGGGTATATAGAATGCTACCCATCCCTCTCCAAAGGGATCTTTAAATTAAATTTTATTGTTCAATGTAAATAGTTGAATCCTACTGTTCAATGTAAATGTATACAGATGTGTACAATACTGTTAAGCTGTTACATGTAAACCGCCCTTGATCTCTGGAAGGGGCGGTATAAAAGAAAATAGTTAAATAAATAAATAAAATTATCAACAGTCCCCTTTAAAATTCTGTAGCCCAGAGTTCAGGGCTTGGAGGGTGTGGCTTGGAGGTTAAGAACCCAACAGGCTACAGGAGGGGGAGACAGAAAGCTCCTTACAAGCCAGCCTAGGGAAGGAGTCCTGCTGTGAGATAGGAAACTCAAAAAGTGGATGACCTGTATTTTATTTTTCTGAACTAGCTTGTGAAATCAATGAACTTGTGAAAGCAATGAGCTGGCGAGGGAACGCTGATTTACTGAAGCACAATAAAAGTGGGCTTTGTTTGTTCCTGAACAAAAGTGTGCCTGGTCCTTTAAAAGCCCCTGGCCACCACACACCATGCCCTACCACACATGGTGGCAGTGGTAGGATTTCCTCTAACCATGTGACTGAGGACAAATCCATGTACCTCTAGGACTGTGCCTCTCTGCAGCAGGGCAGGGTATATATATATATATATATATATATATATATATATATATATATATATATATATATATATATATATATATTTTTTTTTATTGTATGAGCTAAGAGGTCTAGCCTCGCCCTAGTTAGGGAGCTTGAAGACAAGTTCAGTCAGTGTCAGACAGGCAGGGTTTTGTTTTGGCCACTAGAGGCCACTAAAGGTTTCTTGGAGCTAGAATGCTGCAGTATTAACTGAGTTGCAGAAGAGTGAGATGTGGTTGGTTTGTAAGAGACAGGAACAAGCCAGAATGGAGCAGCTCCTCCAGATTCCAGCAGAAGGACAGCAGCAATTTCCATGTGCCCTGCCAGACAGGCAGCAACAACAGCAGCAGCAGAGACTCTTATTCAGGCCCTACTGAGACCACCACTCCACCCTTCAGCGCCAGTGCTACTTAAAATGATGGCTGAAGATGAACCTGATCATTTTTTGTTGAACTCTGAGCGAATCATCCTGGCTGGGTGGCCGGAGGTGACATGGGCCACGCATTTGGGGAATCTGCTAACAAGTAGTGGTCAGGCTGCCTTCCAGGATGCCAACCCAGATGGGCATGCTACATACGCAGTTGTCAAGGCCTCCCTGCTAGAATGGGCTGGCTGTGCACCTGAAGCCTACTGCCAATGACTGAGAAAGGGGCAACTCAAGATAGAAGAAAGTCCTCGAAGGCGGTTCTATTGACTGAAAGATCGTGCCTGGAAGTGGCTGTAACTGGAGGGAAAGACCGAGCCCGAGATAGCCAAGATTGTGCTATTGGAGCAATTTTTAGAGGGCTTGACCATTCCGATGAAACAGTGGGTATGCCAGCCCTCCAGGCTTACACTTGAAGTGCACTGGAAATAGCAGAAGGGAATCATAAAACCCAGCCAGTGATTGAAGTGGACAGTGAGAAGGGGAAGAAGTCACCCATTAGCTTGGGAAGATGGAAGAGGAAACCAGAGTGGATATTGGCTCCCATGTTTCAAACTCCAAAGTCACCTCCTAAGCGAGGACATGGACCCAGTGACAACCCCTTCACCTGTTTTAGGTGTGGAGTCCAGTGACACTTTACTCAGAAATGTCCTCTGGGTACAGAGAAACCCTCACACTTGAACTTTTGTGAACACTCCCCACCCATAGGCACAGAACTTTGTGATTCCAGTAGAGCTTGAGTGGACCCACCTTCAGGCCTTGATAGACTCTGGGAGTTTGCGGACCCTCATTTGTCAGGAAACAATAACCCAATTGCAAATTGACTATGCAAAGACTGCAACACTGACCTGTGTGCATGGAGACCACAGACACTATCCAATGGTACAGGTTTCACTCAAGACTCTGACAGGGCAAGCCACATTTGAGGTCATGGTGCTGCCCTGGCTCCCATATCCAGTGGTGATCGGCTGAGACTACCCAAACGTTGGAGCGATATGGGCCTGACTAACTGATGGGTCCACTAAATCAGACTAGGAAGATTTCCCAGAGATTGTCCCCCAGAAGACCTGGATCTATATCTCTAGAATCTTAGCCTGCTAAGTCCCAAAGTTGGCATTGCCGAGAAAAGCTACGCTACCAACAAAATCTAGGGGTGGCTATGGGGGAGGGATCCAGGAAGGGAAAGCCTAGGGAAGAAACCCCTAGGGATAGCTCAGGGCTCAATGGTAGTGACCCAAATACAATTGTCCTTCCCAGAGTGGGGGCTGGGGGAAGACCCAGGGAGCTTCATGAGGGTCCAGCAAGAGAATGAGTCCCTTAAACATGCCCGAGAGCAGGTTTTGGAGGTGGATAGGACTTCAGTAGATAACGGAGAGTCCCCTGTAAGAATCTTTCCCTATTTTGTGCTAAAAGGAGTTTTCTTATACAGAATGGTAGAGGGTGTCATAGAGGGGGAAGAGGTAGTCCAACTGCAGGTGTTGGTCCATAGCCATTTGTTGAGGGGACACCTGGGGGTGGAGAAAATACTGGAGCATGTGTAACCTGATTTTTCTGGCCCGGGGTCCATAAACAGGTGCATTTACTGTATATTGAGTCATGCTTCACCTGCCATCTTCATAACCCTGCCAGAATCCGATCTGCCCCTCTAGTGCCTATGCCCATCATTCAAACCCTGTTTGAAAGAGTGGCCATGGACCTAGTAGGACCCTTGGTGTGAACCACCTGAGGCCACAAGTATATTTTAGTCATACTGGACTATGCTACCCGATACCAAGAGGCTATTGTTCTAAGGAATATGAAGAATACTATGATCGTGAATGCCCTCTAGGAAGTATTTTTGCAGATGGGAATACCCAATGAGATCATCATAGATCAAGGAACACCCCCTATATCCAAGGTCAGTGTCACGGCAGGAAATGCTAGGGAGATAAAGTTCCTAGATGAAATAAATGACTGCTTCTTGGAGCAGCTGGTTCATAAACCGACCAGAGGGGAAGCCATATTAGACCTAATCCTTAGCGGAACACCAGATCTAGTTTATGGGATAAGGGTGTTGCGGCCACTTGGCAATAGTGATCATAGCATGATCGCATTTGATTTAATTAGTGGAGGAGGGATAGTAAGGAAATCCACAGTACTACCTTTTAACTTTCGAAAGGGAGACTATGATAAAATGAGGAAAATAGTTAAGAAAAAACTAAAAGGAGCAGTTGCAAAGGTTAAAGACTTACATCAAGCTTGGGTGTTTTTGAAAAATACTATCTTGGAAGCCCAGACAAGCTGTATTCCACGCTTTAAGAAAATTGGAAGGAAGTCCAAAAAACTGCCAACATGGTTTAAAGATGAGGTCAGAGAGGCTGTTGTTGCCAAAAAAGCATCTTTCAGGAAATGGAAAAAAAAGCCAAACAACGAAAGCTTGCTGCGGAAGCAAAAACACAAAATAAAGAATTTTTCAAGTACATTTGTAGCAAAAAACCTGTGAGAGAGTCAGTTGGTCCATTAGATGATAGAGGGGTTAAAGGTGCATTAAGAGGCGACAAGGCAATAGCGGAGAGATTGAATGAATTCTTCACTTCGGTCTTTACTGAGGAAGATGTAGGGATGTTACCCATGACTGAAGTGGTATTTAAAGGTGCAGAAGAATTGAAGGAAATATCGATACATCAGAAAGATGTATTACAACTATTAGATAAACTGAAGAGTAGCAAATCACCTGGGCCTTATGGTATACATCCAAGGGTGTTGAAAGAACTGAAATATGAGATTGCAGACCTGCTGTTAGTAATCTGTGAACTTTCATTAAAATCATCTATGATACCTGAAGATTGGAGGATCGCCAATGTAACGCCAATTTTTAAAAAGGGTACCAGGGGTGATCCAGGAAACTACAGACCAGTGAGCCTGACATCAGTACCGGGAAAAATGGTAGAAACCATCATAAAGAATAAAATTACTCAGCATGTAGATAGTGTGGCGCTGCACCCCGTCTAGGCGGTTGCCTATAGGAGGCAGCGTGCCATCTAATGTTCTCTTTATTGCTTTTGCCCCAGAGCCAAGGCTTCTGGGATTGTAGTTGTCTGCAAATAAACAGTCCGAGTGGTTTTAGAGGCAAAACACAGGAAATTTATTTTTGTGGTCTAAACTTTGCAAACAAAAATCTTCTTTAGAAGTTGTGAACAAGGCAACACAAAATGAAGGATATTTTTCTCCACTCAAAAAGGTATCATACAGACAGTGCTCTGGCTTTGATAAAAATAAACTTGCTTCATTCAGCTTATGTACAACAGAAAGTATTTATTTCTTCCAAAGCCACAATTGAAACTGTTGCTTACTGGTTGCTAATACCATCCAGCACAGATATCAGTTTCCTTCAATGGTTCAGGGTTTAAACAAGGCTGCTTCATGCTTGTCTGTCTTACCCACAGAATAGCTGCTTCTAGAACACCTTCACTTCACAGTGGAACACTTCTTATAGTTTTAACATTTGCAATTCTCTTTATCTCCCAAGTTTCCAACACTCAGAGTATCAGGGCATTTAAATACATTGGCTCTGGGCTTTTCCAACTTAACCGTGGCCCCCCTTCACTCTGACGTTAGGCATAAAGAGCAATCCATCAAAGAATCAACAGAGTCCTGTTCCACCTCACAGGGTTCTGTTTCCAGTTCTTCATAATCAGAATCACATGCCTCTGGGTTTATAACCGGCTCTGAGAATGCAGGTTTAACTTCTTTTAAAAGCTTAAACAACTTTTCCCAGTGATATTGCTTCCTCTCCTCTGGGCTTCTATAATGGCTGCAAGGCTTTTTATCTCTGAATAAAACATTCAAAGGTTTTAGCTGTCTCACCTTGCTCTTGGGAACACTCTTTCTTTCAGGCCTTTCAAAAGGTAAAACTTCTCCTTCAGAGTCTTGTAGGGCTACTCTGGTATCTGAGCTGTACTCCATGGCTCCCCCAGGACTATGCCTCCTACCTTCAAACCGTGCTGCAATCTCTTCACAGCAAGGGCTTCTCTCTGAAGTGCAGTCTCCTGAATAACAGCTGCTCTGAGAGTCTCTTCTGTGTCTATCCCCAGACACTCTCTGCCTTTCACCACTGCCTGTGGCCAGCTTCCTCAGTCCCTCTCTCCTGGACGGCTTGTGACTGGCTCCATCACTGCTGCTGTAGCTGGCTCTGTTCCCGTGCTCGTTCCAGTACTCGTTCCTGTGCTCCTTCCAGTGCCCCCTCCTCTCTGTTTCTGGGAGCTTAAATGTGTGTGAGTGTCTTCTCCCCTCTAGCTCCTCCCACAGGTACTTCCTATCTCCACCCTGCGTTGTTATGGAGCTAGGGTGTGGTCTGAACTCAGTAGTTCTAGCTGTGTGTTTTTTTTCTCTGCCTGCAGTTTTGTACGTATGCTTGGCTGAGCTATTCCCTTGCTCATAGGAAAAAGTTTTATTTCTAGCTATTTTCCCAAGTTCTGCTGCAGCCTCGTCACCACACATCTCCGACCCCTTAAGCTATTACGGGCTGGCGCGCTAAGCCACGCACAGCCCGTAATCCTTGCTAGGATGCTTGGGTCTCTATAGTCTCTCACGGCCAGTTGAGCTCTCACTGTTTGCTCATGCCAAGGCCGCAAGACGTTAATGTGATACACTTGCTGCCTTCCTTTTCCATTCTCCACTAAGTAAGATACCGGACCTACTTGCTTTATGACTTCATAAGGCCCCTTCCAGGTACTCTCAAATTTGGGACTAGCACCTGCGATCATTACAATCACCTTTTCACTGACCTCTAGGTGACGCGGTTTAGCACGTTGGTTGTAATAGGCTCTCTGGCGGCCCTGGCTAGCTATTAAATTTCCTTCTGCCACTTGGGCCATACGTCGTAGCCGTCCCTTCAAATCTTTTAGAAATTGGGGTACCTCCTGCTCTCCTACAGTCGGTGCTATCCACTGCTCCCTCAGTATATCAAGGATACCCCGTGGAGCGCGTCCATACATAAGCTCATATGGGGACGTGCCAGTAGAGGTCTGCTTCTGCTCTCTACAAGCATATAACACAAATGGGAGCATTGTGTCCCACTCTGCCATGTTACCCTCCAGACTCCTTCTTAATATGTTCTTTAAGGTTTGGTTAAGCCTCTCTACCAGGCCGTTGGTCTGGGGGTGATACGCGGGCGTTCGTACGTGATGGATATCAAAGGCCTCCCATACCTGTGCAAGGTATCGTGACATAAAGTTACTACCCCTATCTGTCAGGACTTCTCGAGGGAAACCCACTTCACAGAACAATTTCACCATTTCTACAGCTATAGTATGCGTGGATGTATTCCGCAGAGGAACTGCCCAGGGAAACCTTGTAGCCTGGTCGACTATCACTAGTATGTACTGGTAACCCCGTGGTGTCTTAAGCAGAGGTCCCACTATATCTATGGCCAGTCTATGCACCAGTCTATGACGGGTATCGATATCATAGGTACCTCCGGTGGGTGGCTTGCCATGACCCGCTGGCAGGAAGGGCAAGACGCACAAAATTTAGAAGTCTCCCTAAAATCTCCCGGCCAATAGAAGCGGGCTAGGATTTGATCCAATGTGCCCTGTATCCCTTTGTGTCCTCCCACCGGGTGATCGTGGGCTAACCTTAAAACTATGTTTCTGAAAGAAGTGGGTATCACTAATTGCTTCCGTATGTTCCCCGTTCGTGGGTCTAAGCTCTCCCGGTAGAGCACGTCGTCATCTAGCAAAAATCTGGGCAGGATCTCAGATCCTTCCTGTGCGTAGTCGAAAGCTCACACTAGCGCAGGATCCGCTTGCTGTTCTCTTGGGAATGAGGGAAATTTCTCAATTAAATCCGCGGGCACCCAGGGCAAATCCTATCCGGCCATCAATTCAGCCCTATTTCTTGACCTAGTCTGCCTCTCTTGCCGCTTTTCTGCTTTTCCCTTCCTCTGGTATCCCTAGAGGGAGCTATCAAGTCATAATGGGAGGACATCCCCAGTAAGGGATCTTCCTGAGGATCCACCTCCCCTCCCACTGACTTGGAACCTGCACGGGTAGAGACCATGCCCACCCTGTCCTTATCGCTTTGGCGGTTTGAAGCCTTCCCTAACCTGGGTGAGGCTTCAGGTTCTCTTTGTAAGCTTCCTGGCTTTGCTAGGGCAGCGGTCTTGCCTGCTTTGTTTTTTAACTCCTCGGCTAACCCACGCCAAAATTGGGGCCAATCCCTCCCCAGGACTAAGGCATTTGGGAGCCTGGGAACAACTGCTACCGCTATTTTCCTTTTCAAGCCTAATCCCTTTACCCTTACATGGTGTACTGGATAGGTTGAAGCTGCCCCGTGGACACATCTAATTTTTATATGGTCTCCGGAAGACTCTAGGACCTGATTATCTTGTGACTCAATCCTTTTCCAGAGCTTCTGTGAGATCATTGATTGGTCTGCCCCAAAATCTAATAAGGCCTCCGTGGGGATCCCTTCCACCTCTACATCCAATAGGAATCCTTCTCCCTTCCCCCTAGGATGGGTGGTTACCAGGGCTGTCCTGGCCTTATAATCCTTTTTAAAATGTCCTGCTTCCCCACAGGCAAAACATTTTATCCGGGCATAATGAAATCTATCCATGGGCACATCTTTCAATTTTTCAACCCCTGCTGACCTTGCCTTCCTTTCTGGTGCCTCCACAGCTCCGGTTTTAAAACACCATCCTTCGCATGGCCTACCAGTTCAGCTTCTAAAAAGCGCTCTGCCAGCGAAATGGCCTCATTGGTGATTTTGCAATTTTGGAGGACCAGGAAAGTTTGCAAGTCCCTGGGTACAGCCTCCATGAATTGCTCTAATATAATACAATCCAATATAAACTCCAGGTTCCTAGACTCTGGAGTGAGCCATTTCCATGCCAAACCCTTTATACGATGGCACAGAGCTTGGGGTGTTTCACCCTGTTTCAGCTTACAAGCTCGCAAAAGGCGACAATAGACCATCGGGTTTAGACCCATATGATCCCTTATGGCACGTTTGACCTCATCATAACTGGTGACCAAAGTTGCGGGCATAGCCCTGTAGGCTGCCAGAGCTTCCCCAGTAAGGGAAGTGGTGAATCTAACGGCCCACTGGTCTTTTGGCCATCTAGCCAAGAGAGCTACTCTCTCAAAAGACTCCATAAAATCGTCGATATCATCATCTTTGGTTAGCTGTCCGAAAGACAATGTCCCAGTGTTAGGTAGTCCCAACCCTTGAAAAGCCCCTTGGGAACCTGACACTGTCCTTGCGGCTTCCGCTGCCTTTTCTTGTGCTCCCAGCCATCTCCTCATCACCTCGAGGAGCGGCTTCTGCTGGGCCTGTAACATAGCCACTGCATGTTCTTGACTCATCGCCGACATCTCCTGTTGCTTTTTAAACTGCTCCGCCATCCAGGCCAGAAGCTCGCCTCGCTCCATCTCCGATCTGGTGCTGCAACAACAAAAAGAGAAAAAGAACCACCAAGTGCGGTACTACAATGCTTCCGTCGCACTCTTGGTTATTACCGTACCCTTCCCTACACCAGTATCCAACCAATAACCCCTCCTATATATGGGTTACCTGGCTCTGGTATAGATTCGTGCTTGACAACAGCTGGAACAGCACTGGATCACCACTCCTGTTCCGTCCTTGGCTGCCACTCTGGATTTTCCTCCGCTCAGCCAACTTTCCTGTTGTCTCTGGCTTCCTTCAGGGGTTCTTCTCTTTCGTGCTGTGTAGGTCTTGCTCAGGCATGTGCAAAGGTAGACTGATCCAAACAACTACGCCACCTGTGGCGCTGCACCCCGTCTAGGCGGTTGCCTATAGGAGGCAGCGTGCCATCTAATGTTCTCTTTATTGCTTTTGCCCCAGAGCCAAGGCTTCTGGGATTGTAGTTGTGTTCAAATAAACAGTCCGAGTGGTTTTAGAGGCAAAACACAGGAAATTTATTTTTGTGGTCTAAACTTTGCAAACAAAAATCTTCATTAGAAGTTGTGAACAAGGCAACACAAAATGAAGGATATTTTTCTCCACTCAAAAAGGTATCATACAAACAGTGCTCTGGCTTTGATAAAAATAAACTTGCTTCATTCAGCTTATGTACAACAGAAAGTATTTCTTTCTTCCAAAGCCACAATTGAAACTGTTGCTTACAGGTTACTAATATCATCCAGCACAGATATCAGTTTCCTTCAACGGTTCAGGTTTTAAACAAGGCTGCTTCATGCTTGTCTGTCTTACCCACAGAATAGCTGCTTCTAGAACACCTTCACTTCACAGTGGAACACTTCTTATAGTTTTAACATTTGCAATTCTCTTTCTCTCACAAGTTTCCAACACTCAGAGTATCAGAGCATTTAAATACATTGGCTCTGGGCTTTTCCAACTTAACCGTGGCCCCCCTTCACTCTGACATTAGGCATAAAGAGCAATCCATCAAAGAATCAACAGAGTCCTGTTCCACCTCACAGGGTTCCGTTTCCATATCTTCATAATCAGAATCACATGCCTCTGGGTTTATAACTGGCTCTGAGAATGCAGGTTTAACTTCTTTTAAAAGCTTAAACAACTTTTCCCAGTGATATTGCTTCCTCTCCTCTGGGCTTCTATAATGGCTGCAAGGTTTTTTTATCTCTGACTAAAACATTCAAAGGTTTTAGCTGTCTCACCTTGCTCTTGGGAACACTCTTTCAGGCCTTTCAAAAGGTAAAACTTCTCCTTCAGAGTCTTGTAGGGCTACTCTGGTATCTGAGCCGTACTCCACGGCTCCCCCAGGACTATGCCTCCTACCTTCAAACCGTGCTGCAATCTCTTCACAGCAAGGGCTTCTCTCTGAAGTGCAGTCTCCTGAATAACAGCTGCTCTGAGAGTCTCTCCTGTGTCTATCCCCAGACACTCTCTTCCTTTCACCACTGCCTGTGGCCAGCTTCCTCAGTCCCTCTCTCCTGGACGGCTTGTGACTGGCTCCGTCACTGCTGCTGTGGCTGGCTCTGTTCCTGTGCCCGTTCCCGTACTCGTTCCTGTGCTCCTTCCAGTGCCCCCTCCTCTCTGTTTCTGGGAGCTTAAATGTGTGTGAGTGTCTTCTCCCCTCTAGCTCCTCCCACAGGTACTTCCTATCTCCACCCTGCATTGCCATGGAGCTAGGGTGTGGTCTGAACTCAGTAGTTCTAGCTGTGTGTTTTTTATCTCTGCCTGCAGTTTTGTACATATGCTTGGCTGAGCTATTCCCTTGCTCATAGGAAAAAGTTTTATTTCTAGCTATTTTCCCAGGTTCTTCTGCAGCCTCGTCACCACAATAGTCATGGCCTAATGGGAGATAGCCAACATGGCTTTAGACAAGGAAGATCTTGTCTTACTAATCTGTTATGTTTTTTTGAAGGTGTGAATAAACAGGTGGACAAAGGTGAGTCTGTTGATATAGTGTATCTGGACTTTCAGAAAGCCTTTGACAAGGTCCCTCATCAGAGACTTTTGGCAAAACTAAAGAGTCATTGGATCGGAGACAGTGTACTCTTGTGGATCAGGAACTGGTTAAAAGATAGAAAGCAGAGGGTAGGGCTAAATGGCCAATTTTCCAAATGGAGAAAGGTGAATAGTGGTGTACACCAGGGATCTGTACTGGGTCCGCTGCTTTTTTTTTTTTTTTTTTAATTCTTTATTTTCGTTTTATAACAACAAAGGAAAGGAAGACATACAGCTAAAAGACAGATACATACATAGAATGTGATACATACACCAAAGTAAACCCCTGCCACCCCCCTCCCCCCTGCTTCTTCTCTAGAAAACTAATCATTCCCGAAGCGGGCGTGTACTGACATTATTGTGTTACTAAACCTAACGGTGATCTGAAACATGATGAGTGTACATTAAACAGACATGTCGGAGCAATGAACAGATTGTACATAATCATTAAGCATCTGCCATTTAGACAAGCGAGAATGAGTTTGGGTATGGGGAATAGCTCTCCGAGATATCTGCTCATATTTACTATATAAGCAGATGAGGTTCACCATTCATTGACAGTAAGTCGAGAGCTATCCTTCCAATTCCTCGTGATTAAACATATGGCTATACCCAGCATGAAATCAAGGAGAAAGCGACCCTTCTTAGGAAAAGAGGGGACCTCCGCCACTGAGCGGAGTCCCACAACCTTCCAAGAAAGAGGCTCGTGAAGGTGTAAGATAAATTGAATACGACCCCAAACCCGCCCCCAGTAAACCTGTAGTTGAGGACATTCATAAATAACATGAGCGAGGGTTCCCACATCAGTATGGCAAGACCAACACTGGTCCCTAGCAGTTGTGTTCCATTTGGCTATTTTTTTCTGGAGTATAAAAGCATCTATGTGTAAAAAAGAAGAGAATTTGGGTAACTGAGGCAGATCGGGAAACCCGCACTATTTTGCTCCAGAAAGCGCTCCATTGCACAGGGGTTAAAGTGGTTTGCAGTTCGCGCTTCCAGGCTTGTTGGGCTCAACAAGTGGCAGTATCTGTACCCTGACATAATAGTTTATAAAAGTTAGAGGCTATCCCATGTGTACTACTAATAGAGTGAATTGGTTCTAATAGCCCGTCCTCAGTAGGGACAGAGGGCGACATGATTTGAGCACTTTTGAGGCAGCGTTGAAGCTGCATCAATTGAAAGTAATGTTTCGCTGGTAACGCAAATTCCTTTTCTAAATCAGAAAAGGTTTTCCAACGAGCTGCAGAGAAGAGCTGTTGGGGTGTCCAGATCCCCCTAGAGTACCAGGGTTTGGAAGTAATCCTGTATGGCTGCTCGAATTTCTAACTGGAACTCTGGCTGAGTTAATAGGGCTCTATCAAAGACCAGACCCCCGAATTCCCTTGGGGTGCAGTAGTGTGTAATTAAAAAGAAAATAGCAGCATGATCGGAAATATGTTGGGAGTGAATCTTTGGAGCGTCCACCTGAGGAACTAACAGTTTTGATATTAGAAAGAAATCTATGCGAGACTGGGATTTGTGAGGGGAAGAGAAGAAGGTAAAGTCAAGCTCAGTGGGGTGTAGTAACCTCCATAGATCGACTAAAGCAAGATCGTTGATCACAGAGGTAAGCGTGATGTGACTCTTGGGGGGACCACTTGTCCTAGGCGGCTATTTGTCAATCAGGGGATCAAGAACTAAATTGAAATCCCCCCCTATTATCAATGAAGTATTAGCAGAGGTCTGCGCAACCTGAGCAATGGTAGCAAAAAAGGCAGGGTCATCCACATTAGGAGCAGAAAGGCATATACATGTAACTTCAAGGTTACCTATCTTGAGGTGAACTCTGGACCATCTTCCTGCTGTATCTGAGCTAGTCGCAATAATAGTAGCATGCAGAGATTTCCTAACCAGTATGTCAACCCCACATTTCTTAGAACGGCTGGGGAAAAGGCGGCCACCATGTAAGGTTTAATATTGAGTTTGAGAGTTTCCTTCGAAGTTAAATGCGTTTCTTGGAGGAAAATCAGGTCCGCAGCTTCATGACTTAGATAGCATTAGGATTTTCTTCCGTTTTATCGGATTATTGATTCCTTTTACGTTCAATGAGAAAATCTTACATGGTGCCATCAATCGGTAATAGACATTTTAGGTAAGGGCGCTTGAAAACATACAACATAATCAGAAGCTGTACAACAATGACATGATCACCAAGTATGCTGGCCAATACACCCCATATTGAAAAGTGTGTACCAAAGTAACTTAGAGAAGAAGCAAAAGCCCCAATGAATATGGCGACCACATGTCTGCGGGAGGAGGCCCTAGAGAGGAAGATAGAGACATAATAAAAAGAAAGAAACACCAGAGTCCATAATTAACACTGTCTCTGATACTCATCGAGGCTACTATGGGTAGATGGAGTCGGGTCACAGATAGCATCAAAAATAAGGCAACAAACCGCCCTCGACAGACTCTTTGCTGAGCCGCGGCAAATCCAATATGGCAGGTACAGCGGATATGAGAATACTGGCAGGAATATTCTGGAAGTCAGCGCATCAAGTCGGCTTCTTTAGAAACCAAAAACTCCGCTAGTAGATCAGGGTCCTCAAATGTTCTTGTCTGATTGTGAAGCGTGACTCGGAGCTTGGCCGGGTACATCAGGCCATAGCGTGCTTGTAGTTGTTGAAGCCTCGGCCGGAATTCCAGAAAGCGCTTTCGGCGGTCGACCGTGGGTTTAGCCAAGTCAGGATAGAAGGAGATCTTGTGGCTCTCAAACTCCATATGGCCCTTTGCCCGAGAGGCACTGAGAATTTGTTCCACATGTTGATATCTCAGAAGTCGAAAGATGATAGGCCGCGGGGTCTTCCTGTTGAGCGTTATGTTGGTGGGTACACGATGAGCGCGATCGATCTCCAATTCTTTGGTAAAGGTGATTTGGAGCAGGGAAGGGAGGATTTTACATAAAAACTCCTTCATGTCTCCCGATTCCGCTCCCTCCGGTATGCCCACGAGTCGTAGGTTGTTGCGGCGCGCTCTATTATTACCATCTTCCACTTCTTTCTGCAAGGCCCGCACCTGACGTTCAACTTTGTCGAGTTTGGACAGCCGGACCGCATGGGAGTCTAATATGCTCTCCATTTTGTCCTGACGCGAAGAGAGCCCCTCTAGCCTGCCTTGCAGTACACCAAGATCTTCCCGCAGCGCTCGGAGTGCTTCACCGTTTGACTGCACGAGGTCCTTAACCCCTCTAATCTCTGCGAGGATTTCCTGCTGCATTTCGGGGCCCTCGCGCAAAGCCAGCCCCTTCTGCGGGGACGGGGGTTCAGTTTTGGAGCGTTTGCCGTGAGAAGCCGCTGGAGATCCAAATTCCAGGCGCGTGGGTTTGGTCCCCGCCATCTCACCAATGTGCCCCGGCAAGATCAGAGCAGAAATTCAAGTATGTCCGGTGTTAATTCAGGATTCTGAGTAGGCCTCTCGGGAGCCTCAGCGTTATGCGACCATCCCGCTGGACATCGGGCTCCGCCCCCCGGTCCGCTGCTTTTTGACATATTCATAAATGACCTAGAAAAGGGAATAATGAGTGAGCTTATTAAATTTGCAGATGACACAAAACTATTTAAAGTTGTTAAAATCCAAGAGGACTGTGTAAAATTGCAAGAGGATCTTGATAAATTGGAAGACTGGGCATCAAAATGGCAGATGAAATTTAATGTGGACAAGTGCAAAGTTATGCACCTAGGGAAGAACAACCCAAACTATGGTTACACAATGCAAAGTTCCACATTAGGAACCACCACCCAGGAAAAAGATATAGGCGTCATTGTGGATAACATGTTAAAACCCTCCACCCAGTGTACAGCGGCGGCCAAGAGAGCAAATAGAATGCTAGGTATGATAAGGAAAGGAATGGAAAAGAAAACAAAAGATATTGTAATGCCTCTATATCGTTCCATGGTGAGACCGCACCTTGAATATTATGTGCAATTCTGGTCGCCATATCTTAAAAAGGATATAGCATTATTAGAAAAGGTTCAGAGGAGAGCCACCAAAATGGTAAAGGGGATGGAAGGATACTCCTATGAAGAAAGGCTAAAAAGGTTAGGGCTCTTTAACCTGGAAAAGAGGCGACTGGGGGGAGATATGATAGAATTCTATAAATTAATGAACGGAGTGGAACGGGTAAACGTAGATCGATTGTTTACGTTATCAGAATATAGAAAGACTAGGGGACATGCAATGAAACTACAGGGTAAACTATTTAAGACTAATAAAAGAAAATATTTTTCATTCAATGTGTAATCAAACTCTGGAATTTATTACCGGAGGATGTAGTAAAGGCTGTTAGTGTAGCTGGGTTTAAAAAAGGTTTAGACAAGTTTCTGGAGGAAAGGTCCATAAACCATTATTAAGAAGGGACCAAGGATATCAATGCTTGACCCAGTACAAGCATTGTGGAACCTGTGTCTTTTGGGGAAACTGCTAGGTACTTATGACCTAGATTGGCCACTGTTGGAAACAGGATACTGGGCTTGATGGACCTTGGTCTGACCCACTATGGCATATCTTATGTTCTTAAAAGGTGATGAAGCATTTGTGTGCCTTGGTGAAGGTCAAGATGTTGCGAACATCAGTTTATCATCCACAGGCGAATTAGCGATACAATAAAACTCTGAAACAGATGTCAATAAACTTTGTGCAGGTGGCACTCATGAGCTCAACGAGAATGGCTACCTAGGGCTCAGGCTTCACTGATCGCCAGCCCAGTTTGTGAGAAATAGGCAGAATTAATCTAACAGAGGCCGCCCCAAGCTGCTTACCGGGATCTGGACACTCAATGACATTCTGGGACATGATTTGATGCCTGCTGCTGAATGCAGAACAAAGTAAAGTGCAGTCCTGTGATCCGACATCCCCCGTTCCTCTGGCCACATGCTTACCCTTCCATCGGACACCTGATGTGATGCTGCTTCTCCCCATCTGCCTCCCATCATGGCAATCCAGTGCTTTGGGGCTTCCAAATTCCAGCATTCAAGGGTAATGACCATCTTGGCTGATTTCAGCGCAATTCTGAAAGATCCCATCGGTGGAGGCATGAAGGCCTATCTGTGTGTGTGTGAGTGCACTTGCTGGGCCCTGAAGAATGTGGCAACCTTAAAGCTGCAGTTCCAGCTGTAACTATAGCACCTGCAGCTTTTAAGACCGCGGCTGACCACATCGGAGCCTACACAGACTGCTCTCAGTACAATTTTAAAGGTGCTGCAGACATCAGCACTGCGTCGGCCTCCCTCGGGTAAATTCTAGGTGATTCTGCTGAAATGACGGGAAGGCAGACCATGGCAAAACAACCTTAAGGCCTTTGGGTCCTTTTGGCTTTCTCCTGGCAGGGTAAGTGGGCAGCTGCCCTTGGAGCATAGTTCAACTAACTGCTTTGCACTGAAATCCCTAGTAAGACAGCATTGGACTTATATTGTGTGCAGATTTAACTTAAGCTCGGAGTTCAGAGCCTGCTAGGGTTGTGGGCTGGTCAACCTGGGAGTTCACTAAGCTTGCTAGTGCCAGAATTGGAGGACCACCAATTACAGAACTCTAGGGCTGAGAGCATTACATATGAGTGCAGCACCACATTGACAACAAAGGTCTGCATCCCCAAACTGGCGGGGAAGTTTAGGTGGGAAGCTATTTTTTCTATTTAGTTAAGCCTGCTGAAGGGGTATTGAGATGTCGCCCCCAGTGTTTCCTAGTTGGTGAGCTTGTAGCCATGTGGATAAAGGTACCTGCACAAGGTCCTATTCTGGCTTCTCCCACATGACAACCACAGAGGCGACACCATCAGCTTCCCCTGCTCCACCCATCAATAAAGCCCCAGACCTAGAAAGCTTGGCTTCCACAACATCCTCGGCAAATAAATTGGATTTTTTGGAGATCATATATGTACTAAAACTGTTCCGCCTTGATTTTTCCAAGGCAATGAATGATATTAAAGATGAACTCAAATCCCTGGATGATCAGGTGACCCAAAATGAGATTAACATAGGGCAGCAAATAGATGTGACCGCTCTCTTCCAGGCAAAAATTCACAAATTGGATATGTTCACTAAGGACTTAAAAGAGAAACATGATAATCTTGCAAACTGACAAAGGCGCAACAATATCCGTGTTTTAGATGTCCCAGAGGTGGCTGGCACTGGAAAGAAAACACTGGTGAATTAATACAACTATACTCCCTTTGTGTACCTGGGGAGTCTGAGCCAGTTAAGTTGGAAAGAGCTCACCGAAGCCTTGGCTTTAAGTTAAGGACCAGGGCCCAACCGAGGCCCATTATAGCCTGTTTTTATTCATTCAAAGACAAATTGAGATTACTGTGCATCTTGAGGGGAAAATGTTCAATTACGTTTCAGGATCAGGAGGTTAGATCTTTCAGAACCTCTCTCAATGCATGCTGTATAAATGTGTTTTTAACATTTTCCTGAAGTCTTAAAGTCCTTTATAGAACATAAGAACATAAGATATGCCGTATTGGGTCAGACCAAGGTCCATCAAGCCCAGTATCCTGTTTCCAACAGTGGCCAATCTAGATCATACATACCTAGCAGTTTCACCAAAATACACAGGTTCCACAATGCTTGTATTGGGGCAAGCATTTATATCCTGGGTCCCTTCTTTTTTTTTTTTTTTTTGGATTTTCAATCAGTATAACAACCAACCAAAAGATACAAGACAATCAATCAAAAAAGAAATACAATATAATAATGTTACTGATAGGAAAAGCAACATTGATAAAGTCCACATCATTGGAACCTGGATATGAGAAAAAAGGAAAAAGGAACAAAGGAAAATAATTCAAGATGGCTACCTTTTGTGGACATAGAATTAACATTTTTCCTGATGTATCTCGTAGCACCCAACTCAGGCGCAGGCTTTTCTTATCTTTAAAGCCTCGTGTCCTGCAGCTGGGTGCTACTTTTTTCCTTCGATATCCCTGTGTGTTCTAACTTTGGAAGGTTCTACTTACATTTTTACAGATGTTACTCATTTGGAGAAGTTTATTCTGGATAGGCAGGGTATAGTAGTGGAGCGTGAGGTGGAGTAGTTATGATTTACCTCCTGTTTCTGGGTCCCTTCTTAATAATGGTTTATGGACATTTCCTCCAGGAACTTGTCCAAACCTTTTTTAAACCTAGCTGCATTAACAGCCTTTACTACATCCTCTGGTAAGAAATTCCAGAGTTTGATTACACGTTGAGTGAAAAAAATATTTTCTTTTATTAGTCTTAGTTTACCCTGTAGCTTCATTGCATGTCCCCTAGTCTTTCTATATTCTGATAACGTAGATCTTATATCTTCTGGTAATGTTTTCCAAAGTGCTGGAATTGTCAAGGAAAATGCTCTATTGGATGTGATGTGCTTGGACTTGATGTAAGTATCATGCTCTTGTTATTGTTCTTGTTTCTCTTTGTTCAGTTGTCTGGGTCTTCAGTAATCAGTTCCTGTAGTATGTCGGCTGAATTGTTCATTAGTATTTTGAATATGTTGAGTATGGTCTTAAACCTGATGCAATAGTGTATTGGGAGCCTGTGTAGTTGGTTCAGTGGTGTGATGTGTTGTATTTTGGAGAGCCCGTGATGATGCGAGCCGCCGTCTTTTGTGCCATCTGAAGTGTGTGGATTACTTGTTTCAGTATACCCTGGTAGACTGAGTTGCAGTAGTCTAGCAGTGACATAATTACAGCTTGGACTACTGTTTAGAAGTTTTCTTGGCTGAGCAGTAGTTTCATCCTCCTTAGTACTTTCATTTTATGATATGCATTGTGTGTGCTCTTATTTATGTGTGATTGCAGAGTTAAGGCCTGATCCAGAATTTCTGCAGCTTGACAGTTGAATCATGCTCGGTGGTATGAATGCTTGGTTTCTTGTTATGAAGAGGGCCTCTGTTCTTTTGTAGTTTTTGTTGAGGTTGTAGTTGCTTAGCCATGATATCATGTCTTTGAGGCACTTAATTAATTTTGTGGCATCCAGCTATTGGTGTGTATATCATTATATCATCAGCATCTAGCCAATATTGACTACAGTGCTGCTTTATGATGTTGCAGATAGGCTGTATACATAGGTTAAAGAGCAGTGCTGACATTGCCGATCCTTGTAGTATCCCTTGTTGTATTCCAAATGATGTAGATTTGTCCGATCTGTTTTTGACTTGCTGTTGCCTATCAGTTAGGAACGATCTGAACCATCTATATGTGACGTAGTGAAGTCCAATTTCTTGTAGATGTAGCAGGAGTAATTTGTGTGATACAGTATCCAGGAATATGAGCAGAAAATCCTTCTTGATGTTGTCTATACCTTTGCATATGTTGTCTAATAAGGATGTTAGTAGGGTTTCTATGTCATGATTGGTTCTGAACCCATGCTGGTGAGGGTCTAACAGAGCATGTAAGTTGATATGGTCTTGAAGTTGCAGCTGTATGGCCTTTTCTATAATTTTGGCTAGGAGTGGTAAGCTTGAAATAGGGTGGCAGGCACTAGGGTCCAATTTATTAAGTGTGGTGTTTTTGAAGATTGGTTTTATGGTTGCCATTTTGAGGGTTTTTTTGGCATGTGCCATTGGGTGAGGGAAGCTTGTGTGATTTTTTGAATATGTGAAGTAAGCTCTTCTTTGGTTAGCTTGATCCATGAAATCGGATATGGGTCTTAGGGTGATGCAATGGTATTCAGGTTGGTTATTATATTGTTTATTTGCTTGTGTGATGGAATGGTAAATTCACCCCATATTCCAGTTGAGGGATCCTTTTCTTCTATGTCTGTCTGGATTGGTCTGTCTTTGTGGAAGGTCCTTATTAGGTGGTCTGCTATCTTTTGTGGGTGTATTTCAATTCCATCTTCGGTTGAGCGGTTCTTGGTTAGAATTTTGACTATGTCAAACAGTTCTCTTGACTTGTTTGTGGATTTTATGATGAGATTTGAGTAATATTCTTGTTTATGGGTGTTTATTAGACTGTTGTATTCATTTTGTATGCTTCTATATTTTTGTAGTGTGTTTGGGTCTTTGTTTCATCTCCATTGCCTTTCAGTCTTCTGTATGGTTCTCTTTACTTGCCTTATCTCATTGGAATACCAAGGTGTATTCTGTGGGCTTTTTTATTCTGTTGTTCTTATCTTCTTTTTAGGTGCTTCAGCGGCTTCATTGACACTGAAGTTCCAGTTGTCAATGGAGTTGTCTAGGTCTGTGTAGTCTTAATTTAATTTTGGTAGGATATTTTTAAGAACTGTTCCTTGTTGAAACTTTTGAATCTTCTGCTTTTGTTTTCCATGTATCTTTGAGTATTAAGGTCAGTGAGTGCTATTTTGAATGAGATTATGTGGTGATCAGACCAGGGCATTGGGGCGACAGTTGGGGGAAGTATGATATTTTGCTCCAGTAATGACCTAGGGGCAAAGATGAAGTCCAGTGTTGTGCCCTGTTGATGTGTGAGTGTTTGCAGCATCTGTTTGTAGTGTAATGATTCCATGGCTCTGAGAAAAGATTTTGCTGCTGTTTTGGTGGCTGAATTGAGATTGAAATCCCCAAATGTTATCAGAGGTTTGTACGGGACTGTGAATATGCACACCACTTTGAGCACTGAAGAGAGTTTGTCGGTTTTAGCATTGGGTGTTCTCTTGGTGAGACATATTGTAATGTGCTTATTTGCTATGGTGATGCTGTTACTCTCAACTGTACTAATTGCTGAGATGGTATTAAACTTGTGCTTACTTTTAGCCAGTATTAGCACTCCACCTCCTATCCTGTGGTTTTGAGGGCAGTTAAATGCAGTATATGTGGGTGGGGTGAGCTCATTCAGTAGTACTTGGTCCATATCTGTCAGCCATGTTTCTGTTATGCACATTATGTCTGTCTGATGTTCTTGTAAGTAATCTATGATGGTATTTGTTTTGTTTCTTACTGACCTTGCGTTAATGAGTGTGCAGCTTACTGATGTGGTAAATATGGGGTTGTTGTGGCTGGTATTTGTATTGAGTGGGATATGAATGAGTCTTTGCACTTTTCTGTTTGTGTACTTGTGCCTGGGTATTTGTGGCCAAGGAGCTTGTTGTCTTATAATATGTAGTATGGGTATTCATAGGTTGGAGATTTATATTTGTGTGGCCCCTATGTAGTGTAAGATGAGAAGCAGTAGTAGTATCAGAAAGGGAGAAATTAAACTCTAGAATTCATTGCTGGAGGATGTAGTAAAAGCTGTGGGGGGCACATTCAAAATGATTTATGCAGTTTTCAGACCTGCAACCCTCATAAACCTCACTAACCAGACTATTCAAAAGCACTAACCCATTTAGTGCCACTGAATATTCCTCTTAATTGACTTAAGTGTCTTGGCACTACCTGGAGAGTGCCAGGGCATTCTGGGGGTGGCACCATTAGCTAGCTGGTTAGCAGCAATATTTAGTAGCTAACTGGATGGCTAACCCGCATAAAGTTAAGACAGATGAAAGGCTGTCCTAACTTTATGTAGTTTTGCAATCCAGTTAGAGGCTGAATATCGCAGCTTTGGATTGTAAAACAGCAATCAAGCAAAGACAGATATTCAGTGCAAAGCCAGATATTCAGATATGCACTGGCACTGTCACATAATAATTAGCTATTCCATCCAGTCCCATGGCTTTGTCCACTTTCAGTTTTGCAAGCTGTTCAAACACATCATCTTCTCTGAATGATGTAGTATCTACTCCATTCCCATTTGTATATTTGTCAATCACAGGTGGTCCTTCTCCAAGATTTTCTTTATAGTGAAAACAGAACAGAAGTATTTGTTTAGTATTTTCACTTTTTCAATGTCACTTTCCACGAATCAGTTCTCAGCACTTTTGAGTCTTGTAGTTCCACCTCTGATCTTCCTCTTCTCCCGAATATACCTAAAAGTTTTGTCCCCACGCTTCGGATCTTTAGCCATCTTTTCTTCTGTCTTTGCTTTTGCTATCATTGTTTCTCTTTTTGTCTCTTTTAGCTTTATCTTGTATTCTTTTCTGTGTTCTTCTGTTTGCGAACTTATGAATTTTGTGAAAGCTGTGATTTTGGCCTTTGTGCAGGCACTTCTTTGGAGAACCATATATGTTTCCTTTTCCTCTTGTTTTTATTTGTTTTCCTTACATATTTGTCTGTTGCCCCTTTTATTGCCTCCTTTAGTTAAGCCCACTGCAGTTCCCCTTACCTCTTCCCACCCTGCCAACTCCTCCTTCAGGCACCTGACCATTTAACTGGTCAGCATTTTTTAAGTCTAGGACTTTGAGCTTGCTATGATTAGACTTTGCCTTGGCTTTTATCTCAAACCACACCGGGTGATGATTTCTGCTGCTTACATGGGCATCTACCTGGGCATTCAACATGCTATCTCCATTGTTGAGTACTAAAGCCAGCATCAAACTTTCCCTGGTCAGTTCTCTCACCATTTGTTTCAATGTTTCTTGGAAGGCATCCACAATTTTTTTTTACTTCTTTCCAAATTTGCAGAAGGAATACTCCAATCCATATCAGAAGATTAAAGTCACCCAATATGATCACTTCCCCTCCATGGCTACCTTTGTAATATCAGTGATCAAGTCTCTATCCATTTCTTCAATTTGAGTTGGAAGCCTGTAGACTACACCAGTATGGATGATAGTGCCATCTTCTCTTTCCAACACAATCCACAGCTCTTCTTTTCCCCATGTCCCCTGTATTTCAGCAGCTTTAATATTACTTTTGACATATAGGGCTACTCCTCCTCCTTTTCTGCCTTCTCTATCTCGTCTAATAAAGTATAGCCAGCTATGGCTATATCTCATTCATGTGACTCCTTAAACCATGTTTCTGTAATGGCCACAATGTCCAAGTTCATTTCCACCATTAGGGCTTCCAGTTCAGGAACTTTGTTGGCTAGACTTTGAGCATTTGTGCTCATTGCTTTCCAGCATTTGTTGACTGGCTTGCCTGTATTTTGTATGGATTTTGATCTACACGCCTCTTCCCACTTGCCATTGATGTGTGGGTTAATAGTGTGGCTGTTTCCAATGTTATGTTTTTGCTAGGAGTGATGTCCTGAACTTGTTCTTTTCCATCTGTCACCCCCTTTCCCTAGTTTAAATGCTTGTCCAAATATTGCCTGGAATTTTCATTTAGGATCCTTTTCTCTGTAGTCCATCCACATAGTATATAGCTTCTTGTTGTTCCATCTATTTCCCCAGTCATCTATATATCTAAATCCTTCTTGTTTACACCAGGTTTGGAGCTATGTATTAAAGATGATAATGTGATGCGACCTTTCTGCCCCTTTACCACAAATAGGTAGAACAGTGGGTTTGAGTTTCTCTCCCAGAATCTGGAAGACCCTTTGAACTGTGGAGGCACTGTTTCTAGCCAGGTCATTTGTACCAAAGTGGATGATATCATCAATTATGGAGTGTTCACTTTCTGCACTATGTCAACAATGTGGTTCGTATTTCTGATGGCTGAAGAGCCTGGGAAGCATTTGACCATCTTCTGTCCTTTAGGCTGTGTTCCCAAGTTGGTGCCTCTGATTATGGAATCTCCAAGTAGTAATAGCTTCCTGTTTTGTGTTTGTTTCTTCATATTTGGTGCATTATCAGTAGATTGGACATTAACCTTCACTAATTGGGCACTCTCATTTTCCAAAGCAGAAAATGCATTATGCAGGGGTATCTCTTGATGGAGAGGGTGTCTCCATGTTACAGGTCATAACCTAACAGAGCCCACTGTGATTCATTAGCTCCTGGGCTCTTTGAATCTTTGTGGGAGCAGTGGTGGCTTTCTTTGAATTTGTACTCTAGAGGAGGTGTGTTTAATTGCAGCTAATTCTTTCCTTAATAGAATCAATTCTTTATGCATAGCAGATAACTTGAGACATTAGGGCAAGCTCTTAGGCTCCAAATGATTCTTCTTAGAATGAAGACACCACAGTTATTGCATTGAATACATGCCAGGCTGATTAAAACAGTTATAAAGCAGTTCTAGAGCAAGGAGAAAAGGTGGGTGTTACATCTAATTGAAGGACAGATGTCAATCTATGAAATGATGACTATATAGGCATTGAAAATCTGGGATGGGCGGGGTGAGGGGTAGGGTGGGTGGAAATTTAAGTGTTCCTGGCCAATAGACCTTATATGAATTGAGAGTACACTCAGATTTCTGATTTAAGAAGGCTATGCAAGGAATTAAGGCAAACTAAATTTCCCTAAACTTATAAACAAAATTTAGGTTGTTTGCCATGAGAGTATAGATCAAGGTGGCTGTGAACAGATAGAAATTTGATAGAGACAGAAAGATAGGAAGAGCAAAGTTTGATGGCGGTGGGAGGGTTGTGTTTGTCCTCCTCCCTTGGTGCAGTTACCTTAACATACCTCAGTGACTAAATAGTATTATAAGAGAATAAAGCAGGTAATAAATAGGCAAAGAAAATTTATATAAAAACAGACAAATAGTAAAGTTAGAAAACTTAGCTGTGTAGAGTCTCTTGAAGTTGTGATGGCAGTTAGTGGATCAAACTGCTTGCTCAGGCAGCAGATGCTGACTGAATTAACCATACCCTGTGAGGCAGTCTTAGAACAATGGAAACTTTAAAAGTTCAAAATGAAATCTTACTTCTATGTAAGGACCCTGGAACTTTAAAATGTATACCTTTACTGCAAAGTTAAGTAGTAAACCAGGTCTTGGCAAATCTAAAAGCAAATGTTTACTTCAATTCCAAGTAGATAGATATCAAGAATATGAACTGAGGGTACACTCAGATTTATGATTTTAAAAGGCTATGCAAGGAATGCAGGCAAGCTGAAATTCCTAAACGTATAACCAAAATTTAGGTTATTTGTCACTAAACTGTAGATCAAGGTGGCTGTGAACAGACAGAAATTTGATAGAGACATAAAGATAGGAAGAGCAAGGTTTTGTTTTGTTTTGTTTTTTTATTTTTTTTTTTGAGGGGGGTCTTGTTTGTCCTCCTCCCTTGGTGCAGTTATCCTTTCCTGGACCATGGGATGATTTTCCAAGGACTGCAGAGCAGAGATGGCATCCATCTGTCCAAGAAGGTTCAAAGTGTCTTCAGCAGCTGACTGGCTAACCTACTGAAGAGAGCTTTAAACTAGATTAGTTGGGGATGGGTGAAGACAGCCCCCAGGTAATTGAAACATTAAATATCTCTGTAGAAACTGATAAAAGGGACAACATCTGGAATGCAGTGTGTGTACAGTTGTGGTCAACATTATTGGCATCCTTGCATTTTAGGTATGTTCTGTAGAATATCTTGAGAAATAATTGTAAATACTCCAATTGTATGTCATCATAATGTTTTAATAGGTATACAACAACAAAACAAAGATTTCTATGCAACTTAGACATAGTAATTTCTGAGAAAAAAACAAAATATGACTTGGATAGGATTAATGACACCCTTCGCTAATGGTTGCACAACACTTGGCAGGGTCAGCAGCCTACAAATGTTTCTTGTAGCCATCTATAACTTTTGTACATCTGTCTACTGGTAGTTTCTTCTACTCTTCAATTGCAATTCATTCCATCTTATTTATGTTTCCAGGATTCCTTTTACCAGTGGCAGATTTCAGCTCTTTCCAAAGGTTCTCGATTGGATTGAGATCAGGAACCATCGCTGGGGGGGCGGAGCCTGATGTCCAGCGGGTAGGACGCTTTGCGTTGAAGCTCCCGAGAGGCCTACTCAGAATCCTGACTTAATACCTATATAAATTTACTATTTTGCTCCGAGCTGACCAGGGCACCTCGGGGGGGATGGCGGCCCACAAACCAGCGCGCTTGGACTTCGGGTCTCCTTCTTCTTCTCACGGAAAACGCTCCAAAACGGAGGTATCCTCCCCGCAGAAGATGGTTCCATTTCGTGAAAACCCCGCAATGCACCTGGAGATTTTGGAGGAAATACGCGGCGTGAAGGAATTGGTGCAGTCTAATGGAGAAGCGCTTCGAGCCATGCGAGAAGACTTTGGAGTGCTCCAAGACCGACTTGAAGGTCTTTCATTACGGCAGGACAATATGGCGGGGGTCCTCGACTCGCACGAGGTGCGCTTGGGCAAACTGGACGAGGCTGAGCGCCAGATACAGAATCTTCAAAAGGAGTTGGAAGATAGCAATAATCGCGCCCGTCGCAACAATGTGAGGCTCCTTGGAATGCCGGAGGGGGTGGAAGCAGGAGATATAACAGAATTCTTGCTCAAAACTCTTCCCTCCTTGCTGAAGATTACTTTTCACAGAGAACTGGAAATCGATCGAGCACACCGTGTTCCTGCCCGCATGGCGCTCAACTGCACGACCCCCCGGCCTATTATCTTTAGCTTGCTACGATATCAACAAGTGGAACAAATTTTACATGCTGCCCGAGCGAATCATCATTTGGAATATGAAGGTCGTGAGGTCTCCTTCTTTCCTGATTTGGCAAAGCCTACCGTTGACCGTCGGAAGAAACTCCTTGCTCTTCGCCCTCGACTTCAACAGCTACAGGCTCGCTTTGGCCTGTTGTATCCAGCGAAGCTCCGAGTGACTCTCCATAACCAGACCAGGACGTTCGAGGATCCTGATCTATTATCAACATTTTTGGACTCCAAAGAAGCAGAACAGATGCGCTAATCCCAAATCTTGGACTCTTATCTGCCGGCTCTGTCCGCCATTTTGAAGGGCCCGATGCGGCGGTCATAGCCCAGCACAGAAATAGCCTGGACTTTCTTTCTTTCTCTGTATGACTTTTGTCTTTGGTCTCCTATCCCTTCATGATGTGTGCCTCGGTCGGATTCGGAGCACGCACAGTCCTACAGGTTATATGTTTTTTCAATTTCGGCCTTCTCTGGGGTTTCTCCCCGCAGACACATGGTCGCCAGTAATTTTGGGGTTTTGCTTCTCCTCTACCGTACTGCGGTTATCTTTGTTAATGTGGGGCGCTTCATTGTATTATATTAGCTTATTTTCCTATGTCATGTGTACAGCCAGATACAGTCAGTTTGAGGGACACAGTGAAATTATGTGTGCTATCATGCTCAGAATTTTAACTTTTCTGAATGGCCTCATGTAAAATCTTATTATTCATCGTACAAGGCATTGCTGGTCCACTCAGCAGAAAGAAAATCCTTAGCTATCTTAGCCACGAGCACGTTGATTAGGTGTTTCTTCAGGAAACGCATTACACTCTGCTGAAACACTGAAACTCAATGCTAGGCCTCACATGGTAGCTGCCTACTCTCCCACCGTTTCCAAATGGTACGGGATAGTCATTCTGGTTAAGAAGTCTTTGCACGCTACTGTACCTGATATTAGCGCTGACATGGGGGGTAGATGGGCCCGTGTACACCTTGAGGTTGGAGATAGTGAATTCACGTGTATTTGCACTATGTCCCGAATGTGGACAACCCTGCTCACTATGCAAGTTTTGCGCAGTTGGCCTCGGCCTCCGCTAATGCTCCATTAATACTTGGTGGCGATTTTACTCAAGTGCTCCCTCAATCTTTTCTTCTCAAACAAGGTGCTTGTTGGTTGGAAGCTCCAGTACCGAGCAGACCTGTGTGGCTAGATATAGTAGCGGGCCTTTGCTCACCGATTCCTCTTACCTTACTCCCTGGTATGACTCTCCCATTAGACTCCCACTATCCACCAATGTTTTTTCGACACTTTAGGTGCCTTTAATATTCCTATGCAACCTTTCGACTCCCGACTCTGGTCAGTGTAACTTCAGCATTGCATTCGGAGCACTAGAGTACTCCCGCCATCGGCACTCTCTGCATAAGGTTGATTGGAAACTTCCGCTCTCTCGGTAGTTTACCGGGTGTAGCATCCAATTTTACTAAACCTTATGTAATGCTATCACTAGAGATACCTCTATAGCGCAGAAAGTATGGGAGAGAGAATTGCATGTGACTTTAACCTCGGAGCAATGGAGCCTTATCTGGAGCAGAGGGACACGGGTTTCCGACCCGCCTCACTCACTCAGACCCTCTTCTTTCTAGCCCACCGGTGTTTTTACACTCCTCACAGTTTAGACATATGGAACACTACTCAGGGTAATGGTTGCTGGACACGTCCTGTGGCCATTGGTTTATTACTTCATTTCATGTTATGCATGAATATCCCGCATTACAGTATAACTGGCGTCGGGTCTGGGGTCGTATTTAGTCTATATTGCACTCTCAGGAGTCCCTTTCTCGGAGGATAGTGGGACTTCGCCCAGTTGCGGGGATCCCCTCTCTCCCAAGAAATGGCTTATCTCCTTTTGAACTTTATGCTTGGCATTGCTGATTCCCTCATTGAGTAATACTGGGAAATTAGTTCCCATCTGAGCCTCAATGAATGGTGGAATCATGCCTGTCTCTACAGTAAATATGAACAAATACCTCGTCTGTGTGCTTCCTCCGTTCAGACTCCTTCTTATTGGTCTTAATGGAAGATGTTCAATGAATATGTACATTTTGCTAAATGCTCTCATCTGACTGTCTAACTTTGTATATATCTCTGTCTCATGATCATGCTGTATTGTGGATATTTTTTTGATCGTTTGATGTATAATCACTGTTAATTGGAAGCGCTCACATGCTGATACAAACGGGTAGAGAAGAAGCACCGGGGTGGGGGGTAATGGGTTTACTTTTCCTTATTGTATACTTGTTTTGTCTCTTTTGGTGTGTTGTTTCTTTGTTTGTTGCAAAATGAAAATAAAAGTTTCAAAAAAAAAGGAACCATCGCTGGACAGTTCAAAACAGTCCATTTGTTCCCTTTTAACCATTCTTTTGTACTTTTGGATGTATGTTTTGTGTCATTAAACTGCTGGAGGACCCATGACCTTTGACCCAGACCTAGCTTTCTGACACTAAGCAGCACATTTCGCTCCAAAATGCCTTGGTAGTCCTCTGACTTCATGATTCCTTTAATACGTTCCAGGCCTCCAGTTCCTAAAGCAGCAAAACAGTCCCACAATATAATGGAACTTCCATCATATATAACTGTAGGAAGGGATTTTTTTCCTTATAAGTTTCATTTATTTGCCTGTAAATGTATCGCTGGTCTGCATTGCCAGAGAGCTCAAGTTTTGTTTTATCTGTCCACAGAACTTTTCACAGAAAGTTGTGGTTTCTCAAGGTGAGTTTGGGCAAAGATCAGGCATGCCTTTTTTGTCTTTCTTTGAGCAGTATGGTCTTCCTGACCTTCGCCCATGAAATCCATCTTTCTTCAGTGCGTGGCATGTGGTGCGGGGTGAAACCACCACTCCAGATTGCTCCAGGTCAGCCTTAAACTCTGAATGTTGTACATGGTGTTTTTTCCAACAGTTTGCACTAACCATCAAAGACTTCTTGGATTAGTTTTCTTCCCACCACATCCTGGGCGGTTTTTGACAGTTTTGTAAGCAGAAAACTTTTTAGTAACAAGGAGATGGCCTTGTACCCCTCTGAAGTTTCATGCTTGGTGATAATGGCTTTTCTGATGGTGTCAGGCAGCTCTCTTGTCTTTACCATTGTGAAAATGGAACAGGGAGTGAATGTGGCCATTTTAAACATTAGAGCCATCATTCATTAGTTGATTCAAGTTATGTGAGTATGAACAATTGATCACAGGTGAGCCTAATTTTACTGCAATAGGAATGTAGTTCTTCCGTTTAAACTGACTTGTTTATAAGGGTTCCAATAATCATGTCCTGGCAATGTCCCAGTTTTTATACTATTTCCTAATATTTCCTTTTTTAATTGGTCTTGTTTTGTTTGATTATTTTATGTGTCAAATATGTTTGCATATATAGTCCAAAGCCATTTCACTATCCACGTTTTCATAGGAGATATTAGACATTAAAGCTTGAACTGCAAGAGTGCCAATAATGTTCACCACAACTGTAAATGTAGCATGGAGAATAAGATCCCAGATGTTGAGGCTTTAATGGATGAGGCTAACTTGGATTTAGTGGCAGTTAGGGAGACATGGCTCATGGACAACCATGACTGGTGTATAATTATACCAGGATATACTTCATTCAGGAAGGACAGGGTAGGAAGAAGGGTAGGAGGAGTGGCACTATATGTAAAAAATAATATTAAAGCTATAGAATCGCAGGGCTTCAAAGGGAGTGAGGAGGCACTGTGGGTTAAACCAGAAAGAGGGAAAAGGAAATCCATTTGCATTGGTGTGATATATAGATCTCCCTCACAGGGAGAAGACGTAGATGGGGATTTAATATGGTTTATGGTTTATTTACAAACTTGATATACCACTCTTCAACAATAAGCTTAAAACTAAGAAGCAGACAGCATTCCAGCCGCGAGCAGGGCCGGCCCGTCCATTGAGCAAGAATGTTTTTTGCACAGGGCCCCGCGTTTCAGGGGGCCCCGCGCAAAGAACATTCTGCTTTTTTTTTAAATTACATTTTTAAAAAAAACCTGTCTCTGGCTGCTGCCGCGTCTGTCGCAGCAGCGGCAGAATGGCGTGTCCCGCGGGGCCCCTTCTCCTCGTCGAGCCCTCTGCAAGGGCTTTCAGATTCGCGAAGGGAGAGTGCTCCCTCGCGTCTCTGTAAAGCCCGCAGGGGCTAATGGGAAATTTCCCATCTGCCCCTTTAGACGCGAGGGGCTGATGGGAAATTTCCCATTAGCCCCTGCGGGCTTTACAGAGATGCGAGGGAGCACTCTCCCTTCGCGAATCTGAAAGCCCTTGCAGAGGGCTCGACGAGGAGAGGGGGCCCCGCGGGACACGCCATTCTGCCGCTGCTGCGACGGACGCGGCAGCGGCAGCAGCTAGAGCCAGGTTTTTTGTTTTTTTTTTTAATTTGCCGGAAGGGAAGGGAAGGGAAGGGGGGGGGGCTGATGGAGGCTGTCTGGAAATGGGGTGATGGGGGGTTAGGACTGGAAATGTGCAAGGGGGTGGTTAGGACTGGAAATGTGCAAGGGGGGGGGGTTAGGACTGGAAATGTGCAGGGGGGGTTAAGACTGGAAATGTGCAAGGGGGGGGTTAGGACTGAAAATGTGCAAGGGGGGGGTTAGGACTGAAAATGTGCAAGGAGGGGAGTTAGGACTGGAAATGTGCAAGGGGGGGGTTAGGACTGGAAATGTGCAAGGGGGGGGTTAGGACTGGAAATGGGCTGGAGGGGGGGTTAGGACTGGAAATGGGCTAGGGGGGGTTAAGACTGCTAATGGGCTGGGGCTGATGGAGGCTGACTGGAAATGGGCTGGGGGGGGGATGGGACTGGAAATAGGCTGGGGGGGGGAAAAGACTGCTAATGGGCTGGGGCTGATGGAGGCTGACTGGAAATGGGCTGGGGGGGGGGGTTAGGACTGGAAATGGGCTGGGGGGGGTTAAGACTGCTAATGGGCTGGGGCTGATGGAGGCTGACTGGAAATGGGGTGAGGGGGGGTTAGGACTGGAAATGGGCTGGGGGGGTTAAGGAGTGGAAATGGGATAGGGGGGTTAAGACTGCTAATGGGCTGGGGTTGATGGAGGCTGACTGGAAATGGGCTGGGGGGTTAAGACTGGTAATGGGCTGGGGGGTTAAGACTGGTAATGGGCTGGGGGCTGATGGAGGCTGTCTGGAAATGGGGTGATGGGGGGGTTAGGACTGGAAATGGGCTGGGGGGGTTAAGACTGGTAATGGGCTGGGGGTTGATGGAGGCTGACTGGAAATGGGGTGATGGGGGTTAGGACTGGAAATGGGCTGGGGGGGGTTAAGACTGGTAATGGGCTGTGGGCTGATGGGGGCTGTCTGGAAATAGGGTGATGGGGGTTAAGATTGCTAATGGGCTATGGGGGTGCTAGGACAGGAAAAGGGCTGATGGGGAGGGGTGAGGACTTGAGGTGGGCTGATGTGGTTAGGACTAGTAATGGGCTGTGGGCTGATGGGGGGGGGGTTAGGACTGGCAATGGGCTATGGGGGGCTGACTGGAAATGGGCTGATGGGGTTAAGACTGGAAGTGGGCTGATGGGGGGTTAGGACTGGTAATGGGTTATAGGGGGGGCTTAAACTGAAAATGGGTTGATGGGGGGCTAGGACTGGTAATGGGTTGGGGGATTGCTATGACTGGAAATGGACTGAGTGGACGGGGAGGCTTGAACTGCAAATAGCTGATGGGGAGGGAGCTTGGAATGGAAATGGGCTGTGAGGGAAGGGAGCTAGAACTGAAAATGGGCTGATGGAGCAGCTAGGATAGGACTGGAAACGGGCTGTTGGGGGGAGCTAAGATTGGAAATGGGCTGTGGTGGGGGCTTGAATTGAAATGGACTCATGGAGGGGCTAGAACTGGAAGTAGGCTCATGGGGGGGCTTGGACTGGAATTGGGCTGAGTGGAGGGGAGCTAGGATTTGACATGGGCTGATGGTGGGGCTAGGAAATGACTAGAAATGGGCTGATGGGGGGCTAGGATTGGAAATGAGCTGATGAAGGGACTCAGACTGAAAATGGATGGGGGAGCTAGGACTGGAAATGGGTTGATGGGGGGCTAGGACTGGAAATGGGCTGATGCAGGGACTAGAAGGGAATGGATGCTGGGTGAGACTGGAACTAGAAGGGAGCTGATGTTGGGGGAGGATTAGAATGGGATGGGGCTGGGAGAGTAAAATGGAGAGGGGAAAAATATTTTGTGTGGGAGGGATGAAAAATCTACAATTGGCCGGGTATTGGGAGAGTAAGTGGGGATTGAGGATGGAGGGGTAAAATTTGTGTGGATGAAATAAGAATGAGGAAAGAGCAAAAGGATAAAGATTAGTATGTTAAAGCAGATGTAGAGAGAGAGGATGGAAAGAAAACTAGAAGAGAGAAGAAAGGACAAATGGACAGCAGACGATGGAGAGTTAGCAGAAAACATGAAGAAACCAGAAGAAAGTGGCTGGAGCAATTGCAACTGAAAAAAAATGCACAAAAGGTAGAAATATATCTCTTTATTTTGAATTTATTAACTGGAATATGAAAGCTCTGGGAAATGTGCATCATTAACGTCTGCGCTTTGTTTGGTACAAGAGGAAATTGATTTATAGTTTTATTTCTACAGTGTTGTTGTACATTCCAAGTTTGGCTTTTGGGGTTCCCAGTTTAATTATTGCCTTCCTGTTTCTAAATTGCGATTCCTTGTTTGGTGATGGTCTATGTTCTGCATGTGTAACTGAGCTGAGGTATTCTGTTTATGTAATTCCTATTTGACATTGTCACTTGTTCTCTTTCCCCAGTATTCTCTGAAATGTACTGGTTTAATATTTGCAGTGTTTCCTTTTGATAGGTAGGGTCTGGTGCTTTGTGAGTCCTGGTAATGCTGTCAGGATACAGCGGGTTTGCTATGGGTTCTAAATGGGCAGCGTTTGTAGTAGTTCCTAATGTGCCTGGCGGTTGGCACTGGATTATAGTAATGTAGAAATCTTTTAGTCTTTCTTTATCCATACACTCATTAAGAGACATGTTTACTAAAAGTTAGTGTATGGTAACATTATGCAAATATTTATGCAAATAAGGCCACTTATGCAAATGAGGCCCCGCACCGAGTCTCCGCACATGGCCCCGCACCCCCCTTGGGCCGCCCCTGGCCGTGAGATGGGTGCTTTCCAGTCTTTTGCATTGAGTGAACATGTATGATTTTCTGCCAGTTGGTGAGAAGTCTTACATATGCACTAGGTGCAAGGAGCTCTTTGCTCTCAGGGAACGAGTCCCTTCTCTAGAGGCTAGAGTAGCAGATTTGGAAGACATAAGAATGACAGAGAGATACATAGACGAGACCTACACGGATATAGTCCTGAAGTCTCATCTCCAGTCTGGCAGCATCCCTGTTGCCATGGAGGAGAAAGGTCATGTACAGGAGAGCATCACCCTGGTGTGGCAGGAAGTGATCCTGTAACTAGGACCTGTCCTCCAGGTGATGTAAAACCCTCTCGTACTGAGGAAAGTTGGTGATTTGCTCATTAGGCATATAGATAGCTGGGTGGCTGGTGGACATGAGGATCACCTGGTAACATGCCTGCCTGGTGCGAAGGTAGCGGACCTCACGTGCCAAATAGATAAGGTCTTAGATAGTGCTGGGGAAGAGTCTTCTGTCTTGGTACATGTCGGTACCAATGACATAGGAAAATGTGGTAGGGAGGTTCTGGAGGCTAAATTTAGGCTTTTAGGTAGGAAGTTGAAATCCAGTACTTCCAGGGTAGCTTTCTCTGAAATGCTTCCCGTTCAACGTGCAGGACCCAAAAAGCAGGCAGAGCTCTGGAGTCTCAAAGCGTGGACGAGACGATGGTGCAAGGATGAAGGGTTTGGATTTGTTAGGAACTGGGGAACATTCTAGGGAAAGGAGGGGCTCTACTGAAGGGATGGGCTTCACCTTAATCGGGATGGAACCAGGCTGCTGGCATTAACCTTTAAAAAGGAGATAGAGCAGCTTTTAAACTAGATAACAGGGGAAAGCCGACAGTCACCCATGAGCGCATAGTTCGGAAGAATGTATCCTTGAAAGATACTACCAAAAGCAGAGAGGTTCCAAAAAAGAGCAAAGTAGCCCAAATGCCCTTGATTATGGAGCATTTGATTAAAGATTCCAAATTACCCATGCCTACCAATATGCCTACCAATATGAATAAAATACAGTCTCTAAAATGCTTGTATGCAAATGCTAGAAGTCTAAAAAATAAGATGGGAGAGTTAGAATATATAGCACTAAATGAGAGGTAAGATATGATTGGAATCTCAGAGATATGGTAGGAGGACAACCAGTGGGACACTGTGATACCTGGGTAAAAACTATATCGTAATGATAGAGCTGATCAAATTGGTGGAGGGGTTGAGCTCTATGTTAGAGAGGGCATTGAGTCACAAAGAACTAAAGTTTTGCATTCAACAAAATGTGCTGTAGAATCTCTATGGATTGAAATTCCATGTAAAAAGGGGAAGGCAATGGCAGTGGGGGTGCACTATCGACCGCCTGGCCAGAAGGAACAAATGGATGATGAAATGCTCAAAGAAATCAAGGAAGCTAACAAAAGCTACAGCAGAGTAATAATAATGGGTGATTTCAATCATCCCGGTATCGACTGAGTCAGTGTGACAGCAGGACATGCTAGGGAGATAAAGTTCCTAGATCAAATAAATGACTGCTTCTTGGAGCGGCTGGTTCCTCAACCGACCTGAGGGGAAGCCATATTGGACTTAGTCCTTAGTGGACCACCAGATCTGGTGCAAGAGATAAGGGTATTGGGGACACTTGGCAATAGTGATCGCGTTTGATTTAATTAGTGGGGGAAGGATGGTAAAGAAATCCACAGTACTACCTTTTAACTTTTGAAAGGGAGACTATGATAAAATGAGGAAAATAGTTAAGAAAAAACTAAAAGGAGCAGTTGCAAAGGTTAAGGACTTACATCAAGCTTGGGTGTTGTTGAAAAATACTATCTTGGAAGCCCAGACCGGCTGTATTCCATGCTTTAAGAAAAGCAGAAGGAAGTCCAAAAAACTGCCAGCATGGTTTAAAGGTGAGGTCAGAGAGGCTGTTGTTGCCAAAAAAGCAACTTTCAGGAAATGGAAAAAAAGAGCCAAATGACGAAAACTGGAAACAGCACAAGCACTGGCAAGTTAAATGCAAGGCATTGATAAGGCAGGCAAAGGGAGAATTTGAGAAGAAGCTTGATGCGGAAGGAAAAATGCGTAATAAAGAATTTTTCAAGTACATTTATAGCAAAAAACCTGTCAGAGAGTCAGTTGGTCCATTAGATGATAGAGGGGTTAAAGGGGCACTAAGAGGCGACAAGGCGATAGCGGAGAGACTGAATAAAATCTTTGCTTCGATCTTTACTAAGTAAGATGTAGGGATGTTACCCATGAATGAAGTGGTATTTAAAGGTGCGGAAGAATTGAATGAAATATCAATACATTGGGAAGATGTATTACAACTAATTGATAAACTGAAGAGTAGCAAATCACCTGGACCAGATGATATACATCCAAGGATGTTGAAAGAACTGAAATATTAGATTGCAGACCTGCTATTACTAATCTGTGAACTATCATTAAAATCATCTGAAATACCTGAAGATTGAAGGATGGCCAAAGTAATGCCAGTTTTTAAAAAGGGTTCCATGGGTGATCTGGGCAACTACAGACCGGTGAGCCTGACGTCAGTACTGGGAGAAATGGTAGAAACCATCATAAAGAACAAAACTGCTGAACATGTAGATAGTCATGGCTTAATGGGAGACAGCCAACATGGCTTTAGACAAGGAAGATCTTGTCTTATTAATCTGTTATGTTCTTTTGAAGGTGTGAATAAACAGGTGGACAAAGGTGAGTCGGTTAATATAGTGTATTTGGACTTTCAGCAAGCCGCTGACAAGGTCCCTCATGAGAGACTTTTGGCAAAACTAAAGAGTCATGGGATAGGAGACAGTGTACTATTGTGGATCAGGAACTGGTTAAAAGATAGAAAGCAGAGGGTAGGGCTAAATGGCCAATTTTCCCAATGGAGAAAGGTGAATAGTGGTGTACCCCAGGGATCTGTGCTGTGTCCGCTGCTTTTTGACATATTCATAAATGACCTGGAAAAGGGAATAACGAGTGAGCTTATCAAATTTGCAGAAGACACAAAACTATTTAAGGTTGTTAAAATCCATGAGGATTGTGGAAAATTGCAAGAGGATCTTGATAAATTGGGAGACTGGGCATCAAAATGGCAGATGAAATTTAATGTCGACAAGTGCAAAGTTATGCACCTAGGGAAGAACAACCCAAACTATAGTTACACGATGTAAGGTTCCACATAGGAACCACCACCCAGGAAAAAGATTTAGGTGTCATTTTGGATAACATGTCAAAATCCGCCACCCAGTGTGCAGCGGCAGCCAAGAGAGCAAATAGAATGCTAGGTATCATAAGGAAAGGAATGGAAAATAAAACAAAGGATATTATAATGCCTCTGTATCGTTCCCTGATGCGACTGCACCTTCAATATTGTGTGCAATTCTGGTCACCATATCTTAAAAAGGATATAGCGTTATTAGAAATGGTTCAGAGAAGAGCTACTAAAATGGTAAAGGGGATGGAAGGATACCCCTATGAAGAAAGGCTAAAAAGGTTAGGACTCTTTAACCTGGAAAAGAGACGGCTGAGTGGAGATATGATAGAAGTCTATAAATTAATGAACAGAGTGGAACAGGTAAACATAGATCAATTGTTTACATTATCAGAATATAGAAAGACTAGGGGACATGCAATGAAGCTACAGGGTAAACTATTTAAGACAAATACGAGAAAATATTGTTTCACTCAACGTGTAATCAAACTCTGGAATTTGTTACCGGAGAATGTAGTAAAGGCTGTTAGTGTAGATGGGTTTAAAAAAGGTTTGGACAAGTTTCTGGAAGAAAGGTCCATAAACCATTATTAAAAAGGGACCCAGGATATCAATGCTTGACCCAGTACAAGCATTGTGGAATCTGTGTCTTTTGGGGAAACTGCTAGGTACGTATGACCTAGATTGGCCACTGTTGGGAACAGGATACTGGGCTTGATGGACCTTGGTCTGACCCAGTATGGCATATCTTATGTTCTTATGTTTACAATAAAAACATTTGTAAATACGAAAAACATGCACAGTATTGCCAGGGAAGGAAAAGTGCTGCTGATAGGTGATTTCAGTATACCAGATGCTGATTGGCACATCCCTGCTGCAGTGTCATCTAGAAGTAAGGAGATCCCAGATTCTCTACAGGGAGAAGTATTTTGGCAACTAGTAACATAACCCACACGTGAAAAGGCCATATTGGACATGGTGCTTACCAATGAGGAATGTAATTCTGATGTCATAGTGTGGTAGCCAGGTAGCCTACACCTATAGCCAGGTAGCCAAGAACTATAGACTAGGCCATAAAGCTGGATTTCAGTAGTGCTGAGACATAAAATTAAAAGACAGAATTAAATGCTGTTTTAGAATGAAGATGCTGTTACAGCAAAGTTTGCATAAAGTGAATACAATGCCTGTATGTTAAATCGTTACTCCAGAATTGTTACTTACACATTTTTAGAGCTAGATATGACCTTGATAAAGGAAAGTAACCAGGTTTGACCCAAGCCATTGTTCAGCTAGCTAGAGAAAGCAGAGCAAAGGGCATAGATCCTGATTGGTCAAATTCAGGGAAATGTCAGACCAATAGAAAGTTTGTAGAAATTAGCATGAGACCAATGGAAAGTTTTCATGTATCAAGCTAGAAAAGTGGTATAAAAAGTTATGTCTTTATGGAGAGCTCCGCTCAGTTCCTTGAAAGCTTTGACTGACTGGGCCTGTGCACAAATAAACTGGTATGGACCCTGTAAATTGACTCCTGGACTTGTTCATTGACTGCAGTTTGCTGCTACATTTCTTGGTGCGTTGTCGGGAAATGCGAGTGGTAAATCGTATTCAAGTGAATAAATCCACGTAATTCGCCTTGAGGTTTGGTCCGGTTGGAACCATGTCTGTCCGACTGCAGGGGGACTTCTCAGGCGCCGCCGATCACTTTGTATCGGAGAAGGTTTGCCTGCCTCGGCAGGCCATTGGGTCCAGCTGGCCAACACCTCCGACCCGGGGGAGTCCAGGGTCCAACTCAGAAGCTGGTGTGGTATCGGGGACCGGATCCGGTGAGTAACTGTTTTTGTATTATTAAGTCAGACAGTACTGGAACCTGGAACCATATGGTAATGGGAAAAAATGGTAAAAGGACACTGATCACGTCCGGAGTGGTCCGAGTACTCTTGCAAGGGCTATTAAGAGCGCAAGAGGAAACCACTGACTCCTTCTGGTAAAAAAATCATGATTAACGGTAATGGTAAAAAGTTTTGGTAAGCCTAGATAGTCAGGTCGCGAAACGGAGGAAGCGTTTGGTGTATTGTCCGTCCTTACTGTGTGTCTGATTTTTGTTATCTGTTGAAACTGCGAGTTCCCCTTCTGGTATAAATGTGAGATTATTCTGTTGGGTAATTTGTGACAGTTTACCGGTTAAGAAATAGTATTAAGAAAGGAAGAATGAAGACGTAAAACGTTACTTTAAAATCAAGGATCTGTCTCACTTATTTTAGTTTCCCTTCAGAACAGCTGAGACTGGCAAGCGAGAAAGACGGGGCATGTCTGGAGAAAGAATGTAGCTGTTAACCCTGTGAGGGCTTGTTTTCAGCGTTCTGAAGCTGAGCTGAACTGTGATTATTTTAGGAAAATTGTACCTGTTTTATTCAATGTGTCTTAATAGTGATGTTCCTTCTGCTATGGTAATGTATTATATATCATTTAATAGGAATGTTTAGTCAGAATTTTGAATCCCGATAGTTTTGGGCTTAGCCTAGGAAAGGGTTAAGTTCTCATTAACCCCTTTCCAGCTCCTTAGCTGCTCTCGTTAATATTTCAAGCCCTGCTTTGTGGTCACGGACCAGGAGGATTTTGTAAAGCCAGTATTACATGTTATGGCATATAACTTTAAAATAAATACTTTATTCTGATCAGATAGGCAGATCTTATGGTCCAGACAGAAATGATAGAGAAATTAAGAAAATTGCTTTTGTTTTCCCTTTGTCCTACAAAGTAGAGGTTAAGAGCATGAGACAGGACTATGAAGCCACCAGATCGTGACTTGAAAATGATGTAAATCCTGAGTGAATAAGGAGTTTATCGTGCTTGAATTCTAGTTCCTGATATACTGCGGCAAGCACCTCATAGAAGACATACTTATTGTTAATAAAAATAAAATGAGGAAAAAAGTGTAAATGTATTCCAGATATCCACCTACTTTATTGAAAAAGTATCCGGAATGTCTTTTGAATATATCCTTCCTAAACTGTAATTTAAAGTACTTTCTTTTACAGAGACGCTGTTCAGCTTAAGTGCGGATTACGGCTGGCAGTTTGCTTCCATGCCAAGTATTATCATTCCAGTCATAAGTAACAGATATGTGGTCGTCATGTTCGGTTCTTTCTATTGGAATTGTTGTTATCACATGTTGCAAAATAATAGTTTTATATTTTAAGGACTTTATCTAAATCAGCGATGGCGAACCTATGGCACGCGTGCCAGCTGTGGCACGCGAAGGCCTTGCAGCTGGCACGCGGGAAGGTCCGCCATCGAAAAAAAAAACAACAACCCTGTCTGCTGCCGTTGTCGGGGCCGCCGCGGCAGAATCGAGCGTGCCGCGGGGCCCCCCTGTACCCACCGGCAGAGCCTGTCCTCCCCGTAGCAGCTCTCTCTTTGGAGCTGCAGTCAGACTCGCCGGCTTGCAGAGCGCGAAGGGAAGAGTTTCCCTTTCGCGACTCTGTTAAGCCCGCGGGGGCTGATGGGAACTTCCCATCAGCCCCCGCGGGCTTAACAGAGCAGCGAGGGAACTCTTCCCTGGCGCACTGCCCGCCGGCGCGTATGACTGCAGCTCCAATGCTCGAGCTGCTACGGGGCGTACAGGCTCTGCGGGGGGTTACTGGGGGGCCCCGGGGCACGCTCTATTCGGCCGGGGCGGCCCCGACAGCGGCAGCAAACAGGTTTTCTTTTTTTTTTTTTTAATTTTCCCGGGGCTGGGCTGGGCTGGGCTGGGGGTGGGGGGTGGGGGTTAGGAGTGGTGCTGGGCTGGGCTGGGGGGCTTAGGAGTGGTGATGGGCTGGGCTGGGCTGGGGGGGGGTTAGGAGTGGTGATGGGCTGGGCTGGGCTGGGGGGGGTTAGGAGTGGTGATGGGCTGGGCTGGGCTGGGCTGGGGGGGGGGTTAGGAGTGGTGATGGGCTGGGCTGGGCTGGGGGGGGGGTTTAGGAGTGGTGATTGGCTGGGCTGGGCTGGGGGGGTAATGAGTAGTGATGGGCTGGGCTGGGGGGTGTTAGGAGTAGTGATGGGCTGGGGTGGGGGGGTTAGGAGTGGTGATGGGCACTGGGCTGGGGGGTTAGGAGTGGTGATGGACACTGGGCTGGCTGGGGGGGGTTAGGGGTGGTGATGGGCACTGGGCTGGCTGGGGGGGTTAGGAGTGGTGATGGGCGCTGGGCTGGGGGGGTAGGAGTGGTGATGGGCACTGGGGGGGGTTAGGAGTGGTGATAGGCGCTGGGGGGGCTTAAACTAAAAATTGAGTGATGGGGGATTAGGACTGGGAGTGGGCTGATGGGGAGGTTAGGACTGGAAATGGGCTGGTGGGATTAGGACTGGGAGTGAGCTATGGGGGGCTAGGACTGGTAATGGGTTGGGGGGTTGCTAGGACTGGAAATGGGCTGAGTGGAAGGGGGCTTGAACTGCAAATAGCTGTTGGGGATGGGGCTTGGAATGGAAATGGGCTGAGGGGAAGTGGGGGGCTTGAACTGCAAATAGCTGATGGGGACGGGGCTTGGAATGGAAATGGGCTGAGGGGAAGTGGGGGGCTTGAAGAAGGGAATGGATGCTGGGTGAGACTGGAACTAGAAGGGAGCTGATGTTGGGGGAGGATTAGAATGGGATGGGGCTGGGAGAGTAAAATGGAGAGGGGAAAAATATTTTGTGTAGGAGGGATGAAAAATCTACAATTGGCCAGGTATTGGGAGAGTAATTGGGGATTGAGGATGGAGGGGTAAAATTTGTGTGGATGAAATAGAAATGAGGAAAGAGCAAAAGGAGAAAGATTAGTATGTTAAAGCAGATGTAGAGAGAGAGAATGGAAAAAAAACTAGAAGAGAGAAGAAAGGACAAATGGACAGCAGACGATGGAGAGTTAGCAGAAAACATGAAGAAACCAGAAGAAAATGGCTGGACCAATTGCAACTGAAAAAAAATGCACAAAAGGTAGAACGATATCTCTTTATTTTGAATTTATTAACTGGAATATGTCAGCTCTGGGAAATGTGCATCATTAACATCTGCGCTTTGTTTGGTACAAGAGGAAATTCCTATTTGACGTTGCCACTTGTTCTCTTTCCCCAGTATTCACTGAAATGTATTGGTTTAATATTTGCAGTGTTGCCTTTTGATAGGTAGGGTATGGTGCTTTGTGAGTCCTGGTAATGCTGTCAGGATACGGCGGGTTTGCTATGGGTTCTAAATGGGCAGCGTTTGTAGTAGTTCCTAATGTGCCTGGCGGTTGGCACTGGATTATAGTAATGTAGAAATCTTTTAGTCTTTCTTTATCCATACACTCATTAAGAGACATGTTTACTAAAAGTTAGTGTATGGTAACATTATGCAAATATTTATGCAAATAAGACCACTTATGCAAATGACGTGCTGGCACTTTGAGGAAATTCTTTGGTTTTGTGCGGCAGTTTGGGCACTCGGGCTCAAAAAGGTTAGCCATCACTGATCTAAATTGTTCCTGTTTATGTTTTCAGCCTACCCTTTGTTTACAGCAATAATATGTTTTTTTTTCTTTTTTAATAAGTGCACCCAGAGGAACATTATTGTATAGTTCTGATTCGTAGTCCATAGGAAAATGCAGCATGACTAGCCGCCCCCTCTGTCTGTTGTTAACTACATCACCATGGGGGGAGGAAGGGGGGTCAGAGTCCATGCAGATTTCAGTGTTAGTTACTTCATGGCCCCGTAGTTTCCCGTGTTTATCAGATTGTACAGAGAATATTCCTAGATCAGTTCCCCTACATAGGATTCCTGGTTAAATGTTGGAAACAAAAAAAGGAAAACAAGCTCTCCTGGATAGAGCGTTGCTATGAGAAACGGTGTAGGAGATTAGTAGCAAACACAAGAGGGCCCGGAAGTCTGGAAAAAAAATTATCTTTATAGGCCAGTTCCCTCAGCTCTGCCATCATCCCAGGCAGAGCCTGGAGCAAGGGGGGGAGGGGGGATACCTCCCTGCAAATGTCACTAGCCACCTCTGCAGCAGGAGAAGGCCCCGGCACAGTTTAAAAGTACCGATGACACTACAAGTAGGGATTTATTTGCTAGTTCAGCCTGATTGCCGTATGCCTTCAGATGTACAACCAGTAAGAGAGAGGGTCACGTAATCCTAATCCCATTGCAATAGGTCCAGCTTTGCACTAGCCAGCTGACCAGCTTTGTTTCTGGCATTATATCTTCCACGCTGAGAAACCATAGGATTTGATTGAATTAATGAACAGTATTATGCAGACCCAATCCAAATAGCGCAGGCAGCCCTCACTATATACCCCATGCAATCCAGCAGCCCAGGAGAATTTGCGTTTTTGTCAGTCAGTCCCAGAAAGATATAAAAACAGAAATTGCAGAAACTGGATGGATTTGTGGGCATGATAGTTAATGAATGTAACGGAGAAAGCAAATGATACTTTAGTTGAATAATGTGGAGGAGATTTTCCTAACCAAAGGACCAGAGGGCATGGAAGGAGTCGAGGAAATAGCCTACCCCCACTAGGTGAGAACCAATGTGCCTATTGCAAGGAGGAGGGGCACTGGAGAAATGAGTGTCTGCAGAGAAACCCTACCTCACAGAGGGGAGGAGGGAGTTGGAGAAGAAGAGGGCGTATTCAGAATCAAGCAGGAACAGGCCGTATGCAGTTTCAGCAAAAAAGAGAAGAGGCTATTGAAGGAGCTGCAGTGGCAGAAACAGAATACAATAGTGATGAAGATTAGGACAGACCGGGCTCTGAGTTTATTCTAGGTCCCCAAGAGCCTATGGTCTGCATGAAGATAGGGGATCAATACATGAACTTTATGATAGATACAGGAGCTGAGCATTCAGTAGTAGCAAAACCAGTAGCTCCTTTATCTAAACGAACTGTCACTATTGTTGGAGCCACTGGGACAAAAGCAACTAAACCATTTTTACAGAATCGCATGTGTGAATTAGGAGGACAAAAGATAACACATCAATTTTTATACATACCAGAATGCCGTATTCCACTTTTAGGTCGAGACATGCTTGCTAAACTGCAGGCACAGATAACTTTCACTGAAGAGGGAGAAATGAAAATGTCTGTGAACACAAATCCCAAACCTGCAGGATTAATGACACTAACAGTTCCATGAGAAGAAGAATGGAGATTCTACAGCATTTTTTCCTGTTAAGAAAGCAACTATTCCTATTGAGATTTCAGCACCACCTGGAGTATGGGCAGAAGTTAAACCACCTGGCCTAGTGAAGAACATAGCCCCTGTCATTGTCACCCTCAAGCTAGGAGTGGAACCAGTGCATGTGACCAGCCATTGAAGGAATTCACCACCATCTGATGAAACTGCTGAACTATGGACTTCTCAAGGAATGTCAGTCACCTCAGAACACCCGTCTTCTCCCAGTAAAGAAGCCTGGGACAGGGTATTATCACCCAGTACAGGACCTAAGGCGAGTGAATGATGCAGTTGAAACTATACACCCTATAGTACCAAATCCTTATATTCTCTTGGGACTGATCCCCGCTGAGGCTGCTCACTTTACCGTTTTGGACCTGAAAGATGCCTTTTTCTGTGTGCGCCTAGCCCCCACCAGTCAACTTTTGTTTGTTTTTGAATGGCAAGACCCCACAACAGGAAGGCCAACTCACCTGGACTAGATTACTTCAAGGATTCAAGAATTCACCTACTCTCTTCAGTGCTATTTTAAATCAAGATCTTCCCAGCTACTATGTGAAACCAGGGGAAAGGGTTCTTCTCCAGTATGTGGACAACTTGCTTATAGCCACCAACTCAGAAAGTGAATGTCCACAAGCCACCAGTGAACTCTTGCACCTTTTTAATGAGGCTGGATACAAAGTCTCAAGAGCCAAGGCATAATTATGTCAAACAAGTTAAATACCTAGGATTCCAGTTGTCCAGCAGAATTAGACGCCTGAGACCAGAACAAAAAGAAGCTGTATGCAGTATTCCTACTCCAACCACCAGGAGGCAAGTGAGAGCATTCTGGGGTGCCGCAGAGTACTGTCGTATATGGATCCCCAACTTTGCGCTGCTAGTAAAACCATTATATCAAGCCATCAAAGGATTGGAACAATCTCCATTAGAATGGGGACCTGAACAAGAAACAGCATACAAGACTCTGAACAGCCCTGATGACATCACCAGCCCTTGGACTACCAGATGTACTGAAGCCACAAGGAAATGCCTTGGGAGTGTTGACTCAGCCACTTGGATCTTGGAAGCGACCTGTAGCGTATCTAAGCAATTGGACATTGTTGCAAAAGGATAGCCACCTTGTCTGAGAGCCATCGCAGCTACAGCACTTCTAGTAACTGAAGCAGACAAGCTCACTCTAGGACAAAATCTCTGTGTAATAGTGCCACATTCTGTTCAAACCCTCATGAACCACAAAGGAAATTACTGGTTCACCAACTCATGAATGCTAAAGTACCAGAGCATGTTGTGTGAAAATCCTCGATTGCAATTGATGGTCAGTCAAGCCTTGAACCCAGCTACACTATTACCAATTGGAACTGACCCTCCTGATCATGACTGCATAGAAGTCATGGATACTGTATTCTCAAGTCGACCAGACCTGACAGATGTACCTTTTGAAGATCCAGAACAAACTTTCTTCGTGGATGGAAGCAGTCTTGTAGTTAATGGACATCGTTGTGCTGGATATGCAGTAGTAACCCTGGATCTTGTAATTGAATCTTCAGCCCTAGCCTCAGGAACATCAGCACAGAAAGCAGAATTGATAGCACTCACAAGAGCACTAATACTGGGAAAAGGACTCTGTATAAATGTATACACAGATTCTAAGTATGCATTCACAACATTGAATGCTCATGGAGCCTTGTACAGAGAACGGGGATTGATAACTTCAGGAGGAAAATCTATCAAATATGGCCCAGAGATATTGACATTGTTAGATGCTGTATGGGCCCCCGAGCAAGTTGCAGTTATGCACTGTCAAGGACATCAAGCAGGAAAAAGAGAAATTGCACAAGGGAACAGATTTGTAGTGCCTCTGCTCGTAAAGCAGCCATTACCGGACAGACTCTAACTCAGAATATTACAATTCAAGCAGCACTATTTCCTGTACCTCTTAATTCATGGGATCCCCGATATACTACAAAAGAATTGGACTATTATTGTGAAAAAGAAGGGGGAGTACTCAGAAATGGATGGATAGAACTTCCACCACAGGAGAGAAGTCAACCTCCTGGACAAATAGTGATTCCTGAAGCATTAAGTTTAGCCTTTGTTCAAGCATTTCATCAAGCAACACATTATGGAAAAACTGCAATGACAAAAGCTTTGAAACCTCATTTTTATATTTCTTTGTTGGGACCTTTGACAGCTTCAGAAGCTCGTCAATGTAAAACATGTGCCAAGAACAATGCCAAGCAAGGTCCTAATCTACCAATAAGAATTCAATCAACAGGAGTTACTCCCAAGAGTAATTTTCAAGTAGACTTTACTGAAATGCCAAAAGCAAATGGCTATCGTTACTTGCTTGTTCTAGTGTGCACCTACTCTGGGGGGGTAGAAGCTTTTCCCACCAGGACTGAGAAAGCCAGAGAGGTCACTAAAGTCCTACTTCGTGAAATTGTTCCAAGATTTGGAATACCATTAGTCATAGGGTCAGACAATGAGCCCTCATTTATATCCCAAGTAACTCAACAGTTAGCTAAAACTCTACAGATACAATGGAAGTTACACACAGCATACAGACCTCAGAGTTCAGGGAAAGTAGAGCGTATGAATAGAACTCTGAAATCTCAATTGTCCAAACTTTGTCAGGAAACACATTTAAAATGGCCACAGGTACTTCCAATAGCTCTTTTAAGGATACGCTCAGCACCTACTAAGTCATTAGGACTTTCTCCCTATGAGATTTTGTATGATAGACCTTCACCTATTGTCAAAGGGATCAAAGGGGATATGAAGCAGATAATATCTGAAATTACTAGACAAGAACTATTGGTTTTAAGTTCTGTTTTGCAGAGTCTTCCTATGTGGATACGAGATCAGCTACCCATCAACTTGACTGAACCGCTGCATCCTCTCACGCCTGGAGTCTCGGTGTGAATCAAAGAGTGGAGAAAGACACCGTTGACACTGCATTGGAAAGGACCTTATGTTGTCATCTTGTTAACCCCAACAGCAGTTAAAGTTGCAGAACTCGAACCCTGGATTCATCACAGCAGAGTGAAATCAGCAGCAGCTCCAGAGCCAGACCAGTGGACATCAGAACATGATCCAGAAGTTCCATTGCGGCTAAATTTGCGAAGACAAGCAAATTGAAAAATTCAGGAAATTTTGAAAAGAGACTGTGCTAATATAGAACTCCTGAATCTCAAGAGACTACAGTATTTGTTTATTCTGAAGAAATTATCATCAACAGAAAGAGACTGTATTATGGACTATATTATTTGAAAATCTTTGTGCCATTTTGATCAAAGACAGTGCAAACTAAAAGGACTGTGTCTATTGAAATACGTTGGAATCTACAGCTCTACACACCTACCAATGAAATTGGTAAGGTCATGTACAGCGGAAGCTTGAGGATCTACAATCAACGCTACACCTGTTGCATGCTATTGAGAGCAAAACAGGTCAATGTACAGTAAAGAAGAAGAAGACTTCATGGTCAAGAATTATCAACAGTTGCACTGGTTCTTCAAAGACTTGCACTAATTCTTCAGAGACCTTTCATCATGATTCTCTACTGTTTTATCTTGACAGCAGCCTTGGGGCGCTTTGAACTGACTTTTGCCTTGCCACCCTAGAGAAAGGATTACACAGACTTTGCTTTATCATACCTACTATACTTGTACAGGTATAGTGAGTCAATGCATAGGCACGGAACTGAACATTTGCACAAAAGGAAAGAGAAGAACTTGTTTTCACCCACAACAGAATCCATCCTATTATGTGCTGATAATACGATGGAATAATAAAGATGGAACTCTTAAATGCTACTCAACAACTTGAAGACCCTACAAACTGCAGCTCTATACTTTGATGCTTGTGATGCCATAAACAGAAACTATAATCAGAAATGTAGGACTTGGGAGAGAAATTATTATATTGGTAATTGCAGCACTAGTAGTAATAACATGTTTAATACTTCCATGCATTTTACCCCTTTGCCTATGTAATATATCTGCAATCATTGAGAATATTGTAGAAAGAAAGACAACAGCTAAGCTCCTAGCTATGAGACGGTATCAGCCTATACCACATAACATGGCAACAACTCAAGTATAAGTGATTTGTTTCTCACCCATCTTAACATTCTGGGTGAGAATAATCAAAGGGGGGAATGTGGTAGCCAGGTAGTCTACACCTATAGCTAGGTAGCCAAGAACTATAGACTAGGCCATAAAGCTGGATTTCAGTAGTGCTGAGACATAAAATTAAAAGACAGAATTAAATGCTGTTTTAGAATGAAGATGCTGTTACAGCAAAGTTTGCATAAAGTGAATACAATGCCTGTATGTTAAATCGTTACTCCAGAATTGTTACTTACACATTTTTAGAGCTAGATATGACCTTGATAAAGGAAAGTAACCAGGTTTGAACCAAGCCATTGTTCAGCTAGCTAGAGAAAGCAGAGCAAAGGGCATAGACCCTGATTGGTCAAATTCAGGGAAATGTCAGACCAATAGAAAGTTTGTAGAAATTAGCATGAGACCAATGGAAAGTTTTCATGTATCAAGCTAGAAAAGTGGTATAAAAAGTTATGTCTTTATGGAGAGCTCCGCTCAGTTCCTTGAAAGCTTTGATTGACTGGGCCTGTGCACAAATAAACTGGTTTGGACCCTGTAAATTGACTCCTGGACTTGTTCATTGACTGCAGTTTGCTGCTACAATAGTGGGAGACATTCTCGCATCCAGTGATTACACAGGTACACTAAAAAAAATTTTTTTTAAACTGCCTCTAATGTTTCGATTGATTTTTACGTTTTTTGGTGCGCTGAATCCAAATCTGGTAACCAATTTGCTCCATCACGTACAGATTTTTTGCTACATTGGGTTAGCAGTTTGAGGTGAACGTTTCAGATTGAGTGCGATCGAGATAAAAGTTTCTTGGATGAATTCTTTATACTAATTGTTTAGTAGTTATTCAAATAAGAATAAAGAAAATTGTAACAAGGCAGCACATAAGAATAGAGTAATGTCAACAAAACACACTGTGATGGTAGCAAAATTGTCTGCACTTAAAACAGCCACATACATGTGCACAAACATTGAGCATATAAGAGCGAGGTTAGACACAAAGCAAAGCAAAGAAATGTGCAAAAAATGTTGTACAGGTATGTATGTAAGAATAGAAAACGCAAACCGCACCATTGCAATACATGAAGACAAACACCCGATGGTGTGAAAATAAAATTCTAATAAATGAGATCCGACACTGTGGTAATAACTAGCAAATTTTTATTTCAAAGTTTAGTAAAAACACGATATTTGTCAACACAGTTTAGATTTTAAAGCCATTCTTGGGTCAATCAATCTCCTGGTGGGCCCATTTCTTCTTCCCCCGAATGCTTCTCTTGGTGCGCTGCTTGGCGTATTTTTCATCTGGGGTTTCCCGCAGCAGCAACCAGCAGAAATCAGCCATCATAGTGGTGTTCCATCTTCCTTGGTACCTTCTCTCTGCGTCCTTGATGTCCTGGTGAAACCTTTCACCTTGTTCTTCACTGTACGCCCCCAAGTTTTCGGGAAAGTAGTTCACATGGGAGTGCAAGAAATGGACTTTCAGGCTCATGTTACAGCCTTGTTCTTTGAAGGCATTGAGCATCCTGGCAACAATATCCTTATAGTTCTCATCCCGCCTGTTCCCCAAGAATTTGAGAACAACATCCTTGAAGGAATCCCAGGCTTCTTTTTCCTTCTCAGACATCGTTTCAGCGAATGCTCCATCTGAAATGAGTTTCCTTATATCAGGGCCAACAAACACTCCTTCCTTTAGCTTTGCTTCAGAAAGTCGGGGGAACTTTGAGCAAAGGTACCGAAAGCACTCACCATCTTTTGGAAGGGACTTGATGAATTGCTTAATGAGACCCAACTTAATGTGGAGAGGTGGTAATAGAATTTTATCACGAGGTACCAAGCTCTCATGAAGAACATTTTTCTCACCGGGTCTCAAATACTCCCGAATTGGCCAGTCTTTTTTCCCCCAATGTAGGTCGCGGGCCCGGCTATCCCACAAGCAAAGGAAGCAGGGATATTTGGTGAAACCGGATTGCTGCCCTAATAGCATGGATAGAATTTTAAAGTCTCCACAAATCATCCACTTATGCTCATCATAACGAATCTTCTGAAGAATCAGGGCCAAATTCTCGTATTTTCTTGGAGAATAACAGAGTGAGCAATAGGAACTGAAGCGAATGTGTTGCCATTATGAAGAAGAACACCTTTTATGCTGTCTTTTGACGAATCAATGAACAGCCGCCATTCAGCAGGATCATACTTGAGTTTAAACTTTTCCATTACTCCGTATATATCGTTGCAAAATACCAAATCTTCCTCTTTGCTGAAATACTTCAAAAATTGTGTCTCGCGGTTGCGGTACCAATAAAAAGTTGTTCCTGGTGACAATAGATTTTTCTGTTTAAGCCGAGAACCTAGCAGTTGGGCAGCATCTTTTGGGAGTCCTAAATCCCGGACTAAATCATTCAATTCAGCTTGAGAGAAAAGTTCAGGTTTCGGATCTGGTTCAGTTTCAAACTCGGAAGTACTGGACTCATCGGGAAAAAGCCATCTGATGAGTCTCATCATGATCAGAACCGTCCACACAAATATGATCCAAAGATTTTGGTGGTTCAGGCACAGGTACTTCGTTACTATGAGGCATAGGCCTAATTGCTGAGGGAAGGTTGGGGTAACTTATTACGTTCTTATTTTTTAAGTTGTATCCCTTCACAATGCAAGAGCAAAAATAGCAGTCACTGCTGTGGTCTCTTTGTTCACGCCACATCATAGGTATTCCGAAACGAAATGCTTATTTTTACCTTTCATCCATAAGCGTAGATCTTCCTCACATGTCTTGCACACTTTGTGAGGAGCCCACGGTTTGTCTTGATCGCCTAACTTCAAACCGAAATAGGCGAAATATACTTTTTTAATAAATGCAGAAATGTTCCTCTGCCACTTTTTCACGGTTTATTCCCCACAAATAAAACAAAAACTGTCCGGAGAGTTGACGCAACCTCTGGCTCTGTGAGCCATCACAAATACACAGCACTGCAAACTACAACTGTAGTGAACCACTTCGGAATAAAGCTGGATTACGACTGAGCACACAAAAGGTAATAATGAACTTGCAAGAAACTGAAATTTGACAGGAACGTTCATGTCGCAACCACCGTGTTTGAGCGAGCGAGCGAACGAGGCGAGGCGAACAGGAAAGAACATGCGCCAGCGCGAGTACTGGATTTAGCCCCCCGCCTCCCAATTGTCCTGTTAATGTATAAAATGAATACAAAACACTCTAAAATATCATGAGGGAGTGTTTCTAGTTAGTTAACCATTACAACCTCTATTTTGGGCCAAGAAAATAAACTGCAGTCGGCTAAAAAGAAATTATGTGAACATTCCTTATATGGGTAAGAAATCTAATTTTGCAAGAAAACGTGACGTGATGGAACATTTTGGCTATTTTTCCTGGATTCAGCACCCCAAAATCTATAGGAATCAGTTGCAAAACTGGAGGCAGTTTTTTGGTAGTGTACCTGTGTTATCAGATGGTGTGGTTCAGTATTAATCTCTGATACAATTCATTCAAAAGTGAGGGAGACTTTAGGAAAACTAACTTTGCCAAGGAGTCATTAGCAGGAGGGGAACAGCTGGGGGATGTAGATAAGCAATGGGAAAACTGAGGGGATATTTTAAGAGCAACAAACCTTTTTGTTAGAAAGGTAAATAAATGTAAAAGGAAAGTAGGCCACTATTGTTCTCAAAAGAAGTAGCTGAAGTGGATGAAGAAAAGAGGGTGGACTTCATAAAATACAAAAGATCACAGAAAGAGGAAGACAAGCGTCAATATTTGGAAAAACAATGTAGTCAGGAAAGCAAAAAATACAAAAAGAAGAAGAAATAGCCAATGCAAGAAAATGGTGGGACAAGACATTTTTCTGATATGTTAATGAGAGGAGGAAGGGCAAAAGTGGTATTGTCAGACTCAAAGGTGAAGGGGAGGAATATGTTGAAGCTGAAGAGGATAAAAGGTAATTGCTTAACAAATATTTCTGTTCTGTGTTCAGAGATGAAGGGTCAGGAGCAGGTCCTCAGAAAACACCCACAAATAGGAACAGCAATGAACTGGATCTTGAATGATTTCAGAAGACTGTGTTCGTGAGGAGCTAGCTAAACTAAAAGTAGACAAAGCAATGGGACCAGATGGGATACATCCGAGAATATTGAAGGAACTTTGGGACATTCTAGCGGCTTCTTTGACTGAACATTTCCATGTTTCTTTATAGTTGGGAGCGGTTCCAGAGGACTAGAGAAAGGCATATGTGGTCCCTTTACACAAATGTGGAGGAAAGGATGAGGTTGTAAACTACAGGCTGGTTAGTCTAACCTCTGTAGGGAGTAAATTATTGGAAACACTGTTAAAAGAGAGAATACTGCGATTTCTGGAGTTCAATGGTTTGCAGAATCCAAGGCAGCATGGGTTTACCAGAGGCGAGTCTTGTCATACAAATCTGATTGATTTCTTTGACTGGGTGCCCAGGGAGCTTCTGCCTCTGTCCAGACAGAGGTCCCAATGCTAGTTGAAGGACTTGTTCCATGTGCAGGGTGCCTGCTTGCTAAAGCTCTCAGGAAACAAGTGGAGAAACTTAGAGAGGAGGTGGCGAGGCTGAGGAGAATTCAAGACAGTGAGAAGTACATTGATGAGATGATTCTTGCAACAATCAAGCTCTCCAGCAGAGGAGAAGATGGGCGCCTACAGAATGATGAAGGTTGGACACAAGTCACCAGGGCCTGCAGAATCACCAATCCAACTTCTCCAGCCATTGATTTGAAGAACCATTATGCAGCCCTGGAAGTGGAGGAGGTGAAAGCATCCCTGGAAAGGGAATAACCAGAGCTCAAGTACCCCAAAGTTGCAGAATCAGTGACCACAAGGAAACGAGGGGTAGTGGTGATTGGTGACTCTCTTCTGAGAGGTACAGAGGCATCCATCTACCGACCAGACTGTCCAGTGAGATATGCTGTCTGCCTGGTGCCAAAATCCAAGATGTTACGGAGACTGATCAAGCCCACTGACTATTACCCAATGTTGCTAATCCATGTCGTAACAAATGATACTGCCAGGTATCCCTCTGAGCATATCAAAAGTGACTTCATGGCTCTGGGACAGAGGGTGAAGCAGATAGGTGCACAGGTGGTGTTTTCAATCCTTCCTATTGAGGGAAAAGGCCAAGGCAGACAGGCTTGCATCCTGGGCACTCCCTGGATTACTGGGCACTCCCTATGCCAAACACTCATCCTAAGTCCTAACCTACCCTTATCACCCTTCCCCCACCATTCCATCCATTTGTGTTTTTTATGTATTATACTCTTGATGTTTGTGTTGGAATCTGTCCTATTCTATCCTTCTTCCCTTTTCGTTAACCGCTTTCCTATCAATTTATTGGTGTTCCTTTCCCCCTATGTTTTCTGGCAGCCCCAATTTTTATTGTACACCACCTTAACACTTCGGTAATGGGCGGTCTATCAAATGCCTCAAATAAAGATAAAGATAAAGATGGCTGCGTGGATTGTGTCATCGAGAGCGTTTTGGTTTCCTGGACCATGGGATGCTGTTCCAAGGGTTGCAGAGAAGAGATGGCATTCATCTTTCCAAGAAAGGTCATTGCATCTTCAGTAATAGACTGGCTAATCTACTGAAGAGGGCTTTAAACTAGATTCGTTGGGGATGGGTGAAGAAAGCCCCCAGGTAAGTGAAAGCCCCCAGGTAAGTGAAACATTAAATACCTTTATGGAAATGGGTAAATGGGTAACATATGGAAAGCAGTGTGTATAAATGCCCATAGCATGGGAAAGAAGATCCCTGATGTTAAAGCTTTGGTGGGAGTGGCCGACTTGGATTTAGTGGCAGTTACAGAAACATGGTTCACAGAAAACCATGACTGGGATGTAACTATACCAGGCTATACTTTATTCAGAAAGGGCAGGGTAGGAAGAAGGGGAGGAGGAATGGCACGATATGTAAAAAATAATATTAAAGCTTTGGAATTACAGAGCTTAAAAGGGAGAGAGGAGGCACTGTGAGCTAAACTAGAAAGAGGGAAAGAGAAATCTATTTGCATTGGCATGATATACAGACCTCCCTCACAAGAGGAAGAGGTGGACAGAGAGTTAATTGAAGACATACGCAGCATTGCTAGGAAAGAGGAAATGCTACTCATAGGGGATTTCAATATGCCAGATGTTGATTGGTACATTCCTGCTGCAGCATCATCTAGAAGTAAGGAGATCCTGGATTCTCTACAGGGAGAACTATTCAGGCAATTGGTAACAGACCCCACACGTGAAGTGGCCATACTGGACTTGGTGCTTACCAACGGTGAAAGTGTTTCTGATGTTATAGCCGGAGATCATTTTGCATCCAGTGATCACCAGATGGTGTGGTTCAGTATTATGACTAGGGCTGTTAGAATCCATTCAAAAGCGAGGATCTTAGACTTTAGGAAAACTAACTTTGCCAAGATGGACCAATACCTCAGGGAGTCGTTAGCGGGATGGGAACAGCTGGGGGATGTAGAAAAACAGTGGGCAAAACTGAAAGGGGATATTTTAAGGGCAGCCAACCTTTTTGTTAAAATGGTAAATAAAGGTAAAAGGAAAAGGAGACCGCTATGGCTTTCAAAAGAAGTAGCTGAAAAGGTGAAGAAAAAGAGGGAGGACTTCATGAAATACAAAAGATCACAGAATGAGGAAAACAGGCATCTATATTTGGAAAAACTTAGAGAAGCTAGCAAAATAGTCAGGAAAGCAAAGATTCAAAAAGAGGAGGAAATGGCCAATGCAGTAAAATGGGGGGATAAGACATTTTTCAGATATATTATTGAGAAGAGGAAGGGCAAAAGTGGTATTGTCAGACTCAAGGGTGAAGGGGAGGAATATAGAAGCTGATGAGGATAAAGCAGCATTGCTTAACAAATATTTCTGTTCTGTGTTCACAGATGAAGAACCAGGAGCAGGACCTCAGAAAACACCCACAAACAGGAATAGAAGTGAGGGGCATCTTGCACAATTTTCAGAAGACTGTGTTCGTGAGAAACTAGCTCAACTTAAAGTAGACAAAGTGATGGGACCGGATGTGATACATGTTAGAATACTGAGGGAACATGGGGACATTCTAGCAGCTCCGCTGACTGACCTTTTGAATGCCTCGTTGGAGTTGGGAGTGGTGCCAAAGGACTGGAGAGAGCCTCATGTGGTGCTTTTACAGAAAAGCGGAAGTAAGGATGTGGTTGAAAACTATAGGCCGGTTAGTTTAACTTCGGTGGTGAGTAAATTATTGGAAACGCTGCTGAAAGAGAAAATAGTGAGATTTCTGGAGTCCAGGGGATTACAGGATCCGAGGCAGCATGGATTCACTAGACGCAGGTCTTGTCAGATAAATCTGATTGATTTCTTTGACGGGGTGACCAGGGAGAGCCCTAGATGTTGTGCACTTAAATTTCAGTAAAGCCTTTGACATCATTCTGCACAGGTGACTTATAAACAACTGAGCATCCTAAGGACAAACCCTAAAGTTACTGTTTGAGTTAGAAATTGGTTGAGTGGGAGATGACAAATGGTACAGGTAAATGGAGCTCACTCTGAGGTGAAGGATGTTACCAGTGGTGTGCTGCAGGGATCTGTCCTTGGTCCAATTCTTTTTAATATCTTTGTTAGTGATATTGCAGAAGGGATGTCGGATAAGGTTTGCCTCTTTGTGGATGATACCAACATCTGCAATAGAGTAGACACCTAGGAAGGTGTAGATAACATGAGGAGGGAACTAGCTCAGCTTGAAGAATGGCCTAGAATTTGGCAGCTGGGATTTAATGTTAAAAAATGTAAGGTCATGCATTTGGGCTGCAGCATTCCAAGAGAGCAATATAGTATAAGGGGTGAAGTACTTTTGTCCACTAAAGAAGAGCGGGACCTAGGCGTGGTTGTGTCTGATGATCTTAAGGTAGCTAAACAGGTAGAAAAGACGAGAGCAAAAACTAGAAGGATGCTTGGGTGCATACGGAGAGGAATGACTAGCAGAAAAAAGGAGGTGATAGTGCCTCTGTATAAGTCTTTGGTGCAGGGCCGGCCCGTCCATTGAGCAAGAATGTTTTTTGCACAGAGCCCCGCGTTTCAGGGGGCCCCGTACAAAAAACGTTCTTCATTAGCACAAGTAGAATTAAAAAAAAAAAAAAAAACGGCTGCTGGGAGGGACTCGGGAGCTGATGCTGCAGGGAGGCTCTGCCGGGCAGGCCGGGTCCCGCGGCGGGACATTTGATCCTGCCGCTGCCACGGTGGCAGCGGCAGCAGCAGCCGGTTTCTTTTTGTAAATCTATCAGGGCTGATGGGGGGAGGGGGGTTATGACTGGTAATGGGCTATGGGGGGGTTAGGACTGGTAATGGGCTATGGGAGGGTGTTTAAGACTGGAAGTGGGTTGATGGGGGAGGGGGGTTAGGACTGGTAATGGGCTATGGGGGGTTAGGACTACTAATGGGCTATGGGGGGTCTAAGACTGGAAGTGGGCTGATGGGGGGTAGGGACTGGAAATGGGCTGATGGGGGTTAGGATGTAATGGGCTATGGGGGGGCTAAGACTGGAAATGGGTTGATGGGGGTAGGACTGGTAATGGGCTATAGGGGGGGCTAGGACTGGAAATGTGCTGATGGGGGTGTTAGGACTGGTAATGGGCTATGGGGGTGCTAAGACTGGAAATGGGCTGATGGGGGGTTAGGACTAGTAATGGGCTATGGGGGGGCTAGGACTGGAAATGGGCTATCGGGGGCTAGGACTGGAAATGGGCTAATGGGGGGTTAGGACTGGAATGGGCTGTGGGGAGGCTAAAACTGGAAATGGGCTGATGGGGGTTAGGACTGGTAATGGGCTATGGGCTATGAAATGGAGAGGGAAAAAATATTTTGTGTGGGAGGGAAGACAAATCTACAATTGGCCAGATATTGGGAGAGTAAGTGGGGATTGAGGATGGCGGGGTAAAATTTGAGTGGATGAAATAGGAATGAGGAAAGAACAAAAGGAGAAAGATTAGTATGTTAAAGCAGATGTAGAGAGAGAATGGAAAAAAACTAGAAGAGTGAAGAAAGGACAAATGGACAGCAGACGATGGAGAGTTAGCAGAAGACACGAAGAAACCAGAAGAAAGTGGCTGGAGCAATTGCAACTGAAAAAAATGCACAAAAGGTAGAAAAATATCTCTTTATTGAATTTATTAACTGAAATATGCCAGCTCTGGGAAATGTGCATCATTAATGTCTGCGCTTTGTTTAGTACAAGAGGAAATTAATTTATAGTTTTATTTCTACAGTGTTGCTGGGCTTTTGGGGTTCCCAGTTTAATTATTGTCTTCCTGTTTCTACATTGTGATTTCTTGTTTGGTGACATCTATACTAAGTCCGACTACACCTTCCTTCACCTGCCTCTGCCCGTCTTCAATCCACTCGCTCCTCCGCATTTTTCTTCCTGGCCCCCGCTCTGTGGAATTCTCTACCTTCCTCCATCCGGCTTGAGTCAGAACACACCACTTTTAAGAACCGCCTCAAGACACATCTCTTCGCCCTTGCCTTTGACCTCCCAGATCCTTCTGTATGACCTTCCTCTCCCCTGTCCTCCTCTCTCCCCTGTCCTTGTCCTGTTGTATGATTCTGTCTGGTGTGCTTTCCTATCTCTTTATTGTAACTTCCTTTCCGCTTCCTGCCTTTATGGTTCTCTTTAATTTATACTATGTAAACCTCTTTGATGTCTTTTCCGTACCGGTATATCAAGTTAATAAACATAAACATAAACATATGGAAGGACAGACTAGATAGGCCATGTGGTCTTTTTCTGTCTTCATTTAACTATGTTTCTATGATTGAAAGCAAGTTCTGCTAAGAGGAGACATAGGATGAAAGTAAAATGTGGTAGATTCGGGAGTAATATGTGGAGATATTACTTTATGGAAAGAGCAGTTGATGCGTGGAATAGTCTCCCAGTGGACTTAGTATAGATGTGGACAGTATCTGAATTCAACAAAGCGTGGGAGAAACACAGAGGATCTCTAAAGGAAAAAAGGCTACTATTGTAATTGGTATGGAAGGGCAAACTAGATAGGCCATGTGGTCTTTTTCTGCCATCATGTTTCTATTCTATTCTATGTGTTCCACGCCACTCATTATTTTATAGACTTCTATGATATCTCCTTTCAGCCATCTCCTCCAAGCTAAAGAGCCCTAACCTTTTAAAGCTATCCTCATTGGGGTATCCCTCCATACCCTAAATCTTTTTGGTTGCCATTCTCTGTACCTTTTCTAACTACATGGAATACTCAAGGTGTGGTTGCACTATGGAGCTATACAGAGGCACTATGATATTCCTTTCCTTATAATTTCTAGCATTCTATTAGCTTTCTTGTCTGCTGCTGCACACCGAGCAGAGGATTTCAATGTATTAAGCCTGATATCACCTAGATCCTTTTCCCGGGTAGTGACTCCTAATGTGGAAACTTGCATTGTGCAACCATAGTTTGGTTTGTTCTTCCCTAAGTGCATAACTTTGCACTTGTCCATTTAATGTCTTTAACAACTTTGAGTAATTGTATGTCATCTGCAAATTGTATGCATCTGTAGCTTGGGTTGTTCTTCCCTAAATGCATAACTCTGAATTTGTCCATTTAATTTCAACTGCCTTTGGGATGCCCAGTCTTTTTTTTTTTATCTCTTTATTACGCAACCAATGTGCAAGTGGTATTACAAAAATCATAGCCGCAATTTGCATTCTTTACAGTATTTCCACTTATCAGCCAAGAAATACATAGAAAATCAAAATGTGATATTCCTTGTACCCTTACTCCAACTCCCCTCCGAGGCCAATTATAGCTTGTTTCCACTCGTTCAAAGATAAACTGAGATTGCTGTGCAGCTTGAAAGGAAAATGTTCAGTTACTTTCCAGGGTCAGGAGGTTCAGATATTCCAAGGCCTTTCTTAATTCACTCTGGAGAAAGGGCTTTAAACCACTGACCCAGCTGCTTCAAGAAAAATCTATTAAATACTGATGGGGGTTTCCATTTGCCCTGATTTTTGAATGGGAGAATGTACAATACAAGCTGGTGAACTTGGAGAATTGCTTGGAAATGGTAGATTACATCCAGTACGGCACAAGGAGAAGTAGGACTGGCAGGCCTCTACTCCGAAGAGGCGAAAGATTCCAGCAGAAAGTCACCAGCTTGGCAATGAGTCAGACTAACAGGATAAAGCACAACTAGGCCACATGACTAGGCCTAGTTAGGCAGCTATGTTCAACCCTTGTGTTGTAGTTGACCTCTCTGTTTTCTAGATTGTACACAGGGGTCAAATCCCTTCCTGTAACATGACTCTGAGGAGTTGTCATCTTTAATTATATTCTAGTGCTCTTTCCTTTGTTATATCTGTCCTGCTTTACAATTTTGTAGGGGAGGATGGGGAGGGGAGCAGGAGGTTGAGGGGAGTGCAGGGTTGGTATGGGACCAGACTAGGACCCATGTGGGATGCCTTTTCCCCTATGTGGGGGGAGTGCTATTCTGGAATGACGTTGGGGAAGTCAGATAAGAGTCCCCTGGATAGGAAGGAGGGTAAATGTGTCTGGGACTATTCCACTAGTTGCACCTCAAATTGCAGGTGGCGGGGCTGACTTTGGGAGGGAAGGGTGAGGGTTGGCAGGGGGAGGAACTTGAGCCTGGTTATTGGCATCCCCTACTGTAGCCAGTATGATGCTAGGATGAACATCTTTAAATTGCCTTTAGGAGTATCTGTTCCCACTAGGGGTTCTGAGGGGAGGGGGTAGTTTGGGAGGGAAGAGGAGGGTGGGATTGGGAGAGATGACAGAGCATGTCCTGGGCGGATGCTGGGTAGACTGACTCTTCTGTTTTTTATGGGCACTGGGAGTTGGAGTGTTGCAGTGGCTGTGGAACACTTGAGGGACCATTGTCAAGCTAATCTCATAGAATGTGTGAGGCCCGCAGAACCCCATAAAAAAACCACATGTGTCCCTGCCCAGAGCATGTGTCTCCTGCCATGACTGGCCATTGATGATTCCCAGGGAACACTGTCCAGTGCACCAGCTACAATGTGCCCTGTGTATAAAGCCCCAACCTCACAGGCTGATATTAACTCCTCAGCCCCCTGTTATCCACACCCCCTGGAAGACCCTCACCCTGATGCTCATGTGCTTGTCCCAGGCTATGGATGGACACTGTTGAGTTTACTGTAGCCACATGCAGCCTGCCACGCACACAGAAACACACCTATTGTCATTTTCTTCTACACCACACACTTTTTCTCTACACGTATCACCATACCGCTTTTCCTTGAATGCCAAACATCTCATACAGCACTGATGTTACACACACACACAGACACACACACACCACCAATCACACTACCAGGTTTTGTATCCATAGGTAGGAACAAACACAGTTGTGGTACAAACATATTTTAAGAAAATAAATATAAATTTTGCTGTCCAACAAAAAAAATATATGGGACGGTGTAGAACCTTGTACACACTATAAAGAGTAACAAATTGTACCATGGCAAATGCACTAGATGCACTGCCCCATGCCCCAGATATGGTAAATTCAACAGATGCTGCTGTCCTCCTTAAGGTGGAGGGGCTGGAGTACAGGTCCACTGTGCCAATATGGCATTGATGAGTGCCAATATCTCAGCCCGGATACCCTCCACAGATGTTCACAGTTCTGCTTTCAATCCCTGAAGCTCTATGAGGATGGCTGCCAATATAGGTGGCTGGTCCTGAGGGACAGTGTGCTTGGTTTGAAGGCATCTATGGAGAGCAAGGTTGTCACTAGTAGAGTGTGAATGACAGGGGTTCGTGAGGGCACTGGTGCATCAAGCCCAGGTACACCCAGGGCTGACACAGAGGTCTTCTCCTCCACCTCCTCTGGCCCTACTCCCACGCCCACACTCAAGGGCAGTTTAGGGACAATCTGGAGCTATGGCAGGACAGGCCCCCCTCAAGTGTATGCTCTCCTATCGGCGCCATCTCATCCAGCTCTATCTCCATCTCCACATATTCTGGAACAGCAAGGTTATTGGTCTCATCCCTCTCCTCCTCTCCTCATCCTTTTCCTCCTCTTACCCCACCCCTTCCCCCTCCCCCTCCCCCTCCTCTTCCTCATTGCCAGCCTCCTTCACACTGCATGGCAGTTCCTCCTCTCCCTTCTCCTCCTTCACAACAACAGAGGATGTGGATGACCTAGATGATGCCAATGTTGATGAGCTGGTTGTCATAGTTGACTACTGATCCAGCATATCTTCAGCCACTCCAACCTCCCTGCAGTCACTGGGTGCTGCCTCTAGAGCACTACCATCCTTTCATGCAGCTACAGGGAGAGATAGTTTCCCATGAGATCACAGATCCCCACTGATGTTGTGCTATCCACATATGAACATGATATTATATGATAAAATAATATACAGTATGATATGCCATACTGGTCCTGCCAAAAGGTCCCTCATACCTTGAAGCTGTTTATTAAACTTTATATTTATTGCATGAAGTTTTGAGTGGGACACAACGACACTTTCTTGTTTTTTTGTACAGAGCCCATACTTCTTGTTCATAAATGTATAGAGCCTAAGGGCAAGACAGTAGCAGAATTGATCTATGAGACTATTTTTGAGTAATACCTGTATGCTATGCCCCAGGAGTTGAGAGAGTGGTTGGTTAAGCAGGGGATTACTACTATGGGATAAGCCACTGTAATTTCAGAATTTTGTTCTGAGATCCGAACTGTGGGAGGATAATCATTCTAGGAGGGGAAGGGAGGAGTCTGAAGAAGTCTATGTAGGCAAAAGAGGGATGGAGATAGACAAAGAAGTATACAGAATTCCCAAAAAGATTAGAGGGCAGAGGTGAGGCAATTGGATAAGCCTTCAGAAGTGATTTTCATGTGGAGAAAAGGGAACTTTCAGAAGGATTGTAAGAGGAAAGTATGCTAGGGGAGAGGAGATCCCAAAAAGACCCGTATTTGAGTATATAAAGGAGGTGACAGTTGAGGAGATACTGTACCAGTAAGAGCCCCATTAGACTCTGGAGTGAACCAATCTATGGTGCCAAGGAAGCATTACAAAAAGATTTTACAGAAGAAAAGAGAGGCATTGTATAGTCCCTAAGAGAAGGTACAAATACAATGGATGCATGGAAACACTACTCCTTATCCTCTCCATAAGACCAAAGCTTGGAGTGGAGCAGTAGCCTAGTGGTTAGAGCAAGAGCATTGTATCTAAAAGATCAGGATTTGATTCCCACTGGTACTCTTTGTGACATTAGGCAAGATACTCTATCCTCTTCTGCCTTGGTGTTGTTCATTACAAGGAACCGAAACTTCACCGCTCCATCCTCCGTAAAAGTGAAGGAAGCAGACCTCCAGACAAAGCCCACTATCAGATACCTCGGTGTCACCTTAGACCAGCACTTGGATATGAAAGCGCACATAGGAAACATTGTAAGAGCGGTATACCACAAAATCCGATTTCTCAGACACCTACGATCCCTGCTGGAGCCGGACGATTTCAGGACCATCTATCAGGCACTAATTATTCCACATTTTGATTATGCAAACTCAATCCTGCAAGGTCTCCCTCAAGCCACCTTGAATCCACTGCAACTGGCAATGAACGCCACAGCAAGAGTCCTACATGGAGCATCCAGGAAAGACCATGTCTCACCCATCCTAAAACAACTCTAGATGTGGTGTATTTAGATTTCAGTAAAGCCTTTGACACTGTTCCTCACAGGCGACTTATAAACAAACTGAGCACCCTAGGGATGGACCCTAAAGTTACTGCTTGGGTTAGAAATTGGTTGGGTGGGAGGCAACAAAGAGTACAAGTAAATGGAGCTCACTCTGAGGAGAAGGATGTTACCAGTGGTGTGCCCCAGGGATCTGTCCTTGGTCCGATTCTTTTTAACATCTTTGTTAGTGATATAGCGGAAGGGCTGTCGGGTAAGGTTTGCCTCTTTGCGGATGATACCAAAATCTGCAATAAAGTAGACACCCAGGAAGGTGTAGATAACATGAGGAGGGATCTAGCTAAGCTTGAAGAATGGTCTAGAATTTGGCAGCTGGGATTTAATGTTAAAAAATGTAAGGTCATACATTTGGGCTGCAGCAATCCAAGGGAGCAATACAGCATAGGAGGTGAAGTACTTTTGTCCACTAAAGAGGAGCGGGACCTAGGCGTAGTTGTGTCCGATGATCTTAAAGTAGCTAAACAGGTAGAAAAGGCGACGGCAAAAGCTAGAAGGATGCTTGGGTGCATACGGAGAGGAATGGCTAGCAGAAAAAAGGAGGTGATAATGCCTCTGTATAAGTCTTTGGTGCGACCTCATTTGGAGTATGGTGTGCAATTCTGGAGACCGCACCTTCAAAAGGATGTGAACAGGATGGAGTCGGTGCAGAGGGTTGCTACTAAGATGATTAGTAGTCTTCATTATAAAGCATATGAGGACAGACTTAAGGATCTTAATATGTACACCTTAGAGGAAAGGCGGGATAGAGGTGATATGATTGAGATGTTTAAATACCTCCGTGGCATAAATGTTCAGGGAGAGAGCCTCTTTCAATTGAAAGCAAGTTCTGCGACGAGGGGACATGGGATGAGGGTGAAGGGAGATAGATTCAGGAGTGATATGCGGAAATATTTCTTTACGGAAAGAGTAGTGGATCCGTGGAATAGTCTCCCAGTGAAGGTGGTAGAGATGAGGACAGTAACTGAATTCAAAAAAGCATGGGACCAACACAGAGGATCTCTAAAGGTAAAAAGTGGACTGTTGTAGTTGTTGTTATGGAAGGACAGACTAGATGGGCCTTGTGGTCTTTTTCTGTCATCATGTTTCTATGTTTCTATGTTTAACTCCACTGGCTCCCGATACAAAGTAGACTCACATACAAGGCCATCAAAGGACTCTCATCTGCTTCACTAACAGAACTAATCCAGACGACACCACACAATAGGGACAGATGGTCAGTGGCTCTCAACACCCTGATAGTCCCAAAATCAATAACACAATGCACTAAGGCAACAGCAAGCAGGGCCTACCAATTCTATGCACCAAGGTGCTGGAACAGCCTCCCTCATGGCATCTGAGCGATCCCAGACTTATTTCAGTTCAGAAAGGCCTTGAAGCACCACCTCTTCCTCCTGTATTACCCAGTAACCAACGCAGACATAGCACCAACCACACAAGCCACCCAAAACCCCCATGACTGAAACTAAAAAGGAGGTCACCCCTGTTATCCAAGTTGTATTACCTGTTCAACTGTAAACACAAAGTACCATCGGAAATGTGTAAATTATTGTTCATTGTAAACCGCACTGATGCTGAATAGCGAGGTATAGAAGAGACTATAAAGAAAGAAAGAAAAAAAGAAAGAAAGAAAAAGCCAGGCAAACTACATGTGATTGTATCTTGCAAAGAAAACTCAGGAGTAAGCACTGACTCGATGGCACTTAAAAAGAAAAAAAGTAAGTATTGTGTGTCAGGGACAATTCTATTAGTTAAATGTGGTGATTTTAGCCCATTTTTCCCTTAATTTAGTGTTAGGAAGGGATTAGAAGAACCTCACAGCCTGCCTGAATCTCTCCAAGGGGTATGCTACTACCTATTCCCAGTCTGCAGGGTAAGAGGGCAGGGCTGGATTTAAGATTTTGGTGCCCTTAGGCAAGACTAGACAGCAGACTCCAGAGAGCAGGGGGAGGGGGAATTGTGTTAGAGATCCCAAAGATTAGAGAACCAGAAGAAGAGCAGAAGAAGCACAGCACTGGAGTTTTACTTAATCAGTATACTCAGCATTGTTGTCCATATAGGTAACAACGCTGAAAATACACATAGTAAAGCCACTATGTTGGCACTATCCATTTAGTTTAGGCCTCCTTAACAAACATATAAATTATTAGTTAAACCTATTTATTAGGCATAATCAAGTATACAAATTATCCATTTACAAATGAATACCTGACTGTGAAGATCCTCCACAATCAACAAAGTCACCATTCCGCGTTCTAAGACAAAGTCCAACCAGCAAACTTGTCATAAAGCATTTGAATTCTATGCACCATCCCTCTGGAATGCTCTTGGAAATATCACTGACCTCCCCTCCTTCCGTAAATACCTGAAAACCCTCCTATTTTCTCAACACTACCGACCCACCACCTACCCCCCTCACCCCCCCCCCCCCCACACACACAAAGACCCATACCGTAGGGATGTCAAACAAGGCACAATATATCTATATAGAGTTGAAATATACCATATACCACTTGTACATAGTTTACTGTTATATATTCTCTGTAACTAAGATTTTTGTTCATTGTAAACCGCTTTGACCCAATGAAAAGCAGTATATAAGCCTAGCTAAATAAATAGAATACCTCTATCAATGATTTTCACAATAAAGTGGCCATGCAGCTGGAGGATGCCAAGGCTGTGGGAAGCAGATTGGAAAAGTTGGAGAAAGAAGCTAAACGTATCCAACAGATGTAAGGTAAACTTGTCAAGGACAAGCTTGTTTTACATCGAAGGCTAAAAAACCTGGTAATGATGCTCAGATTTTGAATTTAAGAGCCCCTTAATTTGCCAAGAGTTTCTGTAGTGTCCCCTGCAGATATATTTAAAAAGTATATGAAGGATATTTTGGCTATTCCAGAAATGTCACTGCTTTCTTTAGCCAAAGCTTACGCTAAGTCACCAAAAGAGCTGGTTAAAGCTGCTGAGGGGCAAAAAGAGGAAATATCAGCTAATAGTTTAGATTTATCTAACTATTTGGAAAAGTCCATTGTGAAGGCATATCATAGAGAAACTTTAGAGGAGTGGTTAGAGCACTGGCTTGGAAACCAAGCAAACAGGGTTTGATTCCCATTAGCACTCCTTGTGGCCTTAGGCAAGTAACTTAACTCTCCTATACCTCAGAAAAATAAAATCTGAGTTATCAATATGTGTTACCAAATTTAAATTACAATGCAAACTATGTTGACTAAAGTGGTTTTAAAAAAAACAAATAAATACATTGTTGGTGACTTTCATTTTTCTCCAGGATTGTGATTATGTGTTGTGGCTATTTCTTCCTAATAGGGCAGCTTTATTTCTTCGCTCAAATATTTGGTTATATCCTAACCTGTGTCAAGAGACATAGCACATTAGAAAGAAGTTTCTTAAACTCCATCAAGAGGTTATATATCTCATGGGAATTATTTCCTCGTAAGATATCTCTGCAAGTGTTTAGTTGTTATATACTGTAAAGTGAAATATATATTTTTGAGTCATAGCAGTTATGATTTCTTTTAGATGCTAAAAAGTTGAAATTGCCTGTAGACTCCAAAAGCTGAAATGTGTTAGCAGGGATTGAGTATAAATTAGCTGTATTTATATTTAGCTTTGCTGTCTCTATGGGCATTTCTTATAGAAGAGTGAGAGCTATCACACTCCTATTATTTTGATTGCTTTTAAGATACCATGCTTCAGGTTATTTTCCCTTGCCTTCTCCTCTTTTACTTATGTTTAGCAGAAGGTGTTCACATTACTTATATTGTTATTTTTTTGTTTATTTATTTAACAAATTTTGATATACTGCTTTTCTACAAGTCAAAGCGCTTTACAATGAACTACGTTTTTTTACAATGAACAAGTTATGAACAGCATTAGAACTTTTTACAATGAACTAGATTTCTTACAATGAACCAGCTATGAATAACATTAGAACTTTTGTAGTTAACATGTGAAACTGAGAACAAATGAAATTATATACAAGGGGATGAAGAGCTGGAGTGGAGGGGAGTGGGTCATAGATGTTTTATGAGGTAAAGGGGTGAGGTCGTGGGGTTTCATGAGGATGGGACAGGGGAAGGATATGCATGTGTGCATGAGTTTTTGCTGATTTGATTTGTCAGTTACTCATCAGCAAAATGCCTTTGGAATAGGTGCGTCTTGAGTTGTTTACAAAAGTCCATGGAAAACTTGATGGTTCGAATAGCTGGGGATAGTGCATTCCAGAGGGTGGAGGCGTAAAGTGAGAATGCTTGTGCTCTTTTGGTCTGCTTGCAATTGTGAGTTTGTGGTGGGATATTGAGGAGGTTCTGTGTGCCTTTTCTCCTTGGCCTATTACAGTTCAAGTTATGAATTAGGACATGTAGTTGCTCTGCTGATTTCCCATCTAGAATTTTGTGGATGAGAGTTAGAACCTTGTATTCTATTCTTGAGTTGATGGGGAGCCAATGGAGGTGTTTGAGAATTGGAGTGATGTGGGTTTTCCATGAGGCTTGGAAGATGATTCTAGCAACAGTGTTTTGACGAGCTGCAGTGGATGAATTGCGTATTTGGGTAGACCTTGATAAATGGAGTTACAGTAATCGAATAGAGGAGTTATAGTGGCCTGGCAGACTATATGGAAAGAATCAGTGGGTAGGAAGGGGTGTAGGTTCCAGATTGTTTTTAGCTTTGGTGATGCTGTGAATTTCTTCCTTGAAGGTCAGTTGCTAGTTGAGTATGACTCTGAGCTATTTTATGTGGGAGCTGACTCTGATCTCTGTGTTGCCAAGCTTGACAGATGTGGGAGAGGTGAAGTTGGGGTTCTTAGTGTAGTGGCTCTGTTTTGCTGAGGTTGATGGAAAGATAATGATGGTGTAGCCAGTTGATGGTTTCATTGAGGCAACTTGAAAGTGTGGAGTAATCCGGAATGGAGGTGGAGAATGGTGTGAAGATCATAATATCATCTGCATATATCAGAAACTGGACTGGGAATTATTGGAGGATATCACAAAGAGGTCAAATGTATATGTTGAAAAGTAGGGAAGAGAGGGATGATCCCTGTGGTACACCCTAGTTCAGGGTAAACGGAGTTGAGATGTGTGTTTGAATCCTCTTGCACTGATTTCGGTTGGTAAGATAGGAATGGAACCATTTGAGGAGGATGCCGCAGACTCAATATAATGGAGCTTGTTGAGTAGCTGATGGGATACAATGTCAAAGATGGCAGAGATGTCTAGGAAGAGCAGGAGGAAGCCTTGGGTAAGTGATTCGATGCCTGTGATAAGCAAGTTCAAGAGGGAGGTCATGAGGGTTTCCATGATGTTGCTGTGGGTTTAATGGTACATGTACTGTACGTCAATATGATTTTGGAGTTTGTGTGGCTTTTTCAATCATTTTTGGAGATGAAGGGTATGCTGGTTATGAGTCTGTAGGAGGATGGGGAGTGTGGATCCAGGTTTGGTTTCTTCAGGAGCAATCTGATGGATGCTTGTTTGAGGGGGGGAGGAAGGTATCCTTGGGTGAGGGAGGAGTGGATGATGTCAGATATTAAAGATAGGAATTGGTCCTTTGTGACTTTCAGCCAATGGACTGGACACACGTCAAGCGAGGATGTTGTAGTGTTGAGGTTGCTGATGATTTTGTTGAGTTCATCATGTGAGAGAGTGCTGAAGGTAATCCAGAGGTGATCTTGAGTAGTTTCATTGTTTGAGGTGGGAATATGGAGGCTGGTGGATGGAGTAGGTTTGCTTTTGGATATCAGATATTAAGCCATGTCTTTTGGATTGAGAGAATGGTCTTTGTTTGATTGGGAAAGGTCTTTGGTGAGTGATTTGATCATTTTAAAGAGGTCTCTGGGTTTGTTGATGGAGCACATGAGGAGGTTGTTATAGAATTCTTGTTTGGTCTGGGTGGTGGATTCATGGTATAGTTTGAGATCCTGTAGGTATTGGGATTTGAGTTGTGAACGTTGGGTCTTTCTCCAGAGGTATTCAAGATGGCGTAGAGTTTCTGTGTTTTTAAGTCTGATGAGTACCAGGGGGCGTGTGATCATCTGATTTTAGTGTACTGAATGTACAATGGGAGAGGTAGGAGGAGAACCAGGATAGTACGGAGTCCTTGAAGCCAAGCAAGGAGAGGGCGGTGAGGAGAAGGTTGTGGTCAACAGTGTCAAAGGCAGCAGAAAGTTCAAGAAGGATGAGGATAGAATAGAAGCCCTTAGATTTAGCCAGGAACAGGTCGTTGGTGTCTTTTGTGAGTGCAGTTTCAGTGGAGTGTAGGGGACGGAAGCTGGATTGTAGTGGGTCCAGGAAGGCCTGAGAGGTGAGGAAGTTGAGGCAGCGATGGTGGACTGCTTGTTCTAATAGTTTGGATATGAAAAGAAGGAGGGAGATGGGTCGATAGTTAGAAGGGCATGTGGGATCAAGTGAGGGTTTCTTGAGGAGGGGTGTGACAACAGCATGTTTGAAGTCAACGGGGACAGTTGCAGTGGAGAGTGAAAGGTTGAGGATATGAGCGATGGAGGGGACAATGGTGAGGCAGATGGAATGTAGGAGTTGGGTGGGGATAGGGTCTGATGAACAGGTGGTAGGTTTGGAGGAGGAAAGAAGGAGTGTGGTTTCTTCTTCAGAGATCGGAGGGAAGGAGGAGAGGGTGGCAGGGGTAGTATGGATGGGGGGAGAATTGTGGAGGAGGGGAGGTAGATGAGGGGATAGGGAATTGGAGGGTAATCTTGTGGATTTTGTCGTGGAAGTAGTCGGCTAGGGTTTGGGCAGAAAGGGAGGGCGGGATCGGGGGCGGGGGACCTTGAGGAGAGAATTGAGGGTATTAAAGAGACGGCGGGGATCAGAGGCAAGGGAGTTGGTCAGGTGGATGTAGTAATCATGTTTGGCAAGTGCTAAGGCTGATTGGAAGGAGCCAAGCATGAATTTGAAGTGTAGAAGGTCTTCGGGGAATGGGATTTGGACCAAGCTCGCTCAGCAGAATGGGTGCAGATGCGTAGGTAACAGATTGTGGGTGAAAGCCAGGGTTGGGGAGTAGATCGTTTGACAGGACGTGGGGTGGGAGGGGCAAGGGTGTAAAGGGCTGAGGATAGTGTAGCATTGTATGAAGATAATGCCTCGTCGATGGACTTGGAGGATATAATGGAGGAAAGAGATGGAGAAATGGTGGAGGAGAGAGTCAGGGGATTAATATTATGAAGGTTTCTAAATAGGTTGGAGGAGACAGGATGAGGTTGGGATGGCAGAAGCTAAAGAGTAAATGTTAAGAGGTGATGGTCAGATGAGGGATGGATTGATTTGCAGACGTTTGAGGGAGAGGAATTGGAGAAGAGTATTAGATCAAGGCAGTGGCCGTGTAGGTGTGTGGGGGCAGTTGAGCAAAGTTGGAGGTCGAACGAGGAGTTAAGAGCGAGGAACTTTGAGGCATGGGGGTCAGAGGGGTTGTCGATGTGAATGTTGAAATCTCCAAGAATAAGAGTGGGGGAGGAGGGATCCAAAAAGGCAGAAAGCCAGGAGTCGAAGTTGGTGAGAAAGGTTGATTTGTATTTGTCGGGTGGGCGATAAATAACAGCTACTCGGAGGGGAAGTGGTGTGAGGAGTCGAATGGAGTGGACTTCGAAGGAGAGGGGGGAGTGTGATTGGGGTGGCAGGAGGGGTTGGAATTGGCAGGAGGGAGAGAGTAGGAGGCCAACACCACCACCATGACCAGTAGGTGCTTCTCTTGCTTTCCTGCTGTTATTCCCATTTTTAACAATCTCCATCCCACGTCTAGATTCATGAAGACCAGTGGTTCCCAACCCAGTCCTCGGGTATCCCCAGGCCAGTCAGGTTTTCAGGATATCCACCATGAATATGCATGAGATAGATCTGCATGCACTGCTTCCACTGTATGTAGATCTATCTCATGCATATTGATTGTGGATACCCTGAAAACCTGACTAGTCTGGGGATACCCAAGAACTGGTTTGGGAACTACTGATGAAGACCATCCCCAAAATCAAAGAGTATGGCTTTCTTATGATTTTCCATACCTCTCTCACTACCATCCACCAGAACTCCTCCATCCTGGGACAACCTCATCAAATATGCTAAGGTTACCCTTTCTCTCCACTTTCCTTTCAGTGCCAAAGTGCCAATCAGATATTCCCAGGAACCACTTCTCTGGTGTATAACATTACCTGTATAAAATCTTATACACATTTTCCTTTATGAAAGTACTCACTGAATATTTTCCTGCTTCCTCAAAAACTCACTCCCATTCCCTCTCTGATAGTGTATGTCCAATATTTATTTCCCATTCCCCCATAAAAGGGTATTTTTTTAAGCCCCTCTGCTCCCAAAAATTGATACCATTTTGTTATAGCCCCTTCAACCCCTCCCACAAACCTTCTAGTTGTTCCCTCCAGATTCTGCCATCTTCATTTCCCACTGTTTCATGTATTACTGTACTTATACTACATATATAAAGTCTCCTCCCTGCAATTGGTACTTCTTCTGCAGCTCCTCGAACAGCACCATGTCTCCCCCCTTTGTGAATTACCGAAAAGTTATTAGTCCCTGCTGGGCCCATCTTTTAGAAATTCCTATATCCCTCCCTTCCACAAATTTCTTCTCCAACTGTATTGGAGCCCATTTGAACCTTTCACCCCATAATCTCTTCCCCCGCAGCACCTTGCACCACATCTACATCAGGTGCCTAGTAAAATGATTCATCAAATCATCCAACCTTACCCCTCCTCCTGTTAACCAGGGCAAATGTCTCAAATCACCTCCTGGCCATCATACCTGTTCTAATCTCATCGCCCACTTTTCTGCCCTAAGCTTCCAGTCCAAAATATGCTTTAGTTGGGCCACTAAATAATATTTCTTAAAATCAGGAACCGCTAGCCCTTCCTCCCTGCACTTATATTCCATTATCTCTTTACTAACCCTGGGTCTTTTCCCCCTAATTGTCCTTTGAAGATTTTCTAAATACCTCCTTGGGACTCCCCAAGGCAGAGACTGAAACTAAAACAGCAATCTGGGCATCATATTCATTTTTATGACTGGTATCCTTCCCAACCAGGAGATACACAGTATAACTTATTGCACCTATCTAAATCCCTCTTTATTTCCTTTACTATTTTCCACAAATGATTGTCCCCAAGCTTCCCCATATCAGGCCTAGGTATCTAAGGGACGTTTTGCCCTATCTAAATGAAAATAATTCTTTCAACCTTCCTACTAGTCCTACCCCTATACTCGCATCTAATGTGTGTTTTATCACTATCACTGTATATCCTGTCCAATACTCAAAGTTGTTCATTTTCACTAATATTACAGATCTCCACACACAACAATATATCATCCTCAAATACTGAAATTTTATGTTACTACCCTTTCATCACTGTCCCCCTGCAGGGTAATTCCGAGGCACGAATAACGGGGATGGACATCCATCCCCGTTATTTGGCCCCTCTGCCATCCCCGAACAGCTTCCTTGAATGTTGTATGGAGAGGTTAGATGGGGGCAGGAAAGGGGCATTGCAGGGATGGCGATAGGGTGGGGCAGTGGGCGGTTTGCGGCCCCGGATGTACAGGACTGATTCCAAAGGTGGCCTGAACGGGGAACTTATTCCACCTCTGAGATTGAATAAGTTCCCTTAGTTGGCAGGGGAAGGTGGGCCTGGGGCACAGAAAAGGCAGGAGGGGGCAGAGGATTCCCCGCAGCCCAACCCAGATCAGGAGTCGGGCTGCGGGAAATGAAGCATTTGTTCCAGTGGCCACGGATCAGGTGCCATGGCGAATGGACGCCATAGTGCTGCGGCTCCATTCAAGAGCCCTGACTGAGTTAGCCGGGGAAGGCCTGTATGTGCAGGCTGACCAGAATTGGGGTCCTGGCCTGCATGTACAGGCCTGGACATGATTTAGATTCCGCGGGGCTAGACGTGCCCCGCGGGATCAGAATTCCAGCTCACTCTGTGTGTCCAGTTCAGACCAGGCGCATAGAGGGCCAGCACGTCCAACACAGAATTGGGCCCCTAATGTTCATATTTCCTCTAATTTTCATTGCATGGTTCAACAGAAAATATGAATAAGAGAGGAGACAAGGGACACCTCTGCCTCATTCCACTTTCCAACCCCAACTCCTCTGACTACCCTCCATTCACTTTCACACTTGCTAAAAGGGCCTCATATATATATTTTTTTTTAATGCATCCTAACTTCATCCTCTGCAGGAACTCTCATGAAAACTCCCAAATAACTCAATCAAATATTGCCAACAGATTGCAGGGGTACTATCTCTTTGCACAGCCCACAACAGCTGCAGGGATCATTTATTTATTAGTTTTTATATACCGCTTTGTCTTAATAATCAGAGCAGTTTACAAAGAACTTTTTAACTAGTGCACAAGGCAGATTACAAGCTTATAATTAACAATAACAGATAAATGCATTAACTATTTACATGAAGAATATCATTAGTAGTGAAGGGTGATTTACATGAGAAAGTGTTGCGCCCTAGTTAGGAAATGGAAAATGTCAGTGGAATGCCGACTGGTGGTATTATGATATCTATGGGGGCTGAGCACATTGATAGTAGTCCGTGAAGATGAATGTTTTGAGATGTTTTCTAAACTGAGTGAGGTCTTTGATTTCCCTTAGAGTTTTAGATAGATTATTCCATACGGCAGGTGCATAGAGCGAGAATGCTTTGATTTAATTAGTGGAGGAAGGATAGTAAGGAAATCCACAGTACTACCTTTTAACTTTCGAAAGGGAGACTGATAAAAAGAGGAAAATAGTTATGAAAAAGCTAAAAGGAGCAGTTGCAAAGGTTAAAGACTTACATCAAGCTTGGGTGTTGTTGAAAAATACTATCTTGGAAGCCCAGGCCAACTGTATTCCACGCTTTAAGAAAAGTGGAAGGAGGTCCAAAAAACTGCCAGCATGGTTTAAAGGTGAGGTCAGAGAGGCTGTTGTTGCCAAAAAAGCATCTTTCAGGAAATGAAAAAAAGAGCCAAACGACGAAACCTGGAAACAGCACAAGCACTGGCAAGTCAAATGCAAGGCATTGATTTGGCAGGCAAAGGGAGACTTTGAGAAGAAGCTTGCTGCGGAAGCAAAAACATGAAATAAAGACTTTTTCAAGTACATTCGTAGCAAAAAACCTGTGAGAGAGTCAGTTGGTCCATTAGATGATAGAAGGGTTAAAGGGGCACTGAGAGTCGACAAGGCGATAGCAGAGAGACTGAATGAATTCTTTGCTTCGGTCTTTACTGAGGAAGATGTAGGGATGTTACCCATGACTGAAGTGGTATTTAAAGGTGCAGAAGAATTGAAGGAAATATCGATACATCGGGAAGATGTATTACAACTATTAGATAAACTGAAGAGTAACAAATCACCTGGGCCAGATGGTATACATCCAAGGGTGTTGAAGGAACTGAAATATGAGATTGCAGACCTGCTATTAGTAATCTGTGAACTATCATTAAAATAATCTCTAATACCTGAAGATTGGAGGATCGCCAATGTAACACCAATTTTTAAAAAGGGTTCCTGGGGTGATCCGGGAAACTACAGACTGGTGAGCCTGACGTCGGTACCGGGAAAAATGAGAGAAACCATCATAAAGAATAAAATTACTCAGCATGTAGATAGTCATGGCCTAATGGGAGACAGCCAACATGGCTTTAGACAAGGAAGATCTTGTCTTACTAATCTGTTATGTTTTTTTGAAGGTGTGAAGAAACAGGTGGACAAAGGTGAGTCGGTTGATATAGTGTATCTGGACTTTCAGAAAGCCTTTGACAAGGTCCCTCATCAGAGACGTTTGGCAAAACTAAAGAGTCATGGGATAGGAAGCAGTGTACTATTGTGGATCAGAAACTGGTTAAAAGATAGAAAGCAGAGGGTAGGGCTAAATGGCCAATTTTCCCAATGGAGAAAGGTGAATCATGGTGTACCCCAGGGATCTGTGCTGGGTCCGCTGTTTTTTGACATATTCATAAATGACCTGGAAAGTGGAATAACGAGTGAGGTTATCAAATTTGCAGATGACACAAAGCTATTTAAAGTTGTTAAAATCCATGAGGATTGTGGAAAATTGCAAGAGGATCTTGATAAATTGGAAGACTGGGCATCAAAATGGCAGATGAAATTCAATGTGGACAAGTGCAAAGTTATGCACCTAGGGAAGAACAACCCAAACTATGGTAATACGATGCAAAGTTCCACATTAGGAACCACTACCCAGGAAAAAGATTTAGGCGTCATTGTGGATAACATGTTAAAACCCTCGGCCCAGTGTGCAGCGGCAGCCAAGAGAGCAAATAGAATGCTAGGTATCATAAGGAAAGGAATGGAAAATAAAACAAAATATATTATAATACCTCTATATCGTTCCATGGTGAGACCGCACCTTGAATATTATGTGCAATTCTGGTCGCCGTATCTTAAAAAGGATATAGCGATATTAGAAAAGGTTCAGAGAAGAGCCACCAACATGGTAAAGGGTATGGAAGGATACTCTTATGAAGAAAGGCTAAAAAGGTTAGGGCTCTTTAACCGGGAAAAGAGACGGCTGAGGGGAGATATGATAGAAGTCTATAAATTAATGAATGGAGTGGAACGGGTAAATGTAGATCGATTGTTTTTGTTATCAGAATATAGAAAGACTAGGGGACATGCAATGAAGCTACAGGGTAAACTATTTAAGACTAATAAAAGAAAATATTTTTTTCACTGAACGTGTAATGGAACTCTGGAATTTGTTACCGGAGGATGTAGTAAAGGCTGTTAGTGTAGCTGGGTTTAAAAAAGGTTTGTACAAGTTCCTGGAGGAAAGGTCCATAAACCATTATTAAGAAGGGACCCAGGATATCAATGCTTGACCCAATACAAGCATTATGGAACCTGTGTCTTTTGGGGAAACTGCTAGGTACGTATGACCTAGCTTGGCCACTGTTGGAAACAGGATACTTGGCTTGATGGACCTTGGTCTGACCCAGTATGGCATATCTTATGTTCTTAATGCTCTATTGGTTGTTGAGTGATTTACTTTTCTTACATTTTTTGGTGTGGATAGGGTTTTTCAAGTTGTCTCTTGCTGTTCTTGTGTTTTGCTGAATATTTATCAGTGTCCTGAGGTATGTTGGTGCTATGTTGTTTATGATTTTGAAGATGTTCATAAGAGCTTTGAATTTTATTCTTTGAAGAATCAGGAGCCAGTGGAGTTGGAACAAGATGGGTGTTATGTGATCTGATGTGATCATTTAATACTATCCACCGCCTGGTAGCTTGGTATGAATTTGGTGTGATCCTACCACAACGTCTCATGTGACAACCACATTGCCGATATTCTCACCAAAATTTACCAAGGATATTGGCCTGTAAGACACACACACCATGGGGTCCTTCTCTACCTTCAGCAGTACAATAATCACAGCCACCATCATCAAAGCCGGTAAAGACCCTCTCTAACAATGAATTGTATAACTTAGTCAGTCTTCCCACTAGATTTCCCCTACATTTTTTATAGAAACACCTCCCCCCCCCTCATAAACCATCCAATTTGGGGGCTTTCTCCACCAGCAGTACCTCCACTCCCATAACTGTCCATTTAAATGATTCTTTGCCTCATCTATTAAGCTCTCAATCAGAGATCCTGCAGATATGCTCATATTCCCTCCCTATGCACTCTTCCTTTCTTTGGTATGACTTCTTATTAAAAGATTAAATGCATATCTGAATTCCATATCATCCTGCTAGTAGTAGAGTTATCCAGATAAGTGGGTTGTGTCCCCCTACCAGCAGAGATGGAGACAAAACAAATATTCCAGAGGTTTTTTGTGACCCCCATTCTGCTATACCAATTGATGCAATTAGGGGAATGCCTCAGTATTTCTCTGTTTCCGGGAGATAATGGATGCATCAATGAAGCTCTGTTGAAAATTCCGGAAAGTTATGATTTAGCTTTTGAGTAACCATGCTTAGGGGTGACTTCCTCACTGGAGCTTGATGCTGAAGGTTCAACTAGAGTCACCATTAAAACCAGTGCTCTTTTGGGGGACGCAGGTTCCCTACCCTTGTCATCCATGCTGCAGGTGGTAGCAGATGCAGTGGTGAAGAAGAATGATCTCCAAGCATTGGACTTGAGCTCATGCTGCTGGCTGCTCCCCTTCTCTTAGCGCCCTGACAGTAAGTGTTGTTCTCCCTAGAATTATTTTCATTTCTTTAGCAAGCTGGGTCCTTCTGGTGAGGCAATTCAGACCCTGAGGCCTCCAGATCCTCTTGCTGTCTCTCCTCTCAGTTGGAAGAGGACCCTGTGACACAGGATAGTCGAAGTCCCGCTCGGGTTGTGCCACCTAAAAGATCTTGGTGGAGATTGGAGTCTGGAAGTCAGTCTCTCCTTTGCCTGAGATCTGGAATCCAATTCCGACACCTCTGGTAAGGACACCAGTCTTGAGGACAAAATGCCTACTCCTTCAGAGGATCAAGACAATTCCCATATTATCTGCTTGTTCAGGAAGGAAGAACTGGAAGCAGTCATTGCTTAGGTGTTTTCTTTTCTTCAGTTGGCTGATCTTCTGACGGCAGATCAGATGCCAAAGATACACCCCCTTTTGCAAGAGGTTTGGAAGCTTACTAGGGCCTTTCCTTTTCAAAAGATTATCAAGAGCATGGTCATTTGGAGTAGGAGTTGTTCAACTCTCCTTTTTAAGGATTCAGGGTCAAGAAGTAGCTCTATACCCTTCCACAGAATTGCACTGCATGGTTCAGCATGCCTCAGGTGGATGCACATGTCTCAGTAGTTATGAAGTAGGCCATCATCCCGGAAAAGTGTGGTACAGCCCTAAAAGACCACTTGGATCACAAGATGGATGCTCTCCTGAAGAGTCAATTTTTGACTTCCTCTATTATTTTTTCAGTTAGCAGTATGTGCAGGTCTGATGATTCAAGGTCTCCTTTAGTGGATTCAGTTGCTCTCTCCAGATGACACCTCTCTCCTCCTAGAATCAGCAGCAGCCTTTCTGTCAGATGCTATGTATGATCTATTCCACTTGGCTGCTAATATCCACTGGGTAGCAGACTTTGCCTCCAAGTCCTGGTTGTCGTGGCTTGCCTTTAAAGGGAAGCTTTTGTTTGGGGAGGACTTGGAGAAGCTGGCTAAAGATTTGTGTGAATCCAAAACTCATCATCTCCTGAATAGGCACAAGGGGTCTGGGAAGCAAACGGGCATATCCTCTTCCTCAGCATTTGCCCATTATCCTCATTTCCATTACCTGAACCCCAAAGTTCCCGAAATTCCCATTAGTATTACCCCCCAAAAAACATCTGTTCTTCCTCTTCTATTTATTTATTTAACAGTTTTTTAATACCGCTTTATCATTTCAATCAAAGTGGTTTACATTGTAACTTAAACTTGGTAATGTATATTAAACAAGGACATTGATAAATTGGATTTTTCTGAGCAATGGAGGGTTAAGTGACTTGCCCAAGGTCACAAGGAGTGCTAGTGGGAACCAAACGCTGGTCTCTTGGTTCCCAAGCCAGTGCTCTAACCATTAGGCTTCTAGTTTTCTATCACAAGCATAGTCTTTTTGTGAGGCTCACGGACCCTAAGAGCCTTCCACCTCCAAAAATACCTCCTCCCATCCAGCACCATGAAAGGTTGGGGCCCATTCAAGGGTGCCTCCAGTGGGAATCAGGCTATGCCTTTTCTAGCAGGAGTGGGCCTGGATCACTGAGGATTGGTGGGTACTAGACACCATACAGCATGACTACATTCTGGAATGGAGGGAACCTATCCTGGACCCCTTTATCATCTCAAAGATTGGGATGCACCACAACAAAAGCAGATATCACGTGAGATGAAGAAACCAGTCCAAGATGTGATATTGTGGAAAGACAGAGCTTTATATCTATGAACCAATGACAACCCGATACAGGCCTTGTTTCGATACCCTTCGTCAGGGATTAGTCTGGCATATGCTAAAAACATAAATATATAATTACTGAGAACAGATCACTCAATGAACATGAATACAAGCAAATTCCCTCCCCTTTTTACTATAGCGCATGTGTGGGCGTCCTCCGATTTCGTGCTTTTACATTCAGCAATTGCACAAGCGGTTTCTGCTGTTGAGAAGGTACATTGCATTAGTTGGTTCTTTTAATGTTGTAATATAATTATTTAGTCACACATTTTCACATATGGTAGTTAGTAAGATCCATTTTCATGATGTTTTAAGCGGTGTTTTTACGATGAAGTTAAGATCTATTCATCCCTTCACGTTGGGTTAAAAATAGCCCTCATATTCAGATGACATCTGTTTTTAATTTTATATGACATTCATTTTTTAGTGTTGGTCTCCTAATGACTATATGCCACAATCCATGGAGTTCCTAAACAGACAGTTTTATTATTTTTGATTTTTTACATCAGAAGATATCTGGGTTTTAGTATAGGATAAGATTGGTCCCTTAATTATATACCATATTCTAAGCAATTTAAAAGACAGGATGTCTTTTTAGTTTCATTTTTTATTCATTGTACAATTAATTATTGGTCTGAAATGATTTGCTGCACTCTTTTGCACATAATTAAGAATATACACGTTTTATAACATAGTTATAACATATTATGGGTTCCCCTCTTTGCTGATTCGCTCTTGCTACTTCTTCTCTCTCCCCTTTTATAGGGAATATGTTAGTTATAAAGAATGTGTTTTGATTTCATCTTTGGTCTCCACATGTTATTCAAAATATATACAGATATGTATTATGTTTTTACTGTTTTTAACTATTATTTGTATCCCTTTTAGTGTGTACAGAATTTTAATATTTATAACAGAATGTCACAAGACCTTCTGGTTTAACATTCTCAAACAGAGGTATTTATATTTATGTTTTATGTGTCACATCTGTTTATCTTTTTAATGTTTTTGGACATATGAGAAAGTTTGGTTTATGGTTACATTTGTTCGGTTTTTATTTATTGTTTTTAATCATTGGTTTAATTACATTTAATTTGAATTCTCTCTTTTTTAACCTATTATTTTACTTATTTGTTCATTCATTTATTGTTTGTATTCATGTTCATTAAGTTATCTGTTCTTTTATGTTCTCAGTAATTATATATTTATGTTTTTAGCATATGCCAGACTAACCCCTGATGAAGGGTATCGAAACACGGCCTGGGTCGGGTTGTCATTGGTTCATAGAAATAAAGCTCTGTCTTTCCACAATATAATGTCTTGGACTGGTTTTTGCTCCTTTATCATCTCCCCATGCAGCTCTGTGGCCAAGAGGGCCACCATTAAGGCTACTCAGAAAAGATTGCTCAGTCTCCAGGTGGTAATCACAGTCCCCTCTGTCAAGTGGGATAAGCACCGGTACTCCATCTATTTTGTGGTGCCAAAGAATGATGGATTATTCTGTCCAATCCTCAATGTTAAGGAGGTCAGTGCCTACCTGTGAACCTTTCTCTTTGTATGGAGACTCTAGGATCAATGATCTAGGCAGTGCAGATCAGGGAGTCACTCTCAGCCTTCCCAGTTACTAGAATATAGGAAAGTGCAATTCAATACTTAAGTAGATCTTCTTTCAAGTGCAATTCAATACTTAAGTAGGTCTTCCTTCAAGAGAAGTGAGAAAGGAGCCTTCGGGACATAGTGGGCTCTTAGAGGTTGGGATTACCTCCAGATTCATAACTTCATGGCAGAATCAATCAAAATCGGTCCCTTGGGCATAAGCTCATATGAAGCCACTACAGAGGTCCTTGCTGTCTTGCTGGTCTCCAAGCTCTTAGGATTTCAAAGTCAGGCTCCCCCCCCCCCCCTCAGTAGTGTCCAACCTGTGTTGATGGAGGCAGCCCCAGCATATGAAGAAGGGTATATCACTTGACCCTTTTGATGGATGCCAGCCTGTTTGGCTGGAAAATCCATTATGAAGACTAAATGGCTCAGGGCCATTGTAATGGCTTGGAGGCAGCATGGCCCATCAACCGCCTCGAGGCAGGCCAATTCATTTGGCCCTTTTACACCTCCAATCCATAGTCTGGAGCAGACAGGCTCCAGACTACAGGAGAGGAAAGGCAGGATAGAGGCGATATGATAGAGACATTTAAATACCTCCGTGGCATAAATGCACAGGAGAGTCTCTTTCATTTAAAGGCAAACTAGGATGAGAGTGAAAGGGGATAGACTCAGGAGTATTATGCAGAAATATTTCTTTATGGAAAGAGTGGTAGATTTATTTATTTATTTGTGAGTTTTTTTATACCTCAATATCTTGTAATCAGAGCGATTTACAGTTAAAACAACAGATACATTGAATAATTATTATAATAAATACCTTTGTCAGATCAAAAAATTCACAAAACTGCAAATTGTATCATGATCCAAACTGGATGTAAGCAACTGGGGTCAAAAATGACCCCACTGGTACTCTGTGCTGCAATTCATCACTAGCGTCACCTAGCGGATGAAAATTATTCCTCTCATGGCGCAATATAAAGAGAATATTGACATGTGAAAAGTCATAAAAAGATTGCATTCTTGAACATCTAGTTTCAGAGATACGCATTGTGAAACTTGCAATGGGGTCACTTTTGACCCCATCGGTACTCCCAGGGTTAATAGTGTTTAATTCAGTCTCTACATCTTTCCCTCAGAAATATGTCTCCTGGAGGAACACAATTGACTAACTCATATGTTGAATTTCTTTAATCACTATATAAATTTTGCCTGGATTATTCATTCCATTGACAATCCAGGAACCCAGGGACACCTCAATTTGCATCATTTGTCTTCCTCCCTTCTCCCTGCTCATAGCCACCCTTCCACTTCTCCCACCCTTCCCTGCTCCCACTCCTACACCCATCACACTCATCCACCTTCATCTCTCCCCTCCTCCCTTTGTTTGCAGTACTCATGAGGAATTGACCCAGAGTAGCTCCTGGCTCACTCCATGCACCCCTTCCCCTTTCCATTCTTTTCACCTCCCACCACTCACCCCCTCATAATTCCAATCTTGCAATCTTCTGCCAAACACCCCCATTTCACTCATGCACACCATTAACTCCTTCCACACCGATCTCTTATACCCACTATTCTCATCTCTCCGCAGCCCACTGTCACTCATGCATTCTTCTATTCATCCCCTCTCAATCTATATATTCCATCCTTTTCTAAGTAACACTCATACATCAACAAGCATTAAAACCCAATTTCCAATGTTGTTTCTCATAGGGCACCACTGTCCACTTATCCATGCACCAGCTCCACTGTCTCTCTTTTAGTTCTCTCAATCACCGCTGTAGTCACCAACCTTTTCTGGTATCCGCTACCATGTTTGTCTCACCTGTTCTTTCTTTAGTTGCTCCTGTCCAGGACGTTGCAAACTAGGCAAATCCATGTAGCCCTTCTCCTTCAGTCTCTGTGAAATTTCATCTGCTATCTTAGCCTGTAGGTGTCTGCCCTTCACTGTGTATACCAAGTCAAAAGGAGAACCCCATCAATAGTGGATACTTTCTTTCTGAAAATATGTTGCCACCATTTTAAAATTCCTGGACCTTTGTAATGTCAAAAGAGATCAGTCATGGTAAATCTTCAATTCATGATTCTCCCACTACTTTTCTCAATATTATTGCTTTCTGAAGAATCCGCTCTTTCTGTACATATGATGTTAAACATGCCACAATATCCCTCAGTTGATCTTTCCGGAGCACTCCTAAACTCCAATGCGCCCTTTCCAAACTAACAGTCTCTTGCACATGTTTGGGCTCTTGTACTATGTTTTTAGGGCCCATTATTGAAAGGCATTTACATGATTTACAGAACTGTAAACCGTGTAAATACTGCTGAACAGGATATTCAATGAATTTCCCCAACTAACACTGCTATACGCCCCGATGCTAACCGTTTACTATCGTGAGTGGCAACAGTTGCTAACCAGGTAGCGGCGATATTGCACTGCTACTCGGTTAGCGATCTTCAGGTAAAACTAGGAGCAGCAAAAGCTGGCCTAGTTTTACCCATAGGAGCTAACTGGGTTAGCTTCTGCGGCTGTGGAAGCTGTGCAGCGACCCTGGCATTGAATATCCGAGTTTAAGGTTCAGTGCTGTTGGCTATGCACGGTACCCATACCTAGCCATCAGCTGTGAATGTCAGGCCCTTACATGAGCAGTCTAGTGGCTAGAGCAACAGCCTAACACCTCAGAGATCTGGGTTTGATTCCCACTGGCATTCTTTGTGACCTTAGGCAAGTCACTTTACTCTCCATTGCCTTGAAAGAACAGGCCTAGTAATCTACTTCCAGTCACACCTTGCCAAGAAAACCCAGGGGCTGCTGGGTCAGCATTGACTTGATGGCACTTAAAAAAACCAAAACAGTCTAAATATTGTTCTCCTTCAGGGACCCCTCAGATCCTTCATTTGCTCTTCCAAGACCTATTCTCTAGGCAGGGCTGGCCCAAGGGTTTCTGTCACCCTAGGCAGAAACCCCTGCCCCCCCCCCCCCCAGCTGCTGTCAATTTCATCTTGGGAGGGGGAGGCGGGCAGCAGCAGTATTTCCAAAAGTATCAGCTTCCCAGCTCACCTAGTGGACAGACCGGCCCTGTCTCTAGCTCTTCTATTTTTTTCTGCAAGCGCTCTTACTGATTTTTAAATTTTTAGCAGCCTCTCCTCAGTGCCCCCATTTCCTTCTCTTGCTGCTCCAAGTGCATTTTCAGATCTTCCATGCAGCTGCCCAAATCTACAATCTACTGCCTGAATCTTAGCCATGGCCTCCTTTAAATTGGCTTTTAGTGTAGCAAAGTCATTCCTCATTTCCATGAAAAGTCACCAGCAGCCCAGCTTCCTCCTCAGCTCCAGAACTTGTCTCAGAGTCGCTACTGCCCTGTACTGCCTGCTGAAAAGCATGCAATAGATCCAGGCTGATAATTATCTGACAGTTTAATGTATAATGTTTCTGTCCTAGGAGAATACCACTAAAGGACAGTAGGTAGTGCTGTTGTATAGGTGAGAGTACAAGTTACCTAAAAGAAGGAACTTTATATCCCAAAAGGATACGAGGAAGCACTGTGAGAGCTAGATTCTAGTTCCTGTTCCCCAGCAGTAGCAGTTGTTGTTCAGTACTGTTAGCCTATCCATGTGCTTGTAGCTGTCTTATTATGGAGCTCTTCTGTATAACTCATGTCAATTATTAATATATCCTATGCATGTACAGTAGTAGCCAAAAAATTAAGGCAGAGTCCAAAATATCAGAATTTTATTAGAAAAGTACATGTTATTGTCACTTTTCATGGTCAAAAGCTTTAAGAACCAAAGATATATATGTCATTTTCAAAGTTTTATTCAGAAAACAATATATGTGTCAATATTTGATAGGGTGTCCATGATTTTTCAGCAGAGCCTGGATTCTTGTAGGCATACTGTTAACTAGTGTTTTACAGTATGCCGGAGTGATTTCGTTGACCCATACATGCTTGAGTATGTCCTTTAAATCTGCTTCTGAAGTTGGACAGTGTGCTGCCACCTTTTTCTTCATAAGATTCCAACAGTTTTCAATTACATTGAGATCCGGAGAGTTTGATGGCCAACTTGGTAGCAGTTCGATCTTGTCCACAAACCATTTTTTGACTGTTTTTGCAGTGTGGCATGGTGCCGAGTCCTGCTGAAATATAGCTGTGCCAGAAACATTCATGTGTATTTTAACTTTACTATTCAGCACGGATATGTATTTTGCAGCATTTACTCTTTCACCTTTCTCAAAAATGTGCAGGCCACATCGTCCATTCGCCGAGATACCACCCCATACCATGACCAATGGTGGGTGTTTTACAGTCTTGATCGTGTACTTCGGATTTAGTCTCTCGCCTGCTGGTCGACGGACGTAGTTGTAACCACTCCCACGTACTTGTTGAAATGTAATTTCATCTGTGAACATTACCCTCTCCCACCATTCAGCAGATTTGTCTTTCATCTTGCTACAAAACTGTATGCGGGCAGCAATTTGTTTCCTGGACATCATAGGCTTCTTGGCAGGTCTTCTGGCCACGAGTTTGAATTCATCCACAAGCCGTCATCGGACAGATCTGGCACTTATCTTTATTCCTCGATCATTAACTAACTGAGCCACACGTTGAGATGAAGTATGTGGACTAGATGTAATAATGCTTTTGAGGAATCGGTCATCTCGTCTAGTAGTTATCCGTCTGTGCCCACATTTCAAACGACGTGTATGGCCACCTGATTTCAGAACATTCTGAACTGCACACCTTGATATGTATAATGTTTTGCAATAGCACATTATGAATATCCTTCAGCATGGAGTGTGACAATTTGTCCCTTTACAAAGTCATTAATATCACACTTTCTACCCATCTTGATTGTATATTTTACATGTAACTTTCAATCTTTTCCTAGTTGTAAAAATTCAAAACTTCATCCAAGAAACCTACTAGAGTGTAAGTAAACTAAAATGGATGCCAGACGCATGGTGTGACTAATCGCTATGCTGATTAAATAAGTAAGCACGTGTGACATCTCCACAGTACATTATTTAACAATAAATTGTAGAAAAAGATACCTGCCTTAATTTTTTGGCCACTACTGTAATTGCTCATTAAACTGTTTTCCCTTCTGAACCTCATTGGGTGAACCTTTGCTGTACAAACCAACAAACTTTCAACATTGGTTATAGGCCCAGCAACCATCATTTTGTCAGAGTTGCCACATCATTCAGTTCCATGAGTGAGATGTTTTACTAGTTCTGATTTTAAATTTGCATATAGTGTAGTATGGTATTTGTAGCTCCTGATGTTACCCATTCGAATCAGTGCTGCAGGTCCTATAATGCATCAGGATGAGCTAGTCAGATATCCAGGAATGGCTAAACATCTTACTCATGGAACTGGGTAACTTGGCAACTCTGTTCTGTGAGGCAAAGAAAGGAAAGAAATAAGAACTCTAGAACAGACAGAAAGGGACTAGAGCTGGAAGTACGCAAGAAAATCTCTGGAGGTACAGTAAGAAGCAATTTTAGTTATTCAAGGGAACAAAAAACAAAGAAAAAAATGTCTTTCAGTTCAGAACTCAGAAGGGAAATACATTGCCTAAGCTAAACCAGCTGTGGAAGTTGAAAGTTAAATTGCTGCTAAATTAGAGATGATCTGTGGAGAGTGATTGATACAGTAAAGCCAGAGGAAAATTACCAGAATTGGGATAAAAAGGACAGACAGGCCCAAGCTACTGTAAGTGTGCTGCTGGAAGATAATCAATTGATTCATGTCAGAAATGAAAAGACTGCATGGTGCGTGTGGAATGCACTAAAAATGCTATATGAAAGACCACACTGAATACTAAATTATTCCTGCTAAGAAAGCTATATAGGATAAGACTTAGCATAGAAGGGGAAATGCAAGGACATATAAATCCTATTCTCGAAGTTCCGTCAAAGCTCCAAGCCCTTGGAGGAGAAATAAAGGACAACAACATAGTAGCCCTTTTGCTGTGCACTTTACCAGAGTTATACACTGGAAACTAGACTGGAGGCAGAGCTGACACTGGATTTTGTGCAGGAGAGAGCTTCTATGTAAAAGGATGATAGCCACCAGAGCTAGGCTAGACAGTAAAGAAGACAGACCACGTTTTAAATGGAAGAAGCTGGAAAGCACAACAAAAGATAAAATACCAAAAGGAGCCAAGCTGATGGCTAAGGCCCCGATTGCTGAACCAGATACAGAACAGTGGAACGCAACCTTTAAAGCAACAAGGAGTCATATGTTTCAAAGATAGTGCATAGACTCAGGTGCCAAAAAAACTATGACAAGTGACAATAATTTATTTGCAAAACTGGATTCAAGTAACACAATCTATTTGCAGACGGTAGCACAGTAAATACAGAAGTAATCGGGGACCAAATTCTGGTATGCCCCGTCAGCAGCATTCCTACCTCCTCTGTCACCTGAGACAGGTGCCCCCTGCACTGCTGGTGTCCCCTCCAGCATGCCGCAACACTGTGCACCATGATGTAGCCCCTCATCTCTAACTGGCACCACAAAGGCAGTGCAGCAAATTTACCATTTATTTATTTATTTCCATTTTTTATATACCGCGCTATTTACAATCAGCGCGGTTTACAGAGAACCAAAGACCAGAACAACAGGCTGCTCGGTTTTACATAAAACAGGAAGATAAACTTGGATACGATAAACTTGGATAATATGGGGGTAAAACTATATACATAGAATGTTGATCTGTTAATTTGATCACATGAGAGAGGTGTTTACGTGAAATTGACAATGGTGATTGGGAAAGGAGGCAATGTGGTTAAGTTTGTAGTGAATATTTTGCACTTTATGTAGGGTAGTATTTGATGAATAGGTTATGCTTGAGGGCCTTTCTGAATTGGACTATGTCAGTTATGGCACGAATTTCGGGTGGTAGGGAGATCCAGTGTTTTGGGGCGCAGAACCTGAAGGCTCTGTTCGCTGTTGATCGGCTACAAGTTGTTATGGCCTTCGGCATTATTAGGGTGTTTATTGCTATTTGTCTTCTGGATCTAGTTGGAGGTAATGTTTGTGTGAGATCAATTAGTGAGTTTGCAGATAAACCATGGATGGCCTTGTATGTGAGGATTAGGGTTTTGAATACGAGCCTGCCTTGTATCGGGAGCCAGTGAAGCTGTTTGAGGATTGGTGTCACATGATCGCTCCTGGACGCTCCTTGTAGAATCCTTGCAGCAGTATTCATGGCAAGTTGAAGAGAAACTTAGGGTGGATTGTGGGAGACCTTGTAGAATTGAGTTGGCGAAATCGAAATGCAGTAAGATGAGTGCTTGAAAGATGGTTCTAAAATCGTCTGGGTCCAGTAATGAGCGTAGATGCCTGAGTGTGCGTATTTTGAAGTACACAGCTTTTGTAATATTGTTTACATGTGTTTTCAAATTGAGACGGTGGTCCAGCGTGACTCCAAGGTATCTTATTGTTTCTTTGGTGGCTAGATCAGCTCCTTTCACACTTATATGTGATGGTGGAATGAAGTTAGGGTCTCTCGTAACAAAGAGAACCTCAGTTTTCTTGTGTTGGATGCGGAGGTTCTGTGAGAGAAGCCATTCTGATACTGCATTGAAGCAATTTATTATGGGCAGTAGGTCTAATTGCATTGTAGAAAATGGCATATAAAGTAGGATATCATCTGCATATATCATACATTTCACGTTGAATGATCTGATGATATTGCAGATAGGCTGCATGTAGATGTTAAACATGAGAGATGAGAGAGATGACCCTTGTGGCACACCTTGTTTTTGATGGAAGAGATTTGATTCTCCTGTTGCAGATTTTACATATTGCATTCTGGTGTCCAGGTAAGATTTACACCATTCCAGTGCTGAACTACCGATGCCTTTTTCCTTCAAACGTGTAATGAGTATCTCGTGATTTACCGAGTCAAACGCTGCTGCTATATCTAAGAAGATTAGCACAACGCCTTGGCGGATGTTGTCTATGCTGGTGAGTAAGTTATTGAGGAGAGTGGCGAGGAGTGTTTCAACTCCATGATGTTCTCTGAAGCCATGTTGAAAGTAGTCGAGAGGGGCTGTGGAATCTATGTGGTCTTGAATTTGGCGTTGCACCTCTTTTTCAAAAATTTTTGCTAGGAGGGGAATGCTAGCAATAGGCCTGTATGAGTCAGCCCTTTTTGGGTTTAGTTTGGGGTTTTTTAAAAGTGGTCTGATGGAAGTGAGCTTTAGAGCAGATGGGAAGGATCCAGTTGTAAATGAGAGGTTCATGATTCTTGCAATGAACGGGCTAAAAGCACTTCTAAGGTCCTTTATCCAGAAGGCTGGGCAAGGATCGGTTTGAGCGGTGGAGGTATTGAGTGAGGAGATTGTGTCTTCAATTTGTTTGGCTGAAGGTGCGGAAAGTGATGTTAAGGTGTTTTGGCAGGTTGATTCTTGGATATCTATTATGTGTAGCTCATCCGTCTGTAGAAGTTTAGATTGCAAGTAATCAGCAAAATCTTGTGGGTGTATATCATATTTTTGTTCTGATGATGGTTCGTTTGATAGTGATTTTACTAGACTGAAAAGATCACGAGGTTTGTTTAATGATCTTTTGAGCATCTCTGTGTGATACTGCTTCCTCTTGGTTGTGAGTGCTTCACGGTGAGTTGCTAAATAGGTTTGTTTAATGATCTTTTGAGCATCTCTGTGTGATACTGCTTCCTCTTGGTTGTGAGTGCTTCACGGTGAGTTGCTAAATAGAGATTGTAGGCTGTATGATCATCAATGGCAAGTGATTGGCGCCAGCGTTTTTCGAGTCTTCTAAGGTGCATAAGAGAATATCGCAGATCGGGAGAGAATCATGGAGCGGAGGTTCTTTTCATTGAAGTGTTGTTTTTGTGTGGTTGAATAGCAATGGCATTGAGGCTGTTATTCCAGGCTTCAATTGCTTCTTCCAGGTTGAGTGTTGTATTGTTAAGGAGTGGTTGGGTATTTGTCATTATAAAATCCTTATTGAAGGGCCGAAAGCCTCTTGATGGGGCTCTTGGTGTGTTGTCAAGGTTTCTGTTGTTTAGGGAATGAGTGTTGTCCAAGGGAATTTGTAGGATTATGAGTTTGTGGTCTGACCATGGTACATTAGTGATAGATTTTATCACGTTGCTGTTTTGTGTAGAAGCAGATTGTGGGGCGAAGACCATGTCAAGAATGTTTCCTTTGTTGTGTGTGGGCTCCATGATTAGTTGTTGATATCCAAGACTTTCGATGGCATTGAGGAATGAAGAGGACTGATGTTACTGTAGTGATGGGAGATTGAGATCTCCCATTATCCAGTTTGGAGTGTTGAAGTTGCTGGTATTGGCAGCAATGTCCAATATGGTGGGAAGGTGGTCCTGGGAGCTTGACGGGGTTCTATAAATCAAGTTGATGGAGCATTGCTTGTTCACTATGATGATAATTTCCAGATTGTCTGAGCTGTAGGAGTTAGCTGTATTGAAAAGGAGTTCTGACTTGGTGAGAATGAGTGCTCCTCCTCCCTTCTTGTTTTCTCTGTGAGTTGTGTGTATGGAGAAATTTGGTGGAATGAGTTGGTTAATGAGGACATTATCTTCTTTTGATAGCCAGGTTTCAGTGATCAAGAGTGCGTCAAGATTGTGTTGGGTAACTATATCTTGGATTACAGGCCATTTTTTTCTAATCGAGCGAGCGTTTATAAGGGCACATTTTAGGCTTTGGGTTGGTGGGGAGTCTTGTTGCTTGGGGTTACTGTTTTGGAGTAATGCGATGTGAATCAAGTGGGAGTGCCGTATTCGAGCTTCCTTAGCTGGATAATGGTAAGAGTTACTTGACCATTTTTTTCCGTGGTTTTTGAGGATAGGGATATGAATGGTGGAAGAAGAGTAGGCAGAGGAGGTCTCGAGCCAGTCTGTGAGAAGGTAAAAACTCAGAAGAGTGATGAGGTGAGGATACATTTTGGTTCTTTGTTGAGGAGGTATTGGGCGTTTCTGTGAGCTGTATATAATATCAGGTAGGGATAGTACTGATTAGGTACTGATAGTACTGATAGTACTGATCAGGTAGGGATAGTACTGACCATGAATCTCGAGATTTCGGCTGGGAGAGCAGAGTGGCCAGCCCCTGCAGCACAAGGCACCATGAAAAGCCAGATTAATGGTACGTTTGCCATGCTGCCTCCTTGGAGCCGGTCAGGGGTGCATCCCCCTCTTGGCTGGCACCTGGGGCAGGCCACACCCAATGCCCTGCCCTTGGTATGCCGCTGGCCCTAATGCAGATGGACATAAACTGACAATACCTGTAAAAGATGTTCTTGATGTTCCAGAGCTACAAGGCAAACTGCTATCTGTGAGGCGCCTGGCAACTAAAGGACTCACTGTCAAATTCAGAGGTGACAGCCTGAGTCAGACACATTGTAAGATGCTCTCCCTACCTGGTCTATTTTCTTGTGAATTTTTTTACAATGGCTCCTAAGAGGGAAAGGAAAGAAGGCAAATGATCAACCGAAGCAGCCGGCCATGGGTCCCTTGGACTGTCATGTTTTTCCAGCCACGTCATTAAAATTTTTATCCATAGCAGAGCTAGAGCATCCTCCGGATGAGCTGGGTGTTTCTCTCAGCTTGGACAGTTCATCCCCCCCCCCCCCCCCGCCACAGCCTGGCTGCAGTTCAACTCTATCTGCTGGCGGTCTGGAGTTCCCACAATTGAGCAGGGTAGCAGAGCCTGGAGTACAGACCCCGGAATTTTCAGTCTCGGTATCAGCAGGGTGCTATTAGAGGAGTGGAGGTGATTGGACCTGGAGAGTTGGATCATAGCTTGAGCCCAGTGGTCCCGGTAAAGAGCGTACCTTGGACTGCCTCGGTCCCTCTGCCTAAGCCTCTATCCGGGGTGAAAATGACCGGTGCGAAGGAATCCTTGGCTAAGCTGATTAGCCTTGAAGATCTATGGGAAATGTTGTGTAAGATAGGAGCTTCTGTATGTACCAACATTTCTCAAGTGTCGGACTTCTTGTTACAAACAGTGGCCGAATTGGAGGAGCAGGAGGAGAGTCTGAGTATTGTACAGCAGCGAATTGGTGCAGCTGAATCTCAACTTTCAACACTGCAATCTGCAGTGGGGAGTTTTGTGAAGGATAGTTTATCACTGCATTATAAGTTGGAGATGCTGGAAAATGCAAGCCGTTCAAACAACATACATTTATTAAACTTTCACAGGGTCAGACTTTTATCAGCAACTGGCGAATGTATTTGAGAGACGTTTTGAAATTTAATAATCCTGATGAGATCCAGCCAGCCCAGCTTTTCTATCTACAACTGAGGAAAAAGTTGGAGTCTGTTGAGGAGGATGGTTTGGACTCCTTGGTACTATTAGACACCTTTGACCTATCTGCCTTCTTGGATTCCTCTATGGACATTATTACAATGCAGGCCACTCTTGTAGTGGTTTTAGGATCTGAGGCTGATAAATCTAGATTGTTTAAATTGTATTTCCAGTGGAAGGATGTTTCTTTCTGTGGGCAAAGGGTGCAGATGTTCCCAGATATATCTAGGGCAACTCAGGCCAGGAGGAAGAGTTTCTTTGCATTAAAATCTAAAGTGCTTGAGGCAGGGGGATCTTTTTATTTAAGATTCACTTGTAAGTGCCTAGTGAGAAATCAAGAGAATACCTTCATCTTTTTTGATCTCGCTCAGCTTGATGCTTTCCTTACTGATAAAAATGCTCCCTGATTCTTTTTGCTTGATTAATGCTCGGTGGTTGAGGGTTCAGCTGCATAGTGTCTTGAGCGTAATCTGTATTTTGAATTTGTTTCTCTTTATATATTGATACATATTTTTTCTTGACTTGCGATTCCCTACCCCCCCTAGATGTCTTCACTTGTGGGCTACATTGCATATATGGACATGTCTATGTGTTGCCTTAAATTTAGGTTACTTTTGTAATTTTCTGTCTATTCATCATGCAAATATTTCTTATTTGTTTGCTTTTATGTAACTTGAAAATTGCAATAAAAAAAAAATCAGAGGTGACGAGTGCATCATCCAGGACAGAGAGAAGGTAATAGCTAAAGCCAGAGTGCAAGATCATCTGTATTGCCTTGAGATAGCCAAGGAAGAGGTAAAACTTTGTACAGAATCATCATAATTGCATCCATACATGGCACAGGTCACAGACACCCATAGGAACAGAATCTCATGAAGGATCTATTGGTGTCAGATTGCCCAATAACCTTGAAATGCAAATGCTGTATTAAGGTAAATGTCACAAGGATGACACTACCAAAGGAATCTCAGAATAGAGCCTTGAGACCACTGGAGCTCATATACAGTGTTGTGTGCAGTCCAATGAAACTGGCCACAGCAGAAAGCAACAGATACATTCTGACTATCATAGACCACTACTCAAGGTACACTGTCTTGATGAAGAGCAAAGCTGAAGTCCTGGCCAAATTACAGGACTATGCGGCAATGACAAACAACAGGTTTGGGTGGAAGCCAGTCATGTTCCGAAGTGACAATGGTGGTGAGTTCTCAGGACACAACATAGAGAGATTCCTAAGGAAATATAGGATAGAATATCAAAAGACAGTCCCATACACTCCAGAACAAAATGGAATAGCCAAAAGGAAAAACAGAAGCCTGATGCAAATGATCAGATGCATGCTGCGGTAAAGCAGCAATGACAGCTACTTATTTGCAAAACAAATTGTTTTCCAGGATAGTGGCAAAAATGCCATATGAACTGTGGCTTTTATTTATTTTACTTATTTATTTAGCTATGCTTATATACCACTTTTCACAGGGTCAAAGCAGTTTCCATTAAACAACAACTGATACAGGTAATAGCATATTTACAGTTTGATAGCGGGTGCCGGGGAAGGGGAGAGATTGTACAATCAACATGATCTCAATTTATTTACAATCCCGATTGGGTAAAAATCAGGAGTTCCTAACTTATTTACACATCCTCTTCATATGTCTGCCACTAATTTATATTGTGTATAACGTAATCCAGTGCTTATTGGGTGTTGCTAGAGTCTGTGCCAAAGTGTTCTCTGAATAAGTGGGTCTTTATTTGTTTCCGAAAGGCGGAGAGATCCTTGTTGAGAAATACCTCAGAGTGTTTGGATTCAAAACATTCATCTACAGGAGGGGAAGGGGGAGCGCTCGTGAACCCAAACCACAATAGCTGCCTAGTCCCAGAACTCTGGAGTCCTCCAGCCTTTTGATGGTCTTATCAATGTCTCTCTGGATCGCAGCTCCGGAGAAACATCACAAGCTGCCCTGATGTTTCTAAAGGCCCCCTCAAAAAACTAAGAAACTGGTGACAGTGGGGTGATCTGTGGCCTGCAGAAATTTACTCACATGTGTGCTGTGTTCCTCCTGCCTCTGTTCGGGCCACTGATCGCCACACTAACTCCCACCAATCGTAACTGACTGTGCTTGGCTCCTGATTCCATGCCAACATACAGCAACGCTGCCTCAAAGGATGTGGCTCAGTAATAAATGAATTGAATCTGGTGATCACACTGTGTCCTGTCTGCTCTCACGCCCATATGATCTCACAGACATCGGGGGGAGGCCTGCTTGCGCACATGTGTACGTGCTCCACCAGACATCAGGGAAGCAGCTTACACCCGTCAAATGGTTGGCGCAAATGAACACCACAACCGAGTAGACAGAGTGAGATGCCGTTTTCTTATTAGTGTGTCTCCTTCTACTGTTTTGCCTCTCCCTTCAACCAGCGGCTCCTGCTTCAGCACAAGCAGGGGGAACTTCCTCTCAACGACTGTGTATGTGTGACTGCAGCATATGGATTTCATTTGATGGCAGCTCTCCCAGTGCTAAAAGAACCTGTAACTTGGCTGCAGAAGCCCTGATAGTGATTACCTATGTGTTATCAAGAGAGAGAAAATTGGACCATTAGATGATAGAGGGGTAAAAAGGGCACTAAGAGGAGACAAGCCCTTAGTGGAGAGACTGAACAAATTCTTTGCTTCAGTCTTTACTAAAGAAAATGTATGGAAGTTACCTATGGCTGAAATGGTATTTAAAGGTGAAGAATTGAAAGTAATATTGATAAAACGAAAAGATATATTACAACTATTCCATAAACTAAACAGTTGCAAATCACCTGGACCGGATGGTATATACCCAAAGTTGTTGAAAGAACTGAAATATGAGATTAAAGACCTACTATTAGTAATCTGTGAACTATCATTAAAATCATCTGTAGTACCTGAAGATTGGCAAATGGTCAATGTAACTCCAATTTTTAAAAAGGGTTCCGGAGTAAGCCTGAAATCAGTACCGGGCAAAATGGTAGAAACCATTAAAAATAACAAAATTACTAAACATGTAGATAGTCATAGAAAGATAGAAACATGACTGCAGAAAAAGACCACATGGCCTATCTAGTTTGCCCTTCCATATCAACCACTACAACAATCCCCTTTTTCTCATACTGTCCGCATCTCTACCCCATCCACTGGAAGACTATTCCATGCATCTACCACTCTTTCTGTAAAGAAATATTTCCGCATATTACTCCTGAGTCTATCCCCTTTCACCCTCATCCTATGTCCCCTCGTAGCAGAGCTTCCTTTCAATCAAAAAAGGCTCTCCTCCTGTGCATTTATGCCACGGAGATATTTAAATGTCAGACTCAAGGGTACAGGGGGGGAATATGTAGAAGCTGATAAGGATAAAGCGGAATTGCTTAACAAATATTTTTGTTCTGTGTTCACAGATGAAGAACCAGGAGCAGGACCTCAGAAATCACCCACAAATAAGAACAGAAGCGAGGGACATCTTGAACAATTTTCAGAAGACTGTATTCGAGAGAAACTAGCTCAACTTAAAGTAGACAAAGCGATGGGACCGGATGGGATACACCCTAGAATACTGAGGGAACTTGGGGACGTTCTAGCAACTCCACTGACTGACCTTTTCAATGCCTCGTTGGAGTCGGGAGTGGTGCCAAAGGACTGGAGAGAGGCTCATGTGGTGCCTTTACACAAAAGCGGAAGTAAGGATGTGGTTGAAAACTACAGGCCGGTTAGTTTAACTTCGGTGGTGAGTAAATTAATGGAAACGCTGTTGAAAGAGAAAATAGTGAGGTTTCTGGAGTCCAGCGGATTACAGGATCCGAGGCAGCATGGATTCACCAGAGGCAGGTCTTGTCAGACAAATCTGATTGATTTCTTTGACTGGGTGACCAGGGAGTTGGACCGAGGGAGAGCTCTAGATGTGGTGTATTTAGATTTCAGTAAAGCCTTTGACACTGTTCCTCACAGGCGACTTATAAACAAACTGAGCACCCTAGGGATGGACCCTAAAGTTACTGCTTGGGTTAGAAATTGGTTGGGTGGGAGGCGACAAAGAGTACAAGTAAATGGAGCTCACTCTGAGGAGAAGGATGTTACCAGTGGTGTGCCCCAGGGATCTGTCCTTGGTCCAATTCTTTTTAACATCTTTGTTAGTGATATAGCGGAAGGGCTGTCTGGTAAGGTTTGCCTCTTTGCGGATGATACCAAAATCTGCAATAAAGTAGACACCCAGGAAGGTGTAGATAACATGAGGAGGGATCTAGCTAAGCTTGAAGAATGGTCTAGAATTTGGCAGCTGGGATTTAATGTTAAAAAATGTAAGGTCATGCATTTGGGCTGCAGCAATCCAAGGGAGCAATACAGCATAGGAGGTGAAGTACTTTTGTCCACTAAAGAAGAGCGGGACCTAGGCGTAGTTGTGTCCGATGATCTTAAAGTAGCTAAACAGGTAGAAAAGGCGACGGAAAAAGCTAGAAGGATGCTTGGGTGCATACGGAGAGGAATGGCTAGCAGAAAAAAGGAGGTGATAATGCCTCTGTATAAGTCTTTGGTGCGACCTCATTTGGAGTATGGTGTGCAATTCTGGAGACCGCACCTTCAAAAGGATGTGAACAGGATGGAGTCGGTGCAGAGGGTTGCTACTAAGATGATTAGTAGTCTTCATTATAAAGCATATGAGGACAGACTTAAGGATCTTAATATGTACACCTTAGAGGAAAGGCGGGATAGAGGTGATATGATTGAGATGTTTAAATACCTCCGTGGCATAAATGTTCAGGGAGAGAGCCTCTTTCAATTGAAAGCAAGTTCTGCGACGAGGGACATGGGATGAGGGTGAAGGGAGATAGATTCAGGAGTGATATGCGGAAATATTTCTTTACGGAAAGAGTAGTGGATCCGTGGAATAGTCTCCCAGTGGAGGTGGTAGAGATGAGGACAGTAACTGAATTCAAAAAAGCATGGGACCAACACAGAGGATCTCTAAAGGTAAAAAGTGGACTGTTGTAGTTGTTGTTATGGAAGGACAGACTAGATGGGCCTTGTGGTCTTTTTCTGTCATCATGTTTCTATGTTTCTATGTTTCTATGTTTCTATATCACCTCTATCCTGCCTTTTCTGTAAAGTATATATACTAAGATCCTTAAGTCTGTCCTCATATGCTTTATAACAAAGACCACTAACCATTTTAGTAGCCACCCTTTTACAGATTCCAACCTGTTTATATCCTTTTGAAGGTGTGGTCTCCAGAATTGCACACAATACTCCAAATGAGGTCGCACCAAAGACTTATACAGAGGCACTATCACCTCCTTTCTTCTGCTGGCCATTCCTCTCCCTGTGTACCTAGGCATCCTTCTAGATTTCGCTGTCGCCTTTTCTACCTATTTAGCTACTTTAAGATCATCAGGCACAATCACGCCTAAGTCCCACTCTTCTTTTGTGGACAGAAGTACTTCACCCCCCTATACTATATCGCTCCCTTGGATTGCTGCAGCCCAAATGCATGACCTTGCATTTTTTAACATTATATCTTAACTGCCAAGTTCTAGACCATTCTTAAGCTTAGTTAGATCCCTCCCTATGTTATCTATCGCAGATTTTGGTATCATCTGTAAAGAGGCAAACCTTACCCGACAGCCCTTACGCAATATCACTAACAAAGATGTTAAAATGAATTGGACCAAGGACAGATCCCTAGGGCGCATCACTGGTAACCTCCTTCTCCTGAGTGTGAGCTCCATTTACCTTTACCCTTTGTCGCCTCCCACTCATAAGAACATAAGAACATAAGATATGCCATACTGGTTCAGACCAAGTATCCTGTTTCCAACAGTGGCCAATCTAGGTCATACGTACCTAGCAGTTTCCCCAAAAGACACAGGTTCCCCAATGCTTGTACTGAGTCAAGCATTGAAATCCTGGGTCCCTTCTTAATAATGGTTTATGGACCTTTCCTCCAGGAACTTGTCAAAACCTTTTTTAAACCCAGCTACACTAATAGCCTTTACTACATCCTCTGGTAACAAATTCCAGAGTTTGATTACACGTTGAGTGAAAAAATATTTTCTTTTATTAGTCTTAAATAGTTTATCCTGTAGCTTCATTGCATGTCCCCTAGTCTTTCTATATTCTGATAATGTAAACAATCGATCTACGTTTACCCGTTCCACTCCGTTCATTAATTTATAGACTTCTATCATATCTCCCCTCAGCCGTCTCTTTTCCAGGTTATAAATCAATTTCTAACCCAAGCAGTAACTTTAGGGTCCACCCCTAGGGTATTCAGTATGTTTATAAATTGCCTGTGCAGAACGGTGTCAAAGGCTTTACTGAAATCCAAATGCACATCTATGGCTCTCCCTCAGTCCAACTCCCTGGTCACCCAGTCAAAGAAATCAATCAGATTTGTCTGACAAGGCCTGCCTCTGGTGAATCCATGCTGCCTCGGATTTGGTAATCAATTGGATTCCAGAAACCTCACTATTTTCCCTTTCAGCAGCGCTTCCAATAATTTACTCACCAACCAAGTTAAACTAACCGGTCTGTAGTTTTCAACCACATCCTTACTTCCATTTTTGTGTAAAGGAACCACATTTGCCTCTCTCCAGTCCTCTGGCACCACAACAACTCCAACGAGGCATTGAGAAGGTCAGTCGTTGGAGCTGCTAGAATGTCCCCAAGTTCCCTGAGTATTCTTGTGTGACCCTCTTCCTCCAATGTGAGAGAATGTTCAGGTAAGCAGAACTGATGGCACATATACATAGCAGACATGTGGCATCTATAGGATGTAGTGACTGTTAAGAGGGTATTCCAAACCGCTATTGCTGTCATGCCCTGAATGTTCAGGTAGCGTGTCCTGCTGTCATCATCATTGTGAAAGTGGTAGCCAGGTTGGCTGCATCCACCCATGATCCATACATCCTGCAGTAATCAGCAGTGTTCCAGCACTGAGACAGGGGAGGGTTGGGTCAGGATGCCCCTCACATGCACATATTGGCAGGATATGTGCATGGGTGGGGGGGGGGGACATGCTAGTGAGGCAGTAAGATTAGGCAACATGAAAACACCCTGTGTCAGAGAAAAAAAACACACACTGCCCTCTCAGTTGGCAAATGATGACCATGACCTGTTTATGAACCACTGACTCTTTCATGAGGAAGCACTCAGTTATGTGGCGGATGTATCCATGCTACATGGGAGTGTTGAGTCCTCAGTGTTATCTGCAAACTATACTTTAGTAAGTGGTGGGGTACAACTGGCAGGCAGGGCACATGAAAAGGTAATATGAGAATTGCTACTGTCATGGGAAACACAGCCACACAAGAGGTTAACTTGGCAAAAAGCCAACCTGGTACTGGGCTGAAACTACTGACTCTGGGATATTTAAGTATGCAGCCCTCAAAACACTGCTAACTGAGACATCTGTGATTAAAGGCTGCTCAGTGTTTATCAAAACCTCACCCTTGAAAGTAGCTGCTTCTCTGTAGGTTGTCCTCCCTCCTGTCATTGAAACGCCAGGGTAACCATGTCCAAACAGAGTTGCAAAGTTCACGTCAAACAGAGCACATTTAGGAATTAACTGGATAGATGGGGATATGTGTAGTGAAGCAGGCCCTGTCTAATGGCCCATATGGCTGGCAAGGCTATCACCAGATCATCCATCCATCTCATCGGTTGTTGTCAGAATCAACGTGTCATCGTACCCCTGTGACTCCAGCACCATCCCCCATGTGCTCACCTGAACTAAGTTGCGACATCAACATAGTATACCCCCACTAAATAAGAACAATCCAGCCACCTACAGGCCCATCTCAAGCCTCCCGCTCCTAGCGAAGATCATCAAAAAGGTGGTTCAACATCAACTCTAAGATCACATTGACAACCATGCCCCGCTGGACCCGAATCAACACGGCTTCCAAACAAACCATGGAGTCGAAACACTACTGATATACCTCTTTGATAATCTGATCCAAATCATCGACAACGTCAACAGAGGCATCATCATCATGATCTTCATTGACATCTCGTCAGCTTTTGACGCTGTGGACCACAGCACACTTCAGTCAAGACTACAGGACATTGGCCTACATGGCACCATCTTGAAGTGGTTCACCTCATACCTCACGGACAGACAACTCCATGTCAAAAGTGGCCCTGTCACCTTCTGACCTCTAAGAATCAATCAGGGCGTACCACAAGGATCCTCCCTCTCTGCGCTATTATTTAACCTCTACATTCAATCAATCTGCAATATCATTAAGAACCACAAGATACAATACACTATCTATGCAGATGACATCATGATATACACCCCAATCAACCTTGACAGCCCGGACTACACCAAAATAGCAGACTGTCTTCAACAAATGACAAGCTGACTACTAGAGAACAACCTCACCATCAACTACAACAAGACAGAAGCACTTCTCATCACACGAAACGCCAACTTCACCCCAGCTCCCACCATCAAACTGAACAACATCACAATACTGATAAAGCCTGAAGTAAAGTACCTCGGAGTGACTCTTGACAAAGACCTAAACCTACAGTCACACATCAGCAGAACCACCAAAACGCATACCTCAAAATGAGAACCATCCAACGCCTCAAGCCAATCCTCTCACAGGATCACTTCCGCACTGTCTGTCAAGCCCTAATCACACCCATCTTAGACTTCTGCAACCCCATCTACCTTGGACTCTCAAAACAAACTCTCTGGCCCCTGCAGATGGCACAAAACACTGCCGCCCGCATAATAACTGGATCTTCAAGACACGAGCACATCACCCCCATTCTCAACCACCTCCACTGGCTCCCAATCAGCTCCCGCATCAGATATAAGACAATACTAAACATCTTTAAAATCAAACACAACCTCTCAGCAAACAGTCTGCAACCCCTCATCAGATCCGACACAAGCACCAGACCAAGTAGGAGAGGCACCTCAGACTCCATCAACACCCCCAAAGCATTCACCAAAGCAAGGCAATACACCTCAAGAAGAACACTATCCCTGGCTGCACCCGCTCTCTGGAACTCCCTCCTGGATGACCTACGATCGACCATAGACCTCAAGGACTTCAGGAAGCAGCTCAAAACTATGCTCTTCACTGAACACTATAGTGGCATCACATAAACTGACCAATGGCCCATGGGCTATTTACCATTACACCTCACCCCTCTGTACCCCCACCATCCTTGTATATAACCCCTGTACATAGCTCACTCTGTAAACAGCTCACCAAGAAATCTTCGCCACCACACACACATATACTCACCCTTGTCAATACTGCATGCCTACACCTACTGACATTGGACTCTGATTGGTTGAAGTGTAAACCGCTTTGATTTCAGGACAAGGCGATATATAAATCCTTTAAAATAAATACATAAATACCCATGCATGCACAACTCACCTGCTAGGTGTTTGTGTATGCCACTGGTATGCAGTGTCAGGTCATCCTGTATATACTATGGGATCCCTGTCCTCGCAGCTGACACAGACTGTAGATGGGTCTCAGGCACACCTGTTGCGGGGGCCATCATGCACAGCTTCCTCTTGTGCTACCAGTGTCTCAGGGGGTCTGTCCTCCTCCTCCTCCTGGGAGCTGGCCAATTGTGACTCCACCACTGAGAAGGCCACCAGGGAGAGGTGCAGGTCTTCGTCAAGCTCGCTCTCAGGTGCTGAATCACATGCTAGACTTTCAACAGCCTTATTCAGGCTGCCCTCTGCCATGGTGCTGGTGCTGGGCTTTGTCTCTGCCGCCCCTGAGCTTGCTGCACTGTCCCCTGCCAGCATCTCCTGCCTGTAAGTAGGTGTAGTGTCGGATGCTGCAGCCAGGCCAGCTGTGAATGGCAAAACACATACAATCAGACCTCGCCCATGAAGCAAACAGCTCCACACATAGTCTATGGCAGGGGTTCACAGGCTAGCCTCTCAACCAGTCAAGGTATCACCATATGCACAATACTCATGATGTGCAGACACCACCTCCATTGAATGGCTATCTTGCTCATTCATTATAATAGTGGACCTGAGGAAAACATGCCAGGCTGTGAAGGGCCAAGGACTGGTTTGGAAACCCCAGGACTATACACATATCTCTATACCTCAGCTATGTGCCAAATTATCCATCTACTACAACTCACCAAAAGAGCAGGTCCAGTGTCTGTATCACTGTTCAACTGTATTGCACATAAGCTATGCTAGAGTCTCCACTGCTGATCTCTTCCCACAACCCTTCACTGTGTTGGGTAGGATCTTAAAGTAATGTCTCCCTCTGACTATCAGTCCTGTTTCTCACAGCTCGCACCACAGTTGGGGGGGGGGGGGGGGCGACAGCCTCTCACAGCAACATCATGGGACTGTGAGAAATGACTGCTATAGGTTATCTCATGTACCACAAATTACATACTACATTGTGGTCCACATGGCAATGAAAAACTGTGAAAACAAGTCATGGATAGATTGGCCATAATGGATGTCTGATAGTGTGACAGTGATTGGGAGGGTGTGCAATGCTGCGCTGCTCAAATACCCGGTCTACTAGTGGAGAAACCTGACCTTTTCTGGTCTCATGCCATTACCATCTGGGACAGTGGTGGTTAACATCATTGATAGACATGCCCCTAAACTCCTCACTGTACAAAGAGTTCAGATATTTTGAAATCACATGACATGGTCTCAACAAATATATGCCCACATATCTGACACTGCAAATCATAAGCTCACACACAACCTCAATGAATACATAGTACATCCTAGGATACACATTGAAGACATTACCAGCACATGTGTATTGCCAGCATTCATAGAAAGGCCACATCTCTCTGAGCAGAAGAAGCAGCAACACATTGCAGTACAATATCACACTTTGGTGATTGATAGTCACAAATCATATACCTTCACTCACAAATGACATGCTGTGTGCAATGGCAACAATTTCCACATTTACTCCCTGTGCCAAGTTGACAAGAGAGAACAGGGAATAGCTACCAGAGACCATCTGGAAGGCCATATGAACACTAGAGGAAATAGCTACAGGGTAGAGTGGCATCTACAAAAACATTGGGATTCCTGTGTGCACAGTCTGCGATGTTAATCAGGATTAACATCTGCAATGTTAATCAGGCAGTGCTGCGTACACCTTGTAGTGCTATACAAATGTTCAGTAGTAGTAGTAGTAGTAATAGTAGTAGCAGAATTCTTAAATAACTGGATCTGTGCAGTAACAGCTAGGATGTGAATGCTAATGTCATACTGAATCCCATAAGTCTGCAAAGCTAAGTGGCAATTGTCTGCCAAACTGCACATACAAAAGTTTCAGGGTGAACTGGAGCAATGTGGACTGGTGGTTTCAACCTGCACCATACACCATGCACTAAACAAAGAAGGACTTCATGCTCAAAAGCCAAAGCAGATCCCACTGCTCAAAGACACACATAAAAATGCACGCCTCATCTTTGGCCAGAATCACCTTGAGAAACCACAATCCGTCTGGAAAAATAGTCTGATGAACACAGACCTTAGCTGCATGCCAATGCAGACCAGCCATACATATACACACCAAAGAAATGAGGCTTATAAGGAGGAAGCACCATTCTTACTGTTACATATGTTGGACAGTCCCTAATGTTGTGAGGCAGTGTCACAGCCTCAGGAACTGGAGGCCTATAACGTATCAAAGGAATCATGAACAAAGAGAACTAGCAAGGTTTCTTAGAGTGAAAGGTGCTACCTAGTGTCAGAAAGCTAGGTCTGGGTCGAAGGCATGGGTCCTCCCACAGGACAATGACACCAAACATACATCCAAATGTACAAAGGAATGGTCAGAGAATATAAAAAGGACTATGTGAAACTGGCCACCAATGAGTCCTGATCCCAATCCAATTGAGAACTTTACGAAAGGGTTGGAATCTGCCTCTTGTAACATGAATCCCAGAAACATTCACGAGCTGGTACAAATCACAGGTGAAGAGTGTGAGAAACTACCAGCAGAAAGATGTACAAAATGTATAGATGTTTACAAGAAACGTTAGGAGCCTGCCATCACTGTCAAGGATTGTGCTACCATATATTAGTGAAGGGTGCCTTTGATCCTTTCCAGGTCATATTAGGTTATTTTGTCAGCAATGACAGTTAGGTAGCACCAACATCTCTATTTTGTTTTATATGTTTGAACATACTATAAAACTATTGTGCTGGGATACAGTAGGAATATTTCCTGTAATGTCTCTGGATATTGTACACCACACATCTAGAATGCAAGTGTACCAATAATGGTGACCACAATTGTATAGGGTGCAGTAGGCTCATGGACTATTGAGAGTGTGGAATGGGGGACCAAATGGTGGGTAGGCTGGAGGTGTGTTTGGGTTCACCATGAGGGGAGTAGAGAGGGGCAGGATTCATACTGTGTACAAGCATGGATGGTGGGGGTTACACTGCAAAAACATGAGAGAAGAAAATGGGATAAGAAAATGTGTGGCCAGCAATGATGGAACATGTGGCTGTGGTGACAGCTGTGGTGTGGGGGAACCTCAGCTGCCCTCCTAGGCCATATCCTGGCTAGTCTTCTCACTGACAGTACTCTAGGCGGGATGTCATGATAACCAACTAGCCCCTGACTAATCCTGGCTCCCATCATTTGCTGACAGCCCACATACATACACAGCAACACATTGCTAGACACTACCCAGACTGGCTCTCAGACAAACACCTTAATGGACATAGCAGATCTGTAGGGGTCAGTTTTCTCTACATGACTCCAACAATGTAGTTGCGCACACATGTGCCCTGAAATGTTTCACACAAACAGGCATGCCAACATTCCACTTGTTGGGTACATAGCACAAGCACTGTCCTCAGGCCCAGTCTCAACTGAGATTGGCCACAAGAGGTGCCCCTAGTCCATGGTAACAGGGCTTGCTTGGAAACCCTGCGGAGGATCTAGGAGAATGTCTTTTCAGCTGCCAGCCCTGGAAGGAACATAAGAACATAAGATATGCCATACTGGGTCAGACCAAGGTCCATCAAGCCCAGCATTCTGTTTCCAACAGTGGCCAATCTAGGTCATACGTACCTAGCAGTTTCTCCAAGGGACACAGGTTCCACAATGCTTGTACTGGTTCAAGCATTGATATCCTGGGTCCCTTCTTAATAATGGTTTATGGACCTTTCCTCCAGGAACTTGTCCAAACCTTTTTTAAACCCAGCTACACTAACAGCCTTTACTACATCCTCCGGCAACAAATTCCAGAGTTTGATTACACGTTGAGTGAAAAATATTTTCTTTTATTAGTCTTAAATAGTTTACCCTGTAGCTTCATTGCATGTCCCCTAGTCTTTCCATATTCTGATAAGGTAAACAATCGATCTACGTTTACCCGTTCCACTCCGTTCATTAATTTATAGACTTCTATCATATCTCCCCTCAGCCGTCTCTTCTCCAGGCTAAAGAGCCCCAACCTTTTTAGCCTTTCTTCATAGGAGTAGCCTTCCATCCCTTTTACCATTTTGGTGGCTCTTCTCTGAACCTTTTCTAAAATCGCTGTATCCTTTTTAAGATACGGCGACCAGAATTGCACACAATATTCAAGGTGCGGTCTCACCATGGAACGATATAGAGGCATTATAATATCTTTTGTTTTATTTTCCATTCCTTTCCTTATCATACCTAGCATTCTATTTGCTCTCTTGGCCGCCGCTGCACACTGGGCCGAGGGTTTTAACAAGGTATCCACAATGACGCCTAAATCTTTTTCCTGGGTGGTGGTTCCTAATGTGGAACCTTGCATCGTGTAACCATAGTTTGGGGTGTTCTTCCCTAGGTGCATAACCTTGCACTTCTCCACATTAAATTTCATCTGCCATTTTGATGCCCAGTCTTCCAATTTATCAAGATCCTCTTGCAATTTTCCACAATCCTCCTGGGTTTTAACAACTTTAAATAGTTTTGTGTCATCTGCAAATTTGATAACCTCACTTGTTGTTCCACTTTCCAGGTCATTTATGAATATGTCAAAAAGCAGCGGACCCAGCACAGATCCCTGGGGTACACCACTATTCACCTTTCTCCATTGGGAAAATTGGCCATTTAGCCCTACCCTCTGCTTTCTATCTTTTAACCAGTTCCTGATCCACAGTAGTACACTGCCTCCTATCCCTTGACTCTTTAGTTTTGCCAAAAGTCTCTCATGAGGGACCTTGTCAAAGGCTTTCTGAAAGTCCAGATACACAATATCAACCGACTCACCTTTGTCCACCTGTTTATTCACTCCTTCAAAAAAACATAACAGATTAGTAAGACAAGATCTTCCTTGTCTAAAGCCATGTTGGCTGTGTCCCATTAGGTCGTGACTATCTACATGCTGAGTAATTTTATTCTTTATGATGGTTTCTACCATTTTTCCCGGTACTGATGTCAGGCTCACTGGTCTGTAGTTTCCCGGATCACCCCTCGAACCCTTTTTAAAAATTGGTGTTACATTGGCGATCCTCCAATCCTCAGGTATTAGAGATGATTTTAATGATAGTTCACAGATTACTGATAGCAGGTCTGCAATCTCAAATTTCAGAGTGTAGTGAGGGGCCAGAGAGCACCAGAGGAAAAGGGATGACATGACACAGAATAAAGATACGGGTGGCTAGGTGTTAGGGAGAGGATGGCTTCTGTGAAATGGAGGGCAGCAGCAAGCCATTAGGGATCAGATACAAGACAGGGTCAGTGGTGGGTTGGTGGTAGACATCATCTGGGAGTATGTGATCATGGTGGAGCAGTGTGTGTCTAAGCAGAAAGGATTTGGTACCACAAGGTGTCAATAAGGCAATCAGCAGGGCAGCATTTAAAAACCAACCGTAGCATTATCCCGCATGCGTGGCATTTTTTTGAAGCCAGTAGGCTCTGAGCACTACGCTAAGCAGCGGAGAACCACACCAGCAAGTTTTACAACAAAGGTTTGTGAAATTCATTTTGCATAGGTAGTCTGGATTGATATCCTTAAAATAATATTGAGTAAGGCGTGATCATAATGTTTCTTGCAATCATTCTTTGGCAGTGCTCTACTTCTGAAAATACACACCGAGCAGCACAGAATAATACTGGTGCGGCAAACAACAAAGTGCTTCATTTTTGAGAACCCCCCTGAAGAAACCCACTGTTGTGAATCGTAAACACGGAGCGGGATGGTGGCGTCGGGGATTACATAAGATAAGCACTACCAATTTGAAAATTTTGAAACATTTGGGTTAGAATTAATCAAAAGAAAAAGTAATTGAACGAACGAAGGTCGTTGATGCAACTGGCACAAATCCAGATATAGTCTGGTAAATAGTGCTACTAGGAGTCTGAGACCTTATGTTCTTTCTACATCCATGATCATATATATTTAGTTCAATATTTTTATTAAGAGATATAATTGAAAAGAATCATAGCCTGGGAATAACTAGAGGGAGGAACAATTTTAAAAAAGTAAACAGATAGCCCTCTGTAAACTGACTTATCACTTGAAGCAGAAAGGGTGGCAAGGGTGGGTGCAGCTGTGGGGCACTTTCCTCAGGTGGACAGAGGCTAATGATTAGATGCACTGGGGATGTTGGGGAGGGGAGGGAAAGCCCAAACTGAACAGGACAGGAACCCTGGTGGATGGTAACAAGATTGCTCACATCAGCCACATAACTATGTTTCCCCACTATCAATGTGAGTTCAGGATTATGTTCACCCTAGACTGCGTAACAACTCAGCACTTGGGTGTTGAACGGGGTCCACTCAGAACAATACTGGCCAGGTGCTGATGCTGCTGCCTTGCCCTCTGCAAGTGGTGGAGTCCTGTACACATCAGTGTATGAAGAGGTTTGGCACAGGGAATGGCCACAAAGCACATTGCATAAGATGTATGAGGGGAGGGGAGAGACGCAGCTGGAGCCTATGCACAAAGCATATGGGTGTCTGTAAAGCACTGCATACACCTTGGAGCAATCAACAAATGATAAGTCATAGTTGGACTGAGCAATTGAGGGCATCAGAGCACCCTGGACTGCAACAGATGTTTGCCATAGTTAGGCTTCAGCCCCAAGCTGAATGCCTCTGATGCTACTCTCCCTGCTCTGCTGACCTCTGTAGCTGTTCTGTTGTGGAGTGGAAATGTGACATCTGTGAAGGTGCAGGGCATTATGGATTGTTACTAAAAAGAGAATTTTGCACACGCTTTACATGATGTGGGGGTGAGGGACGCAGCTGGGGCATATGCACAGTGTTTGCCCAGGAGCTGATCCTGATTCAACTGAGCTATGACAACAACAAGACATCAGTCACTCTGATAGAATTGTGGACATGTGGTGCCCAAGGCATCCACATAAGAAGGCTCATGGTGAAGTGGCTGTGACGCAGCCCAAGACCAGTTCGACCTAGACTGTCACTGAAACAGCTGCTGTATCTCCATGCTGTTTGCATGCCACCCACATCAACATGGTGGCTATGTGCACAAGCAGTGTGTGTAATGCAGCAGGATGGTGTGTGTGTGGGTGAGTGACACAGCCACATTTATCACAGGTCTACTGTGAGTTAGATGATGGTTATGTGGTAGGCTATGGCCTATAATAGCCTGCAAATATGAAAGGCCTGTAAGTTAGGCCCTGATCCCAACCCCCATCTAAGAGAAAGAACCAAAGTCTGTAAAAGTTTGAGAAAACTGTTTTAAAATTGCTTAATAAGAAGTTTTCATGAGTGCATAAATCTTCCATTATTCTTTTGTGTTCTGATGATAGAAATGTTTCAATACATGCATTCCTAGAGCTAGAAACGACCTCGGAGCAGGATAGTATCAATGCCTAGAAACTGTACCTTTGTTAGAACAGTTTGGGAAGGGGGAGCAGGGAGCTAGGCCCAGAAAGGGTCCCTGATTGGACAAGTGCAGGGGGCATTGAGACCAATAGAAAGTCTGCATGTATCAAACTGAAAAGGAATGTATAAAATGAATATGTTTCTGTAAGAGCTTTGCTCAGTACTTTTTGAAGCTTTGTGCACAATAAATTGGCTTGGATCTTTGAACTGACTCCTGGTATTATTTATTGCATGCTTATCAGCTGCTACATATTCTTGGTGTGTTGGCCAGGAATGTGTGGGTAGTGTGATGGTATTCAAGTGAATATACCACGACTTCTCGCCTTAAAGGTTTGGTCTGGTTGGAACCGTGTCTGTCCGACCGCAGGGGAATTCTCTGGCGCCACCGGTCTTATTGTATCGGAGAGTGTTCCGCCTTGCCTCGGCAGGCCACTGGGTCCAGCTGGCCAACACCTCCGAACCCGAGGGGAGTCCAGGATCCAACCCAAGAACTGGTTTGGTATCGGGAACCGGAACCGGTGAGTAGACATTTTCTTGTTTAATAGTCAGTGAAGCCTGGGGGAAGTCTTGCATGAGTGCGCGAGACTGATTTGGTATAGACTAACTGGGAAAGTCTTGCATGAGTGCGCGAGACAAGAGAGCCTGATCACCTCTCATAAGGGCGGTCCTAGTACGCTCTGCATAAGGGTTAGCGGAAGCCGAAGCCATCGACCCTTTGGTTGGGAATAGTCAGTTAGTCAGAAAACCTTGGGCATTTGAAAAATGATTTCTTGTAATGATATGATTGCCTGTGTAATTGAGAGGTCTTGAGACACAGGCCGAGTGAGAGTGGACTCCTGAGTAGCGCAGTTCCTGGCCAGGCGACTGCGCCCAGGTCGCGAAAAGGAGGAAGCGTTTGGTGTTTGTCTCCCTATTGTTCTGTGAGCTGCACGGACTCCTGCTGCCATCCTGCCTGTAATTATTGTCTGTTGTTTGTATTTGGTTTTGTTATCTGTTGAAACCGCAGGTTTCCCTTCTGGTATAATTTATTTATTTTATTTTATTTATTTAGCACTCACTTATATACCGCCACTTCCAGCGATCAGCAGCGGTTTGATTACATCTTTGGGGGTTGTCAAATCAAGACCGAAAAGTGGGGCAAATATATACATAGTTTTGGGGGTGAGGCACAGCACACAGAATTAGTGTATTGGAGATTTGACTACACATATTTACATTAAATGTAAGATTATTCTGTTGGGTAATTTGTGAAACAGTTTACCGATTAAGGAATAGTATTAAGAGAAGAAGAAAGAAGAAGGAAAAACCAACCCAGGAGTCACTTTTAAGTACAAAGACAGCTGTCTCACTAATTTCAGGTTTTTTTTCAGCACAGCAGTGCGTCTCTGGCAAGCAGAGAGAGAAGGGGCGTGTCTGTAGAAAGGAATGTTTAGTATATTTTAACCCTGTGAAGGCTTATTTTCAACATTCTGCAGCTGGGTTAATTTGTGCTTATTTCAGGAAAATTGTACCTGTTTTATTCAATATGTTCTAATAGTGATGTTCCTTCTGCTATGGTCATGTATTATATATCATTTAATAGGAATGTTTAGTCAGAATTTTGGATCCCGACAGTTTTGGGCTCAGCCTGGAAAGGGTTAAGTTCTTATTAACCCCTTTTGATCTCCTCAACTGTTCTTGTTATATCTGAGCCCTACTTGTCTGTAATGGTCCAAATAGAAATGATAGAGAAATTAAGGAAACTGCTTTTGTTTTTCCTTTGACCTTCGAAGTAGAGGTTAAGAACCCTGACAGGACTATGAAGCATCCCGAGCCCGTAGCACCAGATCGCGACTTGAAAATGATTTAAATCCTGAGGGAATGTACATGTCCTTTGAATGTCTGCTTTCTGAACTGTAAGATTTAAAGTAATTTCTTTTGCAGAGACATTGTTTGGCTTAAGTGCTGATTACGGCTGGCAGTTAGTTTCCATGTCAAGTATTTTTATTCCAGTCATACGTAACAGATATGTGGCCATCATGTTAGGAGCCATAGTTCTTTCTATTGGAATTGTTGTTATAACATGTTGCAAAATAATAGTTTTATATTTTAAGGACTTTATCTAAATTGTTCCTATTTAGAATGAGCACACACATCTATTATGCTTATTACAACCAATCTAAGCTTATGTTTTCTGCCCACCCTTTGTTTAATATTGTTGTATAGTTTTGACTCATAGTCCTCAGGAAAATGCAGCCTGACTGCCCGCCCCCTCTATCTGTTGTCAAGTATGTCATCATGGGGGGGGGGGGTCGGAGATTCTGTTGAAATGTATGACTAGGAATTTTAGCAAGGGATTTGCTGGAGACTACGGAATTAAAATGTCTCTGTCCCTATTAGAAATGCTCTGTGAAAGGGAGTGGCCAGTGTTAGCTACTTCATGGCCCCGTGAGGGCACCTTTGATGTTAATGTAGTTTCCCGTGTTCATCAGATTGTGCAAAAAATGTTCCCTGATCAGTTCCCCTACATAGACTCCTGGTTAAATGTTTGTGAAAGGAAAAAAAAAAAAAGCCCTCCTGGATAAAGCGTTGCTATGAGGAACAGTGTAGGAGATTAGTAGCAGCCACAAAGGGGGGGGGGGGGCCGGAAGCCTGAAAAAAAAAAAAAGCTGCCCTTTTATTCTGCCCCAGAATCTCTACACATTCCACTCTGTCCGTCCCAGTATCTTTATAGGCCAGTCCCCTCAGCTCTGCCACCACCCCGGGCAGAGCCTAGGGCAGGGGGGGACACCTCCCTGCAGATTACCCCAATTAGTTCACCAGCCACCTCCGCAGCAGGAGGACGCGCACCCCCTCTTGACCGGAAACCCCGGCTCAGTTCAAAGTACTCCGAGTGGGCCACAGTCCACCGATGATACTGCAAGCAGGGATTCATTTGCCAGATCAGGGTCACTCACAGCCAGCGCCCAAGAACATGAAGTGGAACCCAGACAGTCCCGATTGCCGTATGCCTTCAGAAGTACAACTACCAGTAAAAGGGATGGTCACGTTATACCATTGTGCCAGGTCCAGGGCCTACCCACCCTTAATACCGAAGGCCAGGTCGTGGTAGGGCCGACCAGCCTTGTTTGTGTGCCTTTTTCCGCCACTGATTTACTGAACTGAAAGACGCATTATGCCTCCTACACTGAGAAGCCTTAGGATTTGATTGAACTAATGAACAGTATTATACAGACCTATCAGCCTTGATGGCCCCAAGTGGGATCCAAATAGTGCAGGCAGCCCTCACTATATACCCCATACGATCCAGCAGCCCAGGAGAATTTGCATATGGTAAATGCAGTTTTTGTCAGTCAGTCCCAGAGAGATATAAGACGAAAATTACAGAAATTGGATGGATTTGCGGGCATGAATACAGCACAGTTGCTCAGAAAGCGTTTGTGAATCGTGAAAATGAATGTGACAGAAAAAGTGAACGTAAGATGAAGAAGAAAGCAGATCTTCTTGCTGCTGCTTTAGTTGAATGACGTGGAGGAGGTTTTCCTAATCGAAGGAGCAGAGGAAGTGGAAGGGGTCGTGAAAATAATTGGACCCCACTGGGTGCGAATCAGTGCGCCCATTGCAGAGAAAAAGGACATTAGAGAAGTGAATGCCCACATCTTGACTCCACCCCCAGGAGGGGAGGAGGGAGTACTTGGAGAACAGGAGGTTGATTTCAGAGTCGTGGAAAAATAAACCGAGCACAGTTTCAGCGAGAAAGGGAAGAAGCTATTGAGGGAGTGGCAGTTGCAACGTGCTATGAGATGGATGAAGACTAGGCCAGACCGGACTCCAAGTTCACCCTGGGTCCCCAGGAGCCTATGGTCAGTCTGAAAATATATGGACTTTATGGTGGATACAGGAGCCGAACATTCAGTAGTGGCAAAGCCTGTGGCTCCTCTTTCCTCACGATCTGTTACCATTATTGGGGCCACTGGAGCTAGGGCCACCAAGCCTTTCCTGCAGAACCGCCTGTGTGAACTAGGGGGACAGAAAATAGCGCACCAGTTCCTGTATATGCCTGAATGCCCTATTCCACTTTTGGGCCGAGATATCCTTTGCTGAAGGGGGAGAAATGCAAATGACTGTGAACCCAAAGCCTGCTGGATTGATGGTGCTGACTGTTCCCCGAGAAGAAGAGTAGCGGTTCTATAGTACATCTCTAACCAAGTTAGCTAGTTCCTGTATACCCACCAACCTTATAGCCCCGCCTGAAGTATGGGCAGAAGATAATCCACCTGGCCTAGCGAAGAACATAGCCCCTGTCATCGTCACCCTCAAGCCAGGAGCAGAACCAGTGCATGTGAAGCAGTATCCTCTTCCCCGACCAGCCATTAAAGCTATCCACTGCCATCTAATGAAACTGCTGAAGTATGGACTTCTCAAGGAGTGCCAGTCACCTTGAAACACCCCCCTTCTCCCAGTCAAGAAACCTGGGACAGGGGATTACCGCCCAATACAAGATCTGAGGCGGGTAAATGATGCAGCTGAAACTATACACCCAGTGGTACCAAATCCTTATACTCTCTTGGGACTGATCCCTGCTGAGGCTACTAATTTCACCATCCTGGACCTGAAAGATGCCTTCTTCTGTATACACCTAGCCCCCACCAGTCAACTTTTGTTTGCTTTTGAATGGCAAGACCCCATAACAGGAAGGCGGGGTCAACTTACCTGGACTCGATTACCTCAAGGATTCAAGAATTCATCTACTCTCTTCAGTGCTGCTTTGAATCAGGATCTTTCGAGCTACTATGTGAACCCAGGAGAAAGGGTTCTTCTTCAGTATGTGGATAACTTGCTCATAGCCACAAATTCAGAAAGTGAATGTCTACAAGCCACCAGTGAACTCTTGCACCTTTTAAATGAGGCTGGATACAAAGTCTCAAGAGCCAAGGTGCAATTATGTCAAACAAGTTAAATATCTAGGATTCCAGTTGTCCAGCGGAATTCGACGCATGGGACCAGAATGCAAAGAAGCTGTATGCAGTATTCCTACTCCAACCATCAGGAGGCAAGTGAGAGCCTTTCTAGGAGCTGCAGGATACTGTCGTATATGGATCCCCAATTTCACTCTGCTGGAAAAACCATTGTATTAAGCTACCAAAGGAATGGAAAAGTCTCCATTGGAGTGGGGGCCTGAACAGGATGCAGCATTTCGATCTTTAAAAGCCGCTCTGATGTCTGGGCTTACCAGATGGCCAAAAACCTTTCAGTCTCTATGTCCATGAGTCACAAGGAAATGTTCTAGGAGTTCTGACTCAATCTCTTGGATCTTGGCAATGGCCAGTAGCCTATTTGTCAAAACAATTGGATGTAGTTGCAAAAGGCTGGCCCCTTGTTTGAGAGCTGTTGCAGCTACAGCCCTCCTAGTGAGCAAAGCAGACAAGCTCACTTTGAGACAAAATCTTCAAGTTACTGTACCACACTCTGTTCTGATCTTTATGGAACACAAAGGAAGTTTCTGGCTTACAAATTCACGAATGTTGAAGTATCAGAGTATGCTGTGTGAGAATCCTCGATTGCAATTGATGGTCAGTCAAGCTTTGAATCCTGCTATGCTGTTACCAGTTGGTCTTGACCCTCCTGATCATGACTGTTTAGAAATTATGGACACTGTATTCTCAAGTCGCCCGGATTTGACTGATGTTCCTTTGGAGAACCCTGAACGGACTTTCTTTGTAGATGGCAGCAGTCTTGTCATCATTAATGGACATTGTTGTGCAGGGTATGCAGTGGTGACCCTTGATCTGGTAGTTGAGTCCACAGCTCTGGCCCCAGAAACTTCAGCACAGAAAGCTGAACTGATAGCTCTTACTAGAGCACTGACAATAGGAAAAGGGCTCTGTCTAAATGTGTACACAGATTCCAAGTATGCCCTTACAACCTTGCATGCACATGGGGCCCTGTACAAAGAATGAGGGTTTAAGTATGGCCCCGAGATATTGACATTATCAGATGCATACTGCCTACAGACCTCAGAATTTAGGAAAAGTAGAACGTATGAATAGAACCCCGAAACCTCAGTTGTCTAAACTTTGTCAAGAAGTTCACCTGAAGTGGCCCCAGGTTCTTCCTATAGCCCTTCTTAGGGTATACTAAGCCCCTACTAAGTCTTTAGGAGTTTCCCCTTTTGAGATTCTGTATGGGCGACCCCCGCCTATTGTACAAGGAATAAAGGGAGATATGAAACAGATTGGATCTAAAATTACTAGACAGGAACTATTGGTTTTAAGTTCTGTTTTGTAGAGTCTTCATACGTGGGTACAAGATCAGCTGCCCATCCATCTAACAGAACCCCTGCATCCTCTCAAGCCTGGAGTCTCGGTGTGGATCAAAGAGTGCAGAAAGACACCGTTGGCACCGCATTGGAAGGGACCTTATGTTGTCATCTTATTAACCCCAACAGCAGTTAAAATTGCAGAACTCGAACCCTGGATTCATCACAGTCGAGTAAAGTCAGCAGCCATTGATAGCACTGTAGGACGGAAGGCAGCTATGAAAAGTATTAGCTATGTGGCAATATTACCCTACACCCCAAAATGATGCTTTTACGCAAGTATAATCTGTGATTTAATTCTCACCCTTTCTCACTTGCGGGTGAGAATAATCAAAGGGGGGAATGTGGTAGGCTAAGGCCTATAATAGCCTGCAAATATGAAAGGCCTGTAAGTTAGGCCCTGATCCCACCCCCCATCTAAGAGAAAGAACCAAAGTCTGTAAAAGTTTGAGAAAACTGTTTTAAAATTGCTTAATAAGAAGTTTGCATGAGTGCATAAATCTTCCATTATTCTTTTGTGTTCTTATGATAGAAATGTTTCAATACATGCATTCCTAGAGCTAGAAACGAACTCGGAGCAGGATAGTATCAATGCCTAGAAACTGTACCTTTGTTAGAACAGTTTGGGAAGGGGGAGCAGGGAGCTAGGCCCAGAAAGGGTCCCTGATTGGACAAGTGCAGGGGGCGTTGAGACCAATAGAAAATCTGCATGTATCAAACTGAAAAGGAATGTATAAAATGAATATGTTTCTGTAAGAGCTTTGCTCAGTCCTTTTTAAAGCTTTGACTATCTGAGCCTTGTGCACAATAAATTGGCTTGGATCTTTGAACTGACTCCTGGTATTATTTATTGCATGCTTATCAGCTGCTACAGTTAGAGCTTTGGCCTAATGTACAGTAGTTGCTGGTTTGATTCCCTCCGGGACCATATGAGGTTCTGCCACTCTCCATGGCTTTTCACGGCAAACCTGGTGATATACATGTAGAAATACTCAAAAGCAGCCAAGTAACATTACGTTTTCAGTGAATCAGGGTTACATTTTGACACCATCAAGGACCACATATCCCCTCATGTGATGTGGAGAATCCAGGACTGGATCAGGCTCCCAAGGGCCATCTTTATTTATTTATTTCATCTTGAGCCAGTTCTGTACACCATTCCTAGCCCTGCTCAAATTAGGTGTGTCCCAAGATATCAGTGATTGGCCTATGGTTAGGATGTGGCCCAGCATAACACATATCCTGTACAGGCTGTATATCACCCCTGGCAGTGAGGTTCATTCAGCTTTTTAAGGCCTGTGCATTGCGAGGGGAACGAAAAGGGGAGGGAAAGGAGATCAGGTGAGTCAAGATCTCAAAGCAGCAGTGAAGAGGTGAGCTTTCAACTTGGATTTGAAGAAGGTTAGAGAGGGTGCCTGGTGTACCGACACAGGTAGTTTGTTCCAGGCGTAAGTTGTAGCAATGTGAAAGGAGAAAAGTCTGGAGTTAACAGTAGAAGAGAAGGGCACAGATAGAAGTAGTTTGCTAGAAGAGCGGAGTTCCAGAGGGGGGTTGTAAGGAGAGATAAGAGAAGAAAGGTACTGAAGAGCCGCAGAGTGAATGCATTTATAGGTCAGCAGGGGAAGTTTGAACTGGATGCGGAAATGGATAGGGAGCCAATGAAGTGACTTGAGAAGAGGAGTAATATGGGCATGACGAGGCTGGTGGAAGATTAGTCATGCAGCAGAGTGTTGAACAGATTGAAGGGGAGAGAGGTGATTCAAAGGGAGACCATCAAGGAGTAGGTTACAGTAGTCAAGATGGGAGGCGATGAAGGAGTGGATAAGCGTTTTAGTAGTGTGTTCAGAAAGGAAAGGAAGGATTTTGCTAATGTTATAGAGAAAGAAATGGCAGGTCTTAGCTACGAGCTGGATATGTGTGGAGAAAGAGAGAGAGGAGTCAAAAACAACCCCCAGATTGTGGGCCAAGGGAACAGGAAGGAGTACAGAGTTATCCACAGAGACTGAGAAAGGAGGAAGAGGAGGGGAGTTTTTTTGGGGAAAAGTTCAGTCTTGGCCATTTTCAACTTCAAGTGGCGGTGAGACATCCAGGCAGCAATGTCAGAAAGGCAGGTAGAGATCCGAGTCTGGATTGCCAGATAGGTTTCAGGCGTAGAGAGGTAGATCTGGGAGTCATCGGCATACAGATGGTACTGAAAGCCATGGGAAGAGATAAGCGCACCAAGGGACTGGGTATATATAGAGAAAAGGAACGGACCCAAGACAGATCCTTGGGGTACACCAACTGGGAGCGGGGTAGGAGAGGAGGAGGAGCCACCAGAACACACACTGAAAGAGCGATGGGAGAGATAGGAGGAGAACCAGGATAGTACAGAGCCACTAAAACCAAGCAAGGACAGGATATCGAGGAGAAGGTTGTGGTCAACAGTGTCAAAAGCACCAGAGAGGTCGAGAAGGATGAGGACAGAGTAAAAGCCCTTGGATTTTGCCAGGAACAAGTCACTGGAGACTTTGGCAAGAGCCGTTTCAATAGAGTGTAGAGGACGAAAGCCAGATTGTAAGGGATCCAGGAGGGCATGAGAGGAGAGGAAGTCGAGGCAGTGGCACGTTCAAGTAGTTTAGAAATGAAGGGAAGGAGAGAGATGGGTCGCTAGTTAGAAGGACAGGTATGATCAAGTGAGGGTTTCTTGAGGAGAGGCGTGACTACAGCATGCTTGAAGTCAGCAGGGACTGTTGCGGTGGAGAGCGATAGGTTGAGAATATGAGAGATGGAAGGGACAACAGTGGAGGAGATGGGGCTTAGGAGATGGGTGGGGATAGGATCAGGGGAGCAGGTGGTGAGTTTGGAGGAAAAAAGAAGGTGTGCAGTTTCCTCTTCAGAGATCACAGGAAAGGAAGAGAGGGTAGCAGAGGTAGGTAGCGGTGGGGGGGGGGGAGTTGGGAGTGGAGAGGGGGAGGAGGGTAAGTAGCTGACTTTATGGGGAATTGGAGGGTGATCTTGTGGATTTTGTCATGGCAATAGTCAGCTAGGGTTTGGGCAGAAAGGGAGGGAGGGATCAGAGGCGGAGGCACTTTGAGGAGAGAGCTGAGAGTAGTAAAGAGACGGCGAGGATCAGAGGCAAGGGAGTTAGTCAGATGGACATAGTAGTCTTGTTTGGCAAGAGCTATGGCTGACTGGAAGGAGACAAGCAGGAATCTGAAGTGTAGAAAGTCTGCAGGGGAGCGGTATTTGAGCCAAGTACACTCAGCAGAATGGGCACAGGAACGTAGATAGTGGGTAGTGGGTGAAAGCCAGGGCTGGGGTGTAGAACATCTCACAGGACGTGGGAAGGGTGGAGCAAGGGCATCCAGAGCCCAGGAGAGTGCAGTATTATAGGAAGTTACTGCCTTGTCAACAGACTTGGATGACATAGTGGAAGGAAGAGATGAAGAAATAGTTGAAGAGAGAGCCAAGGGATCAATAGCATGAAGATTTCTAAATAGGTTGGAGGAGACAGGATGAGGCGGAGGTGGTGGGTAATGAAGATTAAAGCTTAAAAGGTGATGGTTGGATAAGGGAAGAACTAAGCTATAGAAGTTCGAGAGTAAGCAACTAGAGAAGAATATCAGGTCCAGGCAGTGGCCATGCTGGTGAATGGGGGCAGTGGAACAAAGTTGAAGGTCAAACGAGGAGGTAAGGGAGAGGAGCTTTAAAGCAATACTCTTGTAAATAGTTGCAGTAATGACGTTCCATGTTTTATTCCAAGTTCTCTGACCTTGTTCTCTGTAAAACCTAACAGTTTGTTGTTATGGTATGTTGTTATATTGTGAACCGCGCTGATTCTGAATAGAGCGGTATATAAGAGCCTGTAATAAATAAATAAAAAAAATAAATAAGGATCAGGGGGTTATCGACATGAATGTTAAAATCTCCAAGAATAAGAGTGGGGGAAGAGGAATCCAGAAAGAAGGAAAGCCATGAGTCAAAGTCAGTGAGGAAGGTAGAAGCAGACTTGTCAGGAGGTCGATAAATAACAGCTACCCGGATAGGAAGTGGATTGAAAAGGCAAATGGAGTGGACTTCAAAAGAGAGAAAGGAGTGAGACTGAGGCAGCAGGAGGGATTGGAATTGGCAAGAGGGAGAAAGTAGAAGCCCAACACCACCACCACGGCCAGTGGAATGAGGCGTATGGGAGAACTGATAGCCCCCGTGGCAGAGAGCAGCAGTAGATGCGGTATCATCTGGGAGGAGCCAGGTCTCAGTTAGGGCAAGAAGATGTAGAGCATTAGAAATAAAGAGATCATGAGTAAAAGCAAGTTTATTAGAGACAGAGCATGCGTTCCACAAGGCACATGAGAAAGGGAGAGTGGAAGGGGAAAGGAGAGGGATCTGGATAAGATTAGACAAGTTGCGTGAAGATCTCTTCTCAGAATGAGACAGAAATCTAGGGGGGCCAGGATTGGGGTTGATATCTCCAGATGAGAGAAGGAGAAGGAGTAGCAGAGTACGGGGGTAGAGAGGAGACAGTACGGCGGAAATGAGGGTGAGGTTGCCTTAGAGAGAGAGGGGATGGTTGAATGAGAGGGAGAGAGCGATGAAGCTCAAGAGCTGAAGATTGGTTAGAAGACAGAGTGGAGGGGGAAGTGAGGATGGTAAAGGGGGGATAGGGAGGGAAGGAATGAGGGTGCTGGTAGGAGGGGAAACAGTTAGGGAGTATGAAGAAAAGGGGGACAATGTGATGTGAAGCCATAGAGGAGGAACAGGGAGGGGCTATGCAGCATATGCTTTCTTACAAGCAATGAGGTAGCAGTGGATTCTACACGCTATGCAGCATATGTTATCTTACAAGCAATGAGGTAACAGTGGATTCTACATGCTATGTAGCATATGTGACACATACAGCTCAGGTAGCTGCAGCAGAAATATGATTACTAGAAATGGAAAGCTCACTAGTTTGAGTCCCATCCCAGATCTGAGTAGGCAAGCCACATTTTTGGTGCGGGTGCCTCAACTATGACTTTCATGTGATGGTAGTGGCTTTCCTTGCTGTTCTATGTGTTTTAGATATGTTGCTTTGAAAGCAGTACTTTGAATCCCATAAGGCATTTGCCTGAGATACTCTGATTACCAGGACTGTCGTAGGATCTCACTCCAGGAACTGACTGACATCACAAATATGCACCACTGATGGCATGCTCCATATTCCAGGAGCCACTTTGAGCAAGGAGTGTACTCCCTCTTTGTTTTCTTACAATTATTCTGTGTTTATCACATGCTTTCGTGGATTTCAGTAGTGTCCAGGGCTTTACTACTCTACTGGGGGATGTTGGCATGATTGTTGTACTCTTCCCATATTTAAGGATGTCTCCAATGTCCGTCATATTTTAGTCACAGCCTACATCACCTTGCCAACAAGGTATGTGTCATGAAAACGTGGCTCCGCATTAGTGACTTGCAGCCACTGATGTTCTCATATTCCTCAGACCCACATCACCTCACCCTCATTTACTCCCACATATACATATAGGGAATCCAGGATGTGTCTGCATTAGTCTGAGGATATGTGCAGTATATGGTACAAAGATAGCAATTTCAGGATGGCACCTCCCTGCAAGAGGAGGTGTAGCCCAGTCTTTGTGGTACTGCCTTTCACAGCAGAAAATGTGAGTTCAGTTCCCACCATTGCCAAATGTGAGTTTTCGGCTGGGGCTGGTAAGATACATCTATAAATCAACTTGGGATCCCACTTGACAGAGCAGTTAAGAGCAGCAGCATTACTGAAAGTCAGCATGTAGTGGCAGGAGCAGGCAAATACACACACAGAACAATTCAATACTGATCCAGGTTGACTGCCTGAAGTGGCTCACAGTGCACCCACCTGAGCATGCTGTGTGATGCAGTCTGGTACATGTGTGCAGAGTTGTAGCAGCTTGGATGCAGAGTTGGCTATCCACCTAGCCTCAGGTGTTAGACATCACTCCTATTCAGATTCATTTATTTATTTATTTATTTATTACAATTTCTTATATACCACGCTATTCGATATCAGCGCGGTTTACATCATAACCCAACGACCATAACAACAAGCTGTCTGGTTTTACATCGAACAGGAGTGCAAACTTGGATAACAGGGGTTAAACTATATACATGAGATATTTACATGGAACAAGGTTAGGTAAAAATCACATAACAAATGTAAGGGTCTTTCTAGAGTGGGTCGTGGCTTGTTGAGCATTGTGAAGAAGTCCTGACAATGGAGTCTGAAGTGGCAGTTTAGGAATGCATGCAGACAACAGCCCTTTAAGTGAGTGTGCATTCACACTTGTGTGCCTGTTTGGTAAAGGTGCAGCCATTATGCATTACAGCTATGCATGACATCTGACATCAGCAACACAGGATCACATGTGAAGATGACTGCCAGATCCAGAAACCCCTGTTTTTCAGATGCTAACCTGCACCTGTTGACTGGGTTGATTGCCTCCAGGCAGCGTGTGCTTTTCCCCAGCTCAGGGGTATGGCACAAGGAACAGCTGCATGGTGCTGATAGCACATTCTGCGCTGCTTCAGTCAGACAGCAGACTACCTCAGAGTGGTGAGTACCTGCAAACAACTTCCCTTCTGGATGTGGAAAGTTTCCCAACTGGCTACGGATTAGCCCACCAGATTGTCATCATTCCAGCTGTTACACCATTGCTTGCATGAAGTTGTAGTTTCCCATTACCTATGGAGTGCAATAGGAAGATCAGAACTACATGTCCCTGCATGCCTTGGGATAAAACCAGGATTGCACTGAGGGTGACAGGAGCATCTCGAGCCATTTGGCAAATGTTCTGAGTAGCCCAGGTCCCCAAATCTACTATGGGATTTTATTGCTACTCTTCTGCTCCTACTTACATTGCATTGTGATATGGCATATGTGTTCCCTGATGTGAACCATTTGCCATCACTGCTGCTTGTACGTTTTCCACCTGGCTGCAGATGTGCCATACTGCCTTGATCCATTCCAGAGTTTACCCCAGTACATGCAAGGATTGATAGTTCTGTTTTCTCCTTGGAACTCCTTAAACAAAGTTAACTTGCAAGTCCTTGCATGCAATGGAGTCAACTAAAGACTACATCAAGCACATCAGGCACATCTGCAGACAGTTGTGTAAACTAGCTGCATGTCTCCCATTGCATCAGGACAGTTTTGTCACAAATATGACCATGGATTACACATGCATTCCAGGAAATTGGCGGGTGCATACTTTAGGGTTGTTGCTGCATGATTTAAATGATACATGCATCTTGCTGCAACATGGCTCCTCCATACCTATGAGAGAGTTTTCATGTCAGGCACCTTCATGATAGTTGGGTGTGACCACTCCTGCATTTCCAACAATTTCATCAGGATACATCATCATATCTGCAACACTGATTCACAAGAGTATGACCAGTGCCATTTGTCGCCTACTACAATCACAATATCTAACTGCATGCCTTAGCGATCTGGGCAAGTGCAGCTGCCAACAGTCATGCCACACACCCATCGTGCCTGATCCTGTCATGCCTCTCCCCAAATACAGACTGACAATATACCAATGTAGTCCAAAGGCTGTCACCTATGTCCCTAATCAGAGAGTGGACAGAGAACATATCTCAATATCTTCCACAAAGCTCGTCCTGTGTTCCTCTTTTTTCTCTGTGGTCTTTCATATCATGTTGCTGATATACCGCCAACAGCATAATATGACAAGTCACAAACATCAACAGTATCTAACCTATATGCCAAGAGACAAACTACCGGGGCTCTACGGGTCATCTTACAGGCCACAACATATGAAACCTGGCATAGATATTCCATCATCATTGGCCCAAGTCGTGATATTTATATGGATTCCACAAGTGTTTCATCTTCTCTGAGGATGTGTGGAAATAACTTCTCTTACATTATAAAGTGGCTGTAGCTGGCAAGCATTCATTTGTTAACAGCCAGTATGCTATATGATTTGTCTTGCTCTGTGTATGATACTAGAATGATATTTGAAACATATAATATGGGAAACGATAAAGGTATATGTGAGACACAAAATATTCCCTTCTAACTCCCCTCAACTGCATAACTCATTATGTAAATACGTTCCTCTGTTCTATTTAATAAGTTGTTGTTGCAAGTGTTTCAATCTGTACATAAGTTTTCACTGTTCCAATGAAAAGCGGTATAAGAAAAACAGCCAAATAAATAAATAATGTTTGCTAAGATCTAGACTATACTTTGACCTTGCCAATAAATGCTGGGATATGTGTTTCTCATATCTCTTAAATGCTGACTCTGATATGGCAGCCTACATTTCCCTGCATACAATACGGTTCCATCAATATGGCACGTGAAATACCATGTCACTGAACATGTGGGTCCTTGCAATACCAATTGCTTGGGACAACTCTCCTTATGAGGAAATAATGATTTCACACATCTCTTTGTACGTATTAGCTTTTACACAGGTACATATCCAATGACTTCACATACATTTGCACCCTCGTAGTTCAGTTGTTTGGTTTCCAAGGTCCAGGAATGAGCGTCTCACACAGTGCTAATATTGGAATTAGCTCATCCTGAAGCATACAGCGACTTGCAGAAGAACATAACATGAGTACAAGCAGGGTATACACATAGCATAGCATATTGATAGGTAACATTTGCACCACAATTGATAATACAGCTCAATCCTTGCCCTGCTTAAATTGCCAACCATGTGATTTCCAATATACACCTGCCTATTGTATTTAATGGGGCTAGATAATTGGGTGTGAGCATTAGCTGTATACATGTCTCTGAGGTGCTTCCAATGAATAGATGTGCATTGTTGTACATTCCTCAGTGGGGCATACCTGTCTGCCACATCCATACTAGCCACATTAACACATAGCAGCAGGAAGATAGGCTGCCACTTCCACTTGAACCTTTGTTTTGATATGCCCACTGGTATTTGTCCCCCCAGGTTTATGCTATGACAGCAGTGTGGCGTGTCATAAAAACATAAAAAATGCCATACTGGGTTAGACCAAGATCCATCAAGCCCAGTATCCTGTTTCCAACAGTGGCCAATCCAGATCACAAGTACCTAGCAGTTTCCAAAAAAGACACACAGGTTCCATAATGCTTGTATTGGGGCAAGAAGTGGATTACCTGTATCCTCTTTATGTTAAAACATTTTTATTGAATCTACACAACAGAACTTCAGACCATTTCATAAAATAAACACAGTCAGAAACAAAGAATTACGGTCTGTCTTACAAATATAAACAAGCTTTTTATGTTCCCCCCCTTTCCCCCAAAATCCCCCCATTTCCCCCTCCTTCCCCACTACCCTCCTCCCCTGTCTTCCCTCACAAGCCTATTAATAATGAACAACAAAGGGAGTTGTGCAGACCGATGTGTGGTGACTGTTACACACTACTGGTTGCTGTGCTCCCTAATCCAACCCGTACAATCCCTCACCCCCCATTCCCCCTCATCTCTCCCCTCATCTCTCTCCATTCTGCAAGCGACAACCCCCCCTGGGGCATATGTACTATCATCTCTCTCCTATAGGTCATTCAAAATATAGCTGTGGCTACAGGGAGGTAACACTCGAATATAATCATCCCATACTGTATGAAAGCGGGGGATGCGTTGGCGTTCAGCCTTGGCCCATAGTTTATCAAGTTGTGTTTGCTGGTTCAGAGCATTATGCTATTGCCAATAACTGGGGGAATCTACTGACTTCAAACCCATCAGAATTATTTGTGTTGCCAAAGCACAAGAACGTTTCAGGCAGCGCTTTCATCCCTTACCGACAACCGCCTCTCCCGCCATCACATGGAGTAGGGCAGCCTGTGGGGTAAACTCCCAGTACTGCTGTATAACTCATTCTGCGAATGAGTAAATGTCCTTCCGATAATCTTGAACTCTTGTGCAGGAGCACAGTAAATGTACAAATGGGGCTCCATCTTGTTCACCCTTCGAGCACACCGCTCACCCTTCCTAACCCATTGCCTGCAAGCGACCAGGTGAAAGATAGGTACATCGGATCACCTGATACTGCATATCCTGGAGAGAGACCAATGCTCTAAAATGGGGAATTTTACCAATGAGCTTCCATAGGTCCTCTTCTATCAAAGATGTACTAAGGTCAGCATTCCATTCTTCAGCCAATCAATGGCAAATTATCCTCGTATCTATAGTTCCAAAGGACGATTGCATCTGGGAGATCGTGATCCTACTAGAGTCTTCACAAAGGAAGAATTCCTCTAAGTCTATGCAGAAATTGCTAGACAAATTGTCCTCATCTAAGCTGCGGATATAACTATGCAGCTGGAAGTACGGGAAAAAGTCACTTTCATGGATCCCAAGTTGGGCGCAAAGGTCCAGGAAGGCTAACAATGCTCCATCTTCTGTCAGGACCTGGTCTAAGTATAATATGCCCAGGTGCCGCCACCAGTGAAAGCTCTCTGCTGACATGCCAGGGTGAAGTCAGCATTCCCATGGATGGGTAAATAGACTGGGAGCTCAAGTGTTTCAATTTAGAACAAATCCACTGCCATATCTGGTGTACCACCCAAATAAGGGGGCACTGTCATAGTAATCACGGCAGTTTATTCATTGGCATATGCAACACATAATGTAGTGATAAGGGGGTGGCCAAAGCTCTCTCACAGGCTAAAGAAGTGTATTCTTCTATATTGAAGACTCAGTTCTTTAAATGACATAGCAGGCACGCTAAGCTATATGCCTGAAAATCGAGGACTCCCATTCCACCTCGATACCAGGACTCCTTACGTACCTGTAGTGTAATACGCACTCAATGGCCCATCCAAAGAAAATGGGTTAGCAATGAGTCTAGTCTATTCAAGTCCTTCCTGAGAATAGGGAGCATTTGGAGCATGTAGAGCCAGCGTGGGAACAGTGCCATCTTAAATAATGCAATTCAAAATCCCAATGAAAGAGGTAGATCCTGCCATCTCTCTAAGAGTTGAGTAGTTTGGGCAAGGAGGAGCACCATATTGCACCCATACAGGTATTTCAGAACTGCTGGCAAGGTCACCCCAAGGTATCAGATTGAGGTGTTTGCCCAGTGAAGTGGGAATTCTCCTCTCCAGGAAGCACGAGGCGAGTCATGAGTAGGCAACCCCTCCAACTTATCTAAGTTCAGTTTATAACCTGTGAATCTACCAAACATGTTGAGTTCTTGTAGGAAAGTTGAGAGGAAGTCTTCGGAATTGGTCAGGTATACGAGAAGGTCATCAGCGAAAGCAGATAATTTGAATTCATATGAGCCAAAGCGTACCCCTTCAATCCTCAGGTCTACCGGTATTCACGTCAGCAGCGGTTCTAATGTGAGCAGAAACAACAAAGGAGATAAGGGACACCCCTGTCTTATCCCACGTTCCAGAGGGAACCTCACTGTTTGGAGGCCGTTGACCAAAATCCTTGCCCATGGATCAGTATAAAGCATTTGCACCGCCTGAAGAAAGAAACCCCCAAAACCAAAAGCCTCCAACACCTTAAACATATATTGCCATCCTGCTCTGTCAAAGGCCTTCTCCACGTCGACACTGATGAGAAGCAAGAGAATCTCTGCCCAGCAACAATAATGCAGCGACGCCAAAATTTGACAGACATTTCCTACTGCTTGGCGGCCCTTTACAAAACCCACTTGGATTGGGTGGATCAGATAGAGCCATATTGGAGACAGACGCTCAGCCAGGATCTTTGACATGATCTTAAGATCAACATCCAGTTGTGATATAGGCCGATAAGATCCCGGAAGCAGTGGATCTCGACCCAGTTTAGGAATTAGCAGTATGAGGGCTTCATTTGTCTGATAGGGGAAAGATTGTGACCCCACCAATTGTTGGTAGATTTCAGTTAAAGGACAACATACTTTGTCTCTGAGCATCTGATAGAACTCTGCATTGACTCCATCAGGGCCTGGGGGGCGTGGTGTATGGAGAACCTTAATTATTTTGAACACCTCGGTGGGAGTAATAGGTGCATTTAATTGAGCACATTGGTCCAGACTCAGTTGGGGGAGGTTACAGTTCTGCAAATAGGGGCAGGCCTCATGCCCATCCTGTGCATCCGCCACATAAACTCCACAGTAGTGGGCTACAAAAGCATCCTCTACTGCCAATTGGGAGGTCTGCACCCTACCATCTGTAGTGCTAAGCACTACTACTGAGCAGGGGCTTTTCTCATTTTTAATTAATGTAGACATCAGTCTGCTTGAGCGGTTCTCAAACTGAGAGAGCACATATTTGTAATGAAACATAAATTGTTTCGCCCATGAATGAATAAGTGTGGGTGAAGGGTCAAATAGGCTGTTCGATTTTCCTCTGTGTCATGGAGTACTAGTCTCCTATGGAGCCTGCGAAGTTGGGCGCCCCAATCAATCAGCTTACGGTTGAGTTTTTTCTTACATCTGCTCACATATCCAATCAGTATCCCATGTAAGTAAACTTCGGCAGTTTCCCAAAAGAGGCAGGGTTTATCTTTGTGTATCGCATTTGTTGTCTTGAAAATGTCCCACTGCTCATTTAAATATTGTGCAAAAACTGCAGACCCCTTAAGATGGAATGGAAAGCACCAACAACCCCCCTCCCTCCGTTTGGGGGCGAGTTGAACATCCAGCCATATCACTGCATGGTCAGAGATCTGAATATCTCCTATCTGGGTGTTGTCTACCCAGCTCAATAGACCCTGGGAGATCAAAAAATAGTCTATTCTAGACCATGTATTAAGAACTCTGGACAAGTGAGTGTAGTCTCGCTCACCGAGGTGGAATGTGCGCCAGATATCCAGCAAATCATCACTATCGCACAGATCCAACAACCGTTTATGCTGTCTAGAATCTCCATCACTCGCCTGTTAAGAGTGGTCCATGAGAGGATCTAAGACACAGTTGTAGCCCCCCCAGGATCATCTCTCATTCCCCCTTGACTAGTACGCTCTGCATCAGCACATCAAATAGTTCACACTCATATCGGTTTGCTCCATAGATATTTCCTAAGAAGATGGGAACTCCTTCCAACCTCCCCCAGATCAGTATATACTGACCCCCTGAGTCACTTTGTATGTGTTAACCTGAAAATTGATCCCCTTTTTATATAAGGTGGCCACTCCCGCTCGTCTGCTTCCTGCGGAGGCCCCATAGATCTCCCCACCCACCATCTTCTGAGTTTAGCATGTTTAGTGTCAGTCATGTGGGTCTCTTGGAGTAGGGCGATGTCAGTTTGTTTGTCGTGGAGCGCTTTAAGCACTTTTTGTCTCTTTATTGGGCATCCAATACTGAAAAAGTTCCATGAGAGTATACGGATACCTCCTTGGTCGGTAATACCAATGAGTTTGTAGATGCTATTAAAGAAGAATTATGGTCTATTAAGGGAGGCCTCCCAGCCTAAGCCTCCCCTCTTTGCCCTGTAATGGAGAGTGTTGCCCACAGAAGGAGCCCCCACCCCTCCCCAAAAGAACCCCTTGCCTACAACCATGAGAAATTAATTCCCCTTTCCCTTCCCCCTCACAACCCTACCCCAATCCCCATCCAGTCACCAGTGGCGACACCTGGGCGTATCACACTTAGATCAGGCATGTTGGAGGTTGTTGTGGCAATGGGGCTCCTCTCCCCCGGCCTCCCTACTTTAAATTCTCTCTTCTCCCATCTATTATTGCAAACCCCACTCAAGGGGATCCCACAGGGGTGTTTGGAGTGGCATGGAGTGGCACCACTAAGAAAAGACTTAACACTGTCCCTTCCACTGGGTCAGAAGCAGGTCCTGCCCCGACGGGCGCATGGGTACTCCCATCCCACAGGATTTTCCATCCCCCACCCCCCACCATGTTTGTGCTACAGGCTATCTCCTTTTATATCCTCCTAGTGATGTATCTCTCATCAACCCTCCCTTCCAACTTCTCAGCTCACAATGGCATTCCCAATTCCGACCCACCCTCCATTGCATTCACCCCTATCTATTCTTTGTTGACAGCCCCATTCTTTTTATTGTCAATCTCTCATCTGAAGTGAAAACCCGCCTATAGCCCCATCTCCCACTGACACCACATCTCATCCCTCCCTCACCCAGTAACATCCATATTCCTAGCAATCAAAACCTATGTTGAATCCCCCTCCCGCCCCCACATCTGAGAAAGCTCTAGCAGTTCCAGAGGCCAGAAAGCTCAGGTCTCGCGTCGGGCACCAGGAGAGGCGGGCTCACATCAAGGGTACAGGGCTCAATCCAGAGAAGGGCAACCCAACTACATAAACACTGTATCCAAACAAGGTTGTCCCCCGGCTTCCCTCCCTAGTCCAGATAGTGTCCGACAATGGTGCTGGAGTCCCCCAACTACCAATTTAAAGGAGAGTCTTCCCCAAGGCTGAGCTAGCACAGCCCAGTCGTCCCTTGTTGCAGTGCAAAGGGCCCACTGTCACAACTCACATTGCATGTGTCCTGAAGCCAGGTTGTCCCAAGATTCTTTGGAGTCAGCTCATGTCGGCAAAGCTGCCAAAAAGCTCTGTACCTCAGCTGGGGCAGAAAAATAATGAGTTTGCCCCTGATGTTCAGTTTGCAGCTTTGCTGGATACAGCAGTGAGAAACGAATGTTCCATTGTATTAGCTGATTGTAAAGTGGGGCATATTTCTTGCGATGACGGCTTAGTAGCATGGAGTAATCTTGAAAGATCAAGATGGTTTTAGACTCTTGGGTGATGGCCACACATAGCACTGTTTCCTTTTGTGTATAATCGTGAAACTGCGCTATCACTACTCTGGGGTGGGAGTTGTTGACCTTGTGTGGCTCCAAATGATGGACCCACTCCAGACATGTCTTCCCTGTGAGTTCACACAAAGACAAATTTAGGGGAATCCAAGTCTCAAGGAAACCTCTGAGCTCTGCATCTCTCACAGATTCTTTGATTCCCATGATGCAGACGTTTTTGTGACAGGCTCGGTTCTCAAGATCATCAATTTTCTCCTCTTGCTGGCATATCAGGCCCTCTAGACGATGGAGAGTAGAACACTGAACCTGCTGGGCCACTTCAGCATCAGAGAGTCATTGCTCCACCAAGGATATGCGGTTACTAAAATCTGTTGCAGCCTCAGTCACTGAGTTATTTGGTCTGTCAGGTGACTCTCTCACAGGTTTTTTGCTTCAAATGTATTTGAAAAACTTTTTATTATATGGTTTTGCTTCCACAGCATGCTTGTTCTTAAATTCTTTCTTTGCTTGCCTTATCAATGCCTTGCATATAACTTGCCAGTGCTTATGTTGATTCCAGTTTTGGTCTTTTGGCTCCTTTTTCTATTTCCTGAAAGATGCTTTATTTATTTATTCATTTATTTAGACAGATTTGTATGCCACCTTTTCCTTCAATCAAGGTGGTCACGTCACAACACAATTGGAGGGTTACATTTAACATTAGGGTACGTGTAAACCACTGCCAGTGATATGTCTTCCACTGCCAGTGATATGTCTTCAACCAAGTTGTGAGGCATTTCTGCTGGTTGTTGCATCGGTGGGTTGGTAGCCATCTTTGTCTCTAGTTCTCGATTTTTCTCTCGGCGAGTTATCTTTGATGCCATCTACTCTCTAGGAGACAGATACCGATTGGGTGAGCTCTCGAGAGGATCGTCTGGTCCGGGAAGCAGTGGGAGCCATTCAGGTTAGAATTAACCAAGAATTAATGCCAAAAGAGGCAAAAAGCCCCAGAGCTGAGCAAAACGTGTCTTACTCCACTCATTGCATCACGTGACCCCTCTATCAGGGTCCTCTTTAATAATGGTTTATGGATCTTTCCTCCAGGTACTTATCCAAACCTTTTTAAAACCCAGTTACACTTACAGCTTTTACTACATCCTCCAGTAACAAATTCCAGGGTTTGATTACATGTTAAGTAAGCTATGACACTCCCTCATCTGGATTTTTGCAACATAATCTACCATGGACTACCCGCCACACAAACCAACCCCCTCCGAACTGCCTTAAATACGACGGCAAGGATTATCCAGAATGCAAAAAAGCGGGATCACATCACCCCCATCCTAAGAGACCTCCACATCCTGCCCTTCGAAGCAAGAAGCAAATATAAAGCTATCCTACTCACCCACAAGACTATCCATCAAACACGGAACACCTCACTCCACACCCTACTGTCTCGCCCAACCCACAGCAGACCAACCAGACAATCCTCCAATAACTCCATCATCGTCCCCCACAAAAGAACCAAGTCCACACAACGGACCTGCAACAGAGCCTTCGAACTTTATGCTCCATCCCTCTGGAACTCTCTGCCAACCCACATCAGTGGAGTGGAGGAGTGGCCTAGTGGTTGGGGCAAGGTACTAAAGGGCAGAAGGTCAGGGGTTCAAATCCCACTAGAGGACAGTAACCTTGGGCCGGAAGGACTGGGGTTTCTAGTCCCACAAGTGCTCCTTGTGGTCTTGGGCAAGCCACCTAACCCTCCATAGCCCATGTTCCCTGTAAAATGGTTATCTCCAAGTTATAATGCCCTGTTCAATGTAATTTCAGTTTGTTCAATGTAAAACCACACTGATGCAGAATAGCATGGTATATAAGAGAAAAAAAAAATCAGGAACAACACTGACATCACATCATTCAAAAAACAGCTGAAAACAATCCTATTCCGTGAACATCTCTGATCAAGAAAACCTACCACGGCCTCACAAACTCATGCTTAGATACTACAGAATTGTACATGTCTTTGTCCACCCCAAATCATGAATGTTGCTCCCTGGTGATGGCCCCTCCCTATAAAATATTGACCCCCCCCCCCCTGTTATATGTTACACCGCTTTGACCCGGTGAAAAGCGGTATATAAATACTGTTAAATAAATAAATAAAATAAGTGAAAAAATATTTTCTCTTATTAGTCTTAACTGAGTTACACTATAGCTTCATTGCATGCCCCCTAGTCTTTCTACTTTTTAATGTCATAAAGAATCGATCAACGCTTACCTGTTCCACTCCATTCATTAATTTATAGACCTCTATCATCTCCCCTCAGCCGTCTCTTTTCCCAGCTAAAGAGCCCTAACCTTTTAAGCCTCTCCTCATAGCGGTATCCTTCCATCCCCTTTATTAATTTGGTGGCTGTTCTCTGTACGTTTTCTAATTCTGCTATATCCTTTTTAAGCTATGGTGACCAGAATAGCACACAATATTCAAGGTGTGGTCGCACCATGGAACGATACAGAGGCATTATTATATTATTTGTTTTATTCTCCATTCCTATCCTTATGATTACTAGCATTCTATTTGCCTTCTTGGCTGCCACTGCACACTGGGAGAAGGGTTTCAACGTGTTATCCACGATGATGGCCTACATCTTTTTCCTTGGTGGTGGTTCCTAATGTGGTACCTTTCATTGTGTAACCATAGTTTGGGTTGTTCTTTCCCAGGTGCATAAGTTTGCACTTGTTGACATTAAATTTCATCTGCCATTTGAATGTCCAGTCTTCCAGTTTATCAAGTCTTGCAATTTTTCACAATCCGCTTGGGTTTTAACAATTCTGAGTAATTTTGTATCATCTACAAATTTGACTACCTCACTCGTTATTCCTAGTTCCAGGTTATTTATGAATATTTGAAAAGGCAGCGGACCCAACACAGATGCCTGAGTACTCCACTCTTCACCTTTCTCCATTGGAAAAATTGGTCATTCAGCCCTATCCTCTGCTTTCTATCTTTTAACCAGTTCCTGATCCACAAAAGTACACTGCCTCTTATCCCATGACTTTTTAACTTCGCCAAGATTCTCTCATAAGGGACCTTGTCAAAGGCTTTCTGAAAATCCAGATACACCATCGACCAGCTCACCTTTCTCTACCTGTTTATCCACACCTTCAAAAAACCATAACAGATTACTACTACTAAGCATTTATAAAGCGCTACCAGGCACATGCAGCGCTGTACAATGAAAACACAAAAAGACAGTCCCTGCTCAAAAAAGAGCTTACAATCTAAAAAGACAAAGCAAGTAAAGGAGTAGAAAAAGAGCAAGGGCAAGGGCAAAGAGACAAGAGCAGGAGAGACAGGACAAAGGAAAGAGGTAAGAACAAGTGTAAGAGGAAGAAAGAAAGGTGAAATAAAAAAGGGGAAGGAAGGAGAACAAAATCAAGAGCCAAAGACAGAGGCGAAAAGATGAGCATTTAACTTGAGTTTGAAGAGGGGCAAAGATGCCTGACGTATAAACAAAGGAAGTTTATTCCAAGTGTAAGGAGCAGCAAGGTGAAAAGAGCGGAATCTGGAGATTAGTAAGACAAGACCTCCCATGGCTAAATCCATGTTGACTTTCTTTCATTAAACCATGACTATCTAGATGTTCAGTAATTTTGTTCTTTATAATGGTTTTTACTACTTTGCCCGGTACTGATGTCAGGTTCACCGGCCTGTAGTTTCCCGAATCACCCTTGGAACCCTTTGTAAAAATTTGCGATACATTGGCCATTCGCTAATTTTCAAGTATTACAGATTACTAATAGAAGGTCTTAAATCTCATATTTCCGTTCTTTCAATGCCCTCGGGTGTATACCATCTGATCCAGGTGATTTGCTCCTGTTTAGTTTATCAAATAGTTGTAATATAGCTTCCCGGTTTATCGATATTTCTTTCAGTTCTTCCGATGCATCACCTTTAAATACCATTTTCAGTCATGGGTAGCTTCCCTACATTTTCTTCAGTAAAGACCAAAGCAAAGAATTCATTCAGTCTCTCTGCTATTGCCTTGTACCCTCTTAGTACCCCTTTTACCACTCTTTCATCTAATGGTCCAATTGACTCTCTCACAGGTTTTTTGCTACAAATGTATTTGAAAAACTTTTTATTGTATGGTTTTGCTTCCACAGCATGCTTGTTCTCAAATTCTTTCTTTGCTTGCCTTATCAATGCCTTGCATATAACTTGCCAGTGCTTATGTTGATTCCAGTTTTGGTCTTTTGGCTCCTTTTTCTATTTCCTGAAAGATGCTTTATTTATTTATTCATTTATTTAGACAGATTTGTATGCCACCTTTTCCTTCAATCAAGGTGGTCACGTCACAACACAATTGGAGGGTTATATTTAACATTAGGGTACGTGTAAACATTTAGACAGTACAGTTATGTGACAGTATTTAGGCAGTACAGTTGAGGTAACATATAACATAAAGGTATTTACTAACGTGGTGTGATGAATTTGTTCGTGTGAATGGGGTGGGCGTGTGCTTAGTTGGCGGTGATGTTAGTATAGCTGTTTGGGTAAGGGATGTTGCTTGAATGCTCATAGGTTTCTATAAATAACCATGTTTTGAGGTCTTTGCAGAAGTCTATGAGGTCTTCTAAGGCTCTCAGGCTCATTGGTAGGGAGTTCCATATTGAGGATGCCAGTAGTGATGGTGCTCTTTTTGAGGTTGTTTGTTTGGTTTTGTGATAGCCTGCAGGGGTGCTGATCATGTTGTTATTATTGGTTCTTCTTGGTCTATTGCTGATGTCTCTTGTTATAATGCTTTGGAGTACGTCCGCTGAGAGATGGTGAATGACTTTGAAGATTATCATGATTGTTTTGTATTTAGCTCTTGCCACAATTGGGAGCCAGTGTAGTTGTTGTAGGACGGAAGTGATGTGCTTGGTCCTTGGGGTGTCTGTAATGATGCGTGCTGTGGTGTTTTGTACCATCTGTAGTGGGTGTAGTGTCTGGTGGGGAAGGCCTTGATATAGTGAGTTTCCATAATCAAGCAGTGGTGTGATGAGTGCTTGACATACTGTGCGGAAGTGGTCTTGACGGAGCATTGGTTTGATTTGTCTGACTGTTTTCAATCAATGATATGCCTTGTTTGCAGTTTTGTTGATGTGAGATTTTAAGTTCAGAGCTCTGTCTAGTGTTATGCCCAGATATTTAACTTCTTCTTTGACTACTATGTGTTTGTCTAGGATGCTTATGGTATGTGGGGGTGTGAATGTAGGGTTCCTGGTGACGAGCATTGCCTCAGTTTTGTCGTAGTGGACTGTTAAGTTGTTGGCTATGAGCCAGTCATTCATGTCTTCAAGGCATTTTGCTATTGGTGTAGTGTTTAGTGCCAGTAAGTTGACTGGAGCATACACCATGATGTCGTCAGCATAAATGTGGTAGCAAAGATTATGGTTCTTGATGATATTGCATATGGGCTGTATGTAGATGTTAAAGGGCATTGAAGATAGGGCTGAGCCTTGAGGTATTCCCTGCGTGACGGGGAATTGTAGGGATTTCTTTTGGTCGCATTTGACTTGTTGCATTCGCCCTTCCAGGTATGATGTAAACCACTTTAGGGTATTCTTGCATAGTCCTATCTGTTATAGGCGTTGCAGTAGCTTAGGGTGTGACATGGTATCGAAGGCCGCCGAGATATCCATGAACACTAGGAGGAAGCCGTTTTTTATGTTGTCAATGCCTCTTAGGAGATTATCAAAGAAGGAGGTGAGTAGTGTTTCCATGCCGTGTTGGGGCTTGAATCAATGCTGATGTATGTCCAGAGGGGCACTGATATGGTCCTAAAGTTGCCTTTGGACTGCTTTTTTCACGACTTTAACAAGGAATGGCAGGCTAGAGATGGGACGGTATGATTTTAGTTTGGATGGGCTTAGATTGCTATTTTTAATTATTGGTCATATCATTGCATGCTTTAGGGATTGCGGCATGCATCCTTGTTGGAGTGAATCCTTGATGATTTTTTTAATGTGATGAGAGAGATGTTTTTTTGTGGCTTTGATCCATGACACTGGGCATGGGTCTGATGGTGAAGTTGTTGTGTTTAGACCAGATATAATGTCTTCTACTTGCTGTTTTGTTGGTATGTTGAAGCTCTCCCATGTTTGATGTTTCTTTTTTATTGTGTGATCATTTGTTTTTTGTGAGGCAGAGTTTGTTTGGCTTGTGTTTTTTGACTTCATGTAGTCTGCATATTTTTGTGGGATTGCTGCGTGTCATCCTTAGTAAGCTTTTGGATAATGCTAAAAAGTTCTCTTGGTCTATTGGTAGATTTCATGATTAGGTTGGTATGGTGTTGTTGTTTGCGTTCATTTATTAGATTGTTATACTCCCGTTGTTTATCTCTGTATTGTGTTAGGAAGTTGTGTGACTTGTTCCAACTCCATTTTCATTCTAGTCTTCTTAGTGTGCGCTTTGCAACTCTTATTTCTTGTGAATACCATGGGGCTTTGGATCTTTTGCAAGTTTGTGGCTTATTGTTGGTTGGGGCAGATGCTGCGTTGGCTATTATTGTGTTCCACTCTTCTATATTCAGATCCAGGGTGTCTTGTTCCTGAACTGTCTGATTATTCTTTCATTTTCTTTGCGTTGGGTGGGGTTATTCAGGGTCATGGTGAATTCAATTACATGGTGGTCTGACCAGGGGACTGGGGTGATTGTTGTTTTTGTAGTTTTGTTCTGTTCCACCAATTGTGTTAGCATGAATATCATGTCCGGAGTTGTACCATGTTTGTGTGTTGTGGCGTTGTCTGGCAGTATTTTAGTGACTCCATGGCTTTTAAGAATGTTACAGTTTCTCTGGTGTATGCGGATGTTAGGTTGTAGTCTCCTAATATAACTATAGGTTTGTGTCTTCTGTTGTGTGTGCATATTGTTTCAATTACTGTGGATAGGTGTTCAGTTGTGGTTCCAGGTGGTCTGTATGTGAGGGAGATGGTTAGGTATTTGTTGGCTATGGTAAGTGTGTTGGATTCGATTGTGTTAGTTGAGGCGATTGTTTTGAATCTGGAATTATTGGCTACAACAGCCTCTCTGACTTCACCCTTAATCTATGTTGGCAGTTTTTTGGCTTTCCTTCCACCTTTCTTAAAGTGTGGAATAAATCTGGTGGCTTCCAAGATAGCATTTTTAAACAACGTCCATGCTGGATGAAATCTTTAACCTTTGCAACTATTCCTTTTCATTTTTTTTTAAACTATTTTCCTTATTTTATCATTGTCTCCCTGTTGAAAGTTAAAAGGTAGTACTGTGGATTTCCTTGCCATCCTTCCTCCATTTATGGAATGAAACGCGATCATACTATGATCACTATTGACAAGTGGCCCCAACACCCTTATCTTTTGCTCCAGATCTTGTGTACTACAAAGGACTAGGTCCAAAATGGCTTCTCTTCTTGTCGGTTCATGAACCAGCTGCTCCAAGAAGCAGTCATTTATTTCATCTATAAACTTTATCTCTCTAGCACATCCTGCTGGGACACTGACCCAGTTGATACTGGGATAATTGAAATCACCCATTATTATTACTGTATTGTAACTTTTGTTAGCTTCCTTGATTTCTTTGAGCATTTCTTCATCCATTGGTAGCATGTCATCTGGTTTGCATAGGACAGTTGTTCAGACAGAATGTGCTGCTTCTATGCTCCCCCTGAGCCTACCTCCTGCTCTTGAGAGACATGTGTCTATCTTATAGTGGGATTCAAACCATCATCCCTTTGAGAACCCTACTGCTTCTCAGACCATGAGGCTACTATGGATGTCCATACTGTGGTGGGTCCTACCAGCCAACATGTTATTGTCAGAGAGTTGTTTTGGCCCATACCTGCTGCCATGGACCTCAGTGCCAAGGTGGTCACCCAGCCATTGCAAGAACAGCTTGCAATTTGTATCATGGCCTGCAGCATGTGTCAGAACAGGATTAATGACCATCCTTTCTGTGATCATGAAAATGGGATTACCATTACATTCTCTATTTCTCATTCATGCTGCGAGTCAGAGCACATACTTCAGACTTGACTGTCATAGACCTGACTGATGCATGCTTGGTTAGTCACCTATGTTTTCATAATGATTACTGAAAACATAGGTGACTGATATTGATTTGTCCCCACAAATGTCACTTTGCACAATGTTAGGTGCACATTTGCAGAAGGGGTGCATTGCATCAGCAAGCCCATGCAACACACCCTTCCACCTCCATGCATCATTCTCCACATCCATGCATTGTTCTCCACATAGGCTTTGTGATCACTCATGTATTGTCATGACAGCTAGTATACCCAGGCCTACACAATAGCACTTTGCTGCCTAGGACATATCACACATACATCACCTGCAGAGGATATGCAGGTCACCAATCAAGCTCAGTCACTGCAATTCCCCAGCAGCACATACATCCCCACTTCTCTGTAATCCACTGACATCACCGCAAATGAGGAGTACTCCTCAAGCATGTTATCCACCTGCCTCCCATATTACAGTATCTTCACACTCACTGTCTAACACATAAGGAACATATGGCTGTGACATGTCCATCAGCTGTTACCTTTGCTTCCATCCAGCACCTGTAATGTGGATTACTGTGAGGCTCCCTTATCCCCATTAAGGGAACCAACCTTAGCGAGCATTCACTGGATGCTTGGCACCCTTTCTGCCACTAGTGCCCTTGATACTGGAATGTCTACTCCCTGCCCCCATCCTTTAATGCATGTTGGGACCCTTAACTATACTGTTCCTTTTTGTCCCTCTAGTCCAGTCCCGGAACCAGTGAGTTGAGAATCTCCTCCAGCAGCTTTGGAGACTGAAACATGTCATTGCTTTGAAGACCTCAGCATAAGTAGGCTAGGACTGCCCCTTCTCCTTCAGTATTTTCAGTCTCCAAGCAGCAGGAGAAGCTTCTGAGCTCTAGGCTCACTCAGCACAAATAAGCAGAGTTATAGATTAAGTTTTACATTTAAAATTGCAGAGTTTTATTTTGATTGGGTGTTAATTATTTTACAGGACATGTGCTGCTGCTGGAGGTGTCCTTTTGTGGCTGCTGGTTGAAGTTGTTTGTTCCCTTCCCCCCCCCCTCCCCGCCCTCCTCCTCTCCCTATTTCTATCACTGCTTTCTTAGTGGAGGTATTTGCTTCTCTTCCCGTCGTGTTAACGAGCATCGGGGGACCAGCGTAGCACCTTTGGCCTCCCTGCTCCCGAACCCACGTTAATGGGTGAGGAGTAGGTTGCAGGCACAAGAGCCACAGCACCAGCTGAAGCGCTGAGGAGAAGGAGAGTTAACGCCGGAGCTGAAGCCGCTATCAGGCTGAGCCCGGCAAGCTGTGAGCCCCTCTCCCGTTTTTTGGAGGTCTGAGAGGTGAATTCAGGTCAGTGCAGGCACCGGAGTTTAGCCGGGGGGTGCACGGAGGTGCGAGGGCAGCGTTCGTGTAGTTAGGCCGCCCACCCGATTTCACGCGGGAAGTGCGACAACGGCCATTTTAAAAGCCGCGAGGCTGATTAGCGTTGTTCGTTTTTGATGGAAGAACTTTGCTTTTTCTTTGAGGAGATCTCACCTTTTCAAGGCTCATTTCAGCCTTAGGCAAGCAGCACAGAGCTGTGGGGTTTGCTGGTAGTGCAGGTGTTGTAAAAAAACAAAAACAAAAAAAAAACGGGACAGTTTACCTCCTTGTGCAGAGCTGCTAGAGGAGTTCAGTTTTGCTTTTCAAGGGGTTATGCCGTGTAAACCACGGTGTTTGGTGTGTGGTTCACGGCAAAGTGAGTTGTTGGAGACCGGGGTGTGTAGGCCCTGCATCCGCGAAACGGCCCTCATGGAGAATCCTCTGGAAGGTACCAGTGGAGATCACGTGGAGAATGCAAGTTGTCAGGGGGACCCCTTGCCTTCCCAGGAGATCTCTGCTGAACAGTTACAGGGATCTTCTTCGGTGGGGAGGGAGGGGTTCCGCCGCTTGCAGCCTGTCAAGCGAGGGGCTCGATGGGCATTCTGCCAGATTTCTTCTCCCTCATGCAGCAGGCCTTGGCCTTGTTGCAGCCAGCTATGGGGGTGCCCCCTCAGAGCCCGCGAGGTCAGAAGCCTCCTGGATCTGCAGGGGTTCAGCCGGTCCCACGCAAAAAGAGTAGAGAGGCGAGTATGGAGGACCCTACGTCTCCCCTCTGGGGGATCTAGGATCTGCTGACGGAGACTTCCCGGAAGCGTCGGAAGAGGAGTTGGAGGAGGGGGAGTTGCCCGATGCGGAACAACAAAAAAGAGTGGTCAGGGTGTTTAGGAAAGAAGAGCTTCCTGTTCTAATTGCGGAGACACTAAAGACGTTGAACATGCCGTCTGTAGAACCCGCCTCTGAAGAGGTTCTAGAGGATCCACTATTACAGGCTGTGCGCACGTCTCAGCACGTTTTTCCTGTGCATCGGGTATTTAGGAATATGATTCAGGAGGAGTGGGATGTGCCGGAATCGGCTCTGAAAGGTTCTAGGGCGATAGCTCTTTTGTACCCTCTTTCTGACCAAGATAAAGAACTCTTTCGCTCTGGGGGCGGAGCCCGATGTCCAGCGGGATGGTCGCATAACACTGAGGCTCCCGAGAGGCCTACTCAGAATCCTGAATTAACACCGGACATACTTGAATTTCTGCTCTGATCTTGCCGGGGCACATTGGTGAGATGGCGGGGACCAAACCTACGCGCCTGGAATTTGGATCTCCAGCGGCTTCTCACGGTAAACGCTCCAAAACTGAACCCCCGTCTCCGCAGAAGGGGCTGGCTTTGCGCGAGGGCCCCGAAATGCAGCAGGAAATCCTCGCAGAGATTAGAGGGGTTAAGGACCTCGTGCAGTCAAATGGTGAAGCACTCCGAGCGCTGCGGGAAGATCTTGGTGTGTTACAAGGCAGGCTAGAGGGACTCTCTTCGCGTCAGGACAAAATGGAGAGCGTATTAGACTCCCACGCGGTCCGGTTGTCCAAACTCGACAAAGTTGAACGTCAGGTGCGGGCCTTGCAGAAAGAAGTGGAAGATGGCAATAATAGAGCGCGCCGCAACAACCTACGACTCGTGGGCATACCGGAGGGAGCGGAATCGGGAGACATGAAGGAGTTTTTATATAAAATCCTCCCTTCCTTGCTCCAAATCACCTTTACCAAAGAATTGGAGATCGATCGCGCTCATCGTGTACCCACAAACATAACGCTCAACAGGAAGACCCCGCGGCCTATCATCTTTCGACTTTTGAGATATCAACATGTGGAGCAAATTCTCAGTGCCTCCCGGGCAAAGGGCCATATGGAGTTTGAGAGCCATAAGATCTCCTTCTATCCTGACTTGGCTAAACCCACGGTCGACCGCCGAAAGCGCTTTCTGGAATTCCGGCCGAGGCTTCAACAACTACAAGCACGCTATGGTCTGATGTACCCGGCCAAGCTCCGAGTCACGCTTCACAATCAGACAAGAACATTTGAGGACCCTGATCTACTAGCGGAGTTTTTGGATGCTAAAGAAGCCGACTTGATGCGCTGACTTCCAGAATATTCCTGCCAGTATTCTCATGTCCGCTGTGCCTGCCATATTGGATTTGCCGCGGCTCAGCAAAAGTCTGCCGAGGGCGGTTTGTTGCCTTATCTTGATGATATCTGTGACCCGACTCCATCTACCCATCGTAGCCTCGATGAGTATCAGAGACAGTGTTAATTATGGACTCTGGTGTATTTTTTCTTTTTTTTTTATGTTTCTATCTTCCTCTCTAGGGCCTCCTCCCGCAGACATATGGTCGCCATTTTCATTGGGGGTTTTGCTTCTTCTCTAAGTTACTTTGGTACATACTTTTCAATATGGGGTGTATTAGTCAGCAGACTCGGTGATTATATCATTTTTGTACAGTTTCTGATTGTGTTGTATGTTTTCCAGCGCCCTTATCTAAAATGTCTATTACTGATCGATGGCACCATGTAAGATTTTATCATTGAACGTAAAAGGAATCAATAATCCGATAAAACGGAAGAAAATCCTAAGCTATCTAAGTCATGAAGCTGCGGATCTGATTTTCCTCCAAGAAACACATTTAAATTCGAAGGAAACTCTTAAACTCAATATTAAACCTTACATGGTGGCCGCCTATTCTCCAGCTGTTTCTAAGAAATGTGGGGTTGCCATACTGGTTAGGAAATCTCTGCATGCTACTATTATTGCGACTAGCTCAGATACAGCAGGTAGATGGTCCAGAGCTCACCTCAAGATAGGTAACCTTGAAGTTACATGTATATGCCTTTATGCTCCTAATGTGGATGACCCTGCCTTTTTTGCTACCATTGCTCAGGTTGCGCAGGCCTCTGCTAATACCTCATTGATAATAGGGGGGGATTTCAATTTAGTTCTTGATCCCCTGATTGACAAACAGCCGCCTAGGACAAGTGGTCCCCCCAAGAGTCATACCACGCTTACCTCTGTGATCAAAGATCTTGCTTTAGTCGATCTATGGAGGTTATTACACCCCAATGAGCTTGACTTTACCTTCTTTTCTTCCCCTCATAAATCCCAGTCTCGTATAGATTTCTTTCTCATATCAAAACTGTTAGTACCTCAGGTTGACACTGCAAAGATTCACTCCCAACACATTTCAGATCATGCTGCTATTTCTTTTCAATTACACACTACTGCACCCCAAGGGAATTCGGGGGCCTGGTTCTTTGATAGAGCCCTATTAACTCAGCCAGAGTTCCAGTTAGAAATTCGCGCAGCCATACAGGATTACTTCCATTTTAATTTACCCCAAGATACTGCAAATTGGGCTTGGTGGGAGGGTTTCAAAGCGGCCATTCGTGCAACGATCACCAGTTATCAAATTCGCCTGCGAAAACAACGCAAACAGCAGCTACTTATACTAGACCCACAAATCAAAGCAGGCGAACGAGTTCTAACTTCCCGTACTGATCCATGCGTCTTAGTTCGCTTACAGCGTCTCCGTTTTCAATATAATGCAATCCTCTCAACTGCAGCTTCTAAGAGTATTGAGCTTCAACAAGGGACATACTACCGTGAAAGCAACCGAGCCGGTCGACTTTTAGCCAACGCCTTGAAAGGTCAAAAAGAAGCCAAACGCGTAGCGGCCCTTCGAGCCCCACAGGGAGGGGGCATACTGACCACAGACTCCGATATCGTAGAGCTCTTTCGGGATTTCTATACCCGTCTCTATCAATCTGAATGTGATTTCTCATCAGAGACCTTCGAGCGATTGTTTTCTGATATTCAGCGGCCGACCCTTTCTGAAGCTGATAGGGATGCGCTAGATGAACCTTTCTCTACTTCAGAGATCCAATTTGCCCTAAAACGCACAGCCTCGGGTCGAGCCGCCGGGCCTGATGGTCTCCCGACCGAATTCTACAATACGTTCAGTGCAGATTTAGTACCCTACTTAAAACTCTATTTTACTGCCCTTGCGGTAGATACATCCTCTTTGGGATCCTTTTCTGCAGCTAATGTGGTAGTATTTGAGAAAGAAGGCAGAGACCCGCTGCTAACCGCCAACTATCGTCCAATCTCCCTACTTAATGCCGATTATAAGATCTTCGCAACGATCTTGGCCTCCCGGCTGTCCGACAGGATGGCCACCTTAATCCATCCCGACCAATGCGGTTTTATACCCGGCCGATCCACCGCTGACAATGCTCGGACCTTGTGTCATGTGCTCTCCAGTGCTGCCAACTTGGACCACCCTTGGGTGGGTCTTTCCCTAGATGCTGAAAAAGCCTTTGATCGCCTAGAATGGCCCTTTTTATTTGCAGTTCTCCGATGGTATGGCTTTGGGGAGGGCTTCCTCCGATACCTCCAAGTCATGTACACTCAACCCGTTGCCAGTATTTGTGTAAATGCTATTAAGTCTCAGCCTTTTAATCTCCAAAGAGGCACGCGTCAAGGTTGCCCCCTATCACCAATGCTCTTTGATCTTGCTCTTGAACCCCTCGCCCTCCTTATTAGACAGTCTGCACGTATTCGTGGTGTCCCCTTCAGTCACAGAGAGATTAAACTCTCTGCATATGCAGATGACCTTATGCTCTTCGTATCCCTTGATTCGGTTCCAGTTGCCTTGGATCTGATTGATGGCTACTCGCAACTATCGGGCTATAAAATAAACTGGACCAAATCCGTAGCATTCCCACTGAACCGCTGGGTACATGAGGCTGACATGCAGGCCTTTCCTTTCCTTTGGCAATCCCGCATGGTGAAATATCTTGGGGTCCATTACTGTTCTCCTTTAGAAGACACTATTAGTTTTAATGCCAAAGAGGTAGTCTCCAAAGTCCGTGAGCTCACAAATCGTTGGTCTCCCTTATCCCTTACATGGTGGGGCCGCCTAGAAACTGTGAAAATGATGATAGTCCCCAAGGTGAACTATATTTTAGAAATGCTGCCATGCTTACTCCCGCTACACACCTACAAAGATATTGAGGGCCTTCTCGTCCGCTATCTCTGGCAGGGCAAACCACCAAGGATAGCTAAGCAAAAACTACAGTCTGCGAAGGAACTAGGGGGTACCCGCTTTCCTGATTTTCTCAAATATCATCAAGCCTTCTTACTTAAACAAGGTGCCCGATGGCTAGATGCCTCGACAGACAGCAGACCAGTTTGGCTTGACATAGAAGAGGAGCTTAGTAACCCAATTCCGTTGATCCATCACCCCGGTATGTCCCATCAAGTAGACACCCGCCATCCCCCAATGATTGTTGATACTCTTGCGGCCTTTAATACTCTCATTCTATCACTGGGCCCAAACGTATGTCCTCAGGACGGACTCCCGCTGTGGAATAACCCCAGAATTCAAGTCCTAAATAGAACGATAGCATGGAAACCCTGGTACTCTAGGGGGATCTGGTCACCCCAACAGCTCTTCTCTGCAGCTCGTTGGAAAACCTTTTCTGAGTTACAAAAGGAATTTGCGTTACCAGCGAAACATTACTTTCAATTGATGCAGCTTCAACACTGCCTCAAAAGTGCTCGAATCCTGCCACCCTCTGTCTCTACTGAAGACGGGCTATTAGACCTAATTCACTCTATTAGTAGTACACATGGGGTAGCCTCTAACTTTTATAAACTATTATGTCAGGGTACAGATACTGCTACTTGTAGAGCCCAACAAGCCTGGGAGCGCGAACTGCAAACCACTTTAACCCCTGTGCAATGGAGCTTTTTCTGGAGCAAAGTAGTGCGGGTTTCCCGATCTGCCTCAGTTACTCAAACTCTATTCTTTTTTGCACATAGATGCTTTTATACTCCAGAAAAAATAGCCAAATGGCACACAACTGCTGGGGACCAGTGTTGGTCTTGTCATACTGCTGTGGGAACCCTCGCTCATGTTATTTATGAATGTCCTCAACTACAGGTTTACTGGGGGCGGGTCTGGGGTCGTATTCAACTTATTTTACACCTCCACGAGCCTCTTTCTTGGAAGATTGTGGGACTCCGCTCAGTGGCGGAGGTCCCCTCTCTTCCTAAGAAGGGTCGCTTTCTCCTGGATTTCATGCTGGGTATAGCTATATGTTTAATCACGAGGAATTGGAAGGATAGCTCTCGACTTACTGTCAATGAATGGTGGAACCTTGTCTGCCTATATAGTAAATATGAGCAGATATCTCGGAGAGCTATTCCCCATACCCAAACTCACTCTCGCTTGTCTAAATGGCAGATGCTCAATGATTATGTACAATCTGCTCATTGCTCCGACATGTCTGTTTAATGTACACTCATCATGTTTCAGATCACCGTTTGGTTTTGTAACACAATAATGTCAGTACACGCCCGTTTCGGGAATGATTAGTTTTCTAGAGAAGAAGCAGGGGGGAGGGGGGTGGTAGGGGTTTACTTTGGTGTATGTATCTCATTCTATGTATGTATCTGTCTTTAGCTGTATGTCTTCCTTTCCTTTGTTGTTATAAAATGAAAATAAAGAATTTAAAAAAAAAAAAAGAACTCTTTCGCTCTCCAAAAGTGGATGCGGCAGTTTCGGCTGTCACTAAAAAGACTACCATTTCAGTCGAGGGAGCCGCGGCTTTAAAGGATGTACAGGACAGGAAGTTGGATACCTTGTTGAAGCAGGTTTTTAATATTAGTGCTCTCTCCATGCAGGCCTCGATAGCGGGTGCATGGGTGGCTAGAGGCTGTCTCAGATGGTCCCAAGTTGGGGGAGCAGGAAGCCGAGATAGCGTGGCTCGAGTCCGGTACCACTTATCTGGCGGATATTCATTATGACCTTATTCGGGGTCTGGCGAAGACTATGGCGTCAGTTGTTGCGGTGCGGAGATATTTATGGTTAAGGAACTGGGCAGCAGACGGCTCGTCCAAGGCGCGCCTTAGTAAGCTTCCTTTTCTAGGAAAGCTATTGTTTGGTGAGGATTTGGAAAAGTTGGTCAAAGATCTCGGGGACTCCAAGGGGGGTCGCTTGACGGAGGATAAGCCTAAGCAGGGTCGGGGGCCTTCGGGTCTCAGAGGAGTTCAGCGGGAGTTTCGTAGGTTTCGGTCCTCTCGTTTTGGCCATTCGCAGCGTGGCAGGTTTCCAATGCGAGGCCAAGGATTTCGAGGGGCAGGTAGAGGGTTTGCGCCCTATCAGTCCTCGACCGTTAAGAAGTCGCAATGAGATAAGGCGGACTCAGGTGGCGGTGCTGCCCATCGGAGGTCGGTTATGGGAGTTTTACCCTGCCTGGGTCCACATTACCTCGGATCAGTGGGTGCTGGAGGTCATTCGGGAAGGCTATGCACTAGAACTCCATTGACCCATCTTAGATTCCTTTGTGCTATCTCCTTGCAGGGCTCCTCTCAAGGTACGCGCAGTTGCGGAGACTTTGCAAAGATTGCTGCAGCTTCGGGCGGTGGTTCCCATTCCCTCGGATCAATGTGGGTGCGGTCGGTACTCCATCTATTGCGTGGTCCCCAAGAAAGAGGGCTCCTCTCGGCCAATTCTGGATTTAAAGAGGGTGAATCGGTGTCTCAGAGTGACTCATTTTCGTATGGAGACCTTGCGTTCCGTGATCACGGCAGTCCAGCAAGGCGAGTTCCTGACATCGTTGGACCTCACAGAAGCCTATTTACATATCCCTATCCGGCCGGAGCATCAGAGGTACCTGCGGTTTGCTCTTCCCATGGGGCATTTCCAGTTTCAAGCGATGCCCTTTGGGTTGGCAACGGCGCCTCGGGTGTTCACCAAGATCATGGTAGTGGTGGTGGCGGCGGCGCTTCAAAAGAAAGGGGTGTTAATACACCCATACTTAGACGATTGGTTGATTCGGGAGAAGTCAAGAGAGGAAAGTGTAAGGGCCACCGCGCGGGTGGTGCAGATGTTGGAAGGCCTGGGCTGGGTGGTCAACCATGCGAAGAGCAGCCTGGTCCCCTCTCAGTCCCTGGAGTATTTGGGAGCGCGTTTCGAGACCGGGTTGGGCAAGGTTTTTCTGCCAGATCGCCGGGCTCGCGCTTTACGGAGTTTGGTAACGCAATTTTTGGCGAGGCAGGCACCGTCGGCGTGGCAGTACCTTCAACTGCTCGGGATGATGGCTGCTTCGATCGAGGTAGTGCCATGGGCAAGAGCGCACATGAAGGCCGTTTCAGAGGGCTCTCCTTCGGCGCTGGTCCCATCAATTGGATCCCTTGTCCCGCAGACTGGTCTGTCCGCTGGAGGTGCGGCAGGAACTTCATTGGTGGTTGTGGAAGGAATCTCTGGAGGCCGGGGTCTCTCTCGAACCTCTGGCCTGGCGACTGTTGATGACGGATGCCAGTCTGATAGGTTGGGGTCCGCATTGCGAGGGGAGATTAGCCCAAGGGCAATGGTCGCAGAACGAAAAGAGTTACTCCATCAACAGATTAGAAATGAGAGTGGTGTTTCTGGCTCTCCGGGAGTTTCAAGCCTGGTTGCAACATGCGGCAGTCAGGGTGCTGTCCGACAATGCGGCGACGGTAGCCTACATCAATCGTCAGGGGGGCACAGGCAATGTGGCTCTCGAAGAGGAAGCAGGTCGGCTGTTAGATTGGGCCGAGCAGCATCTGGTGGGTCTGTCAGCGCAACATGTGGCCGGGGTGCACAATGTCGAGGCAGATTTTCTCAGTCGCAGAAAAGTGGATCCGGGGGAGTGGGTGCTTCACCCGGAGGTGTTTGCTCTGCTCGTGCGGCGTTGGGATTGTCCCCTCATGGATCTCATGGCAACGTTCGAGTCCGCACAGGTGGACAGATTTTACAGCAGGAGAAGAGAGAGGATGTCAGAAGGGCTCGATGCGTTAGCACAAAGGTAGCCAGAGGGGTGTCTGCTCTATGTGTTTCCACCGTGGGCTCTCATAGGTCGAGTGGTGCAGCGCATAGAGCGACACCAGGGACGCGTGATTCTGATTGCGCCAGATTGGCCCAGGAGACCGTGGTATGTGGATCTAGTACGTCTGCTAGTGGAAGCCCCATGGAGGCTCCCTCAAAGAGCGGATCTCTTGCGGCAGGGGCCATTGCGAATGCCGGAGGTGGCTCGATTCTCGCTTACAGCATGGCTCTTGAAAGGGCTAGGATGAAGGCTAAGGGTTATTCCCCAGCGGTCATTTCTACCTTGTTGAGGGCGCGCAGGTGGTCTATGTCGCTAGCGTATGTTCGGATCTGGCGCGTCTTTGAGAACTGGTGTGAAAAGAGACGCCTGCGGCCTTTAGGGGCATCGGTTCCTCACATTCTTTCGTTCTTACAAGCTGGAGTAGAGAAGGGCTTGGCGGCGAGTTCCTTGCGGGTTCAGTTGGCAGCGCTTTCTTGCTTCCGGGGAAAGATTCAGGGACAGGTGCTGGGGCGCATGGCGACATTAGGAGATTTTTGCGCACCATGTTGCTCATGCGGCCTCCGCGTAGGTGCTCAGTCCCGGCATGGGACCTGAACTTGGTGTTGGAAGCGTTGGTTAGGCAGCCCTTTGAGCCGTTGGGGAAGGCCACGGTTAAGGATCTGACGTTGAAGACGGTGTTTCTTGTAGCTATTTGTTCTGCTCGCAGAATTTCGGAGTTTGTGATAAGGAAGCTTATCATAGCTCAGGTAGGAGCTATAGAAAAGATGATGTGACTCTGAACAAGCAACCTGTCAGTTCTGGTAGAAGCAAGAAAACAGAGTTTTCACATAAAAGACTACCAGTCCCAGAATGCACCAGGTTTCCAGCAGCCATGAGAGGGGCTGAAGTGAGAGAATGTGTGTGCAATCAAGAGAGCTATGAGGTAATCCCTAAGCACTCATCTCAAAGGGCAGGGCCTGATTCAACACAGCTGCGCTGTGTTAGGGAGCAGCACACATTAGAACAGGATAAGAGTAGAGCTTTTTCTTCAGATAACAGTTTCAAGAAGAGCTTCAAGGAGAGTTTGAAGAACAGCTTCAGCAAAAGCCAAGCAGATAGAGAGAGAAGGAAACTCTCTGGAAGGAAGAGAAGAAAGGCCATTGGAAGGTCTGGGAGATTCCAAGGCAGTACCCCTACTGGGAGGTATTCCAAATGCCAGCAGAGTCCATTGGACTGGATTCAGCCAGAGGAATGGATTGGCAGAGATAGGAATCACCAGTGGCTACCTGGAAGAGAGAAGACTGCATGTGGAAGGGACTTTCAGACCAAGGCCAGAAGGTATGTGAGAGAAGATCCAGTGTCCAGGGATCAAGATTGGAAGGCTGGACATCAGAATTGGATTACATATTGGCCGGCTATATAGAGAGGAATAATGATAGCAGGAGAGGCTCAGGTATGAACACTGATCCAGACCCTATCTATAATAGAGAATGGCAGCAAGGGAATAAGCATTCTCATGATAGTGCCTTAATGAAAGACTCATCTGTGCCAATGTATGATATTGACCCTATGATTGTTGATGCAGGGGGAAATACAGCAGATGAAACTATTTACATGGACTGTTCTTTATCTAAATGCTATTGCTAGTTTTCTATGAGCAAACACATCAGCCATCACAAAGAAACCTAACTTTGTTCTTTATTTCCACTGCAAACAGCTCTTAAAGCAGGATTTGGGCTCACACAGTAGCAGCCAGCCAGCTAAAGGCTTTCAGCTGGTCCATTGATAGTAATTAGGGCTGCACCTGATTGTGTGTGTGAGCAAGGGAGAATCACTGCTGAGATCGGCGTGGAAAATAAGCAGAAGTTAACCTAACCAGCAAAGTTTATTCTTTACTTTGTGCCTTGGTATTTGGTAATTATTTGCTAAGAAAACATTAGCTAATTGCCTGACAAGCTGAAGGTTGTTTTCTGGTTTATTTGTGATTTTTGTTATCCATTTAAACACTGCAAGCAAGTAACCTCATTTATAGTGCTATCAAGCATACATGTGCTGGGTGAATTAAACCCCATCAATAAAAGAAGTATTTTATTGATCTTACCACTTGGTTTCACAACTCAAATTATTGTCATCAGCTGTGTTTGGGAGTGAATGAACTACAATACCCACAATACCTTGCAAGAATCATATGAATATATGCATCGTCAAGATTGTGTAAGTTCTCACCCTAGGCAGCCGTCTGACAAGTTACAGGCTTTGTCTTGTAAAGAGCCATATCTGTCCTTCTTCGATCACAAGGTGGTGCTGCGTACAGTACCATCCTTTTTGCCTAAGGTGGTCTCGGTGTTTCATGTTAATCAGGTAGTGTCTCTTCCGGTGTTCTCGTAGAATCAAGGGGCAAAGTCGGATAGCAGATTGCATCTTCTGGATGTAGATCGGGCTCTTCGGCGTTACCTCCGCGGTACAGCATCTTTCCGTAAGTCCGACAGATTGTTTGTAACTTTTGGGGGCCTGCGGAAGGGAGAGGCGGCGGCGAAGTCGTCTATCTCCCGGTGGTTGAAGGAGACGATTGCGGCGGCCTACCTGTTGAAAGGAAGAGTTGTGCCGGAAGGGGTCCGAGCTCATTCGACTAGGGCGCAGGCTGCGTCTTGGGCGGAATATAGTTTAGTGCCGGCCGTAGACATTTGTAGAGCGGCTACTTGGTCGTCGTTGCATTCTTTCGCGAAGCATTATCGGCTTGATGTGCAAGCGGGAGATGATGGTCACTTTGGGGCGGCAGTGCTTCAGGCTGGATTGGCTGGCCCCTCCCGTTGAAATTTACTGCTCTGATACATCCTCACTGGTTCCGGGACTGGACTAGAGGGACGAAAAGGAAGAGGAAATTAGACTTACCTGCTAATTGTTGTTCCTTAAGGAACTCTAGTCCAGTCCCGGATCCCACCCGGGGTTCTAGGGTGGCCAGCCTGCAATTGATGTAAAATTGGTTCTGAAGTAGGGTCTCAAGTGGGTTCTGGATGAGTCCATATTATTCTAAGCCACTGGGATCCTGTCGCAGCAGTCCATGGTTCATTAAAAAAAAAAAAAAAAGAAATTTGGGAAGCACGGGGAGAGTGATGGCAATTTCAAGTTTGTTGCTCTGCTGAGTCTGCTTTGTCAATAGGTACTGAAGGAGAAGGGGCGGTCCTAGCCTACTTATGCTGAGGTCATCAAAGCGATGACATGTTTCAGTCTCCAAAGCTGGTGGAGGAGATTCTCAACTCACTGGTTCCGGGACTGGACTAGAGTTCCTTAAGGCACAACAATTAGCAGGTAAGTCTAATTTCCTCTTTAGCACTCGCAAATGCTGCACTCTTACTATACTTTAGTAAAAGTACCCCAAAGTGACTCACATTATACAACAGCAGTGCTAAAAGACAAAAATATGTTGGCATAAATAGAAAATCAAAACAAACTTATTAGAAAAAAGTATTAATAGATGGGCATATAAAAATGAACGTATAACATTTCCAGTATATAAAAACATATTTATAAAAGATTTAATAATCAACTACTTGGTTAAGACCTGCTGGCCGCACCATAATTATTTTTCAACTAAAGCGTTCTTCACTCAATAAAAATCTATTCACATCTCCTCCTCTCCAGGATAAAACCATAGTCTTAATAACAACAACAGCAAATCACTATAAGAGTGGCCAGAGATGGAGTGGTGGTCTACTAGATGAACTGTTTTCACTCCTCTCTTAATACAGCTCTTATGTTCTATCATTCTAATACGTACCATCCATTTAGTATTTTCCAGATAGAGAAGTGAACATGGGTATTCAATCAGATAGATTACAAAAGAAGTGTTACAATCAGAACTGTGCTGAAGAGGATAGGTACAATTTGAGAAAGGGTGCTGAAATTCCCTCAACTCTTGAATTAGAGCGCATAGAACCTTTGAAATGTCCTAAAGGCAGAGTACTATTTCTTTGTGATGCAAGCAATGCAGAGGACACTAACCTGTCTTTCAAATTCCTTCCTCTAGTGTAAGCTACAAACAATTTTTGATCTTTGAAATACTCGTGAGCTTAAAAGATTTGCCAGTGTTTCCTCAATATTTTCTGAATATTATTCACCTAACGAAAGAATTATCAGACTTATCTTTCTTGACCTTGTATTTCAACAATTCACATCTTTTTCTCTTTTTGGACTCACTGTAACATATCAAAATAGCTATTTTAGGATAACCTCTATGTGCCAAACTTTCCATCATGCCAATAGCTTGTATCTCATATTCTTCTAAGCTTGTATATAGCCAACAAAAGCGTAAAAATTGAGAGTATAGTAAATTTGCTTTGACGCTTCTTGTATGGAAACTGTCATGCTGCAGTAGTTTGTTCTTATCTATAGTTTTGCAATAGTTGTACTAAGAGGTATGTTTACTAAACTGCGTTAGTGCAATTCGCGTTAGGAGCCGCGTTAGTGGAAGGAAAGCCAAAAAAGGACATGGGCGGGACATCGTAACCGATAATGCGCAGTTGCGCGCGTTATTACGCACCGCGCAGCAACGATCGCTACAGCGCGCGCCACTGCGTGCATGCCTAAGACAGCGTGCAGACACCCAAAGACAGAAACAGAGCTGTAGCACAATGGTTACTACACAGACTGATGGTACAAGAGTCATGGGTTTGATTCCCCAGTGTGCCTAATGAAAAAGGCTGGCTGAGGCGTCCTGTGTGACCCTTTGAAAGCCAACTATAATATTTTAGTCTGCAGGTGGGTTACAGTTTGCATATGTCAGGAAAATTGTACTCGTCTTATGCAATATGTTCCAATAGTGACGTTCTCTCTGACATGGTTATGTATTATATACCATTTGATAGGAATATTTAGGCGCTCCCTATAGGGCGAAGTGGAAGGCACACCGTATAGTGCGACTTGTAAGGCGTGCCCTATAGGGCACCACGTAAGGTGCGCCCTATAGGGTGCCGCGTAAGGCGCGCCCTATAGGGCACCGTAAAAGGTGCCCTATAGGGCGCCTTTTGAGTTACCCTATGATGACAGTACCCTGAGGGTGGTTCTGCTGGCAGCACTAATATACAGTAAAAATAGACAATGCCTAAGACATCCCTATCAATGAACCCCACTGTGGGTTGTGAACCTATGACCCCTGGCTCCATGGGCAGTGAAGTAACCAGTGGGCTAGAGCTGCTAATAAACACATGGCTGGCTACAGGAGGACTGCACGGCACCACACCCACATTCTGCTGTGGTTACCAGGGAGATTACATACCACCACCCAACGCACCCTCTAGGGCTCAGGGTGGGGGACAGGATCTCCAGCCCACAGATCCACTTTCAACCCCCTGCAATGGTGGCAGTAGAGGGGACCATCACTCCAGTCTTACTCGGGATCAAACACCCTACAGGGCAGGCAAGGAAGAGCACTACACATCCATAAGGCAATAGCAGACAGACGGCAGGTCTGGAAATGCGCAGCTGCCCTCCCCCCACCATTATCTGACATTCTCCAGCAGCAAGCCTCCAGCCACTGCACGGTGTTCCAGCAAGACACATATTAGCTGCAGACAGTCTGCCAGCTAGTCCATAGTGCATGGTCCCGGAGGAGATGCATGTACCCATAACGGGGATAGCAGCATACACACCAAGCAGATAAGTCAGTGATTGGGCCCCAAAAGGAAAACCATAAATATCACATAAGAGAAATACTATATAGCACTATGGGGGAACCTAGCCATGCCATGGTCACTGCTCAGTCAGGGTGAGAGTGACCTCCCAGCAGGACATGCTATGGCCACCCTGTCCGTGCAGGTGGTACCGGGCACTACAATGTCCGGCCATTGCCCTATGCCCTGTGCAGATGCGGCCAGGCCAGGCCACCCTATCCAGGCTATTCCCACGGTACCTTGCTCCTCATTATGCACATTGGCAGGCCAATACTGGCAACAGTGCTAGCAGTGTGGGCTGTGGAGGGTGTTTGCAGCCACCACACACTGGATAGACAGACACACACTCCCACACCTAGGCCAGCATTGTGCTACTATAGAGGTGTTTAGCAGCCCTGGCCACCAGACCAGTCCTGGGCACAGTGCAGGCATGGATATGGTACGCAATACTGGTGGGGGTCACTCCCGAGGGTGGTAAACACTGTCAGAGACCAGACCTGAAGCAAACACCACAGACATCAGAAAGGTTGCTATGATGCAGCTCACTCTGAACATTGTACTTAACCTAGGAATTGCTATCTGCCAGTACTCATAGCAACTTTTTGATAGCTGTGTACCATATTCCCAGGTTTAGGGTGGCATTACTAAGGTATGCAAGTGCTAATATTGGGAGATGCACGCAGAGCCCAAAATCCTGCCTCTCCAGGAGGCTTGGGATAATGGGGCTTGTGGGTGCGGGTGTGTCTGCCCCTGTTGGCTGCTGCTTTACGGCAGAGGTTCCCAACTCCAGTCCTGCGGTGCCAAACACTGTTTGGGTTTTCATGCTGTCCCTCATGAATTTGCATGAGATACATCTGCATACCATGGGGGTGGCGCATAGAAATGCAGCACAGGCATCTTTATCAGAGGCAGCATGGAACTGGAATGGTGTTTGGCCCTCCAGGACTGCATTTGGGAGGCTCTGCTCTAGGTAATGTGCATGTTTATGGTGTCTGTGCTCTGTAGGGTAAAATGATCGTCTTTTGGGCATGTTTACGTCATCTGCAAGAACGGTTCTGCCTGTATTAGCACGTTATAGTAGTGGGTAAAATATGAGGACTGGGTTGGCAGAAACCACAGCTGGGACTTGAACCTGTGACCTTCTGCTTTTGAATACAGTGGTTCTGTGCACTGCACCACCATGTTCTCACAGAGATGGTGCTTTCCCTAGTGATAACATGACTCTTGGCTAGGCCATGGTCTGCTCCGGGCAGCTGCCACTGCCCCCTCCACCACCAGTATCCCTCAGCCACCATGCTGACATACCCTTCTGCTGGTGGAGCTGGTGGTGCGTGGTCTCAGGCCATCCAGCGTGCAGGTAGGCGGCTGCCTATGGTGCTTGTTCTGGGGTAGGGGTGCCTGCATAGACGTCCATGCTCCCCCCCAGCCCCGCCTGCCAGTGTTCCGTGCCCTTGGGGGTTGCTGTTGGGTACTCTCCCCTGTGACGCTTTGCGAAACACACTCGTGCCCATGTTGGGCCCTCATCAGCTGCTGTCTGGCTCTACTGTTTACGCATTCCTATGGGCCAACTGAGCATCACCCTAGTCCCTACTGTGGACCAGCTGCGCCACTGCATGTGCCGCCTGCAGCCCTCTGTATCCCCTTTTCCAGTATCTGCCCGGTTGCCCGTTCCGACATGCCCGCCCTGATGTTGCGGGACATGTGCACGCCATAGGAACCCTGTCCGATGGTGGGGAGATCCCTGAGCAGCACTATTTCACTGTGGGCCCATGCACCTTGTATGGGGACGGAGTATGGACCCTTCCACGAATTATCTCTGTTCTATGGAGCTTACTCGGGGTGGGGGGGGGGGGTTGATGTTTCTCATTGCTACCACTATTGGCCAGCTTGGTTGTTGTTTTTTTCCAGTTTGTTGGGGTCATTTTCGGTGTTTCTATGCCCTTTTGTTCTGTGCACATGTATCACACGTATCACCTTTTTTTGGTTTCCCTGCCTAGGCTGTACATTGCTGACACGTAAATGGTTTCTCTCCCCTTTAAAGTGCTTTTACCGGTAGGTTTTCATTCGCGTTGGAATTCAGCTCTGGAAATCAGCGCGTTAGCCTCTCCCCGCCCACTCTCCGCCCATTGACCCCTTCTCTCCGCCCTCTCTCCACCTTCTGCGGTGTTTTACCGTGCCGCGGAGCATTACGCTCGTTAGCGCATGATAACGCGCGCTATAGCGCGTTAACGATCGTTAATGCGCTATAGCGCACTAACGATCGTTAACGTCGTACAACACGCGTTATTCACGTTTACCGCAGTTTAGTAAACATACCCCTAAATCTATAAGGGGTATGTTTACTAAAGTGTGTTAGTGCAGTTCGCGTTAGTATCCGCGTTAATAAGACAAACCCCCAAATAAGGAGATAGGCGGGACAGCGGAAGACCTAACGCGCGTTACAGAACTAACGAGCGATACGTGGTGCGTTAGAGGAGGCACCGCGCGTTAAGCATAAGAAGCCACACAGACATACCTAACCCATACAGAGCTGTAGCACAATGGTTACTGCAGTGACTGCTGATACGGCCAGCATGGGTTCGAGTCCCCAGGGTGCCAGATGCAGAAGGCTGGCTGATGCAGCATCCTGTACATGATACAGTAAGGGAGGGGGCATATATTTGTCGTCATTTTGGAGGGGTGCAAGCAAACACACCCATACATTAGATAGTGAGTGAGGGGGCAGGTATATGCCAATGTTCCTTTTGGGGCGCAAGCAAACACACCCACACGTTATCTAGTGCGTGAGGGGGCATGTATATGTTGCGTCTGTGTTGTAGGGGTGCAAGCAAACACACCCACACATCATCTAGTGAGTGAGGGGGCATGTCTATGTACACCTGCCTTCTGGGGTGCAAGTAAACACAACCACACATTATATAGTGAGTGTGGGGGCATGTATATGTCTTGTATGTGTTGTAGGGTTGCTAGCATACATACCTGACCCATACAGAGCTGTAGCACAATGGTTACTGCAGTGACTGCTGATACAGGCATAATGGGTTCGATTCCCCAGGGTGCTAGATGCAGAAGGCAGGCTCATGCAGCACCCTGTACATGATACAGTGAGTGAGGGGGCATGTCTATGTTGCTGAGTTTCTGTAGGGGCGCTAGCAAACACACCCACACATCATATAGTGAGTAAGGGGCCCTTTTTCTTTTTATTGTATGTGCTGTAAGGTTGCTAGCAAACACAACCACACAGTGGTGTACCCAAAGTTGCTGCAGAAGGCACCCCATAACGCACAACATAGGCCACACTATAAAGTGGAGTGTCCACTGAGGCACATCAAAATGTCCCCCATAGAGCAGTCCATAAGGGAACATAAAGGGAGCCAGAGAAGGTGACACATGGTGCACCCTATGACGCTCAGTATGGTAATAGCACGCTTGAGAGGCTGTCGCTGGTAGCAGTCCTGCGTATGTAAAACATATAATGCGGCAGACACCCCTATAAAAGGAGTCCATTGTGGGTCTGAACCCATGACTACTGGCTCCACAGGCAATGAGTGACCCACTGGCCTGCAGCCCCATAGCTGGTAACCACCCCCTGGCTGTCCACTGAAGGGCGGCAGGACACCACACAACTGTCCGTTGTTGTGGCCTGGATCTGTACCAATGCAGGGATCCCCATGGTGCACTGCACATGCAGACCAGCAGTCCACAGATGAACACAAGAAGGGGTACGTACCCACATAGCTCCCTGGTATGGTACGGTGAAATGACTGTGTGCGTCACTGCACATAGTAGTAACAGACAGTATCCCAACAGGGTGCCCCAGAAGAAGCTAGGAAATGTGTCAGTGAAGGCAGACTGATCATTAGCACAATAGGTAAGAAACTGCCTGGGGGTGCAGGGTCTGTGAGTTCAATCCACCCTGTGTGCCCAAAGACCAAGGCTGCCTGCAGCAGTACCCTCCGCAAACAGTAGTCACACATATGTTGAACCAGTCAGCCCCCTGTCTAAACCATTGAGAACCCCATATTTTGGTCGGACAGAAAGAACATGAGAGGGAGGAAAATATGCCCACCACCCCTCGTTGGGAGTGTCCGTATAATCATGAGAGGTGCAGCACCCAAAGGTAGAAAACACTGTGAATCTGCAGCAAGAACCAGGTGTGTGAAATGTACAAAGGTAAAGATATACACAAATCATGTAATAAAGGAAAGACAACGTCAAACTGTACTATAAACAATGCAGGGGACAACCCAATTGCCTTGCCATTGGAATGCAGCATCAAACAGCACCAGGACATGCTTTGTGTGCCACAACTATGGGCCCTGTACCAAGTGGATGTGTCCCTGCAAGGTTGGCGTATCTGTGGATGGGTGTGCGTCATGACTCTTACACTAGATCAGTAATATCATAGGTAGTCTGGTTTGTATGTCCAACAAGTTGTGCTGGCAAACACCCACCCACAGGGATGTAACTTGAAGGTGTCACATAGGGTAACCCCATGAAAGCCACACCAGAGGACAAAGGCTAATGTTCACTGTCTGGCACAGCACCCTATAGGGATTTTCACAAAGCACCACATAGGGCATGTTACAGGGACCATGAGGAGTCATTGTGCGGAGTCTGCAGTGTGAGGGCATTGCTGTTGTTAGCACCAATGTAAAGCAAGATAAGAATACGCCCCCCAAGGTGCTCACAATGAACCACTGTGTGTTAAAACCCATGACCCAGGGCCCCACCCCCAAGCATGGAAGCAACTCTATGCTTATATTGCCAGTGCACATAACAAAGTCACAATAATGAGGTGGCCAGCCCCTGGAGCAAAACTGACAGATGACCCAAGCACCCGAATCAAACTCACAGAAGTTGCACCATGTACATGCAAGGGCTGCCTGACAAAGAAACAAAGCAGGGTCTCAGCAAAGAAGGGCATATGGCAAACACAATCAAGACCAAGGTCATGATCATTACCAAATATAGAAGGCCCAATAACATCACAGACCACTTTGCAACATGGAATGTCACTGGCAAAAGCAAATGCAAGAACAAACATACTATGGTTATTGTGCGCAAGAAAATTAAGATGTCCGTAACACCTGAAACCAAACCCCCTGCCTTTGCACCGAGGGGCGCCATGTCGTCACCCAAGGTGCCTGCTGGGGTGCTAAGGATATGGGAGTATGCAACAGTACCCATGGTGCACTGCAGATGCCCAGCAGCAGTCCAGAGATGATCATAGGAGGGGGTAGGCGCCCCCACAGCGCCTGGGCCGGAAGGGAGAGAGGAATATGTGCGCCACTGCCATAGATCACCAAACGACAGTAGGCCAACAGTGTGGCCAAGAACAAGCAGAAATGGTGTACCAGTACAGTGTGAAGACAGGTGTCCAAAGTGAACCCAAATATGCGGTAAATCGGGATAGGAGAGTGCTGACAGAACTGTGGCCCATTGAACAATATGGCACGTTGCATCACAAATGGTATGTTTGCAAAGGTCAATGTGCCCTAGAGGTTACAAGGTGTGCCTGGAGGGCCTGCAGGACCTGTGTGGAACAGAGACAGATGTAGCATAAACACCACCTACAGCCCACAGTAACGACAATGAACAGTTGACTGTTGGATGGCAAGCAGGGAGTTAAGGGACCCTCAAACATGACAGCATCACACGTGTATGGCAGCAGCGCAGACAAACATGCCGGGAGCAACAGCATCACAGCAAAGGGTCTTGGCACCCTGGTGTACCGGAAAAAAGGTGTGTGGCAGGTGAGGAGAATAGGTGCCCCCCAGTGGAGGGTGAGGTGGCCAGAGAGGTGAGCAGGACATGCAGAGCAGGCACAGGACCAACAAGCAAAAGGAGATGCTATGTAGACAATGGTAGCAGGGTAGGATACGGGGCAACAGTCCACAGCAGCATACATGACACCTCACCACACCATGATGCAAATACATGGACCAAAGGATGGACAGCAAATGTGCTCACGCTAAAATGACCAGACAGGTAGCAGAAGCCAGGAGACCAGTGTTACAGCGACAACAAGCATCAGCGCGGGAAAGACACAGAAAAAGAGGAACAGAAAGAGTGCAAAGCTATGACCACTCTCATGGAAAGCACTGGAGAAAAGAGCTGACCTGAAAAACACACTGAGGCACACAGAAATGGATGCTGACAGGACCACATCATGCCAACATCAAAGACCACAGCTGCGTGTCAGGAGATAGAACCACAGAGCGTAGGCAAAATGCAGTACACATGTGGAGGGGGGGTCCACAGCCCACAACACAGTCCACAGGTGGGATGGAAGACACAAATTAACAGGTCCACACACACACACACACACACACACACACACACACAGCAGGTGATAAAATGTACTGTAAACAACATGCAAGTGATCAGGGAATTGACACATGAGGGGTGGAATTGGATAGCCCAATGGAGGCCCATTTGGATGGGCTGTGGAAAGGGCCACTGGACTAACAGAGGAGCATGTCAATCACCAACCAGTCCAACATTGTTGCCTGTGTCCTGTGTGAAAAGATGCAGATATCAGGTAAGGAACTGACACACACACCCACGACACCTGGGGGACAGAAAGGAGACACACACATAAAAACAGCCACTCACAGAATGCATAGATAGCACCACATGACGTGGCCACAACACTGAGCACACTTCACATGGACCACAGAAGTAGATGACAGTGAAGACCACGGCACCATCCCAATATGATCATGTACATGCACATGACATGCATACACCGCAGGGGCCAAGAGCATGTGCAGCAGCAGTGGCATACCTAGATAACAACTAACGAAAGGCTGAGAGCAATAGGCAAAATGCAGAATAAGCAGGCGGTGTATGTCCCAGAGGATGGAAGGCGAGGGCCACCTGAAAGGTACACCAGTGGCCTGAATGGGAATGTTACTGTCAGTCAAAAGCACACAGAGCCCCAATAGCAGATCCAGACACCGATGCACGGCGGACATCACGACGTCTGCATGGGTAGCTGTGAGAGGAACATGTCCACAGTGCAGTGTGTCCTGCGGAAACACAATGTTGATGTACATTGCATCACCATCAAAACTGTGACCCATCTGAGGAACATATATGACACCTGTGCACAATGTACAGTCGCCCACCAGCGGAAGGTAACAAATGGATGATGGAACCCAATTGGAGAGGGGGCCAAACACATCCCTACAACACACATAGGCAGGGTGGCACATAAGGAATGGCCATGTGGACAGGTCACTAATAATCAGGAACATACACAGTGAGATAAAGTACGCATGCACGAAGCCCAGATGTTCTGCCCCCCAACACTGAACGTCAAATGTAGACACACAGCACATCACATGCATGAGTGGCACATATCTGTCAAATGACCCATTGCCAGTGGCTGCTCAACCTAGCAACCGATTATACACTGACCTGTGCAAGAGTACACACACAGCCGCACAAGATGTGTGCAAGATACAACATGCAGACCCCCAAGATGTGAACAGGTAAAGGCCACCTCTGTGACCTATGGAAGCGAAGGGTGAAGGAGCAGTGGTCCAAATACATGTGCAGCACCATAGGAGCAGTGGAGAGAATACAACATATATGTGACCAGATGTGACGACTGCCATGCAATTCCCACTACCCTGCAACTCACCCGAGCCAACACGAAGGCTGCATATATGAACACACACCCCCCACATGCAGCACAGCCTCATGCAGCATTATAAGGCAATCCGGGTGGGCCTGGAACACAGAAGCTCATCCTGTGGAGCCAAGAACAGGACAGAGATATGGAGGCATCAGATGGCAGTGCTGCACAATCCTCACACCACCTAACACATGGCTAACCCAGAGACACATCCCCAGCACACCCATAACTTACAGGTAAAGATCTCCTCGATTAGATGCTGCCTGGCTCACATCCCCGCACGTGTGTCACCATGGCCAGGTGCAGGAGGGCACATAGGATCCGGGCCGAGATCCTCATTAATTTCAACAGGAACATTGTGCCTGAGAGCAATGTTGTGGAGGATGCAACAGGCTATGATGATCCTTGCCACAGTCAGCGGTTCGTACTGTAAGGCCCCGCCAGTCCTATCCAGACACCTGAAGCGACTTTTGAGGACGCCAAAGGTGCGCTCAATCACTGAGCGACTGGAGGCATGGGCCTCATTGTACCATAGTTCTGCACCTGTCCGGGGGAGACGCACAGGGGTGAGCAGCCAGGTGCGACACCCATATCCTGCATCACCTGCAGAAAACAATGGTGCAAATTCACATGCGTGCCGAGCCAATAATGTAATGACAGACGTAGCGATTCAGAACTGGACAGCCGAGAGGCCATGCACACACATATGAGGCAAATGAAGTGCACACAGTGGTAGCGCAGCAGAGGCTGTCGAGGCCAGTGGCAAATGACCATGACATGCTGATAGTGGCAGTGCACACCCATGTAACCGTGACACATGACATGTGCAAGAACTGGTTCACCAAAAGCAGTTGCGGGAGGTGTGAGGCAAGGTGCTGGACATTGTCAAATAGCAACCGGGGGTGCAAGGAGGCACAGGTGTGCAAGTAGGTGGCTGCCCAGACCTGTCGCATACACAGCACCAGCCACAGGGATACATTGCGTGGGTGGTGTGGGGGAAGCAAACGGCGGTGGTGAAAGGGGACACCAAAGACAGTGACCAGACATGCAGCAGACACGTGTGATAGTTAAATGGGCACCAGCACATCCCCTGGTGAGCCCAAAGCATGGCCAAAAAGATTAGGCCGCGCACACAGAATGAGGCCCATGAGGGTGGGTCTAGGCCCCCCCCCCCCACCAGGCTGCCTCACTGACATCCATGCAAAAGATGGGCTAGCCAAGTGACTGACACCACTGGGAGACATGGGTACAACTGCCAGTGCAGTATGCCCGTGGACAGATTTGCAGGCCATGGCTAGGATGCATGTGTAGCTCACAGTCATGGGGGGGACACAACATATGCAGCCCGGTCGCACATGTACACAGTTCATCCTGTAAAAGAGGGCAAGGGCACGGAGAAACAGACACCACACTGGCCTGCTGGGACACACATGTGCCTGCAAACCAACACACATCTTAGACAGAGAGATGTTTGTGATGAAACATATGTATAGGACCAGGACACCAGTGACATGGCATGAGGTTGTGAGCCACACCCAATAGTGCACTCCCAGAAATACCGCTCCAATGTCAGTCAACCAGTGGAGAATGGTGACAATGCAGCAGATACACCCACCTACAGTGGGCGCATGTCAAATACGCGGAATACCCACCCAGCAGGACGTAGTCACCAAACTGACCAGTCTCAAACTGGTCAAACACTGCCGAGTTCTGCAGGATATAGGAGTCATGGGCAGACCCTGGGAACCGCGGAACCACATTTAGGATATGCATACCTGCATCACAGACAACCTGCACATTGAGGGAATGGAAGTGTTTGCGGTTGCGGTACACAACCTCCCTGTCGCGTGGCGGGACAAGGGCAACATGTGTGCAATCTATAGCGCCCATCACGTGTGGGATCCCAGCAATCCTATGGAATGCCTGTGCCAGGGCCGCCCACTGTTGCCTACCGTTGGGAATTGCTATGTAATTCCCAACCCGGCTGACCATGGCACGCAGTACCTGGTGGAGACAGCGGGAGAAGGTGGGCCTACTCATCCCACCCACTGCTGCCACCGAGGATTGGAAACAGCCAGAGGCAAAGAAATGTAGGGCAGCCAGGAGCTTGGTCATACCCGGTATAGCATGTGACCGGGCAGTCAGGGGCTCAAGGTCAGGTCTGAGGTCCTGATAGAGCTCCCTAATGGCCCCTGTGTCCAGCCGGTAGAGGGAAAATACCTGGCCCTCTCGCAGGTCCTGGAGCAAGACCCTGGGCCTGTAGAGACGCCGCAGGCGTTGTTGTACCTCAGCACGCCTATGGCGCCGTTGGTCAACCACACCCTCCTGTGCAGGCCCCACAGCTGCAGGCCTGAGTTGCAGTGGCAGTGCACCTATGCCCAGGGCACCAGCCCCAGGAACAACATCTCCCTCCACCTGGAAAAGCAGGTCTGCCAGCTCAACCAATGCAACCACTGCACCACCTGCATGCGCAGTTTGAGCCATGATAGACACAGTTAGGAGGGTAGCAGGGCTAGAAATAGTGGTGTGGGTGGGGATGGACACCACATGATTGCCACTCACCTGGGGAAACAGAATGTTCCAGATTCCAGTAATTAGACGATGTACCTGTATGAAAGTGCAGCGCGTGCTGCTCCGTGCGTCGTTCACATAATGCAGCCGAGGACAATCATCCACGTATCACATTTATGTAGCTGAGTCCGAGCGATGTCGCAGGGTATATATAAACTGCGTATCACACCTTAAGCCACACCGAGACGCCAATGCAGGGGTGACATAAAATGCATGTGCCCATGAGCAGGCAATGGGAGACGCATTGCGATGTGCGTAACAGCGCGTGTAATGTCAGAGTGCGGTCGCGTACGTCTCACGTAGTGCTGCATCAGCCTACGCTACCACTACGGCGCAGATAAACATAACCTTACCAAAGGAGGGTACATGTGCACAAGCATTACACAGAACGAAACTGCCGTAGAAGGGATGTGTGGGAGGGATCCGTGAATTCTACAGTACTGCCTACACGCACACATATGATGTCACTTCCGGCGCGTAGCATGGCGCGTGGAAATGCGCGACGGAACGCGCCTCACGGCACACGTGGCTCAGCGGGTACCCAACGCCCTGCGAACCACACCCCATGATAACCTATAAATAGGCTTGGCACTGTATGGCTAACCCCCTGCAGAAACATACTGAACAGGACACAGGACCAGGACCAGGGACATCCACAGGACCAGCCCACACATCCGGCTTCACCAGCCACATCTCCACAGGAGGTGGTTGCAGGACCATCTGGGATTCATCAGGCTCCAGGTGGGCATAGAGGTGGCAGGCCATGCCAGGCCAGGGTCCCTGTCCCGGATGAAACATGGCGCCGAGCTGTACGCTTCAGCCAGCAGGAGAATGACCTCCTGCTGGCCAATGTACTTGAGCGCTACGACCTCCTTTTTGGGCGGCAAAGTGCCACACTCACCATTGCCATGCGGGCAAGGGCGTGGTCAGAGGTCCAGGCAGCGGTTGCAGCAGCTGGGTGACCACAACGCGATGTTGAAAATCTCAGAAAAAGATACTGTGATATCAAAAGGCATGTGAGGGCCGAGCTGGTACGTGAGCGACGAGGGGCCCAAGGCACTGGAGGGGGACCAGCATATGTGCCAAACCTTAGTGAGCTGGAGAGATGCCTGGCTGATCGGCTCGGGACAATGTATGTGAACGGACTCCCTGCAGCATTGGACACGGCCCACCCACAAGCAGGTAAGGGGGGAATGCAGACCAAAGTGGGAATGTAGCACGGTCACATGGTGCGAGACTAGAAAGAGGGGGGGGGGGCAGTAAGTGGCTGTCCTGCATGAGGGGGACAAATGAGACACAGTGTGACCAGCCATTCAGGAGCCACGATGGGTGGTGGGGGGCCTGTGTATGGGTGGCAGTGGGTGGTAATATGCAGTGAATGTGATACCGTGCATGGGTGTACGCCCCACAATGACAGCAGAGGGTGATGACATGTTGCATGCCACACATGGCTGGCCTGGCAGGACCACTAGGGCCACACGTGTAAGGGGATGGCCTATGCGACGACACACTTCACCCTCGTGGGACATGCTGAGTGGGCCAGATTGAGAGTGACGATGGCCTTGGCTGGGGTTTGCGTCAACACCCAGAGGTGTGGGGGGGGGGCCTCCGGGGGCGGACCACAGGGGGCACCTGCCTGGGGAGTGCACAAACGTAGTGGGGTGCCACTACAGCCATGGCTCAGACACACGTGGATCAGTAACCCACGGTTGCCTCAGGGGGTATGTGATGGGGTGGGCAGACAGCAAAGAGCACCCTCTGACGTATGTATCCCTGTGGCACCCAGGTGATCCCCGCGCCATCGACCAGGAGGAGGAGCCACACGCGGTGGCAGACATGGCCCCACCAAGCCCCGTTGACACTGGTGTGGAGTCCAGCAATGTGTGCGTGCAGAGCGAGGATGCACCCCTTGGTGATGGGGAAATGGACGTCCCCGACATAACGGATGTTGGCGCACCAATCAACGCAGAGGACACTGGGGACGTGCCTGTGGATGTGCGGGGGCAACAGAAGAATGAGGCACTGGCTGCTGTGGTAGATGTCATTGCACAGATGCAGGCCCACTCTGACGCAGCCCACAGAGATGCTGAGGGTGAGTGTCCTATCCTGCTATGGTAGATATGGACCCGAGCAAGTGTCGCTGTTTCCCACAGCTCACATTGTACTATGTCCTCTCCCCACAGGTATACGGCATGCCTTGCGCACGGTGGCCCGGACACAACGGCGCCAACTGCGTGTGCAGAGACGCCTCCAGCGTAACATGTCGGCCCTCCTGGGACGTGCGGACCGCATGGCCGCAGCATGTGAGAGAATGGCTGCCGCACAGGAACATATGGCAGCAGGGAGGGGGGCAGGAAGCCCTCCTGTACAGCAGCCACAGGGGCCACCACTGCGTGCAGCAGCAACAGCAGCAGGGGGGCGGCAACCGCCAAGGGGTGGGCGGGGACGTCCAAGGGGTGGCAGGGGGAGGTCTAAATAAAGGGCCACACAGCTGGCCAATGATGGTGACATGTGCTGCCTGTCTCATTTTGTGCATGACAATCACAACCACACCCCACCCCACCCCCAGCCCCGTGGGAAGGTGACGTCGCGAACCCCAAGATGTCATTCACCACTGTCCCCAAACCCTACAGCCATGTCCACCATGGGTATGCTGCCAATCACAGAGGCTGCAATGCTGGTCTATCAATGCCATGTCGTGGTGGCGTGCAATGTGCCGTGGGTGCCCAGGGACCCCATGGGCCAATACCCTATTGAGTCCTCAGCCACCATTGGTCTCTGTGCCGGTGTGGGTGCACTGTATGTCCTGCATGGGGAGCCACATTTGCCGCTCACAGCATGCTCATCAAGCACAGTATGTACACTGTACATGTGAGGTACTCAGGTTTACAAGCTCCCGCAGACATCCAACCAGTCACACACGTCACACATTACCACTGTGGCCCCCCGAGCACAGCCATGCATCTGTCACCACCCTAGGATCACCCCCCCTGTAATGGCTACCCGTCCCCTGTGCACCAGTGGCCTCCATATACACCTACACCCTGTGGGCCCCCATCATGGCACATCCTACTAACACACTGTTCCCCTGGTGCTACATCCAGCAACTGTCATCGGTCGCACCATCCGCACTGCGCCCCTCAACAGCCACAGTCACGCAACACTGTGCCACCCTCCTGGGCATTATCCCGCTAGGGCCCTGTCCCTACCCACTACTGTGGCCACGCCCTGACCACTACACCCCTATGGGTGGTACCAACACTGGACCAATGCACTCCACTGACGATATGCTCATGCACCCCCTGTGCACAGCCAGTACACCCGTACCAACATATGGCAGTGTGGTCCTACGTCCCACAGCAGATAATTGACCCATCCTGTACCGTTCCCCATTACCACCCTGCATGCTGGTACATGTGCTTTCCACACCGACAACATTTGCCAGGCACTACAGTCACACCTCGCCATACCGCTCACCTTCCCCTCCCCCCTCAGGCACCAGCTACAGGTACCCCTGTGGTGCACCCTCTGTGTTTCCCCCCTAACCCCACCGGTACGTATACACCTCAGCCGCCCTTCCCTTGCCACCACAGGCCACCAATATGGGACAAGGCTGGATAGGATACACAGGCCATCCACTACCCCCCACCATATGTCCCATTGTCACTCTGTGCTGTCTGCCACACACCTACCAACACACATGCTGTTGCATGTCAGTCATGCACGCCAGTCCCCACCCCTCTTGGTGGGCCACCCACACAGCAACGTAGCTGTGACATGTCTGTGGGGGGTGCCCACGCCACATACCTTACCTGTTCGACATCCACCCTTGGCTCCAATAGTGCCCACTGCCACACCCATCACTCGCACACCACTGTCACCAGGCAATGAGGGACATCTGACCACCAGGTACATATGATTAAATCCAACAGTTCTAATGTATGTGTGTAAAACATATTTACATTATTTACATTGTTACAGCCACGTGACATCCGGCTATCATGGCCCATGCTGGCAGTTGATGACCGGCATGGCCAACCACGCATGCCACTGCATATTGCATTGTCCGCCCCCATCCCTGTGGCCAATGTGGTGGACATTCAATGGCACGGTCCGTCACAGGGTGGGTGTGCCATGTGTCACCACACATTACACACCCTGGGGACCCCTGTTGGATGGTGGCTGACCGTCTGCGGCACGGGCAGGGCGGTCATCCCGCTCACGCAGACGTTCAGCCACCATGGACAGGGTCGCCAGCACCTGCCCCTGGATCAGGGCGAACTGCCTCTGGGCCTGTGCCTGGGCACGCACAGCCGCAGCAAGGCGCAGACCGCACATGCAGCCGCACAGACACACATCCCCCCATGTCTGTGTGGCTGCATGGACAGCAGACCTGCCTGCGGCCATGTGTGGCAGGCACACGTCCAGAGGGCCTGCCGCGCCCTGCTCATGGGGCAGGTGGCTGGTGCCCCCAGTGCCCTGTGGCGGAGCATGCCATTGTGGACCGGCCCCCACCCCACCCCCTCCGCTGTACATTCCCTCCCTCCCCCCTGCCTCCAACATCCTCCCCACAACCCAATCCCCCTCCCCCCCCGCCTCCCCCTCCCTCTCCCTGCCACCCACCTCCTCCCTTTCCCCTCCCCATACACTCACATCTCCCCCCCCTCCTTATCCTGCTCCCCAACCTCCACAACATCATTCCCCATTTCTGCTGCATCCCCCACATCCCCTCCCATCTGGCCCCCATCCTCATCACCCTCCTGTCCCTCGTCGGGGCGTGGTGATGCGAGCACATCCTCTGCATCCCTCTCTTGTCCGCCGTCCTCATCAGCGCTGTGTTCGTGGTCTCCCTCCAGGCCCACAACGTCTGCCGGCTCCTCCGGACCCTCCTCCTCGTTGGCTGCACGTGCATCAGCTGTGGGAGAGATAACACATGTCATCCCTTGGGGTAACATCCTCTTCCCATGTCACTGTGGACCTGTGGTTCCACCACTCGTTCCCCTACAAGGCCATGTCCCGGTACTCACCATTCTGCTGTGCCATCCTCTCGCGCTGCACCCTGGCAACGAACCTGGGGTACTTGGCCCTCAGCTCCCTTGCCTTCTTTCTAAGGTCCTCCACCTGTATGGGTGACACCGAACATTGTCCTTAGCTACCGTGGGGACACGTGCGGGTTCCCTGCCTCTGCATCTAACACTCTCACTTCATACAACAAGCGCCTGCCCCTATTGGGTGAGGCACTCATGCCCTCTTGCGTTCACGTGTGACAGCCCCATGTGTGGGCCACACACACACGCCACCCAGGTCAGTGCACCATGTGCCCTGTATGTGCGCCCCACGTACATGACCCATCACAGCTTTGTTTTGCCACCTACACACATCTGCATGTGCCAATCAGCCACTGTTGGGGTGTGAGGTTGTCACCTACAGTGCTCGCTGATATCCCCTTAGCCTGCGGTTTCTGTTCTGTGATCCCATACAGGGTCTTTTTCCAAGGGCACCGGGTTGCTGCAGGGGACCCCTTTTGGGGACTGCATCCCAGGAGCTGAGGTTTGCCCTCTGGTGATCACACAGGGCACCAGCAGACAGTGGGCAGGGTGGAGGGGAGATGCCCTCATGTGGGGCCTATATCTGCTTGGAGCTGGGGTTTGTGTTTTGTGATCACAGAAGGCACCAGTAGACAGTGGGCAGGGTGGAGGGGAGATGCCCTCATGTGGGGCCTATATCTGCTTGGAGCTGGGGTTTGTGTTTTGTGATCACACAGGGAACCAGCAGACAGTGGGCAGGGTGGAGGGGAGATGCACTCATGTGGGGCCTATATCTGCTTGGAGCTGGGGTTTGTGTTTTGTGATCACACAGGGCACCAGCAGACAGTGGGCAGGGTGGAGGGGGGATGCCCTCATGTGGGGCCTATATCTGCTTGGAGCTGGGGTTTGTGTTTTGTGATCACACAGGGCACCAGCAGACAGTGGGCAGGGTGGAGGGGGGATGCCCTCATGTGGGGCCTATATCTGCTTGGAGCTGGGGTTTGTGTTTTGTGATCACACAGGGCACCAGCAGACAGTGGGCAGGGTGGAGGGGGGATGCCCTCATGTGGGGCCTATATCTGCTTGGAGCTGGGGTTTGTGTTTTGTGAGCACACAGGGCACCAGCAGACAGTGGGCAGGGTGGAGGGGGGATGCCCTCATGTGGGGCCTATATCTGCTTGGAGCTGGGGTTTGTGTTTTGTGATCACACAGGGCACCAGCAGACAGTGGGCAGGGTGGAGAGGGGATGCCCTCATGTGGGGCCTATATCTGCTTGGAGCTGGGGTTTGTGTTTTGTGATCACACAGCGCACCAGCAGACAGTGGGCAGGGTGGAGGGGGGATGCCCTCATGTGGGGCCTATATCTGCTTGGAGCTGGGGTTTGTGTTTTGTGATCACAGAAGGCACCAGTAGACAGTGGGCAGGGTGGAGGGGAGATGCCCTCATGTGGGGCCTATATCTGCTTGGAGCTGGGGTTTGTGTTTTGTGATCACACAGGGCACCAGCAGACAGTGGGCAGGGTGGAGGGGAGATGCCCTCATGTGGGGCCTATATCTGCTTGGAGCTGGGGTTTGTGTTTTGTGATCACACAGGGCACCAGCAGACAGTGGGCAGGGTGGAGGGGGGATGCCCTCATGTGGGGCCTATATCTGCTTGGAGCTGGGGTTTGTGTTTTGTGATCACACAGGGCACCAGCAGACAGTGGGCAGGGTGGAGGGGGGATGCCCTCATGTGGGGCCTATATCTGCTTGGAGCTGGGGTTTGTGTTTTGTGATCACACAGGGCACCAGCAGACAGTGGGCAGGGTGGAGGGGGGATGCCCTCATGTGGGGCCTATATCTGCTTGGAGCTGGGGTTTGTGTTTTGTGAGCACACAGGGCACCAGCAGACAGTGGGCAGGGTGGAGGGGGATGCCCTCATGTGGGGCCTATATCTGCTTGGAGCTGGGTTTGTGTTTTGTGATCACACAGGGCACCAGCAGACAGTGGGCAGGGTGGAGAGGGGATGCCCTCATATGGGGCCTATATCTGCTTGGAGCTGGGGTTTGTGTTTTGTGATCACACAGCGCACCAGCAGACAGTGGGCAGGGTGGAGGGGGGATGCCCTCATGTGGGGCCTATATCTGCTTGGAGCTGGGGTTTGTGTTTTGTGATCACACAGGGCACCAGCAGACAGTGGGCATGGTGGAGGGTGGAGGGGGGATGCCCTCATGTGGAGCCTATATCTGCTTGGAGCTGGGGTTTGTGTTTTGTGATCACACAGGGCACCAGCAGACAGTGGGCAGGGTGGAGGGGGGATGCCCTCATGTGGGGCCTATATCTGCTTGGAGCTGGGGTTTGTGTTTTGTGATCACACAGGGCACCAGCAGACAGTGGGCAGGGTGGAGGGGGGATGCCCTCATGTGGGGCCTATATCTGCTTGGAGCTGGGGTTTGTGTTTTGTGATCACACAGGGCACCAGCAGACAGTGGGCAGGGTGGAGGGGGAATGCCCTCATGTGGGGCCTATATCTTCGGCGATCGGCGGTTTGTGTTTTGTGATCACACAGGGCACCAGCAGACAGTGGGCAGGGTGGAGGGGGGATGCCCTCATGTGGGGCCTATATCTGCTTGGAGCTGGGGTTTGTGTTTTGTGATCACACAGGGCACCAGCAGACAGTGGGCAGGGTGGAGGGGAGATGCCCTCATTTGGGGCTTGCAGCATCGGCGGATGTACTTTGCAAATGTGTTGGTTAAAAGAGACATGGTGCAGACCCCCTTCCATTCCTGTTGGCCTGAGAGGTGGGACTGGGGTGTTTTGTGGATGGGGGACATCCCTGCCCTGCAAAGGCACCCTATACCACACCTCTGTGATCTGTGGTGAACCTCTGCCATGGTTGCAGCTACCCCCTTGGGGCAGGGGTGTTTTTTTCTGGGGTGTGTGGCAGACTTTGCTAGCCGCAGGATGTGTCAGCACCTGCTATTCCCTGTCAGTGCATTGTGTATTTGTGCTGAGGTTACTGGGTGTGTTTTGTTTTGTCTCATCATTTGGGGTACTTGTCCCCATGCACTTACCTCACGTGGGTAGTCTGCGCTCCTGTTAAACCTATGGGCTAGGCGCTCTCAGGCCCTCCTGACCCTTCCCAGGTTCTGCCTCCTGGATGAGCCTGGGAAGAGCCTCTGCTGGCAGAGGCAGAAGAGCGCTGTGAGGAGGTAGATGTCCCTCTGACTGAAGGCAGGCTTCCTTGACATGGATGCCATTTCTTCCAACTGCCTTTGCTGCGCAGCCACGTGCATTGCTGGAGGCGTAGCCACGTGCGTTGCTGGGGGCGTGGCCATGTGCGTTGCTGGGGGCGTAGCCACGTGCGTTGCTGAGGGCGTAACTCGTAGGAATATGTACAGACACAGAGCACTAACACAGAGCTGTAGCACACTGGTTACGGTATTGACTGCTGATACAGGCAGCATGGGTTCGAGTGCCCAGTGTGTGTAACGTAGAAGGCTGTCCCAGGCATTAGCCTGTAAATTACAGGGGGAATGAGGAGGCGTTTATTTTCGGTACATTGCGTATGGGAGCCTAGCCGCGTACGTTGGTACGTGCGTAGCTATGTGCGTACCTGCGCGCGTAGCATCGTGCATGGGTACGTGTGGGTTTTACCAGTGTGGGCATTTCATATATTACAGACTCTGTAGGGTGTCTTGCACCTATGCATTATGCTACCAGATGTACGTGTGATGCGCCATAGTTTATCAGAGGCTGTGAGCTCGTACTGTGGTTTCAGAGGGTTGGAATGTGACAGTCACACCCATGATGCACTGCACATGCAAATCAGCTGTCCACACATACACACCCTGTGGAATGCACCCCCACAGCAGCTGGGCCTGGTAGAGGGAACTGACCATGTGCACCCCCACGGCATCTTGGCCTGATAGGAGGTACTTACCATGTGTTGTACTGGCACAGAGTAGCTGGACACCATCACATTGTGCGGGTACTGTGCTCACCCTGAGGTTGCGGTGGGGCATCCAGCACTAGGTCCACAGCAACGTCCATGACTGAGAAGGTCCATGGCGCGGGTCAAAAGCAGTGTTACTGTGTGAGATAGGTATTTTCTGCAGGACCACCTTGGACATTTCTGTCTGTTTCAGGCAGGTGTAGCCCCATGCACCACCACCCACCTCCCCCAGGGCATCAAACAGGGTCACCTATCAAAAGATGCACATTCTACCTCCCTGCAAAGATGGCAGTGGAGGGGAACATTAACCCTAGTCCTGCTGAGGGGCAGACACCCCACAGGGCAGTCAATGCAGCTCTGTACACATCCATAACACAATAGCAGACAGACATTAGGCCAGGATATAGTATGCTGCTCCACACCACTATCTGATATTCTCCTGGTGCAAACCAACACACCCTACAAGCCACTCCATCACATCACCTGCCAGCTGCAAACAGGCTGCTAGTGCCCAGTGGAGCTGCCTGCACCCAGAACTGGGATGCCAGCATACACATCAAGCAGATACATCAGTGACTGGGTCCCAAAAGGAGACCCATATTTATCACATGAGAGAAGTGCTATATAGCACCATGGTAGTGCCTAGCCATGCTGTGGTCACTGCACAGTCAGGGTGAGAGTGAGCTTTCAGCAGGATATACTGAGGTCACCCTGTCTGGGTAGGTGGTGCCCGGCCACTATAATTTGCCTGTCACTGCCCTATACCCTGTGCAGATGCACCCTGGCCAGGCCATCCTGTCCGGCCTATACCCATGGTACTTTGCTCCTCATTATGCACATGGGCAGCCCAATAGCGGCAACATTGCTGGCAGCGTGGACTGTGGAAGGTGTTTGCAGCCACCACACACTGGATAGACAGCCAGCCCCTCCCCCCCCCACCCCCACCTATTCCAGCATTGTGCTACTATAGAGGTGGGCATAAGCCATAGCCACCACACTAGTGATGGACATAGTACAGGCATGGATATGGTACACAGGGCTGTTGGGGGTTCACTCACAAGGGTGGTGAACACTGTCAGAGTCCAGACCTGCAGCAAACAACGCAGACATCGGAATGATTGTTATGGTGGAGCTCACTGAGCGAGCTGTGCTTAACGTAGGAATTGGTATATGCCAGTTGTCATAGGGAACGTTTGATAACTCTGAACCATATACACAGGTGTAGGGTGGCATTGCTACGGTATGCAAATGCTAGTATTGGGGGATACAGGCAGGGCACAATGTCTTGCCTCTCCAGGAGGCATTGGCCAATTGGGCCTATGGGTGGGTGTCTGGCCCTGTTGGCTGCTGCTTTACAGCAGAGTTCCACGACTCCAGTCCTGCTGTTCCAAACACTGTTCAGGTTTTCACGCTGTCCCTCATACATATGCATGAGCTACATCTGCATACCATGGGGGCGGTGCATAGATATGCAGCACAGGCATCTTTGTTAGGGGCAGCATGAGGCCGGTATAGTGTGGGTCCCTCCAGGACTGCATTTGCGGAACTCAGCTTTAGGTAATGTGCCTGTTTCTGGTGTGGTAAAATATAGGCCATGCGTCTGTGCTCTGCAAACAAGGGGTGTCTTTACTATCAATGTTTAGTGTTGGGTGAGACTATGGGGACTGGGTTGGCAAGAGCCCCAGCTGGGATTTGAACCTGTGACCCTCTGGTCTTACAGACACTGGCTGTGTCTGTTGCACCACACTGTGGCCACGGCGACAGTGCAGTCCCTTGAGTTAGTTAAACCTGCCTGAGGAGTCTGCAACCCTGCTCTGCAACAGGTTTACTGTGGCCTCATTTACCTTGTATGCAGACAAAGGTGCACATATGCCTCTGAAACGAACTCATGAAAGGGGCACACACCCCTGACCAAGCTGGGCAAACATGATATCATTGGGCAACATTACACAACACTCCCAGGACAGCTCCATTACAATGAGATGGTCTTTGAAAGGGTCTGCGGAGCGTAGACACTTCCACACATCTTTCATTTTTATTTGGTGCTTGCCATGGACTGTTGTTCCTTTTTGCCCATTGCTATCACTGTGGCACAGCTGCATTATGCTTTGTTACATATTTCTTGTGGGCATTTGTAACGTTTTATGTGATTTTCTGTTCTGTGCACATGTATCACACTGCTCACGTTTGGTGGGTTTCCCCGGTTTTCCTGTACATTGCTGACGGAAATGGTTTCTCTTGCCTTTAAACGGCTTTAACGGCAGGTTTTCATTCGCGTTGGAATTCAGCTCTGGAAATCAGTGCGTTGGCCTCTCCCCGCCCACTCTCCGCCCATTGACCCCTTCTCTCCGCCCACTCTCCTCCTTCTGCGCTGTTTTAACGCGCCGCGGGGCTTTACGATCGTTAACCACGGTTAACGCGCGTAGTATGACGTTAACGGTCGGTCGCGCGTGCTTACGCATGGTATACTGCACTTACGATCGTTAACGTCGTACAACGCGCGTTAATCACGATTAACGCACTTTAGTAAACATACCCCTAAGTAGGGAGGCGGGGCCAGCGAGCACGCAGGATGGCGGCTTAGGAGAAGAGCTCCGGTACCCCCTTAGCTAAAATCCTGCAAATCCTGGTCAATTCAGGAGATTCTTAAAATCTGCAGTCGGTTTGAGTGGAGGAAGAAGAGACAGCCATGGCGAGTGGTAAACCGGTCAAACTAGATTTCGCCGCAGCGCTCAATGCGGGAACTAAGAGAGCAAAGTCGGACCCTCTCTCACCGCACAAGTCGGCCCCAGCGCGCGAGGCAGAGGAATCCTTGCGAGAGGTTCTAGGAGAAATACGCTCGGTCAAGGAGCTGGTGGTGGCAAACGGAGAGAAGCGCTAGCCCGCGTGCAATCCGAGCTGAGTGAGATGAGGGGACAATTTCGGGACCTCTCGGTTCGAGTGGATCAGGCTGAAACCACCTTAGCGTCGCACACTACGCAGCTTAAGCAGCTCGACAAGGCCTACAAGAAGCTGGGTAGGCTCGAGATGCAGGTAGAAGATCTCAGCAACCGTAACAGGAGGAACAATGTCCGCTTGGTGGGCCTGCCGGAGGGTGCGGAGGGCACTGACTTATTCACCTTCCTGGGGAAAATGATCCCGGTAGTGCTGAAGCTAAAGCTTTCTACTCCCTTGGAATTCGAACGGGCGCATAGAGTCCCCGCGCAACGGAGCCTGCAGGCCAAGGGGGCCAGACCATTAATTTTTTGTTTACTGCGTCACCAACAGGCAATGCAGATCTTGCAAGCAGCCAAGGCCCAACCGGCGCTCTCTTATGAAGGTAACAATATCGCCTTCTACCCGGATCTCTGTAAAGCCACTGTAGAGAAGATACGACGATTTTTGGCTATGCGGCCTCGACTCCTGCACCTCCAAGCTCGATATGGGCTGTTTTATCCCGCGCGCCTGAAGGTCACGCTGGACAACCGATCCATGGCCTTTGAAGACCCAGATGAAGCCATGAAGTTCATAGAGGAGCAAGAGGCCCTACAAATGCACTGACTAGTTGTGGACGCTGCATTTGGGTAACTCAGTTTCAGTGAGTGTGGATACATTAAAGCCTCGTGGCTTTCAAGCCGGCGAGCGCCGCCATTTCTTAGGAGATGGCTGGCTTGGGTAATCCGTTTGATTGCTCTAAGTATTTTATTTGTTGCTGTACTCTCCTTCTCTCCCTCCTTCTCTCCCCTTCCCCCCCCCCCACTCTTGGTCTTGGGCAATGTTAATTGAGGGTGACAAGTCCCGGTGTTTGGTTTACGGGTGCCTTTTACTATTGTCACTAGTCTCTCATGGGGGGTAGTGGTGTATCTTAGAGGGTGGGCATATACCTGGTCCGGAGTGTGATTATAACTGTAAGATGTTGCTGCCGGGTGTATGGCTCAATGTGGGAGGGTAACAGAGTCTCTTCTGTTTGCTTTTCTTTTCATGGGGGTACTGTGCGACCTTCTTGCGGCCGCGCTGGCCCACCCAAGTACTTTTGCCTCTGTATACATGTGTTATTTCAGGGGTATGTTGTCACCTTGCAAGCCTTGCCAACCACAACAGAAGGAGGTCATGTTTGTTGCTAAGCGACTCAGGGGAGTTCAGAGGCGGGCATTTAGGAGTCTAGGCGCACTTCCATGCTGTGTAGATGACCTCACTTAGGATATTATCCCTGAATGTGAAGGGCATTAAACATCCCATAAAGAGGAAAAAGATATTGGCCTACAGTCTGAAGCAGGCGGCTGATATAGTTTTGCTCCAGGAGACGCACTTGCCTTCTAGTGAGGCTGTGAAGCTCGCCGGGGGTAAATACTCCCTGGTTGCTCATGCGCCTGCGGTCAGCGGGAAAAATGGGGTGATCATCTTAATTCGGTAGGCCTGTCAGGCGCAGATCCTGTCCACCAGAGCAGATACCGAAGGGAGGTGGGCAAGTGCAAAAATTATGATTGGCAAACGACAGCTGGTGCTTGTGAATGTATACGCCCCCAACTCTGACTGTCCAAAATTTTTCCAGTCACTGGCAGAGATACTGGCTTCTTTCGCTCCGCTCCCTATTGTGCTGGGTGGCGATTTCAACTTGGTGCTCGACCCCCTTCTTGATTGTCAGCCTTCTAGGCTTGCCAGGAGGGGCCGAGCATCTGAGGTTTTGGATTCTATCATTGAGAACATTGGTATGGTGGATATCTGGAGAGCACGACATCCTTCAGAACGAGATTATACCTTCTTTTCTCATCCGCATAACTCATATTCCAGGATTGATTTTTTCTTGGTCTCCCGTTTTCTCGCCAGAGAAGTTGATAGTGCTGGAATCCTGAGTACTCATATTTCCGACCACGCTGCGATTACTTTAGATCTGGGAGATCGCGCGACGCCAGGTCGGAGAGAGGGCTGGTTTTTCCCAAGAAATCTCCTGGGGGAGGACTCCTTCAAGCAATATGTTCAGCAAGCAATAGATGAGTATTTTGATCTTAATCGCCCGGAAGATACATCTATTTGGGCTTGGTGGGAGGCTTTTAAGGCCTCGATGAGAGCGCAGATAACCAGTTATGCTATTGCCAACAATCGGAAGGCCAGAGCCGAGCTTAAAGACCTAGATGATCAGATAAGAGCTGGTGAGAGGCTATTGCAGGGTCAGTTCAGTTCTCTGGCCCTTATGCGCCTTCAAAAGCTAAGATATCAATATAACACTCTTCTGAGCAGGGAGGTGGAACAGAGTTCCTTCGATTGGCAGGCCCGATATTACACGGAGTCAAATAAGGCTGGCCAGCTGCTGGCCTCTGCACTGAGTCCGCGTGCCGCCAAAAAGCATATTATATCTATAGAGGATGAGAAGGGGGTCTCTCATGACGAGAACATCGAGATAGTGGCGGCCTTTCGAAGTTTTTATCAACAATTGTACTCCTCAGAAGGTTCTTGTGAGGCAGCGCTGATACAGGAGTTCCTGGCTCCAATTAATCACCCGGTCCTGGAAGCAGAACAGGCAGCGGACCTCAAGAAGCCGCTGAGTACGTCCGAGATTCGAGAGATGTTGCAAGGGATGCAAAGCGGGAAAGCAGCGGGCCCTGATGGGCTGCCGATAGAGTTTTTCCAGATGTTTGCAAAGAGCGTGATTCCCCATCTTCTGACATATTTCTGTTACTTACAAGAGCAAGATAATAACCCTGGGGGGTTTGCGGACGCCACCATCGTGGTACTTGAAAAGCCTGGTAAAGATCCGCAGAAGGTAGGGAACTATAGACCTATTTCGCTGCTAAACGCGTACTATAAGTTATACTCGGCTATTCTGGCTAATCGCCTCAATAAGGTTCTACACCTGCTTATACATCCTGATCAATGTGGATTCATCACTGGGAGATCCACGTCGGATAATGCTCGATTGTTTTGCAATATCGTAGGAATGGCGGACCGTATTGATGATCCCCTTGTTGGGCTATCAGTGGATGCAGAGAAAGCTTTTGATAGGCTGGAATGGCCCTTTCTGTTCGCGGTGCTGGCTTGGTTCGGGCTTCCGGAGGAATTTGTGAACATGATTCGGGTGCTTTATTCTCGCCCGACTGCCAGGATCCTAGCTAATTGTCAACTTTCCAGTCCTTTTTCACTATCTAGGGGCACACGTCAAGGATGTCCGATGTCGCCTCTCCTTTTCAACTTAGCTTTGGAGCCTCTTGCTTTACTTGTCCGTCAGTCGGACGAGATTCAGGGTATAAAGGCCGTGGATCTGCATATCAAGCTATCAGCCTACGCAGACGATCTTCTGTTTTTCTTACAACCAGCTTCTGTAGCTCCTTTAATGCGGGTGATTGCTAGCTACGCTCTGCTTTCTGGATATAAAGTCAACTGGACGAAATCGTTGGCTTTCCCTTTGAATAAACTGGCAACTCATAGCATGGTACAGAAATTCTCCTTTCAATGGGAAGCCAAGGCCATTAAATATCTAGGAGTCCTGTTTGCTGCTCCGTTGGAAGAGACTGTCCGCCTGAATATTGCAAAGATAAAGGAGATTGCTAGATCTTTTACGCTGCAATGTTCTCCTCTCCATCTCACTTGGTGGGGGCGTCTGGAATCCATCAAGATGGTCCTCATGCCCAAGATCAACTACATATTAGGGATGATTCCCATAATGTTCCCAGCGTCAGTTTACAAGGAAGTGGAGAGAATCTTAAATGTCTTTCTGTGGGGTGGTAAGCCACCCAGAATTGCCTTATGGAAGTTGAAGGCTAGCAGGAGCGATGGGGGAGTACATTTTCCCGACTTTCGATGGTACCACTCTGCGGCAATACTTAAACAGGGTGGTTTGTGGTGTGTGCTGGTCAATAGCCCGCTGAAGCCAACCTGGATGGCTCTGGAAGAGCGGCTATGTCATCCTTGCCCTCTGGGGCTGTTGATGGGTATGAAACACCCGGAATCATCTAAAGTTGGCCGTGTTATCACCTCTACGCAAGCTGCCTTTCAGAGTTTGTTCCCTTTTATTACTCATGAGAATCCGCCTTCCCGACAAGCCCCCATCTGGCACAATACGTTATTTAAAATAAATAAAGTGCCGGTTGTATGGGAGAATTGGCAGAACTGTGGCATCTGGACTGTGGGCCAGCTGTATGTGGGAAAGCAGTGGAAAAGCTACGATGCACTCCAGTCGGAATATGGGCTCCCAGCCTCTGGATTCTTTCAATGGCTGCAACTTCGGCATTGTATATCACAAGTGTGGAATAAACCGGCGGAGTTAACAGAGTCGTGGGGCCTGGAGAAATTTATGTCCGAGACCAGCGCACAGAGAGGCACTATCTCCAGGCTGTATGCATATTTTCGGTCAAACAACATACCTCCACTCTCGGGATTGAGTAACGTCTGGGAAGCAGAATTGGACTCCAAGCTATCTCCTAAGGAGTGGAGTTTATTTTGGGGACCTATTGTGCGTGCCTCGAAGTCTGCGAAGTTAACGCAATCTATGTTTTTTTTCGCACACAGAGCTTATATAACCCCAGTGAAACTGGCTAAATGGAGCGATACTGGCTCATCTCAGTGCTGGTCCTGCTGTACTGCCCAGGGCTCTTTGAGGCATATGTTTCTGGAATGCCCTCTCATTCAGGGATTTTGGTCATCAGCATGGACTCAAATTCAGAAGGTGCTAAATTTCTCGACCCCTCTGTCATGGAAGATTCTAGTTTTGAGGTCGCTGGCAGGTATCCCTGGGTTAAGTAGAGAAGATTTCTTTGTATTTAACTTTATGATCACAATTGCTATTAAACTGATTCTGACACATTGGAAAGATCCTCAGAAGCTAACGGGGCCCAGGTGGTGGAACACAGTATGTTTATACAGCAAATATGAACGGGCTCAAGACATATTTGACAGGAGTAGGGGCAGGGGGGTGACCTTCTCCAAATGGAGCTCCTTGGATCGTTATGCACAATAAGAGGAGTAGTGGTTTGGTAAAGGCTTGCAAGGTGCTGGGTGGGAGTTGTGGTGGTTGGGATATGTTGACAGGGTTTGGTATGTGTGATTTGTTGGACAAGTGACAACTGTATTTCCAAAGATGTATATTTGTTCGTGTGTGCGTTTTGTATTTGTTTATAAAGCAATAAAAATATTTCAAAAAAAACAAAACAAAAACATACCCCTAAGTAGTTTTAATTTTAATAATGCCTAAAAAGACAATTTTCTTAAAATGGTAATGCATTTCAAACCTAAAATTAGCATACCTATTCTTAAGCTATGTATGAAATTCTTTCAACCACTCTTTATCATCTCTCCACAACATTAAGATGTCATCAATATAACACTTCCAGAACCTAATCTCAGAAACAAAAGGATGATTGCCTAAAAAAAAGACTTTCAAATTGAGCAACATATAGGTTTGTAAAGCCTGGGGCCATTATGGTACTCATAGTAGTGCCCTTTATCTGCTAATAAAACTGACCTTCAGAACAAAAGTAGTTCTTTGTTAATACAATAGAGGCTAAATCAGCAAGAAACTTAGTAGGAATACTCCTTTGATTCAAATGTTTTATAATAACATATAAGGCCACCATCTGTGGAATATTAGTATACAAAGGGGCTTGTTTACAAAGCCGCGGTAGCGGCTTCCGCCCGATATCGGGCGGAAGCCGCTACCGCGGCTTTGTAAACAAGCCCCAAAGACTCTACATCAAAAGTCACTAATAAAGATTGGTGGTCTCACCTTCAAATTCACTGAGTAAATTAATCACATTGGTGGAATCTCTGATGCATAATTCAATTTTTTGAACCATTGACCTAAAAAAAAATCAACAAATTTAGATAATGGTTCCAAAATAGAACTAATCCCAGAAATAATAAGTCTATCTGGAGGATGAGTAAGAGATTTATGGACCTTCGGCAGAATGTACTGCATATGGTAGAAATAGCAGGTTAATTGTTCCATCAGGAATTTTTTTCTCTCATTGTGATATATCCTGCCTCAAAACCAATTTGTATTAATGTATTAACCTCTTTTTTGATCTCATTAGTAGGATCTGTTTGTAAAGGTAGATAAAAGGTGTTTTCATTGTCTCTGAATTTAAGAAATATAATCCTCCCACTACAAAATAACTATTCCATCACCTTTGTCAGCTGGCTTAATCACAGTTTCATGTCTGTTAGATTACCTTTTAATCACTTCTTTCTTTTGGAAAAATTAAAACAAATTCATAATCCCCTTTTTTTCTTTTTTTAATTTCTTATTTATTAGTTGACAACATATTTCAAGAATAACACACTTGTCAGAAATAAACAATACTAGCTTAGGAAAAAACTACAAAGTAAAATAAAAAGCTGTTCATTACACACAAACTCTCACCCCTGAGAGGGGGAAATCACAAGGAAAACCTAAAACAAATCTCAAAGGAAAAGATATCCAGGTCTTAAGCAGCTGGTTTTATATTTTATATATCTAAAGCCCCTAGGCCAGGAACTTATAGGCCCAGCTTAGGCATTATTGGGCCTACAAGCATTAATAAAGGTTAACAATTGTGATGGCTCATAAAAACATAACTATTAGCCTGAAACTTTAATAAACATTTACACTGGAATTTCTTGAAAAGCAAAGCTTCTAATTGTAAAACCCCTGGTCTAATAAGGAGAAACTCCCTCCTCCTCTTCTGAGTTTCCCTGAACAAATCTGGAAAAACTCACATCGTAAATCTTAATAAGCCATTCTCTATCAGATGTTAATGTAAGCGTCACAAGGAGGATAGAAGGGGTCACAGATTCTGTATCAGAGTTCTCCAATAAACCTGATATATTTAGAGCATTCATTCCCTTTCCCAAGGAACCAACATCAGAGGATACCTTCTTATCAGACGGGAGGTAATACATCTTGGTCAAAGGAGAAAAGGTTAATGGAGATCTGGGAAAATTTATCAAGGAAAGATTAGCAGATCTAACTTGATTTTTCAGCATTTCCGTTTTAAAATTTACCCCAATCATATCTTTAACAAGAGCATCATCTCTCCCTTCCATTTGCAGTAACTTACTCTTAAATCAGAAAGCTCCATCTTTAAGGATCCAGTATATTCAGCATTCTATTTATAGTGGCAATATTACCTTGAACATGTGATAAGATACCCTGTAGTTGGGGTACTACAGCTTCCTCTAGCTTGGAAATAGCACTCCAAGGGGAAAGGAGAGGAAGATTGGGGACCAAATAGTAAGGAAATCACTGATCCCACAGCCTGGGCTACTGCTGGCATCCTGGCCGTATTGGAGCACAAACCCTCCAAGCACTTTTCTGCTGGTCGATGGCCCTCAAAAAATGTTACCGCAAATGCTGTGCTACCTACAAGGTGCTTACCCCCATTGGGCACAACATCCACACTCTCCAGAGAGGATATTGACCCCATTGCCTCCCAGAACATAGCTCCAGCTGGTGGCAAAGGAGGTATTCAAGACTTGGGTGAAAAGGTGACATCTAGCCCCAAAGAAGATGCCATGCCCTCTAACTCTGGTATCAACACGACCGGGGAGACGCCTGAGACATCCGGCTGTTGCTTTGATTGGGTCACAAAGGAGTTGAGCATAGCCGACATACCAGAAGGTGAGCCAGAGAGGACCTCACAGGTCTGGGGCGGCTTCTTGCTCACATTCCCCTTCCTCTTGGGCATTGCAGAGGGAGGAGTAGCCTAGTGGTTGGGGCAAGGTACTTCAGGCCAGAAGGTCGGAGGTTCAAATCCCACTAGAGGACAGCAACCTTGGGCCGGAAGGACTGGGGTTTCTAGTCCCACAGATGCTCCTTGTGGTCTTGGGCAAGCCACTTAACCCTCCATTGCCCATGTTCCCTGTAAGTATTAGTGTATGTGTCTCATATCCCTGCGTGTTAAATGTATCCCCCAATTGTGTTGTGACCGCTTTGATTGAAGGATAAGGCGGTATACAAAACTGTCTAAATAAATAAATAAATAAATTGCAAGGAAAATAGTTTGGAGCATTAATGCCTGACAGCTGCCATCTTGGATCCCCCTTGGCACTTAATCCCTTTTTTTCAAAGCTTTCAATATCTCTTAAGACATATTGATTAAAAGTATGTATGAGTGGGTCAACTGCAGAGGGAGGATTCAAATCCTATGTCACATTGGATACAACCCTCACCTTCTTTCTCTCCCTCTGTTTCTAGCCTTTTCATTTGTATTTTTATGGATTATTTTTGTTTGGACTGATTCTATTTTATTGTATTTTTAATTTTATTATTATATGTGAATTTTTATTGTTAAACATGTTTTGGGATATGTTTTATTTGTGTATATGTTTTTAAAGTTGTCCCTTTGAGAATGTGACTCCTTATATTGTTTATATGTATATTTTTGAGTGTAATTTTGTGGTTTTATGTTTTTATTTGAACCCCTATATTCAAGCAGGGTGCCGAAGCATGGTCATGTCAGGTCATTAATAAACTTGACACGACATTTTAATTCTTTGTGCATTTATATTTTATGGTCCTTCTCCACTCTTGTACACCTCAAACAGAGCAATGCTCACAATGGACTCAGGCCACTCAGAGCATATGGTACATGGTTTCAGTTACCAAATCACACTGAGATTCCTTGTCCTGGTGGACAACTTAAGTAAATCTGACCAAAAGTTATTTTTCAAAATTCCCCTGTGTAAATTGTCTTTACCACATCCAAACTGTGTTGAAGAACCCATGTAGATGGACTCCACAGTCAGAGCCTCTGATTTATCCAGGGAAAAATTCATCAATAAAATTTCCTGTAAGTTCCTGTAAAAGCATGTGCTAAACATAAAGGGCCCAATATTGAGTTAGGAGGTCTATGCACCCCTTTGGTGAATAGTCCTCCCCACTGACCTCTAACCTTGGATATTCAATGCTGGGGTCATATGCGGCCCCAGCATTGAATATCCGGGATCGTCTCACTGCCTCTCAGCTGCAGTCGAAAACCAAGCAGCAGCAATATTGCATGCTGCCCGGTTAGCTCCTGCGATTAAAGATAGTGCCATTGAATATCCCGGAGAGCGGCATTTATATGGTTTACAGGGCTGTAAACCATGTAAATGCCTTCCAAATATCAGGCCCCAAAGAATTAATATAAAATATGAAATATTCTAAAGGCTTTCAGAGATCAGTTAGCAAACAAAATTATTCTAATCCAAATGGATAATCAAGTTGCCATCTACTATATTAACAAAGGGGAAAAAATAGGCTATCGCCAGAATATGGAAATGGGTCATCTCTTATGATATGACTCTCAGAGTCATATGTACATACATTGATAAATACATAGAAAATGATGGCAGATAAGGACCATGCGGCCTATTTAATCCACCCATCTATAAAAACTATTACGTCCTACAATCTCTTCCTCTCCCTCAAATATCATCTATTTTTGTCCCATTCTTTCTTGAATTCAGGTACAGTTCTCACCTCTACGATCTCTACTGGGAGACTACTCCATGTATCCACTATTTCCTCAGATTACTCCTAAGCCCATCCTCTATCAACTTCAGTCTATGACCCCCCTCATTCCAAAACTTTCTTAAACTGGAAGAAGACCACTGCCTATGCACTTATTCCAATGAGGTGTTCTTATTTTTCATTTCTTTCTTTCTTTATATTCAGAATCAAAACAAAACAATCCACTGGCATGTGGGGTGTCATGCAGCAGGAGCTGATGGAAGCAAAGATGCAAGAAAAGAAGCTGTTTTTCACAATATAAAAGATGTGCACGGGATGCAATTCCCACACAGAGCGGCTAGAGGGAGCAGGCATGCACTCACAGAGGCTGACTGGACACACCTAGCTAATCGACACCACCTGACAAGCAGCCCAGAAAGCTCAAACACAGAAGAGCTTTATAAGCAAGAGGCTGGAGACTGGAAAGAGGGTGGAGATAGAGGTGGACCGGAGAGAAGCACCAGGAGCAAAGCTATGCGAGAGAAATGCACCACGAGCAAGGGCCAAGAAGAAGGAAGCACCAGGAGCATTGAGCTAAGCCCTAGGAGTGAATGGGAAAGCAATGCTGAGCAAAGGAACACTCACTTTGGGAAGCAGAGCAGTGTTTAAGGAAGAAGCCAGAAGTTAGGCTTGGACAGAGGCCTGCACTTACCAGAGGAACCAGTGACCAGACAGAAAGGTAACAAGAGCTTTCAGGAAAAAGACTGGCACGAGGATTGTATCCCAGGAGAACTACTGGAAGGAGAAAGTTCCTGTTCTACACGCTGTTGGAAGCCAAGGTATGCTGACTCTGTTTTTAAGAGAAAAATCTCACCTTATAAGTGCCCTTTTAAAAGCAATGCTCATTTTACAAGAAAGGAAAGTAAACCTACCTTGTATAACCCAGATGGTAAAAGCACAAAGGTAGGCCACGCTCACTGGCGAACCTTAGAAGAACTCTACAAACACCCAGAGAATAAGAATAGCGACTGGCCAGTTCCAATAGCCAGAGAAACCCCAGATACAGAAAGGGATAACTCTGACTCAGAGCCGATGCAAGTGGAATTTGTGGAGCCTAGTCTTTTGTCTCAAGAGGAGATGGACTGTTCTCTATGTGTTACAAGCAGTATAGAATCACTGCTAGACTTGTAAATAATATATGCTGTCTCCAGAGTGTTACTTGTATGCTAAAAGGAAGAAGAGTATTGAAACGCTTGAGTTACTCTAGGAAGCCTTAATTAATCCCTGTTACAACTGTGAAGCATAACAGTTTTTCTTTACCATGAGTTTGTTTCATTCCTGAAGTAAAGGACATTTTCTTCTATGTTGTGACCCACCTGAATCTTTTGCGTAAAGGGAAATAAAAGCCTATGTTATCCCTCTACTTTGCATTCACAATTTACTTCTTAATAGGAGCTGAACTACTAAGACCAGGCTGCACCTGGCTCTTAAAGGAACCTCCTCTCATATAAAAATATCTTTGTGTCCAACCTACCCCTATGACCACTGGCCACCAGGGAGACAGCTTTAGTAGCTCATGAAATCATCACACCTTCAGGAAAAATCATAAGGCAAAGGCCTTATCGTTTACCAGAGGCCAAAAGGCAAGAGGTTATAAACCAGGTACAGGAGATGCTACAAATGCGCATTATTGAAGAATCACACAGTCCTTGGTGCAGTCCAATTGTGTTGGTACCTAAACCGGATGGTACCATGCGCTTTTGCATTGACTTTCGCCAAGTTAACGAAGTGTCCACCTTTGATGCATACCCAATGCCTCGGATAGAGGAACTGTTGGACAGGCTAGGTCAAGCGAAGTTTCTCACAACCTTAGATATGACCAAAGGGTACTGGCAGGTGCCCCTGACAAGGGATGCTCGACCCAAAACAGCTTTTAGCACTCCCCTCGGGCTGTTCCAGTTCAGGAGGATTCCCTTTGGGTTACATGGGGCGGTCGCAACCTGCCAACGGCTAATGGGCATAGTTCTGTGTCCCCACCAAAGCTATGCCACAGCCTATATGGACGATGTGGTCATCCATAGTGCTACATGGAATCAACACCTACACCAGGTAGGAGCCGTATTGAAAGCGATGAGACAAGCCGGACTAACGCTGAACCCTGAAAAGTGCATGTTCTCAGCCAAAGAGGTCAAGTATTTGGGCCACCTTGTAGGTCGGGGTACGGTACGCCCCTTAATAAACAAGGTGGAGAGCGTTAAATTTTCCTGTCCCTCAAAATAAAAAGCAGTTGAGGAGTTTTCTCAGGCTCATCGGCTATTACAGGCACTTCATCCCCTATTTTGCAGATGAAAGCGCACTGTTCACGGAGATGTTAAGGAAAAATGCCCCAAATACACTACAGTGGTCCGAGGAGGCGGATGAGGCCTTCAAGAACCTAAAAGAAAGGTTATGTCGAGCCCCGATACTACGAGGCGTGGATTTTGGCCAACCATTTCTACTTCAGATGGATGCTTCGGAAACCGACTTGGGCGCCGTGCTTTCCCAGGTGCAAGAAGGCGCTGAGCATCCTCTCATGTTCCTGAGTAGGAAGCTGTCATCAGCCGAAAGTATTCCAAAATTGAAAGGGAATGCTTGGCAATCAAGTGGGCAGTTGAGTCCCTGAAATTCTATTTAACGGGAAGGAAATTCATCCTTATCACCGATCATGCTCCACTAAAATGGTTGAGCCATATGCGAAATAACAACAGTCGCCTAACCAGGTGGTATATGGCATTGCAACCATATGACTACAGAGTAGAGCACAGAGCAGGAAAGCTCCATTATAATGCGGATGCGATGTCCCGGATTACGTACTGTAGGGAGGAAGAGGCCTCAGCCCGTAATATTTTAAGAAGGGGGATATGTCATGCAGCAGGAGCTGATGGAAGCAAAGATGCAAGAAAAGAAGCTGTTTTTCACAATATAAAATTCCCGCACAATTCCCGCACAGAGCAGCTAGAGGGAGCAGGCGTGCACTCACAGAGGCTGACTGGACACACCTAGCTAATCGACACCACCTGACAAGCAGCCCAGAAAGCTCAAACACAGGAGAGCTTTATAAGCAAGAGGCCGGAGACTGGAAAGGGAGTGGAGATAGAGGTGGACCGGAGAGAAGCACCAGGAGCAAAGCCGTGCGAGAGAAATGCACCACAAGCAAGGGCCAAGAAGAAGGAAGCACCAGGAGCATTGAGCTAAGCCCTAGGAGTGAATGGGAAAGCAATGCTGAGCAAAGGAACAGTCACTTTGGGAAGTAGAGCAGTGCTGAAGGAAGAAGCCAGAAGTTAGGCTTGGACAGAGGCCTGCACTTACCGGAGGAACCAGTGTCCAGACTGAAAGGTAACAAGAGCTTTCAGGGAAAAGACTGGCACGAGGATTGTATCCCAGGAGAACTACTGGAAGGAGAAAGTTCCTGTTCTACATGCTGTTGGAAGCCAAGGTATGCTGACTCTGTTTTTAAGAGAAAATGCTCACCTTATAAGTGCCCTTTTAAAAGCAATGCTCGTTTTACAAGAAAGGAAAGTAAACCTACCTTATATAACCCAGATGGTAAAAGCACAAAGGTAGGCCACGCTCACTGGCGAACCTTAGAAGAACTCTACAAACACCCAGAGAATAAGAATAGCGACTGGCCAGTTCCAATAGCCAGAGAAACCCCAGATACAGAAAGGGATAACTCTGACTCAGAGCCGATGCAAGTGGAATTTGTGGAGCCTAGTCTTTTGTCTCAAGAGGAGATGGACTGTTCTCTATATGTTACAAGCAGTATAGAATCACTGCTAGACTTGTAAATAATATATGCTGTCTCCAGAGTGTTACTTGTATGCTAAAAGGAAGAAGAGTATTGAAACGCTTGAGTTACTCTAGGAAGCCTTAATTAATCCCTGTTACAACTGTGAAGCATAACAGTTTTTCTTTACCATGAGTTTGTTTCATTCCTGAAGTAAAGGACATTTTCCTCTATGTTGTGACCCACCTGAATCTTTTGCGTAAAGGGAAATAAAAGCCTATGTTATCCCTCTACTCTGCATTCACAATTTACTTCTTAATAGGAGCTGAACTACTAAGACCAGGCTGCACCTGGCTCTTAAAGGAACTTCCTCGCATATAAAAATATCTTTGTGTCCACCCTACCCCTATGACCACTGGCCACCAGGGGCGGTACGCGACAGGGGACACTTATACATGCCAACAAACATCATGTATAAAGCTTTTACATTTTTCCATCCCCCCCAACTCACCAACATCCAACAGCTCTACCTAAATCCACCCAAACAGCCCAATGGCATAAGAGGAAGAGGAGTGCTAAGATTTCTGTATCACAACTAACCCCTCCCAGCTCTCGAACCACAGTCACTTCCCAACTACTCACACCCTGTTGCCACACCCCCTAATACCCTATTACCTGCCCCCCTACATAATCTCCCCTCCAGAATTATATCCCTCTGGCCCACACCTATGAAGGTCCTATCCCATGCCCTCTGGAGTCACAGCTCATTCAAAATAAAGCTGTGTTGCTGTGGAGTCAACATGTCAATATAAGCTCCCCAAACACCCAGGAAACACTTCTTCCTCTTTGGGGTCCCTCTGGCCTAAATGTGATCCATGGTCAACAGCCAATGCAGACTGTTCCTCCACTGCCAATAGGAGGGGCTTCTTCAACCATCCAGGCTGACAAAATGGCTTTCTGTCCTAGCAACCATGTTCACCATACCCATAGGCATTTCCCATTCAAAAAAATCTTCTCCAGAGTGACCTCAACAAATAGCACCTGTGCAGATAGTGGGACCACTTCATGGATAACATATTCCAAGTGAACCCGAGCTCAGAAGTCTTGAATCTTAGGGAAAGACCAGAACATATGTCCCAATGTGACCCACAACTCTCCACACTTCAAACACTTAGGGTGTGGAGAACTACCTACATAGTAAGCCCAAACCAGTGGAAGATAAGTCTGGTAGAATAACTTAAAATGAGTATCACAAAGGCCAACATACATAGTAAGAGTAGGAATTTGCTCAATAGCCTTAAGAATGCCCTTGCCCTTCAGTTGAACACCCAACTAAACATGACACATCAAGTGGGGTCATGGACAATTTCCAGAATTCCTTTTGTATAACAGAGACCCTCACCCTCTCCACTTCACCAGAGAGCAAATAGCCCTCCAGCTGAGTACAGAAATCAGAAGATAGTTGTTTCACAACTAAGCTGCATACGTAGTGAAAATCTTTAAATAAGCAAAACCATCTCCCAAATCTAATCCATGGTGATCCTTCAGGTTCTCAAGGAAAGCATGTGACACTTGCCTGTGAGCAACTGCTCCAAACTGACAAGACCCTTCGCCCTTCTAAAGGTCTTGTTGTGCATTCCAGCTAGGAAGTCTCCATTGCCTTGAATCAGCAGGTAGACCGAATGCCTGTTGGAGTACACTAGGCTATGTCTCACTATCTGCCACACTTTCCAAACCATTTAAGCAGAGCTCGACTGCTGGATTCATAAAGACAATTGGTGTGCTTTGGCATGTATTAAATACATAAGCGAAAAGACTGAAACCTACCCCTTTTTGTAAGTTAGAGGGGTATAATCATCACCCTCAAATAGCCAGTCTTTTAGGTTCCGGACTACATAAGCTGAGTTATTGTGCCTAACATCAGACAACCTCAAGCCCCCCTGTAGCCAAGAGCCAAACAGCTGAGTTAATGGTATCCGTGTTCTATGACTGTTCTATAGAAATCGGACAAGGGCAACAGTATTGGTAAGACTTGTAAAACATAAAGCAACTTTGGAAAAAGGACCTACAATAGAGGGACACTTGACCCCCCCCCCAAGTGACAGGGGGAGCATCTACCACTGATGCAGCTTCATTTCAATTGTCAGTAACAAAGGCGGGATATTAAGATAGTACAACTGGCTCATATCTGTTGATAATAATTGAATCCACAGGCACCCAAACTGACCCCTAGCCCACAGGAGAGGGAAGCAGTTACCCAGCTTACTTGAGATGGATGGATCTGTACTCAGAGCTTCAGATTTTTCCTGATTTAGTTTGAAACTCAAAAAGATACTGTATTCCCAAATTAACTGCATCAATGCCGAGAATGAAACCACCAGTTCTAACACATGCACTAGAATATCATTTGCGAAGGCAGCCACTCGAAAGTCCACACCTCCAAGACTAATCACTTTTATCTCACTAGCAGCCCATATTTTACACAGCAAGAACAGAAGAAACAATAAGGGGGACAACAGGCAGCTTTACCAGATTCCCCTGCAGAGATCAAACTGATCAGAGTACCGACCCTGAAACAGAACAGATGCCCTTGGTGTGGAGTAAAAGAGCTGGATCACCTGAAATAGCTGCCCATCAAACCCTTAATGTTCTAGGACTAGGAACAAATACCCCCATTCTACACAGTTAAAGGCTTTTTCTGCATCAAAGCTGACCAGCAAGGATGGGATTTGCTGAGAACATTAATGTTCCAGAGATTTTAGGATCTTCCACATATTTTTGACCGCATGCCTACCTTTTACAAATCCCACTTGTTTTTCCTGAAATAAAGATGGGATAACCTGCAACAATTGATCAGTCACCACTTTCGCCAATATCTTCTGGTCAGTATTTAAGAGTGAAATTGGGAGATAGGATTGGAGAAATAGCGGGTCCTTCCTTGCCTTCGGTATGATCCTTATTAATGCTTCATTAACACCTGCAGGAAGGCCCCATCCACTATTAACTGATCAAAGGGGTCAACAAGCAGTACACTGAACTCATTTATCAGCAGCTTATAATATTCATAGCTGAAAGCATCAGGGCATGGGGCTCTGGATAGATGCATACGCAGAATGGCCTTTTGGACTCTGAGCGCCATAATGGGCACATTTAACAGTTACCTATATTTGGCCAACTCTTAGGGCAACTGGCAACCCACTAAGAACTGATTTGCCTTCTCAAGGTTGCAAGATTCTTTGCTATACAGCTATTGATAGTAACACTAAACACAAAGCTGATCTGTCTCGATTCTGTCTGAAGCTTACCAGTCCAATCTCATATAGCCCCTGTAGGAGTCCTATTAATCCCCCTCTTGAATAACGAGGACATTAATTTCCCTGGCTTATCCCAAAAATGAAAAACTTATAATGGAAGTACATTAAAGACTTCTTGGCCCTGTCATGAAGCAAAGTGTTTAGATCCCTTCAGAGATAAAGTGAGTTTCATCTCATACAGCTGGCAAAATGCACACAACTTCGGCTCCAGGGTCACTATGTGATCATTGATGCTATGGTGTCTAGCAATAGTTCCCATTAATCATATCCCTAATGAAAGTTTTGGATGCTTCCCTAAATAGAACAGGGTCATCCCTATGTATCCCATTGGTGGTCTCATAGGAGGCCCACTGCTCCTGAAGTAGGCCCAGAAGTTAATATTCTTTTACAAATATAGGGGAACACGCTTAAAGATTCCAAATTACCCATGCCTACCAATAGCCAGATTAATATGAATAAAATACAGTCTCTAAAATGCTTGTATGCAAATGCTAGAAGTCTAAAAAATAAGATGGGAGAGTTAGAATCTATAGCACTAAATGAGAGGTTAGATATGATTGGAATCACAGAGACATGGTGGAAGGAGGACAACCAGTGGGACACTGTGATACCTGGGTACAAATTATATCGTAATGTTAGAGCTGATCAAATTGGTGAAGGGGTTCCGCTCTATGTTAGAGAGGGCATTGAGTCAGAAAGGATTAAAGTTTTGCAGGAAACAAAATTTGCTGTAGAATCTCTATGGGTTGAAATTCCATGTAAAAAGGGGAAGGCAATGGCAGTGGGGGTGTACTATCGACCACCTGGCCAGAATGAACAAATGGATGATGAAATGTTCAAAGAAATCAAGGAAGCTAACAAAAGTTACAGCACAGTAATAATTATGGGTGATTTCAATTACCCTGGTATTGACTGGGTCAGTGTCACGGCAGGACATGCTAGGAAGATAAAGTTCCTAGATGAAATAAATGACTGCTTCTTGGAGCAGCTGGTTCATGAACTGTCCAGAGGGGAAGCCATATTGGGCCTAATCCTTAGTGGAACACCAGATCTGGTGCAAGAGATAAGGGTGTTGGGGCCACTTGGCAATAGTGATCATAGCATGATCACATTTGATTTAATTAGTGGAGGAGGGATGGTAAGGAAATCCACAATACTATCTTTTAACTTTCAAAAGTGAGACTAGTAAAATAGTTAAGAAAAATTAAAAGGAGCAGTTGCAAACTCAAAGACTTACATCAAGCTTGGGTGTTGTTTAAAAATGCCCAGACCAGCTGTATTCCACGCTTTAAGAAAAGTGGAAGGAAGTCCAAAAAACTGCCAGCATGTTTTAAAGGTGAGGTCAGAGAGGCTGTTGTTGCCAAAAAAGCATCTTTCAGAAATTGGAAAAAAGAGCCAAATGATGAAAACTGGAAACAGCACAAGCACTGGCAAGTTAAATGCAAGGCATTGATAAGGCAGACAAAGGGAGAATTTGAGAAGAAGCTTGCTGTGGAAGCAAAAACGCATAATAAAGAATTTTTCAAGTACATTGGTAGCAAAAAACCTGTGAGAGAGTCAGTTGGTTCATTAGATGATAGAGGGGTTAAAGGGGCACTAAGAGGTGAAAAGGCGATAGTGGAGAAACTTAATGAAATCTTTGCTTCGATCTTTACTGAGGAAGATGTAGGGATGTTACCCATGACTGAAGTGGTATTTAAAGGTGCGGAAGAATTGAAGGAAATATTGATATATTGGGAAGATGTATTACAACTATTTGATAAACTGAAGAGTAGCAAATCACCTGGACCGGATGATATACACCCAAGGATGTCGAAAGAACTGAAAAATGAGATTGCAGACCTGCTATTAGTAATCTGTGAACTATCATTAAAATCATCTGTGATACCTGAAGACTGGATGATGGACAACGTAACGCCAATTTTTATAAAGTGTTCCATGCGTGATCTGGGCAACTACAGACCGGTGAGCCTGACGTCAGTACCGGGAAAAATGGTAGAAATCATTATACAGAACAAAATTGCTGAACATGTAGATAGTCATGGCTTAATGGGAGACAGCCAACATGGCATTAGACAAGGAAGATCTTGTCTTACTAATCTGTTATGTTTTTTTGAAGGTGTGAATAAACAGGTAGACAAAGGTGAGTCAGTTGACATAGTGTATTTGGACTTTCAGAAAGCCTTTGACAAGGTCCCTCATCAGAGACTTTTGGCAAAACTAAAGAGTCATGGGATAGGAGGCAGTGTACTATTGTGGATCAGGAACTGGTTAAAAGACAGAAAGCAGAGGGTAGGGCTAAATGGCCAATTTTCCCAATGGAGAAAGGTGAATAGTGGTGTACCCCAGAGATCTGTGCTGGGTCCACTGCTTTTTGACACATTCATAAATGACCTGGAAAAGGGAATAACAAATGAAGTTATCAAATTTGCAGATAACACAAAACTATTTAAAGTTGTTAAAACCCATCAGGATTGTGGAAAATTGGAAGAGGATCTTGATAAATTGGAAGACTGGGCATCAAAATGGCAGATGAAATTTAAAGTGGAGAAGTGCAAAGTTATGCAGCTAGGGAAGAACAACCCAAACTATGGTTACACGATGCAAGGTTCTACATTAGGAACCACCACCCAGGAAAAAGATTTAGGCATCATTGTGGATAACATGTTAAAACCTCCGCCCAGAGCAAATAGAAAAAACTAGGTATCATAAGGAAAGGAATGGAAAATAAAAGAAAGGATATTATAATGCCTGGTGTATCATTCCATGGTGCGACCGCACCTTGAATATTGTGTGCATTTCTGGTCGCCGTATCTTAAAAAGGACAGAATAGAATAAGAAAAGGTACAGAGAAGAGCCACCAAAATGGTAAAGGGGATGGAAGGATACCCCTATGAAGAAAGGCTAAAAAGGTTAGGGCTCTTTAACCTGGAAGAGAGATGGCTGAGGGGAGATATGATAGAAGTCTATAAATTAATGAATGGAGTTGAACGGGTAAATGTAGATCGATTGTTCACGTTATCAGAATATAGAAAGACTAGGGAACATTCAATGAAGCTACAGGGTAAACTATTTAAGACAAATAAGAGAAAATATTTTTTCACTCAACGTGTAATCAAACTCTGGAATTTGTTACCAGAGGATGTAGTAAAGGTTGTTAGTGAGGCTGGGTTTAAAAAAGGTTTGGACAAGTTCCTGGAGGAAAGGTCCATAAACCATTATTAAAAAGGGACCCAGGATTTTATTTATTTAGACAGTTTTGTATACCACCTTATCCTTCAATCAAAGTGGTCACAACACAATTGGGGGATACATTTAACATGTGGGGATATGAGACACATACACTAATACTTACAGGGAACATGGGCTATGGAGGGTTAAGTGGCTTGCCCAGGGAGCATCTGTGGGACTAGAAACCCCAGTCCTTCCGGCCCAAGGTTGCTGTCCTCTAGTGGGATTTGAACCCCTGACCTTCTGGCCTGAAGTACCTTGCCCCAACCACTAGGCTACTCCTCCCTTGACCCAATACAAGCATTTTGGAACCTGTGTCTTTTGGGGAAACTGCTAGGTACATATGACCTGTACTGGCCACTGTTGGAAACAGGATACTGGGCTTGATGGACCTTGGTCTGACCCAGTATGGTATATCTTATGTTCTTATGTAATCCCTGTGACTGACTTTCCACAGCTTCCATTAGTTCCAGCCATACCATGGCATGATCCAAGATTTCCAATGGACCAATCTCCACCTTATTTACCTCTCTGAGAAAGCTACTGGAAACCATAAATAGTCCACTCTGGACTATGTTCCATGCACCCTGGATAAATGTGTGTAGGCTTTCTCAGTTGGATGCAGCATTCTCCAGACATCTACTAAATCTTGGCCCTAATACAAATTGTCCAACTGGTGATGTTGTTGCATAGTGCTTAATGACAAGCCTGAAGTTCTGCCCAAGGCATTATCAAATAGACAACTGAAATCTTCCCCTAATATCAACTAGATATCCCTGTTATGAATATATAATGATCCTTATGGTCCTTACACACTTTTTCTACTTGAAAGGGAACCCCTTCTTCACTAAAATAGCAAGCCCTGCCTTCTTCTCCCCCTAGGAAGCATTAAAAATTGCTCCTACCCAAAATCGTTATTTATTTATTTTCTGCACTATCCAAACTTCTTGGTGTATTACAATAGTACATACACAATCCGTAACATATTTAAATGTTTCTGTCACATCACCACTCTCCTATCTTTCCTCCAAAGTATATATATTGAGATCTTTAAGTCTGTCCCTATATACCTTATGGGGGTCACTCTGTGGCACAAATTGCGGGGATGTACACCCTGCCTGGACATACATCTCTGCTATTTGTCCCCCTTGCCGTCCCCATGCAAGGCTCCCTGTATGAATGGCGGGGTTGTATGGGGAATCTTAGATGGGAGTGGGAGATAGAGCGAGGGTAGTGAGTGGGTGGGCAGCCAACACAGACGTGCAGGGCTGATTCTGAGGTCAGCCCTGTACATTCAGGGTTGACCTTCTAGATGGGAGATTTAGTCCACTTCGGAGGTGGAATAAGTCCCCCTGGATATCGGGGGACAGCGGAGGCCAGCGGTAGTAGGAAGGTGATGGGGTGTAGTGGGTCCCTCTCAGCCCGATCCTGGCCATGGTAGGCTGGATCGGGGGTCGGGCTGTGGGGAAAGTGGGGCTGTGTTCCTCGGCCAGCAATCGTGGCTCCTGAATGGAGCTACCGTGCCACGGTGATGGGACTCCTTTCCCTATGCTCACAAACATCTTTCTGGCTTTTAATGTCATCTTTTGTACCTCTTTGGCCACTTCAAGATCATTCATTATAATAACTCCTTGTTCCCTTCTTTCATGTATTGAAGTACTTCACTCCTATATGATACCAGTCCCTTGGGTTTTGCGGCCCAAATGTATGACCTTTCTTTTTTTGCATTAACTGTTGGCTGCCAAAGTCTCAACAATTCTTCAAGCTTTGCTAGGTCCCTCCTCATGTTATCCATATCTTCCAGGATATCTCCCCTGTGCAGATTTTGATATCTTCTGTGAAGAGGCAAACCTTTCCTGATGACCTTCTGCAAAATCACTTATAAAAATGTTAAAAAGAACAGGACCAAGGCCTGATCTCCATGGCTTGCCTCTGGTAGTGCCCCTATCTTCACAGTGACTTCTTGACTTCATTTGAAGAAGATGTGCCTAGCAGAACTCTGAGTTCCAGCTCTCTAGTTTTGCACTGGCTAAGGAAGCCCAGCCAATATGCTGGGGTCTGGGGAAATGACTTTACCCCAGGCCAGGCTTCTCAGCCTAGTCAAGTGGGAGGATCTTCCTCTCCATGTAAAGAACCTGTGGGGCTCCAGGAAGGAGTTCAGCAAGGAACCTGGGTAAGTCATGGGGAGGAAAGTGGAGAAGACATTTTGGACCCTAACAAGTCCCCTGTACTTGCAGGTTCTACTACTACTACTACTTATCATTTATATAGTGCTACAAGGCATACACAACGCTGTACAGACACATGTAAAGATGGTCCCTGCTCATCAGAGATTACAGTCTAGTCAAGACAGACAACACAACAGTTGAGGACAAGGAGACTAAGCAGATCAGGATCTAAAAGTGGCCATGAAGAGGTGAGTTTTCAGCCTGGATTTGAAAAGGGCCAGAGATGAAGCCTGATGCACAGACTCAGGTAGTTTGTTCCAGGCATAAGGAGCAGCAAAGTGGAAAAATCGAAGTCTGGAGTTGGCAGTAGAAGAGAAGGGCACAGATATATGGGAGCTCAGGTATGGCCATGTTCAGTTTCAGATGGCGGTGAGACATCCAGGCAGCAATGTCAGATAAGCATGCAGAGTTCCGGACCTGGATTCTTGGAGACATTTCAGGCACAGAAAGGTAGATCTGAGAGTCATCAGCATAAAGATGGTACTGAAAAAGATGGTACTGATAGAGAGAGCCAAGCACGGCAAAAATGCAGATACTTTTGCTGATTGGTCCAGATTGAGATATGAACATATGCCTCAGTAAGATCCAGAGAAGCCCAGAACTCCCATCGGCACACTGCTTGAATCATGGAGCACAAGCTTTCCATTCAGGAGTGCAGGATGTGCAAGTGCTCTTTGACCCTCTTGAGATCCAGAATGAGCCAAAAGGAACCATCCTTTTTGGGCACCATGAAATAGATGAAGTATCTGCCTTTGCCCTGCTCATCCAGCAGGACAGGCACCACCATAAGAACATAAGAACATAAGATATGCCATACTGGGTCAGACCAAGATCCATCAAGCCCAGTATCCTGTTTCCAACAGTGGCCAATCTAGGTCAAAAGTACCTAGCAGTTTCCCCAAAAGCCACAGGTTCCACAATGCTTGTATTGGGTCAAGCATTGATATCCTGGGTCCCTTTTTAATAATGGTTTATGGACCTTTCCTCCAGGAACTTGTCCAAACCTTTTTTAAACCCAGCTACACAAACAGCCTTTACTACATCCTCCGGTAACAAATTCAAGAGTTTGATTATATGTTGAGTGAAAAATATTTTCTATTATTTGTTTTAAATAATTTACCCTGTAGCTTCATTGCATATTCCCTAGTCTTTCTATAGTCTGATAATGTAAACAATTGATCTACGTTTACCCGTTCAACTCCATTCATTAATTTATAGACCTCTATCATATTTCCCCTCAGCCATCTCTTTTCCAGGTTAAAGAGCCCTAACCTCTTTAGCCTCTTCTCATAGGAGTAGCCTTCCATCCCCTTTACCATTGTGGTGGCTCTTCTCTGTACCTTTTCTAACAATGCTATATCCTTTTTAAGATACGGTGACCAGAATTGCACACAACATTCAAGGTGCGGTCGCACCATGGAACGATACAGAGGCATTATAATATCCTTTGTTTTATTTTCCATTCCTTTCCTTATGATACCTAGCATTCTATTTGCTCTCTTGGCCGCCGCTGTACACTGGGTGCAGGGTTTTAACATGTTACATGTTATCCACAATGACGCCTAAATCTTGTTCCTGGGTGGTGGTTCCCAATGTGGAACCTTGCATCGTGTAACCATAGTTTGGGTTGTTCTTTCCTAGGTGCATAACATTGCACTTGTCCACATTAAATTTCATCCGCCATTTGGATGCCCAGTCTTCCAATTTATGAAGATCCTCTTGCAATTTCCCACAATCCTCATGGGTTTTAACAACTTTAAATAATTTTGTGTCATCTGCAAATTTGATAACCTCACTCGTTATTCCCTTTTCCAGATCATTTATGAATATGTCAAAAAGCAGCGAACCCAGCACAGATCCCTGGGGTACTCTACTATTCACCTTTTTCCATTGGGAAAATTGGCTATTTAGCCCTACCCTCTGCTTTCTGTCTTTTAACCAGTTCCTGATCCACAATAGTACACTGCCTCCTATCCTATGACTTTTCAGTTTTGCTAAAAGTCTTTGATGTGGGACTTTGTCAAAGGCTTTCTGAAAGTCCAGATACACTATATCAACTGACTCACCTTTGTCTACCTGTTTATTCACACCTTCAAAAAAACATAACAGATTAGAACATAAGAACATAAGAACATAAGATATGCCATACTGGGTCAGACCAAGGTCCATCAAGCCCAGTATTCTGTTTCCAACAGTGGCCAATCTAGGTCATACGTACCTAGCAGTTTCCCCAAGGGACACAGGTTCCACAATGCTTGTATTGGTTCAAGCATTGATATCCTGGGTCCCTTCTTAATAATGGTTTATGGACCTTTCCTCCAGGAACTTGTCCAAACCTTTTTTAAACCCAGCTACACTAACAGCCTTTACTACATCCTCCGGTAACAAATTCCAGAGTTTGATTACACGTTGAGTGAAAAAATATTTTCTTTTATTAGTCTTAAATAGTTTACCCTGTAGCTTCATTGCATGTCCCCTAGTCTTTCTATATTCTGATAAGGTAAACAATCGATCTACGTTTACCCGTTCCACTCCGTTCATTAATTTATAGACTTCTATCATATCTCCCCTCAGCCGTCTCTTTTCCAGGTTAAAGAGCCCCAACCTTTTTAGCCTTTCTTCATAGGAGTAGCCTTCCATCCCCTTTACCATTTTGGTGGCTCTTCTGTGAACCTTTTCTAAAATTGCTATATCCTTTTTAAGATATGGCGACCAGAATTGCACACAATATTCAAGGTGCGGTCTCACCATGGAACGATATAGAGGCATTATAATATCTTTTGTTTTATTTTCCATTCCTTTCCTTATCATACCTAGCATTCTATTTGCTCTCTTGGCCGCCGCTGCACACTGGGCCGAGGGTTTTAACATGGTATCCACAAGGACGCCTAAATCTTTTTCTTGGGTGGTGGTTCCTAATGTGGAACCTTGCATCGTGTAACCATAGTTTGGGTTGTTCTTCCCTAGGTGCATAACCTTGCACTTCTCCACATTAAATTTCATCTGCCATTTTGATGCCCAGTCTTCCAATTTATCAAGATCCTCTTGCAATTTTCCACAATCCTCCTGGGTTTTAACAACTTTAAATAGTTTTGTGTCATCAGCAAATTTGATAACCTCACTCGTTATTCCACTTTCCAGGTCATTTATGAATATGTCAAAAAGCAGCGGACCCAGCACAGATCCCTGGGGTACACCACTATTCACCTTTCTCCATTGGGAAAATTGGCCATTTAGCCCTACCCTCTGCTTTCTATCTTTTAACCAGTTCCTGATCCACAGTAGTACACTGCCTCCTATCCCATGACTCTTTAGTTTTGCCAAAAGTCTCTCATGAGGGACCTTGTCAAAGGCTTTCTGAAAGTCCAGATACACAATATCAACCGACTCACCTTTGTCCACCTGTTTATTCACTCCTTCAAAAAAACATAACAGATTAGTAAGACAAGATCTTCCTTGTCTAAAGCCATGTTGGCTGTCTCCCATTAGGTCATGACTATCTATATGCTGAGTAATTTTATTCTTTATGATGGTTTCTACCATTTTTCCCGGTACTGATGTCAGGCTCACTGGTCTGTAGTTTCCCGGATCACCCCTCGAACCCTTTTTAAAAATTGGTGTTACATTGGCGATCCTCCAATCCTCAGGTATTAGAGATGATTTTAATGATAGTTCACAGATTACTGATAGCAGGTCTGCAATCTCAAATTTCAGTTCTTTCAACACCCTTGGATGTATACCATCCGGCCCAGGTGATTTGCTACTCTTCAGTTTATCTAATAGTTGTAGGACATCTTCCCGATGTATCGATATTTCCTTCAATTCTTCCACACCTTTAAATACCACTTCAGTCGTGGGTAACATCCCTACATCTTCCTCAGTAAAGACCGAAGCAAAGAATTCATTCAGTCTCTCTGCTATCGCCTTGTCGCCTCTTAGTGCTCCTTTAACCCCTTTATCATCTAATGGACCAACTGACTCTCTCACGGGTTTTTTGCTACGAATGTACTTGAAAAGGTCTTTATTTCGCGTTTTTGCTTCCGCAGCAAGCTTCTTCTCAAATTCTCTCTTTGCCTGCCTTATCAATGCCTTGCATTTGACTTGCCAGTGCTTGTGCTGTTTCCAGGTTTCATCATTTGGCTCTTTTTTCCATTTCTTGAAAGATGCTTTTTTGGCAACAACAGCCTCTCTGACCTCAGCTTTAAACCATGCTGGCAATTTTTTGGACTTCCTTCCACTTTTCTTAAAGCGTGGAATACAGCTGGTCTGGGCTTCCAAGATAGTACTTTTTCAACAACACCCAAGCTTGATGTACGTCTTTAACCTTTGCAACTGCTCCTTTTAGTTTTTTCTTAACTATTTTCCTCATTCTATCATAGTCTCCCTTTCGAAAGTTAAAGGGTAGTACTGTGGATTTCCTTACTATCCCTCCTCCACTAATTAAATCAAAGGCGATCATGCTATGATCACTATTGCCAAGTGGCCCCAACACCCTTATCTCTTGCACTACATCTGGTGTTCCACTAAGGACTAGGTCTAATATTGCTTCCCCTCTGGTCGGTTCATGAACCAGCTGCTCCAAGAAGCAGTCATTTATTTCATCTAGGAACTTTATCTCCCTAGCATGTCCTGTTGTGACACTGACCCAGTCGATGCCGGGGTAATTGAAATCACCCATTATTATTACTGCACTGTAACGTTTGCTAGCTTCCTTGATTTCTTTGAGCATTTCATCATCCATTTGTTCATTCTGGCCAGGCGGACGATAGTACACCCCCACTGCCATCGCCTTCCCCTTTTTACATGGAATTTCAATCCATAGAGATTCTACAGCAAATTTTGTTTCTTGCAAAACTTTAATCCTTTCTGACTCAATGCCCTCTCTAACATAGAGCGCAACCCCTCCACCAATTTGATCAGCTCTATCATTTCGATATAGTTTGTACCCAGGTATCACAGTGTCCCACTGGTTGTCCTCCTTCCACCATGTCTCTGATATTCCAATCATATCTAACCTCTCGTTTAGTGCTATATATTCTAACTCTCCCATCTTGTTTTGTAGACTTCTAGCATTTGCATACAAGCATTTTAGAGACTGTATTTTATTCATATTAATTTGGCTATTGGTAGACATGGGTAATTTGGGATCTTTAAGTTCTGTCTGCTCCATACTCGAGGGCATTTGGGCTACTTTACTCTTTTTTGGAACCTCTCTGCTTTTTGTAGTATCCTTCAAGGATACATTCTTCCGAACCATGCGCTCTTGGGCGACTGTCGGCTTTCCCCTATTATCTAGTTTAAAAGCTGCTCTATCTCCTTTTTAAAGGTTAATGCCAGCAGCCTGGTTCCATCCCGGTTAAGGTGAAGCCCATCCCTTCGGAAGAGCCCCTCCTTTCCCCAGAATGTTCCCCAGTTCCTAACAAATCCGAACCCCTCATCTCTGCACCATTGTCTCATCCACGCATTGAGACTCCGGAGCTCTGCCTGCCTATTAGTAAGATCTTCCTTGTCTAAGGCCATCTTTAGGCGCAGCAACTTGTTCAAGGTAGTCCTCGCAGGGGCACCTTTGATCGCAGACCCACAATGGCAGATGACGAAGACATCTGGAATCAGCCTTTTGCATTCCAGGACATAGCCAAACTGAATGGTGTCTAGCACCCAGCGATCCTTGATAACCCGGGTCTATTCCGAAAGAAAAGGCGAAGCTTGCTTCCAACTGGAGGAACCTGGGAATGGGCCCCAAACCTTCATTGCACAACTCGGGAGGGTACTCCTGTGGAAGGGAGCAAGTTTCTGGGCCCATGTGTTCCACGAAAGGTTTGAGAATAAGACCAGAAGAAGAGGGAAAGAAAGGCTATCCAGGTCAGTAATGATGCAAGTCCCGAGACCCATGGTAATCCAGTTAGCATGCCCTCGGTCGAAGGGAAGAGGCTGCCAAAAGGGGTAGCCTGCTTCACAGCTCCCCTGGACAAATTCTGGTCTTCCTTCTCCTGGGGAACCAGATTGTCGGTATGCAGAGAAGAGGTTCAGGAAGAAATCTGCTGTGAAGGGCTCTAGGGAACCTCCAGGACTAAGCACCTCATCTACCAGAACATGTGGGTGGGAAGGGGGTTGAAAAAGCCTGCTAAAGTGCCCATTTCAATTAGCTTGATAGACCTGGATTCTTTGCTTTCCAGTTCCACTGAGGACAGATCTGAAGAAACTGAAACCTCAGAGCCTTCTTGGGACCAGTATATGCCTGTGGCTAGAACACCTGAATGAATAATGGATGCTGTATGGTGTCTGTGGAAACATAATGAGGAGGCCGAGAAACTTCATCAACAGATTTTATGTGCTATAAGCTTGGATGTTCCAGCAAAAAAAAATAAGAACATTGACTAAGGAACTGTGTTCCCTGAAAAAAAACAGCTTGCTTTAAAATTTGATCATATTTCCTTCCTAAAGGAATGTGGCTGTGGGGCAGTTAGAGAAAATTTCCATCAGCAACACTGAGAGCACATCTTCCTCTCAAAAGGTTTTCCGGGTGGCTACTACTTTCGTTCTCAGGAGCTGTGTGACCCAAATCATTCCTCCCTATTGTTGGAAATGTGCAGTCTAGCTAGCTTTCAAAAGTAGACACAGAGATCATCTACAGCTTTATCAGTTTCTGCTAGTTACTTGAATGATTCTCTTCATGGAGCTGAATGCCTCCTGTAGCCCTACAATGCCTTCAGCTTTCACATCTACTGCTCTGCAAAATAAAGAATCTGCATTAACTGATGTTCACTTCCTATCTGAGAATATCAGAGCATTTGTACTTAGCTCTAAGATGGAAATGATTGCTACAATGAAAGTGTTTTCTTCTCAGAATGCTGTCTCCAAGATGGCTGCTGAATTTCCCAGCCTCAGTTTGATATCAGAGACTGCTCAACAGGGGCGGCCCAAGAGGGGTGCGGAGACTCGGTGAGGGGCCTCATTTGCATAATGTTAACATACACTAACTTTTAGCTAACATGCCTCTTAATGAGTGTATGGATAAAGAAAGGCTAAAAGATTTCTACATTACTATAATCCAGTGCCAACTGCCAGGCACATTAGGAACTACTACAAACACCGCCCATTTAGAACCCATAGTAAACCCACCATATCATAACAGTACTACCAGGACTCATAAAGCACCATACCCTACCTATCAAAAGGCAACATTGCAAATACTAAACCAATACATCTCAGAAAATACCAATACATCTCCTACTGGAAAAAGAGAACAAGTGGCACTATCAAATATAAACTACATAAACAGAATACCTCAGCTCGCTTACTCATGCAAAACACAGACCATCACCAAACAAAGAACAAGGGATCACAATTTAGAAATAGGAAGACAATTAAACTGGGAACCCCAAAAGCCAAACTCGGAATGTACAACAACACTGCCGAAAAAAAACCTATAAATTAATTTCCACTTGTACTAAACAAAATTCAGACGTTAAAGATGCACATTTTCCAGAGCTGACATATTCCAGTTAATAAATTCAAAATAAAAAAAGTATTTTTCTACCTTTTGTTGTTTGTGCATTTTATTTTTCAGTTGCAATTGCTCTAGTCTTTCTTCTGGTTTCTTCTTGTCTTCTGCTATCTCTCCATTGTCTGCTGTCCATTTGTCCTTTCTTCTCTCTTCTAATTTTTTTTCCATTCTCTCTCTACATCTGCTTTAACATACTAATCTTTCTACTTTTGCGCTTTCCTTCATCTCTTTCTTTATTCCTTTTTCATCCACTCAAATTTTACCCCTCCATCCTCAATCCCCACTTACTCTCCCAATACTCGGCCAATCGTAGATTTTTCTTCTCTCCCACACAAAATATTTTTCCCCTCTCCATTTCACTCTCCCAGTCCCATCCCATTTTAGTCCTCCCCCAACATCAGCTCCCTTCTAGTTCCAGCCCTACCCAGCATCTATTCCCTTCTAGTCCCCATATAAGCCCATTTCCAGTCCTAGCCCCCCATCAGCCCATTCCAATCCTGTCCTAGCCTCACCATCAGCCCATTTCCAGTCCTAGCTCCCCCATCCATTTCCAGTCATATCCGAGCCCCTCCAGCAGCTCATTTCCAATCCCAACCCATTTCTAGTCCTTTCCTAGCCCCACCATCAGCCCATTTCCAATCCTAGCTCTCCTCCACTCAGCCCATTTCCAATCCAAGCCCCCCATGAGCCTATTTCCAGTCCAAGCCCCTCCATGAATCCATTTCAATCCAAGCCCCCCCCACTAAGCCCATTTCCAGTCCTAGCTCCCCCCATAGCCCATTTCCATTCCAAGCCCCCCTCCCCATCAGCTATTTGCAATTCAAGCCCCCCTCCACTCAGCCCATTTCCAGTCCTAGCTCCTCCCCCCCCCAGCCCAGTTCCAATCCAAGCCCCCCTCACCATCAGCTATTTCCAGGTCAGGCCTCCCCTCCAGAGCCCATTTCCAGTCCTAGCACCCCCCCCCCCCCACAGCCCATTTCCATTCCAAGCCCCCCTCCTCATCAGCTATTTGCAGTTCAAGCCCCCCCCTCACTCAGCCCATTTTCAGTCCAAGCCCCCTCCTATCCTCCCCTCCTGAAGAGCCCAGCGGCTAGCTAACAGGCTTAAGAGGGAGCCAGAGAAGCCCTGGCTCACCTCTACAGCTGCCAAAGTAAATCGCGTCTATTTCCTTCACTTTGGCAAATATATTGAAGTTTAGAATGCTGCCGCACTGAGGTCAAAGGGGACTTCCTGTTTCCCGGCGCTTAGCGCAGCAGCCTTCTAAACTTCAGTACAGCTGCCGAAGTGAAGGAAAAAGATGTGCTTCACTTCAGCAGCTGTTAGAGGTGAGCCGGGGCCTCTTTGGCTCCCTCTAAAGCCGCCTGCCTGCCATTCATTGTAGGATATTCTTGGCGCGGGGCTCCCTGAAGTGCAGGACCCTGTGCAAACAACATTCTGGCACAATGGACGGGCTAGCCCTGCTGCCTTCAGTACTTCAGGATGTTTTCAGACCTTGCATCTACTGCTATACAAATACAGAATCTTTTTTAAATAACATTCATTTTTCATGTGGGAATCAGAACATTTGCATGTACCTTGTCCCTAGGAAGGGGATGGATGATGAAGCTGAAGTGTATTCTGCTCCAGATGCTGTCTCCATACTTCCCAGCTTCAATCCGATCTCAGGATCTGTCATCATTACTTCTGCTGCCATTACTGACAGTTTCAAATGGCAGAGGGTGGGGCCTCAGACCAAGTCCAGTGCTGCTGTGCAAATATTAAGCAATGAATGTGTTTCATTCCCTGAAATTGTGAATACTGGCCATTTGTTAATTCTTGATTCTACTAATGCTTTCTTTCCACTGATTCAGTCACAATTTGCTGCAGAGTTTCACTCCCCCCCCCCCCCATCACCTATGTGATATCTTTGAATGCAGATCTAACATTAGTGGGAACTGGAATTGGCACAGTTATTGCTGCCACACATTACTGTTGCAGTTTCTCTTGTGCAAGAGTCAAAGAACTGCTCCTCTGCTGAAGACCTGCCTGCCCAGCCAATGAAAAAGGGGAGGGGCAGTGATGCCATTGGAATGCCCCCTCATTAATGATGTTGATAGGAGTTCTCTTGTGCCTGACAGCAATACTACTGTTCCTTATCGTCACTCCAGTCCAGTCCCTTTACTTCTGGGTTACGCAACCCTTCCAGCAGCTTGGAGGCTGAGCCCAACCTTTTTGGAGGTGGGGCGGTATAAATACCACTGGAACCACCCCCCCCCCAACTCCAGTATTCTCAGCCTCCAAGCAGCTGGAGGGTTCCGTAAGCCTAGGGCTTACTGGAGTCCTACTTTGTTTATTTAATACCTTTAGTTAGTACTTTTAATTGATTTATTACCTTTAGTTAATTTTAATCGTAATTGTAATTTAATCCTTATTCTTTTCAGTCAAACTGTTTGGAATTGCCTTTATTATTTTCTTGGGCTGGTTGGTTTCCTCTTCGGGGAAAAGTATTTTCAACTGCCATGGCGACCAAGCCCCGCTGTCTGTCCTGCGGAACACGCAGGGGCACCTCTGCAGAAGCAGGAATCTGCAGGAGCTGCGCCGCAGTGGCGGCCTCAGTCGAGCAGGAGCTTAATTTGGCTGCGGATCTCCCCCCTCAGGGGTCAGGTGAGCTCTCAGGAGGAGAGGGAGGGTCCCAGGTCCCTCTCTCTACGCCCTCGGACATGCCTTCTTCTCCTCTACCCCCCTCCCTCCTCACTGCGGGGGAAGGAGGGTCTGTGGATTTTTTCTCCCCGGACTTCATTCTCTTACTTCATAAAGCCTATTGCTTGTGGAAGCAGGGCGTAGGGGCAGGTGAGGCTGGTCCATCGAGGGAAGACAAACCAGCCAGGCTCTTGGCGGCGGCAACCCAGAATCCGCCATACCAACGAAGCGCCCCCGAAGGAGCGAGGAGGATCCCCTGGCGTCCCTCTCCCAGGGTACCCCGGAGGACCCTTACTCGGACAAGGACGTGGACGAAGAGGAGGAGGAGCTGGAAGAAGGGGAGATCCCCGAGGAAGACCAATCCAGGATCATCCGCGTCTTTCGCCGAGAAGAGCTCCCTGCATTAATTAATGATTCCCTAAAGGCGTTCAATGTGGCCTCAGATACACCAGCTGAAGAGGAGGCGTTGGAGGACCCATTGATCCAGGCCATTAGGAGATCCCAGAAGGTCTTTCCGGTCCACAGGGTAGTGCGCCAGATGATCCAGGAGGAATGGGACCAGCCGGAATCTAGCCTAAGGGGGACCCGGTCCATGCTGCGCCTATATCCTCTTCCAGAGACAGACAAGGAGCTGTTGAAGTCCCCCAGGGTGGATGCAGCGGTATCAGCAGTCACAAAGAAGACTACTATCCCAGTTGAGGGCAGCACGGCCTTAAGGGATTCTCAGGACAGAAAATTGGATACGCTTCTGAAACAAGCTTTTGACGTAAGCTCCCTTGCCTTACAGGCCTCTATCTCGGGAGCTTGGGTAGCTCGGGCCTGTTTAAGGTGGTCACAGCAACTTCAGGGGGCGGAGTCCTCCGCGGGTGACGCCCGACCCAACGCGGCGAGGTTGGAATCCAGAGCAGCATACTTGGCGGATAGTCAATATGACCTCATCAGGAGCCTGGCCAAGAACATGGCCTCGGTGGTTGCAGCCAGGCGTTATTTGTGGTTGCGAAATTGGGCAGCGGATGCCTCCTCAAAGGCACGCCTGAGTCGGCTCCCCTTTAAGGGGAAGCTACTGTTTGGTGAAGAGTTAGAGAAGCTGGTAAAGGACCTTGGCGAGTCCAAGGGAGGCAGGCTCCCAGAAGACAGAATGAAGCAAAGTCGACCTCTGCCCCCGATTCGCTCCCAGCCTAGGGATTCTCGGAGATTCCGCCCTGCCAGATCCAACCCCCCTTCCAGGGGGCGATTCCCCTCCAGGAGTCAAGGTTTTCGGGGGTTTCGGGGAGCAGGTCGCGGTTTTGGGGCCTCCTCCTTCTCCTCGGCCCCTAGAAAACACCAATGAAGCAACGGGGGGCCAGGGGGAAGAACGGCCAGTGGGAGGCCGCTTAAAGCAGCTCCTTCCCGCCTGGTCCCGAGTCACTTCGGATCAATGGGTACTAGAGGTGATCAGAGAAGGCTATGCTCTCGAATTCGCGAAGCAAATCCCTCCAGCATTCATCCAATCCCCCAGCGGATCTCCGGCAAAGAGGTCGGAGATAGAGACAATCCTTGCACGGTTAATTGCACTCGGGGCAGTGGTTCCAGTACCACCAGACCAGTTCGGATCGGGTCGATACTCAATTTACTTCATAGTATCAAAGAAAGAAGGGTCCTTTCGGCCAATCCTGGATTTAAAACAGGTCAACTGCTGCCTCAGGGTACCACATTTCCGCATGGAGACCCTACGATCGGTCATCGCAGCAGTAAGGGGTGGAGAGTTCCTGACGTCCCTCGACTTGACAGAAGCCTACCTACATATTCCAGTCAGGAAGTCCCACCAACAGTTCCTAAGATTAGCGGTGCCGGGGGGCCACTTTCAATTCCAGGCCCTCCCCTTCGGTCTAGCCACGGCCCCACGGACTTTCACCAAGGTGATGGTGGTAGTAGTGGCCTTCCTCCGGAAGGAAGGAATACTAGTACACCCGTACCTGGATGACTGGCTGATCCGAGCAAAGTCGGAAACAGAAAGTTGCGCGGCGACGAACAGAGTGATTCAGGTACTAGAGGAGTTGGGGTGGGTCATCAACCGAGCAAAGAGCAGGATGGCTCCCTCCCAGGACCTCGAATACTTCGGAGCAAGATTCGACACCGAAAGGGGCAGAGTTTTCCTGTCTCGAACGCGGTCAAGGGACTTAAGACTGCTAGTCGCGCAGTTTCAGAGCAGACAAAACCCCTCAGCATGGCATTATCTTCAGGTGCTGGGCACAATGGCGGCAGCGATAGAGGTAGTGCCTTGGGCCAGGGCCCACATGCGCCCACTACAGCGCGCCCTATTGCGTCGGTGGTCTCTGCAACACCATCCCCTCTCAACTCAGCTACCGTGTGCTCCGCGGACCAAATGAGCTCTTCGCTGGTGGCAGTGCACAAGGAATCTGGAACGGGGGATGCCCCTCGAACCTCATCTCTGGGTGCTGTTGACAATGGATGCCAGCCTCTCAGGCTGGGGGGCTCACTGCGAAGACCAGTTTGTCCAGGGCCGCTGGTCTCAGTTGGAATCTCAATGGCCCATCAACAGACTGGAATTGCGGGCCGTTACCCTAGCGCTCAGAGCGCTCGAGCCCCTAGTTCTGAGAAGAGCAATTCGCGTTCTTTCCGACAACGTCACCACGGTAGCTTACATCAACCACCAGGGCGGCACCAGCAGTCCCGCCTTGGAAAAGGAGGCGGATGTTCTCTTCCAGTGAGTGGAACCCCGCCTGGAAGCGCTCTCGGCTCAACACGTGGCAGGCACGGACAATCTCATGGCCGATTACCTCAGCAGGCACAGGATAGACCACGGAGAGTGGGAACTAAAGAAGGAGATCTTCGACCAGATAGTGGCCCACTGGGGACTACCAGTCATGGACCTCATGGCAAGTTTCTCCTCAGCCAAGGTGGACCGGTTCTTCAGTCGGCAGAAGGAACGAATGTCCGAAGGTCTGGATGCTCTGTCTCAAAAGTGGCCGGCGGAGGCTCTTCTCTACGTGTTTCCCCCTTGGGCCCTCATCGGGAAGGTCCTCCAGCGGGTAGAGTCGCACCAGGGACCTGTGATCCTCATTGCACCGGATTGGCCGCGTCGTCCTTGGTATGCGGATCTGGTGAGGTTGCTAGCCGACCGCCCTTGGCGGCTCCCTTGCAAAAGGGACCTTCTCAGGCAAGGTCCGGTACTGATGCCTCACGTGGATCGATTCTCGCTTACGGCCTGGCTATTGAAAGGGCGCGCCTCTTGAAGCGAGGTTATTCGGGAGCGGTAATCTCAACGCTGTTGAAGGCGAAGAAACGCTCGACCTGTCTCTCCTATGTAAGGGTCTGGCGCATCTTCGAAGCGTGGTGTACGGATCACCGAAGGAAAACCCCTCTCAGCCTCAGTCCCTGAGATTCTGGAATTCCTACAAGCCGGTTTTGACAAGGGCCTGGCGCACAGCTCCTTACGAGTCCAGCTAGCCGCCATCGCTTGCTATAGAGGTAAGGTCCGCGGCAAGTCCTTAGGGGCCCACGCGGACGTCGCCAGGTTCCTAAGGGCAGTCAGACGTCTGCGCCCACAACGGAGGTCGGTGATTCCCCCTTGGGATCTCAATCTGGTACTAAATGCAATGGCCGGGGAACCCTTTGAACCGGCAAAGAAGGCTTCCCTGAAGGACTTAACTCTCAAGACAGTCTTTCTGGTCGCTATCTGCTCGGCCAGGCGAGTCTCCGAACTGCAAGTGCTGTCCTCCCAACCTCCTTTCCTATCCTTTCTCAGGGACAAAGTGGTCCTACGAACGGTACCTTCCTTCCTACCCAAGGTCATCTCCCCCTTTCATTTGAACCAGACAGTTACCCTCCCGGCCTTCCCGGCCGAAGACCTGGAAGGTAGGGATAGTAAGCTACGACGGCTAGACGTCCAGAGGATCTTGAAGCGATACCTCTCCCGCACAGCTCCTTTCCGGAAATCAGAACAGCTGTTCGTCCAGTTTGGAGGACCGCACAAAGGAAAGGCGGCGGCCAAGGCCTCCATCTCCAGGTGGATCAGAGAGGCAATTGCCTCTGCCTATATCCTAAAAGGGAAGCAGGTCCCAGTGGGACTACGGGTGCACTCCACTCAGGCCCAGGCCACCTCGTGGGCAGAGTTCAGTCTAGTTCCCCCGCTAGATATTTGTAGAGCGGCGACTTGGTCCTCGCTGCATACCTTCACAAAACACTACAGGCTGGACGTACAGAGTGCGGCGGACGCTTGGTTTGGTCTGGCGGTTCTTCGGTTCGGCTTTCCGGATCCCTCCCAGAGTTGAACTGCTCTGATACATCCCAGAAGTAAAGGGACTGGACTGGAGTGACGATAAGGAAGAAGTAATTAGGTCTTACCTGCTAATTATTGTTCCTGAAGGAACGACAGTCCAGTCCCTGATCCCACCCGACTCGGCCGGACCTGAAGGCCTTCCAGACGAGGGCGAACCGAGCAGGCAACCAGATCTGGGTAAGGGAGGGCAGAAGAAAGACGCCTCGGGTAGTTTCAGGCATCCCTCCTCCCTCCGTTGCTCTTTCCCCTTCTTGTTCCTATTTCACATCTCTATACTAAAAAAAAAACAACAAAAAAAAAACAACTTTCGGGGTGATTCGTTAATTGCCTCCATAGTTAGGTTTTTGATTGGTTGTTATTCATAGAAATTTGTATAGTTTGCTTTGTCATTCGAATACTGGAGTTGGGGGGTGGTTCCAGTGGTATTTATACCGCCCCACCTCCAAAAAGGTTGGGCTCAGCCTCCAAGCTGCTGGAAGGGTTGCGTAACCCAGAAGTAAAGGGACTGGACTGTCGTTCCTTCAGGAACAATAATTAGCAGGTAAGACCTAATTACTTCTTGCTCCCAATGGTCTACAAAAAGATGCTGTTTTGCAGGATATGCTGCCTAGAAATGAAACTTCAATGCATGATTTGCCAGATCCCACAGAACCTTCCTCTTCCAGAACTGACAGCATGAATGCAGCGCTCTTTTGCTGCAGCTGTGAATGAAACATTGAGAACTGTTCCAGGTGCAGGCGGGAGGTGAAATGCTAGCAATAAAGATTCGGGGCGACAGGGGGAGGGAGTGCTGGTGTTTCAAAATGGAGAAATATAGTTCAATTACAGTAGGTGGGGGAGGGTTCTCCCCCTCATAGAGATGTGCCTTTGAAATTAGTGCTACAATAGAGCTTTCTCCCAGAGGATCTCTTTACCTATATACATCCCAATACTTCTGTGGACATTGATGTGAGTTTTGTCATCAGGAGGCTTGGAGGGTTTTCTGGGAGAAATACCAGCACTGTAAAGGGCAGGGACAGGGGGCTAATTTTTTGGCTATTTTAGTTTGAAACAAATCTCTCTGTCATGGACCTCACATACTGGCTTTTACAATATGCTGACATTCGTACTCCTCAAGTAAAGATCACCTTCGGCAGAAGGGAGCAGAAGGAGAGCCCCTCCTGCTCCTCACCACCAAGGACCAATCAGGGCTGCACCAGCGATTTAAACTCCTGCACGCAGCAGGCCCGTGCCTGGTGGGCTCACGCCTGAGGGCCTCACCAGAGGGCCCTTTGGCGTGGCCCTTAGGCAAGGACCACAGGCGAAGACAGTAACATATAAGTAAGCAAGTGTGATAATAAAGCACCACAATACTGCTGCTATAACACTAACAAGAACATTCACTCAGGAAAGAGACAAATCCTTCTAAAGACACTACATGCCCTCATGCTGCTTTACAATTCCACCATGCTCTCATTACATTTAGCAGTGTACACAGTGCTTGCTCTCATACTCTTGACAACAGCACATGATATCCTCCTCATCCCCTAATATCTCCCTCACACCCTTCACAAGTATCATACAATACTCATTCCTCCCAACTGATCATGGCAACACTCATCCAGACCCCTCATAACCATACAAACCTCTTCCCACATTACTCCCATCTCCACCACCCTTCTCCACCACCCTTGATACAACAACTCAGTTACTCTGATGCACACAGATCAAAGGCAGGTCAGTGAGAAATAAAACCAGACCATCACTGACTTGCTCACAGAATACCAATTCTTATGCATAACTGAGACTTGGCTCTCAGACATCGATAATGTCCTCCTCAACCAGAAAGCAGAAGGCTACTCACTACTCCACTGTCCAAGAAACAACAGGAGAGGGGGAGTGGTATTGCTGCTCATCAAAACAAATCTACACGTCCATCCCCTATCATCGAGTAGCACTGATGAAATGGACTCAGTCACCATTATGAATAACCATATGACCGTCATCCTCAGCTACCAACCTCCCACCCTCACCTCCAACGACCTATCTGGAATAATCAAAAATATCATAGAAAACTCCAAAAGCAAGAAGGACTTTCTCATCCTGGGAGACTTCAACCTCCCTTCCCTACCTATCAACATAGCAGACACCTTCCTCTCAGCCATAGAATCAATGGACCTCACCCAACATGTAACACCACCCATGCATAACAAAGGCAACATCCATGACCTAATCTTTACCCCCACCCTACCAATCCATACCAGGCTCTCCCACACTCTACAAACCCACCCAATGCCATGGACTGACCACAACCTCATCATCTTCTCTCTACCCATAAAATCATCAATAACTCAAAATAACAGGCAGCGAGATGTTTCAGAGCATTCAACAAGGACACCTTTCTGGAATGCACCATACCAAGCATAAAGATGAACACATCAGACTAAACAATACTAACGGTCAATTGGAACAAAGTACTTGGAGATGCAACTAGACTACCACCCAATCAACACAACCTATCCAAAAAGCAACACATCTGTAAAACTCCCTGGGTACTCCCATACTCTACGCCAACTGGAAAACAAACTAAGACAGCTAGAATGGACATGGCAAAAGACCACCCAAATCGAAGACCGAAACAATTACCTAGAACTACTTCAGAACTGCCATGCAACCACAGATAAAGCCAATACCGCTATCAATCGCCTGCGAGAACTATTTGACCTAGTCAGGCATCTCACAGAACCACCCACCAACCACAGCCCAACATCTGCCATCAGCCATCAACAACTGGCAGCACACTACAAACAGTTTCACCCTCACCAGGATCTCACCTTCTCCCATCCCATCCCATCACTACTCTTCCTAACACCACCTTTTGTATGATCACTAGTGAAGAGATCAAGAGAATTCTAACAACACTTCATACCTCCACCTCAGCACCTGACCCATGCCCAGTCAACTGGATCAAGGCTGCAAAGAACAAACAGCCCAATTGTAAGCAAAATAACAAATGAAACACTACAACAAGGAATATTGCTAAATTGTCTCAATCTATCTTCTATCTGCCCCTCCTTAAAGAAACCAAACCTTGATCCTACAAATCCCACATCATACCGACCCATCGCCAGCCTTCCCTTCCTGGCCAAAGTCAACAAGAAAACCATACAGCTCCAGCTTCAAGACCACATTGATGAAAACTGCTTACTTGATCCACAGCAGCATGGTTTCTGCCCACTGCATGGAGTAGAAACCCTGATGACCTGTCTCATCAACACACTGATGCAAGGAATACAAGACCGCTCATAAGCCTACCTCCTGATATTTCTGGATATCTCTGCAGGGTTTGATATAGTTGGCCATAACATGCTCCTACAGTGACTACACTCATATGGAATCCAAGATACCATTTTCAAATGGTTTCAGTCTTACCTCACTGACAGACAACAACAGATAAAATTGGGTATGAGCACATCCAAACCATATCAACAAATGCATGGAATACACCAAGGCTCCACACTGTCCATACCCTTCAACCTATATCTCCAACCCTTCTGCTTGATCATTAAAAAGCACAACATTCACGTCCACTTATATGCCGACGACATCATGCTATACTGTCTACTCCATACAAAACAACCGACATACACACAAATTCAGGACTGCTTCACAGACGTCTCCCACTGGCTTACAGCAAATAACCTATCAATCAACTACAAAATGACTGAAACTCTGTTCCTTACAAGGGACTCCTCATTCACCTTACCAACCACAATAACACTAAACAACATTCAGATAAATGTTAAACCGGAGCTGAAATACTTTGGGATCACCCTCGACCAACAACTCTCCTTCAAAGTTCAAGTAACAAGGACAGCCAGAACAAAATATTTCAAAACAAAGACCCTGCAATGACTCCGTCCCCTCCTTGAACCAGCAGACTTCAGATCAGCACTTCAAGCCCTCACTCTCCCTCATGCAGACTATTGCAACAGTATCTACCAGGGCCTCCCACAAACCACCCTCCTCTCCCTTCAAACTGCTCTGCACACTGCTGCATGTACAATCCAAGGAGCTGCTAAACATGACCACATCACCCGCATCCTAAGTCAGCTCCACTGGCTACCCCTCCCCAGCAGAATCAAATATAAATCCTTACTTCTTACACATAAAGCACTACACTCCCATCTGGTCACACACCTCCAATCCCTCCTCCAGAAATTCAATACAAAGAGGCCGCGAAGAATGACCCAATCAACAAACTTACCATACTACAATCCAAAACAAAATTCGACCAACAAATCTGCCGCAGAGCTTTTGAACTCTATGAACTGTCCCTTTGGAACTCTCTGCCAGACACAATAAGGAATATCATCAACCTCCCCTCCTTCCGCAAACACCTGAAAACCCTTTTATTTTCTGAATACTTTGGACCCACCACCTAACACTCCTTCTGACATGACACCAACAAGACAGAATCTGCACTTGTAAATAGATAAAGAATAAACCACCTATGTATAGTTCTTCTATTTGCTATTATTGAACTGTTTACAATAGGAGAGCTATACATAGGTGGTTTATAACCAAAAGTGTTATTTGTTTTTTGTAACTGTGTTACTTGCTATCCAAAATGTTATTTGTTCTATGTAACTGATATTCTGTTCAATGTAAACCACTTTGACCCAATGAAAAGCAGTATATAAGCCTAGCTAAATAAATAAAATTCTTTGAGTGTGCGGAGGGGAGTGGAAAGCATATGTCAGGCTGCACCAGGCTGGAAACACTGTGTGCCACATTCCTTCCTTTGCTTACATAACGTGTTTCTACCCTGGCTAAACTAGACAATGCCACTGCTGTGGCACATTCCAACATTTCAGTATATCATGTCCTGAAAAAAAATATACATGCTGTGGGGGAACTGATCAAAATACTGGTGAGTACAATGATATTATGCGGCCTTCTGAGACACACTTTTCATAAGTGCCTATCAGCATACCATAATGAGTCCTCCTCTGCTACTCCTGCTCCCTCCACTGATACCCATCCTCCCTCCACTGCTGCCCCTCCTATGGCACTTTTTTCTTTGAGGTCTCCTGATGCTAAGTCTACCCCCTCCTCTATTTAGTCATTGGAAAACCTGTTTCTCAGCAGATGATTGAGGAGCCCATTGCAACTGCTATAGTACACATAGACACACATACAATTCATCAAGAAGCCAGGTACCCTGTGCCCCCTCTCCCGTGGGAAATGGTACAGGAAAAATGATCCAAGAAATGGAAGAATCAGCCTCATCTTCCTGTGGGTTCAATACAGAATGTTCCTTTAGTACAGAATAGGTTTCAGGTTTTAAGGGAGACAGATACAGTAATGGGGGAACTGTGGGAAAGGTTGCTCTCTCTTCCACATCTAATATGCCGCAGAAGGATGCTCCCAGAAAAAAGAAAAGTAAAAATAAGCATAATGTTACACTTGACCAGTGTTTATTGAGTAGTCAGTCCATTATGTTGCTTAAGTGTCCATCAGATCATGAGGTGGGTTCTGCTTACTTCTCTTTGTCAGACCCTTGCTGTCCCTACCCCTTCTCTCTCCACTCCTGGTATTCCTCCTCCTTCTATCTCTAATTCCACTATTATGCTAGCATTTGAGGCAGTTTGGGCTTCTCTCTTGGCAGATCCTCCCCTAATGGATGGTACTAACCAGAATGTTGGGTGATTGAAAGGTACATTGGAGGAAGGCATTGACAAAGGGTCTTGCAGTCCTGAGCTGATCAGGTAAAAGAAGATGAAATTGTTTTTGTTAGTCCTGATGGAACTGTCCCTACAGGGGTATCAGCTAAGCAGGAGGGTGGGGAATAGGACCTTTGTCTAAAACAGAGTCGAACATCATAATCAATTTAACAATGGCTTGGCCTTCTTTTCCTTTGTCACGGTATATGTGGTTAGTATTCATAGTGATGGGGTTCATTTATTGGCTTATGATTATCTGTCTTGTCTTGATACTGATGTTATTCTGTTATAGGAGACTAGAACTGCCTCATTGACATCCTTACATGCAGCTAAAAGGATTCAGGGGCCTTCTTTTTGGTCATTAGCTCTTGAGCCATATGGGGGTGCGGCAGTTCTTTTTTCATCTTATGACATTCAAGACCAGTATGTCTTAGAATTGAGTCCTGGATGGGTCCTTTTATTAGATGGGATGCAAGTGGGATACCATTTCCAATTCCATAATGTGTATGGGCCTCAGTTCAGGTAGGCACAGAAGGAACTCTTCTGTCTCATCCATCCTGCATACGTCTAGCTTACTCATCTTGGGTGGAGATTTTAATACAGCCACTCGAGCAAGAGATCTTAGTAGTATCACTGTGCCCATACAGTATCTTTCTGCCTCTGTGACCAAAGAGGCTGGGTTGGTTGATATTTATGCTCATTGTATGCCTGCTTCTTCTGAGTTTACATTTTTTTCGTGGCCAAACTAAGAGTAGGCTTGATAGGATATACCAGCTGTCACATAAAACTCATCTCCCTCCCCAGCTTAAGGTCTTGGAGTTTTATAATCACTATGTGGAATTGATTTGAGGAGCAAAACTGTGTGTGGGAAGGGATTGTGGAAACTGAATATGCTGAGCATTTTTTTCTGGGGTTTCTTGATGATCAACTGTCACTGAAATCTGGTTGTGTCACCAATGGGTGACTGATAGGAGTTATTTAGAAGGAGGACTCGGGGGGGGGGGGGATATTCAATGTGATTAACAGGTTGCAGACCTGCTAATCACATTAATTGTGGTCACTGGGATATTCAGCGGAACTAATGCGGTTGGTGCTGCTGAATATTCCCAGGTGCCACTGTTAAATGCCCTAATGCTAGCTGGCTAGCATCGGACATTCTCAGGGCAGGGATGAGGTGGCATACTGCGATAACCAGGTAGCGGCAACATTGAGCCACTGCACGGTTATTGCAAAACAGTGAAAGTTAGGCACCTGAAAGGGTGGCCTAACTTTCGCCACAGAAGTGAACCAGGCAACAGCTGAATATTGCCACTGCCTGGTTAGTTTCCTACTTCTCCAGCTAAACCAGATATTCAATGATGGTGGCAGGATATGACCCTGGCTTTGAATATCCATGTATAAGTTTCAGTGGTGACTGCTGGCCGCTGCAATCACGCTTACAGCTGCTGTTGAATATCCCCCCCCCCCCCCCATAGTTTCTTTTCAACATTAGAGTGAGATAAAATATTGGAAATGCCAATTTTCTTATCATAGTTTGAGAAGACTTCAGGATAGGATGTTTCTAGGAGTGCTGACAGGATAGAGATTCAAGATGAACATTGTCAATTGTAAACTCTGCAGAATGACAGGTTTCTCCTCTTCTCCTTGAAAGGGATTACAGGATCTTGTTGTCTTAAGGCCCTTTCCAGAACGATGTGGAAAAGCATATGAGGAAATTTGTTGCTGGTTGAAAGTACAATATATAACAGGCCAGGTACACACCTCCAAACAGGATAAGAACATAAGAACATAAGATATGCTATACTGGCTCTGACCAAGGTCCATCATAGAAACATAGAAAACAGAAAAATGACAACAGAAAAAGACCACATAGCCTATGTTCTTCCATATCAACAACTACAACAGTCCCCTTTTTTCCTTTAGAGATCCTCTGTGTTTATTCCATGCTTTTTTTGAATTCAGATACTGTCCTCATCTCTACCACCTCCACTGGGAGACTATTCCATGGATCCATCACTCTTTCCGTAAAGAAATATTTCCTCATATCACTTCTGAATCTATCCCCTTTAACCTCATCCTATGTCCCCTCATAGCAGAGCTTGCTTTCCATCAGAAAAGACTCTCCTCATGTGCATTTTTGCCACGGAGGTATTTAAACATCTCAATCATATCACCTCTATCCCACCTTTCCTCTAAAGTATACATATTAAGATCCTTAAGTCTGTCCTCATATGCTTTATAACGAAGACCACTAATCTTTTTAGTAGCAACCTTCTGCACCGACTCCAACCTATTTATATCCTTTAGAAGGTGCGGTCTCCAAAAATGCACACAATACTCCAAATGAGGTCACACCAAAGACTTACATAGAGGCTCTATCATCTCCTTTCTTCTGCAGGCCATTCCTCTCCCTATGCACCCAAGCATCCTTATAGCTTTTGTTGTTGCCTTTTCTACCTGTTTAGCTACTTTAAGATCATCAGAAAGAATCACACCTAGGTCCCGCTCTTCTTTTGTAGACAGAAGCACTTCACCCCCTATACTATATTGCTCCCTTGGCTTGTTGCAGCTCAAATGCATGACCTTGAATTTTTTAACATTAAATCTCAGCTGCCAAATTCTAGACCATTCTTCAAGCTTAGCTAGATCTCTCTTCATGTTATCTATATCTTCCTGAGTGTCTACTCTATTGCAGATTTTGGTATCATCCACAAAAAGGCAATCCTTACCTGACATCCCTTCTGCAATATCACTAATAAAAATGTTAAAATGAATCAAACCAAGAACAGATTCCTGGGACACACCATTGGTAACTCCTTCTCCTCTGAATGAGCTCCATTTACCTGTACCCTTTGCCAGCTCCCACTCAACCAATTTCTTACCCAAGCAATAATGTTAGGATCCATCCCTAGGGTGCTCAGTTTGTTTATAAGTCACCTGTGCAGAACAGTGTCAAAGGCTTTACTGAAATCTAAATACACCACATCTAGGGCTCTTGATTGGTCCAACTCTCTGATCAACCAGTCAAAGAAATCAATCAGATTTGTCTGACAAGACCTGCCTCTGATAAATCCATGCTGCCTCGGATCCAGTAATCCGTTGGACTCCAGAAACCTCACTATTTTCTCTTTCAGCAGCATTTCCAATAATTTACTCAGCACAGAGGATAGACTAACTGGCCTGTAGTTTTCAACCACATCCTTACTTCCGCTTTTGTGTAAAGGGACCACATGTGCCTTCCTCCAGTCCTCTGGCACCACTTCCGACTCCAAAGAGGCATTGAAAGGGTCGGGCAGTAGAGCTGCTAGAACGTCCCAAAGTTCCCTCAGTATTCTCGGGTATATCTCATTCAGTCCTATCGCTTTGTCTATTTTAAGTTTAGCTAGTTCACCACGAACACAGTCTTCTGAAAATCGTTCAAGATGCCCCTCACTTCTGTTCCTGTCTATGGGTGTTTTCTGAGGTCCTGCTCCTGGCCCTTTATCTCTGAGCACAGAACAGAAATATTTGTTAAGCAATTCTGCTTTATCCTCATCAGCTTCTACATATTTCTCCCCTTCACCCTTGAGTCTGACAATATCACTTTTGCCCTTTTCTCACTAACATCTGAAAAATGTCTTATCCCCCTATTTTATTGCATTGGCTATTTTCTCCTCTTTTTTAATCTTTGCTTTCCTGACTACTTTGCTAGCTTATCTATGTTTTTCCAAATATACATGCATGTCTCAGGTAAGCAGTTTTCATCAATGTGGCCTTGAAGCTGGAGCTTTATGTCTTCATCTCTCTGTGATCTCTTGTATTTCACGAAGGCCTCCCTCTTATTCTTCTCCTTTTCAGCTACTTCTTTTGAAAACCATAGCAGTCTCCTTTTCCTTTTATCTTAAGTTACCATTTTAACAAAAAGGTTGATTGCCCTTAAAATATCCCCTTTCAGTTCTGCCCACTCTTTTTCTACATCCCCTAGCTGTTCCATCCCGCTATCGACTCCTTGAGGTATTGGCCCATCTTGGCAAAGTTAGTTTTCCTAAAGTCTAAGACCTTCACTTTTGAATGGATTTTATCAGCCGTAGTCCCATTACTGAACGACACCATCTGGCGATCACTGGATGTGAGATGATCTCCCACTATAACATCAAAAACACTTTCACTATTGGTAAGCACCAAGTCCAGTATGGCCCCTTCACGTGTGGGTTCTGTTACAAGTTGCCTGAATAGCTCTCCCTGTAGAGAATCCAGGATCTCCTTACTTCTAGATGATACTGCAGCAGGGATGTGCCAATCAATATCCGGCATATTGAAATCCCCTATCAGTAGCACGTCCCCTTTCCTAGCAATGCTGATTATGTCCTCTTTTAAATCTCCATCCACTTCTCCTCCCTGTGAAGGAGGTCTTTATAACATGCCAATGCAAATAGATTTCTCTTTCCCTCTTTCTAATTTAACCCACAGTGCCTCCTCTCTCTCTCTCCCTTTAAGCCCTATATTTCCATAGCTTTAATATTATTTTTTACATACAGTGACACTCCTCCCCCCCTTCTTCCTACCCTGTTCTTTCTGAATAAAGTATAACCTGATATAGTTTCATCCCAGTCTGTGAACCATGTTTCTGTTACCGCCACTAAATCCAAGTCAGCCTCTTCCTTTAAAGCTTCAACATCTGAGATCTTATTTCCCATGCTATGGGCATTTATATACCTGCTTTTCATATGTTGCCCCTTTTACTCATTTTCATAAAGATATTAAATGTTTCACTTACCTTGGGGCTTTCACTTACCTGGGGGCTTTCTTCAACCATCCGCAACAAATCTAGTTTAAAGCCCTCTTCAGTAGGTTAGCCAGTCTGCTACTGAAGACATGTTGACCCTTCTTGGACAGATGGATGCCATCTCTGCTCTGCAACCCTTGGAACAACATCCCATGGTCCAGGAAACCATAACGCTCTCTATGACACCATCCATGTAGCCATGAATTTACCTCCAGGATGCGAGATTCTCTGCCTTGGCCTTTACCCTCAACAGGGAGTATTGGAGAGAACACCACCTGTGCACCAATCCTGCTTCATGCTCTGTCCCAGAGCCATGAAGTCACTTTTGATATGCTCAGAGGGATACCTGGCAGTATCATTTGTGCTGACATGGATGAGCAACATCTGGTAATAGTCAGTGGGCTTGATGAGTCTTGGCAAACTCTCCATAACATCTCGGATTTTGGCACCTGGCAGGCAGAATACCTCTCAGGACATCAAGTCTGGTCAGCAGATGGATGTCTCAGTACCCCTCAGAAGAGAGTCACCAACCACCACTACCCTTTGCTTTCTTGTGGTCACTGATTCTGCAACTCTGTGGTGCTCAAGCTCTGGTTCTTCCCTTTCCTGGGATACTTTCAACTCCTCCACTTCCAGGGCTGCATAATAGTTTTTTAATTCAAGGGCTGAAAGAGAAAGATTGGTATTTCTGCAGGCCCTGCTGACTCATGTCCAACCTTCATCATTCTGTAGACTCCCATCTTCTCCTCTGCTGGACAGCTTGGATGTTTCAAGAAGCATCTCATCAATGTACTTCTCACTGTCTTGAATGCTCCTTAGCCTTACCACCTCTTCTCTGAGCTCCTCCACTTGTTTCCTGAGAACTTCAGCATGCAGGCATCCTGCATATGGAACCAGTCCTTCAACTGGCATTGGGATCTCTGTCTGGACAGAGGCAGAAGCTGTAATGGGGCAACAGCTTTGGCGATAAGATTTTTCCCAGCCATTGTTCAGTTGGTGGAGCTTAGGTACCTGTTGAAGCAAAAGAGAGAGAGGCCTACCAAAGTACCAGCTGGATTCCCAGCAGTCCTTTCAGAGAAAAAACAATTAATTTATTTTAAGTGTGTTCTAAATGTTCCTTATAAAGCAAGACTGGGGTGGGTGGCAATTGGAGGGGGGGGGGGGGTTAGGGAGGGAACTAACACCTGATGAGGTGTCAGTAGCTTCAAAGAGCTGAGAAAGATACTGAAAGCAAGAGTTTCTAAATCTACATCACTAAAGAAAACATTTCCCCTTTTGAACTTAGGCACCAAAAAGAATGTGACTTTATTTTAAAAATGTACCAAAAACCCTTTTAAGAGCTCTCAGGCAGAGAACTAGTAATTAATAGCCACAGACCCTTCCTTTTGCGTGAAATGCAGAGCCTCTGTTAGAAATGCCTGTTTTCAACAGTGGCCAATCTAGGTCACAAGTACCTAGCAGTTTTCCCAAAAGACACAAGTTCCACAATGTTTGTATTGGGGCAAGCAGTGGATTTCCTTTAATAATGCTTTACGTATGGACCTTTCCTCCAGGAACTTGCCCAAACCTTTTCTAAACCCAGCTACACTAACAACTTTTACTTCATCCTCCGGTAACGAATTCCAGAGTTTGATTACACATTGAGTGAAAAAATATTTTCTCTTATTAGTCTTAAATAGGTTACACTGTAGCTTCATTGCATGTCCCCTAGTCTTTATATATTCTGATGGTGTAAACAATTGATCTACATTTACCCGTTCCACTCCATTCATTAATTTATAGACCTCTATCATATCTCATCTCAGCCATCTCGTTTCCAGGTTGAAGAGCCTTAACATTTTAGCCTCTCTTCATAGATATATCCTTCCATCCCCTTTACCATTTTGGTGGCTCTTCTCTGTACCTTGTCTTATTCTTCTCTATCCTTTTTAAGATACGGTACCAGAACTGCACAAAATATTTAAGGTGTGGTTACACCATGGAATGATACAGAGGCATTATAATATCCTTTGTTCTATTGTCCATTTCTTTCCTTATGATTCCTAGCATTCTATTTGCTTTCTTTGCTGCTGCTGCACACTGGGCAGAGGGTTTCAACATGTTATCCACGATGACGCCTAAATCTTTTTCATGGGTGGTGGTTCCTAATGTGGAACCTTGCATCGTGTAACCATAGTTTGGATTATTCTTTCCTAGGTGCATAGCTTTGCACTTGTCCACATTAAATTTCATCTGCCATTTGGATGCCCAGTCTTCCAATTTATCAAGGTCCTCTTGCAATGTTTCAAAATCCTCATGGGTTTTAACAACTTTGAACAATTTTGTGTCATCCGTAAATGTGATTACCTCACTCATTATTCCCATTTCCAGGTCATTTATGAATATGTTAAAAAGCAACTGACAAAGCACAGATCCCTGGGATTCTCCACTATTTACTTTTCTCCATTGTAAGAATTAGCCATTTAGTCCTATCCTCTGCTTTCTATCTTTTAACCAGTTCCTGATCCATAATAGTAGACTGCCTCCTATCCCATGACTTTTTAATTTTGCCAAGAGTCTCTCATGAAGAACCTTATCAAAGGCTCTCTGAAAATCCAGATACACTATATCAACTGACTCGCCTTTGTCTACCTGTTTATTCACACCTTCAAAAAAAACATAACGGACCTTCCTTGGGTAAAGCCATGTTGGCTGTCTCCAATTAAGCAATGACTATCTACAGTAGATGTCCAGTAATTTTGTTCTTTATAATGGTTTCTACCATTTTCCCAGTACTGATCTCATGCTCACCTGTCTGTAGTTTCCCAGATCACCCTTGGAAACACTTTTAAATATTGGTGTTATATTGGCCATCTTCCAATCTTCAGGTATTACAGATGATTTTAATGATAGTTCACAGATTAGTTTGCATAGTAGGTTTGCAATCTCATATGTCAGTTTCAACACCCTTGAATGTATACCATCCAGTCCAGGTGATTTGCTACTCTTCAGTTTATCAAATAGTTGTAATACATATTCCCGGTGTATCAATATTTCTTTCAATTCTTCTGTGGCAGCACCTTTAAATACCATTTCAGTCATGGATAACATCCCTACATCTTCCTCAGTAAAGACCAAAGCAAAGTATTCAGTCAGTCTCTCCGTTTGGGCCTTGTCCCCTCTTAGTTCCCCTTTTACTCCTCTATCATCTAATGGTCCAACTGATTCTCTCACAGGTTGTTTGCTACAAATGTATTTGAAAAAGTATTTATTACGTGTTTTTGCTTCAACAGCAAGCTTCTTCTCAAATTCTCTCTTTGCCTGCTTTATCAATGCTTTGCATGTAACTTGTCAATACTTATGTTGTTTCCATTTTTTGTCATTTGGCTCCTTTTCCCATTTCCTGAAATATGCATTTTTGGCAACAACAGTCTCTCTGACCTCACCTTTAAACCATGCTGGCAGTTTTTTGGACTTTCTTCCACTTTTCTTAATGTGTGGAATACAGCTGGTCTGGGCTTCCAAGATAGTGTTTTTAAACAACACCCAAGCTTGATGTAAATCTTTAACCTTTGCAACTGCTCCTTTTAGTTTTTTCTTAACTGTTTTCCTCATTTTATCATAGTCTCAATTTTGAAAGTTAAAAGGTAGTACTGTGGATTTCCTTGCTGTCCTTCCTCCATTTATTAAATCAATTGTGATCATGCTATGATCACTATTACCAAGTGGCCCCAACACCGTTATCTTATATATTTTGCATATGGTTGCTTCTTATTTTATTACCCTGAGATGGGGTGGCTTCCTGTGCTAATATTGAATGTCTGGCCCATCATTTGAATGGCTTTTTTGTTACCATCACTAACAATGAGGTTCATGAAGCCATTAAATTATTACCTAACAGAAAGACACCAGCGTCTGATGGTCTACCTTCTGAATTTTTTCAACATTTTGCCTGAGTTATGGTCCATCTCCTAACAGAGGATTAGAAGGAGGCTTTTAAGGTGGTTCATCTGTCTTCTACCATGAGAGAATCTTCATTGATTTTATTGTCTAAAGACCAAGATTATCTGCGTATTATAGACTAGAGGCCAATTGCCTTGCTCAGTGTGGATTGCAAAATCATGACTAGAATTTTATTTAATCATTGAACACGTGTCTGGCTATCTCCTATCCTCTTAGTTTTGTGGACATAAGAACATAACATTTGCCATACTGGGTCAGACCAAGGGCCCATCGTCCAGTATCCTGTTTCTAACAGTGGCCAATCCAGATCACAAATATCTGTCAGATTCCTATTAGTTATATAAATTCCATGCTGCTTGTCCCATAAGTAAGCAGTGAATTTCCCCAGTCCATTTTAATATTGGTTTATGAAGTATTCCTCCAGGAACTTCTTTTAAATCCAGTTACACTAACAGCTTTTACTACAGTGGGAAAAACTGAAAGGGGATATTTTAAGGGCAACCAACCTTTTTGTTAAAATGGTAACTAAAGGTAAAAGGAAAAGGAGGCCGCTATGGTTCTCAAAAGAAGTAGCTGAAAAGATGAAGAAAAAGAGGGAGGCCTTCAGGAAATACAAGAGATCACAGTGAGAGGAAGACAGACATCTATATTTGGAAATACTTAGAGAAGCTAGCAAAGTAGTCAGGAAAGCAAAGATTAAAAGAGGAGGAAATAGCCAATGCAATAAAATGGGGGGATAAGACCTTTTTCAGATATGTTAGTAAGAGGAGGAAGGGCAAAAGTGGTATTGTCAGACTCAAGGGTGAAGGGAAGGAATATGTAGAAGCTGATGAGGATAAAGCAGAATTGCTTAACAAATATTTCTGTTCTATGTTCACAGATGAAGGGCCAGGAGCAGGACCTCAGAAAAAACTCAGAAATAGGAACAGAAGCAACGGGGATCTCAAAGGATTTTCAGAAGACTGTGTTCATGAGGAACTAGCTAAACTAAAAGTAGAGAAAGTGATGGGACAGGATGGGAGATATCTAAAAATACTGAAGGAACTGGAGGACATTCTAGCAGCTCCACTAACTGACCATTTCTGGAGTCGAGAGTGGTGCCAGAGGGCTGGAGAGAGGCACAGGTGGTCCCTTTACACAAAAGTGTAAGTAAGGATGTGGTTGAAACTACAGGCCATTTAGTTTAACCTCTGTGGTAAATTATTGGAAATGCTGCTGAAAGAGAAAATAGTGAGGTTTCTGGAATCCAATGGATTACCGTATCTGATGCAGCATGGATTAACCAGAGGCAGGTCTTGTCAGGCAAATTTAATTGGTTTCTTTGATTGTGTGACCAGGGAGTTCAACCAATCGAGAGCCCTAGATGTGGTGTACTTGGATTTCAGTAAAGCCTTTGACACCATACCGCACAGGCAAGTTATAAACAAATTGAGCACCCTAGGTATGGACCCTAAAGTTACTGCTTGGGTTAGAAATTGGTTGAGTGGGAGGCGGCAAAGGATGTAAGTAAATGGAGCTCAATCTGAGGAAAAGGAGGTTACCAGCGGTGTGCCGCAGGGATCTGTCCTTAGTCCGATTCTTTTTAACATCTTTGTTAGTGATATTGCGGAAGGGCTGTCGGGTAAGGTCTGCCTCTTTGTGGATGATACCAAAATCTGCAATAGATTAGACACCCAGGATAGAGTAGATAACATGAGGAGGGATCTAGCTAAGCTTGAAGAATGGTCAAGAATTTGGCAGCTGAGATTTAATGCTAAAAAAATGCAGAGTCATGCATTTGGGCTGCAAGAATCCAAGTGAGCGGTACAGTGTAGGGGTGAAATACTTCTGTTCACAAAAGAAGAGCGGGACCTGTGCATGATTGTGTCTGACAATCTTAAAGTAGCTAAACAGATAGAAAAGGTGACGGTGAAAGCTTGGGTGCATAGGGAGAGGAATGGCCAGCAGAAAAAAGGAGGTGAAAGTGCCTCTGTATAAGTCTTTGGTGCAATCTCATTTGGAGTATTGTGTGTCATTCTGGAGACTGCACCTTTAAAAGGATATAAACAGGTTGGAGTTGGTGCAGAAGGTGGCTACTAAAATGGTTAGTGGTCTTCGTTATAAAGAATAAGGATCTTAATATGTATACTTTAGAGGAAAGGCGGGATAGAGGAGATATGATTGAGTTGTTTAAATATCTCCTTGGCATAAATGCATAGGAGGACAGCCTCCTTCGATTGAAAGCAAGCTCTACTAAGAGGAGACATAGGATGAGGGCAAAAGAGGATAGACTCAGGAGTAATATGTGGAAATATTTCTTTACTGAAAGAGTAGTAGATATGTGGAATAGTGCTCCAGTGGAGATGGTAGAAATGAGGACAGTGTCTGAATTTAAAAAAGCATGGGAGAAACATTGAGGATCTCAAAGGAAACAAGGGGACTATTTTAGTAGTTGATATGGAAGGGCAGACTAGATAGGCCTTGTGGTCTTTTTCTGCTGTCATGTTTCAATGTTTCTATAAAGAACTTTTCACTTCCAGGTGATCAATTACAATTCCATTTGAAGTTGGAATGTTAATACTATATGAAATGCCAATATGACTTCCTTACCCTTTGTCCCTCCCTCCCCCCCCCCCCCCAAGTAAGCAGGTAAACTATACCTATGCAAAGCGTTGACAGAAAATAAACTGCAAACAGCCCAACAGAGACAAAGAAAAGGAAAAGAGGTTCTAGACACACACTGTAAGAAAAGTCACTTCACTTGTAAATGTCTGGTATGCTCAGATAAACTCTAGAGGCTTCATAGATAGAAATATTCAATTAAAAAAGGAAATCACAGAGACAGCTGAAGCACAGATGGAGGAAACATACTGAATAAGTTTGGGGGTGTGAGAAAAGTTACTTCACTTGTAAATGCCTATCATGTTCTGTGGGTCTATTCAGTCTGTAGGCGCTGCTAACTGTATTTACTGTCTCTCTACTCTTATATCAGGTGTAGAGTGTGCATTCACTGCATAGTGTTGAATATCAACAATAAAATCCCTATATTACATATCATAGAAAATCATGTCAAGCCTTGCAAGCTTGGGTAGGCATGGAAATGGGAGAAGCCGATGAGAAAGGTAGTTGATACTCCAGGGAGACATAGGACAGCAGCGTTAGTGATTGATCTCAGAATCAGGGCTAGATTAAGGCACAGGCCAAAATATTTAGGAGCTCTGACAGATGTACTCAGGAGCCAGGAGGATAGACTTCCCAGAAGTCAACATTCTATACATTTTTTCATTCATATTCAAACGACAGAAGGATGCCTTAAAGTGTGGTAGGCGAAGGCCTATGATCCATGGTGTCTGAAATGAACAGACAGGCCTAACAAGCTTGACCTGTAAATGAAGCCTGTGGAGAGGCCCATAGGAATTGCACATCCCCCAATATGCTGCTATTGTACAAATGAAGCTTAGCAAAGAATAATCAGCTTAGCTGAGCAGAATTGAAACTCAGAAAATATAGAAAAATAAGTTTAAATACCACTGATAAGAAAGTACAGCTGCAAAGAATTTAATTAAAACTGCTGACAGAAAGGTTACAGTGCCCTGCTCCCCACATGTGCTAACTAGTTAAATGGCCTTGGAGGAGAAAAGTAACGAAGTTGGTGAACTGACCATTGTAATTGGGACTAGAAGGGGGGTGAGCAGGTGCTAAGCCCAGTCAAAGGACATAATTGGATAGCCTTATCAATACCGGGACAAATAGAAGGGGTACGGGAGGTTACCGGGACCAATGAAATGTTTTCCTATACCTGGAATGGAGAAAAAGTCTATAAAAGTTGTTGTTTTACTAACAGCCATTGCTCAGCCATTTTGAATTTGATTCTGCTTGAGACTTGTGCACAAATAAATGATTTGGACCTTCTGAACAGACTCCTGGTATCATTGGTTTGTCTGCGCTCTGCTGCTACATATTCTTGGTGCATTGGCCGGGAAGGTGTGGTATTAGAGGGTATATAGGGCAATATACCACGACTTTCCGCCTCTACAGGTTTGGTCCTGCCGGGATCACGCCCTTCCGACGAGGCTCGCTCCCTGGCACCACCGGTCCCTTGCATCGGAGGGAGCTGGCTGGACCTCGGCGGGTGCTGGACCCGGCTGGAGCCAACACCTCGAACCCGAGTGAGGGGAGTCCGAGTTCCAACTCATGCGCTTGCTTGGAACTTTGAGGACCGGATCCGGTGAGTAGAGTTTTGATTTGGTATGTCTAGACAGATAAGAAAGAGCAGTACTGCCACTTGAATCTTGCATCTTGAACTTGGAACTTGGAACTTGGTAAGAGAGCTTGATCACCTCTCAAAGACGGGCCAATTAACCCTGCATGAGTATTCGCAGGACGAAACCCCCGTCTTCTTGTATTTTGGAATTTGAACAAGACTAGTCAGAATAGACAGGATTGGATTGCATTCCTGGGATACGTTGCTAGCATGATTGTGTGAATGAAGTGTGGATGAGAGGTCTGGCAGCACGGACCAAGCGAAGGCGGACCCCTGAGTAACGCAGTTCCTGACCGGTCGACCTCGTTCTGGTCGTAAAAAGGGGGAAGCGACTGTCGTCTTGTCTTGTTATTTGTTTTCCCTATATGTTTCTAGGGCCGTGAGGACCCCTTACCCACGGTCCGCCCTCCTTTTCCCTTTTGTCTGTTGTTGCGCGCACACATCGAAATGGGAGGGGCGGGGTCTACTAGGAACACTCCATTAGAATGTATGATCGCATATTTTAAAGAAGGATATTCAGGAGACTATGGAATTAAAATGACTGCATCCCGATTACAGATTTTGTGTACTAGGGAGTGGCCCGATTTAGACCCCACCTGGCCCCGAGAGGGAACCCTTAATATAGGAATTATCCAGTCAGTTCATCAGAAAGTGCGAGTATCGCACCCCGATCAGTACCCTTATATAGATTCCTGGTTAAGTATTTGTGAAAGCCAGCCCCTTTGGGCAAAGCATTGTTACGAAGAACAGTGCAGAATAATGTTAGCACGGACAGATCATAGTCAGAAAATAGAACAATCTAGAAAGAAAGGGAAAGGTGAGAAGTCCAGACAGAAACCTGTCCTGGCAGATCCTGATTCCCCAGAAGTGATCACTCGACAGCCCCAAGCCCTGCGCCCAGTAAGGGTAGCCCCGCGTCCTGCCCCAGAACCCCAGAGACAGCGGGAACGGGACCCAACCCCCGAGCCATCACCCGAAGAGCAGGTAGATGAGCTCCCTCTAAATGAAGAAGAAGATTCTACTGAGACCGAAGAGAAAGGTGAATCAGAGATAGAAACAGAACAGGAGGAAACTGAAATTTCCCAGAGTGATACTGACAGTGTAAAAGCGGCTGTCAGTGTTAGCTCGTCAGTAAAAAGTAAATCTAAAGCAAAGCACATAGAGAAAAAGACAACCCCTGAAGGGAAAGTTACGAAAATATCCCTCAGATCCCAAAAGACATCTACTGCCAAGATGATGCCTTTACGGCAAGTCCCGGGAATACCCGTAAGGAATGATGAGAATGAGGTGGTGGCGGGACCCCTAAGTTATGCATATGTGCCCTTCTTTACCACTGATTTGTTAAACTGGAGGACGCATTACGCTTCCTATACCGATAAGCCCCAGGAGCTCACAGAACTAGTGCATACCATTTTGGAAACCCACCAACCTACATGGGCAGATTGCCGACAGCTCCTGTCCACCTTATTTACTACTGAAGAGCGGACATGAATTAGAAAGGCAGCCATTGACTGGCTGGCAGATAACCCCGCAGCTCCCGGAGTAGGGGAAGATGCCAGAATAGATAATCGAGAAGCGGCCCAAAGAGAATTCCCAAATGAAGACCCCCGATGGGATCCGAATACAGAAAGAGGATCGAGAGCCCTAGCCCGTTTTCGCCAAGGCCTTATGCAAGGTCTGAAAAGGGGGGGCCAGAAAGCTATGAACCTTTCTAAAGTTACTGAAGTTATCCAAGGCATAGATGAGAGCCCAGCAGTGTTTTATGAGAGATTAACTGAAGCGTATAGAATGTATACCCCCTATGACCCAGATGCGCCAGGAAGTTTATGCATGGTGAATTCTGCTTTTGTAAATCAGTCCCAACCAGACATTAGACGTAAGCTACAGAAATTAGAAGGGTTTGCGGGCATGAATGCAACTCAGTTACTGGAAGTCGCTCATAAAGTGTATGTGAATCGTGATAATGAAAGACAGAGAGAATGTGATCGAAAGATGAAGAAGAAAGCTGATTTTTTGGCTGCGGCCATAGTTGAACAGAAAAGGGGAGGTTTCCCTAGTCGACGGAGCAGAGGAAGAGGGAGGGGCCGAGGAGGAGGCCACCCCCAGCTAGGCGTGAACCAATGCGCCTACTGTAAGGAAGAAGGACATTGGAGAGATACATGCCCGCAACTCGAAGACGCCCACCAAGATGACGAAAATAATCATCAATGGAGAGAAAGAGGAAGAGGCCGTCCCTGGAATCGCGGAGGAGCCAATCGAGAACAATTCCAACGAGAAAGAGGAGAGGCCATTCAAGCATTGGCCGCAACAGCCAATGACGAGGATGATGTGGATTAGGACAGACCGGGCTCCGAATTCGCTTTAGGTCTCCAGGAGCCTATGGTCGGAATACAAATAGGAGACCAAGTTATGAACTTTATGGTTGATACTGGAGCAGAACATTCAGTAGTAGACAAAAAGATTGCCCCATTTTCCGCAAGAGCAGTCACCATCGTGGGAGCAACTGGTGCCAAAGCTACAAAACCTTTTCTTCAAAACCGTATATGCAGTCTGGGAGGACAGCAGATAACTCATCAATTCCTCTATATGCCTGAATGTCCAGTGCCATTACTGGGACGAGATATGTTAGCCAAATTACAGGCCCAAATATCATTTTCTGAAAAAGGAGAAATGCAAATGACAGTAAATCCTCAAACTAAACCTGCAGGAATAATGCTGCTTACTGTACCCCGAGAAGAAGAATGGAGATATTACAGTGATAAATCCACCCAGGATACCTATTTTGAGCAAACTTTAAAAAGCATTGATGCCCCGCCCGGAGTATGGGCGGAAGGCAATCCCCCAGGACTAGCCAAGCATATAGCTCCAATAATTGTGAATCTTAAACCCAGTGCTACACCAATACATGTCAAGCAATACCCGCTCCCAAGAGCAGCAATTGAAGGCATTCACCGCCACTTGTTAAGATTACTAGAGTATGGCCTACTAAAAGTATGTCAGTCCTCATGGAACACTCCACTCTTGCCAGTGAAGAAGCCTGGAACAGATGACTACCGTCCAGTGCAGGACCTGAGGAGAGTGAATGAAGCAGTTGAGACCATACATCCAGTTGTGCCAAACCCTTACACACTTTTAGGACTAATTCCTGCTGAAGCTACCCATTTTACTGTTTTGGACTTAAAAGATGCGTTCTTTTGCATAAGATTAGCCCCAATTAGTCAATTGTTGTTTGCCTTTGAATGGCAGGATCCTGTCTCTGGAAGACGGGGCCAACTTACTTGGACACGATTACCCCAAGGATTCAAGAATTCACCTACCATCTTCAGTGCTGCATTGAACCAAGACCTTTCCAGCTATCCAGTGGCCCCGGGGAAGAGAGTACTTCTCCAATATGTGGCCGATCTGCTGATAGCTGCTGTATCAGAAAGTGAATGTATACAAGCCACCAAAGACCTCTTGCAGTTACTAGATGAAGCTGGATACAAAGTTTCCAGAGCCAAAGCACAGCTATGCCAAAAAGAAGTGAAATATTTAGGCTTTCGTCTGACTAAAGGAAGCTGCCAATTAGGAAGGGAGAGAAAATAAGCTGTGTGCAGAATCCCAACCCCAACTACCAGGAAGCAAGTCAGAGCCTTTCTGGGAGCAGCAGGATATTGCCGAATCTGGATTCCCAACTTTGCTCAAATTGCCAAACCATTGTATGAAGCTACAAAAGGAGAAGAAAAGTCGCCACTAGAGTGGGGACTTGAGCAGGATACAGCCTTCAAGACATTAAAGGAAGAATTAATGTCGTCACCAGCACTTGGACTGCCAGATGTTCACAAGCCTTTCCATTTATTCGTACATGAGACACAAGGGAATGCCTTAGGCATGTTGACTCAGAAATTAGGAAATTGGGAACGACCTATAGCATACCTGCCGAAACAATTGGATACTGTGGCTAAAGGATGGCCACCTTGTTTGAGAGCAGTTGCAGCTACAGCCCTGTTAGTAAGTGAAGCAGACAAGCTCACATTAGGACAGAATTTACGAGTCACTGTGCCACATTCAGTACTTGCCCTCATGGAACAGAAAGCAAATCATTGGCTCACCAATTCCCGAATGTTGAAATACCAGAGTATGCTATGTGAAAATCCACAGATACAATTAGAAGTGAGCCATGCCTTGAACCCAGCTACATTGTTACCTGTCAGTGAAGAATTACCAGAGCATGATTGTATAGAAGTTATGGAAACTGTCTTTTCAAGTCGACCAGACCTAACAGATGTGCCCCTAGAGAATCCAGATCAAACCTACTTTGTGGATGGAAGCAGTCTCATCATCAATGGACGACGTTGTGCTGGGTATGCAGTAGTCACCCAGTATGAAGTAGTTGAATCATCAGCTTTAGCATCAGGCACATCAGCCCAGAAAGCAGAATTAATTGCACTTACCCGAGCATTAGTATTAGGAGCACAACTTGTGTTAAATGTATACACAGACTCTAAATATGCCTTCACCACTCTGCATGCTCATGGAGCTCTTTATAAAGAACGAGGGCTCATCACGTCAGGAGGAAAATCAATTAAATATGGCCCGGAGATATTGATGCTACTAGATGCAGTATGGGTCCCAACTCGTGTAGCTGTCATGCACTGCAGGGGACATCAAACAGGCAAAGGAGATGTTGCCAAAGGAAATAGGCTCGCTGATGCCTCAGCACGACAAGCAGCCATGACAGGACAAATTTCATCGCAAGCCATGCCAATGCAGGCAGCATTGTTTCCAGTACCCCTCAATTTATGGACACCCTGATATATCACCAAAGAATTGGAGTATTACTGTACTAAGGAAGAGGGAGTGCTGAAGGATGGGTGGATTGAGCTGCCACCAGCAGAGGGCAGTCAACCCCCAGGACGGATTGTAATTCCTGAATTGTTGGGACCAGCCTTTGTCAAGGCTTTCCATCAAGCCACACATTATGGAAAAAGTGCCATGGAAAAAGCACTCAGACCACATTTTTGCATTACTATGCTGGCAGCCCTATCAGCCTCAGTAGCTCGCCAGTGCCTAACTTGTGCCAAAAATAATGCCAAACAGGGTCCCACACTACCACCCCGAGTTCAGTCAGGACGTGTAACCCCCATGCACCACCTGCAAATTGACTTTACTGAAATGCCAAAAGCAAATGGATACCGCTACTTGTTAGTATTAGTTTGTACCTTCTCTGGGTGGGTGGAAGCTTACCCCACCAGGACTGAAAAAGCTAGAGAAGTCACCAAAGTGTTGCTGAGAGAGATTATCCCTAGATTTGGAATTCCAGCTGTAATAGGGTCAGATAATGGGCCCTCATTCATGTCCCAGATCACTCAACAGTTAGCAAAAGCCCTACAGATACAATGGAAGCTTCACACTGCATATAGACCTCAGAGTTCAGGGAAAGTTGAGCGAATGAACCGCACCTTGAAAGCCCAAATGTCTAAGCTTTGTCAGGAGACTCGCCTGAAGTGGCCCCAAGTACTCCCAATAGCTTTACTCAGAATATGCTCAGCTCCTGTGAAGTCAACAGGATTTTCCCCTTTGAGGTTTTGTATGGCAAACCCCCACCAATAGTGCAGGGAATTAAAGGAAGTTTAACACAGATTGGTTCAGAAATAACCAGACAAGAACTTCTAGCTCTTAGTTTTGTTCTACAGACTCTTCATACGTGGATACAGGACCAGTTGCCTATCAACCTGACGGAGCCCCTGCATCCCTACCAGCCTGGAACCTCGGTGTGGATCAAAGATTGGAGAAAGACACCGTTGGAACCCCATTGGAAGGGACCATACACCGTCATCCTGTCTACCCCAACTGCAGTAAAGGTAGCAGAAATCGATTCCTGGATCCACCACAGCAGAGTCAAGCCCGCAGCCGTTCCAGAATCCGAGCAGTGGACCGCAGTACGGCATCCTGATGTACCTCTGCGACTCACCTTGAGACGGCAACCAGCGACCTAGACACTTTTGGGATTTTCCCAACCACCACAGTGCCTTGCAGTAGACAAGTCTTTCGAAGAGGATTGCTGTTTCCAATACAGCAAGCTTTTGCTCAGACAAACCTTATATGAGCAATTCTGCACATTGTTTGATACTATATTGATTAACAATATTTGAAGCCAACTGTGATTGCTAAGTTGGCCTGCGGCGAGACATTTTGAGGATCTTCAATCAACACTCAGCACCCGTTGAATTGCTTTATTAGCAAACGGGACGAAGAAGAGAACGTCGAGGTCAAGATTTGCAAGCTGAGGATTCAGAAGGACTCCAATCAACATGCATCTTTACTTTTACTTTGCCCTGGTTGCCTGTTTCAGAGGTTTTGAACTGACTTATGCCTTGCCTCCATGCACTGCTTGCATTACTTCCACTCGGACTGGAATGAAAGTAACTCAAACTTTGATTTATCATTCTTATTATACCTGTACTGGTAAAGTAACTCGGTGTATTTATAACACCACTGAACTGAATGTTTGTACCACGGGTAAATCCAAAGTATGTTTTAACCCGCATCAGAACCCATCCTTTTATACTTTGGAAATACGATGGAATGATGCAGACGGGCCTTTGCTCAATGCCACACCCCCAATTAAAGATCCTGACAAAGAGGCTATGTTGTATTTCGATGCTTGTGATGCCATCAATAGAGATAGTTGTTCTAAGTGTGGTAATTGGGAAAGAGCATACTCACAAGATGACAAATATATGTGTCCAGAAGGGACCACTGGATGGGGAGAGTGTACTGGTAAAAGAGTCTTAGCCGATGTATATAGTACAGCCCCAGTAGCAGATTACTATTGCCCGAAATGGGCATGTGTCTTCTATGCCACATGGAAAACTGGAAAGATGGTAGAAAATACCAGAGACAACCGAATGGCTTCCCTAACTAAGCCATACGTCAAGGATATAGCAAAATGTAAGAAAGGTGCCTGTAATCCATTAGAGTTGTTTATACGAAACCCCAGCGCATGGAAGCAAGGGTATAAATTTGGCTTACGAATTGCAGGATCTGGATCAGATCCAGGAACCATAGTATATATAAGATTAAATACCCAAGCCCATAGATCATCCAGGTACCATTTCCATAATACTTTCTATGAAACCATGCATGAGAATAAGTTTGATATTCCCCATCCCTCCCAGAATTTATTCTTAGAATTAGCTGGAGCCGTAGTATCCAGTCTCCATATCTCAGACTGTTACTTTTGTGGTGGGACACAAATGGGTGACCAGTGGCCATGGAAAGCCCAAGAGTTGAATTATTTCATGACTTACAATCATACTGAATTACATAAGACTACCAGCGAATGGGTATTAGCACACCCAATAGTTGGACGTCTCTGTTATGCCAGAACTGGACCTCAGTTCAATCTACCGGTGGGACAGCTGGTCTGTCTCAGCCAGAAGTTTTATAATGACACCACAAAAAGGACGACCTGGTGGTCAGGGGCCAAAGAACCTGAACCCCCTAATCCATTAGCAAAATTCCCTGAGCTTGCTGATTTATGGACTAATCTTGCCAAACCTCATGCCTGGCAAGCCCCACCTGGCCTATATTGGATCTGTGGAACCCGGGCATATGCCAGACTCCCTATACACTGGGGAGGGGCGTGTGTCTTAGGGACCATCAGACCTTCTTTCTTTCTCTTACCCGCAGAACATGGAGAACAATTAGGATACCCAGTGTACACTACTCACCGAGACAAAAGAGCGTTGAGACAAAAGAGAGCACCCTTACAGATAGGCAAGTGGGAAAAGTGGAAGGGTGATGATTGGCCACCAGAAAGAATCATTGATTACTATGGGCCTGCCACTTGGAATGATGATGGTATGTGGGGCTATCGAACCCCTGTATATATGATTAACCGTATTATTCGTTTACAAGCAGTAGTTGAATTAATGACCAATGAGACTAGCCAAGCACTCATACTTTTAGCCAGACAGAGCACACAGATGCGCACTGCTATATATCAGAATCGCTTAGCACTAGATTATCTATTAGCAGCTGAAGGAGGAGTATGTGGAAAATTGAATTTAACCAATTGTTGTTTGAAGATCGATGATAAAGGTCAAGTAGTTGAAGAAATTGCTGAAAATATGCGAAAACAAGCTTATGTGCCAGTACAGACTTGGCACGGATTGCATTTTCCTAACTGGTTTGCCTCTATTTTCTCGTGGCTAGGAGGACTTAAAACTTTCCTGATACTAATACTAATAATTGTTGCTGTATTTTTGCTATTACCATGTATAATTCCCTGTTGTATGCGTTCTATCAACACTGTTATTGAGAATACAGTTGAGCGGAAGACCGCAACTAAAATCATGGCCTTATGGCATCCTAGTCCTCCTGCATATAGTCGGGATCCTCCGACCATGGTATGATCCAATTGAATGATTTAACTCTCACACCTTATTAAGTAATAGGGTGAGATTAATCAAAGGGGGGAATGTGGTAGGCGAAGGCCTATGATCCATGGTGTCTGAAATGAACAGACAGGCCTAACAAGCTTGACTGTAAATGAAGCCTGTGGAGAGGCCCATAGGAATTGCACATCCCCCAATATGCTGCTATTGTACAAATGAAGCTTAGCAAAGAATAATCAGCTTAGCTGAGCAGAATTGAAACTCAGAAAATATAGAAAAATAAGTTTAAATACCACTGATAAGAAAGTACAGCTGCAAAGAATTTAATTAAAACTGCTGACAGAAAGGTTACAGTGCCCTGCTCCCCACATGTGCTAACTAGTTAAATGGCCTTGGAGGAGAAAAGTAACGAAGTTGGTGAACTGACCATTGTAATTGGGACTAGAAGGGGGGTGAGCAGGTGCTAAGCCCAGTCAAAGGACATAATTGGATAGCCTTATCAATACCGGGACGAATAGAAGGGGTACGGGAGGTTACTGGGACCAATGAAATGTTTTCCTATACCTGGAATGGAGAAAAAGTCTATAAAAGTTGTTGTTTTACTAACAGCCATTGCTCAGCCATTTTGAATTTGATTCTGCTTGAGACTTGTGCACAAATAAATGATTTGGACCTTCTGAACAGACTCCTGGTATCATTGGTTTGTCTGCGCTCTGCTGCTACAAAAGCATTTGGTTATTTTCAGAGCTTAAAACCTTTATTGGTAATTCTCCCTTCCTCCCCTCTGCCTGAGTGAGCAGGTGAGTCTGCCCTGCCTAGCAACAAAGACAATGGTAAGATCCAACTAATGGGAAGACTGCTCTTGTGACAGAAAAGGAAAGGATGAGACAAGGGATATTCTTGAGCTGTGTAACAGAGAGAGAGGTACAGACTTCTGCATAAATCACTGAGCTGGCCTTGGTGAGAGAGCCAGTGGAACCAGTGAGTGTCCTTTGGGTGAGAGAAGAGGGGGAAAATGCAAGAAGGTGAAAGAAAAGAGCTTGCAGCAAATGATTTACATGATGATAGGCGGAGCTGGATAGTGGCCTGGTGGGGCAGCGGCTGAATGAGCACATGAATAGCAACAAGGTTACCAGATGTACCCTATTTTTGAGGATTGTTCCTGATTTTGAGGTACTGTGCCCAATTCCATGGACTTTAGCCACTTCCTGTCCCCAATTTCAGTGGAGACAGAAGCAAAGGACATTGCTTCTTCTGCATCACCTTCTAATGCAGTCTTCTCAATCCTGTAAGAGAAGATGCAAAATTAACTTCCTTCTGAAAAAAAAAAAGAGGACAACTTTTAAAACTTGTATGATCCCCAGCCTGTACCATCAGGGCTATGATATCTGGACTGATAAGAATGTTACAGATACTTGCATCTTACTGACCAGTATACTGAAACATGAAAACCTTCACATTGAAACTTTAATCCTGTATAAAAATGAGTGATGAGTGAGACCATCAGATCCAAGACCTCTGATAGTGGCAGTGCTAAGTTTGAGATAACTGCCGGTTTATTCTGTGACCTTCAGTGCAAGTTACAACAACATTACATTTTTTTAACATGCTGCATAACAAATTTTTTATTTATTTATTTATTTTTTAATTTATATTTTATGATAATTCAAAACAATTCCAGAAATACAATTCCGAAACGAAATTCAAATAACATAGAGAGATACAATCATCATCTCAATAGAAAAAATAATAAAGAAAAACCCACCAAAGTAAAATAGACGACAATATAATCCACAATAAGATCCAAGAAAAGAAATCATACTTAGGAAAACCTAAGACACAAAACAAAATAATCACAGGAGCAAAGATATTATAATATGGCAGCCGATATGGGACTCCCCTCTATCCCTCCCTCTTCCCTACTTTGTATAAATTGCAACAATTGCTGGGACTCAAAAAACAAATATTGTTTAGCACGATAAATAATCACACATTTACATGGATATCTTAACTTAAATTGAGCTCTCAGAGAGAGAATTCTCTGGCGTAAAGCCAAGAAATCTCTCCTCTTTTTCTGGGTGTCTCTAGCAAGATCAGGAAAAATATGTATTTTTGAACCCATAAATTGAGATACAGATATTTTTGAGAAATATAATTTAAGTACAGTATTCCTATCTGATTCAAAGGCAAAATTAACCACCAAAGTAGCCCCTCTAGAGAACTCTCAAGAAATTTAGATAAGTCCATTTGAGGAGAATCCGTTCCCGCAGCAGGACCCTGCTGCCCAACCGAATCCGCAGAAGAAATAGACACATATTAAGCCCTTACCACCAGTGGTAATGACCCAACGGGCATTTGTAAGACATCCACAAAGTACTATTCTATTTTTCTTGCCTGGATCAACCGGTCCTTTGAGTTAACAGCAACAAGGGTCTGCAGTTCCTCCACCGTAGCTTCCACTTGAGAAATTCTTGTAGCCTGAATTACCACCTCTGCGTCCGTAGAGGAACACTGAGCTTTAACCACAGAAAGTTCCTGAGAAACTACACCCACAAAGGGTAAAAGGGACTGCTGAAGGGTAGAGATAGCTTCCCACAAGCTATCTAATGTAACTGGCACCGGTTTTACCACACTCCCAGGAAGCCGAGATGCCAAAATACTGGGGGAGCTATTACCACCAAGCTCTACCCCAACGGAGCTGCCGGAGGGAGACACTCCAACTCGACTTCCTATAGCACCGACAGTTGACCGGTCGTTCGCGAAGGAGCCCTTGGCAGTCAAAGCCACCTCACACACTGGAGCAACATCGCTAGACTGCCGCCTCATGAAGAGGCATCCAGGTTGTGCTGGGGACGCCTGAACAGGGCTCAAATAAACCACTTCCACACTCAGATCCGCCTGCACCAGCGGCGAATCTCTCGAAGCCACACTGCCAGAGGGGGTACAGAAACTGGCAATAGACATCTGAACAAGCTGATCCGCCGGAGAAGATGACCCAGAGGGCTTCTGGGCATGCTGTTTCCTTTTCTTCCCCATTAGAACAAAAGTTCAGGAGCCGGTGTCAGACCCACACTCTCGGCGGCTGCATAACAAATTTAAAACCTGGATTGCTCAGTGGGATTCATGAATGATTTAGTGAACTCTTTTAGAACTAGCAACTATTAATGTCATATACAATTTTTGGATCTAATGGTCTCCCATAACACCAAACTTTAGCTCAAGATTATAGGTTCAATGAAGGAACCTCTTACTGACAGCATACTGGTAGAAGGTTGATGAGATAGGGGCAGATGTAGTAGTGGTACACCAGCATCAGGGTACAGGTGGGCTGTGCTGTGCACCCAGATGATGAATCATAGCGATAACATGGCCCATATCTTAGCAGAAATAAGGGCAGGGATGCCCTTTGCCCCTCTTTTATTGCAGGGGATTAACATTCCACTGTTTGCTCCCCTTACCCCTCTCATGGTGGAATGGGTTGTTTATGCCACTGTTAGAACTCTTTGCCCATTTATTTTCATGGAATGCTGTTGCCTTTGTTCCTGATACTTGCCTGCACCTTTAGACAAGTTTTATTTAAAATGGATGGAAAACCACACTGTTGAATGTCAAAAATAGACACCTCACTGTTGAAAGTCCAAAATTGCTTTCCCCATTGACTTTAATGAAATTGAATGAAATGAATGAAAAGAAAAAATTTAAGGGTATGAAAATGAATAGAATGGAAATTTGATATGAAAACAAAGCAAAATGAAAATTTACTCCATGCACACCTTAAGTGCATCTTTTCTATGTGCTGTACCTGTAGTGTTTTAGAGTAAGGGAGGAGGAGGTAGCCTGCACCTCACCTACCTGTGCTGTAGCCATTCTGTGGTAGTGTGCTATAGAAACATAGAAAATGATGTTAGATAAGACCATATGACCTATCCTCTCCTTCAAAGATCCTCTGTACTTGTCCCATGCTTCCTTGAATTCAGATTCAGTTCTCATCTCTACTGTTCCATACATCCACCATTTCTATAAAGAAATATTTCCTCAGATTACTCTTTCACCTTCATCTCATTCCGGAGCTTCCTTTCAACTGAAAGAGGGCTACCTCGTGCATTTATACCACAGAAGTTTTTTAATGTTTCTATCATATCTTTCTTAACCCATCTTTCTTCTAAAACATTTATATTCAGATCTTTAAGTCTATCCCCATATGCCTGATGATGAAGATCACTGACCGTTTTAGTAGTCGCCCCCTGGTTTGACTCCATCTTCTTTATATCCTTTTAAAGATGTGGTCTCCAGAATTGTACATAGTACTCAAATGTGGTCTCGCTAGAGACTTAAACAAAGGTACTCTCATCTCCTTTTTCCTGCAGGCCATTCCTCTCTCTATGCACCCAAATAGCCTTCTGGCTTTTGCTGCTTCCTTTTCTATCTGTTTGGCCATTTTAAGATCATCTCATACAATCATCCCCAGGTCCTGCTCTTGTTTCATGCATTGAAGTACTTTATTCTCTAAATTGTACCACTTCCTGGGGTTTTTGCATCCTAATTACATGACCTTGCATTTACATAAGAACATAAGATATGCCATACTGGGTCAGACCAAGGTCCATTGAGCCCAGTATCCTGTTTCCAACTGTGGCCAATCTAGGTCATACATACCTAGCAGTTTCCCCAAAAGACACAGGTTCCACAATGCTTGTATTGGGTCAAACAGTGATATCCTGGGTCCCTTTTTAATAATGGTTTGCGGACCTTTCCTCCAGGAACTTGTCCAAACCTTTTTTAAACCCAGCTACACTAACAGCTTTTACTACATCCTCCGGTAACATATTCCAGAGTTTGATTACAAGTTGAATGAAAAAATATTTTCTCTTATTAGTCTTAAATAGTTTACCCTGTAGCTTTATTGCATGTCCCCTAGTCTTCCTATATTGTTGATATGGAAGGACAGACTAGATAGGCCATGTGGTCTTTTTCTGTCATCATGTTTCTATGTTTCTATGTTTACATTTACCCGTTCCACTCCGTTCATTCATTTATAGACTTCTATCATATCTCCCCTCAGCCGTCTCTTTTCCAGGTTAAAGAACCCTAACCTTTTTAGCCCTTCGTCATAGGGATATCCTTCCATCCCCTTTAACATTTTGGTGTCTCTTCTCTGAACCTTTTCTAATAACGCTATATCCTTTTTTAAGATACAGCGACTAGAATTGCACACAATATTCAAGGTGCAGTCGCAGCATGGAACGATACAGAGGCATTATAATATCCTTTGTTTTATTTTCCATTCCTTTTCTTATGATACCTAGCATTCTATTTGCTCTCTTGGCTGCTGCTGCACACTGGGCATAGGGTTTTAACATGTTATCAACAATGACGCCTAAATCTTTTTCCTGGGTGGTAGTTCCTAATGTGGAACCTTGAATTGTGTAACCATAGTTTGGGTTGTTCTTCCCTAGGTGCATAACTTTGCACTTGTCCACATTAAATTTCATCTGCCATTTTGATGCCTAGTCTTCCAATTTATCAAGATCCTCTTGCAAATGTCCACAATCCTCATGGGTTTTAACAACTTTAAATAGTTTTGTGTCATCTGCAAATTTGATAACCTCACTCGTTATTCCCTTTTAAGAACATAAGAACATAAGATATGCCATACTGGGTCAGACCAAGGTCCATCGAGCCCAGTATGGCAACAGTGGCCAAACTAGGTCATATGTACCTAGCAGTTTCCCCAAGAGACACAAGTTCCACAATGCTTGTACTGGGTCAAGCATTCTATTTGCTCTCTTGGCCGCCGCTGCACACTGGGCCGAGGGTTTTAACATGGTATCCACAATGACGCCTAAATCTTTTTCCTGGGTGGTGGTTCCTAATGTGGAACCTTGCATCGTGTAACCATAGTTTGGGTTGTTCTTCCCTAGGTGCATAACCTTGCACTTGTCCACATTAAATTTCATCTGCCATTTTGATGCCCAGTCTTCCAATTTATCAAGATCCTCTTGCAATTTTTCACAATCCTCTTCGGTTTTAACAACTTTAAATAGTTTTGTGTCATCTGCAAATTTGATAACCTCACTCGTAATTCCACTTCCAGGTCATTTATGAATATGTCAAAAAGCAGCGGACCCAGCACAGATCCCTGGGGTACACCACTATTCACCATTCTCCATTGGGAAAATTGGCCATTTAGCCCTACCCTCTGCTTTCTATCTTTTAACCAGTTCCTGATCCACAATAGTACACTGCCTCCTATCCCATGACTCTTTAGTTTTGCCAAAAGTCTCTGATGAGGGACCTTGTCAAAGGCTTTCTGAAAGTCCAGATACACAATATCAACCGACTCACCTTTGTCCACCTGTTTATTCACTCCTTCAAAAAAACATAACAGATTAGTAAGACAAGATCTTCCTTGTCTAAAGCCATGTTGGCTGTCTCCCATTAGGTTGTGACTATCTACATGCTGAGTGATTTTATTCTTTATGATGGTTTCTACCATTTTTCCCGGTACTGACGTCAGGCTCACCGGTCTGTAGTTTCCCGGATCACCCCTGGAACCCTTTTTAAACATTGGTGTTACATTGGCGATCCTCCAATCTTCAGGTATTAGAGATGATTTTAATGATAGTTCACAGATTACTGATAGCAGGTCTGCAATCTCATATTTCAGTTCTTTCAACACCCTTGGATGTATACCATCCGGCCCAGGTGATTTGCTACTCTTCAGTTTATCTAATAGTTGTAAGACATCTTCCCGATGTATCGATATTTCCTTCAATTCTTCCACACCTTTAAATACCACTTCCGTCATGGGTAACATCCCTACATCTTCCTCAGTAAAGACCGAAGCAAAGAATTCATTCAGTCTCTCCGCTATCGCCTTATCGCCTCTTAGTGCTCCTTTAACCCCTTTATCATCTAATGGACCAAGTGACTCTCTCACAGGTTTTTTGCTATGAATGTACTTGAAAAGGTCTTTATTTCGCGCTTTTGCTTCCGCAGCAAGCTTCTTCTCAAATTCTCTCTTTGCCTGCTTTATCAATGCCTTGCATTTGACTTGCCAGTGCTTGTGCTGTTTCCAGGTTTCGTCGTTTGGCTCTTTTTTCCATTTCCTGAAAGTTGCTTTTTTGGCAACAACAGCCTCTCTGACCTCACCTTTAAACCATGCTGGCAGTTTTTTGGACTTCCTTCCACTTTTCTTAAAGCGTGGAATACAGCTGGTCTGGGCTTCCAAGATAGTATTTTTCAACAACACCCAAGCTTGATGTACGTCTTTAACCTTTGCAACTGCTCCTTTTAGTTTTTTCTTAACTGTTTTCCTCATTTTATCATAGTCTCCCTTTCGAAAGTTAAAAGGTAGTACTGTGGATTTCCTTACTATCCCTCCTCCACTAATTAAATCAAAGGCGATCATGCTATGATCACTATTGCCAAGTGGCCCCAACACCCTTATCTCTTGCACTAGATCTGGTGTTCCACTAAGGACTAGGTCTAATATGGCTTCCCCTCTGGTCGGTTCATGAACCAGCTGCTCCAAGAAGCAGTCATTTATTTCATCCAGGAACTTTATCTCCCTAGCATGCCCTGACGTGACACTGACCCAGTCGATACCAGGGTAATTGAAATCACCCATTATTATTACTGCACTGTAACGTTTGTTAGCTTCCTTGATTTCTTTGAGCATTTCATCATCCATTTGGTCATTCTGGCCAGGCGCTCGATAGTACACCCCTACTGCCATTGCCTTCCCCCTTTTTTATGGAATTTCAATCCATACAGATTCTACAGCAGATTTTGTTTCCTGCAAAACTTTAATCCTTTCTGAGTCAATGCCCTCTCTAACATAGAGCGCAACCCCTCCACCAATTTGATCTGCTCTATCATTATGATATAGTTTGTACCCAGGTATCACAGTGTCCCACTGGTTGTCCTCCTTCCACCATGTCTCTGATATTCCAATCATATCTAACATTTCATTTAGTGCTATATATTCTAACTCTCCCATCTTATTGTTTAGACTTCTAGCTTTTGCATTTTAGAGAATGTATTTTGTTCATGTTAATTTGGCTATTGTTAGACATGGGTAAATTGGGATCTTTAAGCTCTGTCTGCTCCATACTTGAGGGCATTTGGGCTACTTTACTCTTTTGTGGAACCTCTCTGCTTTTGGTAGTATCCTTCAAGGATACATTCTTCCGAACCATCTACTCTTGGGCGACTGTCGGCTTTCCCCTAATATCTAGTTTAAAAGCTGCTCTATCTCCTTTTTAAAGGTTAATGCCAGCAGCCTGGTTCCATCCCGGTTAAGGTGAAGCCCATCCCTTCGGAAGAGCCCCTCCTTTCCCCAGAATGTTCCCTAGTTCCTAACAAATGCAAAACCCTCATCTCTGCACCATTGTCTCATCCACGCATTGAGACTCCGGAGCTCTGCCTGCCTTTTGGGTCCTGCGCGCGGAACAGGAAGCATTTCGGAGAATGCTACCCTGGAAGTTCTGGATTTCAACTTCCTACCTAAAAGCCTAAATTTTGCCTCCAGAACCTCCCTACCACATTTTCCTATGTCATTGGTACCGACATGAACCAAGACAGCAGACTCCTCCCCAGCACTATCTAAGACCTTATCTAGTTGGCGCGTGAGGTCCGCTACCTTCGCACCAGGCAGGCATGTTACCAGGCGATCCTCACGTCCACCAGCCACCCAGCTATCTACATGCCTAATGATCAAATCACCAACTATAACGGCTGTCATAACCCTTCCCTCATGGGCACATGGCCCTGGAGAAACTTCCTCGGTGCGAGAGGGTTTTACATCACCTGGAGGACAGGTCCTAGTTACAGGATCACTTCCTGCCGCACCGGGGTGATGCTCTCCTGTCACGTGACCTCTCTCCTCCATGGCAACAGGGGTGCTGCCAGACTGGAGGTGGGACTTCAGGACTATATCCCTGTAGGTCTCGTCTATGTACCTCTCTGTCTGTCTTATGTTTTCCAAGTCTGCTACTTTAGCCTCTAGAGAACGGACTTGTTCCCTGAGAGCAAAGAGCTCCTTGCACCTAGTGCACACGTAAGACCTCTCACCAACTGGGAGAAAATCATACATGTGACACTCAATGCAAAAGACTGGAAAGCCCCCATCCCGCTGCTGGACTGCTGTCTGCATCTTAGTTTTAAGTTTGTGTCTAGATCTTTAAGTTCTTACTTACTAGGGGTTGCTATGGGTATTTATACCAATAAAACTGTACCTAATACGTTTAATATACCTTGTTCACCTGAAGCTAAATTAATCTCAGGTCCTTAGTGTATGACTGATTTGGGTAATGAGCTTCACCTGAAAGCACCTCCTGTCCTTTAAGATGTGTAAGTACCTATAAAGCTATGATTATCCCAGGGGAGAGTGGGAGTGGGGAGGGAGGGAGGGAAATAACACCTATTAAAAGAGGGCTGCTACACAGTACCCTGTCTTGTGTTGCTGAGGTAAGCTAAATTCTGATTTGATTTAAATTATAGCTCTTAGCTGCTGCTGATAGGCTCTAACTTCTTATGAAATTTAAACTACAAGCTCTCTGCTGGATTCTAATTTTAACCAGAAAGCTCTCTTCTGTGTGTTAAATTTAAACTAACAGTACTTTGCTGTTACTTGGCCCTGAGTGTCTATTAAATTTAAACTACAAGCTCTCTGCTAGGTATGAAATATAACCAGAAAGTTCTCCTCTGGGTTTTTAAATTCAAACTTTAATTGCTGCTACTAGGCCCTAACTGATACAACAAAAAAACAGTGGGTTCACAGATTAAGTAGCTTTAATACAAAGAATTCTTTTTAGAAAATTACCAGAAGTATATACTCACAGTTGCAGATTTCTCTCCAGAAGAAACAGCCCCCCTTTCTAGTCCTTTTCCTGGTCATTTATGAATATGAATATGAATATGTCAAAAAGCAGTGGACCCAGCACAGATCCCTGGGGTACACCACTATTCCCCTTTCTCCATTGGGAAAACAGGTCATTTAGCCCTACCCTCTGCTTTCTATCTTTTAACCAGTTCCTGATCCACAATAGTACAGTGCCTCCTATCCCATGACTCTTTAGTTTTGCCAAAGGTCTCTGATGAGGGACCTTGTTAAAGGCTTTCTGAAAGTCCAAATATACTACATCAACTGTCTCATCTTTGTCTACCTGTTTATTCACACCTTAAAAAAAACAGATTAGTAAAACAAGACTTCTTCCTTGTCTAAAGCCATGTTGTCTTCTCCCATTAGGCCATGACTATCTATATAATGAGTAATTTTGTTCTTTATGATGGTTTCTACCATTTTTCGCGGTACTGACGTCAGGCTCACCGGACCCTTTTTAAAAATTGGTGTTACATTGGCAATCCTCCAATCTTCAGGTATTACAGATAATTTTAATGATAGTTCACAGATTACTAATACCAGATCTGCAATCTCATATTTCAGTTCTTTCAACACCCTTGGATGTATACCATCCGGTCCAGGTGATTTGCTATTCTTCAGTTTATCAAATAGTTTTAATATGTCTTCCCGGTGTAGCGATATTTCTTTCAATTCTTCTGCAGTATCACCCTTAAATACCACTTCAGTTATAGGTAACATCACTACATCTTCCTCAGTAAAGACCAAAGCAAAGAATTAATTCAGTCTCTCCGCTATAGCCTTGTCCCCCTCTTACTGCCCCTTTTACACCTCTATCATCTAATGGACCAACTGACTCTCTCACAGGCTTTTTGCTACGAATGTACTTGAAAAAGTCTTTATTATGCATTTTTGCTTCCCCAGCAAGTTTCTTCTCAAATTCTCTCTTTGCCTGCCTTTTCAGTGCCTTGCATTTAACTTGCCAGTGTTTGTGCTGTTTCCAGTTTTCGTCATTTGGCTCTTTTTTCCATTTCCTGAAAGATACTTTTTTGGCATTAAATTTTGGCTGCCAAATTCTTGACCATTCTTCACCTTCCAACATATCTACTCTGTTGCAGATTTTGGTACCATCCGCAAAGAGGCATATGTTTCCTGACAGACCTTCCACAAGATCACTTGCAAAATATTTAAAAAACAGGACTAAGGACATATCCTTGTAGCATGCCTCTGGTAACATCCCTATCTTCAGACTGAATTCCATTTACTACTACACTCTGTCACTTCCCCCTCAACAGTTTCTTACCTGATCAGTCACTTTAGGGTTCATCCCAAGAGCACTCAGTTTATTTATAAGAAACGGTGCCAAAAGCCTTGCATAAATCTAAGTATACCACATCTAGCACTCTCTTCCTGATTCGATTGTCTGGTCACTCAGTCAAAGAAATCAATCAAATTAATTTGATATTAGCTACCTCTAGTAAAGCTATGTTGTCTCAAATGCTGTAATCTCTTGGATTCCAGAAACTGCACTATCTTCTACTTCAGCAGCATTTCAATTAATTTATTAACCATAGAGGTCAGACTCCCCACCGGTCTATAGTTACCAATTTATTCCTTACTTCCACTTTTGTGGTCAAGAACCACATTGGCCCATCTCCAGTCCTTCAGGATCATTCACGACTCTAAAGAAGCATTAAAAAGATCAGCCAGAGGAACTACTAGTACTTCTCTAAGTTCCTTCACTATCCTCAGATGAATTCTGTCTCGCCCCATCACTTTGTCCACTTTTAGTTTAGCTAGCACCTCACAAACATAGTTTCTGAGAATAGTTTGAGTTCTATTTTTTTTCCATTCCTATTTGTGTTTTTTTTCTGAGTTCCATTACCAGACCTTCATCTGTGAACATAGAATTGAAATATTTGTTAAGCAATTCCACTTTATCCTTATCAGCCTCTTTGTATTCCTTCTTTTCATTCTTGAGCCCACAATGCCACCTTTGCACGTCCTCCTGTCACTAACAACCATTAATAAAAGTCTTGTCTCCATTTATTACTGTTACTAGCTATTTTTTCTTCTATTAGCATCTTTGCCTTCCTGACTACTTTTTCAGCTTCCCTTAGTGTCTCCAGATATTGGTGTTTGTCTTTCTCTTTCTGCAATCTCTTATATGAAGGCTAACCTTTTTTCCTTACCTGTTCAACTACTTCTTTTGAAAACCATAGTGGCCTCCTTTTCCCTTTTTCTTATTTACTTTACAAAAAGTTTTTTTGACTTTAGAATATCACCTCTCAGTTTTGCTTACTGTTGTTCTACTTCCCCCAGATCTTCCCATCCAGCTAACAACTCCTGGAGGTATCCCCCCATTTTTGCAAAGTTAATTTTCCTGCAGACTAGGACCCTCACTTTTGAATGAGAAAAGCTCACACTGCTGCTGCATAGGCTGTATGTGTGTGTGTGTGGTTCCTCAATATGTACCCATTCCATAAACCAAAAAAACACGAAAACTTTATTTGGCTAATACATCATTCTCAAAATGAGTAAATGTAACATTTTTTTCCAAGCTAACTAGGTTCCACATTAAGCAATTGATTACAGCAGGTATCTACTGAGGTATTCCTGAGCTTGGGAAAGAAGACATTATGCTAGAGTTTTAGAGGCATGTCCACACTGCAGAAATGGAATATAAAATGCAATTTTAACTGCATGTGGTCCGGAAGCTATATTGCATTCCTGGGCAACTTTAAGGGATTTATTTATTTTATTTATTTATTTACATTCTCTTATATACCATGCTATTCTGCATCAGTGCGGTTTACATTGAACAAACTGAAATTACATTGAACAGGGCATTATAACTTGGAGATAACTATTTTACAGGGAACATGGGCTATGGAGGGTTAAGTGGCTTGCCCAAGACCACAAGGAGCACCTGTGGGACTAGAAACCCCAGTCCTTCCGGCCCAAGGTTGCTGTCCTCTAGTGGGATTTGAACCCCCGACCTTCCGGCCTGAAGTAACATTAAAAGGCCATGTGCATCATTAGCAGAGGTTTATACACAAAACTGGCTTGTTATAAAATAACCTTGACTACATGTGGGTAAAATTATGTGCGCAAGTTATTTCATGCATACTTTTACTTGTGACTAGCAGAGGCATTCCTGGAGGTGGATATGGAGTTGGGCCAGGGTTTGGAATTACGAGGGGGTGCCCAAAAAACAACAGGAATTACATTGCCGTGGGCGAAGCTTGTGTAGTACGCACTTCTGCCGCTAGGCGTGTATAGTGCAACTCATTGTCAGTTCAGTGCCGCCTGTGTTGTCGACCTGGCTTCTTCTGTTCATCTGCAGTGATTGTTTTTGCTAGTGCTGTTTTGTTCTTGTTTCTTTTTTTATGATGACAAGTTTAAGTGAACAACGTGCAGCTGTGAAATTTTGTTTTCTACTCGGTAAAAATGCTGCTGAAACTGTTTTAATGTTGAAAACAGCTTATCAAGATGACGCTATGGGAAAAAGTCAAGTGTACCAGTGGTTTGCTCGGTTTAAAAGTGGCGACATGTCGATTGATGACAAACCTCGTTCTGGGCGTCCATCAACTGCCCGAATCGACGAAAATATTGAAAAAATTAGAGAGCTTGTGCGTCGACAGACAATTGATCAACTGTCAGAGATTAGTGGGTTATCTTGGAGCTCGGTTCAGCGAATTTTAATGGAAGATTTGGGAATGAAAAGGGTTGCTGCCAAGTTTGTTCCTCGGGTTCTGACTGACAATCAAAAGGAACATCGAGTTGAAACATGTCGTGTTTTGAAACAACAGCTTGAAACTGATCCAGATTTTCTGTCAAAGGTCATTACAGGTGGTGAGTCATGGTGCTATGGTTACGACCCAGAAGCAAAGCAACAGTCAAGCCAATGGAAGACGTCATCGTCACCCCGTCCAAAAAAATGTCGTCAAGTCAAATCAAACATCAAAACAATGCTGATTTGCTTTTTTGATGCCAAGGGGGTAGTTCATTCAGAGTTTGTTCCCCCAGGTCAGACCGTCAATCAAACCTTTTATTTGGAAGTTTTAAGAAGATTGCGCAACAGTGTTCATCAAAAAAGACCCGATTTGTGGCAGACAGGAGACTGGTTCTTCCACCACGACAACGCACCTGCACACACAGCCATCTCTGTTAGACAGTTTTTGGCTAAAAATGGCATGGTTCCGCTGCCCCACGCACCTTACTCGCCTGACCTGGCTCCGTGCGACTTTTTCTTATTTCCACACATGAAAAGGGGCATGAAAGGACACCGATTTGACAACATTGAAGAAGTCAAGAAAAAAACGAGGGAGGAGCTGTCAGCCGTTTCTAAAGATGACTACAAAAAATGTTTTGAACAGTGGAAGCACCGGTGGGACAAATGTATCAGTTGTAATGGAGAGTATTTTGAAGGGGATAAGGTTGCTTTGTAAAGAATTTGAAATAAATAGCTTTTCAAAAATAATTCCTGTTTTTTTTTTTGGGTACCCCCTCGTATATGCATGTTTTAGGATTTTCAAAAGTATGCAAATAAAGTTTCTCAAAATTTATTGCAAACTGAATTTATGCACATATTGTCTCTTTGAAGATTATGGGCCCGATGCAGAGATACTGGTTGCGGGGCAGAGCCGGCGGGGGGCAGAAGGGGGTGGGATCTGGGTGGAGCGGGGGTGGTCCGAGCCAGCAGGATGTACAGGGCCGATTCCATTGTCAACTCTGTACATCCTGCAGGGTCATGGGGGATGGCCTGTTTATTCCGCCTTGGAGGTGGAATAAGAACAGATACCCCCTAATCCCACCTACCAGCCCCCCTTGGGGTCAGCTCAGGATGCATGTGGGCAGGGCCGGCCCGTCCATTGAGCAAGAATGTTTTTTGCACAGGGCCCCGCGTTTCAGGGGGCCCGCGCAAAGAACATTCTGCTTTTTTCAAAATTAAATTAAAAAAAAAAAAATGCTGGCTGCTACCGCTGCCGCCGCGGCAGAATGGACTGTCCCACGGGGCCCCCTCTGCCCGGCTGAATCCCTCCCTACTTGAGCCGATGGGGAAGGGTTAGGACTTGTAATGGGCTATGGGGGGGGGGCTAGGACTGGAAATGGGCTGGGGGGTTAAGACTGGAGGTGGGCTGATGGGGTTAGGACTGGTAATGGGCTGTGGGCTGTTGGGGGGGGTTAGACTGGTAATGGGCTATGGGGGGGTTAAGACTGGTAATAGGCTGTGGGTTGATGGGGGCTGTCTGGTAATGGGCTATGGGGGGGTTAGGACTGATAATGGGCTATGGGGGGGCTAGGACAGGAAATGGGCTGATGGGGAGGGGTTAGGACTTGAGGTGGGCTGATGGGGTTAGGACTGGTAATAGGCTGTGGGCTGATGGGGGAGGGGGGTTAGGACTGGCAATGGGCTATGGGGGGCTGACTGGAAATGGGTTGATGGGGTTAGGACTGGAAGTGGGCTGATGGGGGGTTCGGACTGGTAATGGGTTATAGGGGGGGCTTAAACTGAAAATGGGATGATAGGGGGCTAGGACTGGAAGTGGATTGATGGGGGGGCTAGGACTGGTATTGGGTTGGGAGGTTGCTAGGACTGGAAATGGGCTGATGGGTGGCTAGGACTGGAAATGGGCTGATGCAGGGACTAGAAGGGAATGGATGCTGGGTGAGGCTGGAACTAGAAGGGAGCTGATGTTGGGGGAGGATTAGAATGGGATGGGGCTGGAAGAGTAAAATGGAGAAGGGAAAAATATTTTGTGTGATAAAAAATCTACAATTGGCCGGGTATTGGGAGAGTAAGTAGGGATTGAGGATGGAGGGGTAAAATTTGAGTGGATGAAATAGGAATGAGGAAAGAGCAAAAGGAGAAAGATTAGTATGTTAAAGCAGATGTAGAGAGAGAATGGAAAAAAACTAGAAGAGAGAAGAAAGGACAAATGGACAGCAGACGATGGAGAGTTAGCAGAAGACACGAAGAAACCAGAAGAAAGTGGCTGGAGCAATTGCAGCTGAAAAAAAATGCACAAAAGGTAGAAAAATATCTCTTTATTTTGAATTTATTAATAGGAATATGTCAGCTCTGGTAAATGTGCATTATTACCGTCTGCACTTTGTTTAGTACAAGAGCAAATTAATGTATAGTTTTATTTCTACAGTGTTGTACATTCCAAGTTTGGCTTTTGGGATTCCCAGTTTAATTATTGTCTTCCTGTTTCTAAATTGTGATTACTTGTTTGGTGATGGTCTATGTTCTGCATGTGTAACTGAGCTGAGGTGTTCTGTTTATATAATTCCTATTTGACATTGCTACTTGTTCTCTTTCCCCAGTAGGTCATGTATTGTTGTTCTCTGAAATGTATTGGTTTAATATTTGCAGTGTTGCCTTTTGATTGGTAGAGTATGGTGCTTTGTGAGTCCTGGTAGTGCTGTTAGGATACGGTGGGTTTGCTATGGGTTCTAAATGTGCAGTGTTTGTAGTAGCTCCTAATGTGTCTGGCAGTTGGCACTGGATTATAGTAATGTAGAAATCTTTTAGTCTTTCTTTATCCATACACGCATTAAGAGGCACGTTTACTAAAAGTTAGTATATGGTAACATTATGCAAATATTTATGCAAATGAGGCCCCTTATGCAAATGAGGCCCCGCACCGAGTCTCCGCACATGGCCCCGCACCCCCCTTGGGCCGCCCCTGCATGTGGGTCCCCATCACCCAATCAAGGCACTGGCAGGGATTCGGGGTCCCAGGGTGCGCTGTACATGTATTTGGGCCTGATTCTCTGTGCCACAGGATCATTTTGTTCCTGTGGCACAGAATCGGTTCCAAATGGGCCCGTCTTGCTCGGAGCCATCCAGATGGCCCGGACATGCCCCTTCGTGAATCGGGCTCCATGTAGCTTATATGCATATAATTGCTGCACGCTAAATGGCTTGTTACAAAATAACTTTCACTATATCTAACTGAGGACTCATTGACCATACAGTAGGTTATTTGGCCATTTTAGTTTTCAAGAGAGGACCACATCGTTTATGCAAAATGGGGTACAGCATATATTTGTGAAGTGTTTTCTTGTTGTTGTTGTTTGTTTCACCATCTGCTTGGTGTCTATCTTTGCTTCTGTATTCTAGCAAATTTCAGTATGAGATTAATTAGTAGCTCTGGGTAGGAGTCAGGCCATTGGGAGACCTCCAGTGTCCAACTATTTTCATTTGTGTAAATGTAGTAGCGTGAGAGAAACAGTGCAATTAATGGAACAGAGCTTCTAGCATACTGGTGTAAAATGGTAATGAGCCTTGGAAAGGTGGAAAGTGAATATTCTTGGCATAGAGTTTTGCTTACACATGTATCCAGGTCATTTTGCAAACCTGGGCATCCAGCTTCTCTTAATCACTCTCAGGGAGCAGGTATAGATATAGACATGGGCAATTTCCATCTTCCACATGCTTCCCTTATATGAAATGAGGGATGCACTCGTAACTTTTTGTTTCACCCAAACCATGCCTTCAACATGCCCCCATGTACCTTGGATGTGATTGGGGCAAATGCATAAATTCAGGCCTGTTTGGATATGCATGTTTAGGTAGCGGTACATGCATAATGCAAAACTGTGAATAAGGCTTCTAAAATAACCCCCTTTATGAATTTAGGATTTTCTGATCTATACATTTTCTTTAAAAATGATATGAAATATATATCATGCATATTTTAGGTGCTTTTTCTAAGTCTGATTCTTAATCCAAAATGTCTTTCAGCAACAGTAAAAAAAAAAAAAAAGGATCAAACAACACAAAAGCTATATGTTGGCATGGAAATCCCGAAAGAGATGAAGGGTACTTTGTTACACTATTCTCTTTATAGACATAGAAAGAAAATATTTTTTTCAGCCATAGTAAATTCATATATAGCTCTTGGGGCCACATGAACCCCAGAGAGGAGTGGCAGAGATAGCCTGTACTGCTCAGGCTGTTGAGGCTGGCAGTTACCAATGTGATTGACTGTCCTGACAGATGTGCTGCTGCAAGAAGTAACTTGATCACCCAGACCAGTCTGCTCTCAGTCCCCTTCAATTCACACTTTGGAAACAGATTTATTACAAACAAGGAGGGTGATTGGGTTTGGTTGTTGTTGAGATAAATTTATAAAAAAAATAGCTGGATAATGATATTTGACAAAAAGAGGAGGAGACCATGGGATAATGATTTCTTCCATGGCAGTCGTATTATTATGGAGTGTTTAAAGCCCAGACTGAAAATGAGCTTAATGTTGTTTAGGGAATTTATAAAATGTGCACTGAAGCTTGCTTACACCTACTGTTCTGGTCCGGGAGAGAGTTGTGAAAAAATAGTAGTGCCATTTAATGCTCTGTATATGTGAAAGGAGACAGATGGAATGGTTTAAATGTCTAGTGAAAGGATGGAACATGGGTTTGATACAGTCAAAGCTTGCTTTATGGTGCTTTATTTTTATTTTCTCTATTTCCTCATCAGTGCCCACCACCTGGTGGATGGTGTGACCTCATTAGGCTGGAAAGCTGTTTTCCAAAGACAAGAGCAGGCAGAAGTGCCTCCAGCTCTGTGCTGAAATAAGTTTCAACTAATTTCCCAGTGTCACTTCCTGAGAATTACTTTTCACCCAAATAGTTTGCTATATATGTGTGCACGGAAGAGTTCAGGCTTGCCAATCTGAACTCCAGTGTAACCTGATATGATCTATCAACAGCTTGGAGGATGAGTGGATATGTTATCAGTGACTCATACTTCCGATATCTGCTTCCCAGCTATGCTGGCTGCATACTCCCTAGTCCAGAATGAACATAGAGAATGGGCTCGTTTCAATGGGGGATTGAGAAAGGAGCACCATGCTGTACATGGCTACAACAAATAACAATGATGGAATAAATCAGGTGCATTTTATTGTCTACTGTGCCTATGCTATCATATCTACAGTATATTTATATATCTACTTAGTTATGTTTATATGGATCATACCTATTGATTTTCTTTACTGTGACATGGAGTCCAGTTCATAAAGCGGCACATTCGGGCCGTTTGGACAGCCCTGGGCAAGACGAGCCCATTAGGACCCGATTCTGTACCATGGGAACAAAACGTTCCTGTGGCACACAGAATCAGGCCCAAGGATGGCCCAGTGTGCCCCTGCCTACCTGCGAGGGCACCCTCTCCGCAAGTGCCCTTGGCTCACACAGCTTAGGCCCCTCTCTTCCCTGCCACCTGACTCACGGCTAGCTAGCCAGGGACTGGATCGGGAAGTGGGACCCCCCCCCCACTCAACTCCGGTCCCAGACCCCGGGGAGATCCCCAGGCCTGATTACCCCACCGGTGCTGATTATTCCACCTTTGAGGTAGAATAGTCAGTATGTCCCCCATGACCTGGCAGGATGTACAGGGCGTGATCTGAATCGGCCCTATATGTCCTGCTGGCTCGGCCCACCCCTGCTCTGCCCAGATCCTACCCCCTCCTGCCCCCTACCGGCTCTAGCTGTGCGAGGAGAGCAGGAGGGGGAATAGGGTTTGGATGGCTTGCATTGCATGTCTGCAAGTCCCACCGGGATGTACAGCCCCACAACCTGCGATTCCGAATCGGGCCCATAGTCTATCCATCTGGTTAATAAGCTATGGAGATGATATTAGAAAGGTTAGGCACCTTTTCCAAATGTAAGAGGTGATTTATATATGCAATTTGCATACATGCATATGTAGCGATTTTAGAAAATGCACTATTTCTATGGATGTGCGTGCAGCATGCACAGATTTGAAGGAAATGCATTGTGGGCATAGTTTGCGTAAATCTTCAAAGTAAATATATATTCCATATTTTAGAACAGTAATAGATGCATCCCTGGAAAAGTTTCAGCACCACCATTTCCCTCTGCTTCGTGTCACGCATAACTGTCATATAACTTTTCTTTGAACCTGTGTTTTCAAGTAGAGCTTGAAGGGGGAATTGGCTAAAAACCACTGTGAAATTGAAAGTTTACATTTTGGGAGCTTGGCTCCTTAATTGGATCCTTTTGGACATCCAAGGCCTGATATGTAAAAGCCCTTATCTGAATAACCACAGTGGTTATCTGGACAAGGGTGCTGCGTGAAAGTTTTGGATAGTGCCACTGAATATCTCCATAGACCACCTCGGTACTATCCAGTTAGTGCCAGGATGGTCTGGGGGCGAAAAGCCAAGCCTTTCTGGATAGCCCTGGCTGGCACAAATTTCCTGATAGTGGCTAAAAATCATCGCTATCTGGATAAGGTCGGCAGTCATCTGGATAGTAGCTGTACAATCTGGAAATTCAGTGGCAGCCATTATCTGAATACTGCCGCTTAATATCTAATGGTATTTAAATGCCATAGCTGACTACCATGATGTTTAAATATCATCCACTTTGAATACTGGATGGGCAGTTTATCATAATCCACAACATTCATATGTGAGTGGTATCACTTACACATGTAGGTAGCAAAATTGCCACTTGTAAGTAGAAATAGCGCTACTTAGACATGCAAAGCCCTAAGTGATGCTACTCTGTTTTTGAATGTGTTCTTCTATAAAATGGTTTCTTCTGCTGTGTATGCCACCAAATGCACATAGAGCCCAATATTTAAAAGCACTTATCTGGACAGCAGCGCTTGTTATTCAGATAAGTTCGGCTGGATAATTTTATCTGGTGATTTTGAGCAGCACTATCTGGCTAGTGCATCCAAAAATCACTGCCTGCCCTGGCACTGTCTATATGGCACCAGGCAAAGCATGGGTGGTCCCAGCAATTATTTGCATAGCAGTAATATTCAGCCTTTATCTAGATAAGCTACCCAGATAAGATAGGACACCAAAGAGGCCATCCTAAGTTATCCAGATAGTTATTTGGATAGCGGACTGAATATTGCCATTATCAAAATATTTGCCAGCATTTACCATGCTATAAATAGTCAACACTGCCTGCTATCCAGATAATGGCACTGAATATACATATTTTATTTAACTACTGTAGCAGGCGTTTAAAAAAAATATGTCAACTGCAGCAGCTGAATATAGACCCAACACCTTTTTTTTCATAGCACCATTGGGCTAATTTCTATATAGGCTGTGCAGAGATTTAATTGTTTTACTTATCATGTGAAAGGATGCTTAGGTACATGCATTGGGTGGTTTTCTGCAAGTGTGGATGTAAGTCCCATCATGTCTGTGTTCAGTTGAGGTGTGCATGGGGGAGAAGTCTGAATGGAGCATAAATCTACATGCGGAAGTTATAGAATAGTATGACTTACATACATCACTGCATCAATCTAGAGCAGGTGTAACTGTTGCGACTAGACTCATGCACATTCATATGCCCCTATTTCATAAATTAAAGCCCACACATGGCTTTACTTTATAGACTAGCCCTAAATATGCATGCAGCAATGCGCTTTGCCTGAACGCATGTATTTTATAGAAAGCTCCATGTTCAGCGCGCCTTTTATAAAATAGTATCACAGTTCTGCATATATGAATCTAAATGTCCATTTTCAAATATTGATTCCATAGATAAAATTAGGATATCCCTGTGCCATCTTCTTTGTATGATTATGAGTTTAACTTATCCTCCCACCAGCCTCTCATGGCGCTAAGCACTGATTATATATTCTTTCATAGTCTCTCTTGAAATATTGATATAGAAGCAGGCCTCTCCAGTGTATTTCAAGTACCCTTTAAAAATGCAGAGGTTCTCACTACATGCAGTGATATGATCGGTTTTAAAAGTCGCTATTTCTTGTAAAGATATTGACATCCTCTACATCCTCGCCCACATCATTTCATAAATCTGTTATCTGTTACTGGCTCCTGGCTCCAGAAAATAAAAGCCTTATCCTGCCAAAGTCCCTTCTATTCACTTTTCACCTCACACATCCTCTAGGCATGGAATTGGGCTGTACATTTCAACAACATTCAATAAACATTACAAACATTATATAATGTTCTTCAATGGTTTGTGCCAAACTTTCATTAAAATGATTTACTTTTGCATAATAGTGTATTTGGGCAGTTTATCAAAATCCACAACATTCATATGTGAGTGCTATCACACATGTCCAGGTAAGTGCTTTTAAATATTGGGCTCTATGTGCATTTGGTGGCATACACAGCAGAAGAAACCATTTTATAGAAGAACACATTCAAAAACAGAGTAGCATCACTTACGGCTTTGCATGTCTATGTAGCACTATTTCTACTTATGAGTGGCAATTTTGCTACCTACATGTGTAAGTGATACCACTCACATATGAATGTTGTGGATTTTGATAAACTGCCCAATTACACTATTATGCAAAAATAAATCATTTTAATAAAAGTTTTGATAAGGATCCTGATTTCAAAAGATTCTCTTCCATCAGTGCCTCTAGCAATAGCCTTTGGAAAACCTCATCTGTATCAGTGCAAAAGATTTGGAATCTAATAAGCTAAAACAAGCAATCATATATGAGGTATCAAAGTTTCCTTCCCATGCTGCAATGTATTTTTTCTTGTACAAACCATTTGGTGGCCATATAACATTATTTCAATTACTGCAATGTATGCATTCTGCACCATGCAGTGTTGGGCATCATAAAGAACAAAATTACACAGCATGTAGATAGTCATGGCCTAATGGGAGACAGCCAACATGGCTTTAGACAAGGAAGATCTTGTCTTACTAATCTGATCTGTTTTTTTGAAGGTGTGCATAAACAGGTAGACAAAGGTGAGTCGGTTGATATAGTGTATCTGGACTTTCAGAAAGCTTTTGACAAGGTCCCCCATCAGAGACTTTTGGCGAAGCTAAAAAGTCATGGGATAGGAGGCAGTGTACTATTGTGGATCGGGAACTGGTTAAAAGATAGAAAGCAGAGGGTAGGGCTAAATGGCCAATATTCCCAATGGAAAAAGGTGAATAGTGGAGTACCCCAGGGATCTGTACTGGGTCCGCTGCTTTTTGACATATTCATAAATGACCTGGAAAAGGGAATAACTAGTGAGGTAATCAAATTTGCAGATGACACAAAACTGTTTAAAGTTGTTAAAACCCAAGAGGATTGTGGAAAACTGCAGGAGGATCTGGATAAATTGGAAGACTGGGCATCCAAATGGCAGATGAAATTTAATGTGGACAAGTGCAAAGTTATGCACCTAGGAAAGAACAACCCACACTATAGTTACAAGATGCAAGGCTCCACATTAGAAACCACCACCCAGGAAAAAGATTTAGGAGTCATCGTGGATAACATGTTAAAACCCTCCGCCCAGTGTGCAGCGGCGGCCAAGAAAGCAAATAGAATGCTAGGTATCATAAGGAAAGGGATGGAGAATAAAACAAAGGATATTATAATGCCTCTGTATCGCTCCATGGTACGACCGCACCTTGAATATTGTGTGCAATTCTGGTCACCGTATCTTAAAAAGGACATAGAGTTATTAGAAAAAGTACAGAGAAGAGCCACCAAATTGGTGAAGGGGATGGAAGGCTACTCCTATGAAGAGAGGCTAAAAAGGTTAGGGCTCTTTAACCTAGAAAAGAGGCGGCTGAGGGGAGATATGATAGAGGTGTATAAATTAATGAATGGAGTGGAACGGATAAACGTGGATAAATTGTTTACGCTATCAGAATATAGAAGGACTAGGGGGCATGTAATGAAGCTACAGGGTAAACTATTTAAGACAAATAGGAGAAAATATTTCTTCTCTCAACGTGTAATCAAACTCTGGAATCTGTTACCGGAGGATGTAGTAAGGGCTGTTAGTATAGCTGGGTTTAAAAAAGGTTTGGACAAGTTCCTGGAGGAAAGGTCCATAAACCACTATTAAAAAGGGACCCAGGATATCAATGCTTGGCCTAGTACAAGCACTGCAGAACCTGTGTCTTTTGGGGAAACTGCTAGGTACGTATGACCTAGATTGGCCACTGTTGGAAACAGGATACTGGGCTTGATGGACCTCGGTCTGACCCAGTATGGCATTTCTTAATCTAAGCTCATCTGATTTTTCAACTGTATCTTTAAAATAGAAATTTATTTAATAAATGAAAAAAAAATGTTATTCACTGATGTTTCAGTCCCCAAGATGTGTTTTCGTCAGAGGATCAGGCAGATTGGCAGGCTAGTGAATGAACCTATATGATGTGCCTGGAGCCCTGATCCCGACCTCCTTCCTTCTCACATTATCAGTGTTCCAGGTCGCACGTTAGTTATTTTTGGATTTTATTTTGAGCATTAAATATTTTTCTTGTAATTATTATTTGTCTGATTATTCTTCAGTACAAATATTGTCCCTACAAAAACGATTCCAAGTGAACTGGTCCTCTTTCACCATGCATCCTTTTGAAATTATTGTAGTTAATATTTCTTAAAACAGGAATTTGTGGATGTTTCTTTTTTTCATCCTGTCTTGTATGTAGTGAGATTTCTTCCATGCAGTTGTTAAATCATACACAGTGGGGGTCATTCAGAACCACGAATAGCGGGGATGGCTATCCCGACATTACAACCGGCTTCAGCCCCCTACTAACTTCCCTGCCGGTTGTAATGTCGACCCTGTACATCCAGGGCCGGCAAAATGGCCGGGGAAATTATTCCACCTCTGAGATGGAATAACTCCCCTGGATGTTTTGGTTTTTTTTACATTCGGGGTGCAGAAGGGGCTGGGGGGCCAAGGGACATTCCCCGCAGCCCGACCCTGGCCTTCGAAGGCAGGATCAGAGGTCAGGCTGTGGAGAATTTGCAGTTTTGGTTGGTGGCTAGCATTGCGGCTTTTAAATGCCCTGACTGAGTTAGTCGGGTGCAGTCCTGCACGTGCAGGCCGGACAGAATCGCTGTCCCAGCCTGCACGTGCAGGACTGCTTGCGATTCTGATCCCGCTGGACTGGACGTTCCCCGCGGGATCAGAAATGCAATGCCCTGGGGGGGCGGAGCCTGATGTCCAGCGGGTTAGACGCTTTGCGCTGAAGCTCCCGAGGGGCCTACTCAGAATCCTGACTTAATACCTACATTAACTTAATATTTTGCTCCGAACTTACCGGGGTGCCTCGGGGGAGATGGCGGCCCATAAACCAGCGCGCTTAGACTTCGGATCTCCCTCTTCTTCACACGGAAAACGTTCCAAGACTGAGCTGCCTTCCCCACAAAAGATGGTGCCATTTCGGGATAACCCCGAAATGCAACAGGAGATCTTGGAGGAAATACGGGGTGTGAAGGAACTGGTGCAGTCCAACGGAGAAGCGCTCCGAGCCATGAGAGCAGATTTTGGTGTACTTCAGGATCGTTTTGAAGGTCTTTTATTACGGCAGGACAATATGGCGGGGGTCCTCGACTCGCACGTGGTGCGCTTGGTGAAACTGGATGAGGCTGAGCGTCAGATACAGAATCTACAGAAGGAGTTGGAGGATAGCAATAATCGAGCCCGTCGCAACAATGTAAGGCTCATTGGTGTACCGGAGGGCGCGGAAGCAGGAGATATGAGAGAATTCCTGGTCAACACTCTTCCCTCCTTGCTGAAGATTACTTTTCACAGAGATCTGGAAATTGACCGAGCACATCGTGTTCCTACCAGCATGGCGCTCAATCGGACGACCCCCCGGCCCATCATTTTTCGTCTACTGAGATATCAGCAAGTTGAGCAAATTCTAAATGCTGCCCGGGCGAACCGTCATTTGGAGTTTGAAAATCATAAAGTCTCCTTCTTCCCTGACTTGGCTAAGCCCACAGCTGACCGTCGGAAGAGACTCCTTGCTTTTCGACCTAGACTTCAACAATTACAGGCTCGCTTCGGCATCTTATATCCAGCGAAGCTCAGAGTGACTCTCCATAACCAAACTCGTACCTTCGAAGATCCTGATCTGCTAGCAACATTTCTAGCTTCTAAAGAAGCAGACCAGATGCGCTAATCCAACAGCTTGGATGGAATCCGCTGGAACTGTCCGCCATTTTGAATGGCCCGATGTGGTGATCGCTGCCTGAAACGGAGACTGCCTGGACTTTTCTTTCTCTTTATATATACCTTGTTGGTCTCCTTTCTTTCCACGATGAGATCCTTGGTTAGTCTCGGAGCTTGTATAGCATTGTAGGATTTATGTTTCAATTCAGGCCTTCTCTGGGGTTTCTCCCCGCAGACATCAGGCCGCCAGTAATTTCTGGGGTTTTGCTTCTTCTCTAAGGCACTCCGGTGCTTATTTTGTTATAAGGGGCGCTTCATGGTTTTCCTTAGTTTAATTCCTATCATGTTGTTTCTGCAGTCATTTACTGGTACTATAAGCGACATTGTGTACCTCTGTGTGCTATTATGTTTCTTTTTCAGATTGTTTAACTATTTGGCATGGCTTCATGTACGTTATCATTACTGACTGTAAAAGGCATCAATAGTCCATTCCAAAGAAGGACAATCCCTAGCTCTCTTAATCATGATTATTCTGAGTTAGTGTTTTTTCAGGAGGCCCATTTACTGGGCATAGCTATTTCCTATCTCCTTCATTACGACATACTGGAAATTGGATTCCATCTGAACCTCAATGATTGGTGGAATTATGTCCATTTTACTGTAATTATGAGCAACTACCTCGTATGTCAATCTCTTCCACTCAAGCCCTTCACTGCTTGTTTAAAAGGAAGGTGTTCCATGATTATGTTCTAACTGCTAACTGCTCTCCTTTGGCTGTTTACATTTGTATACATTTCTGTCACAGGATCAGCCTGTATCATCAATACCATTTCTGCTTGTTTGCTGTACAATAACTGATGTGTGTAAGCGCTTATGTGATGACTCTTATTAGCTTAGAGAAGAAGCATAGGGTGGGGGGTAATTGGGGTTGTTTTCCTTATTGTATGTGTGTATTTGTATCTTTTGGTGTGTTGTTACTTTTGTTTGTTGTAAAATGAAAATAAACGTCTTAAAAAAAAAAAGAAATGCAATGCCCTCTGTGCGTCCGGTTCAGACCGGACGCACAGATGGAATTGACTTGCGGCACAGAATCGGACCCAGTATGTATTTACAAATGTCTCATTGGTCCTAATACTGCATATATAAATTACATGGTAGCTTGGAGCTTTCTGAATTGGTTTGCATGTACTGGAAAAAATCTGTGGTCTAATACGGGGTAAATAACTACCATTCTTCAGAATTGCAAAAATAGCTGGTTTTCAGGATAATTAAATAAGTGGATTGTGGTAAGTTCTTAGTCTGAGTGACCACAATATATTTAATGGTCAGGCTGGTTGAAAACCTGGCCCCTTTGTTCTTCAGAAGGCCTGGATTTTTCATCCCCCTGACAAGCATTGAATCCAGGAAAAATCTCGAGAGTATCTACCATTCACAAGTACAATTCCATTTTTCCCACTGATCCTTTGTGTGAACTTGGACCAATGACTATGAGGCATGTTTAAGAAAATGCAGTGAGTAGCATGAGGCAAATGCGCGGGTTAGTGTGTACACTTACTGCAGAGGGGGTATAGTGACCATGGCACAAGCAGGAGGCACAGCTGCAATAGGGATGTATGACTACACTAGATGTCTCTAGCATGGTGATTGGGTTACGCGTGCCTGTAGCATAAGTGCAGTGTGTGAGCACCTTGCTATTGCACGCTACCTATGTGATACTATGACCATCAGTAAGCAACTCAACCTCTGAAGAGATATCATATACAGTAGCAATACCTGGGCTCCTACCCCACTGACAGGGCAGCTAGTAAGTGGCCAGTGAAAGATAGAGAGGGTTGTTCTGCGGATAGGCAGATCCCATGACATAGCTCAGGGTAATGGGCTGAGAAAAAACAGGGGGCAGGGCATGAAATACAGGGAAGAAACACATGCACAGAAACCATGCTGCAGTCCTTTTTGGGGGAGATAGGGTATAAATGCAGCATCTGAATGAGCCAAGGGCCCCATGAGGATACAGGCAGGGTATCAGCAGTGGCCACCATTTGAAATAGTCATATGAACCCCTCTCACCCTGAAGCTCCCAGGATGCTTGATTACCTAGGCTGCAGTGGAAGGCTTCCAGGCCTCTTGTGTGGGAGGAGATCAATCCTCTTCCTTTTACTCCCCTTATAGATCTGGCAAAGTACTCTTGCTAGTGAGGATTGCTGTCCCCATGGGAGAAAAGGGAGGGTGCTAGAGAAGATATGTAGGCTTAACACAGTGACCATATGCATGGAGTGATATATGGCTGGTGGATCGTACCACCCACACCTTCTACTATGTGGGTTCCATGGTTCCTGGCCTTTGTCCACCACCCCTGTGGCCTAGCCTCATCCAAAGGGGATTTGAGAAGCAGTCCACAAAAGGTACCCACACTCCCACCATCAGTAAAGCTATGGGGAGAGACCATAGATAACCTACACACTTCCATGGAGACAGGCAATCCCAGGCTGCCCCCAGTCACAGCACACTAGCTTTCATGGATATGAAGACCCACAGACACCCACATGAGCTTCCCAAGTCTGTGGAATGCCTTATCCCCTAGGCAGGTGTCCAGGGGAACACTGATTAGTGAGCTCTAACCAAGCAAACCCATGTTCAGTGGTAGAAATGTAGGTAGCTGCTCATGAGCCGGTAGCCAAAGACACGTCCTCCTATAGCCAGAGTGAGGGGCCATCTGCCCAGAAGAACAGGGTCTCTGGCACTGGCATAGTCCTCCAGGTGCACATATGCACCGCTATGTGGTTCCTTATGTAGGAGAGGTAGTGGTCTGACAGCACATATTGGTGCCAAACTTTCATTTCGCCAATTGTTGCAGCACCTCATTTGCATGCTCCTCCACCATCTCTACTCTGCTGTTTCCAACCCTGGCTATGTGGCCAGTACCAGCCATTTCACTGAGCACAAACCCTATTTCCCAACTTCTCTGTTTATCACACCAGCAGCCATCTCACATCTATCCAGTGTAAAAGCATACTTGAACAACATAATTTCAAGAGTGATGTTGTTTTATATATATAAGTGTGCCCACTCTCCCAGCAGATGCCCTAGGTTCAATTCAGGACATTGCCAGTCAGTGTTGGCATCTTATTGCTAGGGAACAGACCCATGAGACTGGTACCATTTTGCTGAGTGCCAAAGATAGGGGCAGGAGCAGCTGGGGGGGGGGGGGTGTCCAGCTGGGATGTTTGATGTTCAGGGGGGAGGCCCCTGGACAGCCTCCTAGATAGCATAACCCTAGGGGCTGAGTGCTGTTCGGTTTGCATAGATTCTAACAGGCACCGACACCATTTGTCCATTGGGAGGGGGCCCAAGGGAGGGCTGAGGGAGAGTGGTATGCCGTTGCCACTGCCCATCAGGAAGGACAGAGCAACTACTTGTTCTGTCCTTCCCGTGCTCCCTCTCTTTAGCACATGTTCCCTGCACTTTAGTATACAGACCATCTAGTGTTGTTCCTCTTCTCTTCTGAAAGTTTCTGAACACATTAAGCACTATCATTTTCATCCAGTGTCTCTATTACAGGGGTGATTGCTTCATCTTTCTAAAACAGTGTAAATTGCAATGCAGTTCAGTAAAAGACCCACTAAATATAATTTCATAGTTGGATGGAAAGACGCCATTATGATAGTGTCCTGCTCCATGTGTATCCTGGTTGGGGCAGTGGTGATAGCTTTATCAGGCAGTGGCCAAAAACGAGGAGATAGATGATAGTCCTGAGCCAAGTGGGATTTGATTTATCAACCTACTGCCAAATTACCAAGGAATTCTAATTAAAAGTTATGTTTGGAAAATAGTTAAAGGGATGCTATCCACCTCTCCTAAATTCCCCAAAATGTTTTCCATACAGTAGAATAAATTGTGTATTATTTTGCACCACTTATTGAAAATTAATTTATTGTGTAAAGCAGAAGGTTAACCTAATTAAAGTCAATGCATAGATAGCCTGTATTAACCTAACATTACACTGTGAAATGTGAAAGGAGAGAAAGGATATAGGCTCTTTCATAATGTTTTAATGATATAAAACTGTATATTATAAATGAACAGTTGGATTGGCTGAAAATGTATGGGCACCCTAAGCCATGTAATTGTAGCATCATAATTATAGACATAACCTCCTTAAACCTTATCCCATTATAATCAGTCTAAGTATACAGCTTTCTGCTTTTAAAGACTATCCAAATGTAGATAGGAGAGAGGTATGAGGATTCATTTTATATTGGCAACAAGGTGCTTCATGATGGGAATTGTATTATCATGCTTGTTAGACAATTATTCACTTGACCTTTGGCCTCCTGCTTTTTTAGAACACAACTAAAGCATACCCTGCTGTGTTTTATTGCTTAATGTTAGAGCTAATGTATTGTGTGTTCTGATTTTCCTGTACCCTACAGTGTTTCAGTATGTTAACGACGGGCCAAGATTTAAAAAGCTCAGGATCTGCCCAGGGCATCTGAGTTCTAAGACAGCCCTCAAGTCAGGAATGTCTGGGGTTCTAGAGAATGCTCAGAATAAATGTAAAGGGCTCAATAAAGCTCAGGCAAGGGAGCAAGGCCACCTTACTAATAAAATGAAAACAAAAATGACATTTTGCAACATTTAAGTGCTATGTGGAACACTTTGAAAAGAATGTGATATCTTCCATATAAAGTGAAGGCTTTTAAATGTATTTGTAGGTGAGAAATTAAAAAAGGTGCCTGTTTTAAGCTTATTTTATAAAGGAAACATAGGTGCTTATCTGCCTTTATGAAATATGCTTTCAGATCCAGATCCAATAACGCACAAATGAAAATGCACAAATTTACACCTGCTCTGAAAAAGCGTGAATATATGTGTGCTACACAAGTACACACATATTTTATAAAATATGAAATCACAACTTAAATCTGCTTCTATTTCACCTAAACTATGCCCCCAGGAATGCTTATATGCAGATAATGTAAAAGTAGGGACATACTTGAAAGGCAATTCTATAGAGTCACATAAATTTACATAGTAACATAGTATGTGACGGTAGAGAAAGACTAGTATGGTCCATCTAGTATGCCCAGTAAGGTGGCTAGAGTAGTTGTAATTGCCACTCCATGCAGGTCACCTCCCTCTGTGCCTTTGTTTAGGGTTGTACATGTCGCTCAGTGCAGGTTACCCCCTTTATTTGTTGAAGTATAAATGATATTTAAGTTTATTTTGATTTAATCCTCTTGCTACAAAGGGATCCACTATGTCTGTCCCATGCCGTTTTGAATTCTGTCACTGTATTTGCCCCTATTACCTCCATCGGGAGGGCATTCCAAGCATCCACCACCCATTCAGTGAAAAAGTATATCCTGATATTGATTTTTTTAAATTTATTATTTATTGAATTTTCAAACATTAGAAAAAAAAACCACCAAAGAAAAATACAAATACAATAACAGCAATAAATTGAAGGAGCATATTCACATATCAAAAGAAAGCTATAAAGTAAATTCCACTATTATCAGAATCCACTAAGGAAATAAAGAGGGTGACCAACTAGTAAGAAAATTTAAAGAAAAGAAAACTACACAAATTTTCAAAGACATGGCAAATATACTTTGTTGTTGTTAAGTACTGTCAAGTCAGTGTCAATTCCTGGCGACCCTCTGGATAGTTGACCTAAACTTTGTTCGATCTTCAGCTAAGCAGCTCATTGTTGATAGAGTGGTATCCATAGCTGCTGTTATTGTACCAGTCCATCTCATTGCCGGCCTTCCTCTTTTATGGTGATCTTCTAACTTCCCAAGCATTATGTCTTTCTCCAATAATCTCTTTTTTTGAATGGTGTCCAAAGTATAAAAGTAGAAGTCTTGTCATCTGAGCTTCTAAGGAAAGCTTAGGTTTGAGCTCCTCTAGTACTGACTGGTTTGTTCTTTGGGCAGTCTATGGGATATAGAGTATTCGTCACCAGCACCATAATTCAAAGGCATCAGTTTTCTTCCTGCCTATCTTTTTCACTGTCCAGCTTTTGCATCCATATGATGTTATCAAAAATACCATGGCCAGGATAAGTCAAATCTTTGTATGGAGAAAGACATGTCTGCTCTTGAGAATCTTGTCTAGGTCCTTCATAACCATTCTAACAAGAGCAATATGTCATCAGATTTCTTGACTGCTAGTCCTTTCTTTATTGATTGTTGATCCAAGTAAATTAAAGTTGTCAACTATTTCAATTTCTTCTGCTTCAATGATGAACTTATTGATTTTGCTAGTTGTCAGGATCTTTGTCTTCTTAACGTCAAGGTGCAGACCCATTTTAAGACTATGTTCCTTGATCTTGAGAAGAAAATGTTTCAGATAGTCATGTGGTATCATCAGCATAGTGAAGGTTGTTGATGAGTCTTCCACCAATCTTCACACCTCAGTTGTCTTCATACATCCCTGCTTCTCTGATGATTTGTTCTGCATATAAATTAAAGAGTTAGTGGGAAAGTATGCAGTCTTGTCATACACCTTTGTTGATTTATATATAAATACACTTTACAAGCCCTCATATAACGCCCAATCTCACATATAAACTCTATATCCATGAAAATTCTGCAACCTAGCTGCATAAACAACCTCAAGACTCTATCCCTTTCTGAGGCTGTAACAAAAGAGGCAACTTAAGTTGCCCTATTGTATGTTTCTTTGAGGGAGGTCTCCAATTGTAAGGTCAAACTTAGGGATTCCTGGTCCATTCCTTCCCCCACCAACCTCCTAATAGAGCACATAACATAATAAGCCCCAGAGACAGAAGGGTGGGAGGGGAGATCCAGCCCAAGGATATCCCAAAAATACTGCTTCAACATCTCAAAAGGAGAAACCAGTCTTGCACAGGGGAAATTCAGGAAACACAAGTTATTATAGTGAATAGAATTCTCTAAACCAGTGATTCTCAAACCAGTCCTCTGGGACCTCCAGGCCAGTCAGGTTTTCAGGATATCCACAATGAATGTGTATTAGATAGATCTGCATACACTGCTTCCATTGTATGGAGATCTATTTCATGCATATTCATTGTGGATATCCTGAAAACCTGGCTAACCTGGGGGGTACTAGAGGACTGTGTTGAGAACCACTGCTCTAATCTTTCAAGTTTATTGTTGAGAATATTATTACTTCTAAGAAGGGCTATACTCACCGACTGAACCTATCCTAAATGCGGTCCTGAGACTGAATCTGGGATTTAACCTGTTCTAGCTGAAGATCTACCTTCTTAAATCTTTCCACAGCATCTCTTGTAAAGACAGGTTGATAAAGTAGACTCTATCCTGGCAATCAAACACCATAATTCCAAATTCTAAATATTCCTAGGAGGTGGCATTGGCAGGGCTGTTTCACATGACAACTTCCCTAAAGTAATAGGTCTCATAAAACCTTTATCCACCTTCCCTCTGTCAAATCTCACCATATTCCCTCCCTGCTCTAATCCAGACAAAGTAGATAGCTGATATCCTACTTGTTTCGTTTTACCATCTTCAACTATGCTCAGGTTATCTCCATCAAATGATGTATCTAGTTCCCCAGATGGGATAGAACTTCTATTGGGTTCCCCTCTCCTGGGAGATACATCTGAATTGAGATCAGAAGTGGGGGCATGAGGTGGAGGTCAGGACTGAGAAACTTCCTCAGAAAGTGATTCCACTTGATCTTTAACACTATTGGGAGTAGAACAAGCACCTGGTACCTTCATATTACTTCCCACTGATAGAAAATTATACACAGGCCCTTGTACTACTACCTCTTTAGACATATTCACAGCTTTCTTCTTCCCTTTCCTCTTCCCCATGCTAGTTCCACTCACCAGCTGACAAAAACTCAATATAAAAACATAAGAAATGTCATACTGGGTCAGAACAAAGCCCATCAAGCTCAGTTTCCTGTTCCCAATCCAGGCCACAAGTACATGGCAGGTCCCAAAAAGGTACAAAGGTTCCAACTAGCTCCGCCTGGGTTCCAAAGGGGTGTACTCCTTTGGTCATGCTTCTTTGGTCATGTGACCACAGGCACATGACTGCAGGCTGCATATCATGGCACACACTTCTTTTAAATGTCCCTGGAACTGCTGATGATGTAACTTCTTTTCTGTGGAGGCAAGGGGAAAGGTGCAAACATGGTCAAAAAAACCCTCTGGCTCTTCCAAACACCAAACTCTAGCCATGAATCAAGGCTCCCCAAGTCCTCCAGTGGCACACAATTCTTTTAAAGGCTCCAGGGCCTGCTGATGACATCACTTCCGGTTTGGCGATTTTCAGGGCAGGCAAGGGGAAAGGTGCAAAGATGATCAAAAACACATTTCTCCTTTACTATGTGCTCCCTTCTTTTCTTGATGTGGGCTATGGCTAAAATGTTAACGCATATTGGTTTGTATGTGTTGTATAGTTGCTAGAGGCATTTCTTGTTATGTTTGTATTTGTATTATGTGCAAATATGAATACAAAGATTTACACTAAAAACACATCTCTGGTGCCTCCAAACACCAAATCCAGCCAGGAATCAAGGTTCCCCACCTAAATTTACCTCCTTGCACTTCATTTTATGCCCTCTAGTTTTACAGCTTTTTCTTTGAAAAAGGTTTGTTTGTCCATTAATGCTCTTTACATATTTAATGTCTGTATCATAAACTCCTTGTCCCTCCTCTCTTTAAGGGTGTGTATATTTAGGTCTTCAAGTCTCTTCTCATATGTCTTCTCATGCAGGTTTCAAATCATTTTGTTTGCCTTCATCTGAACTGTTTTAAGTCTTTTTATGTCCTTTTTGAGATATGGTCTCCAAAACTGAACATAATACTCCTAGTGAGGCCTTACCAATGGCTTGTACAGGGACATTAATACCTCCTCCTTTCTGCTGGCTGTTCTTCTCTGTATGCAACTCAGCATCCTTATGGCTTTGGTTACCAGCTTGTCACATTGTTTTGCCACCTTGAAATCTTCAGACACTGTCACTCTGAGGTCCTTCTCTTGATCCATGCACACCAAATCTCGCCCCCCAATCACATACAATTTCTTTGGATTTCTGCTTCCCAAGTACATGATTCTGTATTTCCTTGTATTAAATCTTGACTGCCGAGCATTAGACCAGTCTTCCAGTGTTTGTAGATCTTTCCTCATGTTGTCTACTCCCTCAGAGGAATCCAGTCTGTTGCAAATGTTTGTGTCATCTGCAAAAAGGCAAACTTTGCCCTTCAATCCTTCAGCAATATCACTCACAAATACATTGAACAGTATCAGTCCCAGGACCAATTCCTGGGGCAGTGGGGCACTCTAATACTCACCTTCCTTTCTTCTGAATAAATTCCGTTTACCACCACCTTCAGTTGTCTATCAGTCAACCAATTTCTGATCCAATTCACTAACTTGGAACCCATCCCCTGGATGCTCAGTTTATTACACAAAACTCCCACAACTAGACAAAATGATGTGAACCCCACCATGTTGCAAGATTGTAAATAGTTACCCTTGTTATCCAAGTTCTAAATACCTGTTCATTGTAAACACAAAGTACCCAAGGAAATGTGTAGTTCTATGTTTATTGTAATCCGCACTGATGTTAAATAGCGCGGTATAAAAGAGACTGGAAATAAAATAAAATAAAATAATAAAATCCTAAACCTTCATTGAGGAACAGTATCAAAGGCTTTGCTGAAATATAGGTAGATCACATTTATCTCATGCCCTTGATCTAGTTCTTTGGGCATCCAGTCAAAGAACTCAATTAAATTTGTTTGGCATGATCATCTTTTGGCAAAATCATGTCGTCTCGGATTATGCAACCAATTGATTTCTAGGAAGTCCATTATTTTTTATTTTAGTAGTACCTCCATTACTTTTCCTGCCACCGAGGTAAGGCTTACCAGCCTATAATTTGTCATCTTTTCTCTATTACCAATTTTGTGAAGAGGTACTACATCAGCTCTTCTCCAATCCTGCGGAACATCTTTTGTCTCCACGGATCTATTAAAAACATCCTTTAAAGGCCCTGCCTGAACCTCTCTGAGCTCTTTCAGTATCCTGGGATGTATCCCATCTGGTCCCATGGCCTAGTCCACTTTCATTTTTGCAAACTGTTCAAAAACATCATCGTTTGTGAACAGTGTGGTATCTACACCATTCCCTTTGTTTATTTGTTAATCATATGTGGTCCTTCTCAAGGATTTTCTTTGGTGAATATAGAAGTATTTGGGTAGCATTTTCACTTTTTTGATGCCACTTTCCACGAATCAGTCCTCAGCACTTTTGAGTGTTGCAATTCCACTTCTGGCCTTCGTCTTCTCCCAAATATACCTGAAAATGTTTTGTCTCCATACTTCACATCTTTAGCCATCTTTTCTTCCGCCTTTGCTTTGCTGTCCTTATTTCTTACTTTGTCTCTTTTAGCTCTATCCTGGATTTTTTTCTGTGTTCCTCTTTTTTGTGATCTTCTGAATTTTGTGAAAGCTGTGGGGTTTTGCCTTTATTTGTGCAGACATGTCTTTGGAGAACCATATAGGTTTCCTTTTCCTCTTTTTTAAATTTATTTTCCTTACATATATATCCATTGTCCCTTTTATTGTTTCTTTCAGTTCAGTCCACTGCAGTTCCACTTCCCTTATCTCTTCTTACCCTGCCAACTCCTCCTTCAGATACTTTCTCATTTTACTGGTCAGCATTTTTGAAATCTAGGACTTTGAGTTTGCTGTGATTAGATTCTACCTTGGTTTTTATCTGAAACCACACCGTGTGATGATCACTGCTGCTCAGGACACCCACATGGACATTAGATGCACTATCCCCAATGATGAGTAGTAAATCCAGTGTCAAACTTTCCCTGATTGGTTCCATCACCATTTGTCTGAGCAAAAGTATCCACAATCTTTTTACTTCTTTCCAGATTTGCAGAAGGAATACTCCAATCAATCTGGTTGAATAAAGTCACCCAATATGATCACTTCTCCCTTTATTGCTGCTTTTGCAATATCAGTGATAAAGTCTCTATCCATTTCTTCAGTTTGAGTTGAAGGCCTGTAGACTACACCACAGGCCTTCAACCAGTATGGATGATAGTGTCATTTTCTTTTTCCAACACAATCTTTAATGCTTCTTTTCCCCACATCCCCTGAATTTCAGTGGCTTTAATATTCCTTATGACAAAGAGAGCTACTCCTCCTCCTTTTCTGCCCTCTCTATCCCTTCTAAATAAATTATAGCCAGCTATGACCATATCCATCCATGAGACTCATTATACTATGATTCTGTAATGGCCACAATTTCCAAATCCATTTCCACCATCAGGGATTTCAGGTCAGGAACTTTATTGTCTAGACTTCAAGTATTTGTGCTCTCTGTCTTCCAGTAATTATGGATTGATTTATTTGTATTTTGCAAGGATTTTATTCCAGACTCCTCTTCCCTCTTCTCATTGATGTGTGGATTAATATGATAACTATTTCCAATCTTCTTATAATATTTTTGCCGGGAGTGACGTCCTGAACTCGTTTTCTTCCATCCAACACCCCCTTTCCCTAGTTTAAATGCTTATCCACATATCGCCTGAAGTTTTCACTTAGGATCCTTTTTACTGACACAGAGAGATGTAGCCCAATGCAAAAGGAGCAGAGGACAGAGCAGTTCTTGTCAACAAAGGTCTTATTTCCAAAAAGCCCAACTTGGTTTATGGTTTAGGCATTTGATATACCGCCCTTTACTTACGCATCAGAGCGGTTTACAGGTATATACTAACAGGTACTTTTTATTCCCTTGTCCCCGAAGGACTCACAATCTAAGTGTACCTGAGGCAATGGAGGGTTAAGTGGCTTGCCCAAGGCCACAAGGAGCAGCCATGGGACTAGAGACCTCAGTCCCTCCGGCCTGAGGTTACTTGTCCCCATGCGGGAATTGAACCCCTGGCCCTCCGGCTTGAAGTAACCTGTCCCAACCACTGAGTCACTCCTCAGTGGTTAAACTTTTATCAGCGGTCAGATTCTCAAATGTAGGTACAAACACACATTAAGGGATTTGTAAAAACAGGAATCAAAGTTTCAAGTGACAGAACTGGCTCCTTCATGTGGTTTTTGTTTGGACAGAGAAATGTCCATCAACACAGTATAGCCTATTGTTGTACCATTGATTGCCCCAGTTGACTAGTTAAATCCTTCCTGTTTACACCAGGTTTTGGAGCCATATATTAAAGTTGGTTATGTGATGCAGCCTCTCTTTCCTCTTATCACTGATAGGTAGAACTTCAGAGAATGCTATAGTGTTAAGTTTCTCTCCCAAAATCTGGAAGTCCCTTCATACTGCAGCGGTATTGTTTCTAGCCAAGTCATGTAAAATTTGCGTGTATAAATCACACTATTTGTCATCAAGATGGATGAGCATTTAAGTGCATAAATTACAGAGTCACAATTCTATATGTATCTGAGTGGAGTCCATCTCGTTTACTTTCACTGTAGGCATGTACAGTACATGGATAGAGCTTGGGCAGAGCATGTGTTTTCTTGTACTGTATACAAATGTATACTGTGTAAATGACAGCACATATGTACTGTACATGCCTACAGTGAAAGTAAATGAGATGGACTCAACTCAGATACATATAGAATTGTGACTCTATACATATAATTTATAAAATATGGGTGAATGTGTGTAAAATATGTGCTGTCATTTACACCATCTCTAGAGTAATCATAGCTTAAATTTGTGTGTTAGAGACCACTTGCACTAGTATATAACATCAAATCCATGTTGATATGCCTTTATAAACTAGGCACAGGATTCATAATTTGTATACAGTACAAGAAAACACAGAGTGGGGTATGTTTGCTAAACCACGATGTTAGCATGGGCCCTGCATGAAAAATACCACTCTAACTGGTGAGGTCCTCCATAATAGTTTTACAGCTCGAACGCATGCCAGTGTGTCTTTTAGTAAAAATGACCCATCTATTGTGATTCCCTGATTTAGGAAATCTAATTTATGGTATCTACTAGAAATAAAGACCGATTTTGAATAGGTGTCTGGATAGAAAAAGTGACTTCTGTGTCTACACATCCACGGCTGAGTATTTTACAAAAGTCTTGCTGAACATGGATCTTTCTGTGAAATAACTGTGAAGGCATGAGATATACACATGTAAGTGTTGACATGTACATCAGAAGCACCTATTTTAGAAAGAAAGACGTTCAAAAAATTGGCTTTACTCAACTCTGTACATGCAAATGACAACACGTGTAAGAAGTGCATTTTGCAACTGATCTCTGTAAATGTCAGTCAGAGATGTCCAAGGAGAGCCAATTAAGGAACTACAAAACTCTAAGGGGCCCTTTTACTAAAGGTGTGCATTTACTGTGCAATTAATAGCAGTACCATTTTGCAGTAAGTACATCCCTTGTGCGCAGTTGGGGGCATACCTGGCATGTTCCTGGCAGTGAGTACATGATCACAAATGCTAAGAGATTGGATTACCCCAAGGTTCAGCGTTGTCAGCCCTACTTTTCAATATTTACATAAAACCAGTTTGCAACATATTCAAAAATTTTGGAGTAAAGTATCATTTATACGCAGACGATATTATGATGTATATACCATTCACGATACCCAACCTACCGCTACAACTCCTATTGGACTGCTATAATGAAATCACAACGTGGCTAAAAACACAAAACCTCCACATAAACCACTCTAAAACCGAAGTTCTAATTGTGACCAAGAACAAAACATACATCCCCCCAACACACATAAGACTTCAAAACCAAGAAATTAAAATAAAAAATGAAATAAGATATCTAGGCGTTATACTAGATACACACCTTACGATGGAAACACACATCAGCAATACTATAAAGAAAATTTATTTCAAACTCAAAACACTCAAACAACTTCGTCCGCTAGTATTTACACAAGATTTTATCAACATAATCCAGGCAACAATAACTCCACATTTTGATTTTGCCAATCTAATTCTAATAGGCATATCAAAACAAAACATCAAACGATTGCAATTAGCGCAAAATGCAGCTGCAAGAATCATATTGAAAATTAACTCACTCCAACACATATCACCAGTACTAGCCTCCCTTCACTGGCTACCAATTCAAAGCAGAATAATCTACAAAGCAATAATAACAATATTTAAGGTCTTAAATGATATGGCCCCAACAATGCTTTGTAACTTAATACATAAAGAACCGTCCAAGCCAACACACAGAAAAGGTCAATTAAACAGACTAAAGATCCCGAAAAATTATACAAGAGCCCATAAGGCAACTAATAACAGAGCCTTCTCCCACATAGCCCCAATAATCTGGAATTCCCTCCCAGAGGAACTACGAACACTTACGGAAATCATGGAACTCCGTAAAAAATTGAAAACTTATCTGTTCACCAAACACTATAACATAGATAACACAACACCCACTTTAGACAAAGGTTAAACAGGAATATGTCTACATTAAGCAAAAGCCCCTATCATACACAGATAACACATACATACGATGACCTCACAGCCTATGTCCATTCACTTCCATGTATATGTTTATGTGTATGTATATGTGTATATATACATATGTATGTATGTGTGTATATATACGTGTATGTGTATATATATATATACATATATATAAAACTGTATATAGTTTAATCTGTTCTATATTATCTCAAATTGTTAAGACTGTATATGCTATATATAATATGATGTTCCTTGTAAATATGTTCTGTTATAATATGACGTTCCCTGTAAAACAAACTTGCTTTGTTAATTGTTGTTCACTGTAAACCGCAACTGAACTTTGGAAGATGCGGTATATAAATGTATGTATAAATAAAATAAAATAAATAAATAATAAATAACATGCGTGCAATTAATGCAGGTGCACCTAAAGTAACAACATCCATAGAGATATCTTTCTGTGCACTAGCGTTAATTCCCACATTATCACTGAATGCAATTGTCCTCCTGCTAATGGAAATGTGCTCTCCATGCCACACCATACCCCTGCCCCATCACACAATGGCTGATATCATGTGCTTTAATGTGTGGTTGCTGGCTTGTCCCTGTGTTAGAGTTCCTACTGCCAGTTGTGGTGCATTAAAACACACTTTAACTGGTTATTGAGCTTTAGTAAAAGGGTCCCTACATTTTTTAGAGGAGATTATAAACACCAGAGAGCAAGCGCAATTAGCCCCCTCCCCCACAGCCCTCCAAAGCTTACTCCAATAAGTAGTTAACTGACATTTGCACGTGCCTTGATGCAGGTACAAATGCCAGCGTCCAGATTTATTAAAGTATCTGTGTATAGCCATTTACAAAATCAGAAGTACATGCATATTTTCAGGCCCACCCTAACCATGCCCACAACATGCCCCCATCAAAATTGTGTGTTTTGCTGCTATACATCAATAAGTGGAGACTTTTCTAAAATCAATACTTGCACACAAAGGGTATTTGCAGATGTAAATACCACTATTTATACATGCAAATTCTGCACAAGCCTTCTAAAATGATCTTAAATGTTTCTAAGACTTAGTAGATTGTAGAAGTCATAATCAGAGCCCACAAGTTTATGAAGCTCTGACAACATTCAGCTAGCAAATTATTCAGTGAGTTTCTTCAGCTGTGTAGCTGTGGATTTTTCTTCACTGAAGGTTGCAAAGTTTGTACCATAGACAGCTTCAGAGAGACAGCAGTAGGCTTTCATAGACTGCAGTATAAACAATCCCACATTTTTTGCTTCTTTAAAGAAAAGTCTTACTGTAGGAGGATGCAGAACCCCATCTGAATTTTATTTCTGACAAATGTATTTTTTAGAAAGCTTAAATTTTGGTCAGAAAGGAATGGAAGTCCATCTATTATAATTCCCGCCCCCCTTGCTACCATGGAATGCTGTGTGTTTCTCTTATGTATTAAAGGTGAAGATCATTTTGAGCAGAAAGGAACTGAAATGAGAGCAGAGGTGATAGGGCAGACAGTGTGCCCCTCTATGAAGACAATGGAGTGAAGTTTGCAATATGTGTGCACAGCCTGTTAATCTTTCTTCATCCACTTTAGTTCTTGGTTCTTAACCCAGATCGGGATTTTTTTTATACACCTCTAACAGTAGTCTTTCATGCTGTTTCTCTCTTGTTTAATTAATTAATTGAGCCTATGGTAATATCACAAAGTAAATATGATTTTAGCAGTTTAATAACAGCAGCTTTCCTTCACACTTCCAGGGAGTTCAAGACTTCTGCACTTGAATTCTTACTAGCAAGCATGCCATCTATTGGTACAAAGTGGAAATGCAAGGCATTGGCTGTAGCTCAGACTTGCAGACAAGGCTGCAAAACCTGAAATTTGGCCACAAACAAGTTTTTATGATGACTACACAGGGTTAATCTGGCTCAAAATGTTACTCTAACAACAGAGTTGACAAGTTACCCAGTTCCAGGAGTGAGATTTTAAGCCAGTTCTGGTTTAAAATTTGCATTGCAATGTGTACCTTTGAGTCAGTGCTGACTGCTGGTGACCTAGCAGCTCCTGGGTTTTTTTTGGCAGTGTGACTGGAAGTAGATTGCCAGGCCTTTTTTCCAAACTAATAATCCTATAGGATGGTAACTTAAAGTAACCAAAACCTACTGAAAAAACATTTTTGTCGGAAGTTTTTGCCACGGGAGGTGACCCTCTCTTGAAGCGTAACTTCCCTTTTAATAAATATCTTTTAAAATCACAACCAAAATTAATCGTGAATATTGCACACATTCAGTGCTAAATCACAATATGCCATCATAAAGTAATAGAAATACTCATCAATAACGCTATGTTCTGACACTTTTGTCCAAAAACACTGTCAGCTGCCCGATGAAATCCACAGGTTATCAAAGCCGATGGTGTATCAGCGCGGTTAAATAAACAAACACAGTACTGCATTTGGAACCCAATTATTCTTTTCTGGTCCTGTATCAACTCTGAATCATTGGCTTTGATAGATAGATTTCAGGCCTTTTTTCCAAAGCAATGGAAGGTTAAGTGATTTAATCACAGCCAGAATCAGTGCTAGTAGGAACTGAACACTAAACTCTCAGTTACCAAACCAATGTGCTAACCACTAGGCTATTCTTCCTCTCAATAAGAACATAAGAACATAAGATATGCCATACTGGGTCAGACCAAGGTCCATCAAGCCCAGTATTCTGTTTCCAACAGTGGCCAATCTAGGTCATATGTACCTAGCAGTTTCCCCAAGGGACACAGGTTCCACAATGCTTGTATTGGTTCAAGCATTGATTTCCTGGGTCCCTTCTTAATAATGGCTTATGGACCTTTCCTCCAGGAACTTGTCCAAACCTTTTTTAAACCCAGCTACACTAACAGCCTTTACTACATCCTCCGGTAAAAAATTCCAGAGTTTGATTACACGTTGAGTGAAAAAATATTTTCTTTTATTAGTCTTAAATAGTTTACCCTGTAGCTTCATTGCATGTCCCCTAGTCTTTCTATATTCTGATAAGGTAAACAATCGATCTATGTTTACCCGTTCCACTCCGCTCATTAATTTATAGACTTCTATCATATCTCCCCTCAGCCGTCTCTTTTCCAGGTTAAAGAGCCCTAACCTTTTTAGCCTTTCTTCATAGGAGTATCCTTCCATCCCCTTTACAATTTTGGTGGCTCTTCTCTGAACCTTTTCTAATAACTCTATATCCTTTTTAAGATACGGCGACCAGAATTGCACACAATATTCAAGGTGCGGTCTCACCATGGAACGATATAGAGGCATTATAATATCCTTTGTTTTATTTTCCATTCCTTTCCTTATCATACCTAGCATTCTATTTGCTCTCTTGGCCGCCGCTGCACACTGGGCCGAGGGTTTTAACATGGTATCCACAATGGATCCACAATTGCAATACATTGCAATATAGTATAGGAGGCATTCTGATCTGTGAATGGTGGCTTTGGACGTGCAGGCTGGACATCCAACCTGTGTTCAGCTCCCGAGCCCTATTCCGCTGCCAGCACTCCCTGCACGTGCACAGCATTTGTGCGGGGAGTGCTCTACATGGGCGGAGGCGGGGGGAGGGGGGTGCAGAGTGAGGGTGGAACGAGGGAATGGTCAGGTGCCGGAATGTACAGAGGTTATTCATGAAAGTCTTCTGTACGAACCCTGGCACCAACATGGACGACCAGCCTATTCCATCCCGAGGGTGGAATAGCTGCAGGCCGCTGTACCCTTGGTGGGCTGCAGCACCCCAGGGTGGAATAGCTGCAGGCCACTGTACCGTTGGTGGGCTGCAGCACCCCACACCCAACGGCAATGGTTGAGCCTGCCAGCATTGCCTGCCTTAGTGGGCCCCCGCTGAGGGTCTGACAGCATTGTGCAGGGGCTGCTGTCCGGCATGCGATTCCATGCTGCCAGCTGGACATTTCAGTGCCGTGGCAACAAGATGCCACAGCACCAGCACGCTAGCTGGAACATTGTATGCTGTGGATGGGCAGCTTTGGAGATGTCTCCCGCATCAACATATGATATGCAGGGCCGTCTATCTGCCCGATTCCACAATCGCAGGTGCGTACAGATCCTGTGATTGCCGAATTGACTCCAACTTGACCCCAGCCAGGTTTTTGGCATGCAGATGGCCCAGGCGTGCATGCTTTGGAATCGGCCTCTATGGTATTTGTAGTCCCTGATTTTACCTATTGGGAATCAGTGCTAGATGTCCCATAATGTATCAGAATGAGATTGTCAGAAATCCAAGACTGTCTTAAAATTTCACTCCTGGAAATTGGTAACTTGGCTACTCTGTAATAATGTTTAATTTTTGCACCATTAGGCAATCTGTCTTTAAAACAATATTTTGCAGATGTCTGTTCCAAGTTTGGGTGTCTTGAAAAGGAAATGTTGAGAGGCCAAGGCAGGAAGCAGCATGCTCAAATTGAACTGAAAACTCTGCATTACTGGAGCTTGGTTATACTAAAATAAAGAGGTAGTTTGGGGAGCCATTCTTTTAGATCACTTACAGCAGAAGTGGTCCAGTAATCTGAAGCTATATTCTAAACAGATTGACACTGGATTTCACATTCTGCTTTCAGTGCAAATGATAACTAATCCATTTGAATGTATACAAATAGCAAGGGGATTAATAGTAATAGCTTTATAGCGTGTTATGGGTTGAAAAGTGATAGGTAGATGCAGTGAAAGAAGGAGACTGAGGACTTGGTGGTGAAAAGGAGTGAAATCTGAATTGACAGAGAGAAACTAAATGGAAGAAAGTGAAAGAAAAAGATCAGAGATGGAAGAAAGTGAAAATGGGAGGGGAAATAAGTGGCAGATGGACTGGAGACACTAGAAAGCAAGCTGAGAAGGCAGAAAAAGGCAGAATCAACACAATTATAGAGTAAAATGACCAGACAACAAAGGTAGAAAAAATAATTTTATTTTCAATTTAGTGACTGGATTATATCAGTCTTTGGAATTTACCTGTTCTCTCTTCTTATTTTGCACAGTAATTAAAGGAAAGGTGGTGACCTTCCAAATTGAGAGGAGAGAAAGAAGTAATTTGCTTGTAATCATTTTTGTTTAAGAATCGAAGGAGTTAACCCTTTGTAACCTAGTTCTTGTTTATAGATCCTGCAAATTGTTAAAGTTGTTTATCGGTGACCCTTAAGTTTAAGTAAACCATTTTTTCAGAACACAGTTTCTGGCCTGGACTCCTTTATTTGAGAAGGGTAAGTGTGAGAGTGTTAAGTGACAAATGCTACCTAACTAGTGCAAGTCGCCTATCAAGAGAGAATCCTAAAACTTTTAAATCCAGGAGCTCAGATAAATTCTGGATAAAATCTGCTAGGATTGGTGTGCTCCCTTGTTTTCCAAGCAGTTTTGAAGCTATTGTCTGGGTCACAAAGAAAGGAGATTACAGAGGCATTCCTGGGGTGGGATGGGATTAGGAAAGGAACTATATGCTGCATTGTTCTAATTATTATTATTTTAATAAGTGCCTGCAAGAAAAGAATTTGCAAAAGCTCAGTGAGTACTTTTCCATGGGTAATTTTACAAAGGGGAAGTATGCTTAAAGGTAGCAGTGGATACCTTTAAGCATACTTCCTTGCTCACCCTGTTTTGAAATAGGTCCTGTTACCCTACATATGGCTATCTGAGGGTCATTTTATAAGCCTTTTTTGTGTGTAAAATACTCTTTAGAAGACCTTTTATAAAATCAGGTTGCACCTAAAAGTGTATGTGGTATAAGTCAGCATGTACTTGTAGAATGGACATACTCAAGGGTGGAGTTAGGGTTGAGTCAAAATTTACACTTGTAAAGTACATACTAATATTTACATCTGCTTTCAAGTATGCGTGGAACCCGATTCCAAAAGTAGCATGTCCGGGCTGTCCGGATGGCCCCATGCAGGACAGGCCCATTAGGACCCAATTCTGTACCGCGGGAACAAAACATTCACGCCACACACAGAATCAGGCCTGAGGACAGCCCGGCATGTCCCTGCCTGCCTGCAGGGATGTCCTCCTCACAGACTCCCCTGACTCCCATGGCTTTGACCCGCCTCTTCCCCATTGCCTGACCCACAACTGGCCATCCTAGATCAGGTGGTGGGGACCTCCCTGTACCCAGTCCTGGCCCTAGGGGGAGGGATCCCTGGGCCTGATCGCTGGGTCAGTGCTGCTTATTCCACCTTCGAGGAAGGTGACCTGTATCATCCTTGCACGTCCTGCTGGCTCGGCCTGCTCCCGCTCCACCCAGATCCTGCCCCTTCTCCCCGTCCTGCAGTTCTAGCCGTGCGGGGAGAGCAGTCAGGGGAATAGGGTCCAGGTGGCTTGCGGGGCTGCACGTCCTACCAGGATATGCACCCCTGCAACTTGTGACTCTGAATCGGGCCCATAATGTCCACACCTTTGATCAAGGTGCAATTCCTGCAGGATTTATGCTAGCAAATTATAGACATATAAAGGCACATTTTATAAAGGACGTCTAAGTGCAATCTTGGACATCAAAGCCATAAAGTTTGAAAACGAAGGCACGTTCAAGTTCAGGCATGATTTCAGAAATGTGGATGTGCCCAATATGGACATCTATAAAGATGTTTAAATAGATGTCCCCAGAATAGCCTGTCAGACAAGGGATGTAATTAATCGGAGCTCCAGCAGAGGTACTCACCCTAGCGTTCAAATCGCCAAATACGAGCAGAATGCTTACAATGGTCTTTTAAAGCTGCAATTGGTGGCAAATCAACACATTTAAAGTAGTACTGCACTTGAGATAATCGAAAAGAGAAAACACTTCTAAAAATGTCACTCATTAAAATTGAGAGACATAAAAAAGTGAAACAAAAACTGTGTGGGTTGTCTGTTGAATATTAAAAAACAAAAAGAGAAAACTTTGACACAGAACCTTTTAAAATAGTTAAAAGCGAATAAAGGTCCATAGGTCACGCAGTGAATGGATAAGAGTTCTAATGGGACTATACCCAAATTGAGTACAAATTAAAAAGTAATTTCTATACAGACATACAAAGTAGATCACTCGTCTTAGAACTGGCAAAGATACAAACCAATAAAATTGAAACAACATTTCTAATATTGTTGGTCCTAACATTAAAACATAACGATCCTTAAGAGGAAGTTTTTGGAAAATGGGTGGGGGGGGGGGGGTGGAGGGAACCTTGTAGGTCCCTATCCAAAATACTAGACTATATCCTGGAAACGTGTATAAAAATGTGAAGCAGTGAGAAAACTGAAAAAGATAAAAATGGATGTAAGAATCAAGAATGGTAAAACCTAGATGATATATATCACTCCAATTCTGCAACATCTTCATTGGCTGCCGCTAAATTTCCGGATACAATTCAAGATCCTCACTTTAGTGCACCATGCTCTCTATTCTCACAGACCTCAATACCTAGCCGATCTACTAACATTCCACACACCTACTAGTGGTCTCCGCTCTGTTCACATTAATCGTTTATACCTCCCTTCCCCCTCACAGGCACACCTCCAATCAACCAGACAGTTGGATTTTTTTTACCTCGGTCCATCCCTGTGGAACTCTCTGCCCACCGCCCTTTGACTGGAAGAGTCTTACCCCAAATTTCACTCCCTCCTGAAAACCCACTTCTTTTCCTCTGCCTTTAACCCCCCCCCCCCCGACTTCTCCCTACCTCTACTGAATTTCATTGATAGTTTTTCTTTTTTCCTCTCTCCCTTTTCTCTATATTGATTGTAACTTCCTTTTCCTTCCCAATATGAATTTTATTGTATTGTAAACTGCCCCGATGTAATGGGGGTCGGTATATCAAATGCTTGAATAAACATAAACATATAAACATAAAACTATTTAAAAATCACCAGCAGTCCCACTCAGCAATTGTGCACCAAAAAGTAAATAAAAATATCATCGTATCCACTATCTTGTTGTAGGTTCAACTCAGTCTTTGCAAATTAAGATTCACATTCTAATCATCAGGGGTGAGCCCAGGGGACTTCCCAGCCTCTAAGGAAATATATTGAAATGTACAAAACAGTAACCACATTGAAGCAGATTAGAACATGATAGAAGGGGAATTCAAGATGGCGGATTGACGCGAACTGAGAGCAGCGGCGTGTTTTTTCAATGGATAAAAGAAAGGCCAAAGGGGTTAAGAAACCCTCCCTTACCCCGGTAGCCTTATCTTCGTTGCCTTCATGAGTGGTAGGTCCGCTCAATTCCTTTGTGACGCCGTTGCGGTAGCCGGGAGTATCGGCGGTGCAGAGCCCTTTTGACCTCCCGCTGGAGTTAAGCAGCTCGCTGGGAGGTTCTGGACCTGAGATCTCGCCGCTGGAGCAGTAGTGCCCTCCCAAGGATCCTTTCCTGGAGAGGAGTCCGGCGCAGTTGGAGGAGGCATTCCCTTCCAGTTCCGTTGGAGGTGCTGAGAGCAGAGGGTAGACTGCAGCGTGGCACAGTGGGGTGGTCAGATCATCTCTCCCCTGCAGCTCAGGAGTTCATGTATTTGAATCTGTTGATGCTGTTAAGTAGACCTGGAGGCCCATTATGGTCACTGTACTTAACAGCATCAACAGATTCAAATGCATGAAAAGTGTTGCAGTATGAAAATAAATGGTCAGTGTCTGTATCCACTATTAAAGTAGCACGCAAGGAAGAGCAGGAGACGGAGAACCCTTGGAAGGAACCAATTTTATTAGGGGTCAGCCCTACACGTGTTTCGGCCACATGGGCCTTCTTCAGGGGACTGTGACAACTAAAAGCATAAAAGTACAGAAATAATAAAAATATAGTTAAAAATTAAAAACATAAATATGTATAATTTAAAAAACGATGATATCTCATTGTGGCATGGTAACTATGTAATACCAAAGTTAAAATAAATAGGAACTGTGTGAATACATAGATACTGTGAAAAGTCAAAATACATAAATAGTATAAAGAGTAATAAAAATTGACAAAATCATTATAAATAAATATACGTATTTGGACATAAAACGCATGCTGCATACATAAACAACAGTAATAAAATAATAACTTACCAATAAGAGAACCATAATGAATATCTGTTCAAAGGTACTTAGAAATATAATATAGAAGCTCTAGAAATCAGTATTAAAATAACATATTTATTTATTTATTTATTTATTTTATTTAAAGTTTCTTTTATACCGCACTATTCGGCATCAGCGCGGTTTACATGGAACAAAAACATCTCAGTACATTTAACAAGTATGAGTTTACAGATAACAGTTTAAAAACTTGGATAACTGGGATACTCTATTTGTAGAACCATTCCATAAACTATTTACATAAGATCAACAAAAACATATGTATTTAAATTTACATGAGATCAACAATATAAATATTTCTAAGTGTATATACAACTGCATTGTGTAATTTTAATACATTTGGGATTTTGTTAAGCATTGGATGTATATGTTGCAGGTGATCTATGTTACGGTGGCTGAAAGTATTCCGTGAATAAATAGTGCTTGATAGCCTTTCTGAATTGTTTAATATCTCGTATTGCTCTAATATCTGGGGGGAGTTTGTTCCAGCATCTAGGAACAAAAGAATTAAATGCCCTGTTGATCGTTGATTGGGACCAATTTGTGGTTTCACTGGGTATGACTAGCATGTTTTCAGTGAGAGGTCTTCTTGCTCTTGTGCTAGGTGCTTTACAGATGAGGTCAGCGATCGTTGATGGCAAAATGTTATGGAAGGCCTTGAATGTGATAAGGAGTGCTTTATAAGTAATTCTGCATCTTATTGGGAGCCAGTGTAGGTCCATTAGGATTGGCGTAATGTGGTCTCTTCTTGATGCACCAACTAAGAGACGTGCCGCAGCATTCATTACTAGTTGAAACGGGTTGATGGTGTTCATTGGTAGGCCATGTAAGACAATATTTGCATAGTGAAAGTGAGGAGTGACTATTGCCTGGAATATTGAACGGAAGTCATTCGCTTCTAACATGGGTTTTAGGTGGCGTAGGCTTTTTATCTTACTTATCTTTACTGTACTTTTTATATGCTCAGTAAAATCTAGCCGTTGATCTAGTATAACACCTAGGTAGCGGATTGACTTCTTAATTGGGAGCTCAGCGTCTCTTACTTTGAGTGAAACTGGTGGGGAGAATAGCTTGTTTCTGGTGACAACCAATACTTCTGTCTTTTTGAGATTAATTTGCATGTTTTGGGCTAAGAGCCAATCTGTTATTGCATTGAAACAGTTGTTTAAGTTAGTGTAATTTGGACTTGTGGTGTCAAACGGAGTGAAGATAAGCACATCGTCTGCATAGATGAGGCAAGATACATTGAAGGATTTGGTGATTTGGCAGATTGGCTGCATATATATATTGAAAAGCAGCGCAGAGAGGGAGGATCCCTGTGGGACTCCTTGCGTTTGGAGGAATGGTTCAGATGTGTTTGAGCCAATGCGAACTTGTTGCTGTCGATTTTCCAGGTATGATTTACACCAGTTCAATGCTAGACCTTGAATACCCTTTGCAAAGAGTCGTGATAGTAGTATCTTGTGGTCGACTGAGTCAAATGCAGCCGATATATCTAGGAAAATCATTGCTACACCTGACTTTATGTTATTGATCGTGATGATTAGTGTATTGATTAAGGAGGTCATGAGGGTCTCGACGCCATGTGCTTCCCTGAATCCATGCTGGCTCTGATCTAACGGGGAATATGTGTCAATATACTGCTGTATTTGGCGTTGAGTCTCCTTCTCCAGTATTTTGGCAAGTATCGGGATACTGGAGATTGGACGATAGGATTCTTCCTTCTTTGGGTCCATTTGATTGTTCTTTAATAGTGGTTGTATTGAAGTTTGCTTGAGTCCGACTGGGAAGGTTCCTGATGAAAAGGAAAGGTTTGCGATTTTGGCTATGTATGGACTGAGATCCGATCGCATTGATTTGATCCAGTGTGCTGGGCATGGGTCATTAGCTGCAGTTGTGGTATTCAAAGTAGCAATAAGATCTTCAATTGTTTTAGATGAAGGAGGTGAGATACTGAGGAGCGGTTCTTGAAGTTGTGTGGACTGGGGGGAAACTTGTAAAGAAGATGAATTTGTTCTGACTAATTTGGATTGGATATAGTTGGCATACTGTTGAGGGTGGATATGTTCTTGCTGTTGAGGTGACGGCTCCTTGGATAGTGCTTTGACTAAGTTGAATAACTCACGTGGTTTATTCAGAGCTCGACTGAGTAGGCCAGCGTGGAATTCCTTCCTTTTGGACCACATTAGATCACGGTGATTTTTGAGATGTTCCATGTATTGATCCTGAATGACAATATCGCGGGTGCGCCTCCACTTTCTTTCTAGTCTCCTAAGTTGGAGTAGAGATGAACGAATTTCAGGAGAGAACCAGGGGGCATTTTTCTTTCTATTGGCACCATTGTTAGCAGCTGTCCTATTTTGCATTGGAGGTAGTATAGAATACTGGTGGAGAGTCTCGTTCCAGTTGTCAACCATTTCATCAACGTTGGTAGATGGCTTTGATAATTTAGGTAGTACTTGTGCTTTGATCGAATCGGTGTCAAGTGGTCTAAAGTGACTAGTTTGTGCTGGGGGCTCTCCCTTTGGTAAGCTTAGTGAGTTTGGATTTAAGGGTATCTTAAAGGCTATCAGGCTATGGTCCGACCAAGGGACAGGGGTGATGGTGAGGTCAAGAGGCATACTATGGCGTACGACTGCAGGAGGAACAAAGATGAGATCAAGGATGTTCCCTCTTTCATGGGTCTGAGAGTTGACGATTTGCTTGAAATCTAGATTCTCCATTGCTTCTAGTAAGGCATTTGCCACTGCTGGTTTTAAGGAGGCAAGGTTAAAATCTCCTAAAAGCCAGTTTGGCTTATTAGGATTATCTGGGTTACACGCTAGGCTGATTATGTCTGAGAGATCCTCCGGATGTGCGTTTGGAGCTGAGTAGATAAGGTTTATTATGCTCATCTTATTAGCTATTGTTAAGGTGTTGAGGTACTGAGTGCTCCTGGCTAGGCTGACTTGGTATTGTAAAGAAGATCTAGCAAGAATTAATACTCCACCACCCCTTCTATTCGCTCTGTTGCATGCATAATAGGAGAAATTTGGAGGAGTCATTTGATTTACTATCACCGCATCTGACTCTGAAAGCCATGTCTCTGTGATCATTAGAATGTCAAGGTTGTGTGTTGCTATTAGTTCTGTGATGACAGGCCATTTGTTGCGAACCGAGCGTGCATTGATCAGAGCACATCTAATGTCACATTTAGACTCTGTGTTGTTGATTGTTGTGTTGGTAGTTGGGTTCAATGTTATATATAGCAGGTGAGACTGCCTTTCATGATGGGCATGCGGCGGAGGGATTTGATGATTGCTATAATGTTTTCTGATTGATCCATATACTATAGGAATTGGATTAACATCAAGTAATAGTGCTTCAGAGACATGGGTGGAGATGATGATAGTTATGAAATATAGTAGCACACGGGTTATGTTAGTGATGTGAGTGCTGGACATTGTGGACATTTAATTGTGATATGTTGTGTTGCAATCAGTGCTTAAGGTGTTACAGATGGAACTAGATAGGGAGGTATATATACCGGTAGCTTTATACTACTAGGTGGGTTGCACATTTAGCTATATAGCTTCAATGTTGTATATGATAGGTTTGGGACAATGAAACCTAACTGTGTTTACCAAGTAGCATGTAAGTATGTTGCAACAATGAAGAAAAAGTATGTATCAGTCGATATACAATACTTAGTATCAGTTTAGTATAAAGTATCAGCTGTGATATAAATAGATTAAAGGAGACACATTTTACATTGTTTCATCAACCTACAAGTTATGCAAAAAATGTAGACTTGTCAACTGTAAACTAGAAAAGCAAATCTAGAGAATACCTTATTTTAAAGTAAAGTATGCAGGCAGTAGCACATGCTGGAGAGCAAGAGGGCAGTCGCGTGTCCAATTTGATTATTATAACTTTTATCGTTGTGGGATTCTTTAGCGGTTCTCTTAGAGGACAGAACGTAATGACTGAGATTTTATAAACTGCAGAGTCTGGACTCCAGTCTGTAGCTGTAGCGTGATGGCTTGCTGCTTCAAGAGATTGGTGCTGTGACCGTCCACGCCTAAGGGCCATGCCAAAGGGCCCTCTGGCGAGGCCCTCAGGCGCGGGCCCGCAGAGGCGCGGGCACGCCAGTCGGCGCGGCCTTTTTAAAATGCAGGCTGTGTGCCCCGATTGGGCAGCTCTTCTCAGTGGGGGTGGAGCGGTGCTCCGGCTCGCTCTATCCCGCCGGGAGAGCAGATGGAAGAGCCGGAGTTGCTGCGGTGCAGAGAGGATTCAAAACAAAATGAAAAAGGAGGGGAATGAAAGTGTAAAGCCCATGTATAAATCCGGTAAAAGGAGGAGGAGGGAAGGGCAGGTAAGGAAAACCAGGAAATTCAAAAGTGGTTTTATTAAACGCTAAAAATAAAAAGGTGTAACTAAGCATCAATCATGTATAATAAAAAGTTAAAAACAAATTATTCATGGAAAAATAAATGGCATGAACACAACATTCAAAAAACAGATGATACTCAAGTTTGGAAGGCTTTTTTTTTTTTTTTAAAGAAAAAGCATCAAAAATTAAAGATTAAAATAGTATTAATAACAATATGAGTGCCATGTAATTCATTGGTTTTAATCAAAACTAAAGCTGGGGACACAAAATGAAACATTAAAGATGGAAGAAAAACCAATAAAAATGGGCAAACTGAAAAAACAAATACTATCAAATCATAGAAGGGCTCTAAACTTAAAAAAAAACCATGGAAATCACCATCATTAATATGTACTCTTAAAAAATGGTCATCAGATCTTGAACAATGGGTTCAAGATGTTGAGTAATATTCCTTGCACTGGTGAAAACCTTTCTGGCAAGGACTGGCAAGACAAAGCGTCTCAGTTAGAATCTGAGAACACTACCTTAAATAGACTTTCTAGATCTACAGCCAACCCAGATAAAAAGAAGGCAGCAGCAAAGAAAGCCTTCGTTAGTAAGAAATTTAATCCTTCTTACACCCCTGCTTCTCAATATCAGCATCATAATACTCATAAGGAGCAACAGCCTCCAAAACAACAAAAGAAATCACAAACTCCTAAAATGCAGCCAGCTCAACAGTGTCAAGTTGTTCCTGGTTTTTGACTCCTTCCTAGAGAACATAGCCAGTCTGCCTCTGGAGAACTCCCATCCTCTCCACATTGCCAGCAGACCATGCCATTATGCACACAGGTGGCATCTCATCACCTCAGAGCAGTGAACATTAATGATAGTGAGAGAAGGGTACAGGCTTCATCTGCAAAGCCTGCCCCCTCTACCTCAGTAAGAGAGTATCATTCTCAGCCCCCTCTCACTGTTCTGCTACTACAAGAAGTCACCTCTCTCCTACTGCAGGGTGCCATAGAAGAGGTTACAACACCCCAGCAGGGAATGGGCTTCTATTTTCCGTACTTTCTCATTCCAAAGAAAACAGGAGGATATAGGCCCATCATGGACTTCAGAAACCTAAACACGTTTCTCGTATGCGAGAGGTTCAAGATGATCTCTCTAGGGACCCTTCTCCCCTATCTCCAGTCAGGACTGGCTCTGTACTCTAGATCTAAAGAAAGTGTACACTCATATCCTTATTAATCCAGAACACAGAAAGTTCCTACACTTCATGTTTCAGGGAAGACACTATCAATACAGGGTCCTTCCTTTCAGACTAGCCTCTGCCCCAAGAGTCTTCACAAAGTGCATGGTGGTCATAGCCACATTCCTAAGAACTCTAGGGATATTTGTCTTCCCTTACTTAGACGACTTGCTCATAAGGGCAAACACCTCTCAGGAGGCCAGCCTGTCTCTCTCATGCACCATATAGATGTTACAGCATTTGGATTTGTCATAAATCTTCCAAAGTCTCATCTCGTCCCCACTAAGACTCTAGAGTTCATAGGGGCATAGGGGCTCTCTTAAACACTCAGCAGTCGAGGGCATTCATGCACTCTGTTGCACTTGACTCAATCAGCTAGCATCTCAAGTATGTCTCAAGGACTATCTCACTGCCTGAGAAATGTTGCAACTTCTGGGTCATATGGCATCAACGGTGCATGTAGTCCCCTATGCCTGACTCCACATGTGCACAGTCCAATTGACTCTGGCCTCCCAATGGACTCAAGCCTCAGGTCATCTCAGGGACAGAATACTAGTATCTTCCCCTCTGGCCTCATCTCTCCATTGGTGGTATTCCCCAGAAAATCTCCTCATAGGGTCATCTTTTCAGATACCTCCACATTAATGTACCCTAACAATGGGTGCATCCAAACTGGGCTGGGGAGCACATCTAGGACATTTCTCTACTCAATGTCTCTGGTCACAACAGGAGTCACTACTCCAGATAAATCTACTGGAGCTTCGAGCCATCTTCAATGCTCTCAGAGTGTTTCAGGAACACCTCCGTTACCACAGAGTCCTAGTCCAAACTGACAACCAAGTGGCCATGTTCACTTTGAACAAGCAGGGCAGAATATGTTCTTAGTCCCTCTGCAGGGAGACTCTATATCTCTGGTCCTTTGCCATTGCTAATCACATCCACCTCCAAGTGGTGTATCTTCCAGGCAAATAAAATGACTTAGTGGACAAAATGAGTTGGATCCTTCTTCCCCACGAATGATCTCTCCATGTAGACACAGTATCCTACATCTTTCAGACCTGGGGGACTCCAGAGATAGACCTCTTTGCCACTCTGCAGAATGCTAAGCTCCCATGCTTCTGCACCAGGACTCTTATGTCAGACAGACAGCAGTGGATGCTTTTCACCTCCACTGGGGACATGGCTTTCTTTATGCCTTCCCTCCTATTCCCCTGATTCCGAAAACTCTTTTCAAACTCCAGGCAGACAGAAGCTTCATGATACTCATAACCCCACACTGGCAACATGGCCCATTGTTCCCTATCTTCCTATGTCTGTCTCAGACTCAGTCTATAGATTTCAGATCTGCTCCAGATCTACTCTCTCAGAGGGAGGAGATACTGCTCCATCCCAATCCACAGTCTCTCCATCTCACAGCATGGCTGCTGAAGGCATAGCTTTTCAGCATCTTAATCTTTCTCAGGAGGATAAGGACATCCTTTTAGTTTCCAGAAAGCCATCCACCAGACGTTCCTATGCCTTTAAATGGTGTAGGCTCTCTCTGGTGTTCAAGGATCTTAATCCTTTCTCGGCTCCGGTAGAGGCACTTCTCCAATATCTCCTCCATCTTTCCTCATCTGGTCTCAAAACCCGCTCAGTAAAGTGCACCTACGTGCAATTGCAGCCTCTCATCATCCCTTAGATGGTCAGTCCATCTCCTCACAGCCATTTGTATCACGCTTTATAAGAGGCCTTCTGTTAACCAAGCCTCCCATTAGACCACCACCAGTGGCATGGGACCTTAATGTTGTTCTGGGGCAACTTCTGAAACCACCCTTCAAATCTTTAGCCACTACCTCGCTCAAGTTTCTAACATGGCAGGTCATCTATATCATTGCCCTCACTTCAGCAAGATGCATTAGTGAGCTTCAGACCTTGGTGGCTGACCCACTTTACACACAGTTCCACCATAACAGCATTGTTCTTAGGACTCATCCTCACTTCATGCCGAATGTAGTCTCGCATTCTCATCTGAATCAGTCATTTTAACTTCCTGTATTTTTCCCTAGACCACATTCATCTAGGGCAGAGACAACCCTTCACACTCTGGATTGTAAACGTACTTTAGCATTCTATCTTCAGAGGCCTCAAGAACACCGGAAGGCGTCTCAATTGTTCATCTCTTTTGACCCTAGCCATTTGGGGTTGCCAGTATCCAAGCATACCCTCATCAAATGGATATCAGATTGCATCACTGTTGCTTATGATGCGGCAGGACTATTCCTTGATGGTCATGTCACTGCCCACAGTGTTCAGGCCATGGTCACCTCGACAGCAAATCTACGCTCTGTGGCTATTGGTGAACTCTGCAAAGCAGCAACTTGGTCTTCGGTCCATTCCTTTGCTGCTCACTACTGTCTGGACAAAGGCCTTCATTTGGGTTGTTCTTTCCTAGGTGCATAACTTTGCACTTGTCCACAGAGTTGAAATCAAAAGCTACCATCCGTTACCTCGGCATCACATTGGATCAGCACTTGGATATGACAACTCATGTCAAGAACATCACAAAAAACGTATATTATAAGATCAAATCGCTACGTCACCTCCGCTCTCTACTAGATCCCACAGACTTCCTAACAACCTTCCAAGCATTAGTCCTCCCACACCTGGATTTTGCCAACATCATCCTACATGGCCTCCCTCAATCAACTTTAAACCCGCTCCGCCTAACCATGAATACAGCCGCCAGAGTCCTCTCCGGCTCATCAAGATCTGACCATATAACACCCATCATGAAAGAACTGCATTGGTTACCATTACATACCAGAATCCAGTATAAGTCTTTAGTCCTTACTTTCAAGGCACTAAATAACTACCCCCCTACGCCAATCAGCAAGCTCATCCATGGCACCCTGGAAAACAGAAAAAGGAGAACCACATCAATGAACACCTTAATTGTCCCGAAGATAATAACGAAGTGTACTAAGGCCACCTCCAACAGGGCCTTCTCCTTATTTGCTCCTCTAAACTGGAATGCACTACCTCACGAAATCCGTGCTATCAAAAACTTAATCCTATTCAGAAAAGCATTGAAATACCACCAGTTCACAAAATGCTACCCAGAAGTCAACCTAGTCACTAACAAAACTACCACCTCAATACAACCTGAAAAGGGCTAGTTGGTCAACCTTTCTCTCTAGTCTTATTAGTGAACCACACTGTAACATCCAATCGAGTTTGATATTACTGTATATACCATTAAGTTAATCTGTACATAGTTCCCCTGGTTGTCCTATTGTTGAAGTTCCCTGTTCAATGTAAAACTCAATGTTACTTGTATGCATTGTAGTATGTTCTTGTTCTATGTACACCGCACTGATTATAATAGCGCGGTATAAAAGAATTGTTAAATAAATAAATAAATTAAATTTCATCTGCCATTTGGATGCCCAGTCTTCCAATTTATCCAGATCCTCCTGCAGTTTTCCACAGTCCTCTTGGGTTTTAACAACATTAAACAATTTTGTGTCATCTGCAAATTTGATAACTTCACTACTTATTCCCTTTTCTAGGTCATTTATGAATATGTCAAAAAGTAGCGAACCCAGTACAGATCCCTGGGGTACTCCACTATTCACCTTTTTCCATTGGGAAAATTGGTCATTTAGCCCTACCCTCTGCTTTCTATCTTTTAACCAGTTCCCAATCCACAATAGTACACTGCCTCCTATCCCATGACTTTTTAGTTTTGCCAAACGTCTCTGATGAGGGACCTTGTCAAAGGCTTTCTGAAAGTCCAGATACACTATATCAACCGACTCACCTTTGTCTACCTCTTTATTCACACCTTCAAAAAAACATATCAGATTAGTAAGACAAGATCTTCCTTGTCTAAAGCCATGTTGGCTGTCTCCCATGAGGCCATGACTATCTACATGCTGTTTAATTTTGTTCTTTATAATGGTTTCTACCATTTTCCCTGGTACTGACGTCAGGCTCACCGGTCTGTAATTTCCCGGATCACCCCTGGAACCCTTTTTAAAAATTGGCATTACATTGGCGACCCTCCAATCTTCAGGTATTACAGATGATTTTAATGAAAGTTGACAGATTACTAATAGCAGGTCTGCAATCTCATATTTCAATTCTTTCAACACTCTTGGATGTATGCCATCCGGTCCAGGTGATTTGTTACTATTCAGTTTATCAATAGTTGTAATACATCTTCCCGGTGTAGCGATATTTCTCTCAATTCCTCTGCAGTATCACCTTTAAATACCACTTCAGTCTTGGTAACATCCCTACATCTTCCTCAGTAAAGACTGAAGCAAAGAATTCATTCAGTCTCTCCGCTATAGCCTTGTCTCCTCTTACTTCCCCTTTTACCCCTCTGTCATCTAATTGTCCAGTTGACTCTCTCACAGGCCTTTTGCTACAAATATACTTGAAAAAGTCTTTATTTCGTGTTTTTGCTTCCGTAGCAAGTTCCTTCTCAAATTCTCGCTTTGCCTGCCTTATCAATGCTTTGCATTTAACTTGCCAGTGCTTGTGCTGTTTCCAGTTTTCGTCGTTTGGCTCTTTTTCCATTTCCTGAAAGATGTTTTTTTGGCAGCAACAGCCTCTCTGACCTCACCTTTAAACCATGCTGGCAGTTTTTTGGACTTTCTTCCACTTTTCTTAATGCGTGGAATACAGCTGGTCTGGGCTTTCAGGATAGTATTGTTAAACAACACCCAAGCTTGATGTAAGTCTTTAACCTTTGCAACCGCTCCTTTTAGTTTTTTCTTAACTATATTCCTCATTTTATCATAGTCTCCCTTTCGAAAGTTAAAAGGTAGTACTGTGGATTTCTTTACTATCCCTACTCCACTAATTAAATCCAGCACAATCATGCTATGATCACTATTGTCAAGTGGTCCCAACACCCTTATTTCTTGCACCAGATCTGGTGCTCCACTAAGGACTAGGTCCAGTATGGATTCCCCTCTGGTCGGTTCATGAACCAGCTCCTCCAAGAAGCAGTCATTTATTTCATCTAGAAACTTTATCTCTCTAGCATGTCCTGCCGTGACACTGACCCAGTCGATACCGGAGTAATTGAAATCACCCATTATTACTACTCTGCTGTGACTTTTGTTAGCTTCCTTGATTTCTTTGAGCATTTCATCATCCATTTGTTCATTCTGGCCAGGTGGTCGATAGTACACCCCCACTGCCATCACCTTCCACTTCATACATGGAATTTCAATCCATAGAGATTCTACAGCAAATTTTGTTACCTGCAAAACTTTAATCCTTTCTGACTCAATGCCTCTCTAACATAGAGCGTAACCCCTCCACCAATTTGATCAGTTCTATCATTACGATATAGTTTGTATCCAGGTATCACAGTGTCCCACTGGTTATCCTCCTTCCACCATGTCTCTGAGATTGCAATCATATCTAACCTCTCATTTAGTGCTATATATTCTAACTCTTCCATCTTATTGTTTAGACTTCTAGCATTTGCATACAAGCATTTTAGAGACTGCATTTTATTAATATTAATCTGGCTGTTGGTAGGCATGGGTAATTTGGAATCTTTACGCTCTGTCTGCACCATACTCAAGGGCATTTGGATTACTTTACTCTTTTTTGGAACCTCACTGCTTTTGGTAGTATCCTTCAAGGATACCTTCTTCCGAATCATGCGCTCTTGGGCGACTGTCGGCTTTCCCCTATTTTCTAGTTTAAAAGCTTCTCTATCTCCTTTTTAAAGGTTAATGCCAGCAGTCTGGTTCCATCCTGGTTAAGGTGAAGCCCATCCCTTCGGAAGAGCCCCTCCTTTCCCCAGAATGTTCCCCAGTTCCTAACAAATAAAACCCCCTCATCCTTGCACCATCGTCTCATCCATGCATTGAGACTCTGGAGCAATGCCTGGCTTTTGGGTCCTGCACGTGGAACAGGAAGCATTTCGGAGAATGCTACCCTGGAAGTTCTGGATTTCAACATCCTACCTAAAAGCTTAAATTTAGCCTCCAGAACTTCCCTACCACATTTTCCTATGTCATTTGTACCGACATGTACCAAGACAGCAGACTCCTCCCCAGCACTATCTAAGATCCTATCTAGGCGGTGTGTGAGTTCTGCTACCTTCGCACCAGGCAGGCATGTTACCAGGTGATCCTCACGTCCACCAGCCACCCAGCTATCTATATGCCTAATGATTGAATCACCAACTATAACAGCTGTCCTAACCCTTCCCTCATGGGCACATGGCCCTGGAGAAATGTCCTTGGTGCAAGAGGGTTTTACATCACCTGGAGGACAGGTCCTAGTTACAGGATCATGTCCTGCCCCACCAGGGTGATGCTCTCCTGTCACGAGACCTCTCTCCTCCATGGCAACAGGGATGCTGCCAGACTGGAGGTGGGACTTCAGGACTATATCCCTGTAGGTCTCGTCCATGTACTTCTCTGTCTTTCTTATGTCTTCCAGGTCTGCTACTCTAGCCTCTAGAGAATGGACTTGTTCCCTGAGAGCAAAGAGCTCCTAGCACTTAGTGCATATGTAAGACCTCTCACCAACTGGGAGAAAATCATACATGTAACACTCAATGCAAAAGATTGGAAAGCCCCCATCTCGCTGCTGGACTGTTGTCTGCATCTTAGTTTAAAGCTTGTGTTTAGGTCTTTAAATTCTGTATTTACTAAGGGTTGGTGTAGATGCTTATACTAATAAAAGTGTATCTAATACCTCTAATATACCTTGTTCACCTGAAGCTTAATTAATCTCAGGTCCTCAATGTATGACTGATTTGGATAAAGAGCTGCACCTGAGAGCAGCCCCTTTCCTCTAAGACGTGTAAGTACCTATAAAGCTACAATTATCCCAGGGGCGGGTGGGTGTTGGGGAGGGAGGGAAATAAGACCTATTAAAAGAGGGCTGTTACAAGGTACCCTGTCCTGTACCCTCAGCAGGGGGGGAGGGGGTTAGTCCCTTAGGTAGGCTAGAACAGGAAAAAAAGTTTAAAACGCAGCAGGTTCTGGGGACAGAGCAGGGAGAGATATTTAATTTAAAGTAACAGTTAACCTGGCTACCACACAAAGGCCAGTTAGTTGAGAGAGGCAAGGTAAGTTATACAGCTGAGAAAGCTGAAGTGCAAAACTAAAGGGAACAGGGAGGTGAAGTAGCACACCAATAAGACAACAATAAATAAATAATTAAATAGACAGCTAGAACTCACAGCAAAGTTGTCACAGGAGTTAAATATCCACCTCTCTAGCAGAGCACTGTGAGGGCACTGCTCTTCCCAGAGCAGAAAGAGACAAACAGAACTATGCACACGTGGGAGGAGGAGACAGGAAGAAGGTCTACACAGTACCTCAGCAGGGGGGAGGGTGGCAGTCCCTCAGGTAGGCTAGAGCAGGAAAAAAAGTTTAAAATGTAGCAGGTTCTGGGGACAGAGCAGGGAGAGATATTTAATTTAAAGTAACAGTTAACCTGGCTACCACTCAATGGGTAGTTAGTTGAGAGACGCAAGGTAAGTTATACAGCTGAGAAAGCTGAAGTGCAAAACTAAAGAGAACAGGGAGGTGAAGTAGCACACCAATAAGACAACAATAAATAAAGGCAGGATGGCAGCTAGGCAGGCACAGTGGGATGCTCCCAAAGGCTTTCCTAGTGGACGCTGGAAAGCATTCCCGCATGGGATTAGTCGGTACCAACGTCACCCTATTTGTGAAGACTAAATTCCTGCTGTTCGCAGAGATCACCTGTTACAAGTGAGTAACTACTGTATGCTTTCCAGTCCTATCCTAGCCCCCATCAGCCCATTTCCAGTCCAAGCTCCCCCCATCTGCCCATTTACAATCTTAGCCTCCCCCTAAGCCATTTGCAGTCCTATCCCAGTCCCCCATCAGCCCATTTCTATTCCTAGCCCCCCATCAGCCTATTTCCAGTCCTATCCTAGCCCTCACCCCCACCCCGAAGAGCCTCACACCTGTCTGAGCAGCTTAAGAGGGAGTCGAGGCTTGCCTCTGCACAGCGCTGGAATGAAGAGCATCATGCTACTTCACTCCCTCTATGTTCACGTGAAGCCCACTTAGTGCCGGAAAAGGATAAAGGTCATTTCCTGTTTCCCAGTACTCAGTGGGCTTCATGTGAAGACAGTATGAGTGAAGGAGCATGCCGCTGTTCGCTCCAGCACTGTGCTGAGGCGAGCCAGGGCTTCTGGCATCCCTGGCTCCCTCTGAAAGCATCCCTAAAAACCCAGCGGAATGAAGTTCACGCAGGGCCCCACTGAAGAGCGGGCCCTGTGCATTCTTGCTCAATAGATGGGCCGGCCCTGATCACATGTAGCTATTGTGCTGGAAGGAGTATTGTTAAGGGTTGGGAACCAGCATCCAAGTGTGAGAAAAGAAAGGCTAGAAGTTACTGCTTTTGATCACAGGGGATGGAAAGTCCATAAACCATTATTAAAGAGGACCAGGGAAATCCAGTCCAGGATAAGCAATGTGGAATCTGCGTACCTTTTTGGGAACCCGACTGGCACTTGTGACTTAGATTGGATGTTGTTGGAAACAGGATACTGGGCTTGATGGACCTTGGTCAGACCCATTATGGCATAGTTTATGTTCTTACGCAGAGAGAAAAATATTTTCTCCAATTTGTTTTAAATGTGTTACATTGTACCTCCATTGCATGTCCCCTAGTCTTTCTACATTTTGAAGGAGTAAACAACCAATCTACATTTACCTGTTCCACTCCACTCATTATTTTATAGACTTCTATCATATCTACTCTCAGCTGTCTCTTTTCCAAGCTGAAGAGCACTAATGTTTTATGTCTTTCCTCATAAGGTATTCTTCCATCCCCTTTATTGCGTTTGGTTCCTCTTCTCTGTCATAGTAACATACTAACATAGTAAATGATGGCAGATAAAGACCAATCTCCAGGAGCAAGCAGGAATGTAGTCTTCACATATAGGGTACCGTCGACACCGATGGAGCCTGCGCGGGAACGCTCCCCAGCATCCAAAAGGAAAGCTTTTGGGAGCATCCCAGCACGCATGCGTGCTGCCTTCCCACCAAACTACCTCTCTCACTTCATTTCTTTGTTTTCCGTGGAGCTGACAGGACGTGCCCCCTGTCACCGCAGAAAATCTTCTCTTACTTTTATATTTTTTGTGGTCACGTCTGCCTTCCGTCGACGCCTACCGGTACCACCGGTGCTTTTCTTTCTTTTCTTCTAAAAATAACTCAATTTTATTGCTTTTTCTCAGGGGTTATTCCCTGCTCTAGTGCTTGGCGCCATTTTGGGCATTAGGCCCTCTTTTCCGTTACTATGGAAAAACCAGCCACTGGTTTTAAAAAATGTTCAAAATGTGGCGGTACAATTTCTATTACCGACACCCATGACTGGTGTCTTAATTGTTTAGGTCCTGACCATTGCCCTATGGAGAATCTCTCCTGAAGGAAGTTTACTAAAAGAAGTCTTCAGAATCGAGCAAATCAACTCGGTGCCCTATTTGCTTCAGACGCATGTCTGTAGCATTGATGTCTTCCAGGGCTTCTACTTCTTCCCAGGGATCTCAGGTAACTAAACACAAGTCTTCTAAGACTAGCCGGTCCTCGAAGGGTAGATCTCCCTCTAAACATCGAGATGCTACTGGCATTGCCCTCAAGGACATTTCACCGGCAAACAGCCCCGGCGGGAGTCTTCGGGCTCCAAAGCTTTATCGGGGCTCCAGGATGTCCCCGAGGCCTCGACCTCAATGGAACTACTGGTGCCATGCTCGGGGGTTGTGGCCGCTTCTACTGGTACCGACACCCTGGCATTGGCAGTAACGATGGACAAAAGACTCCTCGCTATCGAACGCAGTCTAGCAACTCTTTTAGCTACTTCGGTACCGCTAAAGTTGCTGCAGACAGTTCCGCAGACACCGGCACCAATGCCGGTACCGGTGCCAGTGCCCTCAGTACCTGTTTCAACAGGCATGCTTCCCCCGATGCCGAGCTTGGAATCTCTCTCCAGCATGGGAGATCAGGTACTGACTCATTTCAGTACCAACATCGAGCGGTACCGACGCCGTCTGCTTCGAGAGAACCCGGTGCTTCCTCCTTTTGAGTCTTCTGATTCCGATGACTCGGATGATTCCACCGGTACCAGAGCTGAACTTTTACAAGATTCAACTCCTTCTCCTCAATGCAGAATGTCCCCTCCTGAGGATATGTCTTTTCATGATTTTGTACGTGATATGGCAAAGGGTCTTGCCATTACAGTAGTACCAGAAAAGGAGCCTAGGGCAGAAGAATTGAGAATTCTTCAATATCCTTTGGCTCCAAAAGAGCAGTTATGCTTCCTATACACCAGATCTTACATGATCTAATGTTAAGAATGTGGGAAGCTCCTTTAACAGTATCTCTACATTCTAGACGTCTTGACACTATGTATCGAGTACCACCTTGTCCAGGGTTTCAGAAGACTCAGTTACCACATCATTCTATGGTGGTAGAGTCCGCCATGAGGCGGATTAAGAGTGCTAAAAGACACTCTTCCAATCCACCAGGTCGTGAGTCTAGAACACTGGATGCCTTTGGTCGTCGATGCTTTCAGTCCTCCATGCTATCAGCAAGAATCAGTTCCTATATATTATACATGGGAATGTTTCTTGAAGAGGTTACAAAAGACTTGGAACTTTTGAACCCTTTTCTTCAAGAGGATAAACGGACAGATCATTTGACTTTGGTCAAACATGCTCAAAATGTATCTAAGTTTATGAATCGTGCTACCTTTGACTGTTTTGAATGTATTATTTTATTTATTTATTTATTTAACAATCACTTATATACCGCACCTTCCAGTGATCAAGTGTGGTTTACGAAGAACGAGTTAAAGAACAGAGCGACAAGTCTGTTTTTACATGGAACATCAGTGAACTATGAACAATAGTATATTTTTTACATGAAACATTAGAGAACTATATATATTAGAGAACATTAGAGAACTAGCATAAGGGAATGATATACAGAAGGTATAAGCTTTAACAAACAAAACATGCTTAATTTAGGTTGTATCAGAGACTAAATACTAGATAATATTGTATGGGTAGTTGGGGTTATGCAAAAGGATAAGAATATGATATTATATTTGTGTCTGTTGGTTGTAAATTACATTGATGGCTCTTAGGGTGGGAGCAATTGGGTAAGTTTAATTGTTCTTATTTGTGTCCTTCTTGGTCTGATATCAATTTTGTCTTGTATCAATCTGGTATTCTGTTATCAATCTAGTCATCTGTTATCCATTTTCTGATTGGGAGAGTGAGTTTGCCATTGGGCCATAGTGTGAGATAAACAGATGGGTTTTTAATTTCTGTCGGAGCTCCTTAATTTTGATTAATGCTCTTATTTCTTCTGGGAGGGAGTTCCAGAGGATAGGGGCTGCGTGTGAAAAAGATTTTTTGTTGGTTATCTTTTTGGCCTTTGTGAAGTCTTTTGGAATCCTTATTTTATTTGTATAGCCTCTCCTGTGAGGAGTTTTAGTTGATTCTTTAATGATGAGTTTGTTTAGTGTAGGTGGAGCCATGTTATTTAGTGCCTTGAAGGTAGTTATTAGTGTTTTATAGTTTATCCTGCTTTGTACTGGTAGCCAGTGTAGGTTAGCTAGTGTAGGTGTTATGTGCTCAAATGGGTGCACCTTCATAATAGTTCTGGCTGCTGCATTTTGTGCAAGTTGAAGTCTTTTAATGTTTTGTTTTGTTGCGTCTAGCAGAGTTAAATTGGCAAAATCAAAGTGAGGTGTAATGATTGCCTGTTTTATACTCATAAAGTCTTGTATGTGTACAAGTGGGCGTAATTGCTTTAGAATTTTAAGCTTAAAATAGATTTTTTTTGTTGTGTTTCTGATGTGTGTATTCATGCTGAGATGTGTATCGAGGATCACGCCTAGATATCTCACTTCGTTTTTTATTTTAATCTCATGGTTTTGAAGTGTGATGTGTGTTGGGGGATATATGATTGGTTTTTCGTTACGATTAATATGTCTGTTTTTTTGAATGGTTGATATGGAGATTGTGGTCTTTTAGCCATGTTGTTAATTCATTGAAGCACTCCATTGTTAATTCATTGAAGAACTTCTGCTATATCCATAGGAGTACATCGTATTGCCTGGCTCCAAGCTTCAGACTTGGAGGAATGGGTGCAAGATAAGCTGGGAAACATTCCTTGCACAGAAGAAAATCTCTTTGGCAAGGATTGGCAGCTCAAAGCTAATGAAATTGACACTGATAATACAACTTTAGACAGATTGTCAAAGTCTACAGCTAACCCAGCCAAGAAAAAGTTTTTCAAAAAACCTTTTTTCTCTAAAAATAAAAAATTCTATCCATCTTTCACCCAGCAAACACATGTTCCCCAGAAGGGGCAACAACAAACTAGACAAAGAAAGACACAAGCTCAAAAGGCTCAGCAGGCTCAGCAGACCCAGCCTCCTCAGGGTCTTTGACTGTTGTCTAGAGAACTTAGCTATTCTTCCTGTTCTAAGCCCAGAACCTTTAAATATTCCAGGCCGTATCTGCCATTTTGCCAAAAGATGGCAATAAATCACATCAGAGAATTGGACTCTATCGTGAGTCTGGGATACAAGCTTCATTTCCTCAGCTTGCCCCCATCCACTCTAATAAAACAGTTCAAATCTCAACCACTGGTCTCAGACCTGTTGTGGCAAGAGGTCACCACTCTTCTGGCTCAAGGGGCTATAGAAGAGGTTCCAATGTCCCAGCAGGGCACAGGATTCTATTCCCCCTATTTTCTCATTCCAAAGAAGTCAGGGGGACTAAGACCAATCCTGGACCTCAGAGAACTGAACAAATATTTAGTCCGAGAAAGGTTCAAGATGATCTCCCTCGGCACACTTCTTCCATACCTTCACGAGCAAGATTGGCTATGTTCTCTAGATTTAAGGGATGCTTACATGCATATCCTTATTCATGCAGATCACAGAAAATTCCTTTGATTCCTAGTCAAGGGAAGACATTTTCAATACACGATCCTTCCTTTCGGACTGGCCTCTGCTCCAAGGGTCTTCACAAAGTGCATGGCAGTAGTAGCAGCATTTATGAGGACTCTAGGAATTTTTGTCTTCCCTTACTTAGACGATTGGCTCATTCGAGCACCGTCAGCTCTAGAAGCAAGTCATGCTCTTTCCCGAGCAATGCAAATATTGCAGTACTTGGGATGGATCATAAACCTTCCAAAGTCCCAGCTCACCCCATCTCAATCCCTCGAGTTTATAGGGGCTCGCTTGGACACACAGCAGTCAAAGGCTTTCCTGCCTCAGCCTCGCTGTCTGCGCATCATCGAACTAGCATCTCAAGCAGTGGTACAAACCTTCCTCACTGCTCGACAGATGCTTCGACTTCTAGGACACATGGCATCTACAGTCCATGTGATTCCTTATGCACACCTTCACATGCAACTGGCCCAGTGGACCTTAGCTTCCCAATGGTCCCAGGCCTCAGGATGCCTGTCAGACAATATCAGAGTTACCACACGCCTGATTGTGTCTCTGCATTGGTGGCAATCTCTGGAAAACCTTACAGTAGGCACTCCTTTTCAGCAACCCCTACCTCAGGCTGTCCTCACGACAGATGCATCCAAGTTGGGTTGGGGAGCCCACTTGGGCGATCTGTCTACCCAGAGTCTCTGGACCCCACAGGAGGCTTCTCTTCAAATAAACCTCCTAGAACTAAGGGCCATTTCCAATGCTATTCGAGTCTTTTGCTTCCATCTCATAAACAAAACAGTTCTGGTGCAAACCGACAATCAAGTGGCCATGTTTTACCTAAACAAACAAGACAGAACAGGCTCTCTGCAATTATGCAACAAAGCTTTGCAACTGTGGGCCTTTGTCAGAGAGCATCACATTCATTTGTTGGCAGTATACCTTCCAGGCATTCAAAACGTTTGGGCAGACAGGCTCAGCCGAGTCCTGTTGCCACACGAGTGGTCTCTCCACTCATATCAACTTGCTCGAGTATTTCAAGTCTGGGGAACACCAGACATAGACCTCTTTGCAAGTCCACAGAATGCCAAACTTTCCCGGTACTGTTCCAGACTTCCAGCTCAAAATTGTCAGGCGAGAGATGCATTCCTGCTCCATTGGGGCCAGGATTTTCTCTATGCCTTCCCACCAATTCCCCTAATTCCCAAAACCTTATTCAAACTCCAGAGAGACAGAGATCGCATGATACTAAAAGCTCCCTGTTGGCCAAGACAAGCATGGTATCCTCTTCTCTTAGGTCTCTCTCGAGCCACTCCTCTGGAGTTGGGGAGTGCTCCGGATCTTCTGTCCCAGAACAACGGATCCCTACTTCACCCCAATCCCCAGTCCCTTCATCTCAAGGCCTGGCTGCTCAAGGCATAGAATTTCAAGATCTAGGCCTTTCACAACAAGTGAAGGATATTCTTCTAGCTTCCAGAAAACCTTCCATAAGGCGTTCTTAAGCTTTTAAGTGGAAGAGGTTTTCAGTCTGGTGTTCCCAGAGGGGACTTCAACCCCTCTTGGTACCAGTAGAGTCCCTTCTGGACTATCTCCTTCACTTATCAGCTTTTGGTCTCAAGACCAACTCTGTTAGAGTCCATCTTAGTGCTATTGCTGCAGCTCATAAACCCTTCAATGGACAACCAATTTCCTCTCATCCTCTTGCTTCAAGATTTAGGAGGGGTCTCCTTTTAACAAAACCTCCCATCAAACCACCTCCGGTGGCATGGGATCTTAATCTTGTTCTGGGTCAACTCATGAAGCCACCCTTTGAACCTTTAGCTACTTCGGAGCTAAAGTTTCTTTCATGGAAAGTCATTTTCCTAATTGCTATCACTTCTGCAAGACGCATTAGTGAACTGCAGGCTTTAGTGGCTGATCCGCCTTATATGAGGTTTCATCATGACAAAGTAGTCTTGAGGACTCATCCTCATTTTATGCCAAAGGTGGTATCACCTTTTCATTTAAACCAATCGGTTTATCTCCCAGTCTTCTTTCCTAGCCCTCATGCCTCCAGGGCGGAAAGAAATCTTCATACCTTAGATTGTAAACGGGCTCTGGCTTTTTATCTTCACAGAACTCAGCCATTTAGAAAGTCATCTCAGCTTTTTCTGGCTTTTGACTCTAGTCATTTAGGACTTCCAGTCACTAAGAGAACTCTCTCTAAGTGGATTGCAGACTGTATTTCCTTTACCTATCAGATTAAAGGGATCCCTCTTGAAGGCCATGTCATGGCTCATAATGTTAGAGCCATGGCAGCCTCAACAGCTAATCTTCGTTCAGTTGCTATTGATGAGATCTGCAAAGCAGCAACTTGGGCTTCTGTACATACTTTCACTGCCCACTATTGTTTAGACAAGGACTCCCGTCGGGATGCCTTGTTCAGTCAGGATGTTCTACAGCATCTCTTCCATTCCTAGATCAACTCCTTCCCACCATCAACTCTTGGATGCCTGAGGTCCCTGGGAGGAAGCATGGCCCATCTTACATAGAGCCGCAACATGCTGGGGTCATCCCTAGGCATTTTTAGCTAGGGAGTCCCCATATGTGAAGACTACATTCCTGCTTGTGCCTGGAGATAGTGTAGTTACTCACCTGTAACAGGTGATCTCTGGGAACAGCAGGAATAAGTCTTCACAACCCACCCACCTCCCCTAGGAGTTGTCTTTCTCTCTCTTTCTATTTTTCTTCTACTTCTCTCCTTTGGTCTCAGCTTTCAACTCAACTGAAGTGAGAGAGGTAGTTAGGCAGGAAGACAGCAGGCATGCATGGTGGGATGCTCCCAAAAGCTTTCCTTTTGGACGCTGGGGAGCGTTCCCGCGCACGCTCCATCAGTGTCGACGGTACCCTATATGTGAAGACTTATTCCTGCTGTTCCCGGAGATCACCTGTTACAGGTGAGTAACTACGCTGTATGGTCCATGTAGTCTGCCCAGTAAGATGTCAAGAGTAGGTGCACCTGCCGCCCTGTGCAGGCCATCCATCTCCATGTCTTTGTTTAGGGGTGAACCCACCGCTCTGTGTAGGACACCCCTATTTGTTGGGAAATTAGATGGTTAAGTTTATTTTGATTTTATCCTGTTGCTGTAAAGGGATCCACTGTGTCTGTCCCATGCCATCTTGAATTCTGTCACTGTATTTGCTCTCACCATTTCCATCGGAAGGGCATTCCAAGCATCCACCACCCTTTCAGTGAAAAAGTATTTCCTGACATAGCCTTTCAATTTACCCCCTTGCAGATTCACGTTATGCCCTCTAGTTTTACAGTTTCCCCGTCTTTGGAAGAGGTTTGTTTGTTCATTATTTCCCTTTAAGTATTTAAAGGTCTGAATCATATCTCCTCTATCCCTCCTCTCCTCCAGAGTGTACATATTTAGGTCTTCAAGTCTCTTCTCATAAGGCTTCTGATGCAGGCTCCAAATCATTTTGGTTGCCTTCCTCTGAAGAGTTTCCAGCCTTTTTACATACTTTGCAAGATATGGTCTCCAAAACTGAACACAGTATTCCAAGTGAGGCCTCACCAGTGACTTATACAGTGGCATTAGTACCTCTTCCTTTCTGCTGGTAATTCCTCTTTGTATGCAGCCCAACATCCTTCTGGCTTTTGCCACCACCTTGTTGCACTGTTTTGCCCCCTTGAGATCCTCAGAAATAAACACACCAATATCCTTCTCCTGATCCGTGCACACCAATCTCTCGCCCATTATCGCGTACATTTCCCTTGGATTTCTGCTTCCCAAGTGCATGACACTGCACTTCTTCACATTAAATCTTAATTGCCAAGCATTAGACCATTATTCCAGCTTTTGTAGATCTTTCCTCATGTTAACCACTCCCTTTTCGTGTCATCTGCAAAAAGACAGACTTTTCCATTCAGTCCTTCAGCAATATCACTCACAAATACATTGAACAGTGCCGGGCCCAGGAACGAACCCTGGGGCACCCCACTAATCACCCTCCTTTCATCCGAGTGAGCTCCATTTACCATCACCTTCTGTCAGTCAACTATTTCTGATCCAGTTCACCACCTTGGGACCCATCCCCAAACTACTGAGTTTATTGATAAGCCTCCTGTGAAGAACAGTATCAAAGGCTTTGCTGAAATCCAGGTAGATGACATCCATCGCATGCCCCTGACCTAGTTCTCTGGTCACCCAGTCAAAGAACTCAATCAGGTTTGTTTGGCAAGATCGTCCTTCAGTAAAACTATGTTGCCTCGGATCATGCAACCTGTTGGTTTTGAGAAAGTCCACTATTCGCTCTTTCAGGAGTGCCTCCATTACTTTTCCTTTTTTGATATGGCAATGAGAACTGCACACCAAAATTCAAGGTGTGGTCGCGACATAGATCAATACAGAGGTATTAAGGGGTCAATCCGAGTTGCGTTTAGTGAGGATGGACATCCGGTTTGGACGTCCATCCCCGCTAAACACCAGAGTACTGATTCTAATCTCAGAGCTCTCTGCACATATAGAAGAGATGTGCGGGGAGCTCTGGATGGGGGCAGGAGGGGGCGGGCTGGAGGAGAAGCGAGGAAGGCTGGGATCCTGACCAGGACGTACAGGGCCAATTCTGGTTGCAGCCCTGTACTTCCGGGTACGCCGACTTAGATGGAGGACTTATTCCACCACGGAAGTGGAATAAGTCCCCCCGGCAGTAGGGGATTGCCATATACATGCCACCGAAGACAGGTAAGTTGCAGCAGGGGTTCTCCTCCACCTGATCACGGCCATGCCAGGCCCAATTGGGGGTCAGGCGGCAGGGAGATGAGCAGGGGAGCTGCTTGTTTGCAATCGGGATTCCTGCATGGCATCCCAGTACTATGGCGATGGAGCGCCATGGCACCTGGATACATGCAGGAGCCCCAGGTGGGTTACACGGGGAGCAGCCTGGATGTACAGAGACCCAGAATTGGGGTATGTCCTACCCGTCCAGGTCAGTTACACCACATTCTGATCCTGCAGGGATGTCTAGCCCCTATAGGATCAGAATCAGGTGCAATTCAGGCCTGCCAAATTTTGGACGTCCGAAAGGGCTGGACGGGCCCCGATGGGAAGTGGGCCCTTAGGGCCTGATTCTGTTTTGGACGTGCTGGCCCTCTGTGCACCCGGTCGGAACTGGACGCACAGAGTGAGTCAGGATTCTGATCCGGTGGGCACATCTAGCACCGCGGGATCATAATCGCGTCCAGGCCTGTACGTGCAGGCCCGGACCCTGATTCTTGTCAGCCTGCACATACAGGCCTTCCCCGGCTAACTCAGTCAGGGCTCCTGAATGGAGCCGCAGCACTATGCATCTGGTTGCCATGGCACCACAGCTCCATTCAGGAGCCGCGATCACCAGCTGCTGGAACAAAAGCTTCAGTCTTGAAGGACTAGAAAGGGGGGCTGTTACTTCTGGAGAGAAATCTGAAATTGTGAGTATATACTTCTGGGAATTTTTCTGAAAGGAATTTTTTTTCTTTTAAAGCTAATTAATCTGTGAACCCACTATTTTTTGTTAAATCAGTCAGGGCCTAGCAGCAACAGTTTAAGATTCAATTTAAAACACAGAAGAGAACTTTCTGGTTACCTTTCATACCCATTAGAGAGCTGTAGTTTAAATTTCATAGTCACTCAGGGCCTAGCATCAGCAAAGTACTTTTAGTTTCAAATTAAAACACAGAAGAGAGCTTTCTGGTTAAATTTAGAGCTTGTAGTTTAAATTTCATAATAGGTTAGAGCCTAGCAGCAGCAAAGAGCTATAATTTAAATCAAATCAGAATATAGCTTACCTCAGCAGCACAGGACAGGGTACTGTGTAGCAGCCCTTTTTTAATAAGTGTTATATCCCTCCCTCCCTCCCCACACCCAACCTCCCCTGGGATAATCACAGCTTTATAGGTACTTGCACAACTTAAAAGACAGGAGGTGCTCTCAGGTGAAGCTCATTACCCAAATCAGTCATACACTAAGGACCTGAGATTAATTAAGCTTCAGGTGAACAAGGTATATTAAACTTCTTAGGTACAGTTTTAGTGGTATAAATATCCATAGCACCCTCTAGTACATAAAGAACTTAAAGATCTAAACACAAACTTAAAACTAAGATGCAGATAGCAGTCCAGCAGCGGGATGTGGGCTTTCCAGTCTTTTGCATTGAGTGTCACATGTATGATTTTCTCCCAGCTGGTGAGAGGTCTTACGTGTGCACTAGGTGCAAGGAGCTCTCTGCTCTCAGGGAACGAGTCCGTTCTCTAGAGGCTAGAGTAGCAGACTTGGAAAACATAAGACAGACAGAGAGGTACATAGACGAGACCTACAGGGATATAGTCCTGAAGTCCCACCTCCAGTCTGGCAGACATCCCTGTTGCCATGGAGGAGAGAGGTCACGTGACAGGAGAGCATCACCCTGGTGTGGCGGGAAGTGATCCTGTAACTAGGACCTGTCCTCCAGGTGATGTAAACCCCTCTCGCACCGAGGAGGTTTCTCCAGGGCCAAGTGACCATGAGGGAAAGGTTAGGACAGCAGTTATAGTTGGTGATTCGATCATTAGGAATGTAGATAGCTGGGTGGCTGGTGGACGTGAGGATCGCCTGGTACCATGCCTGCCTAGATAAGGTCTTAGATAGTGCTGGGGAGGAGTCTGCTGTCTTGGTACATGTCGGTACCAATGACATAGGAAAATGTGGTAGGGAGGTTCTGGAAGCTAAATTTAGGCTTTTAGGTAGGAAGTTGAAATCCAGAACTTCCAGGGTAGCGTTCTCCGAAATGCTTCCCATTCCACGCGCAGGACCCAAAAGGCAGGCAGAGCTCCGGAGTCTCAATGCGTGGATGAGACAATGGTGCAGAGATGAGGGGTTCGGATTTGTTAGGAACTGGGGAACATTCTGGGGGAAGGAGGGGCTCTTCCGAAGGGATGGGCTTCACCTTAACCGGGATGGAACCAGGCTGCTGGCATTAACCTTTAAAAAGGAGATAGAGCAGCTTTTAAACTAGATAATAGGGGAAAGCCGACAGTCGCCCAAGAGCGCATGGTTCGGAAGAATGTATCCTTGAGGGATACTACAAAAAGCAGAGAGGTTCCAAAAAAGAGTAAAGTAGCCCAAATGCCCTCGAGTATGGAGCAGACAGAGCTTAAAGATCCCAAATTACCCATGTCTACCAATAGCCAAATTAATATGAATAAAATACAGTCTCTAAAATGCTTGTATGCAAATGCTAGAAGTCTACAAAACAAGATGGGAGAGTTAGAATATATAGCACTAAACGAGAGGTTAGATGTGATTGGAATATCAGAGACATGGTGGAAGGAGGACAACCAGTGGGACACTGTGATACCTGGGTACAAACTATATCGTAATGATAGAGCTGATCAAATTGGTGGAGGGGTTGCGCTCTATGTTAGAGAGGGCATTGAGTCAGAAAGGATTAAAGTTTTGCAAGAAACAAAATTTGCTGTAGAATCTCTATGGATTGAAATTCCATGTAAAAAGGGGAAGGCGATGGCAGTGGGGGTGTACTATCGTCCGCCTGGCCAGAATGAACAAATGGATGATGAAATGCTCAAAGAAATCAAGGAAGCTACAATGCAGTAATAATAATGGGTGATTTCAATTACCCCGGCATCGACTGGTTCAGTGTCACAACAGGACATGCTAGGGAGATAAAGTTCCTAGATGAAATAAATGACTGCTTCTTGGAGCAGCTGGTTCATGAACCGACCAGAGGGGAAGCAATATTAGACCTAGTCCTTAGTGGAACACCAGATGTAGTGCAAGAGATAAGGGTGTTGGGGCCACTTGGCAATAGTGATCATAGCATGATCACTTTTGATTTTATTAGTGGAGGAGGGATAGTATGGAAATCCACAGTACTACCCTTTAACTTTCGAAAGGGAGACTATGATAAAATGAGGAAAACAGTTAAGAAAAAACTAAAAGGAGCAGTTGCAAAGGTTAAAGACGTACATCAAGCTTGGGTGGTGTTGAAAAATACTATCTTGGAAGCCCAGACCAGCTGTATTCCACGCTTTAAGAAAAGTGGAAGGAAGTCCAAAAAACTGCCAGCATGGTTTAAAGGTGAGGTCAGAGAGGCTGTTTTTGCCAAAAAAGCATCTTTCAGGAAATGGAAAAAAGAGCCAAACGATGAAACCTGGAAACAGCACAAGCACTGGCAAGTCAAATGCAAGGCATTGATAAGGCAGGCAAAGAGAGAATTTGAGAAGAAACTTGCTGCGGATGCAAAAACGCGAAATAAAGACCTTTTCAAGTACATTCGTAGCAAAAAACCTGTGAGAGAGTCAGTTGGTCCATTAGATGATAAAGGGGTTAAAGGAGCACTAAGAGGCGACAAGGCGATAGTGGAGAGACTGAATGAATTCTTTGCTTCGGTCTTTACTGAGGAAGATGTAGGGATGTTACCCATGACTGAAGTGGTATTTAAAGGTGTGGAAGAATTGAAGGAAATATCGATACATCGGGAAGATGTCTTACAACTATTAGATAAACTGAAGAGTAGCAAATCACCTGGGCCGGATGGTATACATCCAAGGGTGTTGAAAGAACTGAAATTTGAGATTGCAGACCTGCTATCAGTAATCTGTGAACTATCATTAAAATCATCTCTAATACCTGAGGATTGGAGGATCGCCAATGTAACACCAATTTTTAAAAAGGGTTCGAGGGGTGATCCGGGAAACTACAGACCGGTGAGCCTGACATCAGTACCAGGAAAAATGGTAGAAACCATCATAAAGAATAAAATTACTCAGCATGTAGATAGTCACAACCTAATGGGAGACAGCCAACATGGCTTTAGACAAGGAAGATCTTGTCTTACTAATCTGTTATGTTTTTTTGAAGGAGTGAATAAACAGGTCCTTGTTTGCTGGATACCTTGTTTCAATAAAAATGATTTTATAAAAAAAAACAAAAAAAAAACAGGTGGACAAAGGTGAGTTGGTTGATATTGTGTATCTGGACTTTCAGAAAGCCTTTGACAAGGTCCCTCATGAGAGACTTTTGGCAAAACTAAAGAGTCATGGGATAGGATGCAGTGTACTATTGTGGATCAGGAACTGGTTAAAAGATAGAAAGCAGAGGGTAGGGCTAAATGGCCAATTTTCCCAATGGAGAAAGGTGAATAGTGGTGTACCCCAGGGATCTGTGCTGGGTCCGCTGCTTTTTGACATATTCATAAATGACCTGGAAAGTGGAATAACGAGTGAGGTTATCAAATTTGCAGATGACACAAAACTATTTAAAGTTGTTAAAACCCAGGAGGATTGTGGAAAATTGCAAGAGGATCTTGATAAATTGGAAGACTGGGCATCAAAATGGCAGATGAAATTTAATGTGGAGAAGTGCAAGGTTATGCATCTAGGGAAGAACAACCCAAACTATGGTTACACGATGCAAGGTTCCACATTAGGTACCACCACCCAGGAAAAAGATTTAGGCGTCATTGTGGATACCATGTTAAAACCCTCGGCCCAGTGTGCAGCGGCGGCCAAGAGAGCAAATAGAATGCTAGGTATGATAAGGAAAGGAATGGAAAATAAAACAAAAGATATTATAATGCCTCTATATCGTTCCATGGTGAGACCGCACCTTGAATATTGTGTGCAATTCTGGTCGCCGTATCTTAAAAAGGATATAGCGATTTTAGAAAAGGTTCAGAGAAGAGCCACCAAAATGGTAAAGGGGATGGAAGGCTACTCCTATGAAGAAAGGCTAAAAAGGTTGGGGCTCTTTAACCTGGAAAAGAGACGGCTGAGGGGAGATATGATAGAAGTCTATAAATTAATGAACGGAGTGGAACGGGTAAACGTAGATCGATTGTTTACCTTATCAGAATATAGAAAGACTAGGGGACATGCAATGAAGCTACAGGGTAAACTATTTAAGACTAATAAAAGAAAATATTTTTTCACTCAACGTGTAATCAAACTCTGGAATTTGTTACCGGAGGATGTAGTAAAGGCTGTTAGTGTAGCTGGGTTTAGAAAAGGTTTGGACAAGTTCCTGGAGGAAAAGTCCATAAACCATTATTAAGAAGGGACCCAGGATATCAATGCTTGAACCAATACAAGCATTGTGGAACCTGTGTCCCTTGGGGAAACTGCTAGGTACGTATGACCTAGATTGGCCACTGTTGGAAACAGAATACTGGGCTTGATGGACCTTGGTCTGACCCAGTATGGCATATCTTATGTTCTTATTCCCCACAGCCTGACCCCCGATCTGGCCTTCCAAGGCCAGGGTCGGGCTGTGGGGAATCCCCTCTATCCCCTTCTACTGCCTCTGATGCTGGGCCTGCCGTCCCCGCCGATTAGGGGACTGTATTCCACTTCAGAGGTGGAATAAGTTCCCCGTTCAGGCTGCTGGTCCAGGGCCACTGACCACCTTCTGCCTGCCCTAACTCCACCCTCGCAATGCCCCTTTCGCCCCTGCCTAACCTCCCCATACAATGTGCAGAGAAGTTAGTCGCCGCCCAATGGGACGTCCATCCCCACTTTCGTGCCTTGGAATGACCCTGTTACTGTATAATATCCTTGGTTTTATTTTCCATTCCTTTCCTTATGATTCCTAGCATTCTATTTACTTTCTTGGACACCGCTGCACACTGAATAGAGGGTTTCAATATATTATCCATGATGATGCCTACATCTTTTTCCTGGGTGGTGATTTTGCCCATATTATGACAGTCATGAACCTCACTTCTAAGCCAGGGTATGTGAAGTATCATCTCAGTCTATCAAATTTACTGCTAAAGCTCAGCATAGTACTTGCATAGTGCCAAAGAGAGCTTCCTTTTGGAGTCCGTAAGATGTAACAGGTATTGGTAGTCTCACAAGATGTGCTTAGAAGTTCTTCTTTATCAAGTCTGTGGCTCCCAATACAATGGGAAATATTTCTGTATCTTTCTGCCACATTTTCTTGTTCTCTGACTGCATTTCTTGGTACTGTCGTGACCCCAGCCCCAGCCGAGGGCCTAGAGGCATAGGGCTGCCAATTTTAGTCCTCTAATAAAGGAATTAAACACTATTCTTGTCCACAGGGAGGCATTCTGGGACTTGTAGTTTTTCCTCGTTCAAGGATAGTCGTGTAAGCCAAGGGTTAAAGGCAAAGACAAAAGTTTATTTTTCCCCAAAAAGCACTAAGGTTCAAACACACAACATCAAGGGCGGAGCTAGCCGCGCTGGAAGATAGCTGCCTAAAAGAGAAGCTCCTGCCTCAGGATTAGAATCCTAGCTTTTTCTCCCCTTGTTTAGATTTGAACTTTTGGTTTAATACACCGATTCTGTGTGGCTGTCTGATAAGAGCACGATGACATCGTTGAAACCGGCGAAACTTGAGTTTCAGCAAGCGACGGGGCAACCTGTGAAGCGGGCCAAGCAGGAAGCAATGTCCCCGCACAAGATGGCGGCTGAAAAGGAGACGGGTGAGGGGCTGCACGAGGTTCTAAGCGAGCTCCAGATGGTCAAAGAGATGATATCTATAAATGCCACTACTCTAACCCAAATGCAGGGCGATCTGCAGGAAATGAAAGGAAGGCTGGAGGACATGAGTGGCCAAGTGAGTAATGTGGAAGAACAGGTACAAAAACACGAGCACTTGATTGTGCAAGTAGGTCCACTTGTGAAATGTGTGAGTGCACTGGAGGTACAAATGGAAGACCAGAGCAACCGGGCCAGAAGAAATAATCTTCACATCACAGGGGTGCCGGAAGGAGAGGAAGGAACGGACCCGATTTCGTTTTTGGAAAGGATGATACCTGAAGTACTGCAAACTACGTTCCTTAAACCCTTCGAAATAGAACAGGCGCATCGAGTCCCGTCACATCCTAGTAGTACGACTACGCGCCCGCAGCCCCTTGTGATCAAAGTGCTATGGTATCTGCAAGTATTGCAGGTTCTCCAAATGGCTAAACAGAAGCGCTCCTTGCAATTTCGTGGATATAATGTGGCCTTTTATCTGGATCTCTGCAAGAAGACTGTGGACCGCAGAAAGGAGCTGTTAGCATGTCGGCCGGCTCTCCAGAAGCTGCAAGCAAGGTATGGCTTGTTTTATCCGGCCAAGATGAGAGTTACACTTGACAACACGACGCGCACGTTTGAGAGTGCAGGTGCACGTCGGACTTTCTTGCAGGACTTTTCCCAAATGGACACTGGGAGATGAACTCTCTGGATGAAAGGAGTATGTGATATGTGGGGGCCTTACGTGGAAATAGTGTGGGCGCATATGCAGGGGCTGCAAGATTTAGTCAGCGCTTTGATAAAGCATGTTTTGAGGGATAAATAGGAATTAAACTGTAGACGTATAAGTAATATGTATCGGTGTTCTAAGGGGGAGCAAGAGAATGTTTGACGGGGGTAGGTCGACATATTCTGCCGGGGAAGGAATGGTGGGAAGGGTCTTGTTGTCTGCAATTGTAGGAGGGAGGGGTTCTCGGGAGCTGTCTTGCTACATATGTGGGTTGGTTTTGCCGTGTATAGGTTTACAGTTAAGTTTCTGTTAGAGATCTGGCTGTGTGAGGGGAGGGTGGAACTCAATGTATCAAGGGGAATCCTGATTCTGGCAGCAGGCGCTACTCTAATGCGGTGCATTCCGGGTTGGTATGGCTAGCAATAAGTTTACTGTTTTGACGTTAAATGTGCAGGGTATCATTAATCCAGTAAAGCGTAATAAGATTCTACATATTGTCAGCGACAGAATGCAGATATCGTTTACCTACAGGAAACCCACATCTCTCTAGCAGAGTCTAACAAAGTCAGCTCAAAGATATTTCAGAATGTGCTTGCAGCTCCTGCACTAAAGAAAAAAGGTGGTGTGATCATACTAATGAGAAAGACGCTGGCACCAATAGTCAAAGAAACCAGGATTGATGTGGGGGGCAGATGGGCTAAAGCCATTGTGAAATTGGGTGAAGAACTATACAATTTGATGACAGTATATGCGCCCAACCTAGAAGAGCCGCAATTTTTTGATCAAATATTGGAGGAATTGATGGAGATGGCGTCTACGCATATTATACTTGGGGGAGATTTTAATATGATACAAGACCCCCTCATAGACAGGACGCCCTATAGACCACAGCTCAAGCCCAGAACAAATAGATCTTTGCAGCACATGATAGAGGCACTGGGATTAGTGGATCCATGGAGGCTTCTTCATCCCAGTGCTAGGGAATATTCGTATTGCTCTTGTCCACATAACACGCAAACAAGAATTGATTTCTTTTTAATTTCCAAGATGCTTGTGCCTTTGTTGGTGGCATCAGAGATCTGTGCGAAAGGAATCTCGGATCATGCAGCAGTATTGCTAACGTTGGACATGAAGACTATCCGATCTCGTCAGTCGTGGTGGCAACTGGACAGAGCGTGGTTGACTGAACAGACTTTTATTAATCACATTAAAAAAGAAATCACCTGTTATTTTGAACATAACTGCGTGGCAGATACATCAACGTGGGCCTGGTGGGAGGCTTTTAAAGCGACTATTCGTGGGTCCATAACATCATATGCCATACAGAAGAAATGAGCTCAGAGGAAAGAAATAGAGGAATTAGATTTGCAAATACGAGCAGGGGAGAGGCTTTTGGCTAAACAAGCGGATCCGATGGTTCTCTTAAGATTGCAAAAATTGCGGTATCAATACAATTCAATACTGAACCTAGAAGCGCAAAGTCAGATTCAAGCGCAGCAAAGTATCTATTATCATGAAGGGAACCGGGTGAGTCAATTGCTTGCTCGATCGTTGAAGGCTAAAGAAGTGACGACTCGTATAGCTGGAATACAGAGCCCTAATGGCCAGCTGCTCACGAAAGATGAAGATATACTGAAACAATGTAGGAAATTTTATGAAAGTTTATATACGTCGGAAGTGGACTGGGAGGAAGGAATGCTTGGAAAATTCATCTCCAATATTGTGGGCCCGAAAATGTCGGAGGAACAAGGCACGTTGTTGGAGGAGGATATAACTTGCAAGGAGATACAGCAAGTGATGCGACAACTGACGAAAGGTAAAGCGAGTGGACCAGATGGCCTGCCGTTAGAGTTCTACGCAGTGTTTGCAGAGCAACTAGTGCCGGAGATGCAGTTGTATTTTAGTCGTCTGAGTGCGGAGCGTGGAGAAGTAGGTGCATTTGCGGAAGCCATCATAACTATACATCCCAAGCCCGGAAGAGATGCTCAGAGAGTGGAGAATTACCGGCCACACAGTCTTAATGCTGACTATAAAATTTATGCTAAAGTACTTGCTACTAGGCTGGGCAAAGTTCTTGAGGTATTAATTCACCCGGATCAGTGTGGTTTTATGCCAGGCCGCTCAACAACTGATAATGGGAGATTGCTAGCACATGTGCTGCTGAGAGCGCAACAAACACCTGATCCAGTGGTTGGAGTAGCATGGGACACCGAAAAAGCTTTTGATTGGCTAGAGTGGCCCTTCCTGTTCCAGACACTGAGATGGTTCGGGCTCAAGGACAAGTTTCTAGGACGAATTGCCGTGCTATACGCCAAACCGTTTGCACAAGTAGTGGTGAATGCGACTATGTCAGCGGGTTTCACCTTGTTTAGAGGAACAAGACAAGGGTGTCCCCTATCACCGCTTCTCTGCAATTTAGCGTTGGAGCCATTGGCCCTTAAAATTCGACAATTTGCAGAGATTTCAGGAGTTGAGATCAAGGGATATCAATGTAAACTATCTGCTTATGCTGATGACTTGCTCTTGTTTGTTAAACCTGAGTCGCTGGGTGCAGTGTTGGAGGTGACTACGGACTATTCAAAACTTTCGGGCTATAAAGTGAATTTAACGAAAACTACTATTATACCCCTTAATACTCCTGCATCCTTGACAGCATGGGATTGGTACCCATTCAAGGTAGAACAATCCTATTTTAAGTACTTGGGAGTTCTTTATGGGAAAACCTTACAGGAGACGACTACACAAAATATGGTGATATGTGAAAATATCGTGAAGGAATATACAACTAAATGGTCTCCCTTGAATCTGTCATGGTGGGGAAGACTAGAAACGATTAAAATGGTTGTAGTCCCCAAGATTAACTACATTCTAAGCATGATTCCGGTATTATTTCCTCAAAGTTTATATCAGAAGTTGGGAAGGCTGTTATTATCCTTTCTATGGCATAATAAGACACCCAGAATTGCGACATGGAAGCTGCCTAAAAGAAGAGGCGGGGTGTATTTTCTGGATTTTTTCTGGTTCCACACAGCTGCGTTGTTGAAACAAGAGTGTCAATGGAGTGAAGAGGAAGCAGTAGATGTGGACCCGCCATGGCTGAAGATAAAAAGAGCTATAAGCGCGCCACTGCCACTGAAATGGCGTATTGGTGCGGACCCTCATGGTCGGACATCATGTAATGACATCTTACGAGCCACTCAGCGTGCTTTTCAAGAGGTGATACCATATCTAGAGGGCGTTCAGAATTATGCACCGGGGACACCAATTTGGCTGAATCCGAAATTTAAAATTGCCGGACATAGCTTTGTATGGAAAGAGTGGATAAGTCACGGCATCTTTAATTTGGGTCACTTGATCTGCAATAAAGAATTCAAATCTTTTCAGAGGATACAGCAGGAGTATAAGATGCCATATAAAACTATGTTTCAATGGTGTCAGTTGCGGTGCTGTTTGGGGAAAGCTGGAGTTACATCGGTGGCTTTGGAACTGGAATGGCCACTACTGCGGTGGGTACAAGAGATGCGGGAGAGTTCTCAAGCCTATATCCCAGATTGTGACAGTAATACGGGAGGCTCAACAGAGGAGGTATACAGGACTGCAATTGACATGGGAAACCGATGTAGGTCAGCTGGAGGACCAAAGAGGGTGGGAGGCATTTTGGGGCTCACAGATACGGATAACACGGACAGCATCATTGACTCAAACGCTATATTTTCTTGCACACTGAGCATACATAACGCCTTTGAAGCTTGCGAAGTGGCAGCCGCAAACAGGGAATGTTTGTTGGTCCTGTGGGAAAGATATAGGGACATTATTGCATATGCTATATCAGTGTTCAAAACTGAAGACATATTGTCAACAAGTGTAGCATAGGATCACTCAACTGTTCAATCTAAACATGCCACTCTCATATCGAACAGTAATATACAAATCTAAGGCGGGGATTCCTGGCTTAGAGGAAAAGAATCAACTGCTTTTTGATCTGATGCTCAGTCTCGCTGTGAAAGCTATACTTGGACACTGGAAGGACTTTTCCAAATTGTATCCAAAGCATTGGTGGAATCTTGTGTGTATGCACCGGTTATATGAATGAGCATATGTGAAGCAAAATCCTCATTACAGCTGTCTTCTTAAGAAATGGGATACCCTTAATGCACAGTTAACGTTCAAACAGTAACATGGGTAGCCTGTGAAATGGGGGTGCCTGCTGTCAGGTGGACTGCCGGACTGGTAGTTCAGGTGGAGGTCAATATTAGGTTGATTGGAGTTCCAAGAGTAGCTGTTGGGAGTTCGCGGTCACAGCCAGAGGCTCAGTATATGGGATGTAGATTATTAATGTATGTAATGTAATATGTTGTACACTACTTTTTGTGTTGTTTTGCTATTTGGTTTTTTATTTGTAAGATTTGTAACGTAATTGTATTTATTTTGTGTTGGTTATGTAAAATGTTAAATAAACGTAAAAAAAAAAAAAAACCAAACAAACACACAACGTCAGGATATTCTTCTCCAAGCAATACTTCAGAAATTATACATAAGCTGGAACTGAGGAAGCTTCATAAGGTTTTAAAACATGTGCGGTTGTTTTCATAAGGTAATCAGCAAAACAAAATACAGCTTCTCTGTTTAAGCAAAGTTAAATGTCCTCATTTACCTTCTGCTCCTTTAAACACAAAAAAATGTAGACGCTGGCAACATTCTCTTGAGTTAGTAGGTATTTCTTAGTAAAACAAAACTAGGTTCATTCACACTGCTTCTCAAGACCTTTCTTTATCAAGCATTTCTTATCAACAGACTTTCATAGCTTCTGTCTGGCATAATGTACAATCCATTGGCAAATAACCTGATATGGAGTTTTGCTCCGCACAGTCCACTTGCATATCCTCTTGTTCTAAAGCATATACGTCTGGCTCTGAACTCCCACAATCTGCTCCTTGGTGAATGCTCTGGGGAAATCTCTGGACCTCCCTCCAGCACTGGTTTCCCAGGTAAGGAATGTCTGTACCTCTAGTATGGATATCTCTCCCTGGTTCAGTTGCCTTGGTTCCTCTCTGCTGTTCAGCCACGGTTCTTTGCTCCAGGCTGGGTTCTGGTTACTTCTAGCTATAGCCTTGTTCACCCACCTTTGAGCAGCTTGAAACCTTCGGTGCGAGACCTGAGGTAGAAGACTTCCCTGCTTTCTTTCTCTAAGCAAATCACACGTGGTTTCTTGGCTCTCAGGCTCCTTCCACGTCCTTCTTCTTCCCCTGATGTTTCCTCCTCTGAGTTCCTCTCTCTGAACTCCTGGAACAGCTGAAACATGATGAATTCTCTGAACCTGCCCACAATTCAGGACTGGAACTGGAACACAAACAGTTTGAACCGCAACCTGATCCTGAACCCCCTTCACCCCTTCTGAGCAGGGTTTATAAGGCTGCTTCTTAGCTAGCCTTTCTCTGTCTCTGCACAGGTGTTTGCCATTACCTCCTAAGCTTGCACTTACGTCAGCAGAGCTTGGGTGTGGCAAACTGGCTCTATCAACTCCGTGCTTTCTTTTTTTGACTGCTGTATGGAACCTGTGAATTTCAGGAATGTCTCTTTCCTTATACATATATTCACTATCTTTTCCTATTTCCATCGGTTCAGCAGGGCTCTCCTCATCACAGTACTTAGGATCTTCTGCATCTCCACAAAATTCACAGAATAATCACTTGTAACCGACATGTCTATTATCTCTATTATCAATGCTGTTATGATGTTTTTCTCCTTTATCACTGGGTTAGGTTTCCTCACATCCAGTTTCTTAATCATCAGAATGGGAATGTCCCAGGTGATCAAAACTTCTTCATTCTCTGTAATTCTTCATGATCCCAGTGCTTTTCAGGGACAGTGATTTTGCAGTTTTTACAGAGTTTCCAATGGATGAGTCATGCTACTTTGTTATGCCTTTCTGTATAGAAATTTTCTGCCATCAGAACTTCACAGCCAGCTATGAGGTGAGTCACTGTTTCCATTTCTTACAGAATCAATATATGTCTGTTTTACCTGTTTTTTCAATGCTTGCTGTAAACCATCTCATCCGTAGTCTGCTGTCCTGGACTGCAACTATCAATCTCTCATCCTTCGGTTTTAGTCATCTCTCCTTAACCATTCATGTGTCCATTCTTGATTGACAAAGGGTTCCTGGAGTAACACTTTGTCTTTCCCTCTGTATTTGTGCATTTGTCACTTGGTTTAACTCATTTGCTGATCTAATTCTTTGAAGTTTTTTCTCTTATTTTGCAAATTCTGTTGTTTCCTTTCCTGTGTGTGCTTGTAGATTCTCACTCATTCCTTCAAAGTCGTTGGAATGCTCGTCGAAGTTTGATGATGGAGACCGATTCTGGACGTTCAGGCTAAATCCATATCCCAAAGAGTTGATGAGAGTACTCATTAGATTAAGTGCCCCACAAAACAGAAGTGGCAACAGGGAATCTTCCTGAAATATTCCTCACTGGATCTTAATGTTAGGAATGATGTACTGACCATCTTCATATTTCCTCTGATATGGTGTGTGTGCTATTGAATGTCTGTGTGCTATGTATGTGACTACACCCATTGCATGCTTTACCACATGTGTCACTGCAGGTCAGTTATGGATCTGAGTGCTCATGGAGCCAGGGTTGGAAATGCCTATCCCACATATCCCTCACAAGGCCATACTATGGGCTTAGAGGTGAATGTGTCTTCTGTCCAGACCATCCAGAAAATAAAATGAACACTTGAATTTTCAAGGCAGATACAGAAGATGCAGCATTCTCTTCTAGGGGTGTGCAGGCAAAAACATTATTTAATATAATTTCCTGTGTCATTCTTGTTTGTTTGTTTTTTTTAATATACTATTTTCACGTTGTATCACTTTGGTTTTATAAATTTTCATTCCAGGGCAATAATAAGCCTTGCCACCCAACAAAGATCTTCATTTCACCCAAAAAAGGGCTTCTTCAGGGACTTATCTTTCAATCATCCAACACTGGCTCATTTTGTTTTATTACAGGGAGTTGGAGATGTGGAGGCTGGTTGCCTTAGTGGAAAACTTTTGAGATTGAGTATTATGGTTTAATATATAATCAATTTTGAAAAAAATATATATAGATTTTTCTAAAATTATAATTAAAAACTAAAAATGAGATTATTAATATAATACATAGAGGGAGTTTTCTATGACTGGTATTGTGAGATAACAATTCCCCTATGGTGATTGAGTTCGCCGCATAGAAGAAGTACCGGCTATACTGAAGTCTTTTTCTCCCTTGTTGGTAGATTGATTCAGTAACAATTGAGTTTGCTAGTAATAAGATAGTTTTTATTTTTTTCCTATACCATAGGTTAAGAGAAAAAGAGAAGGACTGATTAAAAAAAAATTCTAAATTTAAAAGATTGTTAATTAGGATTTACTTTGAATGAGGAATAGTTTTTAGTATCCCTTTGGCAGTGATTAGTGTGTGATTACTGCATAGTAAACCATGTAAATGCTTTAAACTGGGATATTCAACTGCACTTACACGATTAGTGCCATTGAATATTTGCTTCTAACTCCCCTATGCACCCTAATGCTATCCTGTTAGCATCGGGGCAATCAGGAGTGTCCAGGGCAGAGTGGAGGCGGCGGCAAGCAATAACCGGGCAGCAATGATATTGCATACTGCCCCGTTAGCGATCTTCACTGAAAAGATTGGCCAGGAAAACTATCACCTATCTTTTGGCACAGGAGCTAACCAGGCAGCATGCAATATCACTGCTGCCTGGTTACCTAATGCAGCTTCCAGCATGTGCTGCGATCCCTGGATATTCAATGCTGGGGCCGCATATGACCCAGGCATTGACTATGCAGGTTAGAGGTCTGCGGGAAGGACTATGTGTCGATGCGGCGCAGAGCTCTTCGAAAATGAACCTAGCTTAATATTGGGCCCTTTACCTTTATGGTCTAGCTATTTTTTTTTCTAATTTTCATTGGTCTCGGTATCTGGTGTCTGTGTCCTTGTCCTGTCTACTCTTAACTCTCTTTTCCAGAGTCTGCAATCCATCTACCACTTCTCTACACTCTTGTCTTCTTTACTTGCTCCCTTAAATCCATCCCTGATGATGATCTTTTCTTTTCAATTTTTTTTTATTTTTCTCTGTCAACTTAGATTTCATTTCTCCTTCTTATTTCCAGTTCTCAATCTCTCTCTTTGTACTGCGTCAACCTACCACTTTTCAAAATTTAACACAGCCCTCTCACTCTGTCTCTCTATCCTTCCCTAGCCACTTATTCCCCAGTCTAATTAATGCTCCTTTCTCTTTCTCTTTCTTTCTCTCTTCCACACTCTCTGTATTCAGCATCTATACCCTAGAATGCTAGGTATCGTAAGGAAAGGAATGGACAATAAAACAAAAGATATTATAATGCCTTTGTATTGTTCCATGGTGCGACTGCACCTTGAATATTGTGTGCAATGCTGGTCGCCGTATCTTAAAAAGGATAAAGCATTATTAGAAAAGGTACAAAGAAGAGCCACCAAAATGGTAAAGGTGATGGAAGGATACCCCTATGAAGAGAGGATAAAAAAGTTAGGGCTCTTCAATCTTGAAAAGAGACGGCTGAGGGGAGATATTATAGAGGTCTATAAATTAATGAATGGAGTGGAACAGGTAAACGTAGATTGATTGTTTACACCATCAAAATATAGAAAGACTATGGGGCATGCAATGAAGCTACAGGGTAACCTACTTAAGACTAATAAGAGAAAATATTTTTTACTCTACGTGTAATCAAACTCTGGAATTTGCTACCAGAGGATATAGTAAAAGCTGTTAATGTAGCCGGGTTTGAAAAAGGTTTGGACAAGTTCCTGAAGGAAAGGTCCATAAACCATTATTAAAATGGACCCAGAATATCTACTGCTTACCCCAATACAGTGCAGGAGTGGAGGAGTAGCCTAGTGGTTAGAACACTGGCTTGGTAACCAAGCAACCAGGGTTCAACTCCCACTGGCACTCCTTGTGGCCTTGGGCAAGTCACTTAACCCTCCATTGCTTCAGAAGAAAGGCCTCGCAATCTACTTCCAGTGACACTGCCAAGAAAACCCAGGAGCTTCTGGGTCACCAGAAGTCAGGACTGACTCAAAGGCACACATTGCATTGCTAGGCACTTGTGACCTAGATTGGCCATTTTGGAAACAGGATACTGGGCTTGATGAACCTTGGTCTGACCCAGTATGGCATATCTTATGTTCTCTCCCCATCCTATCCCATCATGTCCAGCTTTCAGCTGTTCCCCCTTACCCCATGTCCTGCATCTCCCCATCTCATCTCACTCCATATCTAGCATCACCCTTCTCTTCCCACTTCGGCCCATGAACTACCCAATAGGTATCCCCAAATCCTACCTTTACTGTTGTGGACTGTACTGAGGATTTTAGAGTACCATCTCTTCTATGACTTCTGAATGTTTACTGGTAAAACAAGCACTTTTTGGTTGATTATTCATGCCCTGAAATAGGTACAGACTTGGATGAGGCAGAGATGTGCCAGTTAATTCTGAAATCGAGCATGCATGTCTAAGGTCTCTGGGACACCCAGACACACCCTGCCATGTACACGTGTAAGACAGATGTCTCCAGTGCCAGGATGTCTTTGGAGCCATTTTGTAAAATGACTCCAAAGCCATCTCCATGGTTTGGACGTCTGTGCACCCATTTTCATATGTCCAAATCATGAATAGGACTTCTAAAATGACCCTCAGAGTATTTTGAAATGTTCTGTTATGGTCAACATCCTAATCCAATAAAAAAGTATCACCTTATATTCCTTTGTTGTTTTATTTTTATTTATCAAACCTTCTCTAGAATGCATTTTGCTAGTCTCAATAGGTGCATCTTTTCCTCTGTGGCTTATGAATACAGATGTTGCCATCTATCAATTCTGTCTCCTACTATTTTCATTTTTATTATATGTCCTGTTGAGGCAGATGCTCTCTTATCTATTGTCTAAATGAATTGTTTAATATCTTATTTTATTTCTAGTATTGATATTTAATTTGCACTTCACTGTGTATGTTTCCAATGATTATGTAAACATAAAAATGAACCAACTGGCAAAATCTTTATTATCTTGCCTGTGAGACTCCCACACTACTAACTGGGTGTCCCACAGAAAGCATCTGTGTCACCATGGACATTGTTATTCTTTTGACTGGCAATTAATTATGTACTCTCAGGAGTAACTACCATTTTCTGCTCCTTCCAGCTTTAATAGTGTTTCTGGCTGATAGTCTTATGATGAGTTTACAATTTTACTTATATCCCTTGAACTCTCAAAAGTGTTCAGAGCCACACTAGAAAACTCTCTTATAAAACATACACCTGAGCTCACCTGTGACTATTTCTCATACAGAAACCTTCTCTCTACTACTGATAAACTATAACTTCTTTCTACTACTGATAACATTTAATAATCACCAAAATAATGGCCATTAGCTATGTCCAGCAAAGGCAGTGAATAGGGCAGTCCTAGTAGAGTGTTTCACTTTTGGAGAAGTCATAATTTTAAAAAGCACTAGTGAAAAAAATGGTACAATTTAATGTGCCAAATCAAAAACTAGCTTTAAATTTTGTGTAATATGTTATTTACCTACCTGTAATTTCTAGGAAATTATGCGAAAATACATAAATTACTGAAATATGTTTAAGTGCTCTGATAATAGTTTTTATGTGTTTGCATTGAATATTAATGCCTTTTGTGCCTCAACTATCAATTTATCTTACTTATTTCTGTGTTGGGGTTTACATAGTGAAGTGGTTCAATATAAAAATAAATAGCAATTGGACATAAAGTCCGAGTCATCTCCTTTTCCAGCTGCAACTGTTGAAAGAACAGCGTGAAGGGGTAACATAGTAACATAGTAAATGACGGCAGATAAAGACCAGCATGGTCCATCTAGTCTGCCCAGCAAGATGGCAAGAGTAGGTGCACCTGTCGCTCTGTGCAGGCCACCCCTCCCCATGTCTTTGTTTAGGGGTAAACCCACCACTCCATGTAGGACACCCCTATTTGTTGAGACGTTATATGGTTCAGAAGTTAGATGGTACCGTTTATCTTGTTTTTATCCTATTGCTGTAAAGGGATCCACTGTGTTTGTCCCATGCCTTTTTGAATTCCGTCACCGTGTTTGCCCCCACCACTTCCACTGGGAGGGCATTCCAAGCATCCACCACCCTTTCAGTGAAAAAATATTTCCTGACATTGCCTTTCAATTTACCACCTTGCAGCTTCATGTTATGCCCTCTAGTTTTACAGCTTCCCCGTCTTTGGAAGAGGTTTGTTTGTTCATCATTTCTCTTTAAGTATTTAAAAGTCTGAATCATATCTCCCCTGTCCCTCCTCTCCTCCAAAGTGTACATATGTCTTCAAGTCTCTTCTCATAAGGCTTCTGATGCAGGCTCCAAATCATTTTGGTTGCTTTCCTCTGAACAGTTTCCAGTCTTTTTACATCTTTTGCAAGATACGGTCTCCAAAACTGAACACAGTATTCCAAGTGAGGCCTCACCAGTGACTTATACAGTGGCATAAGTACCTCTTCCTTTCTGCTGGTAATCCCTCTTTATATGCAGCCCAACATCCTTCTGGCTTTTGCCACCGCCTTGTCGCACTGTTTTGCCACCTTGAGATCATCAGAGATAATCACACCAAGGTCTTTCTCCTGAACCGTGCATACCAACCTCTCGCCCCCTATCGCATACATTTCCCTTGGATTTCTGCTACCCAAGTGCATGACACTGCACTTTTTCGCATTAATTCGTAGTTGCCAAGCATTAGACCAGTCTTCCAGCTTTTGTAGATCTTTCCTCATGTTAACCACTCCCTCGGGGGAGTCCACTCTGTTGCAAATTTTTGTGTCGTCTGCAAAAAGACAGACTTTTCCATTCAGTCCTTCAGCAATATCACTCACAAATATATTGAACAGTGCCGGGTAAGGAAGGGATGGTCAGCTTGGTATGGTTACAGCGAGTCTGTTCTGCAAGCTATGTTTTGCAATGAAGTGGAACAGGAGAGAGGAGATGCAGTGGAGAAGATATTGAAGATCAGAGGTGAGTGAGATGAGAAAACTCAGCTTGAAGACAGCAGTGTGATACCTAGAAAAACACCATCCATAAACACTGAGGCAACTACACTCACCCAATTACTTGACTGGAACTCCGGAGTCTCTGAGCCTCCTCTTACCTGTAGCATTTATTTATTTAACAGGTATTATATATATCGCTTTATCATTTCAATCAAAGCAGTTTACATTGAAACTTAAACTTGGAAATGTACATTAAACAGGGACACTGATAACTTGGATATTTTTCTGAGGCAATGGAGGGTTAAGTGACTTGTCCAAGACCAGAAGGAGTACCACGACAACAGTAGAGATCAAGGCATTTCTGAACAAGCCCATGGTGGTTCTAGACTGGCCATCACACACCTAGTCCATAGAAAGGTGTGTAAAAATGATAACTGAGGCTGCCGGTCATGTGTACAATCAGGAGTGGAGGGAACATTATATTAGGGGTCAAATGGTTAGCAGGAAGCTCCTGAGCTGAAACAGAAGCAAACAAGATATGGCTTCTTTGCTGGATTTTGTTAAATAACATTAAATGAACTGCATAAATGACATTTTAAAGACAATTATGTGGCTGCAGGTGTTGTTCAGACCATTTGCATGTTCAAATAAATATTACTTAATTTCCACATATTTCAACTGTGATATAATGTAGGTAAGACTCACTTTAAGCAGTTTCTGAATATATCTTTAGATTCAGCATGCAAAACTGCATAATTTGGTCACTAGTAGTTTGTAAAGTTTGGAAAAATAAAAAGCTACCCCTAAAACTGACACGCTGTAGTTACCTAGTAATTGTAAAGTTTTTCCTGTGTATAAGAGTCACTTTATCATAGGAACATGAGATTGAGAAGATAGTGTAAGCGAATTGCTTATTGCTACACAGTGTTGGAGGTGAACCTGGAACTTTGGTCTCCAGTTTATAGAGCTGTGCACTGAAAAGATCTCTATAAGTTCTATCCTAATGATGATAACATTTTCATAAGTATGCATTGATTATCAAAATATCACAATGTTTACAGAATATATTATTTCTTTATCCTGTCACAGTGCAATTGATAGTATTATAATAGTAGTGATGGACTGCACTATTGTAGTACTACAGCTCTCAGTCAGCACACAAAGACAGCCTAGAAACACAGTGGTGCAGTAAAAAGGCAGCAGCATCCTTCTTAAAATTCAAGGCTAAAACATGGAATCAAAAATGATAAATCACAGGGGCATGCTAACTGAAATGCAGTAGATTGTGGGCGCAGGGTTTAGAGAAGGACAAACATGCAGTTTGGCTGAGTGGTAGCAAGGGTGCAGCTAATGCCTGCCTTTGACCAGGTGGTAGTTGCACCTGAATGGATCTTTTAGCTTGTGGCCTACTTCTGACCAGATAGCAAAATTTAACCCCAATTCTTGGAATTCAGTTCTCTAAATTCAACTGCAAATAAGGAAGCACAGACACAGAGAGTTATATAAAACAGTGCAACTTAAGCTTAAGTGAGGAATTCACAGGTGCACACACTTGTGCAGGTTCCCATGATCTAGGGTTGCCAACTTTTTGAAAGAGAAAAACCCGCCACCTGTGGCTAGTCACGCTCCGCCCCATGTCCACCCTGCCCTGCCCTTTCCCCGCCCCCACCCCACCCTTGCTCCACTCCCTGTCCCCAAAAAAATTGCAGAGAGGGCAATGTGCAAACTGAACAAGCAAGACTTCTACAAATTCTTAAGCAGAAATTCTATACTGACAAAATATGCAGCATTGGTTGCGCACACGCACACACACACACACACACACAGTATAGACAGGTCTTCATCAATAAATGAGCATAAAACAAAAAGAGAAATATACAGACAAAAATTAAACTGAAACCCCAAGAAGACAGACTCCGTATGCAGTGCAATATTAGATAAATAAGAGATGCAGTTCCCCATAATGTGTAAAATATAAAGGTAGTACAAAGTCCAATCATTAAATTAAAAATAAAATTATTTTTTCTACCTTTGTTGTCTGACCATTTTATTCTCTGATCATGCTGGTTCGAATCTGAGGCTTCCGTTTTCCTGTCTTCTCTTAGCTCGTTTTCTATGGTCTATAATCCATCTGCCATTTATTTTCTCTTCTTTTCTTCACTTCCTTCCATCAGCCTATTTCCAGTCCCAGTGCCCCCTCCCCATTACGCAGTCACTTACCAGTACCATTCCCAGGTGTCAACTCCCTTTGAACCCCCTCCTTACCTCCTCTGTCAGCTCCTTTCCAGCACCTCCTCCCCACTTTCAGCTCTCCTCCAGCCACCTCCTTCACCCTGTCAGTTCCTTCCTGCCACCTAAAGAGGTCCCCTTGCAGCCACAGCTCCTGCTTTTTACAGAGCAGTGGCTGCAATAAAGTTAAAAAGAAAATTAAACCTGTGCAGAGACTTCTGCCCCCCTAGTGCAGCTTCCCCCCCTTAGTGCAGCTTCACCCTCCCTTAGAGCAGCTTCACCACCCCCTCTTAGTGCAGCTTCACCCCCCCAGTGCAGCTTCACCTCCCCGTCTTAGTGCAGTTTTGCCTCCGCCCAGTGCAGCTTCACCCCTCCCACTTAGTGTAGCTTCGCCCCCCCCCCTTAGTGCAGCTTCACCCCCCTTAGTGCTGTGCTGCTGCTTGAACCCCCTTAGTGTTGCTTCACCCCCCTTAATGCTGCTTCCGCCCCCCTTAGTGCAGCTTCCCCCCTTAGTGCTGCTTCACCGCCCCTTAGTGCTGCTTCCACCCCCCTTAGTGCTGTGCTGCTGCTTCACCCCCCTTTAGTGTTGCTCCCCCCTTAGTGCTGCTTCCACACCCCCAGTGCTGCTTCACCCCCCCTTAGTGTTGCTTCCACCCCTAGTGCAGCTTCACAACCCCCCTTAGTACAGCTTTACCTCCCCCTTAGTGCAGCTTCACCCCCCTTAGTGCTGTGCTGCTGCTGCTTCACCCCCCCCTTAGTGTTGCTCCCCCCTTAGTGCAGCTTCACCCCCTTAGTGCTGTGCTGCTGCTGCTTCACCCCCCTTAGTGTTGCTCCCCCCCTTAGTGCTGTGCTGCTGCTTCACTCCCTCCTTAGTGTTGCACCCCCCTTATTGCTGCTTCTACCCCCCCTTAAGTGCTGCTTCCACCCCCTCCTTAGTGCTGCTTCTACCCCCCTTAGTGCTGCTTCCACCCCCCTCCTTAGTGCTGCTTCCATCCCCCCTTAGTGCTGCTTCCACCTAGGGTTGCCAACTGGCCGGTTTTCAGCCGGCCTGGCCGGTTTTTCCACGGCCAGGCCGGCTGCCGGCGCAGAGGCAAAACCGGCCCTTTAAAAGCCGTTTTTTTTTGCTCTGGCCGCAAGATCGGGAGCGGCCTGAGCAAAAAAACTGGCTTTTCTCCGCTTCAGAGGGAGTCAGGGAAGCCCGCGCGAGGCCCCGGCTCCCTCTGAACAGCCACCAGCGTGAAGAGCCTTTACCTTCACGCTGGCGGCTGTTCCTGTGAAGCCGCGAATGCTGGGAAAGGTTAAAGGGCAACCTTTAACCTTTCCCAGCATTCGCGGCTTCACAGGAACAGACGCCAGCGTGAAGGAAAAGGCTCTTCACGCTGGTGGCTGTTCAGAAGGAGCCGGGGCCTCGCGCGGGCTTCCCCGGCTCCCTCTGAAGCCTCAGACAGCCGCGATGCTCGTCGGGGGGGGGGGGGCAAGGACTGCATGGGCTGTGATTGGGGGGGACCTGGACGGGAAAAGGGTTAAGGGGGGGGGACTTGGACTGGAAAAGGGCTAAGGGGGGGGGACGTGGACTGGAAATGGGCTAAGGGGGGGACGTGGACTGGAAAAGGGCTAAAGGGGGGGGACTGGGACTGGAAAAGGGCTAAGGGGGGGGGGACTAGTGCTGGAAAAGGGCTAAGGGGGGGGGACTTGGACTGGAAATAGGCTGTGATGGGGGGGGGGGACCTGGACTGTAAAAGGGATATGGGGGGGGGACATGGACAGTAAAATGGTTGTGATGGGGGTGAAGGGGACCAGGACAAGAAAATGGCTATGGGGGGGGGGGGGGGTAAACTTGGACTGGAAATAGGCTGTGATGGGGGGGGGACCTGGACTGTAAAAGGGTTATGGGGGGGGGGTACATGGACTGGAAATGGGTTGTGATGGGGGTGGAGGGGACCTGGACTGGAAAAGGGCTATGGGAGGGGGGGGAACTTGGACTGGAAATGGGCTATGGTGGAGGAAGGGAAATCTTGGACTGGAAATAGGCTGTGATTAGGGGGGCTAGGACTGCAAATGGGCTGTGATGGTGCGGGGGGACTCGGACTGCAAATGGGATGTGATGGTGGGGGGGCCTAGGACTGGAAATAGGCTGTGATGGGGGACTTGGACTGGACATGGGCTGTGATTGGGGGGGGGGGGAGCTAGGACTGGAAATGGCCTGTGATGTGAGGGCTAGCACTGGAAATGGGCTGATGAAGAGCTGGAATAGGACTGGAAATGGGCTGATGTGGGGCATGGGAGAATGGGACTAGAAGGGAGTGGATGCTGGGTGGGTCTAGAACTATAAGGGAATTGATTTGGGGGGAGGACTAGAATGGATGGGGAATGAGAATGGAGAGGGGAAAAAATATTTTGTGTGGAAGAAAAGTCTATGATGGGCCAGTATTGGGAGAGTAAGAGGGGCTTGAGAATGGAAGGGTGAAATTTAAACGGATGATAAAGGAATAAGGAAAGAATTGGGGGAAAGAGCAAAAGGGAAACAATCAGTATGTTAAAGCAGAAATAGAGAGAGAATGGAAAACATCTGAAAGAGAAGAAAGGACAAATGGATAGCTCGCAGAAGACACGAAGAAACCAGAAGAAAGTGACTGGAGCAATTGCAACTGAAAAATAAAACGCCCAAACAGAAGGTAGAAAAATACTTTTTATTTTGAATTTATTAACTGGAATATGTCTGGTCTGGGAAGTGTGTATTGCTAACATCTTTGCGTTTTTGTTTAGTGCAAGAGGAAATTACTTTATAGTTTTATTTCTCCAGTGTTGTACATTTCATGTTTGGATTTTGGGGTTCCCAGTTTAATTATTATCTGACCAAGGAAGTTAGCCTACACGTATCCTCGGTAATTTTTGTGGGTGCGGCTGGGGGCGGGGCAGGGGTGGGACTAGGGGCGGAGAATGGGTGGAGCATGGCGAGCCACAGGTGTCGGGTTTTTCTCGGTGAAAAAGTTGGCAACCCTACTTCCACCCCCCTTAGTGCTGCTTCCACCCCCTCCTTAGTGCTGCTTCCACCCCCCCTCCTTAGTGCTGCTTCCACCCCCCCTTAGTGCTGCTTCCACACCCCCCCTTAGTGCTGCTTCCACCCCCCCCCCCTCCTTAGTGCTGCTTCTGCTTTGCCCCCATGCAGCTGCTGCTTCTGCTTTTCACAGAGCAGCGGCTGCAATAAACTTAATTTGAAAAGGAAGAGAAACCTGAGGAGCCCTCCGGTCATCCTTCTGCAACCCCTGAGGAAGTGATGTCAGAGGGGAAGGGCTCCTCACAGGTTTCTCTTCCTTTTCAAATTAACTTTATTGCAGCCGCTGCTTTGTGAAAAGCAGAAGCAGCGGCTGCACGGAGGATCGATCGCGGATCGCGTTCGCGTTCGTGCACTGCAGGAGAAAAGCCTTTTTTTTTGCTCTGGCCGCTCCCAATCTCACGGCCAGAGCAAAAAACTGGCTTTCAAGGGACGGTTCTATATCGGTGCCGGCAGCCGGCCTGGCCATGGAAAAACCGGCCAGGCCGGCTGAAAACCGGCCGGTTGGCAACCCTACCATGATCCCTCCCCCCACCATCAGCTAGGCTGTTGCACCTCCTTTTATAGGGAAAAAGCTTGCATTGTACAAAATCAGTTCTCTGTAAAACTTTGTTTATCTAGATGTTCTAGGTCAGAGCAGAGACATTTCTGCTCCAGCATTCTAAAAACAAAAGCATTCTGTCTCCAAAATTACAACCTTGGCTTTTATAACACATCTCTCGCCAGGCTGTTAGACTTCAAACTATCAGAAAAATTCCAAGCCAATCTCCATATTAACCCTTTTCAGTGGGCCCTGGGACCTCACTTCAAGTTACTTTCAACAGCACCCACCTTGCTAGAACATCACAAATGTGCATTCTGTATGAGAGTGTTAGGAAATAGGAAGGGCAGAAACAAGGCAACTACACTAGAAGGATAAAAGGCAAACAAGAAACATAGAATATCTAAGCACCTGCCTAGACCACCAGGGAGGGGAGCTGCCAACAACAGCCTGATATCCACAAAACCACGGCCTGCAGGTCAGAAGTGACCCTGCTGAGACAGAGGGAAAACATCTACAGACCCATCAACAACTGTCATAATGGCTTGCTGTTCATGTCTGCATATGCAATGGATAAATGTCAGAGAGCTCCTTGTGCTGTGTGCTAAGGAAATGACAGGAGACAGGGTCTGTGCACTCTTCTTCCACCAGTACTGGCCACAGAGTCAACCAGCAGAGTATGGGAGGGGGGCATGCAAATCAGGTGTATCATCCACTAGCAACATGACAGTGTGGCATCAAAAGGTGCCATCTGACCCCCACCTCCCCTGCATGGAGGGGCATGTAGCATGACATACATGCACCTGAGGGGCCCTGCTACTGTCCACGGTGGTTCTATAGCCCACTGCTGCCTTCATAACACGTTTGTGGCTTTCCTTTGCAGAGCACACACTGCAAACATTCCATGTGTGCATGCGCTATGGCCAAGCATTCCCTACTACTGCACCAGTGACACAACTAACATGGCGGTAGTGGCCTTCCCTGGCTGTATCTCCTGTGTCTACTGTGGCCGCTAGGCTCTGCCATGGTAAAAATGTGCATTAACTAGGTGTTTGCCCTGTGCTACTTGCGATGCTTTAGTAAACATGCCCTCTAATCTTATAAAGCAAATATACTGTATTGTCAATTATGCAAAAAGGGGTTTTCTGTGCATAATGTAAGGTACAGGATGACAAGTCACTGGAATTCAAAATAGTTTTGGCTTATGAAGTTTATTTGTAAATAAAAATGTAGGGCCCAATATTTAAAGGCATCGGGACGAGTCATAGGCATTCTGGGGCATGTTGTGGGCAGCGACAGTCACTAATTGGATAGTGGCAATATTGCACCACTATCCGGTTAGCGACACACGGGTAAAGCTAAGTGCAGCAAAAGCTGACCTAGCTTTACCCATAGGAGCTAATCGGGCAGTGGCTCAATATTGTTGCTGCCCGGTAAGCTTCTTTGGCTGCAGAAGGTGTACGGCGACACCAGATATTCAATGCCAGGGTTGCATATGACCCCAGCATTGAATATCCAGGTTTAGTGTTCAGCGACAACAGCTAAGTGTTGTACTCACGTCTAGCCACCATCGCTGACTATCAGTTAGCATGTTTATCTTTTACAAATAACACAATGCAGTTTCCAGCATATGTATCTGGAGAAACTGACTCCTGTTCTCAATCGCATAGTTAGCTTTGTAAATGTATTCAACTATACCCACCTTCCCACCCCTAAACCCACCTCTCCCCTCCTCTCTTCTCTAGTTCTGTGGATAACCCGATACTCCTTTTTTCCTCAGCTCATAACCTTAGGGTCATATTTGACTCTACGCTCTCTTTTTCTGCATACATCCAACAGATACTTAAAAACTGTTGTTTCTTTCTCTATGACATCAGCAAATTTATCCCTTCCTTACTGAACACACTACAAGGACCCTTATCCACTCTCTGGTCACCTCCTGTCTTGATTATTGTAACCTGTTCCTTGCTGGTCTCCCTCTGAATCATCTTTCTCCACTTTGATCTATTCAAAACTCAGCTGCACTGCTTATCTTCCACCAGTGTCGTTATGCTCATGCAACTCCTCTTCTCAAGACACTTCCCTGGCTCCCTATCCATTTGTGCATCCAATTCAAACTTCTCCTACAATAGTGCATTTGCCTGTGTTTGTCTCTTTCCATTGGGAAGAGAGCAGCTCCATTTCAAGCTCTGCTTGGCACATTGAATCTGCTTGCTTTGTGAGTACTGTCTGCCTCTCTATGTATTATATTTATTTATTTAGCATTGCTAGTGTGCTCTTTTACCTTATTTGTACCTTTTTGCAATATTGTTCAGCTTTTCCCAGCTCTTTATCTTGCTCCTCCTCTGCCTTATTATCTCTCCCTCCAACTCCTAAGCCCACCCACCCCATGGCTAGCATTCCCCGTATATCTTTCCTGTGCTCATTACCACTATTATTCACAGGTGCACCCTAATGCTCTGAGATCTCTCCCTTTCCTATTCTTCATATATTTCTACTGACTTTTGTTCTCCTCTCCATTTCTCTTATGGCTCCACATCACTTTCTCTTTCTATTGTTAACACTCTCTAATCTTCTCCCCTCCAACCAACATCAAGGCCCCCCCCCCCCTTCCATAACTCCCTTTTACCTTCCCCACTTCTCCCAGCATCTTGCCATCTATCCTTTCATTAGCTATTGAGTTTCACCATTTTCTCCCCTTCATTCAGCCTTCTCCTCTCTCTCTTAAACAATCTTACCCTCATTTCCACCATGCAGTCCCCTCTTTGCTCCACTCTCTTCTATTCCTTCTCCTTCTGTCTTCTGGTAACATCAATCCCAATCCTGGCCCCACTCAACGTTTCTCACACTTCCATGACAGATCCTCATACAAATCTTATTCATATCCCTCTTCTTTCCCCCTCCTCTCCCTTTTCATGTGCATTGTGGAAAGCACACTCCATCTCAAATAAACTTGCCTTTACTCAAGATTTCTTTATCACTAATGTTCTCCATCTCCTTGCTCTAACTGAGACCTGGCTCCTCCCTGAGGGCTTGGCTTCAGCTACTGTTCTATGTCATGGCGGCTATCAGTTCTCCTACACACCTCATCCCACTGGCCATGGTGGTAGGGTTGGGCTTCTGTTCTCTCCTTTCTGTCAATTTCAACCTCTCTTTCTGCCTCAGTCTCACTCCTTTTTCTCCTTTGAAGTCCACTCCATTTGCCTTTTCACTCCACTTCCTTTCTGGGTAGCTGTTATTTACCCACCCCCTGACAAGTCCACCTCTACCTTTCTCTCTGACTTTGACTCGTGGCTTTCCTTCTTTCTGGATTCATCTTCCCCCTCCCTTATTCTCGGAGATTTTAACATTCACGTAGATAACCCCTCTGACCCTTATGTTTTAAAGCTCCTCTCCCTTACCTCATCATTCAACCTCCAGCTTTGATCTATACCCCAACTCACCAGCAAGGCCACTGCCTTGACCTTGTATTATTCTCTAATTACTTACCCTCAAACATCTGTAACTCACTTCGTCTCTTATCGGACCATCACCTGCTAAGCTTCACTCTTCACCACTCACGACCTCAACCTCACCCTGTCTCCTCCAACCTCTTTAAAAATCTTCATGCTATTGATCCGTTGGCTCTCTCCTCCACTGTCTTGTCACCTCTTTCCTCCACTAGGTCATCTGAGTCTGTTGATGAGGCAGTAGCTTCCTATAACACTGCACTCTCCTCTGCTTTGGATGCTCTTGCTCCGCCCATACCATGTCCCCTGAGGCGTACTCTACCTCAAACCTGACTGTCTTCCATTACCCGCTATCTTCGTTCATGTGCCAGCTCAGCTGAGCGTGCTTGGCTCAAATCCTGCAGCTTGTGAACTTTCTAAATGTCAAATTCATGCTTCTCTCTTTCCAGTTGGCCATAGCACTCGCCAAACAAGACTATTATGTCCATCTGACTAACTCTCTTGCCCCTGAACCTCGCCATTTCTTTACAACTCTCAACTCTCTCCTCAAGGTACCTCCACCTCTGACCCTCCCTCCCTTTCTGCCCAGACCTTGGCTGACTACTTCCATGACAAAATCCACAAGATCGCATTCCAATTCCACAAGAGCTCAGCTACTTCCCCTCCTCCCCCTCTTCACTCCCAGGCTTCCTTCCCTACCTCTGCTCTACCCTTTCTTCCTTTTCTATGATTTCTGAGGAGAAAACAACTCACCTTCTTTCCTCATCCAAACTCATTACCTGCTCCTCTGATCCTATTCCCACCCGTCTCCTTAGCTCCATCTCCTCCATTATAGTCCCTTCTATCTCTTATATTCTCAACCTATTGCTCTCCACTGCAACCTTCCCTGCAGCCTTCAAGCATGCTGTGGTCAATCCTCTCCTCAAGAAAGTCTCACGACCCTACTTGTCCTTCTCTCTATCAACCCATCTCCCTCCTCCCCTTCATTTCTAAACTGCTTGAACATGCAGTTCACCGGTGTTGCCTCAGCTTTCTCTCCTCTCAAGCCCTTCTGGATCCTCTATAATCTGGCTTTCGTCCTTTACATTCTACTGAAACAGCTCTTGCCAAAGTCTCCAGTGAACTGTTCCTGGCAAAATCAAAGGGCCCTTACTCAGTACTCATCCTTCTTGACCTTTCTACTGCTTTTGACACTGTTGGCCACAACCTTCTCCTTGATACCTTGTCCTCGCTTGGTTTTAAGGGCTCTGTGCTATCCTGGTTCTCTTATCTTTCATATTAGTCTTTCAGTGTTTGTTCTGTTGGATCATCCTCTACTCCTATCCTGCTTTCAGTTGGTGTATCCCAAGGATCTGACATGGGTCCATTCCTTTTCTCTCTATATATGCAGTCCCTTGGTACACTCATCTCTTCCCAAGGCTTTCAGTACTATCTTTACGCTGAAGACGCCCAGATCTACCTCTCTACACTTGAAATCTCTCCAGCAATCCAGGCCAGGATCTCTGCTTGCCTTTCTGACATTGCTGCTTGGATGTCTCACTGCAACTTGAAATTGAACATGAACAAAACTGAGCTTCTTATTTTTCCCCCTAAACCCTCCTCTCCCCTTCCTCCTTTCTCAGGCTCTGTGGATGTCTCTACTCCTCTCTGTCTCATCAGCTCACAACCTTGGGGTCTTCTTTGACTCCTCTCTGTCCTTCACCACACACATCCAACTGAAAGCTAAAACCTGCCATTTCTTTCTCTACAGCATCAACAAAATTTGTCCATTCCTTTCTGAACACACTGCTAAGACACTTATCTACTCCTTAGTCACCTCCTGTATAGACTATTGTAAACATATTCCTTTTTGGTCTCCCACAAACATTTCTCCCCCCTTCAACATTGCTGCATGGATAATCTTCCACCAGCCTCGTCATGCTCATATTATCCCTCTTCTCAAGTCACTTCATTGGCTACCTATCCATTTCCACATTCAGTTCAAACTTCTCCTGCAACTTCCACAGCAAGTTTCTTCTCAAATTCTCTCTTTGCCTGCCTTATCAATGCCTTGCATTTAACTTGCCAGTTCTTGTGCAGTTTCCAGTTTTCGTCATTTGATTCTTTTTTTCCATGTCCTGAAAGATGCTTTTTTGGTAACAACAGTCTCTCTGACCTCACCTTTAAACCATGCTGACAGTGTTTTGGGCTTCCTTCCACTTTTCTTAAAGCATGGAATACAGCTGGTCTGTGCTTTCAAGATAGTATTTTTAAACAACTCCCAAGCTTGATGTAAGTCTCTAACCTTTGCAACTGATCCTTTTAGTTTTTTCATAACTATTTTCCTATTGCCAAGTGGCCCCAACACTCTTATCTCTTGCAGCAGATCTGGTGTTCCAGTAAGGACTAAGTCCAAAATGGCTTCACCTCTGGTTGGTTTATGAACCAGCTGCTCCAAGAAGCAGTCATTTATTTCATCTAGAAACTTTATCTCCCTAGGATGTCCTAATGTGACACTGACCCAGTCAATACTGGGGTAATTTAAATCACACATTATTATTACTGTTCTGTAACTTTTGTTAGCTTCCCTGATTTCTTTGAGCATTTCATCATCCATTTGTTCATTCTGGCCAAGCAGTCGATAGTACACCCCCACTGCCATCGTCTTCCCCTTTTTACATGGAATTTCAATCCACAGAGATTCTACAGCGAATTTTGTTTCCTGCAAAACTTTAATCCTTTCTGACTCAATGCCCTCTCTAACACAGAGCGCAACCCCTCCACCAATTTCATCAGCTCTATGATTATGATATAGTTTGTACCCAGGTATCACAGTGTCCTACTGGTTGTCCTCCTTCCACCATGTCTCTGAGATACCAATCATATTTAACTTGTCATTTAGTGCTATATATTCTAACTCTCCCATCTTATTTTTTAGACTTCTAGCATTTGCATACCCGCATTTTAGAGACTGTATTTTATTCATATTAATCTGGTTATTGGTAGGCAGGGGTAATTTGGAATCTTTAAGCTCTGTCTGCTCTGTACTCAAAGGCATTTGGGCTACCTATGTCTTTATTGGAACCTCTCTGCTGATGTACCCTAACTTCATTTTTTTGGTAGTATCCTTCAAAGATACATTGTTCCGAACCATGCGCTCTAGGGCGACTGTTGGCTCTCCCCTATTATCTAGTTTAAAAGCTGCTCTGTCTCCTTTTTAAAGGTTAATGCCAGCAGCCTGGTTCCATCCCGGTTAAGGTGAAGCCCATCCCTTCAGAAGAGCCCCTCCTTTCTCCAGAATGTTCTCTAGTTCCTAACAAATCCAAAACCCTCATCCTTGGACCATTGAGACTCCGGAGCTCTGCCTGCGTTATTGGTCCTGTGCGTGGAATGGGAAGCGTTTCGGAAAACACTACCCTGGAAGTTCTGGATTTCAACTTCCTACCTAAAAGCCTAAATTTAGCCTCCAGAACCTCCCTACCACATTTTCCTATGTCATTGGTAACGACATGTACCAAGACAGCAGACTCCTCCCCAGCATTTTCTAAGACCTTGTCTAGGTGGTGCATGAGGTCCCCTACCTTTGCACCAGGCAGACATGTTACCAGGTGATCCTCATGTCCACCAGCCACCCAGCTATCTACATATCTAATGATTGAATCACCAACTATAACGGCTATCCTAATCCTTCCCTCTTGGGCACATGACCCTGGAGAAACTTCCTCGGTGTGAGAGAGTTTTACATCACCTGGAGGACAGGTCCTAGCTATAGGATCACTTCCTGCCACACCAGGGTGATGCTCTCCTGTCATGTGACCTCTCTCCTCCATGACAACAGGGATGCTGCCAGACTGGATGTGGGACTTCAGGACTATATCCCTGTAGGTCTTGTCTATGTACCTCTCTGTCTTCCTTATGTCTTCCAAGTCTGTGACTCTTGCCTCCAGAGATCGGACTCGTTCCCTGAGAGCAAAGAGCTCCTTGCACCTTGCGCACACATAAGACCCCTCACCAACTGGGAGAAAATCATACATGGGACACTCAATGCAAAAGCCTGGAAAGCCCCCATCTCGCTGCTGGACTGCTGTCTACATTTTAGTTTTAAGGTTGTGTTTAAATATTTAAGTTCTTTATTTACTAAGGGTTGCTGGGGATACTTATACTAATAAAACTATACCTAATACGTTTAATGTACTTTGTTCACCTGAAGTTTAATTAATTTCAGGTCCTTAATGTATGCTGATGAGAATAAAAAGCTGCACCTGATAATGAATATGGCACCTCCTTTCCTTTAAGAGGTTTAAGCACCTATAAAGCTACAATTATCCCAGGGGTGGGTGGGTGATGGGGGGGAGGGAGGGAAAGAAGACTTATTAAAATCTTTCTGCTACACAGTACCCTGCCCCATGCTTCTAAGGTAATCTGTGAACAATCTCCAGGGGGAGTCCCACAGCCCTTGCTTGGATAGAGGGAGTCTTGGGTTCCAAATTTAACCAGAAAGTCCCTTTGATCTGTCACCTGGCTTTAACAGCTATTTAAACAATTTCACAGGTTTCTTACCCCCTATGTAGAAGGCCTCTGTAAAGGTCTCTAGAAATAATTTATTGCTGAAGGAATACTGACCATGTTTTGCCTTTAATGCTAAATTATATTCGGATTTGAATTAACTTAAAACATTTGAAAGAGAATGATATATTTTTTGATGTTTTGAATTTTGAATATGAGAAAAAGGAGTACAAGAAAGAGAAAATGAGATTGAAATATAAAAAATACAAATATGATGAAGACGATTATAGAAAGGATTGAGTCTACCCATAAGAACATAAGAACAAAAGATATGCCATACTGAGTCAGACCAAGGTACATCAAGCCCAGTATCCTGTTTCCAACAGTGGCCAATCTAGGTCATAAGTACCTAGCAGTTTCCCCAAAAGACACAGGTTCCACAATGCTTGTATTGGGTCAAGCCGTGATATCCTGGGTCCCTTTTAATAATGGTTTATGGACCTTTACTCCAGGAACTTGTCCAAACCTTTTTTAAATCCAGCTATACTAACGCTTTTATTACATCCTCCGGTAACAAATTCCAGAGTTTGATTACACGTTGAGTGAAAAAAAAAATATTTTTTATAGTCGTACATAGGTTACCCTGTAGCTTCATTGCATGTCCCCTAGTTTTTCTATATTCTAATGACGTAAACAATCGATCTATGTTTACCTGTTCTACTCCATTCATTAATTTATAGACCTCTATCATATCTCCCCTCAGCCGTCTCTTTTCCAGGTTGAAGAGCCCTAACTTTTTAGCCTCTCTTCATAGGGGTATCATTCCATTCCCTTTGCCATTTTGGTGGCTCTTCTCTGTATCTTTTCTAATAATGCTATATCCTTTTTAAGATACTGCGACCAGAACTGCACACAATATTCAAGGTGCGGTCGCACCATGTAACGATACAGAGGCATTATAATATCCTTTGTTTTATTTTCCATTCCTTTCCATATGATATCTAGCTTTCTATTTCCTCTCTTGGCTACCTCTGCACACTGGGCAGAGGGTGTTAACATGTTATCCACAATGACGCCTAAATCGTTTTCTTGGGTGGTGGTTCCTAATGTGGAACCTTGTATCGTGTAACCATAGGTTGGGTTGTTCTTTCCTAGGTGCATAACTTTGCACTTGTTCACATTAAATTTCATCTGCCATTTGGATGCCCAGTCTTCCAATTTATCAAGATCCTCTTGCAATTTCCCACAATCCTCATGGGTTTTAACAACTTTAAATAGTTTTGTGTCATCTGCAAATTTGATAACCTCACTCGTTTCTCCCTTTTCCAGGTCATTTTATATCTGTCAAAAAGCAGCGGACCCAGCACAGATCCCTGGGGTACTCCACTATTCACCTTTCTCCATTGGGAAAATTGGCCATTTAGCCCTACCCTCTGCTTTCTATCTTTTAACCAGTTCCCGATCCACAATAGTACACTGCCTCCTATCCCATGACTTTTTAGTTTTGCCAAAAGTCTCTGATGAGGGACCTTCTCAAAGACTTTCTTAAAGTCCAGATACACTATATCAACTGACTCACCTTTGTCTATCTGTTTATTCACACCTTCAAAAAAACTTAACAGATTAGTAAGACAAGATCTTCCTTGTCTGAAGCCATGTTGGCTGTCTCCCATTAAGCCATGACTATCTACATGTTCAGTAATTTTGTTCTTTATTATGGTTTCTACCATTTTTCCTGGTACTGATGTCAGGCTCAGCGGTCTATAATTTACTGTATCACCCCTGGAACCCTTATTAAAAATTGACGTTACATTAGCCATCCTCAAATCTTCAGGTATTAGAAATGATTTTAATGATAGTTCAGAGATTACTAATAGCAAGTCTGCAGTCTCATATTTCAGTTCTTTCAACACCCTTTGATGTATACCATCCAGTCCAGGTGAGTTGCTACTCTTCAGTTTATCAAATAGCTGTAATACATCTTCTCAGTGTATCCAATATTTCTTTCAGTTCTTCCGCAGTACCACCTTTAAATACCACTTCAGTCATGAGTAACATCTCTACATCTTCCTCAGTAAAGACAGAAGCAAAGAATTCTCTCCTCTATGGCCTTGTCCGCTCTTAGTGCCCCTTTTACCTCTCTATCATCTAATGGTCCAATTGACTCTCTCACAGGTTTTTTGCTTCAAATGTATTTGCAAAGTCTTTATTTTCTGTTTTTGCTTCCACAGCAAGCTTCTTCTCAAATTATTTCTTTGCTTTCCTTATCATTACCTTGCATTTAACTTGCCAGTGCTTGTGCAGTTTCCAGTTTTCGTCATTAGACTTATTTTTCCATTTCCTGAAAGATACTTTTTTGGCAACAACAGCCTCTCTGACCTCACCTTTAAACCAGGCTAGCGGTTTTTTGGACTTCCTTCCATTTTTCTTTAAGTGTGGAATATAGCTGGTCTGGGCTTCCAAGATAGTATTTTTAAACAACATCCAAGCTTGATGCAAGTCTTTAACCTTTGCAACTGCTCCTTTTAGTTTTTTTAGACTATTTTCCTTATTTTATCATAGTCTCCCTTTCAAAAGTTAAACGGTAGTACTATGGATTTCTTTACCATCCCTCCACTACTAATTAAATCAAACGCGATCATGCTATGATCACTATAGCCAAGTGGCCCCAACACCCTTATTTCTTCCACCAGATCTGGTGTTCCACTAAGGACTAGGTCCAATATGGCTTCCCCTCTGGTTGGTTCATGAACCAGCTGCTCCAAGAAGCAGTCATTTATTTCATCTAGAAACTTTATCTCCCTAGCATGCCCTGCCATGACACTGACCCAGTCAAAACTGGGGTAAGTGAAAATACCCAATATGTTGATGACATATTCTACAGGTGCTCCTTGTGGCCTTGGGCAATCCACTTAACCCTCTGTTGCCTCAGGTACAAAAATGTGGATTGTGAGCCCCTTTTGGGACAAGAGAAATATATATATACATACAGTACCTGAATGTATACCGCTTTGTCTTTTAGAAAAGTGGTATATAAAGTTTGCTTAATAAATATGCAGAGTGATCCCTGTCATATACAAACTTCCAAACTTCCAAACATTCATCTGCTTCCCCTCTTCCCATTCAACCCAGTCTACATCTCTACACCATGGGAGGGATGTAGACATAGCTGTGTATGATGGGTGTACAGATTAAGATCCATGGGTATGCAGGGCAATGGCATATTCCAAATACATGGGTAGTTTGGTAATTCAGCCAAGCCACTGTATATCACTATCTGCATTTTTGACTGCTTATCTCCAGTGCTGGTGTTTAGTTTCACTGCCCATATTGAGTAATCCAGACATTATTTTAAATACACCTACCAGGCAGTGACTTGTGGGTGGTGATGGGTGTGGCATGGACAGGGATTGGGGGGGGGGGGCGTAGCCAGCCTGGCCAGTCATAGCCATGTAGAGGCTCAATTTACACAGATTCTTCTGTGGATTTCCTTTGTTATACCCTGGTATCCTTTAAATATGCACAGTTAGAGCTATACTGCCTGATTGTGGCCATGAAGAGGACAAGAAAGCAAAGTGTCTCTCTAGCAAAATTGGAGCTCACCATTGGATTGATCTTGAGGGAGCCCAAGATACTCTTTGGGGCTGGGGATGCCCAAACCCAGCAGCGTGCCTGGTATGACATCGCCAGGAAGATTAATGCTGCCCACCACCATAATAGGGAGGTGGAAGACAAAGAAAAAGTGTCATGTGCTACATCAGCATGCTAAGGAGAAGTAGGCTGAGAACCTCAAGCTGACATCAAAGCAGTGGAAGTCCCTCAGTGACCTGAAGGAGCAGGTGGTCATGATTATGGATGATATCAACACACAGGAGGGTGAGTAGGGCATTTTTCCAGTGCCTATGTTCCTCCACCATCCCTAACACCAGCACCATCCGCTGGGACAGCAGCAGGTGAATAGTTTCATGGTTGTATGTTAAAATTCAGTGCCCTGAACCCATCTCTTGCCTTATGTTCCCCCCTTTCCCCACAACTACCCTGTTCTGGGCACCCATTCTTTCATAGTAATTGGTCTCTGAGAAGGTCTTACCCATCCTGCTGCCTCTCAACCTTCAACCTGCCCACATACCTTGCAATCTGGCCATGCCTCTCTCCCACCCAGCACCACCTCCATGCTAGAATGGACATCTCACAGGTAATTATCATTGCCCCAGTGGGAAGGTAAGGACCACTTTATTCACAACACTATGTATGTACACAGCCTCACATTCCATATAGGAAAGTTCAGGTCAGCCAGGCATCCCACATTCCCTCCATGTGGGGCTCATTGTCATGTCATCAACATATGCACAGTCACTGATTCCCCAGGCAGCAGGACACACTCACCCCTGTGAAGCAAAAGGGATATAGAGTCAATGGGTGGAATAGATTGTGAGTCATCAAATACTTCCTAACATCCCCACCTTACACATTGACATGAGTGTACACACTGTTGACCTAACCCAATGCACACTCAGGGGCTCAGTGCACATCTGTAACCTGTTCTATATGCCAGACCCTCTTCCCTACCAGTCCTGCCACACACACCACATCTCTTTCCACCTGGACCATTATGTAGCAGCCAGCGAGCCATACAAGTCATGTCCAGGCTATAGCCTAGGCCAGCTTTGTCCGCTCACCTTTTTCCCCTCCCCATTCATTCTAGCTCCCCTCTGCTTGTGCAGTCATTTCCACAATGTCCCATTAACTGACAGTGCCTGATGCTTGCCTGTGCTCCCCTTTTCCCCTCTCTATAGCTGTGCACCCTAACTACTTCCTCCTGTTCTCCGTTTCCTGGTTTGCCTCTATCTGTACTGTTGGCTGAGGAATCAGATGATATTTTGCCTTCTACTCTGTGCAATGGCATGCCTTCACTGCCCCTCTACTCCATGTGAAGGGGAGTGGTTCCTCCACCAAGGCTCTTCATTTGTATGGGGGCATTGTTGGCCATCAGCATGTCTCTGCTTACATCTCCCCTACCTACACATGTTTGCCATTAGCACCCCTCTACCCCCTAAGCCTTCTGTCTATGCCTCTCCCACAGATGTACCCTCCACCAGGACCTTCAAATAATGCTCCTGGTCCTTCTGGAGCCACTCATCAGCTGGGTGATGGTGTCATGCACAAGCCAACTACATCACTACACCTACAGTCATCACCGAGGTTCATGAAGACACCACTGTTGGGAGAACACATCTCCCTCCTCAGCCGCAGTGTTATCCCTGGGATCTGCCAGTCCTACAGTTTCCCATCCCTGAGCACCCCATGGACCCCTGTGCAGATGTGGCCAAGCAGCAGATGTTTCAGGAAGGGACACCTTTGCAAGCTGCATGACTCCACACAGCTGCTGTGGGAATAGGCTGAGCACCAGGAAATGCACCAGGAAGAACATCTCTGCTTCTTTCAAGAAACAACTGCTTAAATGGCCTCCTTCTCATGCTCTCTCTATCACATTGCAGCTGCTAGGCTGCCTCTTGAAACTCTGGGGGCTGCAGCATGCCACTGGCAACAGGCAGCCAACACCTTGACAAAGCCTCCAATCTCAGGGAAGAAGATGAAACTGCAGGCAGTGTGTCAAATGTGCCACCACTGAGGTGCAATGCATGGGTTCGGAAGCAGGGCGGGGGGGGGGGGGAATCACAAAGAGGGTGGTGGTGGGAAAAGGGCACATTGATATAAGTGGTGGATAACTGTTGGTGGGGGGGGGGGGGAGAAAGGTTTACTCACAGTAGAAATTCTCCTGGATTAGTCTGTTCCTTGCTGCTTACACCACTGCCATCACTTGCTGGCTGCCACTCTGGTACTTCTTCTCCGGCCCCTCATACCCTCGGTCTGCTTCCACATGTATCTCCTCCTGAGGCAAGTGTATCCCCCCACTGGATGACACTTTTGTGGAAGATGTAGCAAGTTGTAAACATGCTGTAGACTCATTCAGGGCTGTAGATTAGCTCTCCCCTACTCCTGTCCAGACATCTGAATCTGCTTTTCAGAAGTCCAAATGCACATTCCACCACCGCCCTTGTACAATGCTCTGTTATAGTTCTCCTGTGGTATTTGAGGGTTGAACAATGGAGTCATGAGCCAGGTTCGCAAAGGATATCCCCGATCACCTGTGGAATCATTGGGGAAGGTCACACATGAGAACTAATATACTGGTGGGGGACTGTGGTTTCTACAGCAGACATTTTCCCATCTACAGGACATCAGATACACCACGTGTATGACTTCTTGAGCTCACATGCATTTCAACCAGAGCATCCCTGCAGTCTGCTACACCTTCAGAGTGGTTTGTTGGAGTTACTTCCCAGTACACTGTTGTGCCTATGGCCATATGATTCTTCCTTTTAGTCAGACACCAGTGCTAGTCAATCCCTGCAAATTCTGTGAACAAACAGGACCCTAGCCTAGGGTATCCCCCTCTGTTTGGCATCCAAGAGCTGTGCATTCAACAATTCATATTGCATCTTGAATAGCAGGTGTCTCCTATAGCTGTTGTTGTGCCTAGGGCATCATACTTTCCACCCACTCTGGGACCAACCCTAGTTCCAGCACTCCCACAGTCTCCCAATCCATTGGCCTACTTCCTTCTCCCCATCCCATAACTATGACATTAGACCCTTCCCCGTGCCTCCAATCTGAATCCCATCTGCTCTTGCAGTGCCAGTTTCCCATATCAGCATGCCCCCATGTCTTAATCACACACCTAGTAACCAGGCATCTCTGAGATATCCAGAGGAAGCTTTCTGACCTAGCCCTGCCTGTGAGAGGAAGAGGGCATCATGACAGGATCCTGGGAGGCGGGCACACAGGTCTGTGATCTGCATGTGGGCATCTACCATAACTTGCATGTTAATTGAGTGGTATTGGTGTTTGTTCCATAACACCATCTCATCACAGCCAGATGGCCTCTGGGACACATGGGTGCAGTCCATGACACCTAGGACCAATGGGAAAGATGTAATTCAGTAAAGGTCCTTCATGGTCCATTGTCTGTGCTCTAGAGTGGCACGGAAGTGGACTTAATCATGGAGCCTTCTCAGGAGGGCTGTTTTGAAGGCCCCTATACAATGTGATATGACAGACTGTGTTATATCAGTTGTCACCCCACCACATGCTGAAAATTGCTTGTTGCCAGGAAGGCCAGGGCAGTGGTCACTTTCAAAGCCACAAACATTGTGTGACTTCTGGCAGTTGTGGGCTCAAGGTCATGTCTCAGCATGGAACACAGGCCAGTAATGGTGGCAGCATCAAGGCGGTATCTCTGAAAAACGTTTTCTGTGATCAGCTCAGTTATATGACCATGGGTCTGTACACCTGGGGCATCATCCCACAACTGACTGCTGTGGCTGCTGCTGACGCTGGTCTCTGGCTCATCTGTGGCATCTCCACCTCTGCTGCTGTCTAGGTAGCCACCATATCCCTTGGCACTCCTTGCACTTTACCTAGATTGACTATTGAGGCGTCCAGCACAAGCCCACGTTGCAAAGAGCACTGTATTTCGTAGTATCCATACCTAAACTGGATAAAACCCTGACCTAATATTGGATAGTTTTCAGCCTTTTATCTGGCTGCGGGCCATTGCAGAATATCAGTGTTCCATGCATTTGTGGAGGCCACACCCATTTTCCACTCTGTTCCACCCCCGTAGATGCACAAATATCACTGCTATGGCAAACCATGTATCAGCGTGTTGCTCAATATCTGGTTTACCCACGTTTGTCCCTCATGCATGGGTTGGGGATTGTTTTACCTGCATTTCCGCTGGCTAACATTTTGAATATAGAGCCCTTAGTGTTTGTTTTCAGAGAATTCATGCTCTTTTTCAGCCACACAATTTGCATGGAGCAAGTCTGAGCGTTCACATTTAACACATGCCTAGATTTTATTGGAAAGGCAAATATCAAGAGTGAGCTATAAGTGAAGAAGAGGAAACTTACGTGTATGATTAGATCACCGAAGGGCACTATCTTTAGCTAAAGAGATGCCTAGGATCTAGAAAAAGACCTTCAGGACTAAGTGTAAACAGTCATAATTTATCTACCAAGACATTTCTTTAACATAAATAAGTGAATGTTTTACATATCAACTTCTGTCTCTTTACCAGGGTCAAATCTTTCACACCAATATGTATTTTTCAAGTTTCAGAAACTGTAACAAGAAGGTCATTTTAAAAAAGATTAAGTTTATGTACTCTTTTGAATTAAAAGGATCTTATTTGATGGATGACCTTAATTCTATTCACAATTCTTAACACCTCTGCGCCATCAACCCTTGCACTTCATGATATGTTGCAAAAAAAAAAAAAAGAAATATATCACCATAGAAGTGGTAAGCAATACAGTAACTATTTTATTGGACTAAAAATGTATATGTGATTCAGTTTAGAGATCTAGTTATACTCCCTTCTTCTGTTCCGGGAAGAAAATGGTCAATATGGCTGCTTGTATTTAAGAATCAATGTCTTACCCAGAAATATTGGTTATAGTCCCTTCCCTTTCTTTCTTTCTTTCAGCAAAGAAAATAGTGAGGACTCCCCATGACAAAAGTCCTGCATCTTCCTGGTTCTAAATCTAAATGTAATCCTTTGGGAAATAGAAGCCTTTCAGCTCTTGATTATTGCAGTATGGCAATCATTGGTCTGTGTTTGTCTTTGTATGTTTATAGCACCTGTCAGATGATACATGAAAAACAAGAGGAGGATTGTAAACTAATCCCCCTTTAGCTGAATATTTAATGCCGTCTGTTCAACAGAAGAGCACAAACACTCTACTTTTCCAATGCTTGTCTTCCTTGCCCTCTTATAATTTTCTCTGGGGATAGATAGGTTTCGATCTTGGTCACTGCAAGTGCCCATTTACTTGAAGATCCTTACTTTCCAGTCTTGGCTTTCTTCCTGTCTCCTAAAACTAAATTTGTCTCATTTTAGCCACCTCAGAGCAGACTTCTGTGTATATATTTTCAAGGAAATTTGATTGTCTGTATGGATTTTTAAATCGGATTTCAGATCAAGTTTAGAAATATGTAAACTGTTTTGTTGTTTCATTGGGGCAATAGTAGGACCCATACCTCAGATGTCGATCATTCAATCCTGGAAGATCATCTTTTAAATGATGCAACTACTGTTTAAGTAGATTAATGTGTCTAGTAATGAGAAAACAAGTGCCCAATCCAAGACCAATTGGAAAGCATTTAAGTCTGGGGAAGCTGCATTATACACATTTATTAAATTGAGGCTATATTCACACTTCTTGTGGCTTGAAATTTGAACCAGTATTTTCTACCTCTGGGTTATCCTACTTGGAAAAGTCCTTAATGTAAAGGAAATGTAGTATCTCATATCATATAATTTGCTTGAGATGTGCAAGTTAGTGTCTCAAAAGTTGTGATTCCATTTGAATTGATGAATGTTCCTTTAAACTACTGCTCTGTTCTTTCCTATAAAATGATATGCAGCCAAAAACTACTGGACAAAGTTCAAATTCCCAGGATGCCTGCTTCAGGGGCTAACTTTATTTTGTTGCCTTAACTAGCTCCTCTACAAAAGCCTTCCCTTTCAGCACTAAATCTTAGTTTTGCAGACTTACTCTACATTAGATTATTTTTTAATTAAGAAAATCACTGTAGTATCTGAGTGCTGTTAAATTTTCTATGTCTGAAACATTTGAGCTTCATATGTGAGACTACGTTATGGCTTCTAGGATAGACATACTTTCTTTTATAGGTATAATCATTGGGGTTTTCTTTTTATCTTGTCAGTTGAAGTTCATAGAACTGACCAAATTCAATCTGTGTGCTCGCATGATGTCATCATGACTTTATTGAGTATTGGTTTATTTTTATTTATTTGGGATTTATCTCACACATTTTTAGAAGCCTGCACAGTGACATCATAAGCAGGAGCAAAACAAGTCATCCATTTGTTCTGTTTTGTAGTCAAGAACACAGTAAGAAAAAAAGGTAGGAACTGGAAGTATGGTTGCTGGTTGCTTTTTTTTTTATTTACATACTGAGTAACTCCTGAATTTTACTTCACTATAGCTCTTTTCTTGTTGAAAGGACAATACACCTCTGCAGAAACCCTTGGGCCGGCCCTGGTGACAAGTGATCTGAATGAGTATTTAGATAGGGTGAGACTTCTAGGGTGATTTAAAATTATTAGATGTATGGTCTGAGTCAGTCCTCCCTTTCTTTTCTTGACTCCCTACTCTGATTCTCTCACCTCCTTCCATTGTTTCCTTTCATTTTAATGTTTCCCTTAAAGCTCCACTGTATGGATCATCATTTACCTCCACTGCATCTTCAATCACAGTAGCTGCAGGTACTGCTGCTGTCTACTGGAAGAGGTATATAAACCTCCACCAGCTCTTCAAAAAGTATTACCACAAGTCCTGCTGCTCTCTGCTAGTGTGGGTGTTTGAACCTCTGTCAGCTCTTCAATGAATGTTTCCATCAGTCGTACTGCTGTATGCTGGCAGGAGTGTGGGAACATCTACCAGCTCTTCAATGAGCATTGCTACAGATCCTGCTGCCCTTTGCAGTTAGAGTGTGGGATCCTCTGCTGATTCTTCAGTGAGCATTGCTGTGTGTCCTGCAGCTCTCTGACGATGGGGATGTGGGAACTTTAGCAGGCTTATAAGTCACAGTGACTGTGGGTCCTGCTGCTCTAGGTCTGTGGAGGCCTTCAAACTTCTACTGTTCTTTGAAGAATTTTTAAAAAGTGTCTCACTTCTCTCTGCCAGCCCTTCAAGCAGTGTGCTGTATTTTATCTAAGTATGAATAGCTTTGTTTGCATATGTGCAAACAAAGCTATGTGTCTGGACATATGGACAAACATACCGAAAGAAGCTTCACAATAGGCAGTATCCCTTAGGGGACCTTTTCCTTTTTTTTTTTTAACTTTTATTTTCATTTTGCAACAAACAAAAGAAACAACACACCAAAGGAGACAAAACAAGTATACAATAAGGAAAAGCAAACCCTATTACCCCCCACCCCCATGCTTCTTCTCTAAGCCGACAATATCAGCATGTGAGCGCTTCCAAACAACAGTGATTGTACATCAAAACGAACAAAAGAGTATCTACGATACAGAATGATCATGGGACAGAGATTTATACAAATTTAAACAGTCAGATGAGAGCATTTAGCAGTGTGAACATAGTCATTGAGCATCTTCCATTTAGACAGATGATGAGGAGTCTGAACGGAAGAAGCAAACATACGAGGTATTTGTTCATATTTACTGTAGAGACAGACATGATTCCACCATTCATTGGGGCTCAGATGGGAGCTATTTTTCCAGTATTTCGTAATTAGGGAAATAGCAATGCCTAGCATAAAGTCCAAAAGGAAGTAAGCCGTTTTTGGAAGAGAGGGGATCCCCGCAGCTGAGCGAAGTCCCACTATCCTCCAAGAAAGGGGCTCTTGAAAGTGCAAAATAGACTGGATACGACCCCAGACCCGACGCCAGTAATACTGTAGTGCGGGACATTCATACATAACATGAGGTAGTGAACCAATGGCCGCATGGCATGTCCAACAGCTATTGCCCTGAGTGGTGTTCCATTTGGCTAATCTGTCAGGAGTGTAGAAACACCGGTGGGCTAGAAAGAAGAGTGTCTGAGTGAGTGAGGCGGATCGAGAAACCCGTGTCACTCTACTCCAGACAAGGCTCCATTGCTCCGGGGTCAAAGTTACATGCAATTCTCGCTCCCATGCTTTCTGCGCTATAGGGGTACCTCTAATTATAGCATTACATAAGGTTTTGTAAAAATTAGATGCTACACCCGGTGAACTACCGATAGATCGGATAGTCTCCGACCAACCTTGTGTAGGGGATGCCGATGGAGGGAGCACCTTAGCACTCCGAAGACAATGCTGAAGTTGCACCAACTGAAAGTAGTGTTTTGCTGGGAGACCAAATTCAATTTGCAATTCACTAAAAGTTTTCCAGCGACCATCATGGAACAACTGGTTAGGAATCCAAATGCCCCTAGTGTACCAGGGGCTCCACGCCATCGGTTTATTTTGTATTCGAAATCGAGTATTGTACCAAAGCGGGAGCCTGTCTAACGGACAGAGTCGGGAGTCTAAAGATTGCATAAGAGTATTAAAGGCACCTAAAGTGTCTAAAAGCATTGGTGGATAGTGGGAGTCTGATGGGAGAGTCATACCAGGGAGAAAAGTAAGAGGAATCGGTTTGCAAAGGTCCTCCTCTATGTCTAGCCACACAGGTCTACTCGGTGCTAGATCTTCCAGCCAACGAGCGCCTTGTTTGAGAAGAAAAGATTGATGGTATTTCAGGAAATCAGGGAATCTGACACCCCCATTTTCCTTATCTGCTTGCAGCTTATGTTTCGCTATCCTAGGTGTCTTGTTTTGCCATAGGTATCTAGTCAGAAGGCCCTCTATATCTTTATATGTACGTCGAGGTAAGAGACAGGGCAACATTTCTAAAATATAATTCACTTTCGGAACAATCATCATTTTTATGGTTTCTAGGCGACCCCACCAGGTAAGTGTTAAAGGAGTCCAACGGTGAGTAAGCGCCCGGACTTTAGAGGTTAAGTCTTTGGCATTAAAAGAGATAGTGTCTTCCAAAGGAGAGCAATAGTGAACCCCAAGGTATTTGACCATGCGAGGTTGCCATAAAAAGGGAAAGGGTTGCATATCTGCCTGATAAAGCAGAGGATTTAGTGGAAAGGCTACCGACTTGGTCCAATTTATCTTATAACCAGAGAGTTGTGAGTATTTACCAATTTGCTCTAGGACAGCCGGCACTGAGTCTATAGAGACAAAGAGCATAAGGTCATCAGCATATGCTGAAATTTTGATTTCCCTATGAGAGAAGGGGACTCCATGAATCTCCTCCGATTGCCGGATTAGTAAAGCTAAGGGTTCGAGTGCAAGATCGAAAAGAAGTGGAGACAATGGGCATCCCTGGCGAGTACCGCGTTGAAGGGGAAATGGCTGAGACTTTAAAGCATTAGCACAGATACTGGCTGTAGGCTGTGCATACATGGTGCGGAGACAACGGAGAAAACCTTCTCCGAATCCGTACCAGCGGAGGGCTGCAAACAGGAAGGGCCATTCTAAGCGATCAAAGGCCTTCTCAGCATCAAGTGAGAGGCCAACAAATGGGCGATCAAGATTAACTGCGGCAGTCAGTACATGACATAGAGTCCGAGCATTGTCAGCAGTTGATCTACCGGGAATGAAACCGCATTGATCTGGGTGTATTAAGGTAGACATCCTATCAGAGAGTCGGGTGGAGAGAATGGTGGCAAATATTTTATAGTCCGCGTTTAGGAGGGAAATTGGACGATAATTAGCTGTTAGTTGCGGGTCTCTCCCCTCTTTCTCAAAAACTACTACATTTGCCATTGAAAAGGACCCAGAAGGAGATCCCTCCTCGGCCAGAGCAGAAAAATAAAGTTTCAAAACTGGAGCTAAGTCAGCGTTAAAGGTTTTGTAGAATTCAGCAGGGAGACCGTCTGGGCCTGCAGCTCGACCTGTGGCACATTTCTTGATAGCAGAATGAATTTCTGATAAAGTGAATGGTTTGTCCATGGCCACTCTATCTTCGTCAGATAGGGTCGGTCTTTGTACCCCTGAAAGTAAGCGTTCAAATATTTCTGGCTCAAAATCACATTCAGATTGATAAAGCCGAGTATAAAAATCACGAAAGAGTTCTAAGATTTCTGTATCTTTAGTGACCAAGCCCCCCCCCCCCCCGACGGATTACGGAGAGCGGTAACACGCTTGGCTTCTTTTTGACCTTTTAGGGCATTTGCTAACAATTTGCCAGCACGGTTATTTTCCCGGTAATATATCCCTTGTTGTGATTCAATATTTTTAGCAGCAGCAGTATACAAAAGCTGATTGTATTGAAAACGCAAGCGTTGTAAACGGAGTAAAATACATGGGTCAGTACGGGACGTGAGGAGACGCTCCCCAGCTTGTATCTGCTGCTCTAGAATCAGTAAGTGCTGCTTTCTTTGTTTCCCCTGCCGAATTTGATAGCTAGTTATAGTTGCGCGGATAGATGCCTTAAAACCCTCCCACCAAGCCCAGCTCGCTGTGTCATGGGGTGAGTTAAAATGAAAATAATCTTGGATAGCGGCCTTTATATCAACCTGAAAATCCTTTTGATCTAGTAGGGATCTATCAAAAAACCAAGCTCGGGGAGAATCGTCTCGCGCGGTGACATGTAATGATAAAGATATGGCAGCATGATCTGAAATATGGAGAGGATGAGTCCTAGCCGTGTCCACTTGAGAAATCAGTGCTTTGGAAATGAGAAAGAAATCTATTCTAGATTGTGAGTGATGGGGGGCAGAAAAAAAGGTGAACTCTAAGTCGGAGGGGTGAAGCAGCCTCCATATATCTACTAGCGCAAGATCTTGCATCAGAGCTGTAAGGGTAGCAAGGCTCTTGGGTGGACTACTCGTTCTAGGCGGTTGTCTATCTATCAAAGGGTCTAACACTTGATTAAAATCACCACCAAGTATTAATGGAGTATTGGCAGAGGCCTGTGCCAACTGCGCAATACTTGCATAGTAAGCAGGGTTGTCCACATTCGGGGCATAAATACAAATACACGTGAATTCACTATCTCCAACCTTAAGGTGTGCACGGGCCCATCTACCCTCCTTGTCAGAGCTAGTATCCATTACAGTAGCTTGCAAAGACTTCTTAACCAGAATGGCTACCCCACACCGTTTGGAAACGGCGGGAGAATAGGCAGCCACCATGTAAGGCTTAGCATTGAGTTTCAGTGTTTCAGCAGAGTTTAGATGCGTTTCCTGAAGAAACACTAAATCAGCATGCTCATGGCTAAGATAGCTAAGGATTTTCTTTCTTTTGATTGGACTATTGATGCCTTTTACGTTAAGTGATAAGATTTTACATAAGGCCATTCAGAAAGGTTAAAAATTCTGAGCATGATAGCGCACATAATTTCACAATGTCCCTCATATTAACTGTATCTGGCAGTACACATGACATGAAAGAAAATAAGCTAATATAATACAATGAAGCGCCCCACATTAAAAAAGAAAAACCGCGGTGCGGTAGAGAAGAAGCAGAACCCCAGAAATTACTGGCGACCATGTGTCTGCGGGGAGAAACCCCAGAGAAGGCCGAAATTGAAAAAACATATAACCTGTAGAACTGTGTGTGCTCCGAATCCGACCGAGGCACACATCATGGAGGGATAGGAGACCAAAAAACAAAAAAGTCATATAGAGAAAGAAAGAAAGTCCAGGTAGTCTCTGTGCTTGGCTATGACCGCCGCGTCGGGCCCTTCAAAATGGCGGACAGAGCCGGCAGATAATAAGTCCAAGTTGTTGGATTAGCGCATCTGCTCTGCTTCTTTGGAGTCTAAAAATGTTGATAGTAGATCAGGATCTTCGAATGTCCTAGTTTGGTTGTGGAGAGTCACTCGGAGCTTCGCTGGATACAACAGGCCAAAGCGAGCCTGTAGTTGTTGAAGTCGAGGGCGAAAAGCAAGGAGTTTCTTCCGACGGTCAACGGTAGGCTTTGCCAAATCAGGGAAGAAGGAGACTTTATGACCTTCAAATTCCAAATGATGATTCGCCCGGGCAGCATTTAAAATTTGTTCCACTTGTTGATATTGTAGTAATCGAAAGATAATAGGCCGGGGGGTCGTTCGGTTGAGCGCCATGTGGGTAGGAACACGGTGTGCTCGATCGATTTCCAGATCTCTATGAAAAGTGATCTTCAGCAAGGAGGGAAGAGTTTTGAGCAGGAATTCTCTTATATCTCCTGCTTCCACCCCCTCCGGTATTCCAATGAGCCTCACATTGTTGCGACGGGCTCGATTATTGCTATCTTCTAACTCCTTTTGAAGATTCTGTATCTGGCGCTCAGCCTTGTCCAGTTTGCCCAAGCGCACCGCGTGCGAGTCGAGGACCCCCGCCATGTTGTCCTGCCGTAATGAAAGACTTTCAAGTCGGTCCTGGAGCACTCCGAAGTCTTCTCGCAGGGCTCGAAGCGCTTCACCATTGGACTGCACCAGTTCCTTCACGCCGCGTATTTCCTCTAAAATCTCCAGGTGCATTTCGGGGTTTTCACGAAGTGGAACCATCTTCTGTGGGGAAGACACCTCTGTTTTGGAGCGTTTTCCGTGTGAAGAAGAAGGAGACCCGAAGTCCAAGCGCGCTGGTTTATGGGCCGCCATCCCCCCCGAGGTACCCCGGTAAGCTCGGAGCAAAATAGTAAGTTTGTATAGGTATTAAGTCAGGATTCTGAGTAGGCCTCTCGGGAGCTTCAGCGCGAAGCGTCTTACCCGCTGGACATCAGGCTCCGCCCCCCCAGGGGACCTTTTCCTAAAACATTTGATGTACGTTAATGAAGTTAATGTGTGTTAAGTGCCCACAGCCATTTTATTTATATGGGGGGTGTTTAATGAATTGTGGCACTAATGGGGGGGAAATCGCACTGCAGTGACAGCTAACACAGGCCAAACACAAGCAATTTTTTGCAATAGCTACTTACTGCACATTAGTAATAAGAGTGGGCAAGGTGTGGGTGGAGAGTGGGTGTGTCTATATCATGCAGTTACTGCTGGCGTTGACAATGTGTGGTAGCCACAAAGTTTGCAGACATCGCCCGACGTTACCTGCAAAAGTCAACAATCTTTAGTAAACATATTTCTAGAGGTGCAATGGCACTTAAGGCACTTTAACTACATTAATACATGTTAACCTTTAGTAAAAGGGCCCCTTAATGTAAAATACACCTAAAGTGGATCCGAATAGTTTAGTTTATTTATTTATTTACATTCTCTTATATACTGTGCTATTCTGCATCAGTGCGGTTTACATTGAACAAGGCATTATAACTTGGAGATAACTATTTTACAGGAAACATGGACAGTTAAGTGGCTTGCCCAATACCACAAGGAGCACCTGTGGGACTAGAACCTTGGGGTAGTCCTTCCGGCCCAAGGTTGCTGTCCTCTAATGGGATTTGAACCCCTGACCTTCTGGCCTGAAGTACCTTGCCCCCAACCACTAGGCCACTCTCCACCTAGTTGAGCTTTACAGTCTGCTACTCTAGTCTCTAGAGAATGGACTCTAGAGGCCACGTCTGCTACTCTAGCCTCTAGAGTCCGTTCTCTAGAGGTTAGAATAGCAGACTTGGAAGACATAAGAAAGACAGAGAGGTACATAGATGAGACCTACAGGGATATAGTCTTGAAGTCCCACCTCCAGTCTGGCACCCACACCTGCTGCCATGGAGGAGAGAGGTCATGCGACAGGAGAGCATCACCCTGGTGTGGCAGGAAGTGATCCTGTAACTAGGACCTGTCCTCCAGGTGATGTAAAACCCTCTCACAACAAGGAAGTTTCTCCAGGGCCATGTGCCCATAAGGGAAGGGTTAGGACAGCCGTTATAGTTGGTGATTCAATCATTAGGCTTATAGATAGCTGGGTGGCTGGTGGATGTGAGGATCGCCTGGTAGCATGCCTGCCTCGGGCGAAGGTAGCGGACCTCACGCGCCACCTAGATAAGGTCTTATATAGTGCTGGGGAGGAAACTGCTGACTTGCTAAATTTCATTACCAATGACATAGGGAAAATCTAGTAGGGAGGTTCTGGAGGCTAAATTTAGGCTTTTAGGTAGGAAGTTGAAATCCAGAACTTCCAGGGTAGCTTTCTCTGAAATGCTTCCCGTTCCATGTGCAGGACCCAAAAGGCAGGCAGAGCTCCGGAGTCTCAATGCATGGATGAGACGATGGTGCAAGGATGAGGGATTTGAATTTATTAGGAACTTGGGAACATTCTGGGGAAAGGAGGGGCTCTTCTGAAGGGATGGGCTTCACCTTAACTGGGATGGAACCAGACTGCTGGCATTAACCTTTAAAAAGGAGATAGAGCAGCTTTTAAACGAGATAATAGGGGAAAGTCGCAGCCGTCCAAGAGCGCATGGTTCGGAAGAAGGTATCCTTGAAGGATACTACCAAAAGCAGAGAGGTTCCAAAAAAGAGTAAAGTAGCCTAAATGCCCTTGAGTATGGTGCAGACAGAGCTTGTGATCATAGCATGATCGTGTTTGATTTAATTAGTAGTGGAGGGATGGTAAGGAAATCCACAGTACTACCTTTTAACTTTCAAAAGGGAGATTATGATAAAATGAGGAAAGTAGTTAAGATAAACCTAAAAGGAGCAGTTGCAAAGGTTAAAGACTTACATCAAGCTTGGGTGTTGTTTAAAATACTATCTTGGAAGCCCAGACCAGCTGTATTCCACGCTTTAAGAAAAGTGGAAGGAAGTCCAAAAAACTGCCAGCATGGTTTAAAGGTGAGGTCAGAGAGGCTGTTGTTGCCAAAAAAGCAATATTCAAGGTGCGGTTGCACCATAGAACGATACAGAGGCATTATAATATCTTTTGCTTTATTTTCCATTCCTTTCCTTATGATACCTAGCATTCTATTTGCTCTATTGGCTGCTGCTGCACACTGGGTGAAGGGTTTTAACATGTTATCCACAATGACGCCTAAATCTTTTTCCTGGGTGGTGGTTCCTAATGTGGAACCTTGCATCGTGTAACCACAGTTTGGGTTTTTCTTTCCTAGATGCATAACTTTGCACTTGTCTACATTAAATTTCATCTGCCATTTGGATGCCCAGTCTTCCAATTTATCCTCTTGCAATTTTCCACAATCCTCTTGGGTTTTAACAACTTTAAATAGTTTTGTGCCATCTGCAAATTTGATAACCTCACTTGTTATTCCCTTTTCCAGGTCATTTATGAATATGTCAAAAAGCAGCGGACCCAGCACATATCCCTGGGGTACTCCACTATTCACCTTTTTCCATTGGGAAAATTGGCCATTTAGCCCTACCCTCTGCTTTCTATCTTTTAACCAGTTCCTGATCCACAATAGTACACTGCCTCCTATCCCATGACTTTTTAGTTTTGCCAAAAGTCTCTGATGAGGGACCTTGTCAAAGGTTTTCTGAAAGTCTAGATATACTATATCAACTGACTCACCTTTGTCTACCTGTTTATTCACACCTTCAAAAAAACATAACAGATTAGTAAGACAAGATCTTCCTTGTCTAAAGCCATGTTGGCTGTCTCCCATTATGCCATGACTATCTACATGCGGAGTAATTTTGTTCTTTATGATGGTTTCTACCATTTTTCCCTGCACTGATGTCAGGCTCACCGGTCTGTAGTTTCCTGGATCACCCCTGGAACCCTTTTTAAAAACTGGCGTTACATTGACGATCCTCCAGTCTTCAGGTAACATTGTTATTGAATCAGAAATTGAACATTTTGGCCACATTGTTGCCTCAGGTACACATGTAGATTGTGAGCCCTTTGGGGATGAGGGAATACATACAGTACCTGATTGTTAGCCATCTAGAATGCATTCGCAGATGGGTGGTATATAAATGCCTTAATAGAACAGAAAATAATAGAATAGAATGTACCAACCAATGTTAAATTTGAACTCTTAATTCGTTGAGTTCTTTCGTTACTGTTCCTTGTAAACCATTTTTATTTAAAATAAAGCAATATATAAAACATGTTAAATATATAAGTAAATGTGGTTAGGTATGGACCCCTTGATAGTTTGGGATCGCTGCTGGATGCACACTTGTACCTGTCTGCTGGGCATAATTGACAATGTATGGTTTTCAGATCCATATTAGACACAGCACACTTGTACTAAGTAATAGGCATGTTCATGGACAACCAGCATATCTTTGGCTTTTCAACAGAAATTTGCCCATCCACAGATATTTGTGGTGGTAAGGTCAGGCAGGAGCAATGCCTGAATTACTGCCAAAGGTATCACCTCATCCCAATTGTGATTCCTGTTAGAGCAGGGATTCGGCTCACTCTTAGTGCATAGGAAAGGTAGCTGTCCTATGACCTACCATTGTCCATATACAATATCTGCCATTGGGGGTTCCCGAGCACTCTACCAGATACAAACTGGTAGTGTCACCATGGCAGACAAATTTTCACATGGAGGCCAGTGGGTGGGTGGTAGGATCATTCATAGACTTGTTTAGGCCACCCCAATTCTCTTATCCTCCACCTGTGTTGCTAGGTCATGACTGTTCCGACAGGACCCAAGCAAACACATCTTCTGTTGTCCATTTGATGTCCTGAAAACCTCTGCCTGTGTCATCGTCAGTCTGCTCTGGCATCAAAGAGGCTGTCTATCTACCACGGAATACATAGTAACATGGAGGCCAATTCAGATTGAGGGCCAAAAGTGGACGTGCCCCAGTCACCCGATCCTGCAACTGCAGGAACTATACATTCCTGCGGTTGCAGAATTGGAACACTTGGGCAGGTCAGATGGGCCCCAATTTTGCAGCAGGGAACGTCCATCCATTTACCCTTCTATGCCTTCCTATGTTCCTGCTGGGGCCCTGGTGCCAAGGCCAATCTGACACCGTGAGTATACATTTCCCCTGCTGTCCAACCCTCAGAGGAAGATGCCAGGGCCAGGATCAGGCAGCGGGAGCCTACCTGCATCTGCGCCATGTGAGGGTGAGGGGTTCCTGACCCAATCTCTGCCAATCATTGGTCTTAATCCACCTCAAGTGTGGAATAAGTCTGACGTCCATCTTTGTGCTGCCGGACATACAGCGTCATGACCGGAATAGGCCCTGTATGTTCAGGGTTGTGGGCCCGCCTCTGCTCTGCCTACTCTCCACCCTGTCGCTGCCCCTTCCCGCCCCCATCCAGAGCTCTCCACACAAAGGCCCTATACATGTGGGGAGCTATTGGGCCAGAATAGGCTAACAGCGAACAGCGGGGTTGTACATTCAAACTGGACGTACCTCCCCGCTATTCGCTGTTTGGAATGACCCCCATAGTAACATCATATATGACAGCAGATAAAGACCAGTATGGTCCATCTAGTCTGTCCAGCAAGGTGGCAAGAGTAGGTGCACCTGACATTCTGTGCAGGTCACCCCTCTCCATGCCTTTGTTTAGGGGTGCACCCACTGCTCTGTGCATGTCACCCCTATTTGTTGAGATATAAGAAATAGTTAAGTTTATTTTGATTTTATCCTGTTGCTACAGCTTTATCCTGTTGCTATAAATGGATCCACTGTGTCTATCCCAAGCCATTCTGAATTCTGTCACTGTATTTGCCCCCACCACTTCCATTGGGAGGACATTCCAAGCATCCACCACCCTTTCAGTGAAAAAGTATTTCCTGACGTTACCTTTCAGTTTACCCCTTTGCAGTTTCATGTTAAGCCCTTCAGTTTTAAAGTTTCCCTGTCTTTGAAAAAGGTGTGTTTGTTCATTAATACTCTTTAAATATTTATAGGTCTGTATCACAGACTCCAAATCATTTTGGTCACCTTCCTCTGAACTGTCTTTTTATATCCTTTGTGAGATATGGTCTACAAAAATGAACACAGTACTCCAAGTAAGGCCTCACCAGCGACTTGTACAGTGGCATTAATAGCTCCTGCTTTTTGCTGGTAATTCCTCTCTGTATGCAACCCAGCATCCTTCTGGCTTTGTCCACCGCCTTGTCACACTATTTCGCCACCTTGAGATCTTCATAAACAGTCACTCCAAGGTCCTTCTCCTGGTCTGTGCACACCAACCTCTCACCCCCTATCAGATACAATTCCCTTGGATTTCTGCATTGCAGGTGAATGACATTGCACTTCTTCACATTAAATCTTAACTGCCAAGCATTAGACCATTCTTCCAGCTTTTGTAGATCTTTCCTCATGTTATCCACTTCTTCAGGGGAGTCCACTCTTGCAAATTTTTGTGTCATCTGCAAAAAGGTAGACTTTTCCAATCAGTCCTTCAGCAATATCTCTCGCAAATACATTGAACAGTACCGGTCTCAGGATTGATTCCTGGGGCACTCCACTATTCACCTTCCTTTCATCCAAGTGAGTTCTGTTTACCATCACCTTCTGTCGTCTGTCAGTCAACCAATTTCTGATCCAGTTCATCACCTTGGGACCCATCCTCAGGCTGTTCAGTTTATTGGTAAGCCTCCTGGGAGGAAGAGTATCAAAGGCTTTGCTGAAATCTAGGTAGATCACATCCACCACATGCCCTTGTTCTAGTTCTCTCGTTACCCAATCAAAGAAGCATTTCTGCCCACACAGTTGTCCTCTTATATCAGCCATTCGCATTCCTGCCCTGAGTAGCACCTTACTTCTTATGTATTGCCTAGCCCCTACCCAGTTTCCAGATTCCTTTAAAAGTTCTTTCATCTAGGTTCTGACCAGAATCAACCCTGCTTAACATTTATGACCACACAGTTGTCCTTCTGTAGTATGACCTTCTGTTTTGAGGAGTGGGGTGGACAAGGTCCATGAGGGAGGTGAAGGACAGTTTGTTGGTGGCTTTGAATGTCAACAGTAGTACTTTGAAGGTGAGCCTGCATTGAATGGGAAGCCAGTGGAGGTGTTGCTGGATTGGTGGTATGTGGTCTCTTCTGGAGGCTCCATGAAGGATGTGGGCTGCAGTGTTCATTGCTAGCTGTAGAGGGTTCAGTGTGCTTTTTGGGAGACCCTGCAGGATGACATTGGTATAGTCAAAGTGGGGGGTTATGAGTGCTTGGAAGATCGTTGGGAAATCGTCGGGTTCCAGGAGGACTCATAGATGCCAAATTGTGCGTATCTTCTGATAGATTGATTTGACGGTGTTCCTTATGTGTGCTTTCATGTCGAGCTGCTGGTCTAGGGTGATACCCAAGTAGCGGATGGTGAGCCTGCTCAGGAGCTCAGCGTCTCTCACCTTTATCGATATGGGAGGGATAAAGGACTGATTTCTAGAGATGAATAGAACATCTGTCTTGTTGAAATTGATTCAGAGGCTTTGTGTGTGGAGCCAGTCAGTGACAGCATCAAAGCATTTTGTTAGAGGCGAGAAGTCAGGCTGGTCAATTGAGAAAGGTGTGAAGAGCAGTATGTCATCGGCATACACCAGGCATGAGATGTTGAAGGAACAGATGATTGAGCAGATGGGTTGCATGTATATGTTAAAAAGGAGGGCTGAGAGTGAGGAGCCTTGGGGGACACCTTGCTTTTGTTGAAAAGGCTCGGAGGACGTAGAGTCGGATCGTACCTGTTGCCATCTGTCCGATAAGTAAGACTTACACCAGCTCAAGGCTGAGCCATGGATTCCCTTCTCTTGAAGACGTGCAAGGAGCAGTTCGTGGTTGACTGAGTCAAGCACAGAGGCGATGTTCGTGAAGATTAGGGCATATCCTTGTCTGATGTTATCAATCCCTGTGATTAAGGTACTGAGTAAGGTGGTGAGGAGTGTTTTGACTCCATGTAGTTCTCTAAAGCCATGTTGACATGGGTCGAGGTGAGCAGTGGACGCGATGTGGTGCTGGATTTGATGTTGCACAACCTTCTCGATTATTTTCGCCAGCAGGGGAATGCTGGATATTGGCCGATAGGATTCTGCTTTCTGGGGGTTCAGCTTGTTGTTCTTTAGGAGGGGCCGGATAGATGTTCATTTTAGTGTCAGTGGGAAAGTCCCTGTTGAGAAGGACAGTTCCATAATCTTGGCTAGGATTGGGCTGAGTTCTGCCCGCAGTGATCTTATCCAGAATGCTGGGCAAGGGTCGTTGTGCGCTGTGGTGGTGTTGATGGATGTGATGATGTCCTCGTTGCATCTTTTGGAGGGGGGCGTGAAGGAGGTCAGAGACGATGGATGGCATGGTTTGTGCCCTGGTGTGGAGTTAGTGGCGGTGGCTAACTTTGGCCTTTAGGTAGTCAGCGAATTCCTGAGAGTATAGCATGCTTGGTTGGGAGGGAGGAGGTTCTTTCGTAAGGGTCTTTACAATGTTGAAGAGGTCATGCGGTTTGTTTAGGGAGCGTAGTAGGAGTTCGGAGTGATGTTCTTTCATTTTCTTGGAGACTGCTTCGCAGTGTACTTTTAAGTGGGAGGTGTAGGCTTCCTAATCGTCTGAGGACCGTGATCATCGCCATCGCCTTTCAAGCTTCCTGAGGAGGAGTAGAGACATCCGTATCTCTGAGGAATACCATCTTGCTGGTTTCCTTCTTCTTGGTTGCTTATTTATGGCAACCTTGGGTAAGCCCCCTTTCTTCACTGAATGGGCTCCTTCTACAGAGACAGGCCAAGCCCTCTCCATATTCCCAGGATGGTGGAAAGCCTGACCCAAAGAAAGTTTGAGATGGTATCTAAGTTGGGGGGAGGTAGCCTAGCAATGGACTTAAAGAAACCCCTGAAAGAGAGGAAGAAGAAAGGCCAGATAAGTTCAAAGAGGATACCAGCAGCAGCAAGGACCCAGGAATCATGTCTGTCCATAGGTCCCGACATTGTCTTAGGGGTATGTTTACTAAATGGTGGTAGTGGACTCCATGCGATATCGGAGCTGTGGCCCCATTGAAATCATAAATGATAAAGCGGTATAAAAGATCTGTTAAATAAATAAATAAATAGAAGCTAGATTTTATGCATGTAGAACTGTGCAGTTTGCCAATTGCCAGGCCCATACAGGCATCCCATATATCCAGGTGAGGTGGTGTTTGAGATTATGGTGACCAAAGTGTTGACATCATTGCAGCAGGTATCTTTTTCCAGTTGTGCAATGCATATACAGTGGCCATGATGGCAGTGGGCATTGTAAGGTATATATTTTCAGATTTACTCCTTTCACACCACTGAAGATATTTGCTTTTGTGAGAGTCCCATACAAAAGATGGACTTGTTATACTGACAGCAGCTGGCAAGGCAGTGAGAGACAACTATGAAGACAGACTAGGAAAGGGAATCACAGCAAGAAAGTAAGTATGAAAGGCATTGGGAGACAGCTAACAAAACCATGTGGCATTTGACAAAGGTGAACACTTTCAATAAGCATTTATTATCACTTGAAACAATCCTGACATTTGATGTCACTTATTCTTTTGGTGCCACAAATGATGGCAGCTCTTTACAGAGCTCTGTGTATGTTTTGGCTGCGTTCTAGGCACTGTGAATATTTTAAATGGCTTTGGTGGTATGCAGCGTATCATAGTATAAGCAGTTCACATACTGATGACACTCCTAATCTTGCCCAGTCATTTAACCCTGAACTGCCTCAGGTACACACTGAGGTGGTAAACTCTTTCAAGCAGGGACATTGCACCTATACCTGAGACATGATTTACCAAACGCTGGGGTTAGAAGATGCATGTAAATATATCCACATCCTACCTTCACCCATCCCATCTCACCCACTCAACTCCCTTGTGGTTCACAATAAGCAACAGGCCAACCCAGACCCCTTAACCTCCTCATCCTTTAGAGAATTATAAGGGATGGAATGGGTGGGGCGGGGGGATCCCAGGAGGGTTTGTCAGATGATTTTGGCACCTTTGTTGCTGCATTGGGGGTGACATTAAGGGTAGACCATTTAGACTTTGTGTTTCTGTCATTATGTGAAGGGCCCTAGTAAATAGAAACCATCAGGACAAAGGGGTGAAATAGCTAGTCTGGGATGTATATATGTTGGTTTATTGTAAGGCAATATTGTAATCTTTGTGATATATATCCAGAGGAAGGAGTAAAAGTGTGGCCTCCTATAATGCTGTACTCTCCTCTGCTTTGGATTCTCTTGCTCCCCTCATCTCACGTCCTGTTAGGCATTCTCCTCCACAGCCTTGGCTCTCTCCTTTTGCCCGTTATTTGCGCTCCTGTGCCCGCTCTGCTGAGCGTGCCTGGCTCAAATCTCGCTCTCATGCTGACTTTCTCCACTTTAAATTCATGCTCTTCTCCTTCCAATCAGCCATTGCACTTGCCAAACAAATCTACTTCACCCATCTGACTAACTCTCTTGTCTCTAATCCTCGTCGTCTTTTTTATACACTCAATTCTCTCCTCAGTGTGCCCCCACCTCTGGCTCCTACCTCCCTTCCTGCCCAAACCTTGCCACAGTACTTCCATGACAAAATCCATAAAATCACCCTCCATTTCACTACCTCCTCTTCTTTCCCCCCCTTTCTCCCAACTCTCCCCCTTTACTTCTGCTTTCCTTTCTTCCTTCCCTCTGGTCTCTGATGAGGAAACAACACTCCTCCTTTCTTCCTCTAAGCTGACTACCTGCCCTTCTGATCCTATGCCCACCCACCTCCTTAGCTCCATTTCTTCCACTATCATCCCCTCCATCACTCATATTCTCAACCTATAGCTCTCTACCACTACCTTCCCTTCTGACTTCAAGCATGCTATTGTCACACCCCTCCTCAAGAAACCCTCACTCGATCCCTCCTGTCCTTCTAACTATCGTCCCATCTCTCTCCTTCCCTTCATTTCTAAATTACTTGAGCGTGCTGTCTACTACCACTGTCTTGACTTCCTCTCCTCTCATGCCCTCCTAGATCCTTTACAATCCGTTTTCCATCCCCTACATTCTACCGAAACTGCTCTTACCAAAGTCACCAATGATTTGTTTCTGGCTAAGTCCAAAGGCTTTTATTCTGTCCTCATTCTTCTGGATCTCTCTGCTGCCTTTGACACCGTTGACCACAGTCTTCTTCTTATCACCCTGTCTTCACTTGGTTTCAAAGGCTCTGTACTTTCTTGGTTCTCCTCCTATCTCTCCCACCGCTCTTTCAGTGTGTACTTCGGTGGCTCCTCCTCCTCTTCTACCCCTTTACCTGTGGGTGTATCTCAAGGTTCTGTCTTAGGTCCGCTCCTTTTCTCTCTCTATACCCAATCCCTTGGTGCCCTTATCTCTTCCCATGGCTTTCACTATCATCTCTATGCTGACAACTCTCAAATCAACCTCTCTATGCCTGTTATCTCTCCTGAAATTCAAGCTAACATCTCGGCCTGCCTCTCTGACATTGCTTCCTGGATGTCCTACTGCCGCTTGAAGCTGAACATGGCCAAAACTGAACTCCTTGTCTTTCCCCCTAATACCTCCCCTCCTCCTTCCCCTTTCTCAATCTCTGTGGATAACTCTGTTATCCTTCCTGTCTCTTCGGCACGGAACCTTGGTGTTATCTTTGACTCATCTCTCTCCTTCTCTTTACATATCCAAAACATTGCTAAAACATGCCGTTTCTTTCTTTACAATATCTCCAAGATTCGCCCTTTTCTCTCTGATAACACTACTAAACTGATTGTCCACTCTTTAATCACCTCCCGCCTTGATTACTGTAACCTTCTCCTTGCTGGCCTCCCTGCTAACCACCTCTTTCCTCTCCAGTCTATTCAACATTCTGCAGCTCGTCTGATTTTCCATCAGTCTCATTTTTCACACATTACTCCTCTTCTCATGTCACTTCACTGGCTCCCCATCCGCTTCCGTATCCAGTTCAAGCTCCTCCTTCTAACCTATAAATGTATTCATTCTTCTGCCCCTCATTACCTTTCATCCCTCATCTCTACCTACACCCCCTCACGCCTACTCCGCTCATCTAATTGTCTTCGTTTATCTATGCCTTTTACTCGTACTGCTAATTCTAGACTTCGCTCCTTTCAACTGGCTGCACCCTTTTCCTGGAATTCTCTACCTGTCTCTGTCCGTCAAGCCTCCTCCCTGGCCATCTTCAAATCCAAATTGAAATCCCATTTCTTCACTATTGCTTTTTGTTCCTAACTCATCCTTTCTTGTTCTCTCCATAAACATTTATTCTTGCCTTGTTAATTATTTGTATTATCTAATTTATTTCATATTTTGTCTTGACTAGATTGTGAGCTCTAACGGGCAGGGACTGCCTCTTTTTATGTTTGTACAGCGCTTCTTATGTTGCAGCGCTTTATAAATACTTAGTAATAATAATAATAATTTGCTATAGCTATGGCTCTTGATCTAATCTAATCTAATCTAACATGATCTTGTATACTGCAACAACCTCGAACAAAAAAGCGGTTCTGTGCAGTTCACAGCAAAAAGATTGACATAAAAGGAAAAGGTATTAGAGTAAGATTAGTTAGAGTGGAACAACCATGTATTTAAGTTTTTGTGAAACAAAAAAATTAAGGAAGAATTGTTTAATTCCATTGGTAATTTAGTCCAATATAATCAGCAGGCAAATAAGGGATAGTATGTGTGAAACGTACATTGGAACAAATGCCCTTACATGGGGGATACAGCAGCATACTAGCTGATTGTAAATGTTTAGATTTAGAGACTAAAAGGGGGAGTAGCAAAGATCAAAAGTGTTCAGGAACAAAATCATTAAAAAACATATACAGGAGAGTAACATGCCTCATCCATTGGAAACTTGGTAAGCACTATAACATCATGGTGCCTGAAAAGCACTGGGATGATGACCCTAAGAGAATTACAGAGAATGAGGAGGTTCTGATCACCTGGAATACTCCCATTCTGATTGATAAAAAGCTGAATGTGAGGAAGCCAGATGTAGTGGTTAAGGAGAAAAACACCAGAATGGCATTGATAATAGAGGTGTCAGTTCCAAGTGACTACTCTGTGAATGACGTGGAGAGGCAGAAGATCCTGAAATACCAGGAAATGGAGTCAGAGGTCAAGAAAATGTGACAGAAAGATACAGAAATATTTCCCATCATGTTGGGTGCCACAGGCTTGATAAAGAAGAATTTCCAAGCACATCTTGACAAACTGCCCATACATGTTACATCTTACAAACTCCAGCAGGAGTCTCTCTTTGGCATGATGCAAGTTCTACACCAAGCCTTAGCAGTAAATTTGAAAGACTGAGATACTCCCCATGCCCTGATTTAGGTTCACGACTGTCATGATATGGGCAAAACTAACCCATTTGGAGAAACTGCCCCGAGAGTAACAAACTTAAAACAAATCCTGTTGGAAACATCCAGCCAATGTAATTTGTAAAACAGAAAATATATTGATGCATAATGTGGCAAACCAAAAATAAGACTGGTGGCTGTGCTTTGACACAACTATAATCTCTTAATTTGAAGTTGTCAGCTATTCATGAACCGAATTTCCATAATCTAGGTAAGCTAAAACAGAGCTCTGGACAAGAGGTTGAAAATGATTGCTTGAAAAATACAGATTAATTTTGCATAATTGTTGTAACTTGAAAATTTTTTTGGAAATGATCAAACTAACATGGTCCTTGAAGGTTAAATTAGCATCTATCAAAATTCCAAAAGCTTTAAGGACAGGATTGGCATGGAGATTTAACTGAAACAATTCTTGTAAGAGAGTTTCTGGCAAAGGTTTGGAATTATTAAAGCAAAGAAAATTTGTTTTTGTGTATTGTCACCCGGTGAGGGTCCCCAGGGGCTGGAGCCTGGGTAATTCACCGGGGCTACTTCAATACTAGCAAAAGTGGATGATTACAATGCCCTCTGGGAGTTGTAGTCCCAATTGCTGAATAAAGAAGGTGAGTCGTGGATGAATAGTAAGGCTTTCAAACAGGACTTTTAATTCCCCTTCCGGGTGGATTTTTTAAAGCAATGGGAACAAAAGGCAAAACACCATGCTTCTGGTACAAAAATCAAAAGGAACAAACTGGAACCAAAATATGCTTATCTTCAGCTGAACTCAAAAGTAACACAAACAGTCCGTTCAAAACAGGTAAGTTTTCCTTACTGCAGTTTGCTTATACTTTAACAGCTTCTTCAACAGAAAGAAGTAATGTCATCTGACATAATTCAAGTACAGTCCATGCATGTATCTGATATTGCTTCTTCATAATCATTACATTGCATTTCCTCTGGTTCCTCCTCTGAATAACATTCTTCAGGGTTATAGAAAATGTTATCTTTAGGCAAACTCTGTTCTCGGTAATTACACTTCCCTTCTTCCTGGTTAAGAGAGTGCAGTGAATAATTACCACCCTCTCTTGAGAGCTCCCTTTGTGAGTCACACAACTCCTTATACGTACAGGGCAAATCACTATATTCAAAGGCTCTTCTATTAGAAGGAATTGGCCTACCTCCCAACTGCCTTTTCTCTGAGCTCCTGCGTGTGAGTGAGTTATCAGAGCACTGCTGAGACGGAGACGTTTCTCTGCTTTTCTGTCTTGTCTTTTCCTTCAGCATAAATCTTTCCCCAGGACAGACTTTCCCTCTTGTGCTTTTAGGAAGATAAAACTCCTCAGCTTTCCTGAGCCTGGCTTCTGTACCGTAGCTTCTCCTAGCTTTCTGGTAAGTTTCACCGGGCACATCCTTAGCTGGGCACTGCTCTCTGCAACAGGCTGCTGTGTTTCTTCCCGTATACCTTTCAGTTCTGCTGGCTTCTGAACTCTCTCTCACTCCTGTGTCTCTGCTTCTAGAACTGGAACTTGTTCTGATCCTCACCCTGCCTCTTCTTCTCCTCTCCTCACTAACCTCAGATGAGCATGTTTTAACTATGCGTGTCCCTGTGCTTGGTTGGGCTCCAGCCCTTCTCAGCTGCCCTTCATTTCCTAATGAATCAGGAACCTGTTTGCTGCTCGGGCGTGTTCTCCCACCATGTGATAGTGTTTGTTTTGGTTGCCTATAGCAACTATGCTCCATGTGCTGATCTAAGCTGTCATTTTCAGATCTGTTTTCATCTGTTCTACCTATTTCCATAGGCTCTGATGACTCTACCTCATGACAGATCCCCCCCCCCCTTAAAATATTATGGGCTGCTGAATCTTTCAGACAGCACGTAATCTTCCTATAAGTGCTGCGGGGATACTCTATGCTGACCAAACTGGCAGTGACAGACCTATCTTTCCAGGGCTTGAGGACATTCAGGTGGTACACCTGTTGGCGCCCTTTGTCATTTTCCACCCGATATGATACTGGCCCAACCTTCTCTATCACTGTGCAGGGCCCTTTCCAATGGGATTCGAACTTAGGTCCCGGGTCTGCAACTTGGACAATCACCCTGTCCCCTATAGCCAACTGCCTAGGCCTTGTGCTCCTGTCATAGTAGTGTTTCTGCCGTTGTTTACTTTTTGATAAATTTTCTAGTGAGGTCTTGGATGCCCTCTTCAAGTGCTCCCTCAAATCCTTTAAAAATTGAGGTACCCCAACCTCCTGTGTGTCCGGCTCGACCCACTGTTCATGCAGAATGTCTAATATTCCCCTTGGGGCTCGGCCGAATAGAAGTTCAAATGGGGATGCTCCTAAGGAGGCTTGTATGCGTTCTCTACACGCATAGAGTACAAACGGGAGTAGAGTGTCCCATTCTGACATCTCTCCCTTCTTTAATCCCCTCCTCAGCATTTGCTTGATGGATTGATTCATTCGTTCTACAAGTCCATTGGACTGCGGATGATATGCGGCAGTCCGTATATGCCTTATCCCAATTGCCTCCCAGACCATGGCCAAGTGCTTCGAGATAAAATTACTTCCTTGGTCTGTGAGCACCTCCCTAGGGAAACCTACTTCGCAAAATAATTTTGCTAGTTCTAGGGCTATTATCTTTGCCAAAGTGCTCCTTAATGGGATAGCCCAAGGGAACCATGTGGCGTGATCCACTATTACCAGGATATACTGGAAACCCCTTGGTGTTTTTATCAGAGGGCCTACAATATCAACTCCCATACGGCTAATGGGTGCCAATATGGTGGGTGTAATTACCATGGGTACAGCCTTCGGTTTTACAGTAGTCACCCTCTGACACGTGGGACAGGATTCACCATATTTCTTCACCTCCTTGAAGACCCCTGGCCAGTAGAACCTGGCCAGTATCTGATCCAGTGTGCCTTGAATTCCTTTATGGCTCCCTATAGGTTGGTCATGAGCCAAACGTAACACTATGGCTTTAAAAGTGGTTGGCACTACCAACTGTTTCCTTACGGCATCGTTATGGGGGTCTAGGCTCTCTCTATATAGAATGTCTTTCTCCAGGAAAAACCTGGGAAGTACTAATCTGTCTTCCTGTGCCCATTCAAATGCTCTCTTAAGAGCTTGATCTGCCCTCTGTTCCATCGGGAAGGACGGAAACTTCTGGACGAGTTCCGCGGGCACCCAGGGCAATCCCTCACCGGCCTGTAACTCGGCCCTGCCTCGGGACCTACAACGTCTCTCGTGTCTTTTCTTAGCTTTGGCCTTTTTACCTTCCTTTTTTGGGGTGTGAATTAAATCATCATGTATGGGAAGTGTGTTTACCCCTTCCCCGTCTATCTCTTCCCCAGCTAATTCTTCCTCCTGGGACTCTTCCTCATCCCCAAGCTTATCTACATTCTGCGCTGACATCTCCCCAACCCTTGAGGTCCCGGCTTGTGACCGGGTGGAAACTAGGCTTGTCTTGGCGCACAAATCTTGCACCAATCCCTTCCAAAAGGGAGGCCAGTCCCTACCTAGGATAATGTCTTTTGGCAGGTATGGGACTACGGCTACACGTACATCTTTCACTGTGCCCAGCCCTTCTATAGATAGCCTGTGTAGGGGGTAATGTGAAGATGCGCCGTGCACGCACCTTATTCGCACCTGGCCTTCTGCTTGACTCGGGGCTGACTGACGGCGCCCCTCAATGGCTTCCCAGAGCTTGCGAGAAACCATGCTCTGGTCAGCCCCCGAGTCAAGTAGTGCCAGTGCTTCCACGCACTCTACCTGCACTCTGAGGAGGAAGCCTTCCTGGACCGGCTTGTCGGTTCCGGCCACGAGGACTGTTTTCTCACGGCAGTTCCTCTGGAAATGTCCTGTTTTTCCACAGTTGAAACACTTGCCCTTATACATAGATAAAACATTGGCAACATCATCAACGTTCTTATCATACACATCAGGCATTTTACATTTTTCATACTTTCCTCTCTTGCTAAAATTTTCCATACCCGCTGCCCTTAAGACAGCTACCCCTGAGGGGCCAGCCTTCTCAGCCTCAAAATATCTTTCGGCTAGGTTGGCTGCCTCCTCTGTGGTTTGGCAGTCTTGCAATGTAAGAAAAGATTTTACCTCGGCTGGCACAGCCTGCATAAATTGCTCTAAAATCACAGTGTCAATTATTGACTCTATGGTTCTGCGTTCGGGAGTTAGCCACTTCCATGCGATGCTCTTAAGCCTTTGATACAAGGCTTTTGGCGTCTCCCTAGGCCTAATCTTAGCCTCACGAAACATCCTTTTGTAATGCAGAGGGGTTAAGTCCAATCTGTCTTTCACCGCCTTTCTAACCTCCCTATAGTCTGAGGCGAGAATTGCAGGCATTGCCTTGTATGCAGATAGTGCCTCACCCGTTAGCGACATAGCAAATCGGGTGGCCCACTGCTCTGTTGGCCACTTTAATGCCTCGGCAATTCTCTCGAAAGCATCTATAAAATCATCTAAATTGTCAGATGGGTTTAACTGTCCCAAACTGAAAGCATTACAGGTACCAAGTCCTACCCCCTGTAGCATAGAGGGCATGGCGACTCCTGCTTCTTGTGGCTTCTTGAGTAGTGCCTCTATAGTTTTGATGAGGGGTCTCTGCTGCTCCCTTATCGCGATGGCGTTTTGCTCTTGGATGTGGCGTGTTATCTCCATCTGTTTGTCCCACTGGGCTTGCATCCAATGCATAACGTTCTGGGGATCCATCTTCTTCTGTGTCTGCTTCCCTGTGGAGAAAAGAAAAGAGAAGGCCCACCAAGTGCAGCTCTTATGCTCCTTTTTAACCCGTCTATCTTGTGCACAGTAGCACCCCTTTCTCACCCTTTGTCCTGCTACACTAATGACCCAGGTAACTTTACCTTAGCCTTTGCGTAGCTTTAGGCTTTGTGATAAAGGTTGCTGTTGTCCACTCCACCTGGCCGAATCTGCCAGCGAACTCTCTGACGGTTCTCCTGGATGCAGCAATTCTTCTCCAGTCGTGAATAGTGTTCCCTTTAATATTGTCCTTTGTTGCCCAGGCCAAAAAAAAATCCGCAACAACTACGCCATATGTCACCCGGTGAGGGTCCCCAGGGGCTGGAGCCTGGGTAATTCACCGGGGCTACTTCAATACTAGCAAAAGTGGATGATTACAATGCCCTCTGGGAGTTGTAGTCCCAATTGCTGAATAAAGAAGGTGAGTCGTGGATGAATAGTAAGGCTTTCAAACAGGACTTTTAATTCCTCTTCCGGGTGGATTTTTTAAAGCAATGGGAACAAAAGGCAAAACACCATGCTTCTGGTACAAAAATCAAAAGGAACAAACTGGAACCAAAATATGCTTATCTTCAGCTGAACTCAAAAGTAACACAAACAGTCTGTTCAAAACAGGTAAGTTTTCCTCACTGCAGTTTGCTTATAGATTAACAGCTACCTAAGCTCCACGAACAGAACAATGGCTGGGAAAAATCGTATTGCTAAAGCTGTTGCCCCCGTTACAGCTTCTGCCTCAGTCCAGACAGAGGTCCTAATGCCAGTTGAAGAACCGGTTCCATGTGCAGGGTGCCTGCATGCTGAAGCTCTGAGGAAACAAGTGGAGGAACTCAGAGAGGAGGTGGCGAGGCTGAGGAGCATTCAAGACAGTGAGAAGTACATTGATGAGGTGCTTCTTGCAGCAATCAGGCTCTCCAGCACAGGAGAAGATGGGTGCCAACAGAATGTCGATGGTTGGACAAAAGTCACCAGAGCCTGCAAAATCACCAATCCAACTTCTCCAGCCCTTGAATTGAAGAACCATTATGCAGCCCTGGAAGTGGAGGAGGTGAAAGCATCCCTGGAAAGGGAAGAACCAGAGTTCAAGTACCCCATAGTTGCGGAATCAGTGACCAGAAGGAAACGAAGGGTAGTGGTGGTTGGAGACTCTCTTCTGAGGGGTACTGAGGCGTCTATCTGTCGACCAGACTTGATGTCCAGAGAGGTATGCTGTCTGCCTGGTGCCAAGATCCAAGATGTTACGGAGAGTTTGCCGAGACTCATCAAGCCCACTGACTATAACCCAATGTTGCTAATCCATGTTGGAACAAATGATACTGCCAGGTATACCTCGGAACGTATCAAAAGTGACTTCATGGCTCTGGGACAGAGGGTGAAGCAGTTAGGTGCACAGGTGGTGTTCTCTTCAATCCTCCCTGTTGAGGGTAAAGGCCAAGGCAGAGAGGCTCGCATCCTGGAGATGAATGCATGTCTGTGTGGATGGTGTCTTCGAGAGCGTTTTGGTTTCCTAGACCATGGGATGCTGTTCCAAGGGTTGCAGAGCAGAGATGGCATCCATCTGTCCAAGAAAGGTCAACGCATCTTTGGTAGTAGACTGGCTAATCTACTGAAGAGGGCTTTAAACTAGATTCGTTGGGGATGGGTGAAGAAAGCCCCCAGGTAAGTGAAAGCCCCCAGGTAGGTGATACATTAAATACCTTTATGGAAAAGGGTAACAGGGGTAACATATGGAAAGCAGTGTGTATTAATGCCCGTAGCATGGGAAATAAGATCCCTGAAGTTGAAGCTTTGGTGGGAGTGGCTGACTTGGATTTAGTGGCAGTTACAGAAACATGGTTCACAGAAAACCATGACTGGGATGTAACTATACCTGGCTATACTTTATTCAGAAAGGACAGGGTAGGAAGAAGGGGAGGAGGAGTGGCACTATATGTAAAAACTACTATTAAAGCTTTGGAATTACAGAGCTTAAAAGGGAGAGAGGAGGCATTGTGGGTTAAACTAGAAATAGGGAAAGAGAAATCTATTTGCATTGGTGTGATATACAGACTTCCCTCACAAGAGGAAGAGGTGGAAAGAGAGTTAATTGAAGACATACGCAGCATTGCTAGGAAAGGGGAAGTGCTACTGCTAGGAGATTTCAATATGCCAGATGTTGATTGGCACATTCCTGCTGCAGTATCATCTAGAAGTAAGGAGATCCTGGATTCTCTACAGGGAGAACTATTCAGGCAATTGGTAACAGACCCCACACGTGAAGGGGCCATACTGGACTTGGTGCTTACCAATGGTGAAAGTGTTTCTGATGTTGTAGTGGGAGATCATTTTGCATCCAGTGATCACCAGATGGTGTGGTTCAGTATTAGGACTAGGGCTGTTATAATCCATTCCAAGGTGAAGATCTTAGACTTTAGGAAGACTAACTTTGCGAAGATGGGCCAATACCTCAGGGAGTCGTTAGTGGGATGGGAACAGTTGGGGGATGTAGAAAAACAGTGGGCAAAACTGAAAGGGGGTATTTTAAAGGCAACCAACCTTTTTGTTAAAATGGTAAATAAAGGCAAAAGGAACAGGAGACCGCTATGGTTTTCGAAGGAAGTAGCTCAAAAAGTGAAGAAAAAGAGGGAGGCCTTCATGAAATACAAGAGATCACAGAGAGAGGAAGACAGGCATCTGCATTTGGAAAAACTTAGAGAAGCTAGCAAAGTAGTCAAGAAGGCAAAGATTCAAAAGGAGGAGGAAATAGCCAATGCAATAAAATGGGGGGATAAGACATTTTTCAGATATATTAGTGAGAAGAGGAAGGGCAAAAGTGATATTGTCAGACTCAAGGGTGCAGGGGAGGAATATGTAGAAGCTGATAAGGATAAAGCGGAATTGCTTAACAAATATTTTTGTTCTGTGTTCACAGATGAAGAACCAGGAGCAGGACCTCAGAAAACAACCACAAATAAGAACAGAAGCGAGGGACATCTTGAACAATTTCAGAAGACTGTGTTCGTGAGAAACTAGCTCAACTTAAAGTAGACAAAGCGATGGGACCGGATGGGATACACCCTAGAATACTGAGGGAACTTGGGGACGTTCTAGCAACTCCACTGACTGACCTTTTCAATGCCTCGTTGGAGTTGGGAGTGGTGCCAAAGGACTGGAGAGAGACTCATGTGGTGCCTTTACACAAAAGCGGAAGTAAGGATGTGGTTGAAAACTACAGGCCGGTTAGTTTAACTTCAGTGGTGAGTAAATTATTGGAAACGCTGCTGAAAGAGAAAATAGTGAGGTTTCTGGAGTCCGGCTGATTACAGGATCCGAGGCAGCATGGATTCACCAGAGGCAGGTCTTGTCAGACAAATCTGATTGATTTCTTTGACTGGGTGACCAGGGAGTTGTACCGAGGGAGAGCTCTAGATGTGGTCTATTTAGATTTCAGTAAAGCCTTTGACACTGTTCCTCACAGGCGACTTATAAACAAACTGAGCACCCTAGGGATGGACCCTAAAGTTACTGCTTGGGTTAGAAATTGGTTGGGTGGGAGGCGACAAAGAGTACAAGTAAATGGAGCTCACTCTGAGGAGAAGGATGTTACCAGTGGTGTGCCCCAGGGATCTGTCCTTGGTCTGATTCTTTTTAACATCTTTGTTAGTGATATAGCGGAAGGGCTGTCGGGTAAGGTTTGCCTCTTTGTGGATGATACCAAAATATGCAATAGAGTAGACACCCAGGAAGGTGTAGATAACATGAGGAGGGATCTAGCTAAGCTTGAAGAATGGTCTAGAATTTGGCAGCTGGGATTTAATGTTAAAAAATGTAAGGTCATGCATTTGGGCTGCAGCAATCCAAGGGAGCAATACAGTATAGGAGGTGAAGTACTTTTGTCCACTAAAGAAGAGCGGGACCTAGGCGTGGTTGTATCTGATGATCTTAAAGTAGCTAAACAGGTAGAAAAGGCGATGGCAAAAGCTAGAAGGATGCTTGGGTGCATTTTATTTATTTATTTATTTTATTTAGCAAGCATTTGTAGCCCGCTCCTTCCAGCGATCAGAAGCGGGTAGGATTACTATTGTGAAACTGCCGAATCAAGGCAGGTACAAATTTTGTTTACATACAGATTGTCAGAAAAGCACATCATACAGAGTTAACACTTCTTAGCTATGGGGGAGTTCATTTACATATATACATAAATACATATATACAGTATAATCTTCTTGGACACAGTGGTCAGGGGCTGCTCCATCTGTGGGTTTAGTTCAGGTTGAAATGTGATTGGAAAATGTGCGTTTTGAGTTTCTTTCTGAAGTCTAGAAGGTCATTGCTAGCTCGTAGTTCTGGTGGGAGTTGGTTCCACAGTGTTGGCGCCGCATATGAGAAAGCCCTGTGGCTGGTGTTAGCTTTGGCAGATCTTATATCTGTTGGAGTGTGAAGGATGTTGGAATTGTGGGTTCTTCTGTTTCGGGTAGGAGGTTGCAATCTTACTAGGTTGTTGAGGAAGGAAGGTGCTAAGTTGTGGATGAGTTTGAAGGTGGTTGTTAGTATTTTGTATTTTGTGCGAGCTGTTATGGGTAGCCAGTGTAATTGAATTAGTACTGGTGTGATGTGGTCACTTAGATTTTTCTTCATTATGACCCTGGCAGCTACATTTTGTGCCATTTGTAATATGTTTAGGGTTTTTTTAGGTAAACCTTGTAGGATGGCGTTGCAGTAGTCAAAATGTGGCATGATGAGTGCTTGGGCCACTGTTCTGAAGTCTTGGGGATCAATAATATTCCGAATGGGTTGGAGCACTCTAAGCTTGTGGAAAACTGCTCTGTTGGTCTTTCGGAGGTGTTTTTCCATCTTTAGGTCACAGTCAAATGTGTCTCCTAGATACTTTATTTCTTTTTTTGTTTGGTAAGTGTTGTTACATAGTGTTATTGATGTGGGAGGGTCAAAATTCGGTTCTTTGGAGATATACATTACTTCGGTTTTTTTGTGATTAATTGACATACTACTTTGTTGTAACCAGTCTTGCATCTCTCCGATACATGTCTCCAGTGGGTTGTAGTCTGGGTTTTTAGTGTCTAGTTGTGTGTATAGCATGATATCATCGGCATAGATGTGGTAATTAATTTCGTGCCGTGAGAAAATTTTGCATAGTGGCTGCATATATATGTTAAACAGAAGTGCTGAGAGAGCAGAGCCTTGGGGGATTCCCTGTGTTTGTGAGAAAGATTCTGCTTTTTCTCCGTTGAATTGAACCTGTTGTGTTCGATTTGAGATGTAGGATGAGAACCATTTTAGTGGGGTTCCTGTTATTCCTATTGATTTTATCCTATTTATGAGGGTCCCATGATTAACTGTATCAAAGGCAGCTGAGATGTCAATGAATACAAGAATGTACATTTTCTTTTTGTTTTCAAGGCCCTTTAGGAGGTTGTTAAGTAGAACTAGTAACAGGGTTTCAACTCCATGATGTTGCCTGAAGCCATATTGCTGGTCATCAAGAGGAGCACTGTCAGTCAGATGGTCTTGGAGTTGTAGAAGGACCGTTTTTTCTATGATCTTTGCCAGGAATGAGATACTTGATATGGGACGGTAGGAGGCTGGGTCTTCTCCGTTGAGTGTAGTGTTTTTTAGGATCGGTCTAATGACTGATTTCTTTAGTTCTGAGGGCATGATTCCTTGTTGTAGGGATAGGTTAACTATGTGTGCTATGTGAGGTGCTATGTCTTGTTTCACTGCCTTGATCCAGGATGCAGGACAGGGATCTAGTGGGGAGGTGGTGCTTTTCAGGCTTGTGACAATGGCTGTGATTTGCTTGGTTCCTATTTTGTGGAAGTGCTCCCATAACTGGTTTTGCGTTGTGTTGTTCTCATTTCTGATTTGCGGTGTTGGTGGGGGGGGGGGGGGGTGGAGGACCAGGGGCCGTCAGTTTGGTCGCGTAGTGGTTTGCCAGTGTTTGGACCTTGATGGATTTGTTGAGGTTGGCATTTTGGTCGGTTTTGGTTAGTGATTTGACTAGTTCAAATAACTCTCGTGGGCGATTGATTGCCTTGTTTAGGATGTTGGTGTGATGTAATTTTTTTGCATTGTTCACGTCGTCTTTGTATTTTGCGAGATGGGCCATGTATTTAGTTTTGAGATCGGAGGATTTGGTTTGTCTCCATTTTCTCTCTATTTTACGGAGCTCCCTTTTTGATTTTATTAGAGTTCCTGTGTACCAGGGTTCCGAGTTTATCTTATGTGGGTTTGATGTGTGTTTCAGAGTTGGGTTAGATGTATTTTGGATGTGTGTGTTCCATCTGTTAGTTAGTTCGTCTAGGTCTGTGGACTCTAGGTTTATGTGGGATGCAATGGTGCTTATGAGGTGTTCCTCGTTGAGTTTGCTGAATTTCCTAATGGGGTTGGTCATTCTCATCTCCTTTGAGTTTTTGGGTTGGCACTGTAGTTTAAGTTTACAGTTGATTTGGTGGTGGTCTGACCATGGTACTTGAGTTATGTTTATTATAGGTGGTTCATTGCTTTGTTGTGGATTTCTGGGTATGAAAATCATATCTAGGATGTTTCCTCTATCGTGTGTGGGGTTGCTTATTATTTGTTGGAAACCCAATTGGTCGATGGCTTCATAGAAGGAGTCCGTGTGGGACGGAGGAATTGATGCTAGGTTCAAATCTCCGAGGATGATCTGGAATTTTTTGCTTTGTGTGGATGTGATGGTTTCTAGTGCTGTGGCTAGTGTTTCGTGCTGTGGTGAGGGAGGTCGATAGATTAAGCAGATGGATAATGCCATGCTCTCGACTTTAAGTAGGTCAAGATCTGGATTTGTGACCGTAGATGTGGTTGTGAGTTGAAGGCTGGTTTTGGCTGCTATAAGGACTCCGCCTCCTCTTCTGTTGATGCGTGGGCAGTTGTATAGTTGGTATCCGGGCTTCTGTATTTGGTTCATTGTTGCAGAGTCTGAGTCAGTGAGCCATGTTTCTGTTATGCATAGGATATCTGGTTGTTCGTCAGTTAGAATGTTGTGGATAATATGCGTTTTATTCCTTATTGACCTAGCATTAATAAGGATAATGTTACATGTGTGATGTTCTTGGTGTGTGGTTCGTGTGAATTGTATTTGAGATCCAATAGTTTTCTTTGCTTTGGTTTTAGGGTGTTTTTGAGATTTGTTCCCTTTGATATGGGTGTGTCGTTGGGGTAATTTACTTCGTGTTTGTGTGGTGGTGATAGGATTTAAGTTGTATTGATGCAGGATGGGTAATGGAGGGGGGGGTGGAGAAGGTAGATTGGTGTATATAGTAGAGGAATGCAGTATTGTGAGTGTGGGATGGTTCTATATGAAGATGTTAGTATACACATGCACAAAATCAGGAAGGTGTGAGCAGGCTCCATTTTATGTCTGCCAGAAATACTTGGATTTTGGATTCGAGTGGCGCAGTGTGGGGTGAAGTCAAGGCAGCTGGCCTAGAGATGAGTTAGTGTAGGCCGGCAAGATAGTTGTTGGGTACCAACAGTCTAGCAGGGATAGATGGGTTGGGGTACAGCGTTTCTTATTATTTGCATATGGAGAGGAATGACTAGCAGAAAAAAGGAGGTGATAATGCCTCTGTATAAGTCTTTGGTGCGACCTCATTTGGAGTATGGTGTGCAATTCTGGAGACCGCACCTTCAAAAGGATGTGAACAGGATGGAGTTGGTGCAGAGGGTTGCTACTAAAATGATTAAGGGGCTTCATTATAAAGCATATGAGGACAGACTTAAGGATCTTAATATGTACACCTTAGAGGAAAGGCGGGATAGAGGTGATATGATTGAGATGTTTAAATACCTCCGTGGCATAAATGTTCAGGGAGAGAGCCTCTTTCAATTGAAAGCAAGTTCTGCTATGAGGGGACATGGGATGAGGGTGAAGGGAGATAGATTCAGGAGTGATATGCAGAAATATTTCTTTACGGAAAGAGTAGTGGATCCATGGAATAGTCTCCCAGTGGAGGTGGTAGAGATGAGGACAGTAACTGAATTCAAAAAAGCATGGGACCAACACAGAGGATCTCTAAAGGTAAAAAGTGGACTGTTGTAGTTGTTGTTATGGAAGGACAGACTAGATAGGCCTTGTGGTCTTTTTCTGTCATCATGTTTCTATGTTTCTATGTTTCAACAGAAAGAAGTAATGTCATCTGACATAATTAAAGTACAGTCCATGCATGTATCTGATATTGCTTCTTCATAATCATTACATTGCATTTCCTCTGGTTCCTCCTCTGAATAACATTCTTCAGGGTTATAGAAAACGTTATCTTTAGGCAAACTCTGTTCTCGGTAATTACACTTCCCTTCTTCCTGGTTAAGAGAGTGCAGTGAATAATTACCACCCTCTCTTGAGAGCTCCCTTTGTGAGTCACACAACTCCTTATATGTACAGGGCAAATCACTATATTCAAAGGCTCTTCTATTAGAAGGAATTGGCCTACCTCCCAACTGCCTTTTCTCTGAGCTCCTGCGTGTGAGAGAATTATCAGAGCACTGCTGAGATGGAGACGTTTCTCTGCCTTTCTGTCTTGGCTTTTCCTTCAGCATAAAACTTTCCCCAGGACAGACTTTCCCTCTTGTGCTGTACCTGGTTTTAGGAAGATAAAACTCCTCAGCTTTCCTGAGCCTGGCTTCTGTACCGTAGCTTCTCCTAGCTTTCTGATAAGTTTCACCGGGCACGTCCTTAGCTGGGCACTGCTCTCTGCAACAGGCTGCTGTGTTTCTTCCCGTATACCTTTCAGTTCTGCTGGCTTCTGAACTCTCTCTCACTCCTGTGTCTCTGCTTCTAGAACTGGAACTTGTTCTGCTCCTCGCCCTGCCTCTTCTTCTCCTCTCCTCACTAACCTCAGATGAGCATGTTTTAACAATGCATGTCCCTGTGCTTGGTTGGGCTCCACCCCTTCTCAGCTGCCCTTCATTTCCTAATGAATCAGGAACCTGCTTGCTGCTCGGGCGTGTTCTCCAACCATGTGATAGTGTTTGTTTTGTTTGCCTATAGCAACTCTGCTCCATGTGCTGATCTAAGCTGTCATTTTCAGATCTGTTCTACCTATTTCCATAGGCTCTGATGACTCTACCTCATGACAGTATTAACTTGTAAGCACATCATTTCCATCCAATCTTCCAATTGCAATATGACCTTGCTAATCACTGAAAAAAAAAATCTTTAATGAGGAAAGAAAAGTTAATAAAACTGAAATGTCATCAGCATATGTATCTCGTTTAAGGGTCATCTAATCAAATGCCCATCTTAATGTTGTCATAAGTATGTTAAAAAGAATTGGGGATAATGGGGATGCCTGTGGAACCCCACAACCAGCCTCACACCCAACTGAACTATCCTGACCTATATGTACCTGATACCTCCTGTTTGTTAGAAAGCTATAAAACCAACTATATACAGCTCCTGTAATCCCCATATAATCTAATACAATCATTAAAATTTCATGTTCTGCTAAGTCAAAGGCCACAGAGGTTGAATTGTAAAATGACAGCTATGTGATCTTTAGTTAGCGAAGCAGTAATGTTTGAAATTAAAATACTCAGCAATAGCTCAGTGTTATGAACTTTTTGGAAACCAAATTGAAAGTTCATCAAACAATCAAATTTATCTAAGTAAGAAATTTGTTGATTGGCTACTATAACCTCCTGTACCTTAATCAGTAAAGGGGTATTAGTTATGGGACAGAAATTTGTCACATCAGCAAGACTAGCATTTTTGTCCTTCAGGATTGGAGTTAGAATAATATCACCCAAAATGTTTGGATAAATTCCATTTTAGGTCATGCATTTGGGCTGCAGCATCCAAAGGAGCAATATAGTATAGGGGGCAAAGTACTTTTGTCCACTAAAGAAGAGTGGGACCTAAGCGTGATTGTGTCTGATGATCTTAAAGTAGCTAAACTTTAGAAAAGGCAACAGTAAAAGCTAGAAGGATGCTTGGGTGCATAGGGAGAGGAATGGCCAGCAGAAGAAAGGAGGTGATAATGCCTCTGTATAAGTCTTTGGTGCAACCTCATTTGGAGTATTGTGTGCAATTCTGGAGACCGCACCTTCAAAAGGATATAAACAGGCTGGAGTCCGTACAGAGGGTGGCTACTAAAATGGTTAGTGGACTTCATTATAAAGCATATGAGGACAGACTTAAGGATCTTAAGATGTATACCTTAGAGGAAAGGTGGGATAGAGGTGATATGATTGAGATGTTTAAATACCTCCATAGCATAAATGCACAGGAGAAGAGCCTCTTTCAATTGAAAGAGGAGAATTACACCCACCATGCACATAATTGTAAATACTAGGTTGTATAATTGTTGTTAATTACCCTGTTATCCAAGTTCTAATCCCCTGTTCAAATGTAAATGCACCTTCAGTAACCCTGAATGCATATGTTTCTGTTTTGATGTACACCGCACTGATGTTAATAGCGCGGTATAAAAGAAATGCTAAATAAATAAATAAATAAAAAGCAAGCTCTGCTACAAGGGAACATGGTGAGGGTGAAAGGGGATAGATTCAGAAATGATCTGTGGAAATATTTCTTTACGGAAAGAGTGGTGGATCCGTGGAATATTCTCCCAGTGGAGGTGGTAGAGATGAGAGAACACAAGGAGCAAGAGACGTATGATAAACCCCAATGTGTTTCGACAAAGCCTTCTTCAGGGGGTATGCAGCTGATAAAACAATAAAATACAATCATAAAACAACATGGAAATATCATAAATAAATCATCATAAACAATTAAAAACATGTATAATGAAAAATATATTAAACAAATGAATCAAATGACTATATCAACATAATAAAACAAAAATGAATGCAGGGAAGAGGGAGAATTACTTGTACACCAGAGAAATGTTTTTCCAGAAAATGTTTTTTAGAATTTTTTTTTTTGACTGGACAGAAACAGCTATATACATGATATTATGTAATAATATATAAAACAATAAATTTAACAAAATTTTATATATAAAAGAATTATGTGTGTGGTAGCCATAGGCAAGACAAAACATAAAGGCTTGTAGGTAAAAGTTTGACATAAGATAAGACACAATTTTACTCACTGAAGCACCCAGTAATAAATCTCACATAGGGTAGTTCCTATATGTGTAAACTCTAGCTGTAAAATAGATAACAAAGCATCATATCTTATCCTCTACTTGAAAAGATGTCCAATACTAAATCAATGAGAAACATCTCTATTTTAGAATAAAAGTAAGGCTAAACATGTGTAAATAGTACTTTAAAACATCAAAACAAAGTACTATGAAACTGAGCTTTGAAAATTATATAATTGTTACTCTGTAACTACGAAAACTAAGTTGCTAGCATCACTTTGAAGTATGATACTTTGTGAAGGAAAAAGAAACTAAAGTAGAACGATGTATCACTTGGAGACACTATAATGGGCTTACTGATAAAAATAAATAAAAATAAACTATTGTACTTAAATTTTTAATGCCGTATTGTTCAAAACTTGTAAGTATATTATTGTGAGCAGTATATTGTGAAATGAAACAAGACTTTTAAAAGCTGATTACTGAAGCCAAAACTGATGCAATTGTACCTAAACCGAACTTGTGCCACGAGATACAGTTACTGGCAGGTAATAGAATATAAAATATAGACCTTAGAGTGTACCTGTAAAGAAATATAAATGTCTTCCAAAATAGGGATACCTTCCATAAAAATAGAGATCCATTATATAGACGCTCAAAAAACCGCATCAACTATAAAAGTGAGGCTGGATTTAAGGGCGGAGCTAAGTAGCTCATTGGCTCAATGTACATAAGGGAGACATGAGAAAACCTATTAGGAGACAATAGGCCTTGTTGTTTTGCACTACAATGAGAGTATAAATTGCTCTTATATTAGATGATAATTCTGCCGCGCCTCAGGACAGGGTCCCAAGGCCGGTATTGTAAACGGGTTCCCGGAGCCCGAGCCCTTGCTGGAAATTGCACAGGGTGGGGGGGGGGAGGGGGAAGAAGGAGCCGGCATCAGCAGTGTCGGCCCCCACATTGGCGACGTGGGGTGAGGTGATTGGTGCTGGCGGCTGGCAGGGGGTGGGGCGGCAAGGAAGCGTGGGAGATTGGCGGCGTGCGATCTCTCTCTTCCTGCTGGCCCGTCATCGGAGCAAGGTGTGTGTCAGGGGGGCTCCTTTCCATGGAGCGTGCGGCCTTTCTAACGGGCGTGGTGGCAGTATTCTTGTGGGTGTTTGTGCCGGGGTGGAGGGGCTGTTATTGGGTGCTGAGGGTGGTGGCTGTATCTTGGCAGTAGTTTTCTGTAGGGGGGAGTTGGCTTATGGTGGGGTAGGCTCTCGGCCGGCGAGCATTACATTAAAAAAAACAACAACTACAAAATAGAAGGACATAGAGGGGAGAGGGGGAGTGCTGGTGAAATAAAGGGGAGGGGTTGTGGGTGGCGTGTGAGCATGCTTTGGTAGTATGGCTCACCCCTCAAAGGGCAAAGGAGCTGGTAAAGGGGCAGGGGACACGGTGACGAGGGCCAGCGGGCAAGGAGCAGGGTGGCACGAGCGCATGCTTCCAGGGACTGGGGGGATGGCGGCTAGGGGCGCATTGGCAGCTAGGGGTCAAAAGGGGGCCTGGCGGGTGCGTGGCAGGGGAAGCACAGGGGTGCAGGACCCCGGGGTAGATCAGGTGGGGCCCCTCGGGTCAGTGTGGGCAGGGTCCCTCAGGAGGGCTTGGGGTCAGAGGAGCTAGGGCCCCTTCGGCTTATGGGGGGTGGGGAGGAGGCAGGTGGCACCCTTGTGGTGCCTGATGCCACTCCTTGCGATGAGGTTGAGGGGGCAGTGCCAGCGGTCAGCCCTTCGGGTGGGGCGGTGGCGCAGGTCAGTGTGCCGCGGATCAACATCCTGGGATGTGGTCCTATGGGGGTTTCCTTCCCCCCTTCATTTCCGGGATTTCATACACCTGGTCTGGGGGGCGGGCGTTTCACTCATTTTGGACTCCTTGGGTCTCCCAGTCTGTGGACCTTTGGGGCTGGCCCATGCGGGGGAGTGGGGCATGGGGGGGGGGGGTGGTTGGAGTGACTGGTCCAGCGCAGGGTTTGGAGGGGCCAGGATGATCTCAGGCAGGGTTTCAGCGGCTGGGATGCCGGCGGCCTCAGTTCTTCGGCTTTGGGTTGGGGAGGGGGGCGAGTGTGGCATCGAGGGCTTCGGGGGCTGTTGCTGCTGGCTTCTCTCCTTCTCTTTCCCTACAGGTCCCCGAGAGCGTGATGTCCCGGATGAGCATGGCCGACCCCGGTCGGGCCGGTGGTATGGTGCCCACAAGTCCTGCTGCAGAGCTGACCGGCATGGTGGCCGGGGTTCAGACCGTGCGCGTGCTGGCAGTGCCCAACCAGGAGGCTGGTGAGTATGTGGGGGATGAGGACAGCGTGGAAGGGCATGCGCAAACCCCAGGGTCGGGCCTCGTGGTAGGAAGTAAAGCGAAGGAGAAGCACAGATGGGGACGCTGTTGTTGGCGCGCTTCTTCTTCGTCCTCGACATCATCTGCGGTTTCCTCGGGGACTCGGTGGCGGCAGTGGGGGAGAAGGGCGAGGGTGCGGGGGTCACAGTAATTCACTGTGCCGAGTTTTGGGAGGGAGTGCCGTGCAAATTGTGCCATCATATCAAACGGCGCAAGTATATTGACATTTTTCATCTGCTGGAGGGTAGGAAACGCTCGGGGGAAAGTAGGAAAAAGTGCAAAGAGGACGAGAAAGTGGGAAGAGTGCAGAAGGCTTCCTGTAATACCCTCAACTGGACTCGGGCTTTCTTGCGCTTAGCTACCGTGTGGGGCCATTACTTCCCTGAACATTATGGTGCACTGTTGGCTTACACGGACACAATCTTAGCAGCGTCGCAGGCGTACAATGGGTGGGCCTGACTAAATTACGATGAGGAATTCAGGGATATGATGGAGGAAAATGGGCACTTATCATGGGGGACAAAAGACATTAATTTATGGCAAATGCAAATGTTTGCGAGAAGCCGGGTGGGGGGAGTGGGGGGAGGTGGCAGCAAGACGGGGCCTCCAACAGCTTCGATGGGCTCGCGGTCCTTTCGGGCACCAGTTCCCGTTATGACTCAGCCAAAAGGGGGTACTGCGGGGGGGGGGGGGGGGACGTCTGCTGGCATTTCGACAAGTCGTCTTGCCTATTCCCTGACTGTAAATTCAAGCACGCCTTTTCCCTGTGTGGGAGTGGGCATGTTGCCGCGAAGTGTAGCTACAAAGGAGTGGCGGGAGCCCCAGTGGGGGGTAAGTGAGGGAGATCACTGGGCGTTGGCTCCCACGCCCATGAGAGTTGGTGCTATGCACCCGTGGCTATTGAATTATGGGGGGGTCTCGACCAGGGGGGGGGGCGTGGAGTTAGATTTTGATGGGTTTCTCGGAAGGTTTTCATATTCCCTTTCATGGTTCGCCAGCAGGGGGAGGGTCGCGGAATGCTAGTTCAGTAAGATCATTGGCTGAGGTGGTGCGTAGGAAGATTGCGGAGGAGTGTGCGTTGGGCCGTGTAGCCGGGCCTTTTCAGGAGCTCATGTTTTCTCCATTTTTATAGTGTCCCCATTGGGAGTGGTTCCCAAGAAGGAGCCGGGTAAGTTTAGGTTGATCCATAACTTATCCTGTCCGCCTGGTAATTCCGAGAATGATCACATTCCCCGGGAGCAGTGCACGGTGCGCTATGCTTCTTTTGATGTGGCTGTGGCATTAGTATGGCAGTTCGGGGCCGGCGCCTTGCTGGCGAAGGTGGACATTGAATCTGCATTCCGATTGTTACTGGTTCACCCTTCGGCTTTTCCATTGTTAGGCTTTCGCTTCGAATCACAGTTTTATTTCGATAAGTGCATGCCTATGGGTTGTGCGATATCCTATGCTTATTTCAAAGCCTTCAGTACCTTCTTGCATTGGGTGCTGGAGCAACAGATGGGTGTCTCCACCATAGTGCATTACCTAGATGATTTTCTGTTCGTCGGGCCCGGTCAGGCTAGAACCTGCGCCACTCTGTTGGAGGCGTTTCTTGGCTTGGCAGGCGATTTTGGTATCCCCATAGCATTGAGCAAAACTGTGGGTCCAGTTACTCGCCTTACCTTTCTAGGGATCAAGATTGATATGGAGGGAATGGTAGTGCGCTTGCCTGTGCAGAAAGTTGAGCGACTCAGGGAGTTGGTCGCGCTAGTGGGATCGTCGGGCAAAACCACCCTTAGGGTTCTGCAGTCTTTAGTTGGGCATCTCAATTGCAGGATTCTGCCCATGGGGCACCCCTTTGCACGGCGGTTGTCTCTGGCAATGGCGGGGGTGCAGTTCCCGCATCATTGGATTCGGGAATTGGCTGGAATGTGCGAAGATTTGTGGGTGTGGGATGCCTTCCTAGACGATTTCAATTGCTGCATGGTAGTGCAGTTGCAGGAGCTTTCTAATTCAGATCTGCATTTGTTTACGGATGTGGTGGGCAGTTCCGGGTTCGGGGCATATTGCCAAGGGGCTTGGTGCGCAGAGCCTTGGCCTAGTGAATGGGCGGTGTCCAGCTTGACACGCAGCATTACCTTTTTGGAGCTTTTTCCCATAGTGGTCGCATTTTGGGTGGGGCCGGAGTGCCTGCGTGACTGGTGTGTAGTGTTTTGGTGCGATAATGCAGCAGTGGTGGAGGTCATCAACCGGCATGTGCCCAGGTGCCCAAGGTAGACGCCTTGATGAGGGTGTTCATACTGGCTTGTTTATGCCTGAATGTCACTGCCAGAGCGCAACATGTGCCAGGTGCCCAGAATTCCATTGCTGATGCTCTGTCTCATCTTCAGTGGTCACAGTTCAGGCTGCTGGCTCCAGATGCGGAGGAGACAGCCTCGCCGGTGCCGGATCATCTTTGGAGTGTTGGGATCCTGACTTGATGGCATTGCTGTCTGCATCGGTGACGCGGGGCACTTGGGCACTGTATCGGCGAGGATACTCCCAGGTGAGTGCGTTTGTCCGCTCGAGAGGCTGGAGTGGGAGGAGGGTTCCTGATGGGCTGGTGGGCCAATTCGTGTTGTGGGCAAGGAAGGAGGGCTGGGCTAGGTCGGCGGTCGCGGCTGCGGTGGCCGGGTTTACCTTCTTCTGTAAGGCTGCTGGGTGGGGTAACCCTCATGTATCATCCTTGGTCAAGTGCCTGTTGGCCGGGTGGGCCAGGGTGCACCCCAAGTCGCAAGACTGGCGACTTCCAGTTTCCCACAAACTTTTGCTCCAGATTTGCGAGGCGTTACCTTGGATCGCTGCCTCAAATTTCGAGTCTGTTTTTTTTCGCGCACTGTTTGTGGCGGCATTTTTTGGAGCATTCTGCGTGTGCGAGCTCATGCCCAGGTCTGCAAGGAGGGGCGCGTTCGGTGGGCTGGAATTCAAACATGTGATGGTGGAGGTGGCGCAGGTGCGCATATTCATTCCGCATTCCAAAATGGACCAGACGGTTAAAGGGGGCTGGGCGATACTGAACGCTATCTTTCCCTTGCCATCCTGTCCGGTACATGCCCTGCAGAGCTATCTGCATCGGCGGTCGGGGGCTCCGGGCTATTTCTTTATTCATGAGGACGGCAAGCCGGTAATGCAGTTTCAGTTTACAACTGTGTTGCGCTTGGCTTTGCGGCTCCTGGGTTATGATGAGAGGAGTTATGCATCGCACTCGTTCAGAATCGGTGCGGCAACGAGTGTGGCTGCGGCAGGACTTCAAGGTTGGGTAATTCAGCGGATTTGCAGGTGGCGCTCGGGTGCGTATGACGGGTACGTTCACCCATAGGTGTCCTGAGCCGGGGTGTGGGTTCTAGAGTGTGGCTGGTAATTCAGCTCAGCCGGTGGGGGGGGGGGGGAAAGGGGGTACTAACATTTTCCTTCCTATTGCAGAGTTGCCTGCTGGTGGCTGTATGATTTGTCTCCTTTCAGATGGTACGTGTTCCGGAGAGTGGTGGATCATCGGTCATTCCTTCGTCTATTGGGCCGAGCGCAGGGCTTCAGCGCGGCCGTTTGGCATTCACCTCGGGCTGGTGGCCTCCGGAATTCAGCTGTGTTGGATGGGACGATGCAGCATGCGATGGTGGCAACTCTTGGCCTTTGTTCAGGCACAGATCGGACAGCGGCAGCGGCCAGTCGGGCTGCTGATCCACTTGGGTGGCAATGACTTGTCGAGCTGGTCATGCCGGCAGATTATCAGAACCTTTCAGAGGGACATCGGACTTGTGCGGGAGTTACTTCCGGGAGTGACCATTATTTGGTCGGACATCATTCCACGCTCCGCGTGCTGGCCCCAGCGGTGGTGGTCTAGGGGCCTGGTCAAGATTAACAGGCAGATAGGGTGCTGGGTGCAGCAAACCGGTGGGCTCCAGGTGTTGCACCCTTGGGTGGAGGTCAAGTGTGCGGGCTTGTATCATTTGGATGGGGTTCACCTCGCCCCAGTGGGGCAAGACCTGTTACTGAATGACTGGCAGGAAGCTTTGGAGGGTTGGTGTTGGTCGCAGCTTTCTTTGGGGGGGGGGCGGCAAAAGGATAGGGGGGGTCTACCTTGTTCCGGTGGTGGGGTAGCAAGCTGGTGCTCGCTGACCCGGCGGGGCATTTGAGGCTGAGGCCACTTTGCAGGGGAGCGGAGTGCTCCTTAGGTTGGGAGAGACATCACTGTTGGGGTCTCTGCCCGGTGGAAGGCAACTGGAGCCGGCCTTTGCTAATAACACGGCGAGTCGGGTGATAGGGGGAATGGGGGGAGGATGATGCATCACCTTGTTATAAATGGCTTTTGGGGGGCATCATCCGGACCAGGGGGGGATGGGGGGGGGCAGTTGTTTGGAATTAAGAATGTTGAGTTGGCCAATGTTGGGCCGGTGTTGGAATACATTTAATAAAGCTGCGACCAAAGAATTGTTTTATGAAAATCCAGAGTGTGCGTGTTTTGTGCGGGGGTAATGGGAGGGGGGGGGATGTGGCAGCATGGAGTTAGGTGCCAAAGCCCGGGGGGGGGGGAAGTGGGGTCAATTTGTGGTTATGCAAGGGATGGGCATCCGCATACCTCAGTTAATTCTGCCGCGCCGCAGGGCAGGGTCCCAAGGCCGGTATTGTAACCAGGTTCCTGGGGCCCGAGCCCTTGCTGGCAGTTCTGCAGGGTGGGGTGGGGGAAGAAGGAGCCAGCATCAGCAGCGTCGGCGCCCACGTCAGCGACGTGGGGGCGAGGTGATTGGTGCTGGCGGCTGGCAGGGGGTGGGGCGACAAGGAAGCATGGGAGATCGGCGGCGTTCGATCTCCCTCTTCCTGCTGGCCCATTGTTGGAGCAAGGTGTCCCTTCCCACCCTCCCACGTACTCTTGGGGGGGAGGGGATGGGGGGTGTCACAGCTGGGTAGGGGGGTCGTTAATTTGGAGCTGTTTATTGCTGTGCGCGGGGTAGTGAGCTGGCGCTTGCCAACCCGGCAGGGCATTTGAGGCTGAGGCCACTTTGCAGGGGAGTGGAGTGCTCCTTAGGTTGGGAGAGACATCACTGTTGGGGTCTCTGCCCGGTGGAAGGCAACTGGTGCCGGCCTTTGCTAATAACACGGCGAGGCGGGCGGAAGGGGGAATGGGGGGAGGATGATGCACCACCTTGCTATAAATGGCTGGTGGGGGGCATCATCCGGACCGGGGGGGGGATGGGAGGCAGTTGTTTGGAATTAAGAATGTTGAGTTGGCCCATGTTGGGCCGGTGTTGGAATATATTTAATAAAGCTGCGACCAAAGAATTATTTTACCAAAAGCCAGAGTGTGCATGTTTTGTGCGGGGGTAATGGGAGGGGGGGGGATGTGGCGGCATGGAGTTAGGTGCCAAAGCCCGGGGGGGGATAAAGTGGGGTCAATTTGTGGTTATGCAAGGGATGGGCATCTGGATACCTCGGTTACTTAAAAAATAGCTCTATAATAAATGCTGAGCTTGTTGTTTCTTTATAGTGTGCTTACGAATAAAAATAAATATAAACTATTATACTTAAATTTTTGATGCCATATTGTTCAAAACTTGTAAATGTATTATTGTGAGCAGAATATTGTGAAATTAAAAACTAAATGAAACAAGACTTTTAAAAGCTGATTACTGAAGCCAAAACTAATGCAATTGCACCTAAACCGAACTTGTGCCACGAGATACAGTTACTGGCAAGTAATGAAATATAAAATACTGACCTTAGAGTGTACCTGTAAGAAATATCAGTGTCTTCCAAAATAGGGAAAACTTCCGTAAAAATAAAGATCCGTTATATAGACGCTCAAAAAACTGTGCCAACTATGAAAGTGAGGCTAGATTTAGGGGCGGAGCTAAATAGCTCGTCGGCTCAATATACATAAGGGAGACATGAGAAAACCTATTAGGAGATAATAGGGCTTCTTGTTTTGCACTACAATGAGAGTATAAATTGTTCTTATATTAGATGATATTTAAAAAATAGCTCTATAATAAATGCTGAGCTTATTGTTTCTTTAAAACATCGAAGCCCTAAAATAGATCTTGCCGTTGAAAGAGGAGTAACAGTTATGTGAAAAAATAAATAATGCTTGCATTACTAAATAAACTATATAACTGAATTGAACTACTATGGCTAATGGATAAATGGTTTAATAAAAATGAATGAAATATCCATATAAGAAATGAATTGTAAATGCTAAATGAACTGTGAAAAATAATAAATGCTAAATGAATTATAGAAATTAATAAATAATAAATGAATTATATATGATAATACTTATAACATGCTAATATTATTATATTGTGAAAGATATTAAAACCACATATGATCGTGGATAATAGAATACTGTAGTGTCAAAAAATAAAACTTATTACTAAAGCCCTAAGAATAAATTTAAAAATATGTATTTTTGTGACAGTAAGTCACAAAAACACCGAAAGGTCTACTTCTTGATTCAAGCCTTGGGGTTCCATACTTTTAAACTCATATATATAACGTTCTATTTTCAATAAAAGTTTGTCAATGTCGCCACCTCTCCAGTGCGGTGTCACTACCTTCAAAACTAGATATTTCAAATCACTAATGGAGTGTCCTAATTTTGTCCAATGAGAGACTATAGGCTTATCTGGAACCTTTCTTTGTATGCAACTCTTATGCTCAATAATACGGGTACGGACCTTTCATTTAGTTTTACCTATATAAACTAATTTACATTGGCATAATATCAAATAAACTACATTTTCCATTTTACATTAGAGTAATGTTGTAAATATACCTTCTGATTGGATGTCGGATGTATAAAACAGTTTTTTACAGATATGGTGTGGGAGCAAACTATGCAATTACCGCATTTAAAGTGTCCCTTAATAATTGGTTGTGGTTTGGAATAGGTGAGAGCCGATGGAACTAAAATGTTAGCAAAATTGGGATTATGCTTGTATGCTACAGTAAATTTTTTTGAGGCAAATGCTGGTAATGATGCCAGAAGATACCATTCTTGCTTGAGGATGTCAACTATTTGTTTTGAATAATTCGAAAATGTAAGAGCACAGACCAATCTATCTGTATGTGGCTGGTCATTGGTCTGTAAAAGAGACAAACGTTCTGTGGTACAAGCTCTGAGATAAGCTTTTTTAATACATTTTGTTGGATAACCACGTTGTTTAAACCTTTGGTGCATCTGTGCTGCATGCTATTCAAAATCTGTTTCTGTAGTGCATAATCTTTTTATCCTTAGAAACTGATTCATAGGTAAGTTATTTTTTAATGATGCATTATGAAAACTATCATACTTTAATAAGGTGTTTCTATCTGTCGGTTTTTGATACAAACTGGTTTTAAAGCCCTCTTTTTCTTTTGTTATCATAATATCCAAATAGGCAATGCATTTTGAATCAAATAACCCTTCAAACTGTAAATCTGAGTCAAGCAAATTAAGCCAGGTGAAAAAGATATGTAATGAGGACTCGGTACCATCCCATATCATTAATACATCATCTATATATCTTTTCCAGAGGAGAATATTTGATTTGAATGGATGAAAACTCAAATACTGTTTTTCAAAGTTGGCCACGTATAAGTTAGTAATATCTGGTGCCATCGAAGATCCCATGGCAACCCCTTTAATTTGCTTATAAAATATACCCTTAAAACTAAAATAATTTTCCGTCATGGCTAGTGATGCTAATTGTGTCAGGTAAAAAAGCTGGAATACGTATTGGTTTGGGTCTTTGAATCAAAGTGTTGGCAAGAACTTCCAAGGCTGCTTGTTGTGGGATGTTTGTATCTAGGGAATTGATGTCAAGTGTGACTAAAAAAAGGCTGTCATGATACCCTTTAAAATCATTTAAAATATTAATAACGTGAGATGAATCTCGTATGTATGATTCTGTTTTCAAAACAAATGGTCTAAGGAAAATATCAAGAAACTTAGATAATGGTTCCAACATGGACCCTATCACAGAGACTTTTAAAACAATTTTGAAAGTCTTGGGGTACTTGAGAAATAAAGTAGATTGGACAGTGATCTGCTGGGGAGAAAACTTTAGAACATCTATAATGATTTATGGACTTTTCCTCCAGGAACTCGTCCAAACCTTTTTTAAACCCAGCTACACTAACAACTTTTGCTATGCCTCTCGCATACTACTGTCTGGTTTTCACAGATTAGCGCTTCCCTAGACAAACCAGCACAGTGTCCTCTTTCGGCTCTCTCATCTTACATCCTCCAATACCTCAATTCCCTTGAGGCCTTCATTGCCTCCTTGACGCACATTTCTCGATCTACTCTACAAGCTTTTCCACCTTCTGACTCTCTATTCCCTCCCGATTTTGATTCTCTTTTAGTTGATGACCAAGCTTCTACTTGGAACTCCATCCTCGGAACAGCACTCGATACACTTGTGCCCCTCTCTTCCAATCCCCACCTTCATCATCCTCGTTGCTACCCCTGGTTTCACCCTGGCCTACACACTCCTTCTTCCTTGGCTTCATTTCAAAAGGCACATGCCATTTACCACCAGGCTATCATACCCATCCTATTTCTCTGGATCTTGACACTATCAATTCCTGTCTAGTAGCATCCTGGCTTCAATCTAACTGTTTAAAATTCAGTCCCTCCAAAACCTTTGCAATCTGGCTCTCAAGCTATTCTACTTCACTCTCCATGTCACCTCTTAATGGTCTCTCTATTCCTGTTGCTTTACCCCCCCCCCCCCCAAGTACCTTGGGTCACTCTTGACTCAGCCCTTACTTTGCATACACACATTAGTACTATCATGAGACAGTGTTTCTATACACTTCACCAAATCGGTTCCATTTGTTCCCTTCTTCCTTCTTCTATTATCACTCTACTTCTGATTATTTCAAGACTCCACTATTGCAATATCATTTACTCTGGATTTCCTAACTACCAACTCAAATGTTTACAGTCTGTTCAAAATATTGCCATCCGCATACTCCACCATGCCCCTAGACATGATCATGTAACTCCGCTTCTTATGAAGTCTCACTGGCTCCCTTTGAACCATCACATTCAATACAAATTACTTACCCTCATTCACAAGACTATCCATTCCAGCACACCTGCTTATCTTTTATCTCACCTCATTCCATATGTACCCACCTGGGTCCTTTGGTTTATTCACGTAAATCATCTTTACCTTCCCTCCCCATCAAAGGCTTGTCTTGAAAGCACTGGCACTCGGCATTTTTCTTTCTAGGTCCTACCCTCTGGAACTCTCTCCCTGTTGATATTCGCCTTGGATATTTATCTTTATCTTTATTCAGTCTCTTGATAAACTGCTTAAGCCAGAGTATAAAATCAGTGAACAATACAAACGACTGCTAAGCAAAGGAAAGGAATGCCTTTATCTTATAGGACAGCAGAGAGGGAGACAGGAAGGCTAAGATATAGTAACATAGTAACATAGTATATCATGGCAGATAAAGACTAGCATGGTCCATCTAGTCTGCCCAGCAAGGTAGAAAGAGTAGGTGTGCCCACCAGTCCTTCAGGTCACCCCTCCCCATGCCTCTGTTTAGGGTATACCCACCGCTCTGAGCAGGTCACCTCGACTTAAGATATCCGAGACAGTTAGTTTATTTTTATTTTATCTTGTTTGTATGAAGGGATCCACTGTATCTGTCCCATCTCCTTTTGAATTCTGTCACTGTATATGCCCCCACCACTTCCATCAAGAGGGCATTCCAAGCATCCACCACCTTTTCAGTGAAAAAAGTATTTCCTGATGTTGCCTTTTAGTTTACCCCCTTGCAGCTTCATGTTATGCCCTCTAGTATTATAGCTTCTCCATCTTTGAAAAAGGTTTCTTTGTTCATTAATGCTCCTTAAGTATTTAAAGGTCTGTATTATATCTCCCCTCTTCTCGTCTTAGAGTATACATATTTAGGTCTTGGAGTCTCTTTTCATACGTCTTCTGGTGCATGCTCCAAATCATTTTGGTCACCTTCCTCTGAACCGTTTCCAGTCTTTTTATATCCTTTGTGAGATATGGTCTCCAAAACTCAACACAATATATAGAAAAAGAGGACAGAAAAGGTAAACAGAGAGGAAGAGAGGAGAAGGACAGGAGTGTGTCATTCATGGTGGGGGACTAGGTAGGTTGAAAGCTGATTGAAAAAGGTAGGTTTTCAAAGTGGCCTTGAACCTAGTGAAAGTGGGTTCGGAGCGGAGGGTGTGGGGAAGGGAGTTTCAAAGCGAAGGACCCAGAAAAAAGAAAGCGGAAGAGCAGGTATGTTCAAGGTAAGCCTGGGTGACAGGGGGAAGTGCCAGATTCTAGTTATGGATGGAGTGCACAAGACAATAAGGGATGTCATAGTGAAGAAGGTCCGCAAGATATTGAAGAGTGAAGGTGTGAATGATCCTATGAACAAAAGTAAGTATTTTAAACTGGACCCTGAAGCATACGGGTAACCAATGAAGACGGACAAGGAGTGGTCAAAACGGGAGGAAAAAGGGAGGATATAGGCAGCTGTGTTTTGAAGTAATTGGAGCCTGTGGAGATGATACTGTGGGAAGATGGCCAGGATAGCGTTGCAGTAGTCAATCCTCGAGATAACAAGGGCGAGGAGGAGAGTAGTCAGAGAAGCAGGTGAGAAGAAAGGACAAACAGCACAGATCTGATGAAGGTGGTAGAATGAATAGTGAGCAATAGAGGAAATGTGCTCAGTGAAGGAAAGAGAGGAATAAAAAATAACGCACAGATACCTGAAAGATATCCATGGGGATAGCAGTGGATGAGAGCAAAATTCTTCTTTCCCAAAATTCAAGACTACTCTGAAAGCCTATCTATTTCAACATGCTTATGACCTCTCTTCCTAGATCATCCAGAATTCTGCCCCCCCCCCCCACACCCTCTCCTATCTTGCTCTTACCTCACTTTCCTGTCCTGTCAGTTTTAATGGCATTCCTTTCCTTGCTCTAAAATTAACTGCTTGTTTTTATTGTACACCACCCTGATGTAATGAAGGGTGATATATCAAGTTTTTAATAACCATAAACGACATCCTCCAGCAATGAATTACAGAGTTTGAGGGAATTCTTCCTCCTCTCCTTTCTGCCCCTGGCTGTGTACAAGAGCCAGGTGCTAAAGTTCTCTGCATTAACTCAGTCTTTCAAAAAAGAAGTCCCCATACAGCTCAAAATAAGGGATTGGTCCCAAAACAGTTAATCCAGTCTGGACTTTCTCATAACCCAAACTCCAGAGTTGGAGCCGCTGGCCAGATCGACCTCACTGGCCAATAAGCCTGACATTTATCCTGCTTTGTACCACAAATGAATTACAGTAGCAGTTTCAAAACCTTTTCATAGTCCTTCAGCTCATGTACCTACACAAGAAACAAGGGCTGAAGGGAGAAAGTGCTTTGCTATCCACCCAAACCAGTGACTTTTCACTGGCCCTCCTCAGACTATGCCCTTCCCCTTCTGAGCTGGACACAGCAAGCAAACACACTAGTTTCCGAAATGGAAAGCTTTCTACTTGGAGGTATCAGGTGCTGGTTATTCAATGTCCATCAAATCTTCTTGCTCAGTAGCTGGGGAAGTCAGTTCAAATTCCATCTCCTCCACACTGCTTCCTGACTCATCTGGTTCCTGGAGAGTTAGAGGATACAACCCTCTCCCTCTGGGTTCTAATGCATACATTATATTATGACACCAGGGAAACTCTGCTTCTTCTTCCCTGCTGAGGTGTTTGGTTTCCCCAGCCCTGTTTTCCCAGCTCAGCTCAACAGGGCTACCCTGCCCCCAGCCCTTAAAAGGACGTATACCTATTTGTTTATGTAAGCCGTGCTTTCCTCTGTCTCCCTTATTTGGGTCAGCCCCATGGACAGGAACCCTCCTGCTTGCTCCTTCTTTACTCCCCATTCTTCCTCCACTATACTACATAGGCATCATATTTAGCTGCTGTCACACTAGTCACACATTCTTGCCACCAAGCAGCACATGGCCACTCAGATTCATATACACTTCACCCACCTACCACACTATGCATATTTCCCCACAGCAGAGGTCCAGGCTGATTCATAACTCTGACATACCAACATACTGACCTACCCACTGCAACATAATTTTTTCCACAGTCTTAACTCATATTTCCTCTCTACACATGCACTGGCTGCAGTGCCCTTGCACCTTTTCAAGCACATTTCCCTCATTCATTGCACACAGGTGTTGAGCTAAATGTCCCATTAAAGTGGGATCATACACCAATATGCCACGCTAGCACCTGCTACTGTATATTGCCACTTAACATGCACAGGTGCCCTCACTGTGGCCATGCCCCCATGAACCTTGTCTCTTTAGTGCACTCTCTTTCCCCTTAACACGTGTAATATTGTGTGTCTGAAGCTACCACACTTTAGTAAAGAACCCCCTTAGTGTTCATCACAGTTACTTACAGTAGGTAAAGCAAACAAAATAAAAACAATTCACAGTTTATACAGTCCTTTTCCTCAGCATTCAGCCTGCCCAGGGAAAAGGTAGAGTGGTTTGCAGCTCCTCCCAACTGCACCTCCCCATTGCTATTACCCCAAAAGAAATTACCAAAAGGACAGAAGAAAAAAAAAAACTACTCAGCATTCAGTTGTCACAGACAGTCTATACCTTTTTCAAAGAACTCCATCTGTTTCTCTTCCTCTTCAACCAGGTTAAGACTGTCAGCATCCAGTTCCATTCTTTGTCCACTCTCCTTATGGTCAGTTGGTTTCTCCAGCACAGTGACACTGTCAGGCACTGCATACCTTTACCTTATGTGGCTCTAAGGAGTACAGTCAAACCTCGGTTTTCATTTGCCCCGGTTTTCATACGCTTCGGTTTTCAACGTCTTTTTTGACTGAGATTTTGTCCCGGTTTTCATGCATTGCTTCGGTTTTCAACGTCTTTTGACTGAGATTTTGTCCCGGTTCTCGTACATCGCCTCGGTTTTCGTAAAGTACAGTACTGTAAATACATACACCCTTGCGCTGTACACTGGTCTGTATACACTGCCAGAACGCCCGCCCGGTCCCGGCAGCACTGCCCCCCGGACTCACCGATCGCCAGCATGATGAGAAGCGAAAGCCAGCTGAGCACGTAAATGAAACACATCCTCGAGCCTGGTCAGAGTCAGAGAGGCAAGGATTGCGCAGAGAGGAAGGCCCCGATCTCGTCCACCGCCTGCCCGTTCTCTGGAGCACCCCCTCAGGCTCGGAGGTAGCAGGGAAGAAAAGCTGTCAACGTAAGCAGGAGATGTTGCATGAATGTGGGAGGCAGTTCTCTCTCTTGCAGGGTACGTCTGAAGCTATATCATTAAGATTTTCTGCCATTCTGAAGCATTGAGCAGATAATGTAAAGGTATTTTAATGGACTGAATCCAATGTGATTCCGAAGAGAGCTGGGCACAGCAGCTTGTCAGGGGTGGCTAAGGCCAGATGTTAACATACTGTACTGTACAGTACTGTACTTAGCTTGCTTTCAGTGATGTTAAATGTTCATTTATCCATTTCATTAGTCATTTATATTTATTTCTCATTGTTTTCTGTATGTAAAAATATAGTTATTCTCTATAAAATGTATTTTTTGTGAATATTTTTGGGTGTCTGGAACGGATTAATTGGATTTACATTATTTCTTATAGGAAATATTGCTTCAGTTTCATACGTTTCGGTTTTAGTCAGACTTTTTCGAACGGATTAATCATGAAAACCGAGGTTTGACTGTATTTTATTACCGTACTTCTCAGGGAGACTGCTCCGCATCTTATTCTCTGATGTAGTCTGACATACTTCTGCTTTCTCCAGTCTAACTCAGCCCTCTCTACTAGCCTGTCCTGTCCCAATGTCTGAAAGGAAACATTTTCCTGCCTATCAGGGATCCTCTTCCATTTTCTATCTCCTTTGCCTCTGCTTCTAGTAGGGTCAAGGGTTCTCCCCCAATTTCTTCCAGGCTTCTTCCTGCCCTCTTCCTCATCACAAAATATGTAAAACATCACTTCTAAAAATCATCAGCAATCAGTATTTTTTAAAAACTGTCTGCGTAGGTAATTGTTTGATGTTTTTTGTCAATTCATTATAGTCAGTAGTACTTTGGTTGTGGCATCCAGTTAACATAGCTTGCCTATACTTGACAAAGTTTTCATATAAGGATGTTTTTGGAGGCAAAATCAGATGACCAATTTTCCTTCATTTTTAGGTTCTGTCCTCGCTTTATCTTTCTTTTATAGAGATATTATAGCAGAGTTGAATACTATTTCTGCAGTCATTTTCTAAATCCTGATTCTAGATAACTCACCGGACTACCCCTTGTTTAGAACATAACTTGATTTATATATCTTTTATGAAGTTCCTCTTTGCAGTAACTGTTTCTAATGGTTTCTTAATATTGTCATTACCTGTTTGTTCTATGTATTATTTTTGTCTCTATAATACACTGTTGCTTTTGCTTTCTCATATGTCATAAGATATATTCTTAAGCTGATTGTTCTAATTGGGAAGATCATTTTATAGACTTTTCTCCTTCTTGGTTAAAAAAAAATAAATCCCCACCTTTTTATTCAAATGCCTGCTGCATATATATATAGGTTTTAAGTAGTGTTGCTTTCACAGGAACAAACATTTTTAATAGGTTTCTCTGGGTAAGTCATATTTAAATGATATCCATTTGGCACACTTTTTAATATAAATTTTTGCATACTGCTTTAACTTGATTTATTTCTGTTTTGTTGCAAAATATTTTGTTATATTGCTTAGGCACATAGCTTACTTATACTTTACCCATTTCACTACTCGTCTGGCTTGTTTTGCATACTATTTCTCTTGGTATATAAGTAGATATCCTAGTATTTTTTTTATTTCAGTCTAATCTGGATTTTATATCAAATAGCTTGTAATGTACTGATTTTTGCACCATGGAGATCATTTTAGAAGCCCCATTTGTGATTTCCATGTCTGAAAATGCCCATTCAGATGCTGAAATCACATGGATATCCCCTGAGCCATTTTAGAAAGCCCCAAATATACACATCTGGTGTGATGGTAGTTTCATGTGGAAGTTCCAGTATGTCTATATGTAAGTAGCAATTTTGCTTATAAAGGTCAGCAGTTCTATATGTAGCCAGGCCATTTTGAAAATCCATACATATAAGTTCCACTGATTAATAAGTACTGAGACTGCAATTTGTGCTAATATCTATTTTATAAATAACAGGGGATTTAGGAGAATAGCTCCCTTAATCCTTTGTGTAAAGCCATAGTCGAAACAAGTATTTTGTAAAAATCTATTCATACCTCAGAGAAAGCGTAAACCCCAATGTGGAAATTTTTAGATATATACATGGATTCCCTTTGTAAAATGGGGTACACGTATATATTTTGGACACCCAAGTCACTCCTAAACCACACCATTGAAATCTCTATGTGATATTCATATCCACATGTAAATAGCAGCTTTCTGAAATTGTATTTTCACATATATATTCCAGCATATATGTGTTAATGCTGCTATTTACACATAGAGGTACTTCTAAAAGAAGTGTCATATGCACACTAGATCTTTTAGAATTGTGCAAATTGATTGTAATGTGTTAATTCATACAAGTGATTTGCACACAACTTAAATATTTAAGCATCCAAACAAACTGAATAAATGATCACAAATGATACCCCTACTGGGCAATGTAATATGCACTGGCTGTTTTAAAAGGGCTGTAATTGTATATGTAATAAAAAATATCTGTTGGTTTGAGCTATATTTATTTATTTAGCTGTATTTATATCCTGCTTTTCACTGGGTCAAAGCAGTCAATTGGGGGATACATTTAACACAAGGGGATATGAGACACATATGATAATACTTACAGGGAACATGGGCAATGGAGGGTTAAGTGGCTTGCCCAAGACCACAAGGAGTATAGGACTAGAAATCCCTCTGGCCTGAAGTACCTTGTCCTAACCACTAGACCACTCCTCCCTATAGCACTCTGTATTGCAGCACAGGAGCTACCAGTTCATATTCTGTTTGGAAAGGCCTGTCAGACTTAGACACAATAAGGGGTTGATATTTTCAGATCTGAAGAATGGAAGATCTCTGCTGCTGTACTAGTGGCTCCTGCTTGCCAGCATGCAGTACTAACGGTATGCCACAGAAGAGAGGCACTTCAAGCCAGTTGTTGGGGAGGGGGTAGAAGATGGATGGTGTAAAAGGAATAAGAAAAACTTGTATACTTATTTTCTATTAATCTGTCTAATTTAGAATTATTTTGTAGGGAATGTGCATTTGGTTTGCAGTTTCAGTTCACTGAATTGATTTTGCACACATTAAATGATCAAATTAATAAATGTCAAGTTGATTTTTTTGTGTGCTGTCAAATCTGTGCTAACTCCTGGTAATCCAGCTACCTCTGGGTTTTCTTGGCAATGTGTCACTGGAAGTAGACTGCCAGGCCCTTTTTTTCTGAGGAAATAGAAGGTAAAGTGACTTGCCCAAGGTCACAAGGAGTACCAGTGGGAAATGAATCCTTCATCTTCTCGGTATTAGGCAGTTGCTCTAACCACAGGCTACTCTTCCACTCCGGGTTGACTTACATGGGCTAAAAAATTTTTTGCACTCATTAATTATATTTTTATGGACATTAATTTCTGAAACAAGCTGAAAATGTCTGAAAGAAAGCCAAAAAATCCCCAAAACATCTGGTAATGAACCAAAATTTTTTTCTGTGCACACCCTTATTTATTTAACAGGTTTTTATATACTGCTTTATCATTTCAATCAAAGTGGTTTACATTGTAACTTAAACTTGGTAATGTATGTTAAACAGGGATATTGATAACTTGGATTTTTCTGAGGCAATTGAAGGTTAAGTGACTTGCCCAAGGCCACAAGGAGTGCTAGTAGAAATTGAACCCTGGTCTTTGAGCTGCCAAGCCAGTGCTATAACCATTAGGCTACTCCTCCACTCCTTAGTTTGTTTAATGAAGTGAGATCCATAATCTCTTATGTTTAATGATTATAAGTCCATTGAATAGCAATGTTTTCACTCTTTATTCTTACTCATGTTTCTTTCTGTGAGCTGTAAATATATATATTAGACACACACCATGATAGAAGATGCAAATTATGACTGTATTTCAATTGTAGTCAATGTCATTTCTAAAATAAATTTTGGATAAAATGCCTATATTATTGATATACTATATGCTCTCACATGGGCCTTTGGTCATAGTTGGTGTAGATAAACATGAAAGTGCCAGTCCATGTAAATGAAACTTCCTGCATATTAGATATGTTCCTCAGAACAGGATTTTGGTTCTATTGGAATACACCAAAAGAAAATGGAATGCCAAGAACTCTTCAACATACGGTAAATTTATTGTACAAGATTCCTCTATACATTATTGTCCAGGAACAAGCAGGAATGCAGTCTTCACATATGGGTGAGGTCGGTATTGACGGAGCCCACGCGGGAATGCTCCCCAGTGTCCAATTGGAAAATCTTTGGGGGCACTCCACTGCACCTGTGCATCTGCCTTCACACCTTCTCAACTCTTTTCCTCAGTTCTTCATTTTCTGCGGAGCCAATAAGTTGTTTTCTTCCTGTGACCGCCAAAAAACGGTTCTTTTTTGGTGTTTTATCTGTGCTCTGCCTTTTCATCGAAGCCAGTACCTTTCCTGATACCCACCCCATCATTTTCTTATATTTTCTAATTTTTTATTTTAGTTTTACTTTTCTAATTGGTAGTTTCACTGCCATTTTAGGCCTTGGCCTATTTTTCTTGACACAATGGAAAACACTCCAGTGGTTTTAAAAAATGTACTATCTCAGTCACCGATAAACATGACTGGTGTTTAAAATGTTTGGGCCCAGACCATCTACCAACAAATGATGAAATGAGGCCTAAAGAACAGGGCCAATAAATATGATTCTCTGTTCGCCCCGGACTCGATTTCCATTGCTTCTGCATTGTCAAGGACGTTGGCCTCCTCTCTTGGTTCTCAAATGTCTTCAAAGTCCATACATACTGTAAGTCTAAAACTAAAGCATCGGCATTTAAGTCTGATACCGATCACCGGGGTAAGTCTCTACATCATTATTGGGATTCACCAAAAGGTGCATCTGATGCTGACTGGCCTGCCAAACACCCCCGGCAGGAGGACCAACCTTCCAAAGCACCACAGAGGCTCCAGGACACTCCAGAGGCTTCGACCTCCAGATAGCTACTGGTACCATGCTCGGGGATGGTGGCTCGAAGCCCTGTATGTGATTCCACTGAAGCATCCATCTCCTCCCTCGATCAGCGTATTCTATCAAGAGGAGTTTGGCAGCACTCCTGGCAGCCTCGGTACCAGTGATATCAACAGGCCCAGCAACACAAGCACCAGTTCTCACCTTGAGACCGGTATCTTCTGGTCCCATGCCAGCCCTTGAGCCTATTTTAAGAGATATTCTCCCTCTGATGCCAGCATTGGAACCAACAGGCATCGTTGGTTCGGTTCCCGGTACTTATACAGCTCTGGATGAGTATTGACATTTGGCCTCGACATCGGCACGGGATCCTCGATACCTTGACTTTCTTTCAGAATCAGACTCTTCTTCGTCCAATTCTGAGGACACATTGGAGGATTCCAGGGCCACGCACAACATCCCTTCTGACCAGTCCTCTCCTCATGAGAGGCGTCAGTCCCTGCCAGAGGACCCTAAGAAAACTTAAGAGAAAAGGCAAAGGAAAGCTCATCGGTATCAACAGTAAAAACAGGACAGAACCACACAGCTCAGAAGAGCTATCCAGATAAGCTCAACTCCACCAACAAACATTCATGATAAAATCATAATTGCCTCCAACACTGCTACAATGAATAAATTATTAGCTACCACCTTATGTCTCTCTATTTTACTCAAGATTACAATCTCCTCTACCAGCTCACTCTCCATAGACACACTATCACTCAAACCTATCATCCACACATACCCACTACATATATCCTCTCCCCACCACTACAGACAAAGGCTCAGACACATGCAACACCTTATCCAAATCAACCCCAAATCAACCCTGTAGCACAAACTCATCAAATCAAATGTACTCTCTTAAATGCTATGTCCACAAGAAACAAAACACAAATCTTATCTGATCTGCTAAACAACAGTCAACCCAACATCTTAAACATAACTGAGACCTGGTTCTCAGAAGCAGATGCAATCCTACTAAATCAACTCATATCTCAAGACTACCATATATTCAGCTCTCCAAGGTCAAACCAAAGAGGTGGTGGTGTCTGCATCCTAGCTAGAATATGCTTAAACTTCCACACCCTCGCTAAAACCTCTGCCAATGGTTAAGAGACTTTAACAATTATGAACAACAAAATCACCATGCTCTTTGTCTACAGATCCCCAAATGCCAATACTGACTGCCTTGAATCTATCTTGGAAACCATTTGTAACAAAAACACCAACAATAAATACCTCATGATACAAGGTGACCTCAACCTTGCCTCTGCACCACCAAGCAAAGCAAATAACTTTCTGGAGACAATGAAATCCCTAGACTATATCCAAACTGTCAACCAAGCCACCCATATCAAAGACAACACATTTGATATGATTTTCCTACCATGCAACATACTCAACCAGCATCAGATTCCAACACTCACCACCACAGATGTCCCATGGTCATATCACAAAATAATATCTGTAACCATACCTCCAGAAATAAAGGAGCACAAGCAACACAACTCAGAACATTGCACACACAATCCAAAACTGAGACAAGGAAAAATTCCTAGCAAACATACTCCCCAAGCTGCAAAACTGCCCTGCTGACACACATGACATAGATACTCTAACACACAACTGGAACAAAGCAATAACCGAGACTTCAATGAAACCATCCTCTCAAAGTCACCGCTCCAGAGAAAACACAACAAATTGGTACACACCCCTATTAAAGGACTTGAAAAGAAGCCTACAAATAACAGAAAGAAAATGGAGGAACAGCAAATCAGATGATACCCTCGCCATGTACAAACTTAAGCTACAAGCATACCAAGCTGCCACCCAATCAGGAAAAAAGAGACTACTATACCAAGATAATCCAGAGCTTCTTCAACATAGTCAAAACCCTATGCAAAGATCCTATACACTGAACAGAAAAAAACAACCTCACACCACAAGCAATGGCTGACTACTTCCAAATTCAAACCTCAGTACACCTTAATAATACAAGCCAACATATAACAGCAGCAACTAAAATCACATACCAGAGCACATGGACCACATTCCCGAAAATCACACCAGAATATCTAGAGATCACAAGTATTAACACAATCACCTCTCCACTCGACCCCTGTCCAGTTAGCTGGATCAAAGCAAACAAACAGGAACTCATTTCATCAATGCTAATCATAAATGCATCACTAACTCAGGGATACATACCACCTGAACTCAAGTCAGCCTCTATATCTGCCCTGTCAGGAAGGGGACATCCAATGACATAAACCAGTCATCATCCTACAGACCCATAGCCAGCCTCCCATTCCTGACCAATGTACTGAAAAAAATTGTATACAGACAGCTCCAAGACTACATAGATACAAATCACCCACTAAATCACCAACAATATGGCTTCAGACCTAGACATGGAGTAGAATCACTCATGACTAGCCTACTTGACAACCTTATTAAGGGCACCAACAAACCCAAATCCAGTTTTATTCTCATATTTAGAAACATAGAAACACAGAAAAATGACGACAGAAAAATACCACATGGCCTATCTAGTCTGTCCTTCCATATCAACAACTACAACAGTCCCATTTTTTCCTTTAGAAATCCTCTGTGTTTGTCCCATGCTTTTTTGAATTCAGATATGTCCTCATCTCCACCATCTCCACAGGGAGACTATTCCACAGATCCACCACTCTTTCCATAAAGAAATATTTCTGCATATCACTCCTGAATCTATCTCCTTTCACCCTCATCCCATGTCCCCTCATAGCAGAGCTTGCTTTCAATTGAAAGAGGCTCTCCTCATGTACATTTATGCCATGGAAGTATTTAAACATCTCAATCATATCACCTCTATCCTGCCTTTCCTCTAAGGTGTACATATTAAGATCCTTAAGTCTGTCCTCATATGCTTTATAATGAAGACCACTAACCATCTTAGTAGCCACCCTCTGTACTGACTCCATCCTGTTTATATCCTTTTGAAGGTGCGATCTCCAGAATTGCACACAATACTCCAAATGAGGTTGCACCAAAGACTTATACAGAGGCACCATCACCTCCTTTCTTCTGCTAGCCATTCCTCTCCTTATGCACCCAAGCATCCTTCTAGCTTTTGCTGTCGCCTTTTCTACCTGTTTAGCTACTTTAAGATCATCAGACACAACCATGCCTAGATCCCGTTCTTCTTTAGTGGACAAAATACTTCACCCCCTATACTATATTGCTCCCTTGGATTGCTGCAACCCAAATGCATGACCTTGCATTTTTTAACATTAAATCCCAGCTGCCAAATTCTAGACCGTTCATCTCAGGGAGATGTATCTCCTTGGCAAACTCAACATCCTGGCGGACAGGCTCAGCCGCATCCTACATCCACATGAATGGACTCAGGAGACAACCTCCTGGATCTTCCACCTATGGGAGACCCCCATAATAAATCTGCTCACCACACAGGAGAATGCATGACTGCTGCTGTTCTGCTCAAGGCTTTCCTCCTCTCGCAGTCAGGTGACGGATGCCTTCCTTCTCTACTGGTGCAGGGACCTGCTTTATGCATTCCCCCCCCCCTAATCCCCAAGACCCTGCTCAAGCTGCAGGCTGACAGGGGGCTTTATGATTCTAATAGCCCCTTACTGGACCCACCAGCCATGGCTTCCTCTGCTGCTTCATCTAGCACAGACTCCACCCCTCAGCTTGGGGCACATAATAACATAGCATATGACAGCAGATAAAGACCAGCATAGTCTACCTATTCTGCCCAGCAAGGTGGCAAGGGTAAGTGCACCTGTCGCTCCGTGCAGGTCACCCCTCCCCATGCCTTTGTTTAGGGGTGTACCCACCTCTCCGTGCAGTCACCCCTATTTGTTGAGATATAAGAGATAGTTAAGTTTATTTTGATTTTTTCCTGTTGCTAAAAAGGGATCCACTATGTCTGTGCCAGGCCATTTTGAATTCTGTCACTGTATTTGCCCCACCACTTCCAAGCATCCACCACCCTTCCAATGAAAAATAATTTCCTGACGTTGCCTTCAGTTTACTCTCTTGCAGCTTCATGTTATATCCTCTAATTTTACAGCTTTCATGTCTTAAAAAGGTTTGTTTGTTCATTAATACTCTTTAAGTATATAAAGGTCTGTATCATATTTTCCCTGTCCCTCCTCTCCTCTAGCATATGCATATTTAGTTCTTCAAGTCTTTTCTCATACGTCTTCTGGCACAGGCTCCAAATCATTTTGGTTGCCTTCCTCTATACCGTTTCCAGTCTTTTTATATCCTTTGTGAGATATGGTGTCCAAAACTGAATGGCATAATGTTTGATGACCTCGAATTTCCTCAAGAGGTCAAGGACATTTTACTTGCATCACACAAGCTGTCTACCAGATGTTCTTATGCCTTCAAATGATGAAGGTTCACTATTTGGTGTACCCCAAAACACATTGACCCTTCTGTCTGCCCAGTGGAATTTATTTTACAGTATTTCCTCCACTTATCCACCACAGGGCTTAAGACTAACTCAGTCTGAGTGCAACTTAGAGCCTACCATATGCCAATGGACAGGCAGTACATTTCCTTACACCCCTTGGTGCAACGCTTTATGCGTAATCTTCTGCCATCTAATCCACCTATCAGACCTCTGTCAGTAGCATGGGACCTTAATGTTGTCCTAGCACAGTTTCTAAAGCTTTTCTTTGAGTCTTTAGTTACAACTTCTTTGAAATTCCTCTCCTGGAAGGTCAGCTTCCTTATTGCCCTCACCTCTGCTTGCCATATAAGCGAGTTGCAGGCCTTTGCGTCAGATCCTCCATACACTCGCTTCCACCATGACAAAATGGTTCTCTGACCCCATCCACACTTCCTCCTTGTCTTCTTTCCCAGACCTCATGCCTCCAGAGCTGAAGCAGTGCTACACACACTAGATTGCAAACACACTCTGGATTTCTATTTGGACAGAACCAAGAATTTCAGGAAATCCTCTCAATTATTTGTCTCCTTTGATCCAAGTCACCTTGAACATCCAGTGTCAAAACACACCCTATCCAAATGGTTTGCGGACTGCATTTCTTTTGCCTATGCTCAGGCAGCCCTCTCCCTTGATGGTCACGTCACCGCACATAACGTGCGGGACATGGCAACCTTTGTTGCCATCCTTCAGTCTGTCTCTATCAAAGAGATCTGTCGAGCAGCTACCTGGTCTTCCATTCACACCTTTGCTGCCCAGTACTGCCTAGAAAGGGACTCCCGTTGGGACACTGTATTTGGCCAGGCTGTCCTTCAGCATCTTTTTGGGACTTAATTTCAACTCCTACCCTCCGTCCTGGACTCTTCTGACACCAGACTCTTCTATGCTCTTGCAAGCTGTAATCAAGTCCGATGGGGCCACTCTGTATCTATACCCTCTGGCTCCATCCTCTAGCCTCATAGTTATCTGCTTTAGTCTGGTACTTGGGAGCTAGTGAGTCCCATAAGTGAAGACTGCATTTGTGCTTGTTCCGGGAGATAGCGTTGTTACTCACCTGTAACAGGTAATCTCCGGGAACAGCAGGAATCAGTCTTCACACTCCACCCTCCTCCCCTACGAGTTATAAAGTATTTTTTATTTTTCCTCTATCGCTCAGCTACAAACTCAAATGAGGAGAGGAGTTGGGAAGGCGGGAAGGCAGATGCACAGGCACAGTGGATTGCTCCCAAAGGCTCTGTCAGAACCAGCGTCTCCCATATGTGATGACTGACTTATACTGTTTCTGGAGATCATCTGTTAAATGCGAGTAACAGTGCTTTGTGTACATGGTAGAAAGATTCAGTCCTTCATGGGAGCATCCTCAACACTGAGGCAACATTTAGTGCACAGAACAGAAAGCTTCATTGGATTAGACCTTTTGACCCCATAGTTTTGCACATAGTTAAATATTTATGGAAGATCAGAGTTGTAGCTGATCCTTAATTATTAACAATTAATTTTATTGACAGAATGAGATTGGTCAGGTCTGTGTTAGCATAGCAACAGCATAATTTACAAGATTGAGGAAGGAAGTCTCTGCTAATCTCTCCAGAAGGGAATTTCCAAAATTTATATGCCTTTTTACTTCATGCTCTGTTATTCAACACGACTGTATATAGAGGGACTCTTTCTCTGAAAACAGTTGTTTAACAGAGTTCCTAAATATGTCTGAAAACATTTTCGTTTAAAAAAGAGAAGGGCATTTAATTTTCTTAATTTACTTGTCATCAGCTACTCTGCAAACACCTTCAGCTTTTCCTTCAATGGGTTGAAAATTATGTGTCTTTGTTGAAACAACAGATGTAGCTTCTGAGTGCACTGGAAACGATTCATGCATTAGATTCAGAATTTTAAATGAGTATACCCTGTAATGACTTCTTCTGCCTAAGCAGACACTTAAAAAGTGACACCAAAACCCAGAAAAAATTACTTAAGGGCTCAGTTACATTTAAAACAATGAAATCAATAACAATATTTTCTCTGGGATTCTTTCCCTCTAGTAAGCAAAATCTTTAGTTAAAAGCCACATTAATAATTAATGATAAGCCACTGGCTCTAGGAATTGATAATTTTCTTGAAAGCTGTCTCATACTGCTTTGTTTAAATTGCTAGCTCTTGGTTTAAGTCTTTTCCTTTTAAAAAACTGTCTGGATGTAGGGGAAGTGAGAAAACATTGCAAAGATAAGGCCAAGCCCTCTGACAATAAAGACCTAGTTGTACTAATAATTGGCAGCATCGTGAATTGTTGGTGATTAAATAGGGAAAGTGATTTAGAATAGTGAGGAACCTAATTAGTCAGAATAACTGGGCTCCCTGTTCAACAAGGTACACAGTATGAGAAGCATGCTAAAAGGAAGTGTGATAGTATTCTGCTCTACAGCACCAAAATCATGAGAAACATATTAGTAAGTATTCTAATTCTTCCTTATATTCTATGCCTTAGACATATGCCCATCTGTGCTGTGGGTACTGTAATTCAATATTCTTTTCTTATTACAGCATGAGAAATGTGCTGAGCAGTACAGTGATGCTGTAGAAAAATCTGCTTTTTGGATAAAAACACAGACACAAAGAACATTCATTCTCAAAGTAGAATAATCCACTATTTTGTCTCATTGCACAAACACTGACAAAAATGCTCTGTGAGCTGTTCCACAAATAGAGAAAATACAGAATGACCAAAGAGCCATGGTTCATTTTCAAAGCCCAATCTTGAAGAAATGAAAGTCATAGGATAAAGACCAGTGTCCTGTTGTAGATTGGGAACTGGTTAAAGATAGAACTATGCTTGAATTTATATATTACAAACAGGCATTAATGTAATACTTCCCCTTTGTAAGTTATGTTATCCTTTAGTCAATGTAAACCCGTCCTTTGTAACCACCACTTTGATTGAAGGAAAAAGTGGTATACAAATCTGTATAAATAAATACATAAATAAAACAGAGTGTAGAGCTAAATGGCCAATTTTCTCAATAAAGAACGGTGAATAGTGGCATGCCCCAGGGATCTGTACTAGGACCAAGGCTTTTTAACATATTTATATTTAAACCACTATGATTACCTGAAATAGCGGTATAAAAACCATGCAAATAAATAAATTTATAAATGACCTGGAAAATGGATCAACCAGTAAGGTGATCACATTTGTCGTTGACACAAAAACTATTCAAAGTTGTGAGAAATTTCAAGAGGCTCTTCAGAAATTGGGATATTAGGCATCCATACAGTAGATTAACTTTAATGTGGACAAGTGCAAAGTGATGTACTTAGGGAAGAACAAAACTATAATTACATAATGCAAGCTACCATATTAGGAGTCACCACCCAGGAAAAGAATTTATGTGTCATTGTGCATAATATGTTGAAATCCTCTGCTCTGTGTGCAACAGTGGCTAAGAAAGCTAATACAATGCTAGGAATTACAGGGAAAGAGAGGAATGAAGAATAAAGTAGAGAATACCAGAATGCCTTTATATCACTCCATGGTGCAGCCACACTTTTGAGTATTGTGTGCAGTTCTAGTTGCGGCACCTAAAAAAAAGATATAGTAGAATTAGAAAAAGTACAGATAAGGGTGACCAACATTATAAAAAAGGCTGGAATGATACTCCTATGAAGAAGGGCTTAAAATGTTAAGGCTTGCCACTTTCTGAGAAGAGACAGCTGAGGAGAGATACAGTAGGATAGAGGTCTACTAAATAATGAGTGGAGTGGAACAGGGCCATTCCAAAGACTTTGTAAGTGGTGTGGCAGCACAGAGCACAAGTACAGAAGGGGTGCTGATATCACTGTGCTTCCAGAAAGACAGACAAGAGTGAGTTCCGGGTGGAGAGGGGAGTGCTAGGTTCACAAATCTGACAGAGCACATTTCTAACCGGATACAGTCCTGGAGTGGAAGGGGTAAATGTGAATTTCCACTATATCCTTTTTTAAGATACGGTGACCAGAATTGCACACAATATTCAAGGTATAGTCACACATGAAGCAATCCACTGCTCATCCTTGGGATAAGCAGCATGAATCTGTCTATCTTTTGAGATCCTGCTAAGTACTTGTCACTTGGATTGGCCACTGTTAGAAACAGGATACTGGGCTTGATTAACTTTTGGCCTGACGCAGCATGGAAAATCTTATGTTCTTATGTAGAATATGCCACACCCATAGATGGAAATGTGCTGCTAGCTCTAAGGTAAGTGAAAAGAAGAGAGTGATATGAGTTCTTAATGTATATTTGAAGGGCATAGAGTGTTTGCCCTTTCTTGCCCTGACACACTATCTTGAAATGTCATTTGAATCGGCATCACCCAATTTCTCTCTGCAGTATGTGCTTTGGTTGGCATTGAGGTGCATGACTTGTGCATAGAGACATAGTTATAAACAGTACTCTGCCTTTTCAGCCATTTTATAATTAGTCTACCAGATTTTGATATGAGTGTAAGTAGTCAAGGCAGGTGGGATTTTTATGTAATTTAATTGTATTTATTTAGTGACACTTGTTAACCACAAATTCAGAACCACTCCTTGAGGTGTACAACAAACTGATAACTTTATAATACGATCAATACCACAAAGTGGACCACACCACCCAACCTAACCCACACTCAGTGTAGAAAATTTTCTCTTAAACAAAAAGGCTTTAAGTCCCTATGAAAATCCTTCAAATGATCTGCCAACCGTAATTCCCTAGGAAAAGTGTTCCACAAATGAGGAGTCTGAATCGAAAATACATAATTACAATGTCTGATCTTGCACATAACACAGATAGAAGGAACAGCCAATAATCAGCCATCCTGAGGCTGAAGGGTCCTAGTAGGAACATAAGAACAGATATTCGAATGAAAGAAACCTTGCACCATGCTATGAAGAATCTTAAATACTAATAACAGAAGGAGATGAACCCATTGCAGGTCTCTAAAGGGGAGGTCAACCAACAGAGCATTACAATAGTCCAAATTAGGAGGATTAGTGCCCTAGTCACCACCTTGAGGTGCATATCAGAGACGTAGTGGATCAATGGATGCATCTGATACAACAGAGGAAAAAAGTCCTTTCACTAGATAAGAAAGATAAGTGCAAATTTAACATTACACCCAACTTCAAAGACCACAGGAGGTCTGTTTTTGGCATAGTTGCATCAACAGCTAGGGCATATTATCACACCATTGCTGATCATGACCTCTGCTTGTGGTACATTGCACTAGGTTGTTCTATAGGATGCATTAGTGTAGTCAAGGCAATGTCATCATTGATGTTTGCTGAAATAGTTTTGTGCCCTCGAGAAGGCCAAAGGGCATTTTATAGATGGGAAGCATTAGGATGTTTGATTCATAGAAGCATTAACTATTTAACCCAAAAAATATTGAAACATACTGAGTAGTGCTTAATGTGCTTCATCTCCCAGTAAAGATGTATGGCTGCACATACACACATGAGGTAATCTGTAAAATAGTCTTTCTAGCACAGGAGCTGCTATCAAGAGGCAAGTATATTGATGCTACACATACTTTGCGTTTTTGTCTCAGGTATGAGCTTATCATTGTGGTATGGATATAGAAATTGTTAATATCCATCCTTATGGCTATGATCCCATGCCCCAGTATAGGCGTATGTGTGCATAAATCGCTAGCCATTATGTCATGCAATTTGGGGAGCATGCAAGCAGAGTCACTATAATGTGGAGAAGGTATAAGGTGAAAAGTAAAAGAAAGCACATGGGAACATGATGGCAAGCGAGGAAATATTGTTCATGGACACAGAGACTCCTTCTAAAGGTGGGGCTAGTAGTGCACACTGTCTACTCCAATCTCAAACTAGAATAGGAAAACAGTTTAATACATGAATCCTTCATTTTGATCTCTGATGGGACATCTTATGCTATATAGAGGGATTCCAAATTATCATTATGTGCATAGCACCTGTAGCCATGAGGAGATAAATAACACAACAGTGCACACTAGTTATGACAAAATAATGGTGGTCTGATTTAAGAACATAAGAACATAAGATATGCCATACTGGGTCAGACCAAGGTCCATCAAGCCCAGTATCCTGTTTCCAACAGTGGCCAATCTAGGTCATTCGCACCTAGCAGTTTCCCCAAAAAACACAGGTTCCACAATGCTTGTATTGGGTCAAGCATTGATATCCTGGGTCCTTTCTTAATAATGGTTTATGGACCTTTCCTCCAGGAACTTGTCCAAACCTTTTTTAAACCCAGCTACACTAACAGCCTTTACTACATCCTCCAGTAACAAATTCCAGAGTTTGATTACACGTTAAGTGAAAAAATATTTTCTCTTATTCGTCTTAAATAGTTTATCCTGTAGCTTCATTGCATGTCCCCTAGTCTTTCTATATTCTGATGACGTAAACAATTGATCTACGTTTACCCATTCCACTCCGTTTATTAATTTATAGACTTCTATCATATCTCCCCTCAGACATCTCTTTTCCAGGTTAAAGAGTCCTAACCTTTTTAGCCTTTCTTTATAAGGGTATCCTTCCATCCCCTTTACCATTTTGGTGGCTCTTCTCTGAACCTTTTCTAATAATGCTATATCCTTTTTAAGATACGATGACCAGAATTGCACACAATATTCAAGGTGCAGTCTCACCATGGAATGATATAGAGGCATTATAATATCCTTTGTTTTATTTACCATTCCTTTCCTTATGATACCTAACATTCTATTTGCCATTTTGATGCCCAGTTTTCCAATTTATCAAGATCCTCTTACAATTTTCCACAGTCCTCTTGGGTTTTAACAGCTTTGAATAGTTTTGTGTCATCTGCAAATTTGATAACTTCACTCGTTATTCTCTTTTCCAGGTCATTTATGAATATGTCAAAAAGCAGCGGACCCAGCACAGATCGCTGGGCTACACCACTATTCACCTTTCTCCATTGGGAAAATTGGCCATTTAGCCCTACCCTCTGCTTTCTATCTTTTAACCAGTTCCTGATCCACAATAGTATACTGCCTCCTATCCTATGACTCTTTAGTTTAGTTTAGTTTATTTCAAGCATAATAAACTTGCTGGAGGTTAAGAAAGATGGTTGTCCAATTAGGGAACTCAAATATAATGCTTTTCCACAGATAATCTACCTGCAGAGATATTGATGATATTAAGGAGGTAAAGATACATTGCACAAGACTAGGCATATGGCAAGGGTAACAGCTTCTGAGATGCAGCAAAGAGCAGCAGCTGCCAAAGCAAAACTATAGCTCCTGCCAGGCACACAAACTCTAAAAGCCCAAAACATGTTCTTTTACCTGGAGGGAGAGTAGCCACACACACATATATACAAAGATGAGTTTACCCTGTAGATGCATAGGGCCGATTCTGTCTTGGATGGAGATCTCCTCTGTACATCCAGTCTGGTGGGAAAGTTAGTCGAGGCCGTGTGAAGGCACGAATAGCGGGGATGCACATCCCGTGACACAGAATAACCCCCAAAATGCCCAATAGTGCATTTCTACAAAACTTGTTGGGGGGTGGTAGTAGGAGGATTATGATTGTGGAGTTTACATATCACAATCTGAGGTGAAGGTGTATGGCTGCAGAATTGCCTAGTGTGGCCATCTAGCAAAGTCCCTGTGGCTGCCTCCTGTCATTGGTTGGAGCCACATGCAGCACGATTATTACACTACCATAAACATGAACAATTGACAGCTTTTCTATGCAAGAACTCTCAAAGTTCTCTCATTCCAGGAACATCATTATTCATATAAGATAAAATTAATGGAAAATGTAGGACTGTGCACCCTGGCATGGTTATATGAGTTATGTGCCACCACACTGGATGACTTTGAGCCTCTGTCTTTTAAGTATTTAAATTCACATACTTTCATCTATGAAGACAGAACCTTATCTCTTGAAGATACCATTATTTTCTGAGATGCTGAACCACAGAGACTTGCATCTTCTTAGTGGTGGAATTTTGCCTTCAGAGCTTCCATCTGCCAGCGAACTTCAGACTCTCTGTAGGAACCAGAACATGATTTACGAGACTTGGAACAATTTGTTTGGCACAGCAGTTCTGATTCCTCTGGCCATTCCTTCTAATGTCTCCCTCAGAGTCGTCCATCCACATAGCTGTGTATTATCTGTCATTTGTGGGACCCATAATTTGCATGATCCTGCATTTAAGCATTAATCCCATGACTATCTGTTACTACCATATACAGTATATTTCTCCCAGTTATATTGTCTCTCATATCTCTTCCTGTAAGTGCACATTTAACATTTATTTATTTTAACATAAGAATATAAGAACATAACATGCCATACTGGGTCAGAACAAGGTCCATCAAGCCCCGTATCCTGGTTCTAACAATGGCCAATCTAGGTCATAAGTACCTAGCAGTTACCCCAAAAGACACAGGTTCCACAATGCTTGTATTGGGTCAAGCAGTGATATCCCGGGTCCCTTTTAATAATGGTTTATGGACCTTTCCTCCATGAACTTGTCCAAACCTTTTTTAAACCCAGCTACACTAACAGTTTTTACCACATCCTCCGATAACAAATTCCATAGACTGATTACACATTGAGTGAACAAATATTTTCCCTTATTAGTCTTAAATAGGTTACACTGTAGCTTCATTGCATGTCCCCTAGTCTTTCTATATTCTGATGGTGTAAACAATTGATCTACGTTTACCCGTTCCACTCCATTCATTAATTTATAGACCTCTATTATATCTCCCCTCAGCCGTCTCTTTTCCAGGTTTTTATTTATTTATTTACATTCTCTTATATACCATGCTATTCTGCATCAGTGTGGTTTACATTGAACAAACTGAAATTACATTGAACAGGGTATTATAACTTGGAGATAACTATTTTACAGGGAATGTGGGCTATGGAGGGTTAAGTGGCTTGCCCAAGACCACAAGGAGCACCTGTGGGACTAGAAACCCCAGTCCTTCCAGCCCAAGGTTGCTGTCCTCTAGTGGGATTTGAACCCCTGACCTTCCAGCCTGAAGTACCTTGCCCCAACCACTAGGCTACTCCTCCACTCTAACCTTTTTAAGCCTCTCTTCATAGGGGTATCCTTCCATCCCTTTTACCATTTTGGTAGCTCTTCTCTGTACCTCTTCTAATAATGCAATATCCTTTTTAAGATACGGCGACCAGAATTGCACACAATATTCAAGGTGCGGTCGCACCGTGGAACGATACAGAGGCATTAGAATATCCTTTGTTTTATTTTCCATTCCTTTCTTATGATACCTAGCATTCTATTTGTTCTCTTGGACGCCACTGCACACTGGGTGGAGGGTGTTAACATGTTATCCACAATGACGCCTAAATCTTTTTCCTGGCTGATGGTTCCTAATGTGGAACCTTGCATCGTGTAACCATAGTTTGGGTTTTTCTTTCCTAGGTGCATAACTCTGCACTTGGCCACATTAAATTTCATCTGCCATTTGCATGCCCAGTCTTCCAATTTATCAAGATCCTCTTGCAATTTTCCACAATCCTCATGGGTTTTAACAACTTTAAATAGTTTTGTGTCATCTGCAAATTTGATTACCTCACTTGTTATTCCCATTTCCACGTCATTTATGAATATGTTAAAAAGCAGCAGACCCAGCACAGATTCCTGGTGTACTCCACTATTCACCTTTCTCCATTGGGAAAACTAGCCATTTAGCCCTACCCTCTGCTTTCTATCTTTTAACCACTTTCTGATCCACAATAGTACACTGCCTCCTATCCCAAAAGTCTCTGATGAGGGACCTTGTGAAAGGCTTTCTGAAAGTCCAGATACACTATATCAACCAACTTACCTTTGTCTACCTGTTTACTCATACCTTCAAAAAAAACATAACAGATTAGTAAAACAAGATCTTCCTTGTCTAAAGTCATGTTGGCTGTCTCCCATTAAGCCGTGACAATCAACAGTAATTTTGTTCTTTATGATGGCTTCTACCATTTTTCCCGGTGCTGACATCAGGCTCACCAGACTGTAGTTTCCTGGATCACCCCTGGAACCCTTTTTAAAAATTGGTGTTACATTGCCCATCCTCCAATTTTCAGGTATTACTGTTGATTGTAATGATAGTTCTCAGATTACTAATAGCAGGTCTGCAATCTTATATTTCAGTTCTTTCAATACCCTTGGATGTATACCATCCGGTCCAGGTGATTTGCTACTCTTCAGTTTATCAAATAGTTGTAATACATCTTTCCGGTGTATCGATATGTTTTTCAATTCTTCCGCAGTATCACCTTTAAATACCACTTCAGTCATGGGTAATGTCCCTACATCTTCCTCAGTAAAGACCAAAGCAAAGAATTCATTCAGTCTCTCCGCTATGGCCTTGTCCCCTCTTAGTGCCCCTTTATCATCTAATAGTCCAATTGACTCACAGGGTTTTTGCTACAAATGAACTTGAAAAAGTCTTTATTACGCATTTTTGCTTCTACAGCAAGCTTCTTCTCAAATTCTCTCTTTGCCTGCCTTATCAATGGCTTGCATCTATCTTGCCAATGCTTGTGCTCTGTCCAGTTTTCGTCATTTGGCTCTTTTTTCCATTTCCTGAAAGATGCTTTTTTGGCAACAGCCTCTCTGACCTCACCTTTAAACCATGCTGGCAGTTTTTTGGACTTCCTTCCACTTTTCTTAAAGCGTGGAATACAGCTGTTCTGGGCTTTAAAGATAGTATTTTTAAACAACACCCAAGGCTGATGTAGTCTTTAACCTTTGCAATGGCTCCTTTTAGTTTTTTCTTATCTATTTTCCTCATTTTATCATAGTCTCCCTTTCGAAAGTTAAAAGGTAGTACTGTGGATTTCCTTACCATTCCTTTCCATTAATTAAGTCAAACGCGATCATTCTATGATCACTATTGCCAAGTGGCCCCAGCATCCTTATCTCTTGCACCAGATCTGGTGTTCCACTAAGAATTAGGTCCAAAATGGCTTCCTCTCTGGTCAGTTCATGAATCAGCTGCTCTAAGAAGCAGTCATTTATTTCATCTAGAAACTTTATCTCCCTACCATGTCCTACCGTGACCCTGACCCAGTCAATACCGGGGTAATTGAAATCACCCACTATTATTACTGTTCTGTAACTTTTGTTAGCTTCCCTGATTTATTTGACTATTCTTTTATACTGCTCTTCCACAAGTCAGAGAGGTTTACAATTAACAATAACAGCTGAATTTTATATTGAACTTGGAACAATAACAGCTTTGTTTTGCATTGAAATAGGAGCAGGGTAACAGAAAGTTATCAATGCCCCTATTTAATGTATATTACCAAGTTTAATTTACAATGTAAACCACTTTGACTGAAATGATAAAGTGGTATATAAAACCTGTTAAATAAATAAATAAATACTTAAACAAAATGTACATAATACTGTGGTGGAGATAACAGTATAGTTTGTTAGGCTAGATGAAGTGATATGATGTGTTCATAGAATATACATCTCTATATATTTCCATATGTGAGCATTAGGCCTGCCAGAAGTGTTATACTGTCCATGTTTGTGTAATAGTGTTTGTACAGTTTTCATATGTAGGATGTTAGGATCTTAACTGATATGCAGGGCATCATCGAGACATAGAGATAAAGGCATAAAGACAACAAAGGTGTCAGGCAGAGGAATGGTCCCTTATCCCACTTTCCTATACAAATGTGGCATACACTCCAATAAGGAAATGTTAATATTATCAAATATGATATAATATGACCTGCAAGCTCTGAACCCAGACATTGTCTTACTGGGTTTCCTTTATAACCTTTTCTATTTGCATGGTAAGCCAAAATTTAACCTTTAACTCGCACAATTTCCAAGTCAGGGCAGAGGTATACAAAAAAACTAGCCTTGCTTAGTTCCTCCCTGTATAGTAATAATCAATAACACAAAAGGTTCCACCGGAGGTAGGGGTGAGAGGCAGCTATGGGAATATATTTCTAAAGTTACAATTGTGATAAAATGAAAAGAGAATCATTTTACAAATAATTTGCATGTATTATTTAAAGGAAATAAACTAAGGAGTCTGTTTACTGAGGAGCATTAAGGTAGCAAAGTTGCCATTAACAGGCGTTATTGGTGCCCATGAGTGGTGTCACAACCTCATCCCTTTAGCCGCGTGCTTAAAGGTCAGGGTGGACATTATTGTTGTATTGAAGGTAGAAACTTTTGTTAGTCCAGAAGCATTCTGGTACTAGTAGTCCCTTTCTTCATAATGAATAGTTGTGTAAGCCATGTGAATGGTAAAGTATAGGGTTTTATTCCCTTAATGCACAAAAGGTTCAAACGAAGACAACAGGATTTTCACCTTGTTCAGGATTTTCACATAAGGTATTTACATAAGTCAAAAACTTGGATATGCTTCACAGTCTTTGTTAGTTATGCAGGGTTCAAACAAAACAGGTTATATAAACAAAAGCAATGCTTCTTCTTTCAGCTTGTCAAACAAAACTGTGTTTCAAAAGTATATCCTGCATGCTATATTTCTCTCAAGGATTCTAAACTCCCAGTACAACAAAACGTACAGTCCATAGGGCATTCAGTTAGCAAAGGGTCAGGTTCAGCAGGGTCTATCTGCATAGCCTCTTGTTCTGCTGAGATATCTGTGGCCCCTGAGCTTTCCCCATATATTCCTGGTTTTACTTCAGAACTTCTACCTAAGGATCTCCAGCCTGTCTGTACCCGGTCTGGCAAATATGCAACAGGATTTTTGGTAAGCACTCTTTCTATAGGTTCCCAAACCTTTCTCCAGCTGCCTTGGCTGCTCTTACGGCTCCCTGGCTTCCAGGCCTTTCTGTGACCCGGCCTCAGTTCCTGGTTCAGATCTGTGTCTCTTAGACTCCTGGGCTGAGTCTGGTTCACCCCCCTCTGAACTCCTTGGGGCTCACATACAGGGGAAGAAGCATGAAGGTACCTCTGAACTCTTGGGTCTGTGTCTCTGGTATTCTCCCTACCAGGCACTCTCCTGGTTCTCCTTCTGTCCTTCCTGAAGACTTCCTTCTGGAGCTTCCCAGCCTGAAACTGGCTCTCCTGGAACTTGTTCCTTTCCTGTAAGGGCTGCAAGTTCAACTGCCTTTTCTCCTCTCTTTGGAGCCGTCTCCTTACTCTTTTCTATTAGCAGCTGCTGCGGCTCGTGCCGCTCCTCTCCCTTCTGGCTTGTCTATGCTTTGCTTATAAAGCTATTTCTTAGGTAAGGATTCTGTCCCTCTGAACAGGTGTATCTGATTATGCTTTGAATTAGTTCTTGCATCATCCCAACCTGGGCATGTCAGCCTACCTTCTGAATCTCCGTGCATGCTCCCTCTAGCTGCACTTCTCACTAACTGCACTTTATGTATATCATTTCCTTTAAAGAGATCAGTGTTTTCTTCTACCTCCATGGGTTTACTGGTGTCTGCTTCATCACAGTGGTTAATGCTGCGGAAAGTGCTGATAATGCTGGATTGACATGTGGAAGCTGGGCCCGTAGCACTAAGGTGAAAGTAGGTGGAGAGTGGACATTAATGGGGCAGAGACTGGGTGGGGAAAGCGTGTTCCCCTTTAACACCGGTTAGTGTTACCATGCATTAGAGCTCCCAGCGCTAGGAACCCTAAGGCCATCTGAAAGCTGGTGGTAAGGGCCATTTCTGAGGGGAGAGACCCTATTTAAAAGTATGCAATGTGCTCCTTCCATTGTAGCTCCCAAATTAGTGATACTAGTGCTCCATTGGCAGTAAGAGCATGGTGCCCTATTAATAAAGGGCACTATGTTGTTGGTGCCAAATTGGCAAAGGAGATGTAACATGAGTGATGAAGTGGGGATGGCTGATCCACTAGGCTGACAAGGCAGGTGCCTAGGGTGTACATGATGCTGCTGTGACAGTGACAGAACACATACATGCTGTCACAGTCAAAAAGGAGTTGAACCACCGCTACTGCCACAATGCTGCCATGTCAGCATTGCGTGAGGCTGGGGGTGGTAGTCACAATGGCTGCAGCCTGGTGCAGAAGAATTCTGTATCCCAGCCCTGCGTGTCTGGTGCAACACTGCAGTTGCCACTGTCAGTGGCACGCCAAGCATGTAATCAGCAGGTACAGTGGAGTACAGGGTGATTCCTCCCTTCCGAGGTCTAAGACAGCAGAACGCATGCCCACATTCCTCGGTGGAAGGGGCAGGAGCAGCATGATGTGACTAGCTGTATGTGTGCAACTTCAATAAGGCCACCGACAGCACTGAAGTTGCAGCTGTGCCACACTTGCAGGAATGGAGGGATTGGCCGGCATGCTGTCTACCATGTTCAGTGGATCCTGGCACCCAGCTAGTTGCCTAGTGAATGGACTGACCCTGGGATCAGGATGCCCCCCACTTGCACATATTGAGTCAATATGTGCATGTGGTGCAACAAATATGCCTCTGAGGCAGGAATACTATGCAATATGATTACAGTCCATGTCAGAAGAAAAATTACCACTCTGCTCTCTCACCTGCCAAATGATGACCACAATCTGTGCGTGAACCGGTGACACCATAAGTAAATACTCATTCAGTTACAACCATCTATGCCACATGTGAATCTAAAGTAATTATTGTGGTCTGCAAAATATGAGATTATTCCATGACTGGCCCAATATTACTGCAATGACCCAGTATGGCATATCTTATGTTCTTATGTTCTAATGCAACATACAGACTTAACAAAATGTCCCTCTAATACACCTGCCTAATATACCTTGACAGACAAGTATGGCACAGAGCTTGCAGAGATATAAGCAGACATAGACATACCCAAATTCATGCCCTTGTGCATCCTGACAATGACCACATATATACCCATGGATTGAGGAACCCACATGGCTGCTGTGTGAGTACAAGCACCTGGTCAGTGTGTGTATGAGAGAAGGATCACTGGTTCAAGACCAGCCTGTGGATCAGGAATACTATGTCCAGGTGAGCTAACTGTATCCTACATTTCCAGCACTGTCTCATCATGTGCAACCTTCAACATATTGTCCAGCATGAGTCCTCACACTCAGCTGTCACACTGAGAAGCTGCATCACCAATGGCTGGATGGCAAAGCACGCCAATAGCACTGGCACATTGAGCGGGCATTGATAGTGTCTGAGCATTGCAGAGTGCGCTAATAGCGTCTGCACAGAGTGGTCATTGACAGCACTCGAGCACAGCAGAGTGCGCTAATAGCGCCTGCACACTGAGAAGGTGTTGGCAATGGTGGAGTATTAAATGAGTCCTAAGGGGCACGTAAGAATGCCAACTTGCACCACTTTTGGACAGTGGGGTTTGTGTGAGTGCTTGTGTGTGTTTCTCCAGAGGACTGTGAACTGCAGCAATGCACCATGCCTGCATTTGATGCCCAGGTTTTATGTCTGTGCAAACAACATGCTGCAGTTCAGCTATTCAGCAACTCTACATACTGTGTGAAACCCCATTTACAAGCAGAAAGTTAGTTTTCTGTAAGTAGTTGCAACCTGTGACTGTGACGCCTTAATGACTTCCCAGTTACACCATCATCAAGGGCTATCCCTGCAGCATTCCCCTTAGGGTTGCCAACCGGCCGGTATTCAGCCGGCCTGGCCGATTTTTCCATGGCCAGGCCAGCTGCCAGCAGAGAAGTAAAACCGGCCCTTGAAAAGCCGTTTTTTTGCTCTGGCCGCAAGATCGGGAGCGGCCAGAGCAAAAAAACGGCTTTTCTCCCAAAGTCCGTGGGGGTGGAAGCTGGGGAAGCCCACACGAGGCCCCGGCTCGCTCTGTACAACCGCCAGCATGAAGATCTTTTTCCTTCACGCTGGCGGTTGTTTCTGTGAAGCTGCGAATGCTGGGAAAGGTTAAAGGGCATTGCCTTTAACCTTTCCCAGCAATTGCGACTTCACAGAAACAGCCACCAGCGTGAAGGAAAAAGATCTTCACGCTGGCGGTTGTATAGAGGGAGCCGGGGCCTCGTGCGGGCTTCCCTGGCTCCCTCTGAAGCACCTCAGACAGCCGCGGTGCTGGTTGGGGGGGGGGGGGAGGCTAGGACTACAAATGGGCTTTGATGGGGGGGAGGGGGGCCAAGGACTGGATGGACTGTAATGGGGTGTACCTGGACTGGAAATGGGCTAGGGGGGGGGGGGACCTGGACTGGAAATAGGCTATTGGGGGGGGGGACTGGACTGGAATTGGGCTATGGGGGGGGGGGTGTACCAGCACTGGAAATGGGCTATAGAGGGGAAACCTAAACTGGAATTGGGCTATGGAGGAGGGAGGTGGAACCTGGACGGGAAATAGGCTATGGGGGGTGGATCTGGACTGGAATTGGGTTATGGGGGGGGTGTACCTGGACTGGAAATGGTCTATGGGGGGGGCCTAGACTGGAAATGGGCTATGGGGGGGAACCTAGACTGGAATTGGGCTATGGGGGGAGGGGGTGGTCCCTGGACTGGAAATAAGCTATGGGAGGGATCTGGACTGGAATTGGGCTATGGGGGGGTGTACCTGGACTGGAAATAGGCTATTGGGGGGGGGGAATCCTGGACTGTAAATGGGCTATGAGGGGGCCTGGAATTGGGTTATGGGAGGGGACCTGGACTGGAAATGGGCTATGGGGGGGGGGCTGCAATGGAATTGGGCTATGGGGGGGGGGGACCTGGACTGGAATTGGGCTATGGAGGGGGGAGGGGGAACTTGGGCTGGAAATAGGCTGTGATTAGGGGGGCTAGGACTGCAAATGGGCTGTGATGGTGGGGGGGACTTGGACTGGAAATGGGCTGTGATGGGGGGCTAGAACTGCAAATGGGCTGTGATGGTGGGGGGGACTAGGACGGCAAATGGGCTGTGATGGTGGGGGGGCCTAGGACTGGAAATAGGCTGTGATAGGGGGGCTAGGACTGAAAAGAAGCTGTGATGGGGGGGGCTAGGACTGGAAATGGCCTGTGATGGGAGGGCTAGCACTGGAAATGGGCTGATGAAGAGCTGGAATAGGACTGGAAATGGGCTGATGGGGGCTGGAATAGGACTGGAAATGGGCTGACGAGGGGCTAGGATTGGAAATTGGCTGATGGGGGGCTGGAATGGAACTGGAAAAGAGCATATGTGGGGCTAGGACTGGAAACGGGCTGATGAGGAGCTGGAATAGGACTAGAAATGGGCTGATGGGGGGAGCTTGGACTGCAAATGGGTGATGGGCTAGAATAGGACTGGAAATGGGCTGATGTGGCGGCATGGGAGAATGGGACTAGAAGGGAGTGGATGCTGGGTGGGTCTAGAACTATAAGGGAGCTGATTTGCGGGGAGGACTAGAAGGGGATGGGGATGGGGAATGAGAATGGAGAGGGGAAAAGATATTTTGTGTGGAAGAAAAGTCTACGATGGGCCGGGTATTGGGAGAGTAAGAGGGGATTGAGAATGGAAGGGTGAAATTTGAGTGGATGATAAAGGAATAAGGAAAGAAATGGGGGAAAGAGCAAAAGGGAAACAATCAGTATGTTAAAGCAGATATAGAGAGAGAATGGAAAACATCTAAAAGAGAAGAAAGGACAAATGGATAGCTCACAGAAGACACGAAGAAACCAAAAGAAAGTGACTGGAGCAATTGCAACTGAAAAATAAAATTCCCAAACAGAAGGTAGAAAAATACTTTTTATTTTGAATTTATTAACTGGAATATGTCTGGTCTGGGAAGTGTGTATTGCTAACATCTTTGCGTTTTTGTTTAGTGCAAGAGGAAATTACTTTATAATTTTATTTCTCCAGTGTTGTACATTTCATGTTTGGCTTTTGGGGTTCCCAGTTTAATTATTATCTGACCAAGGGAGTTAGCCTACACTTATCCTTGGTAATTTTTGTGGGTGGGGCTGGGGTGCAGCATGGGTGGGACTGGGGGGTGGGGCAGGGGTGGGGCTAGGGGCAGAGAATGGGTGGGGCATGGCGAGCCACAGGTGTCGGGTTTTTCTCGGTGAAAAAGTTGGCAACCCTAATTCCCCTACACTTACCTCACAACATGAAACTGCTGTGCAGCTTCCATATTACTTGCTGTTTAGACTGGAGTGAGCAGGGGGGATATATGTATGTGTGTTGCACCCCTCACATCTGACTGAGCCTCCAGGTCTCAGGACACACCAATTTGCACAAGTGACATGCTTGATTCATGCCAACTGCCATAACAGCTATATCCATGGTAACACTGTCTTCTTTTGTTTTCTTCACTTCCTTCCATCAGCCCATTTCCAGTTCCAGTAACCCTCCCCAGTATCAGCCCCCTTTCCAGTCCTTCACTTCCAGTACCTTACAATGTCAACTGCCTTGCATTCCCACGACTGCAACTGGTGTCCATTCCCTTCTAGTCCCCCTCCTTCCCCACTGTCCAGCCCCTTCTAGTCCAAATACCATCCCAGATATCAGCTCATGTCCACTCTCAGTGCCACCCCTCCAGTCAGCTCCCTTCCAGTCACCCTACCCTCTGTCCATCCACCTTCCACTGCCATTTGCATGTCAGCTCCCTTCTAGCCTCCTCCCCATTACCCAACCACCTACCACTCCCATCCTCAAGTGTCAGCTCCCTTCCAGTCACCCTTCAGTACATCCCAAGTGTCAGCTCCTTTCCAGTCTCCTCCTTCCCCTGTGTCATCTCCCTTTATGCCCCCTCCTTCCCCTGGCAGACCTTCCCATTATGCGCTGCCTTCCAGTCTCATTCTAGCATCCTCCCGCATCAGCCCATTTGTTATCCTAGCCCCTAGTTTTCTTCCAGGGCCAGCAGTACTCTCCTCCCCTCCCCCATTAGCCCATTTCCAGTCCCAGCCCATTTCCAGTCCTATCCCCCTTATCAGCCCACTCTAGTCCTAGCCCCCCAATCAGCCCATTACTAGCTCATATCCAGTGTTAGCCCCCCATCTGCCGATTATCAGTCTTAACCCCCCAATCAGCCCATTTCCTGCCCTAGCCCCCCTAATCAGCCCATTTCAAATTCTAACCCCCATCAGCCCATTTCCAGTTCTGACCTCCCTCCCGATCAGCCTATTTCCATTCTTAACCCCCCATCAGCCCATTTCTAGTTCTAACCTCCCCATCAGCCCATTTTCAGTTCTAGCCCCCCTGCCAATCTGCCCATTTCCAGTTCTAACCCCCCAATCAGCCCATTTCCAGTCCTAGCCACCCCCCGATAGCCCATTACCAGTCCTAGCCCCCCCCTGATCAGCCCATTTCCAGTTCTAACCTCCCCATCAGCCCATTTCCAGTCCTAGCCTCCCATAGCCCATTACCAGTCCTAATCCCCCCATCAGCCCACCTCCAGTCCTAAATCCTCCCATCAGCCCACTTCCAGTCCTAACACCCCCCATCAGCCCATTTCCAGTGCTAGCCCCCCCATAGCCCATTATCAGTCCTAATCCCCCATCAGCCCATTTCCAGTCCTAGCCCCCCATAGTCCATTACCAGTCCTAAACATACCCCATCAGCCCACCTCCAGTCCTACCCCCCCCACCCTCAGCCCATTTCCAGTCCTGGCCCCACCCCCCATAGCCCATTTCCAGTCCTAACCCCCCATCAGCCCCCTTCCAGTTCTAATCCCCCCATCAGCCCATTTCCAGTCCTAGCCCCCATAGCCCATTACCAGTACTAAAAATACCCCATCAACCCACTTCCAGTTGTAACCCCCCCATCAGCCCATTTCCAGTCCTAGCCCCCCATAGCCCATTACCAGTCCTAATCCCCCTGCCATCAGCCCACATCCAGTCCTAACCCCCCACCATAAGCGCATTTCCAGTTCTAGCCCCCCCATAGCCCATTAACAGTCCTAACCCCCCCATCAGCCCACTTCCAGTTCTAAACCTCCCCGCCATCAGCCCATTTCCAGTCCTAGCCCGCCATAGCCCATTACCAGTCCTAAACACCCCCATCAGCCCACCTCCAGTCCTAACTCCTCATCAGCCCATTTCCAGTCCTAGCCCCCCATAGCCCTTTACAAGTCCAAACCCCCCCCCAACAGCTCACTTCCCGTCATACCCCCCCCCCCCATCAGCCCATTTCCAGTCCTACCCCCCCCCCCCCAATTCCAGTCCTGCCCTCCCAGGGAAATAAAAAAAATAACCTGGCTGCTGAAGCCACTGCCGTGGCAGCAGCAGGCGGTCCCCCGCGGCCTCCCTGGCAGAGCCCTCCTCTCTCCCTCAGTGCGGCTATACAGAGCCACAAAGGGAGAGTTTCCCTTTCTCACGGCTCTGTTAAGCCTGCCGGCACTGATGTGAAACAGGCATTTCCTGTTTCCCATCAGCGTCAGCAGGCTTAACAGAGCCGCAAGAAAGGGGAACTCTCCCTTCACGGCTCTGTAAAGCCACTCTGAGGGAAAGAGGAGGGCTCTGCTGGGGAGGCCGTGGGGCACTTCCTTCTGCTGCTGCCTCAGTGGTAGCAGCTCCTCTCCTCGGATTTTTTTTTTTTGAAGACCGAGTGAGGCGGGCTTTTTGGGGGCAATTTTTGCCGCCCAAAAAAGTTGCCGCTTGAGGCCACCGCCTCACTCAGCTTCATTATAGAGCCGTCCCTGCATGTTGGTCTCTGCATTGCCTGCCACCATATGGGAAGGCAGTACCTGGTGGTGAATGTTGGGTTGGGGGGAACAGTACTAAACATGCTTAGAATGTGCCCTTCATACTTGGAATTGCTGGGCAAAGCCTATGTTCACATTCCCCAAAGCTATGCGGACCTATTCTGTGTCAGGCATATGTTACATCAGAGGGCCTGCATAACAGCCTCACCTGCTCCCCATGGGCAGCGAGTGTGACAGTCACAAAGATGTTGTTAGAGTACAAAGAGACATGGAATGATGGCATAAGCCAGTAACTGTACAAACATCTAAACCCATGTCCAACCTGATGTGCTTTCATGCACCCTTTTGGGGGGGAGCACTGCATCTGCAGTGTGGGAGAGTGCATGTGCTACACTGGCCAGTTCTACAGGGTCCATGGCTAAGGACATGACAATATATGGGTGTACAAGCATGGTACTATATGCAATGCTCACTGCCACAAGCTGTGTAGGGGACACAGTATTTGGGGATGTGTCAGAGGTATGCCACTTAAGAACATAAAAACATAAGAAATGCCATACTGGGTCAGACCAAAGTCCATCAAGCCCAGTATCCTGTTTCCAACAGTGGCCAATATAGGTCACAAGTACCTAGCAGTTTCCCCAAAAGACACAGGTTCCACAGTGCTTGTATTGGGTCAAGCGTTGATATCCTGGTTCCTTTTTTAATAATGGTTTATGGACCTTTCCTCCAGAAACTTGTTCAAACCTTTTTTAAACCCAGCTATACTAACAGCCTTTACTACATCCTCCGGTAACAAATTCCAGACTTTGATTACACGTTGAGTGAAAAAATATTTTCTCTTATTTGTCTTAAATAGTTTACCCTATAGCTTCATTGTATGTCCCCTAGTCTTTCTATATTCTGATAACGTAAACAATAGATTTACGTTTACCCGTTCCACTCCGTTCATTAATCTATAGACTTCTATCATATCTCCCCTCAGTCGTCTCTTTTCCAGGTTAAAGAGCCCTAACCTTTAAGCCTTTCTTCATAGGGATATCCTTCCATCCCCTTTTCCATTATGGTGGCTCATCCCTGAACCTTTTCTAATAACGCTACATCCTTTTTAAGATACAGCGACCAGAATTGCTCATAATATTCAAAGTGCGTTCGCACCATGGAACGATACAGAGGCATTATAATATCCTTTGTTTTATTTTCCATTCCTTTCCTTATGATACCTAGCATTCTATTTGCTCTCTTGGCTGCCTCTGCACAGTGGGCGGAGGGTTTTAACATGTTATCCACAATGACGCCTAAATCTTTTTCCTGGTTGGTGGTACCTAATGTGGAACCTTGCATCATGTAACCATAGTTTGAGTTGTTCTTCCTTAGGTGCATTACTCTGCACTTGTCCACATTAAATTTCATCTATCGTTTTGATGCCCAGTCTTCCAATTTATCAAGATCCTCCTGAAATTTTCCACAATCCTCATGGGTTTTAACAACTTTAAATAGTTTTGTGTCATCTGCAAATTTGATAACCTTTGTGCCAACATTCACTCACAGCCCATCTGTGGCCCAATTTCCAGTGCACCTTGCATTGCATTAGCATTCCACAAGTTCAAAATAAAAGGGTTCACGAAGAGAAGAGGATTCTGGATATTGCCTAAATCAAAGCAGTTTTGTGGATCAAATCTCAGGCCAGGCCTACTTCGTACCAACATTCCAGCCATTGTGCTGCAATTTCTTCATCACTGTGGACATAATGATTTACATGTCTGCTCACATTCTACTTTTTGTATCCCTGGACAACACCTTTGCACCTCACTGCCGCACTTGACTGTTGTTCAGGCTCTGGTATGGTTGTGAGTATATCATAACCATAGCAATGCATTTCCATGTGATGTGGCTGTTTTCGGGAGTGACTGTGACTCTTAATATGGGTATATCATGTGTGAATCAGCATGCCTGACCTGCTCATCATATTCAACATCACTATACATTTCTATCATTGAGAATGTCCCCTGGAGCTATGTAGGTATACATTCAAATAGTGTAAATGTGACTGTATTGTGCCTGCTACTTACATTGATGTCCATCTCAATGTGCTGCTCACTGGTGGCATTTCAATGTATATGAACTGTAACATATATAGATGCTGTGCTGCAAGGACAGCAAGTATGTGCAAACAATTGCAAAGTGTATCCTCATGGGAAAGGTAGTAAAACAGTACTGTCTGGAATGAGCACTCTGGAAACGCTACACAGATTGAACCACTGCAATATCATTTGTGTCTTAGCACAGATGTGTGTTACTCATAGGAAAGGCAAAGGAAGTGGCCTGTTCATACTGATGGTAACAGTATGCCATCCTGAATGGAGGGAACAGCACCCATCATAACAGTACATTCACATTGGATGTACAGTCTGTCGTTATTGGCCCATGAGAATGGAAAAGCACTAAGAGAGACAAAGTTCAAGACTTCCATGCTCTGCAGTTGGAAGGCAGCACTGTAAACAGGTTTTCTTTGGTCAGGTTACTCATTAGCTGCCTGTGGAGGCATGTGGCCTGAAATAACCTCTCGGCACCATGTCATGTGGACATAATGATAACCAAAAAGTTCCACTCTAGGCCTATGTTATTTGTGAGACTGCACATCACATACATTGAGCCAATGGCCAGTGGCTACATTTTCATGTAGGCCTTATCTGTTTACATATGCAACTGATGTTACAATATCATATGTTCTGTCTGCAGGTGATGCTGGATATGGATGCAGAGCCTGGTTGTTGACTCCAGTGCATTTTCCATGGTCATATGCAGAGACCAGGTACAATAAGACCCATGCCACTACCCGCTCTGTCATTGAGCACACCATTGGTGTATTGAAAAGTCTCTTCAGGTGTCTGGATAAAAGAGGTGTGACCTTACAATGCCAACCTCTGACTGTGACTAAGATCATTCTGGCATGCTCCATTCTGCACAGCATTGCAATGAGGCATCACATCCTAGTTGAAATTAACCTGGATCTGGAGCCATATCCACCGTGCCATCCTGCATGTGACTGTGAGAACATACAGATGGGCTCAGAGATCAGGCAACTCCTGATACAGCAGTTGTTTGCATGTATGTGCTCTCTAGATAAAGCTATGGATATGTGTAATAAATGCATTAACAGCATTTATGTTTAATGTCGCAATCCTGCAAAGTCCTTTGCATTCTGTTTCTTGCTTTACAGGACCTCAGGAGAAACAACAGCTCCACAGCTCATGCAGCAATACGCTGTAACACTCTGGTGACCTGAGCGACATATTGCCGATCACAAAGACCAACCTGATATGGGTCCCCATTTTACAGTGTGATGCATTGTGTTATACAGGACTGACATCACCAAATCTGTCCTGAATCTTGGTTCCACTAAGACATCTTCCTGTGAGGGAAGTGAGAAGGGCAGTGTTGTCATGGGATGTGAAACACATCATAAAAGTTGCAAATTGCATTCTGAACATTTATAGTACACTTTGGAGGGGTCTCACCTGATAACCATTATCTTCATGTTCCATTGCAGTGTCAGCAACACCTATCTGGCTTGTGTACAATGCATGATACTTCCATCCAGTGTGCACTGTGAGGTAAGATGCAAGTCCAGAAATGGATCATCACTGCAAAAGAGTACTTGAAGATCTTATGGGGGCACTAGACTGGGATGACATAGCTCATTGGGGTAGGTAATATTCTGCATGTAGTTGATCACACCAGAGTCAATGAGGCCCCAATGTTGGTATGTTATAGTCCAGTGTGCTGGACTACACTGTCCACTCCAAGTTAGGAAAATATGTCTGTAAGCATATGTGACATATCACCACACAAAGACATTAAGTGCTCACTTATCGTAACATTTCTTTGGACAAGCACTTTGCCCAACAACAGCAATGTGGAAGGTTCTGAAGCAGTGACTGATATGATGTTACTATGTAGATTTTGGGCTCTGCAAACTGATCAAGTGTGTCAATCTATAGAAACCATGTAATGCATACTGATGATGCACTTTCTAGCAGCTGCCCCAATGTGTCTTGGGTTTCCATGACATGGCACATCTTCTGGCAATTTTTGCACTGTGGGATGTGAATGGCGTTTGACAGCTCTGTTTTACCCTGAGATGTCTCCTTGACATGGCACTGACATGACAAGATGTTCAATAACAGCAATACATCTTAGGAAGTGGTGAACTCCATGAGGCTACTGTCATGATGTGGAATAACAGGTGAGATGTATAGTGCGCTGTGATAAGTGCTTATCACTAATGACTTTGATAGCAAACACTGCTGTGTATATATATGTCTACCCGGTTTCTAAGCAGCATATTTTATGAGGTGTCCAAGTGGCAAAGCATGGCCATAGTGCAATATGTCTTGGTACGGACCCACACAGACTGTGATGTAGGAAAATATCCATAGATATGTGATTTGCCACATAGCTGTGAATGTGGCCAGAGTCACCAGATGGATATACTCAGAATCTTTGTGGAAAAATGCCAAAGTATCCCATTGGCACAGATATACATCCCTCTGATGGAATACAAAATGTTTCTCTACAGTACTGGCATTTTGGGTATGTTGTAGCTCACAAAAATGGAATGTTCATGAAACTTGATCTGCCACATAGACAGACAGATTATAGCCATCCATAATGGCTATAACACATACTATACAGAATGGACATATGGCATAAGGAAATATTGAAGCAGCATGCCTGTCCAATGGCCATTGCTTCTGTATAACACAACAGCTTGGATGGTATATTGGACTGGCATGCAGGCATGTAACTCTGTGTATAGTAGATGTCAAGCATTGCCTGCCTTTGCAAACCACTGTGATGGCTCTTAGGATTTCTCTCAGATTTTTAAGAATCACAAGGGCAAATACTTTGATCATGGAATACCACACTTAACTTGCAACCATATGCCTACAGTTGCTGTGCTCTGTAGGACCAGGTACACTGTCAAGGGCTGACAGGGATGATGTGTTCAGCAGAATAAGAGGAGACAATGTAGCATGAAGAGCTTACATGTGCCATTTTGACTGCTTCTCCACATATGAGGGGTTGCTGATATGCCTTTTGCTGACCAAATTTCAGCAACCTCTGTAACGTAACAGAACTCTATCATGTTGCATGTCAGTGTTTTCAATGTGTCTATTCCAAAGTTAATAATTAAAACTCATATACTCTGTTTGATCTGTAGGTGTGAAGCCAGACAGTCACAGAACAACAGAGATATCATGACAAAAGAGTGGCAAGCAGTGATGAAATATCTGTCCTTACAAGGGAATTTGGCAAAAACAATTGATGATGATGTGGATGTCACAGAAGGTGATAAGTGTCCCTCCTACTCCATAGTCAATAACTGTGTTGTCCATCTGAGGACAAAACATTGCAGCTATGAACATGAATAACATCATGGAGGTTAAGTGAGGTGGCAATCACAGAATACGTGGATGTTGGTCATCACATGATCCTGGAAGATCTCCAAATATCATCTAACAACATAGCAGAGACACTGAAGAGATCACCAGAATGTGTGGCCTATATCATCATGACACTGTAGATATGAAGACACTCAGCCAATTGGGCTCCCAAATACCTCAATGCTGGCCTAAAGTGTGAATGATTGCCTTCTTCACATGCCATCTTGGACAGATGACATTTGAATGCTTGTGGGATACCTTGATTGGATTGCCACTAGGGATACAAGTTGGATCCATATGTATCATCCAGAGACCAAATAACAATGTAAAGAGTACAGATGAAGTAGTTACGCAGGTCATCAGAGGTTCCAGACTCTGATACCAGCAAGTAAGCTGATGGTGTCTGTCTGTTGAGACAAAGAGTGAATTTTTCTTGTTGATCACCTGCAAAAGGTCGAATCCACATGGCAAACTACTATTTTCCCTTCTGGATAAATTGAAGAGGGAACTGGTCTCCACATGTCTATGAACGCTTGCAAGATGCATATGGGGTCTGCAGAACAAAGCCTCTCCTTACACTGCAGCCAGCATGTAGCAAACACTGACTGATCAATGCTTTGGACTGCTGTAATACCAGGCATACTCACCTGACCTGGCCCCTACTGACTATCACCTGTACCCAAACCTCCAAAACTACCTGAAGGGAGGAACACCTTCAAGCACTGACAAGGCTGCATCAGCTGCTGAAAAGTGGTTTGCAGAGCAACCAACAGAGTTGTATTTGGAGGGCCTGAATAGGTTGGAGCAAGAAAGTTACACGTGTGGAGGTCAGGGGTGAATATGTTGACCAAACATACATGTTCAAACATGTAGACTGCTTCTGTCATCATGAAGCCAAAGATTTATTAGCTTGTATGCTGTGGAAAAATGCAAAAAAGACAGAACAAGGGAATGTGGATACACATACGGCATTCCACAACACATCACTCCAGTGTTGTGTAATCAGACTGTCAGTATCCAAACTGTTAAGCTATATTATATTGATCCGAACAACCCAGTGCTGGGACATGCATCTTTAAGATAGGACTTGTTGTCCCAGCTGAAATGGCACATGTGAGTCACATATATTCTGGTTTCCCCATAACACATGTCAACTAGATACCATAGTGATATGTAGCACTAGAAATATTGATACAGTATATGTGCAGGAGATGCAGCATAATTAACTCATCTACAATGGACACCACCACAAATTGTTTATGGCCCAGAGGTGGCCCAAATATCTGTCACATGTGTAGACAATGAAATGGTGCATTGTGTATCAAGATATAACAGAATGCAGTGAGGTCAGACAGTGAGGCTGCAAATCACACCTAATAGGAATACATACAGTACATGGATAAATATCCCAGAAGTTATCACGTGTCAGTGAGATTAATGGATGGTGGTTGTGCATATTACTTGCCAGTATGATTGTCTATTTGCATGTACTGAACATTGCTTCCTGAAATCAATTCAGCGGTGACCCCCATATATTATCATTATGGGAATTCATGGGTGCCAGAGCACTGCATAGGTACACCTTCAGACATAGGACTGTTATGACTGTGTCCACAATCCAAGTATTAGCAAAGAACACAAATATATGTCAGCAGCCTGAAAGTATTCCACACTGTTCCACATTAGCAGACAGGTGACCATGCATGTCAATGAATAGCATATATCCCTTGTGCCTAATGCAATAGGCTGTTCTTTGTAGAAGGCTAGGTACCAGCAAGAATGTTCTTTAGTGATATGCACTCTGTTAGGTAATGATGAAATATGTGGCATCCCTTTGCTTGTTCTTACAAATACAGATCTCTTGTTGTGAGCCTTGAACCATCTGGCCCCAAAATACCCGACGGCACAACAATGACCACATGGAAGGGTGAGGTGCTACAACATGTTATGGCATAAAGGTGAATGACGCATTACTCCCCACAAAGCTAATGACTGCAGGAACTCCACATATCATCAACTATGATGGCTGCAGATGTAGCAGCCCCTCACTGTACAAGTAAGGTATACAGTATGGCACCTGCTTAGATCCATGTTCCAGCTGCAGTACTACGTATGTGGACAGTGTTTCATGGACATTTGGAAAACAATTGTGATGATGCATCTTTTAAAGTGTGTATGCCTTTAAACAATTGTGATGATGCATCTTTTAAAGTGTGTATTTACAGGGTTGGGACCTATATATGGGGGCTCACTCATGATTATAGCATTAACATAAGGACATAAGATATGCCATACTGGGTCAGACCAAGGTCCATCCAGTCCAGTATCCTGGTTCCAACAATGGCTAGTCCAGGTCACAAGAGCCTAGCAGTTTCCCAAAATGACACAGGTTCCATAATTCTTGTATTGGGGCAAGAGGATTACCTGAGTCCTCTTTAATAATGGTTTATGGACCTTTCCTCCAGGAACTTGTCCAAACCTTTTCTAAACCCAGCTACACTAACAGCTTTTACTACATCCTCCAGTAACTAATTTCAGAGTTTGATTATGCGCAGAGTGAAAAAATATTATATTAGCCCTAAACGGGTTACACTATAGCTTCATTGCATGTCCCCTAGTATTTCTACTTTTTGATGCCATAAAGAATCAATCTACGTTTACCCATTCCAGTCCATTCATTAATTTATAAACCTCTATCATATCTCCTTTCAGCTGTCACTTTTCCAGATCAAAAAGCCCCAACCTTTTAAGCCTCTCCTGATAGAAAAGGTACAGAGAAGAGCCACCAAAATAGTAAAGGGGATGGAAATATACCCTTTATTCCGCTAAATCCTTTTTAAGATACGGTGAACAGAATTGCACACAATATTCAAGGTACAGTAACACCATGGAACGATACAGAGGCATTATAATATCCTTTGTTTTACTCTTCATTCTGCCTGTGTCTCCAACTGGTTGATAACCAACCAGATTCCTGCCAGGACCACATTTCTTGCACTGTCTTTTGCAGACAATGGACACCCCAACCAGAAAGACTGGTATCGGTGGCCAGAGCTATCCAACATGGACTCTCCAGGTGCATCTCCTACATCAAGTGATCATGACAGCCACTAGAAAAGACTGCTGAAAATGACAAGAAGGAGAGGAAGACTGATGTAATTCTGCAAGGACAGAAAGGAGAGTTGAAGTGGATGCATGTGCACCGAAGCCCAAGGGACCATGTCCAAGGTAGGCACTCCAGTCCCTTAGATCTGCAGATAATCCCACACTACATAACTTTGTATAAAGTGCTATAGGTACACGTGAAAATGTTTCTGTCCAACATATCTACAAATGGAAAGGGGCAACACAATAGGAGACTTCAGGATGCTTGCTGTACCAGTGGAAAAACATGATGTATGCCTCAGACACATACACGGATATCCACCTCCTCAGTCTCACATGGGTCATGATACAAATATGTGTAGCAATGGGGAGCCATCAAAACTCTGTATAATATAGAGAGGGAGCGTTGACCTTTCTCACAAGCCCAAAGATAGGGAACAGCAGGGAACAGGACTATGACCACACATGTTGTATGAAAATACAACTGAAAATACTCCTGCCACATACAGATAGAATCATCAGGTAGGTCCTGTCCAAATCACATGCTCCACAGACAAGTTTCTGCAGAATGCACCAGTTGTGCGAGAACTGAGCCAGGCCACATTTTCACGCTCTCCACCATCTTGGCATACACCAACTGTTATATGTCTCCTGTCGTTGTACATATCTTTGGTTTAGGGTACATGCAAGTGTGAGAGATGCAAACTGGACAAAATGGAATGGCCCTTCCAAAAGACAGTGCCTCCTCTATCAGAGATGCAGTTTGTGAGAGAGATCTGTATATCTGTGTAACATGCTGTATGTATCGCTGTGGTGCTTATGCGTCAAAACTGTGTGATGTACATTTGACATGTGCATATCCGGCTCAAGGCAGATAGTAAGCCACAGGTGCTCTCCTCATATAAGTGCCTCAAGATTACATAGAAACATAGAAACATGATGACAGAAAAAGACCACATGGCCTATCTAGTCTGTCCTTCCTTAACAACTACAACAGTCCACTTTTTACCTTTAGAGATCCTCTGTGTTGGTCCCATGCTTTTTTGAATTCAGTTACTGTCCTCATCTCTACCACCTCCACTGGGAGACTATTCCATGGATCCACTACTCTTTCTGTAAAGAAATATTTCCGCATATCACTCCTGAATCTATCTCCCTTCACCCTCATCCCATGTCCCCTCGTAGCAGAACTTGCTTTCAATTGAAAGAGGCTCTCTCCCTGAACATTTATGCCATGGAGGTATTTAAACATCTCAATCATATCACCTCTATCCCGCCTTTCCTCTAAGGTGTACATATTAAGATCCTTAAGTCTGTCCTCATATTATAATGAAGCCCACTAATCATTTTAGTAGCCACCCTCTGCACCGACTCCATCTTGTTCACATCCTTTTGAAGGTGCGGTCTCCAGAATTGCACACCATACTCCAAATGAGGTCGCACCAAAGACTTATACAGAGGCATTATCACCTCCTTTTTTCTACTAGCCATTCCTCTCCGTATGCACCCAAGCATCCTTCTAGCTTTTGCCGTCGCCTTTTCTACCTGTTTAGCTACTTTAAGATCATCAGACACAACCACGCCTAGGTCCCACTCTTCTTTAGTGGACAAAAGTACTTCACCTCCTATACTGTATTGCTCCCTTGGATTGCTGCAGCCCAAATGCATGACCTTACATTTTTTAACATTAAATCCCAGCTGCCAAATTCTAGACCATTCTTCAAGCTTAGCTAGATCCCTCCTCATGTTATCTACACCTTCCTGGGTGTCTAATCTATTGCAGATTTTGGTATCATCTGCAAAGAGGCAAACCTTACCCGACAGCCCTTCCGCTAAATCACTAACAAAGATGTTAAAAAGAATCAGACCAAGGACAGATCCCTGGGGTACACCAATGGTAACATCCTTCTCCTCAGAGTGATCTCCATTTACTTGTACTCTTTGCCGCCTCCCACCCAACCAATTTCTAACCCAAGCAGTAACTTTAGGGTCCATCCCTAGGGTGCTCAGTTTGTTCATAAGTCGCCTGTGAGGAACAGTGTCAAAGGCTTTACTGAAATCTAAATACACCACATCTAGAGCTCTCCCTTGGTCCAACTCCCTGGTCACCCAGTCAAAGAAATCAATCAGATTTGTCTGACAAGACCTGCCTCTGGTGAATCCATGCTGCCTCGGATCCTGTAATCCGCTGGACTCCAGAAACCTCACTATTTTCTCTTTCAGCAGCGTTTCCAATAATTTACTCACCACCGAAGTTAAACTAACCGGCCTGTAGTTTTCAACCACATCCTTACTTCCGCTTTTGTGTAAAGGCACCACATGAGCCTCTCTCCAGTCCTTTAGCACCACTCCTGACTCCAACGAGGCATTGAAAAGGTCAGTCAGTGGAGTTGCTAGAACGTCCCCAAGTTCCCTCAGTATTCTAGGGTGTATCCCATCCAGTCCCATCGCTTTGTCTACTTTAAGTTGAGCTAGTTTCTCACGAACACAGTCTTCTGAAAATTGTTCAAGATGTCCCTCGCTTCTGTTCTTATTTGTGGGTGTTTTCTGAGGTCCTGCTCCTGGTTCTTCATCTGTGAACACAGAACAAAAATATTTGTTAAGCAATTCCGCTTTATCCTTATCAGCTTCTACATATTCCCCCCCTGCACCCTTGATTCTGACAATACCACTTTTTCCCTTCCTCTTCTCACTAATATATCTGAAAAATGTCTTATCCCCCCATTTTATTGCATTAGCTATTTCCTCCTCCTTTTGAATCTTTGCCTTCTTGACTACTTTGCTAGCTTCTCTAAGTTTTTCCAAATACAGATGCCTGTCTTCCTCTCTCTGTGATCTCTTGTATTTCATGAAGGCCTCCCTCTTTTTCTTCACTTTTTCAGCTACTTCCTTCGAAAACCATAGCGGTCTCCTTTTCCTTTTGCCTTTATTTACAATTTTAACAAAAAGGTTGGTTGCCCTTAAAATACCCCCTTTCAGTTTTGCCCACTGTTTTTCTACATCCCCCAGCTGTTCCCATCCCACTAACGACTCCCTGAGGTATTGGCCCATCTTCGCAAAGTTAGTCTTCCTAAAGTCTAAGATCCTCACCTTGGAATGGATTCTAACAGCCCTAGTCCTAATACTGAACCACACCATCTGGTGATCACTGGATGCAAAATGATCTCCCACTACAACATCAGAAACACTTTCACCATTGGTAAGCACCAAGTCCAGTATGGCCCCTTCACGTGTGGGGTCTGTTACCAATTGCCTGAATAGTTCTCCCTGTAGAGAATCCAGGATTTCCTTACTTCTAGATGATACTGCAGCAGGAATGTGTCAATCAACATCTGGCATATTGAAGTCTCCTATCAGTAGCACTTCCCCTTTCCTAGCAATCATTGTATGTTTTGTAGTACAATATTAGGATTGTGAGAAAGGATGTTCACAGTTTCCACATGATTATGATGCAGGTGGGAAACAGCACAAGTGGATGACAATATGAAACACACAGTACAAAACATGATTGGCTAAAGGCAGGTCACACGACTTGTGCAGGCTGTCAATACCAGCGCCCCATCACATGTTGTTGCCGACGGGTCCGCTGGTAATGCAACCTGTCAATCGCCGCCTAATCAAAAGGACACTTGAAGTATTTCTACAGATTTAAATATGAAATATCCTGGAAAAAATCCATAGACATATAGGACTCCTCTTTGCTGTGTGAAATGATCATTTCACACAGCAAAGAGGAGTCCTATATGTCTACGGATTTTTTCCAGGATATTTCATATTTAAATCTGTAGAAATACTTCAAGTGTCCTGGTATTGACAGCCTGCACAAGTCGTGTGACCTGCCTTTAGCCCACGTTGTTGGGTCCCATAGGATATAGAATATCCATAAAGTAGCTCTTCAACGTTAATGCTGAGCTAATATCTGCCTCATCAGCCCCTGACGAAGTGTGTGAAACACGGCCTGTGTCGGGTTGGCAGAAAGAAGTATTTAATAAAAACTCCGTTGGTACAATCACGTTTTGTACTGTGTGTTTCGTTGTACTTGATTACCTGCCTTTTCGTGGTGACAACAAGAGACAGACAGATTATTATACAGACTGGAGACAGGGTACATGCTTGAAGATCTGCCATCCATCAATGCTCTGTGTATCTGTAGGGCAGAATATGCAACCATGCATAGGAGTGGACAAATTGGGGCATATGAGCATGTGTTGCCCTGAGAAATGATAACACTGAATATGAATGGAATGTTATGGGTGTCTTGCCTTTAAGGATACATGTGACAGAAACATGTCCTGGGAAATATCATCAAACATAGTGAATAAGAAAGCACATATTGTCTGGGTGTGTTTGGTGTCACTCACCAACAGGATTGCTGAAGAGCAGGTATGCTGCCTTACTGTACGGAGGGAGTGCATGGTTAGTCCCTACTGGTATCAGTGGCATGTAAACTGCACAGATGAAGCGGACCTCCAGAGATGCAGGGTCAGTCATGTACTTGCACACCACAATTGTCATGTGGCTCAGAACCTTACATAGCTGTTCAAGACACACAAGCCTTGACATATGTAGCTATGGACAATTTCTCCAGATGCACTCTGCTAAACCTGTGTGTGATAACACTCCTGAAAACCTGCAACCTAGCCATACACTCATGGTGCCTCACCCATCATGAAGGCTGCAATGTTAGAAATGGAAGAAAAACAGTGAGCTGGTGTGTTCTGAGACCCATGTAGGAGCCTCAGGACAAACCCTGATCATGACATTGAGGCCAACTTGTAATGTTTATGTTTATGTTTATTAGATTTGCTTGACCGCCCTTCAATAATAGTCAGAGCGGTTTACAATATATAAAAATATCACACAGTAAGGCACAGGGCCGGAAAGTTGAAAGGAAATTACAACATCTTGATAGGAGAGAAGAAGATAAGCTAGAAGAGGAGAGACAAGGAGAAGGTTAGGGAGAGAGGGCGGGAAGGTTAAAGGCCAGGGAAAAGAGGTGGGTCTTTAACTCAGCTTTGAAGGTGGAATGATTAGATTCTAAGTGGAAAGTAGTGGGAAGGGAATTCCACAGAGCAGGACCTATGAAAAAGAAAGCTGAGGAGCGGGTGGATTGAAGATGGGCAAGAGAAGGAGAGGGGAGAGTGAGGCAGTTGAGATGAAAGGATCGAGGGGCATGTTTGGGGGTATGGAAGTGAATGAGGTCCGCGAGGTATTGTGGGGTGGAGGTGTGGAATGCTTTATGAACCAGGGTGAGTAATTTAAACTGAATGCGGAAGGACACGGGTAACCAGTGGAGATGCAGAAGGAGGGGGGTAATGTGATCTCTAGGGGAGGAACAAGTAAGAAGCCAGGCGGCAGTGTTCTGGATCCTTTGCAGACGGGTTAGTTGAGTTGTGGTCAGGCCAGTGAGTACTGAGTTGGAAAAATCGACACGAGACATGACCAGTGAGAGGAGTAAGGTAGTGAGAGCAGATGGGGAAAGGAAAGGGCGAATCGAGCGAATTTGACGAAGAAAGAAGAAAGAAGTCTTGGTAACGTGAGAAACATGAGTGCGAAAGGAGAGATCAGAGTCGAAGAGCACACCGAGGTAGCGGAAAGTGGAGACCAGGGATATAGGGGTACCTGAGAAGGAGGGGGCTAAAGAAGGGTAGGAGTGACCATGGGGAAACCAAATTACAGTAGTTTTCATGAGATTGAGGTGAAGGCAGTTGTGGGTCATCCAATCAGTGACAGCGGCAAGGCAGGAATTGAGAGGGGTGAGATCGGGACACAGAGGTGAGGTGTGGTGAAGGAGAAGAATGTCGTCCGCGTAATAGAAGGCTGAAATTCCGAATTGCTGTACTAATTGAGTGAGGGGGGTGAGGAAGAGGTTAAAGAGAAGTGGAGCTAAGACAGATTCTTGGGGAACCCCGCAAGGGAGGGGTAATGGATCAGAGGGGGGAACAGAAGGGGAGGCCGAGAGAACTGCACCAGACCGAGAAGAGAGGAAAGAATGGAACCACCGGTGAACTGTGCTACAAAGGCCAGCCTCGAGCAAGCGAGAAAGAAGGAGAGAGTGATCAACCAAGTCGAAGGCAGCAGAGAGGTCGAGGGCAACCGCCACCGAAATGTCACCACGGTCGTGCGCTACGTGCAGTGAATGTGTGAAGGCGAGAAGGACTGTTTCAACACTGTGACCGGAACGGAAGCCTGACTGATGGGGCAATGTTCCCTCTAATTTTCTGTAGGCTGTGTGCGCATAAAATATCAGCTGTGTGCAGCTTTTGAAGGAAGGTAAAATTTTTGTGCGCCACATAACGATACTCGGAGTTATATACTTTAAAATTTGACTACACGTCAGAATACAGTATGTACACCACATTGATTTTAATCAAATTAAATGAAAATAGACGATTACTAAATGAAGCGGGAAATTTCTAGTAATTACAATCATAACTTTTAAATTTTAAGACAGCTGTGTTGTTTTCTATCAGAATCAGAGCCGTAATTTTTGTGCGCTCTGTTGTAAAGTATGTGCGCTCGCTCGGAGAGGTGTGTGCGCGCGCACACGCGCACAGCTTAGAGGGAACAGTGTGATGGGGGTGTAAGAAGTTGATAGAATCGAGGTGATGAGAGAGCTGAGCAAAGACGATTTTCTCGAGAAGTTTAGACAGGAAGGGAAGGTTGGAAACCGGGTGATAATTGGCAGGGTCCAAAGGGTCAAGGGAGGGTTTCTTAAGAATAGGGCGAATCAGTGCATGCTTCCAAGAGGAAGGAAAGGTTCCTGAGGAAAGACTAGAGTTAAGCATAGAAAGGAGATAGGGAAGGAGAGAGAGAGGGAGTAAGTAACCAGGAGGAGGGAATGGGATCGAGAGGACAGAAGGTTTTATTAGAGGAGTAGATAAGGTGGTGAAGCTCACTAGTAGTAGTCAAAGTGAATGAGGACCAGGTATGCGAGTGGTGGGAGATGGCGGGAGGAGAGGCGACCGGAGGGGGGGGAGAAAGGGGAGGAGGATGGGAGGGCAGAGAGGCCCTCAAGGTAGAAATTTTAGAACTAAAGGCTGCGGCTAGAAGTGAGGGGACAGGGGTAGGATGCGTGGGCATGATAGATGTGGTAGGGCGAAGGGAAGTGAGAGTTTTAAGAGTGGAGTACAGATGGCGGGTCTGGTTGGGGGCGTTAGAGATAGCAGTAGAGATGAATGTAGATTTAGCGTGGTGAACCTGGGAGCGGTAGTATGAGTGGCAGGCTTTAAAAGAGGATAGAGTGGTAGGGGAGGGGGCCTTGCGCCAGCGTCTCTCAGCTCTGCGAAGCTGGGATCGAAGTAAGAAGAGACCGGGATGAAACCAGGGCTGTGTGTGCCAATGAGCAGAAGGGCGGGGGCGACGGGGGGCAACCCGATCAAGGGCAACAGAGAGGGAGGAGGACCAGGTGGACGCCTGAGAGTTAGGGGAAAGGGAAGCAAAATCAGAGGGAAGAAGTTCCTTTGCTGAAGGGAATTGCTGAACAGTGAGCGGCGTAGTAGAGCGTGACAAATGCACAGGAGGGAGTGATGCAGAAGGGAGAATAGGCGCCGGAGCACCCGAGTGAGAGCAGGAAACTGAAAGACAAAGATGATCCGTCCAGGGTAAGGAGAGAGAGGACAGATTGTGAAGCGTAAGAGTGGAGGAAGATAGGGTCAGAAGAAGGTCCAGGTATGGCCAGCAGAGTGAGTGGGAAAGGAGACATGCTGCAGGAGAGATAGATCATGTAAGAGGGCAAGAAAGGTGTGATCCCTAGAGGATGAGGGAGAGTCAAGGTGGAGATTAAAGTCACCAGCAATAAGAAGGTGGGGGAAGAGCAAGGAAAGATCAGAGAGAGACCAGAGAAGAGAGTCCCAGAGATCAGGGTGGAGGGCAGGGGGCGAGTAGATAAGGAGGATATGTGTCAGGGGTGAGGTGTGAAGGCGGAGCAGAAGAGCCTCGGGGTAGGAGAGTGAAGGGGAAAAATCTGGGTGAAAGGAAGTGCAGGACTGAGGATAGCTGCCACACCACCACCAGAACGGCCGGTGCGGGGGACGGAAATCGCAGAGAAGCCGGCTGGAAGGCAGCGGGCAAGAAGAGCATCCTCCCCACCCCTCAACCATGTTTCTGTGAGGAGGGTAAGGTCAAAGGATGCGCGAGAGATGAGATCCTGAATAAGGAGAGATTTAGTCCTGAGAGAGCGACAATTAAGAAGGCCAATTCTAAGAGGGGGATGAGATGGAACAAAAGGAACAGACGTATGGGAGGAGGTGAGAAGAGAAGGAGAGCAGAGACAGAGGTTAGAGGGACAGCGGAAGTGCCGAGAAGCAGATAGGACTGGGCGGTGACCCCAGTGAACAGCTATAGTAGCCATGAGGCAAGTGGTGGGAAAATAGGAAGGAGTCAGAAAGCAAGGAGTGGACTGTACCTGAGGCAGCGGGGACGCCCAGCAGACGGCTGAGAGAGGTGGGAGAGGAAGATTCCCTGATCCGCTTGTAGTGGGAATGCAGACTGCTAAGAGAAAAAGGAGATACAAAATGGAGTTGAGAATAATACCTCTGCTGCCGGAGCGGCCCCAAGGAGCGCACCTAAGGAGCACGGCGTGATCCTTAGGTGCGCTCCTTCGGTGAGCGCCTCTGTGGCGCGCCGTGGTGACGAGCATCGCAGACACTGTAGATTTATAGTCTGAAGACAGGATACCTCTTGGAGCGCGGCCGCGGGAACGCAGTCGTGTCACTACCAGAGGCGGGACCAGGCAGGCAGCAGGAGATTGACAGCAGGAGGAGAGAGGGCAAACTCTGTGGAAACAGGCAAATAACAACGATAGGTACAGAGGCAGCATCAAGGACACAACAGAGATTCAGAACTTGCAGGCGCTGTAGATTTATAGTCTGAAGACAGGATACCTCTTGGAGCACGGCCGCGGGAACGCGGTTGTGTCACTACCGGAGGCAGGACCAGGCAGGCAGCAGGAGATTGACAGCAGGAGGAGAGAGGGCAAACTCTGTGGAAACAGGCAAATAACAACGATAGGTACAGAGGCAGCATCAAGGACACAACAGAGATTCAGAACTTGCAGGCGCTGTAGATTTATAGTCTGAAGACAGGATACCTCTTGGAGTGCAGCCGCGGGAACGCGGTCACGTCACTACCAGAGGCGGGACCAGGCAGGCAGCAGGAGATTGACAGCAGGAGGAGGGAGGGCAAACTCTGTGGAAACAGGCAAATAACAACGATAGGTACAGAGGCAGCATCAAGGACACAACAGAGATTCAGAACTTGCAGGCGCTGTAGATTTATAGTCTGAAGACAGGATACCTCTTGGAGCGCGGCCGCGGGAACATGGTCGCGTCACTACCGGAGGCGGGACCAGGCAGGCAGCAGGAGATTGACAGCAGGAGGAGAGAGAGCAAACTCTGTGGAAACAGGCAAATAACAACGATAGGTACAGAGGCAGCATCAAGGACACAACAGAGATTCAGAACTTGCAGGCGCTGTAGATTTATAGTCTGAAGACAGGATACCTCTTGGAACACTGCCTCGGGAATGCGGTCGCGTCACTACCGGAGGCGGGACCAGGCAGGCAGCAGGAGATTGACAGCAGGAGGAGAGAGGGCAAACTCTCTTGGAGTGTGGCTGCGGGAACGCGGTCGCGTCACTACCGGAGGCGGGACCAGGCAGGCAGCAGGAGATTGACAGCAGGAGGAGAGAGGGAAAACTCTCTTGGAGCGCGGCCGCGGGAACGCGGTCGCGTCACTACCGGAGGCGGGACCAGGCAGGCAGCAGGAGATTGACAGCAGGAGGAGAGAGGGCAAACTCTGTGGAAACAGGCAAATAACAATGATAGGTACAGAGGCAGCATCAAGGACACAACAGTACTGTGTGTTCGAGACCTGTTTTGGAGGAAGTCATGACAGTCTGCCTGGCATAAGCACATCCCCCCTGCAGCCATATTTTTCTGCCTCGGGGATGATTTCCCCAATGCCCCAAATTAAGGGAGGGGACCCCTAATGTAGAAGCACAATGCTAGTCAGGGCCGGATTTACCTATACACCAGCTACGCCATGGTGTAGGGCCCACAGCTGGCAAGGGCCCACAAAAATTGAAAAATTGTTAGCTTTTTTAAAATTAAATAAAAAAAACCAAAACGCTGGCTGCTGCCGCGGCAGCATGGACTGTCCCACGGGGCCCCCTCTGCTGCCGCGGCAGCATGGACTGTCCCGTGGGGCCCCCTCTGCCCGGCTGAGCCCCTCCGTGCCGGCTTTGAGAGGCGCGAAGGGAGAGTGTCTCCCTCGCGTCTCTGTTAAGCCCGCAGGGGCTGATGGGAAATTTTGCACCTCTCAAAGCCGGCACGGAGGGGCTCAGCCGTCGCGGAGGGAGGGATTCAGCCAGGCAGAGGGGGCCCCGTGGGACAGTCCATGCTGCCGCGGCAGCAGCCAGCGTTTTTTTTTTAAATTAAATTGTACTTGAGCCGATGGGGGGGGGGGGCTGGGGCTAGAAATGGGTTGGGGGGGGTTAAGACTGGAGGTGGGCTGACACGAAGAAACCAGAAGAAAGTGGCTGGAGCAATTGCAGCTGAAAAAAATGCACAAAAGGTAGAAAAATATCTCTTTAATTTGAATTTATTAATTGGAATATGTCAGCTCTGGTAAATGTGCATCATTAACGTCTGCGCTTTGTGTAGTACAAGAGCAAATTAATGTATAGTTTTATTTCTACAGTGTTGTACATTCCAAGTTTGGCTTTTGGGATTCCCAGTTTAATTATGATGTCAGGGCCAACAGCGCGCAGCTGATCCGGCGTGCTTGTTTTTATCTTTTCTGGGGGCCCACAATTTTTGTTGGTGTAGGGCCTCACTCAAGGTAAATCCAGCCCTGATGCTAGTGATGTGTGCCACTGGAGCTTGCAGGCTGGGTACAAGGGCATGACAGTGTCACATAGGCAATCGAGGATTCTGTCATATGCAGCCAACAGATACATGTTCCTAGGTCTAATAGCCTTGCAAAGACCAAGCATATTAGGCTAGGTACAACTGCTGTTTACTGTGATATACACCATCTGGGAATGTCTATGGGTTCATCAGATGGTGAATAATGTATGTCAGTGAACAGCAGGGTGTCTCCCCTATCTGTGAGTGTGTACATTGGCCCAGGGAGCGCATGGCAGTAGGGTTACAGCAGTGACTCTCAATTGACTGTCGCTCAGGTCCCTTAGAGATGAGTGTAAGAGATTATATGTCAGGCCTCATGACACATGCAGGAGAGCTCATATCAAACATATTGAGAGGCTTTCTGCATGTTAGCATCAAAGTTATATGGGTGCATCATTGATATACACTCCGAGGTGCATGGTATGTCCAGCAAGATCACAAGATTTATTTATTTTTTATTTATATTCTCTTATATACCGCGCTATTCTGCATCAGTGCGGTTTACATTGAACAAACTGAAATTACATTGAACAGGGTATTATAACTTGGAGATAACTATTTTACAGGGAACATGGGCTATGGAGGGTTAAGTGGCTTGCCCAAGACCACAAGGAGCACCTGTGGGACTAGAAACCCCAGTCCTTCCGGCCCAAGGTTGCTGTCCTCTAGTGGGATATGAACCCCCGACCTTCCGGCCTGAAGTACCTTGCCCCAACCACTAGGCCACTCCTCCACATGATGATCATTGATTGCATGGCCACCATTGGAGCATGTGTGGATCCTAAGGCTGGATGGTGGGTCTCAGCAGGCATGACCCGAGGTTTGTGAAGTCTCTGTGACCCACATACTATACATAATATCAATTTGAGTTCCCATACACATGGGTGGATAGCAGGGCATGGGAGTTGCATATCTTGTGTATACACACAGGTGTTGAATGGATATAGTGGTAATCACTATCAACAACTGCAAGGGTGGGCATGAGGGTGACGACAGCTGTCCCAGCACTATGGTGTGTCCCTCAGTGAAAGGGCTGGAGGGGACCTGAATGGTATCTGAACCTATGCCTCCAGATGGTGGTAAATGCAAAAACGCATGTTGTCCACATTTTCTCAATAGGAAACTAGCAGTGCTCGAATCTTATCAAAGATGGAAATGTAGCACACAGGTCGACTAGCTCATACACCACAATACTGCAGTTCCAGCTGTCATGCTACAAGAGATGCCCTTACATGTTGAACTAACAAAGACATATGAGATCCATCAAGGGCACAGCTGGTTTACACACACCACAAGTGCAGACATAGAGTACAGAGTACGTGTAGGCTTACACAACAAAAAGCCATGGAATGATACATGCACACATTTGGCAAGAAAACAATATTTATAACCTAGTGAAAGAAATACACACGTTGCTGTAAGGACAGTGACCTACATGCAAAGCATGCCCCTCTGAACAAGTCTATCATCATTTGGGAGGATGTCTCCATCCCCTTCTTGGCACTCTGCCTGCAACTCCTATAGTGCCAGTAGAGTTTGTCCCTGGTGTCAGTGGTTGTTGTGGCAGCCATCCAATTGTTGCATTGAGTTGGTCAATGTCACCTGTAATGGAGGTGGACATCTTCTCAAATGCAGTTCTGACTGAGTATCCCACATCAGATATGCAGCTTTGCATATCCATCAGATTTTGATGGATAACTGGGGAGATGTCAGAAGAAACAAGGTCAGACAATTGTTGCATAAGCAGACATCATGATGGGGGAGATGGTGGTAGTAAGATTTCTGAGACATGTCAACACATGGTTTGTGCACATGGCTTCAGGCTGTATAGTGACCCAGCCTCTGGGAAATACCTCCTAATAAATGTGCCCATATGAAGACATGGCATGGCATCAGCCCCATAGTGTGTTCTGTGTGGCATTGAACAGATGGGGTTCACTTTCTACTGAATGCCCACAGTTACATCACACATGGGGTCAGATGTGATCCAAGTCAACACTCTTTCCTGGTGGTCAATGTGCCTGTATGTACTGCATATCATGGTTGAATGAAACCTCCAAAGCACTAGAGATGAAGGCTAATATTGTGTGTGCTTTATTCTACCAGGCAGTGTTTTGGAGGAGACATGTCTGCATCATGTCCACATTTATTCCCTGATCTTGCTTGGATTGCTATGAAAGGATAGGCATGTTGATATGAGGGGAGTAGCAATGTGCCTCTGTATTGGCAGACCTCTGTGCAGACCTACAAAATAGTAACAAGTACAGCCTTGAGCAAACCCTACGGGATATGTGATGTGTCATTCCAAAGGCCACACAATATACATCAGGATACACAGCAGACATCTGGCATGACAGGTGTGATTCACACATAAGAAACTGGCTACTGGACAGTAAGGCCCATACATGGCCTTCATCTGCTGACATTGGTCCCATGGACAGTCATCAAACATCATTTGGATAGACATCATTGTCCAAACAAAGGATCCAGGCATCTCACACAGACACCACACATTTATGCTTGGGCAGAAAGGAAAGGAGGGTCAGAGGCAGAGGCACCTTGAGGAGAGAGCTGAGAGTTGTAATGAGACAGTGAGGATCAGAGGTTAACAAGCAAGCAGGGGGATATTTACAACACTCGGTGAATCAGTCATTCTTTTTGGGGAGTGCTGTGGCTGACTGGATAGAGGCAAGCATGATTTTGTAGTGTAAAAAATCCACAAGGGTGCAAAAAAACACCCACACCCACAGGCTCCACTATCCAAAGCCTCATGTAGAGTCAGGCTGTTGGGCCCTGCGTGCAGCAGCATCTCCCAATACTAGCACTTGCATACCTTAGCAATACCGCCCTAAACTTGGGAATACGTTACACGTATATCAAAAGGTTGCTATGATTAATGGCAGATAACAATTCCTAAGTTAATCACAATTTGCTGAGAGAGCTGCATCATAGCAACCTTTCTGATATCTGTGGAATGTGTTTCAGTTTTGGTTTCTTTCAGTGTTTACCACCCCGGGGAGTAACCCCAACAGTATTGCATACCATAGCCATGCCTGCACTGTGCCCAAGACTGGTGTGGTGGCCAGGGCTGCCAAAAGCCTCTATATTTGCACAATGCTGGCATAGGTGTGGGAGTGTGTGTGTGTCTATCCAGTGTGTTGTGGCTGCCTACACCAGAGCTACTCAAATCCGGTCCTGGAGGTCTGCAACCCTGCAGGTTTTCAGGATATCCCTATGAATATACAAGATATATATATATATGCATTAGAGAAAGCCTGCCAACCTGACTGCTTTGTGGCCCTCCAGGGCTGGATTTGGAGACCCCTGCCTTACACCTCTGTCATTTAAGATTGTGAGTGGGCAAGGTGCAGATGTCCAAGACATCAAAAAGGTTAGATAGAATTTGTCACATTTCTCCTCGCTTCTCACCACCACCAAAATATTGTCTATTAGACAACTTTTTGGTGGTGGTGAGCTGACTGGGCCCACTACCTCTCTGCCAGTGGCTCTGTCCCAAGTGCAGATCTTCATCAGCTGTCCGTTCACCACCAGGATTGGGGTTGCTGGTTCAACAGCCTGTCCTCTTTTACCTCCACTGCCCCCCTTGCAAAGGGGGAGAGTGTGGGTCTGTTGGGGGCAGATTATGTCCCCCACCCTGATCCAGAGAGGGTGGTTTGCTAAGTACATTGTTGCCATGTGAGCCCTGACACACCCCTGCTCCCTAAACAGGTGACCATAAGCAAGCACAGAGGATATGCACTATGTTGTGTGCATCATGGTCCACAAGGGCCAGAAATGACTGGCAATTACAAATGGACACAGAGACCTCCTAAAGGTGTCTGCAACAAATACCTGTCACACACTGGCACTGATAGAGACCTGCAGCACTGCCCACATCAACCAAGCTGAGTACTGCGGACATGGTGGAGGAGTGGTCTAGTGGTTAGGACAAGGTACTTCAGGCCGGAGGGCCGGGGGTTCAAGTCCCACCTGGGGACAGCAATCTCAGGCCAGAGGGACTGGGATTTCTAGTCCTATAGGCACTCCTTGTGGTCTTGGGCAAGCCACTTAACCCTCCATTGCCCATTTTCCCTGTAAGTATTAGCGTATGTGTCTCATATCCCCTCGTGTTAAATGTATCCCCCAATTGACCGCTTTGACCCGGTGAAAAGCGGGATATAAATACAGCTAAATAAATAAAATAAATGGTGCTGGCCACTCCACCTCACCCTCAGGGTGAGCACAGAACACGGACATTGGCATGGCCTGTGGGTACTCTGTGCCAGTAACACACACGGTCATTCCCCCCTACCAAGCTGATGTGCTCTAGAGGTGTATACCCCATCTGGTGAGCAGATGTAGACTGCTGTTCTGCATGTGAATTGCATTATGGGTACTGTTGGTTCTATCCTATCCTGGTAGCCACAGCAGACAGTTTTATGGTGATGTGCACTCTTTCTGTAGCCAGCCATTGGCTTGATAGCTCCCATAGTGATGTAGCACAATGGTTAATGCAGTGACTTCAGTAGCAGAGTCCATGGGTTTGATTCCTCTCTGTTCCCCTTTTTTTATGGCTGTCCTACACAACTACGTTTCATTCGTGTAACAGTCATATCTGTGCAGATCTGTACTGCCGCCACATTATACCCTCATCACTGTTGCCATCCATCCTTCTGTCCGTCTATGTGTGTGTGTGTGCCAGCTGTGTGGCGTCCTGCCCTAATGTGCAGGCTGCTATCCCATGTCCTGCACTGGCACACCTTTCTGCATTGTGGCTCTTCATGCTTGCCTCTCCTGTGTCTGCTCTTCATGTCACTGCTCTCCTCTGTCCTCCTGTCACTGCACTTATCCTGCCACCTCTACCTCCTCTGGTGAACACGTATCCCCATCCTCTGCCACACACTGTCATTGTTGCACTGTACATTACCATCACCCTGTACATCGGTACAGCTGCCCTCGATATGTTTGTCCACTTTATCTGCTGCCACATGGGCTGCACACAGATTTGGCTGGTCCATGAGCTCCATCATCTACTTCCTTCCATCACTTGTTCATTGCCTTTCCTTGGTGCTCTGTGCAGTGTTATGGTTACATCTGTGTTTGAGCCATACATTTCATGCTTGTGACTTTGGGGCACCTTTGTGCCCCTGAGCACCATCTCCTGTGTCACCTTGGCATCCCTGGGGCATCTTTTGCGCCCCTTAGTTTTGGCCAGCTATGGGGCACCTTATATGCTGCCTTGGAGGCTGCCAACCTTTCCTGCCACCCTCTGTGGCACATTATGACCTGCCTTGGATGACATGGTGCTTTATGATGTGCCTTATGGTACACCCTAAAAGGTGCATTAGGTTGTGGCACTGGGGTGAGGCTCTTTTGGCTGGCAGTGCAAATTGTTGGGATGTGTCTGACTGTTACAAGCAGGAAAAGGGATTGCCTCAGACAGTCTTTTAACTGAGCCCACTGGGGGATCAAACTCATGACCACTGGATCAGCAGTCAATGCATTAATCATTCTGCTACACCTCTGCTGCTGTGCTTATGGGTCAGTGCGCCTAATTAAGGCTAACACACGTTAACATGCCAAGGCTCCCTCTATCGCACGATAACGGACTTTATTGCGCGATAACCCAAAATGCTAACTTAAGACTGGAACGCCCACTACCTTATATGGCATTCGTTACAGTAAGACTGCAACTAATGCCGGTAACGTTAAGACGGTTTAGTAAACATACCCCATGGTCTCCAAAACTGAAAACAATATGCCAAGTGAAGCTTTACCAGTGACTTGTACAGTGGCATTAGTACCTCTTCCTTTCTGCTGGTAATTCCTCTCTGCATGCAACCCAGCCAAGTGTGCTCAGCAGCGTGGGCACATAAACATAGATAGCAGGTAGTTAAAGACATCCAGGGTTGGGGTGCAGTACGTCACACAGGATGTGGCAGGGGTGGAGCAAGAGCATCCAGAGCAGATGGGAGTGCAGTGTTATAGGAAGCTACTGCCTCATCAACAGATGAGATAGTGGAGGAGAGAAGTGAAGGGACAATAGTAGAGAGAGACAATGGATTGATGCATGAAGATTTCTAAAAAGGCTGGAGGAGGATGGCCAAGATTGAGGCAGGGGTTCATAAAGAGTGAAGTTCAGCAGGTGATGGTCAGATGAGGGAAGAGCTGAGGTACAGAGGTTTGAGGATAAGCATTCAGAGAAGATAAGGTTGAGGCAGTGGGCATGCTGGTGAGTGGGGGCAGTAGAGCAAAGATGGGGTAAAATGAGGAGGTGAGGAAAAGGGTCCCAGAAGCATAGGGGTCAGAGGGGTTATGTACATGAATGTTAAAATCCCCAAGAACAAGGAAGGGGGAAGATGAATCCGGAAAGAAGGAAAGCCACAAGTCAAAGTCAGTGAGTGAGGTAGAAATGGACTTGTCAGGGGGTCAATAAACCACAGCTATCCGGAGAGGTAGTGGAGTAAAAAGGTGGATGGAGTGGACTTTGAAGGAAGGAAAGGAGTCAGACCTAGGCAGAAGGAGGATTTGCAATTAACAGGAATGAGTGAATAAAAACCCAATATCATCAACACAGCCAGTGGGACGAGGCATGTGAGAGAACTGGTAGCTGCCATGGCAGAGGACAGCAAATGAAGCTGAGTCCTCAGGGAGGAGCCAGGTTTCATTGAGAGAAAGAAGACGGAGGGCATTAGAGATAGAGTTCATGAATGAAGGAAAGCTTATTTGAGATGAAGTCTACATTCCACAAAGTGCAAGAAACAGGAAGAAAGGAGAGGGAAAGTAGAGGGATATGAATAAGATTTGAGGAGTTGTGGGTGGATCTGAACTGTATGTGTGACCAAAGTCTGGGGAGTGGGGGGGGGGGGGGGCCGGATTGGGATTGATACCTCCAGATGACAGGAGGAGAAGAAGCAGAATAGTGTGGGGTAGAGAGGAGACAGTACAGCGGTAGCGAGGGAGAGGTTGTTGCAGCGAGAGATTAGATATCTGAATGAGTTGGAGAAAATGGTGAAGCTCAAGAGCTGATGATAGGGTTGATGAGAAGATGGTGGGAGAAGTAAGAATGGTGGAGAGGGGATGCTAAGGAGGGGGGGCTTAAGGCTGTTGGTAAGAGGGGAGAAGATTAGGGAGTGTCAACAATAGGAAGAGAGCATGATATGGAGCCATAATAAGGGAAACCGAGAGGAGAGCAGACATCAAGTGGAAATTATAAAGGAAAGGCAGGAGAAAAACCTCAGGGAATTGGGTGCACCTGTGAGTAATAGTGATGATGAGTCCAGGACAGCTATGAGAACCAGGTGGTGGGTGGGCTGTGGGAAGAGAGGGAGGGCCAATTAAGAAGTGAAAAGGAACATAAGAAATGCCAAACTGGGTCAGACCAAGGTCCATCAAGTCCAGTATCCTGTTTCCAACAGTGGTCTAACCAGGTCACAAGTACCTGTCAGGTTCCCAAAAAGGTACCCAGAGTCCATAATGTTTATCCTGGAGTAAGCAGTGGATTTCCTTGGACCTCTTTAATAATGGTTTAAAACTTATCCAAACTTTTTTTTAAACCCAGCTGCACTAACAGCTTCTACTACATCCTCCGGTAATGAATTCCAAAGTTTGGTTACGTGCTAAGTGAAAAAATATTTTTTCTTATTAGTCTTAAATGGGTTATGTTGTAACTTCATTGAATGTCCCTTAGACTTTCTACTTTTGAATTGTGTAAACAACTGATAAGAACATAAGGACATAAGATATGCCATATTGGGCACACCAAGGTCCATCAAGCCCAGTATCCCATTTCCAACAGCGGCCAATCTAGGTCACAAGTACCTAGCAGTTTCCCCAAAAGACACAGGTTCCACAATGCTTGTACTGGGTCAAGCAGTGGATATTCTGGGTCCACTTTAATAATGGTTTATGGACCTTTCCTCCAGAAACTTGTCCAAACCTTTTTTAAACCTGGATACACTAACAACTTTTGCTACATCCTCTGGTAAAAAATTCCAGAGTTTGATTACATGTTGAGACACTAGAGACAGACAACTGGAAATAAGAGAGGTGAACCAGATTACAATCCAAAAATGCAGTGAAGATAAAAAGCACACTAACAAAGATAAAATAACTAAATAACTAAATATATATGTATCAAGATGAACAGAGATGACTCACAAATAGGCAGTAAAAAGTGTGACCCTGGAGCTGGGAGCAGAGCTGGTAATGGAGTTGCACCTTCCACAGCAAGAACTGGCAAATGGCAGAAGCACATGTGGGGAGGGGAGATGAGGAGGGTTAGACAATGCTTCAATGTGGGGGCATGGCACAGCAAGTAGGGTAACAAGCAGGCAGGAGGATATTTACAACACTCGATGAAGAGCAGCACAGACAGAGGTAGCATTGAATAAGAGATCTGCACTGCGGCCTCATGAATGTAGGTGTATATATTGTGTGGGAGACCATGCACTAGTGATACCACCAGGGAGGTTGTACACTGCTGTACCCCACCAGCACCAGTCTTTCATGGGTAAGGAGCTGATACACATGCAGTGTACAGATTGATGCACATTGGCAGGGGCCAAGGTACCACCCTATGTGGACAAATCCAAATGCTGTAAAGGTTGGCCACATCTTACTTGAAGGTATAGCAGTAGAGGACTCTAGGCCAGGATATGGAGCTTAGAGGGGTCAGTGCTGCACATATCCCATTGTAGTCTACATGGTTGTAGGACACACCAACACTGTAATTGTGGACACTGGCGTGATGCAATCACAGACCCCAGTTGGCAATTGGGCACCATGCTCACTCTGTCCCATGTCCCCTGTGTGAGCTACAGGTCACACACTGTACCTAGTACCCACAAAGTAATGTACTACAGGGGGGCGCTAGTGAGCCCGTGAAGGAATGGCCGCAAATTAAACTAGCTCCGCTCCGGGATCTCCCCATCAATAGCTAACAAGTGCATCTACACTGTAAATCTCCCTGTGCCTGCTTACTTTGTAATCGTGGTGATTACCGGACCCGGTGAATCAAACGTGGAGCCGGATCGGAGGTCTCCCAGGTGTCTGGGAGCTTGGCAATCATTGCAGTGGCTGGTGTTGTTCTCTCTGTGCTGCTTCTACTCTCCCGCCGCCGAAAGTGATCCATGTGCCAATCTTGTCTTAGCGATCGGTGGTGGAGTGCCTTAGCTGAGACCGGTCTGGTGGATTGGAGAAGAAATAGCGACTTGAGGGCTGTGTGCCAAAGACCGGCTCCCTACTCTTGTAATTGGGCACGGGGGAGGCCGGTGAGATCGGGTCCACGCTGAACTTTGCAATTCAACACTGTTTAGCAGCCGGAGGTGAGAGCGGCGAGAGATCCTTCGGGGCACAATCGAACGTGCGCCCAGAACCTGGCAGTGAGGGGCAGCGGCCATTGCCACGCGGCCTAGGAACGCAAGAGACTGTGTTCCAAGCCGTTCTGGCGGGAAAACGTCATAGGTGCTGCTGACGGTGTGTCTGGAGACTGTGCCTTGCATCTTTCTGTACTGGAGCTTGCTGATTTAGCTGCTGGACCATTATTTTTGTTCCTTTGAGTCTGAGCTGGGCTGGCTGCTCTATCTCATATGTGCAGTCGGGTCCTTTACCACTGAAGATGTTTTTGAGCTCCTATTCGACTGCTGGACATAACACTTTGCTGTGAGTTTGGAGTGCCATCTGCTGCTTCGGTGTGGGACTTTCTCTTATCTCTCCACTAACAGCCCTGTATTCACTGCTGACGGATCTCTTTGATATAGGCTTGTTCAGTGGGGTCCTGAGCTTCCTCCTTGCTAACCGAGGGCTGATTGTGAGCAAGCTTGATTGCTGGAGGTGCCCTACATTTCTTTGCCAGCTGCGCCGGAGGGGGAGTATGGTGTCCAATGGCTACCAAAGCCAAGGGGCCTGATGCCAAGGAAAAGTTGCGGGCCTCTCAGCGCCTGCTGGGTAAAGGTGGCTCCCAGGGCAGCCCGCCCCAGAGACAGCCGTCAGATCGGTCCAGCGATGAGACGCTGAGTGAGCTGGAGCAGGATTCGGAGGTGCCCTCTGCACATGCTCTTTTGCAGCGGGAGTTACGAAGGGGCTTTGAGGAGTTAGCCTGTGAATTTCGGTCCATGCTGGAGGAGGTGATGAATATGATTGCAGAACTTAGAGGTGATATAAAAGACCTCGGTACCCGTATGGAAGAGGTCGAGACAAGAATAGAAGATCATGATGGTGCTCTGGTGGACTTGCAGTGCGCTATGGACCGACAGAAGTCGCAAGCTCTGGAACTGACTTACAAAATTGATGATATTGAAAACAGGTCATGCCGCAACAATGTGCATTTCCGAGGCATTCCAGAGGCTGTGGGGGGTTCTGAAGATCTGGTGGTGGTGCTCAGGACCCTGATAGCTGAACTACTCACGGCAGAGGAATATACAGTCAGTGGGGCTGGGATGGAGATTGAACGGGTGCACCGTGCCCTGGGAAAACCTCCTGGCAATCAGCCTCGGGATGTTATTGCCAGATTTTTGCGGTATGCTGATGCAGAGCTTCTTTTGCGAAGGGGTTGGGAGAAAAAAGCTATCCAGTACCAAGAGGCGGCAGTGTCCGTCTATCAGGACCTTTCGGTTTTCACTTTGGCACGTCGGAGGGAGATGAAGCCAATTATAGCGGTGCTGAATAACAAAGGGATTCGCTACTCCTGGTCCTTTCCCTTCCGGATGAATTTCCTTTTGGGAAATAAAAAAATTTCAGCAAAAGACCATACGGAAGCATGGAGAGCATTGCGTCAGGCGGGCCTGGTGGAGGACAATGCGTTGCCAGGGGCTTCAGCCCCCAAGCCACAACACTCGAAGTGGACTCGGATGGGAAAATCTGTGTAAGATTGCCTGGACTTCGCGACCTGCATCTTATGATTGGGGGAAAGTTTCAGTGCTCTGTGCTCTGGATGTTCGGGGCCCGGGTTTACTAAGATAATTATGTAGGCTTTGAATGTATCTCAAGCTTGTTCTTCATGTTCTCACTCTTCTTTTTGTACCTATGGGGAATTTAGAAACTGTTTTGTTAATGTGGGGGTGGTGGTGTATTAGGTTGTAAAGTTGATGGGGATACATTGGGTAGGCCTTGGCTGGTTTATATGGTCAGGGGGATGCCACAATATAATGTACAGTAGTGATTTGGGAGTAGGGAGGCCCAGAAGGAGCTGGGTTGGGGGGTCAGTCTTATCGTGTCCTGTCCTTTTGGCAGGCTGGTGATACTGAGGGGATGGGGGGTTGCAGTTGCTAGGGGGGGGGGGTACAAATGGAGGGGAGGTGGGGGAAGCAGGAGATCTGGTGGTGGGGTGATATTGGGCGTAATGTGTTGGGGTTGTTGGGCATGAGGATACCTCTCGGACTGAAGGCTTGTGTATATGTGGGGAGAGGGGAAGAGCTGGACCACACGGGGCGGGGGGAGGAAGTGGGCAGCAGTTGTGGGGAAGTTAGCTCTTCATGCTGAAAGTAGTGTCTTTGAATGTAAAGGGGCTTAATTCCCCTGGGAAGCGGTCCTTGCTGTTTACGGAACTGAAATCCTTGAAAGGGGAGATTGTGTTTTTGCAGGAGACTCATCTCCGCAGTAGTAATCAGGGATGGTTAAAACGCAAGCCCTACTCCGAGGTGTGGGTTGCGTCAGATGTGCATGGAAGAAAGAAGCGTGGAGTGGCCCTGTTGTTCCATCAATGTTTATCTATTAGGGTAGAGGATGTTAAGCGGGATACTTTGGGGGGGGGGGGTGGCTCTTTATGAATGTTCGCTTAGAGGGCCATTTATTAACATTGGCGAATATATATGCTCCCAACGAGGGACAAGTGACCTTTTTTGCACAGTTGAAGGCTTTGCTAGCTGGGTTTGCGCAAGGCCCTATTATTTTGGGCGGAGATTGTAATGCTCACATGGTGTCCCATTTGGATTCGACAGGCTGTGCTGGGAGGGCGCAGGGCGGGCCTAGTAGGGCGTTGCGGACATTTATGCTCGACTTAGGCTTGCGTGATGTTTGGAGAGATACCCACGCTGGGGAGAAAAGCTATACTTACTACTCTCCTGTTCATCGGGTGCATACTCGTATTGACTATTTCTTGTTGGACCAGCGCTTGATGGATGGGAGAGTGGAGGCTGGGCACGGGACGCTGATGTGGTCGGACCATGCCTCATGCTGGATTAATCTTCCGACTGATTGGTGCGGAGAGCAGCAGTGGCGGTTGGATGGGCGTTTTTTCCGGAGGCAGGGCGTGGTTCAGGAGCATGGCCACTTTATAACTGAATTCTTTGATATCAATGCTTCTGGGGAGGTCTCGTTATCAACGGTCTGGGATGCTTTTAAGGCTACAGCCCGGGGTCACTTAATAGCTGAGGCCGCTCGTGCTAGGCGGGCCTGGAAACAGGAATCTTGCCACTTAGTGGAGGAAAATAGGCGCCTCCAGCTGGAATATGTTCAGATGGGCTCTAAACGAGTCTGGCGTAAGTGGCGGTTAGTACGGGCTAAATTAGATGCGTGCATGCAGCGGGAGCTGGATAATATGCGTCGGAAACTACGACAAACGTTTTATGAAAGGGGGAATAAGGCCGGTCGTTATCTTGCTTTACGGCTTCGTCAGCAGCAGACCTCACGGGTGGTCCGTGAATTACGGGATCCTCGGGGGCGTCTGCAGGTGGCATCTCGAGAGATACGCGAGGTCTTCGCTGTTTTTTTTGAACAGTTGTATAAGGCTGAACCTCTGAATTTGCTTTGTGTGCAGGAATTTCTACGGGCTGTTAGTTTGCCGCAGCTGTCCAATGCGGATAAAGAGCAATTAGACGCTGAAATTACTGGGGAAGAGGTGGAGGCTGCAATTCGCCGATTAAAGACAGGGAGGGCGCCAGGCTGTGATGGTTTTCCTGCGGAGTACTATAAAAAATTTAGTGCTCAATTAACACTGACCCTAGTGGTACTCTTTAATGAGGTCCTGAGGGGGGGGCTGCTGCCCCCTTCTCAACTAGAAGTTCTTATTGTAGTCCCCCCTAAGCCGGGCAAGCCGTTACAGGAGGCGGCTTCCTACTGGCCTATTTCGTTATTAAATATGGATGTTAAAATACTGGCCTCCGTGCTGGCTGCTCGACTGAATCGGGTTCTTCCGGTGTTAGTACACCCGGACCAGGTTGGTTTTGTGCCGGGCCAACAGGCGGTGGATAATATTAGGCGTATGCTACAGGTGATTCATGTTGCCCGGAAGGACTCTCAACCGACGCTCTTGGTGGGCATTGACGCTGAGAAGGCCTTTGACCGAGTCAGCTGGGGCTTTCTTTGGTGTGTACTGGATAAGATGGGGTTGGGGCCAAATTTTTTGCGCTGGGTTAAGTGTCTCTACCAGGGTCCTACAGCACGCGTCCGGGTTAATGGAGGCCAGTCGGGGAGCTTTGGGTTGGAGAGGGGGACGCGACAGGGGTGCCGTCTATCACCATTGTTGTTTGCTCTGGTGATGGAGCCCTTGGCGCAGAGCTTTCGTGAGCATTCGGATATCATGGGCGTTCAGGTGGGCCCCTCTGAATACAAAATTGCTCTCTTTGTGGATGATATCATATTATCATTGGTGAATCTGGTTATATCTCTCCCTGCCGCCATGCAGCTCTTTGAGACATTTTCGCTGGCTTCGGGGTTCAAAATCAATTATACTAAATCTGAGATTTTAAATGTGGGGGTCCCGGAGGTGATCTGTTTACAATTAAAGGCTAATTACCCATTTCGGTGGGTGACGGACTCTCTCCGCTATCTGGGGGTGCAACTGACCATTGACCGGGCAAGGCTATATACGGCTAATTATGGACCCTTAATTCAACAAGTTCGGCGTGACCTGGAATCCTGGGCCAGTTTGATGTCTTGGTTTGGGCGAATTGCTGTGGTTAAGATGGTGGTTGTTCCGAGGTTTCTATATCTTTTTCAAGTACTCCCTATACCTTTGCCTCGGGGTACTTTGGTTGCTTGGCAAGCGATGCTTATGAAGTTTATATGGCAGTATAGGCGTCCCCGCATAGCGCATCGGATTCTTTATATGCACACTCGTCGTGGGGGCACCTAACCTTCAATGGTACTATGCGGCAGCGGAATGCCGTGCTGGGGTGGAGTGGATGAGTACGGAGAGCACAAAATGCTGGATACAAATGGAAATGCACATTTCATGGGGGGGCGGGTTTGGGGGATCGGTTATGGCTTGGTTCCAAGTTGCGCGGTGGTTTGCGTCTGAGTAACCCATACATCCTACATACTCTTCAATGCTGGGATCAATACTTTTGGCCTCGGGGGGCAGTCTTGTCGCCTCTAGCGCCCATTGTAGATAATGCGTTATTCCCCCCCGGGATGACTGATTCAACTTTTCGGATGTGGGGGCATAAGGGACTTAGCCGTGCTGGTCTACTATTTGAGGAGGGTAGGTTGCGTTCTTTTAGTATGCTCCAGAGGGAGTTTGATCTTCCCGACGGTCATGTCTTTCAGTATACGCAGGTGATTCACTGGGTGAGGGAGCGGTCTGTTCGGTCCCAGGTGGCACGTGACCTGACTGATGTCGAACGCTTTTGTGCAGAGTGTACCACCACGAGGGGTCTTATTGCTGTCCTGTACGCCCATCTGCAGGCTCAGCAGCTGGGGCTCGGCAAACATAGAGTGCAGTGGAATCTGGACTTGAATCTCAATTACTCGGAGCAGCAACGGGAGCAGATTGAGGGTAAGCTTTGGAGAAGTTCGCTGGCGATAAATGCCCGTGAAACTAATTATAAAGTATTATATAGATGGTATATGACGCCTGCGCGGGTTGCCCGAATTTATTCGGGGGCATTGGGTTTGTGCTGGCGACAATGTGGCAGGCAGGGTAATTTGGCGCATGTCTGGTGGTTTTGTCCACGTATTCAAACTTTTTGGAGGGGGATCCAGTATCGTTTAAGGCAATTGGTCGGTTGACCATTCCTTGGGATCCCAGCATCTTTCTGCTGGGTGTGAATGTTCCTGGTGCTCGAACGCCTAAGTTAGCTCTGATTCGACATGGTTTGAATGCTACTCGGCTGGCCCTGGCTGCTGCTTGGAAGCAAGCTCGGCCTCCCGCTCTCTCTGGCTGGTTGGACAAGATGTGGGATACATACACCATGGAACATGGGGTGGCGGTTGGAAGGATGCGGTTGCCTCCCTTTGAACAAATTTGGGAAGCTTTTGTATGTAAGTATGGTACTTAAGTTTTAGGGCGCTCACTATTCTCATTGAGGATGTTGGCCTTGTGCTCCCCTGGGCGATGGCACCCCTGGGTCTCTCCCCTTCCCCGTGTGGTCTGGTTCAGTGGAGTGGTTTGTTTTGTCTCTCATGGCATAGCAGTTCTGGGAGGAGGGAGGGGGGATGGGGGGGTTGGGAGGGGGGTGGGGGGGTTGGTAGGTAGGGGGCTGGGTAGCTCATTCTGGGGGCTGCATACTTTGTTTGAGGATGTAGGAGGGAACGGGGGGGGGGGGTGAGAAAGGGGGGAAAAAAAGGCTTTGCTGATTTTGTTGTTTGGTGCCTGTGCTTTTTTGCCTTGTTCTTCATGTTACTGTATTCTGCAAATGGCTTGTGTGCCTACTGTTGGTTGTAATGTTGTGCTGCCTTTAAATAAAATAAAATAAAAAATGTAATGTACTACACATGCATGAAAACCAACCTGAGAGGTCCTCGTGGCCGCCAGCGGTGTAGGTGACAAGATTAGACTGGAAACCCGCCATAATGTCCCATGGCCTTCCTGGTGCAGCCTCTGCATCTTCCACCTTGGCCTCTGGCTGATCAGCTCCTGCCATCTCCACAACATCCTCCATTGAATCTGCCCCCTTGGGTCAGTCCTGCACCTCTTGTGTCTGGCCACCTTGCATTTCAGACTCAGATTCAGACTCCAGATGTAGTGTAATATTGGCCCCAGCCTCATTTTCCCCAGCTATGGAGCACTGCCCTCCCATTCCTTCCATTCATGCTCTTCATAGATGACTGAGCCATCATTCCCAGAGACACTATCGCCATGCCACTCGCTGGCATGCAGGGATGTCTCCTCCTTGGTGGATTCCTGTGCACTGTTGCCGAGGATACACTGTAGCTGTGTGTCCTGTATGGTTTCCATAGCTCCTGCTGCAGGCCTGGATGGTGCCATTCGGACAGCTGGGAAGAGTCACACAGTATTACAATCGGACATCTAGCATGCAGCAGGCATCCCCCCATGGTGGCAGTTGACATACCTCCTGCATGTTTTGGTAGACACAGGGCCAATGACATCTTGTATGGGTGCAGTCAGTTCACCTCTCCACTGTAAGCCACAGGGCAAGTCCTGTAAGCCACAGGGCAAGTCCTACCACAAGGTGTGCTGCCTTTCTACCAAAGGTGCACTGAGGCAGGCAATACCAATCAGCATGAGCCGGATGCCATGTTCCTGGGGAAAGGAATGGTCAGTGCTGCAATGTCAAACAATGTTTTCCCATCATGTCACACACACATGGTGATTTCGTATCATCTGTCTGAGTTCCTATACTACTGTGGTGCAACCAGGGACAGCCAGATTGTGCAGCAATATATTCCCTGTGCGTGTTACCGTCAGAGGTCACTGACTATCTCCAATGTCTGACCACTGTATGAGTTGCATCATTGCCCACACTAATGTGGACTCCAAGACTACGTCATGGACAATAGTGATCCCCTATCTATGCCAAACAATGATGTTAAAAAGATGGTAGCACTGGCAGGCAATAATGTGACTCTTGATGCCAGTGCTAATGCGTTGGCACTGGCATCAATGGTCTCATGGTGGCTTGTTAGTGCAATACACAATTGTCCTTTTCTTGACTGTGTCAGCACACCTCTCAAGAACATGTCTACTGGGCCTCATGTCAACTGTGGCAATCTGTCTGATGGGTTCAGGCCTCCTCCTGTGTGACGTCTGTAATGTTGTCAGAGCCATGCATATGTCTGGGCAATGGCCTAATCCTAGTTTGGAAACAGTCTCCATATGTGCCTGAGCATTTCAGAACTGTGCATAGGTGACCCCATATCACGTACTGCCTTCTAATCAAGCTTGTTGTATGGGACACCATAGCAATGGGAGACATAAACATCCCAGCATGCAATTTCTTCAATATGGGACTAATGTTTCTTGCCAGGCAATTCTGGAGATTATTGGCAAGACCAGGTCCTGTGGTGTCTGAGAAAGACATAGAGTAACAACAATAGCACTTTCACATATAAGAGCCATCACCATTTTCCAGTGATATGTGAAACAATGCAAACATTGGTGATAACAGTGGATGTGCTTCCTGCTGTGGCATGAACATTCAATAGCCATGGACAAGACAGAACAGTATCCCCACATCTGAGCACATTGTGGCCTGAGCATCTACAGATATATCTGTTGTCTGAGGCTGTATGCCATACATTCACTGGGTAAGGACACAGATTGTGAGGTCTGTTGAGATGCTTGCCTCAGACCCAGTGACACTGTCAAACAAAGACAGCAGACACAGAACCGATGTGCTGTGTGCATGATCCCCATAGTGGAGGTTTTAGCGTTTGAAGGTGTGAGCCTGTTTAAGCTGTTCCAATGTCACCATATGAGCAGGGACAGCTATGTCTTTGGCCTTGTATGAAACATAGAAACATGACAACAGAAAAAAGAACACATGGCCTATGTAATCTGTCCTTCCATATCAACTACTACAACAGTCCCCTTTTTTTCTTTAGAGATTCTCTGTGTTTGTCCCATGCTTCTTTGAATTCCACTGGGAGACTATTCCACAGATCCACCACTCTTTCCATTAAGAAATATTTCCTCATATCACTCCTGAATCTATCCCCTTTCACCCTCATCCCATGTCCACCTATTCCTCTTATGAGGGTGGTCTGTATATCACGCCAATGCAAATAGATTTCTCTTGCCCTCTTTCTAGTTTAACCCACAGTGCCTCCTCTCTGCCTTTTAAGCTCTGTAGTTCCAAATCTTTAATATTACTTTTTACATATAGTGGCGCTCCTCCTCCCTTTCTTCCTATCCTGTCATTTCTGAATAAAGTATAGCCTGGTATAGTTACATCCCAGTCATGGTTTTCTGTGAACCATGTTTCTGTAACTGCCACTAAATCCAAGTCAGCCTCTCCCATTAAAGCTTCAACATCTGGGATCTTATTTCCCATGCTACGGGCAGTTATACATATCACTTTCCATATGTTGCCTCTTGTACCCATTTCCATAAAGGTATATAATGTTTCACTTACCTGGGGCTTTCTTCACCCATCCCCAATGAATCTAGTTTAAATCCCTCTTCAGTAGATTAGCCAGTCTGCTACTGAAGACACATCAACCTTTCTTGGACAGATGGATGCCATCTCTGCTCTGTAACCCTTTGAATAGCGACTGCATCTTGAACATGGTGTGCAATTCTGGTCGCCATATCTTAAAAGGATATAGCTGAATTAGAAAAGGTACAAAGAATACAAAATGGTAAAGGGAATGGAAGGATACCTCTATGAGGAGAGGTTTAAAAGTCTTCAATTTGGAGAAGAAGAAATAGCCAATGCAATAAAATGCAGGGATACGATATTTTTCAAATATGTTAGTGAGAGGATGAAGGGCAAAAGTGGTATTGTCAGACTAAAGGGTGCAGAGGAGGAATATGCAGAATCTGATGAGAATAAAGCAGAATCGCTTAACAAATATTTCTGTTCTGTGTTCACAGATGAAGGGCTAGGAGCAGGACCTCAGAAAACACCCACAAATAGGAACAGAAGTGACGGGGATCTTGAGTGATTTTCAGAAGATTGCGTTCATGAGAACCTAGCTAAACTAAAACTAGACAAAGCGATGGGCCTGAATGGGATACATCCAAGAGTACTGAGGGAACTTGGGGACGTTCTAGCGGCTCCTCTGTCTGACCCTTTCAATGCCTCGTTGGATGCCTGGTATCCTCTTAGCGCCTGATAAATGCTGCCTTGTTCCCTCAACGCCAGTATGCTTACTTCCCGCCCCATCCTTTATCTCACGCAAACATCTTTAATGCTGCCATTTATGCTCATAATCTGTTGCTCCCTTAATGCCCCTTAATAAACATACCCCTAAATCTGTTAAAACTATAAATAGTATAAGAATTAAAAATAGATAATAACTAAAGTAGTTAATGCAAATTATTATTTTCACAACTGTTCTTTTACCTTTCCTGAAATCTTTTTTTTGTGCTGTCAAGTCAGTGCTGACTCCTGGTGACCCAGCCATCTCTGTTTTTTTTGGCAATGTATCTCTGGAAGTAGTTCACCAGGCCTTTTCTTTCAAGGCAATGGAAAGTAAAGTGACTTGCTAAAGGTTACAAGGAGTGCCAGTGGTCATCTAACCACTAGGCAGCTCTTCAGCCCCCAACATCAAGATCTCAGCAGGGGGAACATAAGACTGAAAGTTTGCCTAGGGTACCCAATAGCCTTGCATCAGCCTTGAAGTAAGGCCTGGAACTGCAATGATTGTATTTGTAGTAGGATACTTAAATATGCCTTCCATAGTTCAATAAGAAGACCATTCAGAGTTCCAACTCCTGAGGAGTTGTCATTCTGGAGTTAAGGGTTGGTCTTGCCTGAGCCAGGGGTCTTCCTTCTTTAGAAACCTTCCATAAATGAGGCCTAGGTGTGTAATGGAGAGATACTAGAGGAGTCCAAAAGAGACTAGGAAACTGGCAGGGTAAAAGCCTCTTTGAAGGTAATCCACTTTCATCCCATGAGCTTTGTACCCGAAGTCTATTTGCCTTACCCTGAAGTTAAGTACTTCACAAAGAGAAGGAAGAGAGCTGTGGATGGGATCTAAGAAGATATAGTCAACAGCTCCGATCCAGACCCTTGATATTATTAACACTAACAGCCCCAAAAGGAATTTTACCTAGAAACCCCAAAATGCGTCAATTATCACGATGACTGCGTTTAGCATGAAATGCAGATGTGAATTAATGTGAAGTTACTTATTTGTTAAATACATGCAGTATGTGACATCATTACATGATGTCTTCACGTGTTTATTGTTTATAATGTCGGAGTAAAACTGTAAACAGTGATTGAGATGTGCCACCTAATGGGAATATGAATTTATATCTAGAAGCCCCAAAGTACGTCAATTAACGCATCCAAGACAATTGAGTGCATCAACTGATGTACTTTGGGGCTTCTAGGTATAAATTCATTTTCCCGCTAGGTGGTGCATCTGTCATTAATTTTTGATGCACATATTTGAACATTTTGACCTTGCTAACAAAGTCATGGAAGATGACTGACATGGTTCTAGCAGTGGCGCTGGTATACAACTTTGAAGATGCATTTGCGTCAATTGACGCACTTTGGGGCTTCTAGTGTTAAATGTTGGCGTAAGATCCAAAGGAAAGGATGAATGTCAGAGATGTAAGGAGCCAGTCCAAGGACTGTATCCAGAACTGTGAGGAATTGTGATTCTTTTTATATTATTCTATGCTTTTCATTTGGACAGTATGCCCAAATTGTGCATTTGATTGCTTTAGTATTTTTTCTTTCATTTTGCAAGTGCACAATAAAGGGTCTTTTTATACTAATGTACCTTCAACCAAATTCAGATTCTCTATCTATACAGAGAGAGAGAGAGAGGGAGGGAGATTGGAGTGAGTGAAACATTTCTCCCTAGATCCCTCAACAATCTTGCTAGGGCTATTGTGAGCCATCTGAATGCATTGCAAGGCTTCCCTTGAGGCCATTTGTGGGTTCTGGGTACTCCCTACTGATGCTTTCAGGGAGTGTCATATGCATATCAACCAGCAGAATGTCCCTAGTACCCCAACCTTCTCTGACCTTTTCCTGTATAGTAGCAACATGCTTTGTTGCATGCCATCCACTGGCAATCACTTCTTTATCACCTCCTGTATGATGCAATCTCATGTCAATCCTGGTCAAGATTCCTAAAAGGTGACAAGAGCATAGTGTGGCCAGTAGATTCCATTGCAGGGACCTTCATGGAGCAGCTGCATTGGTACTTTGACATTTAATCTCCGAGGTACTCTAAGTGCAACTCCAGAATACAACCCCCACAGAGATGGTACATATTTATTTATTTATTTTGACAGTTTTAGATATATCATACAAAAGGAGGTTGTCACGCAGAATCAAGGCCTATTTCCCACTCCCACTCTTTTAGCCTCTTCTCTCACTCATCAGGGCATCTAAACCAGCAAACTGATTCTGGTAAAAGTTTTTACGAGAGGACAGTCTTAAAGCAAAAAAGCCAAGTGGCTCTATCTGTTAGAAACATTCAGAACACACTTTCCTGCATATGTTTCCACCCCCTTCACTGACAACGTCATGTTCAATGAGACCTCTGCACAAATTTGTTGCCACCAACTGAATGACAATTTTCAACCACTGGAATTTGCCTGGGTAAATCATTTAATTGTTTTGGCTAAAGGTTTATAAATATGCCCTCATACTGGCTCCACTCTGTCTATATCCCTTCACATGCACCAAAGACAGCATAATAATACCCTTTGTGTTGATAGTTTCATCTCTGGGGACAGACATTTTTAATGTAAGGTTTTGGAATAATTTTATTTGGTTTTATAATATTTTCATTATAAACTGCTTAGATATTAACTTGAAGAGTGCCACATCAAATAAAGTTGAAACATGAAATTTCATTTAATGCAGCTTTTTTCGCTTGTGTAACATAACAGTACTTTAAATTTCTAACATTTACACAGTGCACACACATCTCCTGAAGCAGTGGGAAAACTCATTCTTAGGAATAGTCTATCCTTTGCATTTCTGCTCCCTGTTAATACTGGATCCTTAGGGAAGGATGTCTGGTGATTAAAGTGCCTGGCAAGGCATTCCCAGACCCAGCACATTCTTGGCATGCTCTTCCTCTCTCCAGGAACTGGGAAGTGGCAGTTCTCCCATCTCAATATCAGCCTAATGATGGCAAGGATATACTCAGTGCCAAAGTTGGGACCCATCTAAGTTCTGTCCCTATTCCTGCCATATCAGAACACATGTTGTGTAAAAGTATGCATGTGCCCGGAAGAAGGCATGCACATACATACTTACTTTGTGGCTGAGGGTATGTGCTTCTGGGGATGCGTGAATGCCTATTTTATGAAGTATGTGATTCACTATGGAGGCCATTCCAGAGCATGAATAAGGGGGTTTGTACATGTAACCGGGATGTTTATCTGCCAAAAATGCCCCTGACCATATTCTGAAACACTGCTGACATGCACGTCCATGGTGCTAGCAAGGGGATCTCAGAACGTGGGCTTGTGCCTTAGTAACCGGTGCAAGAACTAGTTATTCTATTTGGGGTTTGGGAAGAGAGTCCTGGTGCTGTTTGTCCTTGCCTAAGGGTCACCCCAAAGGGGCTTCTGGTGAGGCCCTCAGGTGCAGACCCACCAGGCTCAGGCGTGCCTCAGGAGAGGCTTCTTTTTAAAGTTGTTGCTCCTCTGTCAATTGGCTGTACCAGGGGGTGAGAGGGGAGCTCCTGCTCTCATCTGTCGGTCCCGGCTCTTTTGGACATCACACAAGAGCAGACAGTTGCTTATTCCAGCATACAAGGGGAACTAAATCATCCACTATAATGTTTAAAGACATATATATTTGCTTCAACATTAACACCATCACACTCCTGCTATGTTTGCTCAGCAATTAACTTCCCTTTAATGACTAACTGCTCCATCCACCTCCGCAGCCATATCTGAACCTAGCCTATAGGTTTGGACTCATCACTACTGTTCTCCTTCCTGTGGTATGGACAGTGCATTAGACAGGTTAGCATGATAATCACTGTCCTTCATTTCAATCCACACTAAACATGGAATCATTCACTTATCATATATACAATTGATATGGACTGTGGTGGGTCCTGAATGCTCAGCCTTTGATATGTAGGTTAGTTACATAGGGCCCAATTTTCAGCTGGGCGGTGCTTTGTGCCGCATCTGCACATAGCCCGCCCTCCTTCCACCTAACCCAGATTTTCAATGCTGGGGTCATATTTGCAGATGCAGTCTTGACAGCAGAGGCATGGCCTTAGAGCTTGCATGGCCAGTGCCTGGTGTGCCTACATTGAACATCTAGAGGTTGAGACATGGCAGGTTGTTGGAGAAAAGCTACAACATGTAGAATCCTGCTTTGTGGTCAAAAACACACTCCTCCATAGCAGATCTGCGGTCACGGGATGTGTCCAAACCAGCCATCCCTATGGGTGTCTATGGCAATATCATACAGCAGCCTATCCACATATACATAGCATAGAAACATGATGGCTGTTGAGCATGCTTTCTGCCTTACCACACATCATCCCCTTTTGAAACCCAGCCATTGACCTGACAACAGGTATTGGGGGAGCTTGTCTTATTTGGGAGCTGTACTATTTGGGTGCAACTATTTGTCTCATTTGGGAGCTTGTCTCATTTGGGAGCTGCACTATTTGGGTGTCTCTGATAGTGCTCGGTTCATTGCAGTAGGAGATTTTTACAGCCGCATATGTGTGACAGTGTGGGATATTGGCATAGCCTTTTTCACAGCAGTTTGAAATGAACTAGCATAGAGCCCCTTGAGTGCGCCCTTCCCAAACTGCGCCAGTGCCATACCAGGCCTTGTCCAATTGGGTGTAGTTGATAATGTTCATCTGATACAACAGTCACATCCTATACCATTTCCTCTTCTGCTGCTTGTTTCTTACCCTTTTCATATATGACACTCATCCAAACAGGAAATGCTGATTCTCTGCCCACCCTCTGCCTAGGCCCTGGCCTTAAGGGATGTATGACTATTAGTCAAATGCTCTCATGGCATAAAATGCAGCTGTGGTGCTTAGCACTGCTGCACCCTGATCTGCTTTAGCACATATGTCTACTTATTTCAGCTGTCTAGGCCAACGATCAATTTCCATGGGTTTTGAACTGTCATTCTTGTGATAACCATGCTGCTTTTCTGGTCATTATGCTACAACAGCTCTCCATGCAAATGCTGCTCCAGCTGTCCTACATGTTTTTTGTCTCAGTTGTTTGTGGCTCACACTTGCTGACATTCACATCACTGCCAGGATGGTCACTAAGCCCTTCATAGTCCAGCTAACTCTATACACATAACCATTGCACTTTCTATCCAGGCCTGCTGCTTCTGTGAGGCCATGGCTACTGTCCATCCTTTCTGCGCTTATGATCTGTAGATTACTGGAATTCATTAGCCTAGGATGTAGTAAAAGTTAGTGTAGCTGTGTTTAAAAATGGTTTGGACAAGTTCCTGGAGAAAAGGTCCATAAACCATTATAAAAGAGGACCCAGGAAATCCACTGCTTGCCATGGGACAAGTATGCCTTTTTGGGAACCTACTAGGTATTTATGACCTGGATTGGCCATTGTTGGAAACAGGATACTGGGCTTGATGAACCTTGGTCTGACCCATTATGGCATATCTTATGTTTGTATGTTCTTATGTTATCTGTGTGCAGGCTGTGTGTGTGTGTATGCATGTCTGTCTCTCATGGGAAGTGTTGGGGGCTACATTTGTGCATTATGGGGAGTGGGCATGTTTGTGTGTCTGTCTGTCATGGGGAGTATCAGGGCTGCATATGTTTGTGTGTGAGTTCGACATGGAAAGTGTCACGGGCTATGTGCATGTCTCTCTCTCTCTCTCTCATGACCGTCCTCTCAGGCATCTTCCAGCCTGTTTCTCTCTGATACTGCCAGCCATCTCCCTGTGTCTCTCTCTGTCTTGTAGCCCCCCCCCCAGCCATCACCCATTGTCTCTCTCTGTCTCTCTCATAGCTTTCCCCAGCTGTCACCCAGTGTCTCTCACTCACTTGTAACCCCCCCAGTCATCACCCAGTGTCTCTCATAACTCCCCTAGTCATCACCCTATGTCTCTCTCAAAGCCCCCCATCATCACTCTGTCTCTCTCTCATTGCCCCATTCATCAACCAGTTTTTCTCTCTCATTCCCCCATCCCCTGCAGCCATCACCCAACATCTCTTTCTCTCCTTGATCCTCCCCACCCCACCAACAGCCATCCCCCGGATGTTTTTTCTCTCTCTCATTCCCATCACCTGTAGCCAACGCTCAATGTCTTAGACTTCTTTCACAGCAAACATGAAGCTACACACAGCGCAGGGCTTTGAACCCCATATGCATGCTGCACGTCTGATGTTTAGCATGCACATGGGCTTCAAGGCCCCGAGTTGTGTGTAGCTTCCTGTTTCGCCATGAAAGAAGTCTAAGACATCAAGTGCTGGCTACGGGGAACAGGAATCAGACAGAAAAAACATCCAGGTGATGGCTGCAAGGGAAGGGCATGGAGAGAGAAATCGGGTGATGGCTACGGGGCTGAGGGAGAAGAAGAGAGAAAGAGGCATCAGCTGATAATTTCAAGATGGGAAAGGAGTGAGAGGTTGCGTGATGCCTGCAGAAAAAAACATCTTTTCCATTGCCGGTTTTAAGGGTCTGCCGGCAGCCGGCCTGGTCATATAAAAAACAAGCAGGCTGGCTGAAAACTGGCCAGTTGAGTACCCTACTCCTGCTCTCCAGTGTTTCTAACTGGGGCAATGAATTAGGAAAACAACCTGCTCAAGTCTATCCCAGAGGGCTCTTCAAAGCAAGAGTTCACTCTTCTGTTGCTGACAGAAACAGTCCAGCACTTCCTGTGCATTCCTCAGGGTTTAATCATTGTAATCCACTCTGGTGTTTGATGATATCTGGCTGTATGCTTAGGTATTTTTTTTTTAAATTCCCAAAGCAGATAGAAAACATCCAAGCCAGAATTTGTTTCTTCAAAGGCAGAAGCCTCCAGAAGGGGTAAGTTTTTAACAGTCAATTCTGAATATATACACAATGGCTGGAGCCTTTATTTTTAGTGAGGTCCTCACATATTAAAGAAGAGCTGCCTGAAGAAGTGCACAAAGGAACAGGTCCGCTCCTTGGGTGTGCTTCTTCAATATGTGTTTCTGTGGCATGTTGTCATGGTAGTTCAGGGAAGAACAGCTGCCTTCTTCACATCAGCTCTGGTGCAATTATGGGGATGTGGCCAACAGGCTCAACAGGCCGGATGTGGCCAACTGGATGCCATCTGGATGTGGCCAACAGGCTCAACAGTACAGGGGAGAAGGGCAAAACAGTCAGAAAAACACAGTGAGCTAAACAGAGTGCACAGATATATATAGTGTGTTGTAATGGTGGTTCAATAAAGAATAACTGACTTCCTGATAAAACCTCCAGTGCAATTTTGGGGGCATGACCTGCAGTGATCCGGCTCAGCAATACAGTGGAGTAGTAGAGTGCAGACTAAGTAGGCTCTGGTGCGATTCTGGGGTTGTGGCTAACAGAAATTGGACTCAGCAGTACAGAGGAGTAGTGGAACATAGACCAGGCTTTGGTGTGATTTCGGGTGACATGGCCAGCAGCATTGAGGCTTCAGCAATACCGGGAAGGAATAGTGGAGCATAGGCCAGTCTCTGGTGTGATTCTGGGGGCATAACCAGCAAAAGTGAGGCTTCAGCAATATCAGGTAGGAGGAGTAGAGCACAGACCAGACAGGTTCTGGTGCTATTCTTGGAGCATGGCCGACAGCGATTGGTCTCAGCAATACAGAGGAGGAATAATGGAACACTGACCAAATTAATTTAGAATAGCAATTTGAGCTTCCTCTTGCAGGATTGTTTGGATTAGTTAAAAATGTTATTTTATGTTACCTCTTAATCTCATGGTTTTTAACTAGAACTTCAGAAATGGAAAGATTTCCCTTCACCTTGATATACAATAAATCAAAGTACTAGGACAACCAGCAAATCAAATAATTTTTATTTAATGTATCTTATCCACAAATATTTCAAGATTACGAATCAGAGACTTCCTCTTAGAATAGAGCACTACGAGTCCGATATTCAGTGGTGGCAGCTAACCGTTGTAAAGCGGCTAGCCATCACCGCTGAACCAAAAACCTGGATATTCAATGCCAGGGCCATATACAGCCATTGACATTGAACAAATGGGTCAGCCAGATAGCTGAGAAGCCAATTGGGCAAAAGTGATATTGAGCTGCTGTCCAGTTAACTTCTGTGGTGCCTAACTTTTGCCAATTGGCAAAAAACAGGCAGCGGCTAAATATTGCTGCTACACAGTTATCACCGGGTGCCACCTGTGCACCACCTCCAGAATGCCGCAGTGCTAGTAAACTAGCATTAGGGCAATTAGTGGTGGCACTTACAGATATTCAGCAGCACTAATCATGTTAGTGCTGCTGAATATCCCAGTCACTACGATTAATGGGATTAGCAGGTCTGCCAACCACATTAATAGCATTAAATATTGTGCCCTACATTTTTTAATGAAAATAAATGAGCCAAATGAATACTAACAAATGCACATCCCTATCAGTGATTTACCAAAGTCAAGTTGGGATTAAACGAGAATGCTACTTCCTCCTGCCTGTTGGTGACTTGCTTCAAAATGCAACCGATGATCTTGAGTAACCCTTAAAAAACAGATAATCTGAACTGAGAAGCAATTCATTCTTTTCCTGCATCTGTAGAATTTTTTAAAATATGAGGACTTAGAAGGCTTTCTGAGCCCGATATTCAGTGGTGGCAACTAGCACTTGTAAAGTGCATAGCCATCGCTGCTGAATACTAACCTCAAATATTCAATATCTGGCCACCGGCATTGGATATCCAAGGCAGCCACAGACCCTGGAAGCTAACCGGGCAGCAGCGATATTGAGCCACTGGCTGGTTACCTTCCATGGGTAAAGATAGGCCAGCATTTGCCGTGGCTGATTTTATCTGCGGGTCACTATCTGGCAGCGGCTCAATATTGCCGCTGACCGGTGAGCAACAGGTGCCGCTTCTGCCCTGCCCCACCCTGCCCCACCTCGGCACCCGAGGTTATTCAGAGGCTCTAGCCATGTTAGTGCCGCTGAATATCCCGCTAACCAGCTTTTACATGGTTTGTAAGTCTGCAAACTGTGTAAATACCATTGAATATCAGGCCCACTGTAACTATACTGTAGAGTCATAATAGTACCAAGAATCCTGAATGTGGGGCAGCCTTTATTAAGTGAGCTGATGTTCTGGTGGGCTCATGATACATTATATCCTTATTCAGTCACCTGAAGATATTCATATCATTTTTCTATTGTACACATTTAAAGACAACAATAAGAAAGCAATGTTACTGCAAGTGTGATGCCTGTATTATTTTTTAAGGACTCGCAACAGAAATGCTCAGATTCCAAACAAACTAGAGAATAGTAGTTGTCTCTAATGGGGACCATATTGATTAGATTGATTTAGAGCACAATGATATTACAGTGCAGTACAACTAGACCTCTTTAAGCCCCTCATCAATATTAGTTTCTTTAACATCTCTCAGATGTCTATTGTAGGCATTATCAATTACAGCACTGGTCAGCACTGGACATTCTCTAAATGATTATGCCACTTTCTTCAACTATATTTATCTTGATCGCTGGAAATGTCTGCCACTAAAAGACCAATGGCAGAAAGAATGCATATACATTTTATGATGCCAAAGAAGATATTCATTTATTTATTTGCAGTTTCATGAGGGTGACTGCAGAACAGCAACTACTGATGTTCCTTGGTGTCCAGTGCTGGCTGTCTCAGAAGAGAGCATAAAGTGAGATCATCTTTCACCAGACTTCCTCTGATTACAGCTGTGCTCTTCAGTGGCTTCACATCACTGCAGAGACTGCAAGTAATAATGTAGTATTTATTAAAAGAGAATTATTTGGGAGAATCAATATATTGATCTCTAGGCTGGGCCTTTGATGGTTGGAATAGCTGACACAGTAGTCATACAAAAGCAGCTTGTGGTACAACATTTTTCGCAAAGCTATTTTAATGCATTCAAGTCCGTCAATAAGGTTAACTCCATTTGCTGGGATTTGGGTCAATAATATTTTGTTCAAAAGCAGAGTCTAAGTGCTGGTCTTTACTTAAGTCTTATCAGACACTAATTCATTAAAACCCATTTTACTGATATTAATTAAAAATGTAAGCATTGCAAACTGAGTGGTAATAAATGGTATCTTGAACGAGTCAGTGAATAGGATGGTTGTTGTGGCACTGGAAGAGGTACACATTGTATAGTTATTTTTTAACAATCTTTTCTGGTAGGTTTAGAAACCATTTTTTTTTGGGGGGGGGGGCGTTGGTGAGCCCATACATGATGGCTGCCTGAAACGTGAACTCCTCACTTATCTTTACATCTTGGCTTTTTCACGCTCATTTGGTAGAACGGTGGCACCAGGTTGGGTGCAATAATGGCCCCTTAATAATCGTGCTGCTCGGGAGACCAGCCATGGAAGTTGTGACTCAGATGCAGTACTAACAAATGCTTGAACACATTGGCAAGGCATGCCCACAGCGCTTTCGCATGGAGTGGAGTGCAGATGTGACAGCCTGTGCGGAGGCTGCGCTTGGACAGATGGGGAGGCACGGCGCAGAGTGTTCAGGCCTGTTAAGAGCAGCATCCCTATGAGTTGAGCAGGTTGCCCCTCCTCCTTTCCCCATGGTATGATGAGTAACACTTGACTTTCTGCATGATTAATAGGCACAGCTCATTTGGAGGTGGGTGCTTTGAGCCTACAGGTGGACGATGTAGGCCCTGCAGGGAGTTTTGCTTGCCTCATATTTCCAGTTTGAGCTGGGCCAAGAAGAGGGTCCTACTGTGTGAGTCTGATGACCTGGGTTGATGTGTCAGGCTGCCATAAGAGGCTATGAGAGACCAATTCTGGATGACTGGAGGAGTCATCTAAGAAGATGAATGCCCTTGTATACTGATGGGCTCTGTGTGGATATTGCTGTGAGGTCATAGTTTGAAAGAGTGGACTGTGTGCCTTTTTCTTTTTTTTTTTCATTGCTTGTGAAAAGAAACATAGAAACATGACGGCAGAAAAAGACCACAAGGCCTATCTAGTCTTCCCTTTCATATCAACCACTACAGTGGTCCCCTTTTTTCCTTTAGAGATCCTCTGTGTTTGTCCCATGCTTTCTTGAATTCAGATACTGTCCCCATCTCCACCATCTCCACTGGGAGACTATTCCATGCATCTACCACGCTTTATGTAAAGAAATATTTCTGCATATTACTCCTGAGTCTATTCCCTTTCACCCACACCCTATGTCCCCTCATAGCAGAGCTCAATCATATCACCTCTATCTCTTCTTTCCTCTAAAGTATACATATTAAGATCTTTAAGTCTGTCCTTTATAAAGAAGACCACTAACCATTTTAGTAGCCACCCTCTGCACTGATTCCAACCTGTTTATATCCTTTTGAAGATGCAGTCTCCAGAATTCCATACAATACTCCAAATAAGGTCACACCAAAGACTTATTCAGAGGCACTATCACCTCCTTTCTTTTGCTGGCCATTCCTCTCCCTATGCACCCAAGCATCCTTCTAGCTTTTGTTGTCACCTTTTCTGTTTAGCTACTTTAAGGTCATCAGACACAATCATGCCTAGGTCCCGCTCTTCTTTTGTGAACAGAAGTACTTCACCCCTATACTGTATCATTCCCTTGGTTTGCTGGACCCCAAATGCATGACCTTGCATTTTTTAGCATTAAATCTCAGCTGCCAATTTCTAGACCATTCTTCAAGCTTAGCTAGATTCTTCGTCATGTTAACTACACCTTCCTGGGTTTCTACTCTATTGCAGATTTTAGTATCATCTGCAAAGAGTCAAAACTTACCCGACAGCCCTTCCGCAATATCACTAACAAAGATGTTAAAAAGAATCAGACAGATATTTTTTTTCTTGAGCTACCTGGATATTGGATTAACAGTTCTACAATATCCTTGCTCCAGCCCTAAATGCAGTTGCAGCTTCAAGTGTCCAGTATGGAGCAGAAAGTAAGCTATGCAGTAGGCTAGCCAAATTCAGCAGGAAATCAGGGGATGTGGAGGTGCAAAGTGCAGTCCAGTCGTCACCTCCAACATTGAGTGCAGAGGGGGCACAAATAACGGAGGCGCTAGCGACTAAAGCTGACTTTCTGGAATTATTCCAGGAATTAAAATTGATGAGAAGGACCTTTCTAATGTTATTGGAGAAATCAAGCAAGACTTCAAAGGTCTGGAAGAGAGAGTTAAGAATATAAGAACATAAGATATGCCATACTGTGTCATACCAAGGTCCATCAAGCCCAGTAATCTGTTTCCAGCAGTGGCCAATCCAGATCACAAGTACTTAGCAATTTCCCAAAAAGATACAAAGGTTCCACAATGCTTGTATTGGGGAAAGCAGTGGATTTCTCTGGTCCTCTTTAATAATGGTTTATGAACCTTTCCTCCAGGAACTTGTCCAAACCTTTTTAAACACAGCTACACAAGTATTTTCTTGCTATATGTTTGTATTTCTTCACAGTTTGCTTACTTTCCATTGTTTTAAAGCAAGCTGAGTGTATCTGGATTTTCAGAAAAGCCTTTGACAAGGTCCCTCATGAGAGACTCTTGGCAAAAGGTCCATCAAGCCGAGTATCCTGTTTCCAACAGTGGCCAAACCAGATCACAAGTGCCTGTCAGCAGGGCCGGATTTACCTTGAGTGAGGCCCTACGCCAACAAAAATTGTGGGCCCCCAGCAGGGGCGGCCCAAGGGGGGTGCGGGGCCTCATTTGCATAAGAGGCCTCATTTGCATAAATATTTGCATAATGTTACCATATACTAACTTTTAGTAAACGTGCCTCTTAATGAGTGTATGGATAAAGAAAGACTAAAAGATTTCTACATTACTATAATCTAGTGCCAACTGCCAGACACATTAGGAACTACTACAAACACTGCCCATTTAGAACCCATAGCAAACCCGCCGTATCCTAACAGCACTACCAGGACTCACAAAGCACCATACTCTACCAATCAAAAGGCAACACTGCAAATATTAAACCAATACATTTCAGAGAACAACAATACATGACCTACTGGGGAAAGAGAACAAGTGGCAATGTCAAATAGGAATTATATAAACAGAACACCTCAGCTCAGTTACACATGCAGAACATAGACCATCACCAAACAAGTAATCACAATTTAGAAACAGGAAGACAATAATTAAACTGGGAATCCCAAAAGCCAAACTTGGAATGTACAACACTGTAGAAATAAAACTATACATTAATTTGCTCTTGTACTAAACAAAGCACAGATGTTAATGATGCACATTTACCAGAGCTGACATATTCCAATTAATAAATTCAAAATAAAGAGATATTTTTCTACCTTTTGTGCATTTTTTTCAGCTGCAATTGCTCCAGCCACTTTCTTCTGGTTTCTTCGTGTCTTCTGCTAACTCTCCATTTTCTGCTGTCCATTTGTCCTTTCTTCTCTCTTCTAGTTTTTTCCATTCTCTCTCTTCATCTGCTTTAACATACTAATCTTTCTCCTTTTGCTCTTTCCTCATTCCTATTTCATCCACTCAAATTTTACCCCTCCATCCTCAATCCCCACTTACTCTCCCAATACCCGGCCAATTGTAGATTTTTTATTCCTCCCACACAAAATATGTTCCCTTCTCCATTTTACTCTTCCAGCCCCATCCCATTCTAATCCTCCCCCAACATCAGCTCCCTTCTAGTTCCAGCCTCACCCAGCATCCATTCCCTTCTAGTCCCTGCATCAGCCCATTTCCAGTCCTAGCCACCCATCAGCCCATTTCCAGTCTTAGCCCCCCCATCAACCCACTTACAGTCCTAACCCCCATCACCCCATTTTCAGTTTAAGTCCCCCCTATAACCCATTACCAGTCCTAACCCCCCCATCAGCCCACTTCCAGTCCTAACCCCATCAACCCATTTCCAGTCAGCCCCCCATAGCCCATTGCCAGTCCTAACCCCCCCCATCAGCCCACAGCCCATTACCAGTCCTAACCCCATAAGCCCACCTCAAGTCCTAACCCCTCCCCATCAGCCCATTTCCTGTCCTAGCCCCCCCCATAGCCTATTATGTCCTAACCCCCCCATAGCCCATTACCAGTCCTAACCCCCATCAGCCCACAGCCCATTACCAGTCCTAACCCCATCAGCCTACCGCCAGTGTTAGCCCGCCCCATCAGCCCATTTATAGTCATAGCCCCCCCATAGCCCATTACCAGTCCTAACCCCCTCCCAACAGCCCACAGCCCATTACCAGTCCTAACCCCATCAGCCTACCTCCAGTCTTAACCCCCCTGCCCATTTACAGTCCTAGCCCCCCCATAGCCCATTACCAGACAGCCCCAATCAGCCCACAGCCCATTACCATTCTTAACCCCCCCCCATAGCCCATTACCAGTTCTAAACCCCCCCCCAACAGCCCACAGCCCACAGCCCATTACCAGTCCTACCCCCATCAGCCCACCACCAGCCTTAACCCCCCAGCCCATTTCCAGTCCCAGCCCCCCCCCAATAGCCCATTACCAGTCCTACCCCCCCCCCCATCGGCCTAAAGTAACATTTAATAAAAAAAAAACGCTGGCTGCTACCGCTGCCGCCGCGGCAGCATGGACCGACCCGCGGGGCCCCCTCTGCCCGGCTGAATCGTCCGTCCGTCCCTCCCTCCCTCCCTCCGTGCCGGCTTTGAGAGGCGCAAAGGGAGAGTGTCTCCCTCGTGTCTCTGTTAAGCCCGCAGGGGCTGATGGGAAGCTTCATTGAATGTTCCCTAGGGGCATGTTTACTAAAACCCCGCTAATGTGCGGGCCGCGGTAGTGTGCGGATGCCATATAAGGAGTGGGTGTTCCGTCCTGAAAAAGAAAAGCCGTGATTGACATATGCGTTAAGGTGCGCGGCGCCCATGTGCGCCCCGCACATTAGCGCATGAGGAAGCTGCGCGGGAGGCATAAGTGGCGCGCTGATTTGCACACACAAGAGCAGAGCCACAGCACAATGGTGAAGGCACTTACCAATGGTGCAGGGATCAGGGGTTCAATCCCCCACAGTGCCCAATGAAAGCAGCTGGTTGAGGCATGTAAATAATGGGCAACATAAGGCAGCATGCTAATGTTTTTGGAGGCATTCTAATACTGGGCGGCATAAGTGGCGCGCTGATGTGCAAGCAGAAAAACAGAGCCACAGCACAAAGGGTAATACCCTGACCAATGGTGCAGGAAGCAGGGGTTCAATTCCCCACAGTGCTTAATGCAGATGGCTGGCTGAGGCGTTAATTTAGGAGCTAGTCCAATATTGTGCAGCATAAGGTGGCGCGCTGATGGGCATTAGGTGGCATGTTATTGATTTAGGAGGCTTTTTAATATTGGGCGGCATAAGGCGGAGCGCTAATATGCAAGCATAGGAACAGAACCACAGCACAATGGGTAAGACACTGGCCAATGGTACAGGGATAAAGGGTTCAATCCCCCACAGTGCCCAATGAACAAGGCTGGCTGAGGCATTACATATTATGGGGAAGATTGCTTTTGGAGTCATTTTATGCTTTTTAATTATCACTACTAGCAAACGCACTCTCAAAGCGTGTTAACATAAGGCACCCTATAAGGCACATTTTAAGGTGCACTGTCAGCCAAGGCACCCTAGAATGTTGCTTATAGGGTGCTTTAGAGGGTGCCGTATGAGGTACCGCAAGGTCAGAGTACTGTTTTTATGGCAGCACTGTGCAGTTTAAAGAATGAAAAGCATAAGTAGGTGCGCTGACAGGCAAGGAGGAGCAGCAGTGGAGCACAATGGTTAAGGCACTAACTGCTGATACAGGGGTCATGAGTTTGCTCCCCAGGGTGCCTAATACGTAAGGCTGGCTGTGGCATCAGCTTTGCATTGTACATATTTTTTCCTGCAGCACTTTATTTATATTTTATTAATTGCTGCCAGCAAACATGCCCTCACGTGCCGTAATTGAAGGTGCCGTATAAGGCACCCTATAAGGCACTCCATAGGGCACATTATAAATTGCACTGTCCGCCACAGCACCCTAAAATGTCCCCAATAGGGCACCCTATAAGTTGCATCACAGGATAATGTATAGTGCAACTTATATGGACGTGAACCATACGGTGCCCTATAGGGTGCCCTATAAAGCACCCTCAGAGGCACCTTATGGGTACAGTACGCTGAGGGTGTTTTTGCTGGCATCAAAATATGTACATTAAAAAAAGATAATGCATTGGACAACCCTATCAAATAACGCCACTGTGGGTTTGAACCCATGACCTCTGGCTTCACAGACAGTGAAGTAACCATTGGGATACAGTTCTACAGTTGTTAGCGAGCCCCTGGCTGGCTGCAGAGAGCCTGCACGTCACCACACAGACAGTCTGCTGTGGTCACCAGGATAGGGTTAGCTCACCCATACCCATGATGCAATGCACATGCAAATCAGCTGTCCACAGATAAACACAAGATGGGCAATTCACCCCCACAGCACCTCGGCCTGTTAGGGGGAAGTGACCATGTGAACCCACACAGCACCTCGGCCTGGTAGGGGGTACTGACTGTGTGTTTTACTGGCACAGAGTAGCTACACACCGTCACATTGTGCGGGTACTGTGCTCACCCTGAGGGTGCAATGAGGCACCCAGCACCAGGTCCACAACACCTTCTATGGCTGAAAGAGGCCATGCCGGAGGTCCAAAGCAGTGTTAATGTGTGTGGTAGGTAGTTTCTGCATAAACACCTTGGATATCTCTGTCTGCTTCAGTCAGGTGTAGCCTCCATGGACCCCCAGGGCCTCCCATCAATAGATCCACATTCTACCTCCCTGCAAAGGTGGCAGTAGAGGGGACCATCAACCCCAGTCCTGCTGAGGAACAGAAACCCCACAGGGCAGCCAATGCAGCTCTATACACATCCATAACACAATAGCAGACAGACAGACTGGATATGGTAAGCTGCACCCCACCACTATCTGATATTCTCCTGCAGCAAGCCATCAACCACTGCACCCTGCAAGCCACTCCATCAAGACACATAAAAGCTGCAAACAGTCTGCTAGTTACACCATAGTGCATGTTGCCAGTGGAGATGCATACACAGCAAGCAGATAAATCAGTAACTGGGTCCCAAAAGGAAACCCATATCTATCACATGAGAGACATACAATATAGCACTATGGGGGTGCCTAGCCATGCTGTGGTCACTGCACAGTCAGGGTGAGAGTGATCTCTCAGCAGGACATACTGAGGTCACCCTGTCTGTGTAGGTGGTGGCCGAGCACTAAAATGTCCCAGTCAGTGCCCTATGCCCTGTGCAGATGCACCCTGGCCAGGCCACCCTGTCTGGCCTATACCCATGGTACCGTGCTCCTCATTATGCACATTGGCAGCCCAATACTGGCAACATTGCTGGCAGTGTGGGCTGTGGAAGGTGTTTGCAGCCACCACACACTGGATAGACAGACAGCCACCCCCACACCTATGCCAGCATTGGGCTACTATAGAGGAGTTCAGCAGCCATACCCACCAAACCAGTCCTGGGCACAGTACAGGCATGGATATGGTACACAATACTGTTGGGGGTCACTCCCCAGGTTGGTAAACACTGTCAGAGACCAGACCTGCAGCACACACCGCAGACATCACAATGATTGTTATGGTGGAGCTCAATGAGCAAAATGTGCTTAACGTAGGAATTGATATCTGCCAGTTATCATAGGAAACGTTTGATAGCTGGGTACAAGATACCCAGGTTAGGGTGGCATTGCTAAGGTATGCAACTGCTAGTACTGGGAGATACAGGCAGGGCCCAATGTCCTGCCTCTCCAGGAGGCATTGACCAATGGGGCCTGTAGGTGTGTGTGTGGGTGTGTCTGGCCCTGTTGGCTGCTGCTTTACGGCAGAGTTTCCCAACTCCAGTCCTGGTGTTCCAAATACTGTTCAAGTTTTCATGCTGTCTCTCATGAATATGCATGAGCTACATCAGCATACCATGGGGGTGGTGCATATATATGCAGCAGAGGCATCTTTATAAGAGGCAGCATGGAACCTGAATGGTGTGGGACCCTCCAGGACTGCATTGTGGAGACTCTGCTCTAGGTAATGTGCCTGTTTATGGTGTCTGTGTTTGGTGTGGTAAAATATAGGCGTATTAACCATGCGTATGCTCTCAGCAATAAAGGTTTGTCCTAACTATCATGGTTTAGTTGTAGGAAAAGTATGTGGATAGGATTGGCAGTAGCCCCATCTGGCCCTTGAACCTGTGACTTTCTGTTTTTGCACACACTGTCTGTGTGCATTGCACCACTGTGTTGCCACAGATATGCTGTATTCCCTGGGGAGTCCATGACTGTACATCCAACAGAGCCTGTCTGTTGCGGTGGACGTGCCAGCCCTCCACCACCTGTACCCTTCCGCCAGCATGCAGACATGTCCTTATCTGGGAAAAAGCATATGACATGAATGACTGGTGGCACTCCAGGACTGAATTTGGGGGACTCGGCTGTACGTAATGCCCATTGTTATGGTTTGTGTGCGGTGTAGGGTAAAATATAGGTGTTGGAACCATGCTTATGTTCTCTGCAATAAAGGAGTGTCTGTACTATCACTGTTTAGTGGTGGGTAAAACTATGGGGACTGGGTTGGCAGGAGCCCCAGCTGGGATTTGAACCTGTGACCCTCTGGTCCTACAGGCACTGGCTGTGTCAGCTGCACCACACTGTGGCCACAGAGACAGTGCAGTCCCTGGAGATAGGAAACCTGGCCGGACAAGTCAGAAACCCTGCTCTGCACAATTTTACTGTGGGCTCATTTACCTTGTATGGGGACAAAAGTGCAGATAAACCTCAAAAATAACCTTGAAAAAAGGGGAAAAAAACAGTGATAGCAATGGGCAACATAAAAAACACTCCTAAGAAAGCTCCAATAAAATGAAGTGATTTTTGAAAGAGTCTACAGAGCGTAGACCCTTCCAAAAATCATTTCTTTTTTTTGGAGCTTTCCTGGGAGTGTTTTTTATTGTTTCCCATTGATATCACTGTTGCCCAGCTGAATTATAATTTTTACAATTTTTCTTGTGGTCATTTTAAGGTTTTATTTGCGATTTTGTTCTGTGCACATGTATCACACTGCTCACGTTTTGTAGGTTTCCCCGGTTTTGCTGTACATTGCTGACGGAAATGGTTTCTCTTCCCTTTAAATCGGCTCTAACGCGAGGTTTTCACTCGCGGTATTTTTTTGACCAAAATTCAGCCCCACTCCTGTGCGGGGAGCCTTTCCCCTCCCATTCTCCACCCATTGGCTCCGTCTCCCCGCCCCTCGGGAGCCTTCCTCCGCCCTCGAAATGCCTTTCCACGCCTCTATCGCACATCAGCGCGCCGCGCACTTGTGCGTGCGGCGCACACGTTTGCGGGGCACCAAAAATGCACAATTGCGCTGTTTAGTAAACATACCCCCTAGTCTTTCTACTTTTTGAAGGCATAATCAACCGATCTAAGTTTACTCATTCCACTCTGTTCATTAATTTATAGACCTCTATCATACCTCCCCAGAGCCATCTCTTTTCCAAGTTGACAATCCTTAACCTTTTAAGCCTCTCCTCATAGAGGTATCTTTCCACCCCCTTTATCATTTTGGTGGCTCTGCTCTGTACCTTTTCTAATTTTGCTATCCTTAAGATATGGCAACCAGAATTGCACACAATATTCAAGGTCTGGTCGCACTATCGAATGAAACAGAGGAATTATAATATCCTTTGTTTTGTTCTCCATCCCTTTCCTTATGATTCCTAGCATTCTATTTGCTTTCTTGGCCACTGCTGCACACTGGGCAGAGGATTTCAATGTATTATCCACAATGCCACCTAAATCTTTTTCTTGGGTGGTTGTTCCTAATGTGGGGTTGTTCTTCCTTAAGTGCATAACTTTGCATTTGTCCACATTAAATTTCATCTACCATTTGGACGTCCAGTCTCCTAATTTATCAAGGTCCTCTTGCAATTTCTCACAACCCTCTTGTGTTTCAATAACTTTGAATAATTTTGTGTCATCTGGAAATTTGATCGCCTCACTAATTATTCCCCTTTCAAGGTCATTTATAAAGCAACAGGCCCAGCACAGATCCCTGGGGTACTCCACTATCCACCCTTCTTCATTGAGGAAATTGGCCGTTTAGCCCTACTCTCTGCTTTCTATCATTTAACCAGTTCCTGATCCACAATAGTATACTGCCTCCTATCCCATGACTTTTTAATTTCGCAAAGAGTCTCTCATGAGGGACCTTGTCAAAGGCTTTTGGAAAAACCAGATAGAGATATACTCAGAATGAGATCAATATTGGTAAACAAATTGCCATGGCACTTTTTCAGTCTAAGCTCAAGAAGATGGAAGCTTTGGTAGTGGAAACAAGAGAAAGGCAGGATGATTTGGAGAATTGACCACAAAGAAATAATATAAGGATCTTTGGCTGGTCTGAACCCCAAACAGAGGATATAACTTGAATGGTGCAAGAGCTCTTCAATTTCTGTGTGCCTGCTAGCAAATTGAAGGTCCGAGTTGATAGGGCACACAGGGAAATGCGTAGCTGTTATAAGAACTCTGACTCTCCTTGCTCAATAGTAACTTGCTTTCACTATTTTGAAGATAGGCAAACCTCACTGTGGCATATACAGGGAAAGAAGGTGATTGAATTTCAACAACAACAGTTGCAGATCTATCCATATCTATCTCCTTATACTCTAGAGAAGCGAAGGAGTTTTTAACCTCTAACACAAATACTTCAGAGCAAAGGCATGAAATATACAGTAGATGGGGATTTCCCTTTGCTATCTTCTTCATATTGGAGAACAAATCATATCAGATTTCCAGTTTGGAGGACTGTATAAATTTAGTGAATCAAATATGTTATATGTTAACAAGTACTATAGTTAGGCACACTGTTTAATATCTTCTATGTAATATACTTGAATGTTCAGTGTAAACCGCTTTGATTCCCAGGGAAAGCAGTATAGAAATCCAGAAAAAAAAAAATAATAGTGGAAGAGCTGGCTGGAACTTTTGGAGAGGTATCGGGGCATGAGGATAGGGAGTAAGGTATTGAAATAGTTATTTGGGTTTTTTTGCATGGGCGCTGGTTTTGGGTCTGTTGTGGTGAGACGAGGTCTACTGTGTGCCAGTTGTCCTGTGGGGTTCTGCAGGGCTTGGGTGTTCTTCCCCTGTGTTTTCAACATTTTCATGAGCCCAGTGGGGAGATTGTGAGAAAGCATGGCTTCCAGTGTTTTCTTTATGCAGATAACAACAAAAATCATCCAGAATACATCTTAGCATAAGATAACAAGGGGACCTCAACCACAAGTGAGCTTAAAAAGATCTAAGGGCCCTCTAGTATACAAGCACATTGACACAATATTGTGTTTCAGTAAGAAATACAGAACTTATCTGCATCAGGGAAAGAGAGACTCAGCAATAAATCCCAAGAGCACTACTCCAAGAGGATGTACGCTCACTACAAGCTAAAAATCTCTGTCAGAGTCAAGCGCCAGAACAGCCAGTAAGAACAGCAAAAAACTTTCACAACAGAAACACCCAATCAATAGCCTGATTAAGACCAAAAGGTTCAATGGAGTGCAGACAGAACATCCAAGTGTGATCTCCAAGATTCAAGTTATTCTCTATGTTACCTCTCCATCAAATGAGAGGAATATGCTTCAAAATCTGTCATCAGAGATCTGACAGTTGATGTTGAAACTGTAGCCAGTGAGTAACCAGTGGGGCCATCTCTGACTGGGTCTTCATGCAACTCTTGTGTTCATTAAGGCATAAACGTATCTTCCTTTTAGTTTGTCTAACATACACCATTGGACATGGGCACACGATCAGATAAATAACCCACTCAGTGTCACAATCAATATAGCACTTTGAAGAGTAAAATCTCCCATTGAGATGCACCCAAGAGTATCCGTCAGGGCAGAATGGCACCAGTTAAGGCAGCCATAAGAATAATGCCCCAGAGGAGAAGTTGAAACAGATTAACCATCTGCATAATATACAGACACCCCCCCCAACACGAACCCAGACAGTTTAGACACCATCATTGAAACTGGCTGCATCTCATCAAATAAAAAAAACACTCATCCTCTAAGACAACTTCAATCTAGCATCCTTACACAAAACCAGTGCCACTGCAATCCTAAATTCTATGACAGATATGGACTACCACCAAATAATCAATGTCCCCACCCACACCAGAGGAAACACCCTAGATCTAGTATTCATACCCAACGACATCTTCAAACACTCCCAACCCTCTCCACAAGCAGAACAGGTCCCATGGTCAGACCACCACCTAATAAAATTTCAGCTGCCATCCCATCTCCCTTCCACATCAACAAACATCAGGGAAACCACTATGAGAAGATTTAAGCCATTTGACAAGGATAATTTTCTAAATGAAACATTCTCACAATTTAATCCTAACCCAAAGAACCTATAAGAAACAATAGTCAATTGGAATGACATCATAGACAATGCTGCTACAGTAAAGACCTGACATCAGATTAGGAAACACAAACAACAGGCAGAATGATACTCTCATGAGCTAAAAAAGATAAAAATCTCCCTACGGAAAATTGAACGCACCTGGAGTGCTACAAAGTCCACCGAACACAGATTCCTCTACATGAGTAACACTACAAAAGCACCATCAATAATAAAAAGAAAGAATACTATTCTAACATACTCACCAAATCCCTTAACTGCCCCAGGGAATTATTTGATATAATAAAAACTTTGACTCGCAACCCGACCGACGACAAAATAAACCCGCCTCCCCCAATCAGACTACAAACTTTGGCTGACCACTATAAGGAAAAACTAAAACTACCAACAACAGATACCACTCCACTGGATACCAATCCCACAACCAACTACACATGGATGACATTTTCACAGATCAAGCTAGAAGCATTCTGAAACACACCAACCAAAATCAACACTACAACATCCAGCTTATACCCATGCCCGGTCAGCTAAATAAAGGCAACTAAGGCAGAGCTATCTCCCTTCATACTCACTATTGTAAACATCCCTGAAACAATGACACATACTATTATTACTAAAACAAGCTATGATCTGCCCCATCTTGAGGAATAACTCCCTAGATAAAAACAATCCCACATCATACGAGTAAAGCCTCCCTTTTATGGCCAAAGTAATTGAGAAAATAGTTCAAATCCAACTTCAGGACCACGTGTACACACATTCCCATTTAGATGAACACCAATATGGCTTTAGGACATACCATGGCATAGAAACACTTCTCCTTGCCCTAAAGGACAAACTGATACGTGGTATAGACAACACCAGACATTCATTCTTATATTCTTAGATATTACCACCGCATTCTACAGTATTAACCACAATATAATGCTTAACAGACTTCAACACACATCAGAACCATACAAGCAAGAACAAGGCCTATCACAAGGCTCTGCCCTCTCAGCTCTTCTTTTTAACATATTCCTCCAGCCAATCTGCACCTTTTTTAAAAAATTCCATTTATGTTACCACATCTATGCAGATGATATAATGCTATATCACCCATTCAACATCAATAACCCCTCCACACACACAAATTACAGACTGCTTAAGGGAAGCATCAAAGTGACTTAACAACCATAATCTCCACATCAACATCAGTAAAATGGAGGTGATGTATATAACAAGGAACCAAAACTTTTCACCACCCCCAAAACTCAGCCTTAATGACACAGACATCTCAGTAAAAAATGAAGTAAAATATCTTGGGGGCACCTTAGATCAGTCCCTTAGCATGACCACACACATAAAACTCACTACAAAGAAAATTATTACAAACTCAGAACGATACAACAGCTAAGACCCTTAATCCCAAATCATGACTTTAGATCAGTCCTTCAGGCACTAATTACCCCACGCTTCAACTTCTGCAACAGTATCCTACAAGGCCTGTCTAAACAAACCCTAAACCAACTGCAGATGTCCCAGCATGTTGCGGCCCGAATAGCCTGGAAAGTTCATATAACAGAACATATCACACCTGTTCTATATAACCTACACTGGCTCCCAGTCCAAAGCCGCATAAACTACAAAACACTAATGACAACATTCAAACTCATTAGGTAAATAGCCCCATCCTACCTCACCTCACTCATCACCAAACCAGAAGGCTCAAGACTAAGAAGAAACTGCATGCAGAATAAACTAGCAGCCCAATCTGACTTCCATAAATCCAGTTGAGCCACTAACAACATTGCATTCGCACACTTTGCACCCATTCTATGGAACAAATTGCCTGATGAACCAAGAGCAGTCAAAGATCTATCTACATTCCTTAAAGAAATAAAAACACATCTTTTTAAACTTCATTTTGGAAACTCATACAAACCCAGAAACACTGACCCTACCCAATACCATACCTAAACTACACAGTCCACAATAACAACCACAAATACATACCACAAGCATACTCTCACTGAAATTAGTTCACTACTGGACTATAAGCCTAAATCCAAGTTATGTCTCATATTATATAGTTTACAGCAGGACTACTAGCTCAGTCCCAAGTTTATTGTTCATTGTTCATTGTACATAGTTATTGAACTGTTAGATGTAATTGAAATATTATTTTTGTTCAATGTAAACCACATTTGATCACTGGAAAAAGCGGTATATAAATTCAAATAAATAAATAAAATAAATAAAAATAAATGTCCCAGATGACATTAAACAGAATTTGGTAAGCATTTCTCCCAATTTTTTTACTCACATTTATATGTTATATGGGGGATCTCCATAAGAACAGGATGTAAACTAAGAACATACCAATGTTTACGTAAAGAGTCCACCATGTATCTAGAACCTGTGGTATAGGGTAACACACACTCCAAGGAGCCATGAAAAGAAGGTTTTTTATATTAAAGTAAAAGATCTCGCTGTGCATATTTCACCCTGTAGTATGCCTGCTTTACTGTGAAGATCGGATAAACCCTAGACAGAAAATGTGAAGTCAATATCTGGGATTCAGCTTTAAATTGCTATTCAGTAGATCATATATGACAAGCCCACAGAAATTAACTTATGGGAAGATTACAATTCAGTCTATAAGGATGACAACTGTGAAATTGTAGATAAGCATTGCGGTCCACTGATTTATGATAAATCGATGTACAGAAATTATCCAAGGTTTTTTCCACTTGCACATCCAAAATGTCCATTGTAAAAATATGATAAAATAACAAAAACTATAAGTTAGAATTGAGTCAGCTATGCACTGCTACAGTGAATAGCCATCCCCACCGACCTTTAACCCTGGATATTCAATGAGGTCTTTCATTGCTCCCTATTTCCATGATATGCATCCGCACCTCCTATGGGATACGGCTAAGGCATTTCTACGAGACCATGGGGCATGTTTACTAAAGATTCCTAACGTGCGGGGCCGCGGTAGTGTGCCTGTGCCAAATAAGGAGTGGGCGGTCCGGCCCGAAAAAGAAAAACCCGCGAGTTACATATGCGCCAAGGTGCGCGGCGCCCATGTGAGCCCCGCAAATTAGCGTGTGGGAAAGCTGCGCGGGAGGCATAAGTGGCGCGATGATAGGGAAGCAGAAGAGCAGAGCCACAGCACAATGGTGAAGACGCCGACCACTGGTATAGGGATCAGGGGTTCCATCCCCCGCAGTGCCCAATGAAGACGGCTGACTGAGGCACTATTTTAGGAGGCACAGAAATATTGGGCAGCAGAAGGAGGTGCGCTAATTTGTTAACAGGCATATCAATAGTGTGCGGCATAAGGTGGCGCGCTAATCTGGCAGCAAAGGAGCAGAGCCACAGCGCAAGGGTGAAGACACTGACCAATGGTGCAGGGGCCAGGGATTCAATCCCCCATTGTGCTCCAACATTAATGGGCAAAGGTGGTTGAGGAGGCCAAATAATGTTGGGTGTCAGAAGGCAGCACACTGTTCTTTTTGGGCGGCATAAGGCGGTGCACTGTACATATTGGGCGGCATAAGGCGGCGCACTGTTCTTTTTTGGCAGCATATGGCGGCGCATATTGGGCATAAGGCGGCGCACTGTTCTTTTTTGGCAGCATATGGCGGCGCACTGTACATATTGGGCGGCATAAGGCGGCGCACTGTTCTTTTTGGGCGGCACAAGACGGCACGCTGATGGGCACAAGGTGGCGCGCTGTTGCTAAAGCACAGGAACAGAGCCACAGCACAATGGTTGAGACACTGACCAATAGTGCAGGGACCAGGGGTTCAATCCCTCACAATGCCCAGTGAAAAAGACTAGCAGAGGCAGTATGTTTTATGTTGTGGAGTGCTGTAGGAGGCCCTCTAATTTTATTTTGTGATAACAACTAGCAAACGCACTCTCACAGCATGTTAACATAAGGCAGGCCCTGCCTGTCCTGCCAATGGGGCCTGTGGGTGTGTGTGTGGGTGTGTCAGGCCCTGTTGGCTGCTGCTTTACGGCAGAGTTTCCCAACTCCAGTCCTGGTGTTCCAGACACTGTTTGGGTTTTCATGCTGTCCCTCATAAATATGCATGAGCTACATCTGCATACCATGGGGTGGTGCATAGATATGCAGCAGAGGCATCTTTATTAGAGGCAGCATGGAACCTGAATGGTGTGGGGCCCTCCAGGACTGCATTTAGGAGAGACTGCTCTAGGTAATGCGCCTGTTTATGGTGTGTGTGTTTGGTATGGTAAAGTATAGGCGTATGAACCATGCGTATGTTCTCAGCAATAAAGGTTTGTCCTTACTATCACAGTTTAGTTGTGGGAAAAATATGTGGACAGGATTGGCAGTAGCCCCAGCTGGCCTTTGAACCTGTGGCTTTCTGTTCTTGCACCCACTGTCTGTGTGCACTGCACCACCGTGTTGCCACAGATATGCTGCATTCCCTGGGGAGTCCATGATTGTACATCCAACAGAGCCTGCCTGTTGTGGTGGACGGTGCCAGCCTGCACAGGCCTAGGCCACTGTCTGCTGTGGCTTGCAGCCACTGCCCCCTCCACCACCTGTACCCTTCTGCCAACATGCAGACATGTCCTTATCTGGGAAAAAGCATATGACCTGATTGAGTTGTGGCACTCCAGGACTGAATTTGGGGTACTCGGCTGTAGTTAATGCCCATTGTTATGGTTTGTGTGCGGTGTAGGGTAAAATATGGTTGTTTGAACCATGCTTATGTTCTCTGCAATAAAGGAGTGTCTTTACTATCACTGTTTAGTGGTGGTAAAACTATGGGGACTGGGTTGGCAGTAGCCTCAGCTGAGATTTGAACCTGTGACTCTCTGGTCCTACAGGGACTGGCTGTGTCTGCTGCACCACACTGTGGCCACAGAGACAGTGCCGTCACCGGAGATAGGAAACCTGGCCAGACGAGTCTGAAACCCTGCTCTGCACAATTTTACTGTGGGCTCATTTACCTTGTATGGGGACAAAAGTGCAAATAAACCTCAAAATTGACCTCGAAAAAAGGGGAAAAAAACCAAGACCAAGCTGGGAAACAGTGATAGCAATGGGCAACATAAAAGACACTCCCAGGAAAGCTCCAATAAAATGAAATGATTTTTGAAAGAATCTATGGCGCGTAGACCCTTCCAAAAATCTTTTTTTTTTTTTGGAGATTTCCTTGGAGTGTTTTTTATTGTTTCCCATTGCTATCACTGTTGCCCAGCTGAATTATAATTTTCTACATTTTTGTTGTGGTCATTTTCAGGTTTTATTTGCAATTTTGTTCTGTGCACATGTATCACACTACTTACGTTTTGTAGGTTTCCCCGGTTTTGCTGTACATTGCTGACGGAAATGGTTTCTTTTCCCTTTAAATCGTCTCTAACGCGAGGTTTTCACTCGCGGTATTTTTTAGGTTGATTTTCATCCCCACTCCTGTGCGGGGAGCCTCTCCCCTCCCACTCTCCACCCATTGACCCCGTCCCTCCGCCCCTCCGGAGCCTTCCTCCGCCCTCGGAATGCCTTTCCACGCCCCTAGCGCACATCAGCGCGCCCCGCACTTGTGCGGGCCCGTTAGTGTGACGCGCACGTGTGCGGGGCACAAAAACGCACTATTAGCGTGCACTAAGGTACCTTAGCGCACGCTCAATTGCGCGGTTTATTAAACATACCCCTTAGAGGACTGGCTCAGGGGTTGCCATTTGCCTTAGTTAGATGCATCCTAGAAGGTTTTTTTGGATAGGTCCTTTATGGAGGGGGAAGAATTTAGGACCATTAAAATAACTGAAGAATAAAAAGGAGTGGATCCAGATTCCCTACCAGAGAAACTGTATAAGAACCTTGCAGACCACTTTATACCATTTCTGTTTAAGGCTTTCAATGAGATTGCTCATAAATTGACCCTCCGTAAATCCTTTTATGATGCTACAGTCATAGTTATTCATAAGGAAGGGAGAGATACAGCTTCTTGTGCTATCATCACATCTCTTAAATTTTGATTACAAATTCTTGACTAAAATTTTAAGTCATCAAATGGAGAGAATTATATCTAGCTTGATGCATACCGATCAGATGGGTTTTATTGGAAACAGATTTGTGGAGGATAATATGAGAAAGCCTCTTAATATTATTCATAAGAACATTACTTAAGAACATAAGGTATGCCATACTGGGTCAGAGGAAGAGTCTATCAAGCCCAGTATCCTGTTCCCAAAAGGTGTACAGATTCCAGGCTGCTTGTTCAATGGGTAAGCAGTGGATTTCTCCAGTCCTCTTTAATAATGGTTTCTGGACTTTTCCTCCAGGAACCTGTCCAAGTCTCTTTTAAATCCAGCTTCACTGACAGCTTTTACTACATCCTCTGGTAACAAATTTCAGAGCTTGATTATGCATTGAGTAAAAAAATATCATCTCTGATTAGTCTTAAATGTGCTACATCATATCTTCATCACTTGTCTTTCTACTTTTTAAAGAAGTAAACAACTGATCTACATTTACCCTTTCTACTCCATTCATTACACAGTTCTGCAGCCAAAATACTTCTGAAATAAATTCAGTCACACTTTACTAAGTCTGAGTTGCTGAGAACAAAAATGATGCTTAAAATTGCTTATTGGCTCTAGCTTTCAATTGACACTACTGGGTCAGTGCATAAGACCTCAATATCAGAAGTGCTAAGAATATGAGAATTATAGGTAAAAAATAATATTAAAGCTTTGGAATTACAGAGCTTAAAAGGGAGAGAGGAGGCATTGTGGATTAAACTAGAAAGAGGGAAAGAGAAATCTATTTGCATTGGCGTGATATACAGACCTCCCAACCAAGAGGAAGAGGTGGACAGAGAGCTAATTGAAGACATATGCAGCATTGCTAGGAAAGAGGAAGTGCTGGTGATAGTGGATTTCAATATGCCAGATGTTGATTGGCACATTCCTGCTGCAATATCATCTAGAAGTAAGGATATCCTGGATTCTGTACAGGGAGAACTATTCAGGCAATTGGTAACAGACCCCACACATGAAGGGGCCATACTGGACTTGGTGCTTACCAATAGTGAAAGTGTTTCTGATGTTATAGTGGAAGATCATTTTGCATCCAGTGTTCACCAGATGGTGTGGTTCAGTATTAGGAATAGGACTGTTAGAATCCACTCAAAAGCGAGGGTCTTAGACTTTAGGATAACTAATTTTGCCAAGATGGGCCAATACCTCAGGGAGTCATTAGCGGGATGGGAACAGCTGGGGGATGTAGAAAAACAGTGGGCAAAACTGAAAGGGGATATTTTAAGGGCAACCAAACATTTTGTTAAAATGGTAAATAAAGGTAAAAGGAAATGGAGACCGCTATGGCTTTCCAAAGAAGTAGCTGAAAAGGTGAAGAAAAAGAGGGAGGCCTTCATGAAATACAAGAGATCACAGAGAGAGGAAGACAGGCATCTATATTTGGAAAAACTTAGAGAAGCTAGCAAAGTAGTCAGGAAAGCAAAGATTCAAAAAGAGGAGGAAATAGCCAATGCAATAAAATGGGGAGATAAGACATTTTTCAGATATGTTAGTGAGAAGAGGAAGGGCAAAAGTGCTATTGTCAGATGCAAGGGTGAAGGGAAGGAACATGTAGAAGCTTATGAGGATAAAGTGAAATTGTTTAACAAATATTTCTATTCTGTGTTCACGGATGAAGAACCAGGAACAGGACCTCAGAAAACACCGACAAAGAGGAACAGAAGCGAGGGGCATCTTGAACAATTTTCAGAAGACTGTGTTCGTGAGAAATTAGCTAAACTTAAAGTAGATAAAGTGATGGGACTGGATGGGATATCACCTAGAATACTGAGGGAACTTGGGGATGTTCTAGCTGCTCCACTGGCTGATCTTTTCAATGCCTCGTTGGAGTTGGGAGTGGTGCCAAAGGAATGGAGAGAGGCTCATGTGGTGCCTTTACACAAAAGCGGAAGTAAGGATGTGGTTGAAAACTACAGGCCTTTTAGTTTAACTTCGGTGGTGAGTAAATTATTGGAAATGCTGCTGAAAGAGAAAATAGTGAGGTTTCTGGAGTCCAGCAGATTACAGGATCTGAAACACCATGGATTCAGCAGAGGCAGGTCTTGTCAGACAAATCTGATTGATTTCTTTGACTGGGTGACCAGGGAGTTGGACCTAGGGAGAGCCCTAGATGTGTTGCATTTAGATTTCAGTAAAGTCTTTGACACCGTTCCTCACAGGTGACTTATAAACAAACTGAGCACCCTAGGGATGGACCCTAAAGTTACTGTTTGGGTTAGACCAGGGGTCTCAAACACGCGGCCCGCGAGGGCATCTTATGCGGCCCGCGAAGCACTTACCGGCATGTAAAAAAAAAAAAAATCCAAACTTGCCGTTGCCGCATTAAGCGTCCCGCGGGCTCCTCTGCCTGGCAGAGTCCTCTCCTCCCTGCAGCATCAGCTCCAAAAGCGGCGGCTTTCAGAGCCGCGAAGAGAGAGAGTTTCTCTCGCGCGGTTCTGAAGAGCAGCGAGAGAGTCTTCAGAACCGCGCGAGAGAAACTCTCTCTCTTTGCGGCTCTGAAAGCCGCCGCTTTTGGAGCTGATTCTGCAGGGAGGAGAGGACTCTGCCAGGCAGAGGAGCCTGCGGGACGCTTAATGCGGCGACGGCAAGTTTGGATTTTTTTTTTTTTTTTAGTTAGAATTAAGGGATCCATCCAGGGCCTTGATCAAGCTCCACAGCACTCCAAGGATAATACTTCAGTCCTTCCCACTGGAACAATATCCAAGTATCCCCCTAATTGCCCCTCAGGCTTATCTCCCTCTCCTCATAGCAAGCCTGCACATTCGGGGTAAGATTGTGTGAGGGGGAAGCCCGGCAAAATCTCCAGCAAAGCAGCTCCGCTTGTGGGCCGAAGATCTTGCGCCCCCCAGGAGCGCTTCCAGGTTGCTGGGGAAGGGCCCGTTCTTCAGGGCTCAAAGCAGCCCATCTGTGCTCTGCTCCAGCAAAACTCCACAGGAGCAGTCCAAGGAAGCCACCAGCTCTTTCACAGGCCGAAAACCAAGCTTGTCGAGGGTAAGCTGACCACTATCTCCTGTGGCCAACCCTCAGGGCAGACCAGTTGCTTGCCCTTCCGTTTTGGCATGGAAACAGAAAGGTGGATTACTCTCTCGGCACAGCTCACAGCATTCTGCTCAGACAGCCTTCACACACCGCCACCTTGCCCCCCTTCTCACCCCTTTAAGAGCCCGTGGGACGCTTAATACTGCAGCAGCAAATATACATTTTTTTTAAATTTAATTTGGCTGATGGTGGGAGGGGGGTTAGGACTGGTAATGGGCTATGAGGGGTAAGACTGGAAGTGGGCTATGGGGGGTTAGGACTGGTAATGGGCTATGGGGGGGGGCTAGGACTGGTAATGGCCTATGAGGGAGGTAACTGAAAATGGGGTGATGGGGGTAACACTGAAAATGGGTGATGGGGGGGGTTAGGACTGGTAATGGGCTATGGGGGGGCTAGGGCTGATAATGGGCTGGGGGGTCTGCTAGGACTGGAAATGGGCTGAGTGGAAGGGGGGCTTGAACTGCAAATGGCTGATGGGGAGGGGGGCTTGGAATGGAAATGGGCTGTGAGGGGAGGGAGCTAGCACTGGAAATGGGCTGATGGGGGGGAGCTACGATTGGAAATGGGCTGATGGGGGGCTAGGACTGAAAATGGGCTGATGCAGTGACTAGAAGGGAGGGGGTGCTGTGTGGGACTGGAACTAGAAGGGAGCTGATGTTGGGGGAGGATTAGAATGGGATGGAGCTGGGAGAGTGAAATGGAGAGGGGAAAATATTTTGTGTGGGAGGGAAGACAAATCTACAATTGGCCAGGTAAGTGGGGATTGAGGATGGAGGGGTAAAATTTGAGTGGATGAAAATAGGAATGAGGAAAGAGCAAAAGGAGAAAGATTAATATGTTAAAGCAGATGTAGAGGGAGAATGGAAAAAGCTAGAAGAGAGAAGAAAGGACAAATGGACAGCAGACGATGGAGAGTTAGCAGAAGGCACGAAGAAACCAGAAGAAAGTGGCTGGAACTGAAAAAAAAATGCACAAAAGGTAGAAAAATATCTTTATTTTGAATTTATTAACTGGAATATGTCAGTTCTGGGAAATGTGCATCAATAACGTCTGCGCTTTGTTTAGTACAAGAGGAAATTAATTTATAGTTTTATTTCTACAGTGTTGTTGTACATTCCAAGTTTGGCTTTTGGGGGTCCCAGTTTAATTGTCTTGTTTCTAAATTTTGATTCCTTGTTTGGTGATGGTGTATTCTGCATGTGTAACTGAGCTGAGGTATTCTGTTTATGTAATTCCTATTTGACATTGCTACTTGTTCTCTGTCCCCAGTAGGTCATGTATTGTTGTTCTCTGAAATGTATTGACTTAATATTTGCAGTGTTGCCTTTTGATAGGTAGGGTCTGGTGCTTTGTGAGTCCTGGTAGTGCTGTTAGGATATGGCGGGTTTGCTAATGTGCCTGGCGGTTGGCACTGGATTATAGTAATGTAGAAATCTTTTAGTCTTTCTTTATTCATGCACTCATTAAGAGGCATGTTTACTAAAAGTTAGGGTATGGTAACATTATGCAAATATTTATGCAAATGAGGTCCCTTATGCAAATGAGGTCCCACGTCTCATGCGGCCCCCGGGTTATTTTACAAGTCCTCATTTGGCCCTCAAAGCAATTTGAGTTTGAGACCCCTGGGTTAGACATTGGTTGAGTGGGAGGCGACAAAGAGTACAGGTAAATGGGGCTCACTCTGAGGAGAAGGAAGTTACCAGTGGTGTGCCCCAGGGATCTGTCCTTGATCCGATTCTTTTTAACATCTTTGTTAGTGATATAGCAGAAGGGCTGTCGGGTAAGGTTTGCCTCTTTGCGGATGATACCAAAATCTGCAATAGAGTAGACACCCAGGAGGGTGTAGATAACATGAGGACAAATCTAGCTTGAAGAATGATTGTACATAGTTCTCCAAAGTTTATTTGTTAAAGTTAAGATGTACATAATTCAAGCATGTTTAATGTAAAAACAGATATGTTATACTGTTTCTTTACCTGTTATATGTAAACCACACCTGATCATTGGAAGGTAGCGGTATATAAGCGACTGTTAAATAAATAAATAAATAAGAATGGTCTAGAATTTGGCAGCTGGGGTTTAATGTTAAAAAATGCAAGGTCATGCGTTTGGGCTGCAGCAATCCAAGGGAGCAATATAGTATAGGGGGTGAAGTTCTTTTGTCCACTAAAGAAGAGCGGGACCTAGGCGTGGTTGTGTCTGATGATCTTAAAGTAGCTAAACAGGTAGAAAAGACAAAAGCTAGAATGATGCATGGGTGCATACGAAGAGGAATGGCTAGCAGAAAAAAGGAGTTGATAATACCTCTGTATAAGTCTTTGATGCGACCTCATTTGGAATACTGTGTGCAATTCTGGGGACCACACCTTCAAAAGGATATAAACAGGATGGAGTCAGTAGAGAGGGTGGCTACTAAAATGGTTAGTGATCTTCATTATAAAGCATATGAGGACAGACTTAAGGATCTTAATATGTACAGCTTAGATTAAAAGCAGGATAGAGGTGATATGATTGAGATGTTTAAATACCTCCATGGCATAAATGCACAGGGGGAGAGCCTCTTTCAATTGAAAACAAGTTCTGCTTTGAGGGGATATGGGATGAGAGTGAAAGGGGATAGATTCAGGAGTGATATGTGGAAAGTCATAGATGATGCAATCCTAACTCAACTTAATTACATCACTCTGCAGAGCAAACTGAACAACGTTTTTTTTTTAATGATCATGAGTTGTCTGTAGTATTTTCGCTGTAGACTAATCTTTTCAGTGTTTGATCATTTCCGTTTAGCCAAAGTGAGAGATGCTTCATTGTTTGAACAATGCAGATCACTTCTGCTACATTAAGGTGAAGTGACTTTTACATCACAAATTAATTGCTTTGATTAAGAAAACTGACTGACTGCAAAATTGGAGATCAGCACAAGAGATGGACCCCCACACATATGCTGGGGGAGGAGTGGCTCGATGGTTGGGACAGGTTACCTCAGGCCAGAGGGACTGGGGTCTCTAGTACCATGGCCACTCCTTGTGGCTTTGGGCAAGCCACTTAACCCTCCATTGCCTCAGGTACACTTAGATTATGAGCTCTTCAAGGAGGAGGGAATAAAAAGTGCCTGTTAGCATATATCTGTAAACCACTTTGACCAGGTGAAAAGCAGTATATAAGCATAGCTAAATAAATAATATAAATATGCTGCAACAAATCTTCACCAATGGTTGAATAGAAAAAGGAAATCCATATCTTCTGCAGTGCCAATGATTTGGAGAGAGATGACAGATCATGTCAACAATTGTTACTTCTATATGGTGCCACCTGTTGGGAAAGATTTGTCAAAGAAGAAAAAGTAAACCGTGCAGCATCTAAACATTCCATCAGCTATATGTCCAGTACCCCACAGAGGATTACCAGTTCCTGATGCTCCAGAATCATTCTCACTTGAGTCAGATGAGGAAGAGGATGCAACTTCTGGTCCTAAACCATCAATGTCACATGACCCAGATTTTCTCCCATCCTCCTCTGAACCACACCTCATAACACAAAGTGAACTGATTGACCTTTTCAGGGATTTGGAACTACCTAAGATAAGGCAGAGCTGTTGGGCTCCAGATTGTAGCAGTAGAATTTCCTGTCGAATGATGTTAGAGTTTTCATATTCCGTGAAAATCAAATGGATCTTGTTACATTTTTCTTCCTGGAAGGTGATCTTGTAGCCTGCAACAACATCGATGGTTTGATGGCAGTACTGAATATCATTCATTGTCCAGATGAGTGGAGAATGTACATCGATTCATTGAAGACGAATCGTAAAGCTGTTTTGCTGCATAATGGCAATGTTTTGCTATGGACCATGCTGGTCTTTATCTGTCGTCATATACTATGTTACTATGCTACTATGATTCCACTTGGTCATGCAGTCCATATGAAGGAAACCTATGACAATATAAGACAGATGTTGAGATGCATAAACTATGCCCAACATAGTTTATGCATCTCAACATCACCAGCTTTGTGGTGATTTGATAGTCATTGCTCTGTTACTCAGTCTGCAGGCTGGATACACAACGTGCTGCTGTTTTTTTCTGTGAATGAGATAGTCATGTGAAAAGTTTCCACTACATTAAGAGAGATTGGTCAACAGTCATTGGATCCTGGAAAGAAAAGGGTGCAGCATCCACTACTTGTTGAAACAAGGAAGATTCTGTTACCACCCTTACACATTAAGCTGGGTCTAATGAAAAATTTTGTCAAGGCCATGGACAAAACAAAACCAGCTTTCATGTATCTCAACAGGAAATTTCCAAGACTAAGGGGTATGTTTACTAAACAGCAGTAGTGGCTTCCATGCGATATAGGATCCGCAGTCCAATTGAATTTGCATGGAAGTCGCTACTGCTGTTTAGTAAACATACTCCTAAGTGAAGCTGAGATAAAGGAAGGTGTCAGAATATAAAAGACAAGCCATAGTTTAAATTTTGTATCAACTTCTATGTATTTAGTTCTAATATCGTTCTCTGTAACAGAATAAGTACTTGTTATCTGTACAATTCACAATGTTGTTATTTGTAAAGTGCGCTTGATCCCTTGGAAATGCGGCATAAAAATTGTAATAAAATAAATAAATAAATAAGAAACACTGAGTAGACTCTGAATAAGCTCTGAAATGAATACTAATGCATATATAGTCATTTATTGATTTCTGTTTCATACTAACTTTTAAATAAATTGTATTTAAATAATCCTTTGGCTGATTTAAACTTTTAAACAAAGACGACAGATGAAATATTATCAAGGTCATATACATGGCAACCATAAACACATGAAAAGACTTAGGTTAATAATAATTTGTGATTAAAATTCTACTACCAGCATGCTATATATACGCATAAATGGAAAAGTTTAGATATCTTGGAAACCGTAGCCGATCAGTTGCTGTAATTGTCATTTTTTAATTCAGTGCATCAAAATCCATAAGAATTAGCAGATTTTGTCTCTGAATCAGACGACTTTTAAAAAGTTGTAGGCCAGTGTTATTTTATAGACTTCTATCATATCTCCCCTCAGCCAAGTTGAAGAGCCCTAACCTTTTTTCTTCATAGGGATATCCTTCTATCCCCTTTGCAAGTTCAAAACGAATGTGCATAAGTTGATGTAACATATAACCAATATAATCCTTGTTATATGTACACCGCTTTGACCCAGGGAAAAACAGTATATAAGAACAGTTAAATAAATAAAATAAAATTGCTCTTCTCTGTACCTTTTCTAATAGTCTTTTTAAAAAATGGTGACCAGAATTGCACACAATATTCAAGGTGTGGTCGCACCATGGAGTGATAAAGAGGTATTATAATATCCTTCCTAGAATTCTATTTGGTTTTTTTTTGGTCACCGCTGCACATTGGGCAGAGGGTTTTAATGTATTATCCACAATGACACCTAAATCATTTTCCAGTGGGGATTCCTTATGTAGAACCTTGCATTGTGTGACTGTAGTTTAGAAACATAGAAACATGATGACAGAAAAAGACCACATGGCCTATCTAGTCTGTCCTTCCATATCAACAACTACAACAGTCCACTTTTTACCTTTAGAGATCCTCTATGTTGGTCCCATGCTTTTTTGAATTCGGTTACTGTCCTCATCTCTACCACCTCCACTGGGAGACTATTCCATGGATCCACTACTCTTTCCATAAAGAAATATTTCCACATATCACTCCTGAATCTATCTCCCTTCACCCTCATCCCATGTCCCCTCATAGCAGAACTTGCTTTCAATTTTAAAGAGGCTCTCTCCCTGAACATTTATGCCATGGAGGTATTTAAACATCTCAATCATATCACCTCTATCCCGCCTTTCCTCTAAGGTGTACATATTAAGATCCTTAAGTCTGTTCTCATATGCTTTAAAATGAAGCCCACTAATCATTTTAGTAGCCATCCTCTGCACCGACTCCATCCTGTTCACATCCTTTTGAAGGTGCGGTCTCCAGAATTGCACACTATACTCCAAATGAGGTCGCACCAAAGACTTATGCAGAGGCATTATCACCTCCTTTTTTCTGCTAGCCATTCCTCTCCGTATGCACCCAAGCATCATTCTAGCTTCTGCCGTCACCTTTTCTACCTGTTTAGGTACTTTAAGATCATCAGACAGGGTTGTTCTGCCCTAAGTGCTTAACTTTGCACTTGTCCACATTAAATATCATCAGTCATTTGGACGCCCAGTCTCCCAAAGTTTCAAGGTTCTCTTGCAATTTTTTATAATCCTCTTGTTTTTAAACAACTTTTAATAATTTTGTGCTATGTGCAAATGTGATCACCTTACTCATTATTCCTATTTCCAGGTCATTTATAAATATTTTAAAATACAGTGAGCTCAGCACAGATCCTTGGGGTACTCCACTATTCATCTTTCTCCATTGAGAAAATTGGCCATTTAGTCCTATTCTCTGTTTTCTGTCAATCGGTTACTAATCCACAATAGTACATTGCTTCCTATCCCTTGGCCTTTTACATCCTCTAAGAGTGTCTCATAAGGGATTCTGTCAGAGGTTTTCTTCAAAACGAGACACACTTTATCAACCAGCTCACTTTTATTCATACCTTTAAAAAAATATAAGAGATTGGTAAGGGAAGACTTTTATTTGTCTAAATCCATGTTGTCTTTCTGCTATTAAAGCATGACTAGCTGCATAGCTGCATATATAGAGTGGAGAAATATGCCAGTCTGACCTTCCCTAGTGTATCCAGGATGCACCATGCGGAGCTAGGTGCTACCATTTCTAAAGATGGTGGGGCAAGAGCGGGAGTGCGTGGGCAGTGCTCTCGCTCATTTCTCAAGTAACCAGGTGGTGGTGGGGGATTCAGGGCCTCTGGACCACCAGGTTAATTTTAGTTGGGAGGGGTGGAGGGTTTAGGGTCGCTGGGCCACCAGGTTGATTTTGAGTAAGGAGGGGCGGGGGAATCATGACCACTGAGCCACCAGGTTGATTTTTAATTGGGTGTGGGTAGGGGGTTCAGGGCTGCTGGGCCACCAGGTTGATTTTTAGTTAAGAGGGGGTGGGGAATTGTGCCCACTGGGCCACCAGGGATTCGCTTTCTGTTGGAGACACTGACCCTTGACAGCATTTTGATGGCATCAGGGACTTTCTTCAATGCCTGAATTATCTGAGGGGAGTTTGACATTTCCCCTCAGATGATCCAGGCATTGGAGAAAGCCCCCAATGCCATCAAAATACTGTTGGGGCTCATATGTGCCCCTGTTTCTCTGGGATAGCATGCCAAACTAGTGATGACTTCTTGTGTGCATGTGTTTGGCTTGCTCTCCTAGTTTAATGCTGTCATTTCTGCACGGTTTAATTAAATGGCTAATACATGGCTAATTTGCATATGATCCCCTTTCTGTATGCCCGAGATGAAGTCACACACTATCAATGCAAACAGGCATAAAAAGTTGATAGAGCACGACTTCAGTGCCGGCTTTCTGCATCGGCCTGAAAGATGCAAGAATTGGACCAAGGACAGAACCTTGCAGCACAACACTGGTAACATCCTTCTCAGAGTCAGCTCCATTTACCTGTATACTTTGTCACCTCCCACTCAACCAATTTTTAACCCAATCAGTCACTTTAGGGTCCACCCTAGAGTGCTCAATTTATTTATAAGTTGCTTTTGTGAAACATGTCAAAGGCTTTACTGAAATCGAAGTAAACCACATCTAGGGCTCTCCCTCGGTTCAACTCTCTGATCACCCAGTCAAAGAAATAAATAAGATTACTAATAGTAGTTCTATAATCTCATATTTTAGTTCTTTCATCATCCTCGTATCTATGCCATCCAGTCCAGTTGCTTTACTGCTCTTTAGTTTATCAATTAGCTGCCTTACAGTGGAGGAGTAGCCTAATGGTTAGAGCACTGACTTGGGAACCAAGAGACCAGCGTTCAGTTCTCACTAGTATGCCTTGGGCAAGTCACTTAATCCTCCAATGCCTCAAAAAATCCAAGTTATCAATGTCCTTGTTTAATGTACATTATAAACTTTAAATTACAATGTAAACCACTTTGACTGAAATGATAAAGCAGTATTAAAAACCTGTTAAATAAAAGATAAATCTTATCAATTTATTGAGATTTGATTCAATTCCTCTAATTATCATTTCTGACATGGGTAATTTTCTTACATCTTCTTCAGTAAGGGCTGAAGCAAAAAATTCATTCAGTCTCTCCACTTTGGCCTTGTCCTCTCTCAGTGTACCTTTTACTCCTCCATCATCTAATGGTCCATCTGACTATCTCACAGGTGTTTTGCTACAGATATACTTGAAAAAGTTTTTATTATGCACTTTTGATTCCATGGCAAGCTTCTTTTCAAATTTTCTCTTTGCGTGCCTTATCAATGCCTTGCATTTAACTTGCCAGTACTTGCTTTTTTCCTGTTTGTCTCTTATTTCTATTTTCTGAAAGAGTCTCTCTTAGCTATAACAGCTTCTATGACCTCATCTTTATGCCATGTTGACTGCCATTTGACCTTCCTTCCGCCTTTTTTAAAGCATGGAATACATCCGGTATGGGCTTCCAAGACAGTATTTTTAAATAATGCGCAGGCATACATTTTTAACCTTTGCATTTCTCCTTTTGTTTTTTTCTTAAACATTTTCCTCACTTTATTCATTGTCTCCTTTTTGAAAGTTAAATGCTAGTGTAGTCAATTGTCTTGCTATCCTCCCTCCATTTATTAATTCAAATGTGATCATGTTATGATTGCTATTGCCAAGCGGCTCCAAAACAGTTACTCTCACAATAGATCCTGTATTCCACTGATAACTAGGTCTAAAATAGCATCCCCGCATGTCAGTTCCTGAACCAGCTGTTCCATGAAGCAGTCATTTACTTCATCTAGAAACTTTCTCTCCCAAGCATGTCCTGGTGTGACACTGACACAGTCAATACTAGGGTAATTGATATCTCTGGTTATTACCGTGTTGTAAACTTTGCTAGCTACCTTAATTTCTGTTAGCATTTCATCATCTGTCTGTTCATTCTGTCCAGGTGGACGGTAGTACATTCCCACTGCCATTTCCCTCCCCTTTTTACATGGAATTTCTATTTACTGCAAAACCTTTATCCTGTTTGACTCGATTCCCACTTTAAAATATAGAGCCACCCATCCACCAATGTGATCTACCCTATCATTGCAATTTGAAATCTGTTATCACAGTGTCACATTGGTTATCTTCCTTTGACCATATCTCTGAAATGACAATTATATCTAATCTTTCATTCATTGAGATATATTCTAACTCTCCCATTTTATTTTTTAGACTTCTAGAATTTGCATACAGGTATTTCAAAATTTGTTTTTTGCTGATATTAATAGTCTGGCTATTTGATGACAAGGAATCTTTCTACTCTGTCTGATTTTTCTTAAGGGCACCTGGATTACTTTTACCTTTATTGGAACCTCTCTATCAGGATGATCTTACTTCTCTGTTTTGCTAATATCTATCAAGGATACATCAATCTAAACCATGCGCTCTTGGGTGACTGTCAACTTTCCCCCATTATCTAGTTTAAAAGCTGCTCTATCTCCTTTTAAAGATTAATGCCAGTAGCCTGGTTCCACCCTGGTTAAGGAGGAGCCCATCCTTTTAGAAACACCCCCCCCCCCTTTCCCCAGAATGCTGCCCAGTTCCTAACAAATCCCAAACCCTCTCATAGTCTCATCCATGCATTGAGACTCTGGAGCTCTGTCTGCCTCTTGGGTTCTGCGCATTGAACAGGAAGCATTTCTGAGAATGCAACCCTGGAAGTTCTGGATTTCAACTTTTTACCTAAAAGCCTAAATTTGGCTTCCAGATCCTCCCTCCCTCCCACATTTTTCTATGTCACTGGTACCAACATGTATCAAGACAGCAGCTCCCCCCAGAATTATCTAAAACCTTGTCTAGGTTGCATGTGAGTCTGCTACCTTCACACCAGGCAATCCTCATTTCTACTAGCCATCCAGCTATCTACATGCCTAATGATTGAATCACCAACTATAACAGTTGTCCTAACCCTTCCATCATGGGCACATGGCCATGGAGACACATCCTCAGTGCGAGAAGGTATTCCATCATCTAGAGGACAATTCCTAGCTACAGGATCACTTTCTGCCACACCAAGGTAATGCTCCCCTTTCATATGACCTCTCTCCTCCATGGCAGCAGAGAGGCTGCCAGACTGGAGGTGGGATGTCTCTACTATATCCCTATAGGTCTCATCTAACTCTCTTTCTTCCTCAGCTCCTCCAAGTGCACTACTCTAGCATCCAGAGATCAGACTCATTGACTGAGAGCACTTAGTGCACACATAAGACCGCTAACTAACTGGGAGAAAATCATACATGTAACACTCAATGCAAAGACTAGATAGCCCCTAACTCACTGCTGGACCACTGTCTGCATCTTAGATTCCTTTTAGCTCTTTAAAGTTGTAAAATATGTAAAGTTGCTAGGGTAATAGAAATACTTGAACCAATATAATTATATCTAATACTGCAAGTATAAAGGACTTTTAATGTTCACTTCAAGGTGAATTTCAAAGACCTAATTAATCTACTCTCAAGGTCTAATAACCTGCTGATGGAGATAATCAGTGAAACCTGAAAGAGAGCAAGATCACCCCCTTCTCCTTAACTGGTTTAGGAGGCTATAAATCAAGGATTATGCCTAGGGAGCATGGGAGGGATGAATATATCTGTGCTTCTAAGGTAATCTCTTAATTTCCTGAGTGACCCACACTGCTCTTGGTTTGATAGAGGGAGCCTTTCAAGTTGCCACTTTTATCTGTCACTTGGCTTTAACACCTGTTTAAAACAATTTCACAGTTCTGTTGCCTCCTAACCGAAGACCTCTTTGTAAAAGATCTCTAGAAAACAATTTCTCTCTATATACTCAAAGAATATTTACCCTATTATACTCTTTCTGTTAAGATATATCCTAACTGACTTTAATTTAACAGAAGGCTGACTCATTATACTAAGGGGGTCATTCCAGAACATAGATAAGGAATGTATACGTGTGGCGGGGATGTGTATCTGCCAAATATGTCCTCAACCTTATTCTGAAACACTGCTGCTGGGCATGTCCACAGCACTAGCATAGGGATCTCAGAATGTGCCCAGAAGGGGCAGATCAAGGGTGTGGTCAGCTGCAGAGACATAGAAAGCATATTCCTGAAATGCCCATGCACGTGTCTGGTATTCCTCATTGACATGCTGGCTGTTTCTGCAGAAAGTACTTAGAATTATTTCTGCATTGTCAATATAGAGGTTGTAAATAGAATGCCTCAAACTGGTGTGACAGCTGTCTGTATTACACAACTAGCTGCAGTTATCATGGTTTTGGTTTTAGACACTTGATATACTGCCCTTTACTTATGCATCAGAGCAGTTTTCATGTATGTATTTTTACTAACAGGTACTTTTTAAATTCCCTTGTCCCCAAAGGACTCACAATCTAAGTGTACCTGAGGCAATGGAGGGTTAAATGTCTTGCCCAAGGCCACAAGGAGTGGCTGTGGGACTAGAGACCCCAGTCCCTCCAGCCTGAGGAATCTTGTCCCCATGTGGGAATTGAACCCCCAGCCTTCTGGTAACCTGTCCTAACCACTGATCCACTCCCCCCTCGTGAACAGTTATCAGGGATGTGACATGCATATTAATGCAGTGGCAATATCCCAAAACAGAAATCCAAATGAGCAATAGTGAATATGTTGGCCATGCTTATAGGTGGTGAGTGTGCCAAAGGAGCCAGTATGGTGGACCATGACAAATCCTGTGTCCAGTACAATGGGACTGTTGATGCATCTACAACAGGGTGTTCCATGACTGAGAATGGAGAATGGGATATGTAGGCCTGGCACTCCCCACTGTCATGAAGCACCAACTGATATCTATAGGTGCTGAGAGACTGTTTCCCAGAGTTATCTCACCTGTGATGGGATGTGAGTGTGAGGGTTGAACAGGAGGATCTGGTGAGCAGATCAGAGAACAGACTCATGCACCATCAGACATGACTCACTTAAAGACTCACTTATTCACTGAGCATTTCCACAACCCACCAGTCATCTAAGTCATTACTTATAATACAGACAGAGCTGTAAACAGTTAATTGTTAAATGTAAGCACTGTTAACAGTTTTATACATAGTTCTAATGAAACGTTTTATGTAAACAAGTTCTGTTCCATGTAAACTGCCTTGAGAAACTGAAAGTCGGTATATAAAAAATGTTAACTAAATAAAAATGACTCCTTTAGTGCCCAAAGACCTCAGATTGTGCTATGATGCCAGTTATAACCAGGGCATACATGTGAAGCTCAGCAATACAGGACATTTCTTAGGGAATTTCTATGTCTATATATGTTATTATGCACATGATCACAGTTCATCTGGAGTGTGCTGGAGTGCAGATAGAGTTGAGCAATGCAAGCCAAATGGCATCCCAAGGATAGTGTCCATGACCATGTGGTGTATGGTATATGCAGTCAGAAAAGCTCAGATATATACTGGCTTAGATACTATCTTGGACTGCACAGGAATGACCTAGTACAGTCTTTCCCATGTAGGGGACTCTAAAACGTTCTACTTAGCATCACCAGCCAATCATTTACAGGATGTGGAGTAGGTTGGCAACAGCAACATACTGCCAGTGAGCACAACAGCCTAGGAGCTGCATGTAGAAACAGTGGGGGCACAGAGGGGATGCACGTCTTTCCTATGGGGTGTAGCCCAGTCAGAGACGAACCTGATATGAGACATATCAATGTTGTGAATACCATGGTGCCATGGATGTGTCTGGGAATGGAGACATGCAAATGTTTGGAATATGGCCGTGGGTATGCCACCAGACATGGCTGCTCCCATATTGGTATTGAGGTCATATGTGATTTGCATAAAGTCCCATCTGGTATGGCCGTGACAAGCATGTTATGTAAGTGTCGTGGTATGTACACAATGCATGTGGCCAATATGTAAGATATTTGTCTGAGTTATCATTCCACCAGATATGCATACCTGTTGTCTAAATATGGTCAAGGTGTTGCCACCAATGGCAGAGAGTGAGCCAGACCTCCAGCACCCCTTCCCAGCTGAGGACAGTGCTGTGCTCAGCCTGCACATTACTGTATGCTCATCACCCCTAATCACACCACTGTAAGCAGCCGCCTGCACAACCATGTGTGCACACTGCATTGCTGTGCTGATGCATGACCGTATCTGGGCTGCTGAAGTACAATGTGTTGGATATACAGTGCAGAGATGGGTACATCCATGTACCTCACAGCCACCCCAGGATACATATTTGCTGCATAGGTAACACTGCTGTCACAGGCTCTTCCCCCTCCCCCCATCCACACTTCCAACAGTCACTAGTATAAAGAGCCTGTCGAGTGGTGCATACATGGGTGCCCTCATATGGCCCTGCCATTCCCCTCCTGTTCCCCTAGCTTTACTGCCTCACCTATATTCTGTCATGTATGTAGTAGCAAGATACAATGCTGGAAGCAAATTGCTGAGATGATGCTACATTCAATAGACCCCTGCCATCTTCTCTTCCAGCAAGCCCCCTTTGGAGAGGAGGTGTTACCTATTAGCTAGAGTAGCTACCCATCAACCAGCAGAACCATGTTCAATTCCCACTGGTGTTTTGTTTAATGGTCACTCATACCATGCCAATCCTTGGTAGGAAAAATCTGGCAAGCACATTTTGGCTATACAATCCCTTGTTACCACAGCATCATATTGCACATCATCCTGATTCTACCTTGTGTGAATATATTTTTTGTGAGTGTTTTGACATGGGTGCTATTGTCATTGCATGTCCCCAAGTACCATAACCTCATTGACACAGGCTGGAGGGTAGTTGAGTGGGAAGGACACCAGCCTGGACCCCAGCAGACCTGTATTCAAATCCCAGTAGTACCCCTTGTGCCATTGGTTTGCTCCCCTGTACCACATTGTCTCAGCAGGAAAGCCTGGTGAAGTACAGCCAGTCAAACCAGGACAGATCTGTGAAAGGGATAATATGGATATACATTTACCTTTTCCATTGATGTATACATCCCTATCGTATATACCCTCAGCTGTCATTAGTCCAAGGTGTGGAGATCCTCTGATTGGGAGCCTTTTTTCACAGGGGGTTTTATCCATCCCCCTAACTGTTTTGTCGTCTCTGCACAGTAAACCCTCAGATACTACTGTATCCATTGAAAGATAAGATGGCCAGCATCACATGACCTAAACAGACATGATGGAGTTCAGGGCTAACCTTGATAATAGAGTGAACAGGGCTTGATTCCACTAGCACTCATTGCTGTCAGGTCCTGGTCCCCTAAACCATCATTGCATCGGAGGTAAAGGTGGCATTTGATCTGAGTTAGCAATGTTCCTGTTTGATCAATATTACAAGGTATATGTTTCAATGTTCAAGAGAACTAGGCTATCTGCATGTGCATGCAGGGAGATGGGTGTATATTTTAGCACATTCAGAGTAAACATTTTGTACATGTAGATCATTCCGGCCTGTCACGTACATGTGTGCACTTCCAGCGACGTGTACAGTGTGAATTGCATGTATCCATCCAGCGTTTATTGCATGTGTCTGCCAGCGTTTATTGCCCATTTCTGTCCAGCATTACTTGAGCATGTCCATCCAGAGACATTCCATTCAGCGTTACTTACCAGTGGTTTGAGGTCACCATGGGAGAGGGCAGCAACAAATCATGGGTGACATGAATGCATGGTTTATGATGGCCCTGCTGTCTGGGGCTGAGAATGAGATGCAAAAGGCTGCAAGGTTGCATCCATATCCCAGGGTGCCCAGACTGAGAAACCAGTACCTGGATCTCACAGATGAGCTCTGTGTAACCAGATACCAGTTTGACTGGACAGCAATCTATGATCTCTGTATGGAGCTGGAGCCCTACCTTGCCAGCAGCACATACAGGGGACAGGCCCTGCTGCTGCATGTAAAGGTCACCACAGCACTGGCCTTCCTGAAAACAGGTAGTTTCCAGTCAGTGCTGGCAGCTGCAGGAGGTTTGAGCCAGACTGTGGTCTCCAGGTGCCTGACACAGTTCCTGACAGCTCTCACTAGGTGCCTTCTGCAATACATCAGCTTCCCACACACACAGCAGCAGAGGCACCAGACAATGCAGGAGTTCCATGGAGTGACTGTGTTTCCATCAGTGCTGGGTATCATTGACTGTGTCCATGTGGCCCTCAGGCCTCCACGACACAGATAGGCCATGAAACACAACCGCAAGGTATTCCATTCGATGACTATGCAAACTGTGTTTAATGCCCAAGAGAAAATCACTGACATTGTGGCCCGATACCCAGGTTCCTGTCATGATTCATACATCCTTTCCAGTCTGGGATACATGGCTGCTTCAAGAGAGGTGAGATTAAAGGGGGCTGGCTACTAGGTAAGCTGACACTGAGTCCCCCCCCCCCCTTCCATGCTCACACAGACTGAAACAGGGGATCACATCACAAGGAGAACTGTGAGAAGGCAGGCAGCCATGAGGCACAGCTATTATATTTGTCCAGACGAGAAGATGGCTAGGCATAGAGCAGATATCATGCAGGACAGTTGTATGCCCCTATCAGAGTGTGAGATATGTCAGTACCAAGGTATGTTTGAGATATGTCAGCACCAATCAGACTTGAAGAGGACACTTTAAAAGCAAAGCACCTTTTGGTGCACCCACACCTGGCAAGTCTGCAACTGAGGGCCTCGCCAGAGGGCCCTTTGGCATGGCCCTTAGACGTGGGCCAAGACACAAGACAAAGTACCTCCACCAATCAACCAGTGGGCATTGCACACTATATGAGATGAACAGGAAGTCAGCCAGAAAGACTGCCACTTTCTCCTGCCACCCGCAGACACAGCAGAGCTATCTCTCACATCGGAAAACTCCATCTTCATAAGGAACACCTCCAGCTCCTCCTCAGAAATCAACTGCAACCACACCAGTCTCCCTGTAATGCCGGTAAACTACATCCTCGCAAGGAACACTCAGAGAGCAACTTTGCTCTTGGGGATTTCCATCTAGACAGCCCCAAACATGGAAACAACAATATATACAACATTCAGAAAATTCACTACAATCACCACGCAATCTATCCTACTCCTCCTAATAATTACCATCATTGCTGAAGCTGCCAGCCCAGTTCATAGAGACACCATTCCCATAATCCAAACCTACAAGTATCCACAGGACAGAACCCCACCCCCAACTGCTCTACACACAATACAGTAAAAGACACGGTAGGGTAATAAGAATTCCAATGACTAACCACAGTGGAGACCAAGGAACATGCAATAGAGCAGACATCATAAGATATGCCCTCATTAATGCCCGCTCTGCCCAAAACAAGATCCAGACACTGACTTTATTGACGAACATAATCTCAACATCCCCTGCATAATAGAAACCTGGTTCACTGATGCTTGACACAGTCTTCTTAAACAAACTTTGCCCTCCTTCATACTCAATACTCACCTCAAACAGAATGCACAGCAGAGGCAGAGGGGTATGCATCATCTCTAAAGAGAACCAGAATCTCATAGTAGTTGAAATTATCTCCACTACTGACATTGACATCTTATAGTGGCTAATAGCTCTATCTCACTCTGTCTAACATACAGAGCTCCCCACAACAATGCATCAGAACTCTCCACTCTTCTGGAAGCTGCCTGCTCTATCCCAACTAGGCACAAACCTCTCATATTACTTAGAGACCTCAATCTTGCCTCCGCCTCCCATTCACAAGCCAACACATTCCTAGCCACAATGGAAGCTCTTGGCTACATCCAGATCCTAAACAGCCCAACACACACACGAAGGGCAACATTCTAGACCTCATATTTTTGCCTTCAGGTTTTCCCCCTTTACTTCACAGGCCACCTACCACAATCTTCTCAGTACCATGGTCAGACCATACGGCCATCCTTTTCCCCATCAACCTCACCTCACAACAAACTTCCCAAGAGCCATCATCCCACATCACCCGAAAATTCAAACATTTCAACAATGAGCACTTTATAGAATCCATCACCCCACAACTTTATGATATTGCAACCTCTAATGCTGACCTTGACAACTTAATTCAAAACTGTAACACAATCCTATCAGAAGCAGCCCTCGTCAGTTCGAAAAGATTTACGGAGAAACCAAGGAATAGGGTCCCATTGTTTTCAGCTCCTCTGCAGAAGCAAAAAGGCAAATTACAACTCTTGGAATGCAAATGAAGAAATTCAAGAGATCCCCTTCTCCATACAATCTATCTTGAACTACTTAAGCTATACAACAGGGAAACACTCAAACAGAAAAAGGAATTCCATTTGAACCTTATCAACAAGGCAATAAATAACCCAAGAGAACTATTCTCCATAGCGAAAACACTACTAAAGGAACCATTCAAAGGAAAACAACATGAAGGCATATGCCCACATAAGTTTACTACTTGCCTAATCTCCATCAGCTACTCACACCCCCTATGATTCTCTACTCAACGATTGCTGAACACACTGCCACACCCTAGAAGTCTTGGTCACAATTTGCCCTCCCATCACTTAAAAAAAAATAGAAGACATAATCCATGCCCTCAACCCGACAACCTCTGCACTTGACCCATGTCCAGTATCATGGGTATAAATTGCCCATTCTTACCTTAGCACCTATCTAATGAAGACTGTCCATACTTCCTTGTCTCTAGAGCAAGTACCCACCAAACTGAAGCAGTCATTAATCTGACCTAGTGACCTAGTGGTTGGGGCAAGTTACCTCAGGCTAGAAGGTTGGGGGGGGGGGTTCAAATCGCACTAGAGGACAGCAACCTTGGGCTGGAAGGATTGGGTTTTCTAGTCCCACAGTTGCTGCTTGTGGTATTGGGTAAGCCACTTAACCCTCCATTGCCCATGTTCCCTGCAAGTATTAGTGTATGTGTCTCATATCCCCTTGTGTTAAATTTATCCTAATTGTGTTGTGACCACTGTACAGACACATATAAAGACAGTCCCTGCTCGTCAGAAATTACAATCTAATTAAGACAGACAAGACAAAAGATAAGAATAAGGATAGAATAGAATAGGGAAGGGTAAGGAGACATAAGGAAAATAAGGGATCAGGATCCAAAAGCACATCAAAGAGGTGAGCCTTTAGCATGGATTTGAAAAGGGGCAAAGATGAAGCCAGACATACAGGCTCTGGTAACAGCAAGGTGAAAGTAATGAAGTCTGGAGTTGGTAGAGGAAGAAAAGGGCAAAGAGTGAAGCAAGCCAGTAGAATAACGGAGTTCACGAGGAGTGGTGTAGGCAGTGGTAGGATTCAAACTGAGTAGGACTCAGTTTGGTCCATCCCGCCATCAGTCGGGACATGCAAGGGGCAGCCCAACATGCAGTAGCGTTGCAGGAGCCACACGCTTGGTCCGCTGCCATCCGCATCGGGAGAGCAACTCCTGGTAGGCCAGCAGGCTAATCCCCCCACCCATCAGCAGATTGATAGCATTGGGGGCTGCTCCGGATGCCGTGATCCCCCTGATGCCTTCAAACCACTGTTGGGTGGGGGATTCCCACCATTCCAGAGCTGGCGTTACAATGCCGTGTTCAGCCCAGTTCAGTGAACATCGGGCAAGGCAGGAACCTGTTCGCATGAACCAGGCCAAACCATTTGAATTCCACCACTGGGTGTGTGAAGAGAGAGGAGAGAGGAAAGGTAGAGCAGAAGAATGAATGCATTTATAGGTCAGAAGGAGAAGTTTGAATTGGATGTGGAAATGGAAGGGAAGCAATGAAGTGATATGAGAAGAGGGGTTATATGAGTATGTCGAGGCTGGCGAAAGATTAGTCATGCAGCAGAGCTCTAAGCAGATCGAAGTGGAGAAAGGTGACAGAGGGAGACCAGCAAGAAGGAGGTTGCAATAGTCAAGGCAGGAAGTAATTAGAGAGTGGACAAGTGTTTTAGTAGTGGGTTCAGAAAGGAAGAGGCACATTTTGTTAATGTTATAGAGAAAGAAATGACAGGTTTAACTTTCTGTTCGATATGTGAGGAAAAGGAAAGGGAAGAGACAAAGATGACCCTGAGGTTACAGGCTGAGGAAACAGAAGTAAAAGAGTGTTATCTACAGATACAGAGAAAGGAGGAAGGGGAGAGGAAGGTTTGGGGGGAAAAATCAGAAGTTTGGTTTTGGCCATGTTTCATTTCAGATGGCGTTGAGACATCCAGATGATGATGTCAGACAGGCAGGCAGAGATGCGGGCCTGGAGTGTCGGAAAAATATCAGATGAAGATTCATCGGCATAAATCTGATACTGAAATCCAGGGGAGGAAATGAGAGCACCAAGGGATTGTGTGTAGAGAGAGAAAAGGAGAGGGCCCAGGACAGACCCTTGGGGTACATCAACTGAGAGTGGGATAGCAGTAGAGGAGGAACCACCAGAACAAACATTGAAAGATCGATGGGAGAGATAAGAGGAGAGCCAGGACAATACAGAGCCCATAAAACCAAGTGAGGACAATGTGTCAAAGAGAAGGTGGTTGTCAACAGTGTCAAAAGCAGCAGAAAGGTCTAGAAGGATGAGGATAGAGTAAAGGCTCTTAGATTTAGCCAGGAACAAGTCTTTGGAGACTTTGGCAAGAGTCGCCTCAGTAGAATATAAGGGATGAAAGGCTGATTGAAGTGGATCCAGCAGGGCTTGAGAGGAAAGAAATTTAAGACAATGGCGGAGGACTGCACATTCACATATATGTATCTATGCACAGATAATAGAGATCACCTTTTGAAATATTATACAATTAAAAATAACAAGACTAGAACTCAGATGGATCTGGTGAGGAGGTAAGGAAAGCACTGTAGTGGTGGCCTGCATAAAAAAAGAAAAGAACAGATTGTCAAAAAGTAACAAGCAGGGTATGGTCATGCATCAACCTATGGTCAAAAAGGTGGAGGAAAAGAATGGCACAGATGCTCATTGGAGGACTCATCTATGAGATCCTCTCATAGCCCACCTGGGCATCAATCAGAATTACCATCCTCCCCTGCTCCCTGGCCAGGGCCACAAGCACATGGCTGGAGCTCTCCAGCACCCACGCTATATGCTATAATTCCCACAGCAGTACCACATTTGCCTCCTGTTGCCATCCTAGTACTTGAGCTGCCATTCCTTCTGGTGGGTCCTGCATCAGCCACTTCAGACTGCCTGTTGGTGACATTATAATTGTGAGCAGAGATGCAAAAAGAGGTTCAAATAAATAAATAATTTAATTAATTAATTAATAACCCCCCTGTGTTGGGAGTTCTGTGTTGGTGTCCTCCCAGTTGATCAACATATTCAAGAGGTACACATTTGTAACCACACTATCAGTGATGCATGGCAGTGTAGTCAAATAGAAAAGGGGAGCGTAATTGATTGGTTGAAATTCTGGCTGTGGCAGAATCCTCACATTCTCCCATTCCCAAGGTAATGCTAGAGATATACCCACCGGCTAAAGGTGTTACAGTCACAGAGCTCCCAGAGACAGAGCTCCCAAAGTCAGAAACTGCAATAAAATAGAAAAGAGGAAAGATATTTGATTCAAACCTCACACTCCTCATACACCCCTCCAATGTTGAAAGTATGTACTTACCGGCTTGGGAAGTTGCAGTTGCCAAGCTCTCAGAGGCTTGTACTGCAAGACCCTCTACATAACATGACACTGCAATGAAATTTTTAAAAAGTGAGGAATATTCATTGCTCCGACACACCTAAATACGCCAGATAATGCTAGAAATGTACTCAACAGCCTGCATTGCTGTCCTCAGGGTAGGAGCAGCAAACTCTGCTGAGTCCATACAGACAGATATGACATCACTTGTCTGTGGTTATAAAGTGGTCACTATCAGCTGCTCCAAAGATGTCAACAGGTTGATACACAGAGGACCCTTCCACTCCCCCCCCCCCCACTCAGACATTGTGACTGTTTTATTTTTGTTAGCTTCTGTTTTACTGAAAGACGCGTGTCATGGCATAGGTGCTTTACCTGCCCAATTGTGCACACCTTCACCCCCGGCGAGCTCACCTCTGCAGCTATTTTCTCCCATATTTTAGCCTTTTGTCCTTTATCTTTGCCATAGAGAGATTATGATATTCTGCACATATGCTGCAGATCATCAGGTTCTTCTCCTTGGAATCAATGCACTTTGCCTGACTGCCAGGCTGATCTGCATCACTGCCTGAACCTGAAGAGTCATTATGCTTCATCTCCATCCCCTAATACTAACACTATGATTAACAATACAGCACAATACAACAGAAGTGTATAAAAACACAGCAAGCTATACAATACAGAAAAGCACAGAAGATAATATAATAATGCACAAAAAAATAACAAGTAGCACCAAGCACTTACCACGGCTAAGGAGAAATGGCATCCCTGCCTGCAGGTAGCCCTTAAATACCCCTCCTGCATTCACAGCAATTTTATTGCATTTCTTCCCTATCTGGCAGCATTGCAATCCATTTGTTTTACCACGGTTAGGTCACATGTGGTAATATGGGGTCACATTTGTTGTCACATGGGGTCCATTCTTTGCTGTACCAGGAAAACATGGATGCACTTCACAAACGACTCCTTCGGGCACTAAAACTTAAGTGCACAATTTTCCCCACTGCTATGCCAATCAGTGTTGGTCCATGCTGGAAATTCTATTGAAATGTTCATGTTGACCTGTGAATTGAACTGCACCTGCTCTAAATGATATCATTCTCATGTGCATAACCATTGTGCTACTGTTAGTGCACAAACATTCTGTGCATATGCCCGGCACTGCCAGTTGCACACATGTTTTCTGTCAATGTATCTCTGTCACACTAGAAAACCATGCGCACAGCTTAAAGCATATGAATTTAACACCAGCTTTCTGCATCGGTCCTAAAGACTGCACTCAGTCTAGTGAAACCATAACTGTGTATTGTCCTCAATTTGAATTGATTCAAATTCTATTCACCAGTGTTGCAAGTGATGGCTCCGTGCTATGAACTACTCTAAAATCACATTGATACAGATGGGTGGCATTCGTTTTTTTTAACATCCTGCAACAGTTGAGAAAAGTTTCACAAGGCATCTAAAATGATCTCTTAAGTTTGTTCTTTGCTACTAATTTTGAATTTTAATGAAGTGTGGTTCCACACTTTCCCAATCAAGTGGAAATTGCATTAGATTCAGTTCTTTGAAACTCAGTAAGCCTTTTAGGATCAGAGCTGGCTGCCCTGGGCTAAGGCCTGTGTAAACAAATTGAATTGCTGAGTGGAATTTCTTCGCTGTTTAGCTCAGACTCTTTCCCTTTGCAGTTTTAGGTTTGTATTCAGACTGCTGTTTTATACTTCTTGCTTAGTTTTAAAATACAAAATTTTAAATACAATGATTTAGAAGAGCAAGGAAAAGCAGTTCTAGCTTAATGAAACAACTCCCTTTGTTTTACATTGTAGCAGAGTAAGGTTACTAAATTTTTTGCAGGCAAATCTGGGACACTTTTCCGAAGGAGGTGTAGGTGCGGGGGAGGGGCGGAGGGAGGTTGGGGAGAGGAAGAAGGGACACCTTAGTTAAGATTACCAGATGTCCCCAATTTTCAGGGATTGTCCCTGATTTTAGAGTGGGTCCCCAACTCCCACCTATTTGGCAGCCTCCTCTCTACAATTCCAGCAATGGGGACAGAGAGGACAGGAACATGTTTATTTTCAATTTAGTGATTTGAATATGTCAGTTAAAATTTACATCCATTATCTCTATATTTTGCACAGTACGGGGGAATGCATCTCTATTTTTGAATCTCTACTTAGAAGTGATATTGTTGCTGTCCACTCCTTGTTGTTCAAACCTGGAACTAAGGCACCCCTTCCTCCTCTCCCCCCACCCACCACATTTCAGATAAGTGTACCAGATTTGTCCGCAAAAAGTCTGGTAACCTTAACCTTAGTTCAAGGGTTGAGCAATAAGGTGTGAAGGAGTAAAGAGGAGTCAATATCCTGCCCCCACCATCCATCCCATGACAGCAATAATGTCACTTCTAAGCAGACAAACTGACAGAGAGATAGAAACAATGATTTATTTCCTCCCCCCCCCATCTTGTCTTGATAACTGTGCAAAATATAAAAATAATGGATATAAATTCTAAAAATTGACATATGCCAATAACTAAATGGAAAAAAAAAATTATCCCCTCTGTCCCCATTGCTGGAAAGGGACAGGAGGCTTCCAAATAGGTAGGAGCCAGGGTACAGCAGAGCAGGGATAGAGCAGAGCAGAGATGGCTTCCATTTGTCCAAGAAGGGTTGAAGTGTCTTCAGCAGTAGGGTGGCTACCCTACTGAAGAGGGCTTTAAACTAGATTCATTGGGGATGGGTAAAGAGAGCCCCCAGTTAAGTGAAGAAAGCCCCCGGGTAAGTGAAACATTCAATACCTCTGTAGAAATGGGTAATAGTGGCAACATCTGGAAAGCAGTGTGTATAAATACACATAGCATGGTAAATAAGATCTCAGATGTTGAGGCTTTAATGAAAGAGGTTGACTTGGATTTAGTGGCGGTTATGGAGACATGGTTAACTTCTACTTGAATGCGCAGTTCAGCAGTTCACCGCCGTTACCCTGACTTCCTCTCTTCTCATGCCCTCCTGGATCCTTTACAATCTGGCTTTTGTCCTTTACACTGTACTGAGACGACTCTTACCAAAGTCTCCAGTGACTTGTTCCTGGCAAAATCCAAGGGCCTTTCCTCTGTCCTCATCCTTCTTGACATCTCTGCTGCTTTTGAAATTGTTGATCACAACCTTCTCCTCGATACCCTGTCCTCGCTTGGTTTTAAGGGCTCTGTACTACCCTGGTTCTCCTCCTATCTCTCCCATTGCTCTTTCAGTGTTAGTTCTGGTGGCTCCTCCTCTTCTGCTATCCCACTCTCAGTTGGTATACCCCAAGGATCTGTCTTGGGTCTGCTCCTTTTCTCTCTCTATACCCAGTCCCTTGGTGCACTCATCTCTTCCCATGACTTTCAGCACCATCTTTATGCTGATCACTCCCAGATCTACCGCCTGAAATCTCTCCGGCAATCCAGACCCGGATCTCTGCCTGCCTTTCTGACATTGCTGCTTGGAGGTCTCACTGCTGCTTGAAATTGAAAATGGCCGTCTTATCTTTCCCCCTAAAACCTCATCTCCTCTTCCTTCTTTCTCAGTCTCTGTGGATTACTCTCTACCCCTTCCTGTTTCCTCAGCTTACAACCTTGGGGTTGTCTTTGACTCCTCTCTCTCCTTCTGCACACACATCCATCTGATAGCTAAGACCTGCCGTTTCTTTCTCTATAACATCAACAAAATCTGCCCATTCCTTTCTGAACACACTATCAAGGCGCTTATCCACTCCTTAATGTGTGGTCTAATGTGCTACCTTTGTTAAATTACCTAATCAAAGATCTTTTTAAAGGTATCAGCTAGTTTGCTTGTAGCAGATATCCAAGTTTTTCCTTTCTGAACAATAACAAAATCTATTCTCTTTATCAACAAGCTAATTGGTGTATTCTCCTACATAGTAAGATTACTCACAAGGGTTGGGTGGGAGCTGGGGTGGAAAGGGAGGGATCTAACACCTGGGGAGTGCTGTGACTCCCCAGGTGCCTGCCTTCCCCTTTGAACCTGAAGATTAGAGGAGAGCCTGCCTTCCCCTTTGAACCTGAAGGTTAGAGGAGAGAAAGAAAAATAACAGCAGAAAAAAAAATCCCTTTCTGGTGGCCACATCACCAGCCTGGTAGAAATGCTAAATTTCAAATAACAGCACAAAAGGGAACCTGTTCCTGGAGAAAGAGAGCAAGCCAGTCCTAGATATTTGACATTGCAATCACAGCCATGATGTGTTGTGCAGCACTGGTTGCAATTGGTTACAACGTGGACTATAAAAACCATTCTGAATCATTATGAGAATGTAACAGCAGAACTGGCCACATATAGCATGTCTGCAGCTGGGTTGCGTGACTACACTGATATGCTAAAAACAATAGTCTAGCCCATCTCTAGCCGCACCTGGTCACAAATCGACCATTTCGGCCACCACTCACCATCCAACATGCACATTGTCTTGCTGACTCAGTGCCTGCCAACCCCATTCCTTGAGGGAAAGGTGAATCAATCCAGTTTTTCTGTGTCCCCCACTGCTGCAGTGTGGAACTGGCTGCCTTTTTGCTGTCACCTTTCATGATGCTTGGGAAGTCATCCATTATATATCATTATTTCTAGGAATACACTCCAACAAAAAGAACCTACAACCCTCAGGTAAGTATATGAGGATGCTGGCAGGGATACATTTACACAAGTCATGAGAGGCAACCTAGAGGTCTACTGAAAGAATGTAGATAGGATATTATACAGCCAAAGCAAATATAGAAATTTGGTCACCACATCAATTAATGCTCCCCTCATTGTTGAGTAAAGTCAATGAGTGAGAGATGCCCATATCATCATAAGAACATAAGATATGCCATACTGGGTCAGACCAAGGTCCATCAAGCCCAGTATCCTGTTTCCAACAGTGGCCAATCTAGTCATACATACCTAGCAGTTTCCCCAAAAGACACAGGTTCCACAATGCTTGTATTGGGTCAAGCATTGACATCCTGGGTTCCTATTTAATAATGGTTTATGGATCTTTCTTCCAGGAACTTGTCCAAACCTTTTTTAAACCCAGCTACACTAGCAGCCTTTACTACATCCTCTGGTAACAAATTCCAGAGTTTGATTACACGTTGAGTGAAAAAATATTTTCTCTTTTTAGTCTTAAATAGTTTACCCTGTAGCTTCATTGTATGTCCCCTAGTCTTTCTATATTCTGATAACGTAAACAATCAATCTACGTTTACCCATTCTAATACGTTCATTAATTTATAGACTTCTATTATATCTCCCCTCAGCTATCTCTTTTCCAGGTTAAAGAGCCCTAACCTTTTTAATCTTTCTTCATAGGGGTATCCTTCCATCCCCTTTACCATTTTGGTTGGTCTTCTCTGAACCTTTTCTAATAACGCTATATCCTTTTTAAGATAAGGCAACCAGAATTGCACACAATATTCAAGGTGCGGTCTCACCATGGAATAATATCGAGGCATTATAATATCCTTTGTTTTATTTTCCATTCCTTTCCTTATGATACCTAGCATTCTATTTGCTCTCTTGGCCGCCACTGCACACTGGGCGGAGGGTTTTAACATGTTATCCACAATGACGCCTAAATCTTTTTCCTGGCTGGTGGTTCCTAATGTGGAACCTTGCATCATGTAACCATAGTTTAGGTTATTCTTCCCTAGGTGCATAACTTTGCACTTCTCCACATTAAATTTCATCTGCCATTTGTATGCCCAGTCTTCCAATTTGTCAAGATCCTCTTGCAATTTTCCACAATCCTCATGTTTTCTAAAAACTTTAAATAGTTTTGTGTTATCTGCAAATTTGATAACCTCACTCGTTGTTCGCTTTTCCAGGTCATTTATGAATATGTCAAAGAGCAGCGGTCCCAGCACAGATCCCTGGGGTACACCACTATTCATCTTTCTCCATTGGGAAAATTGGTCATTTAGCCCTACTTCTGCTTTCTATCTTTTAACCAGTTCCTATCCCATGACTCTTTAGTTTTGCCAAAAGTCTCTGATGAGGGACCTTGTCAAAGGCTTTCTGAAAGTCCAAATACACTATAGTATATCAACTGACTCACCTTTGTCTACCTGTTTATTCACACCTTCAACAAAACATAACAGATTAGTAAGACAAGATCTTCCTTGTCTAAAGCCATGTTGGCTGTCTCCCATTAAGCCATGACTATCTACATGTTCAACAATTTTGTTCTTTATAATGGTTTCTACCATTTTTCCTGGTACTGACGTCAGGCTCACCGGTCTGTAGTTTCCTGGATCACCCCTGGAACCCTTTTTAAAAATTGGCGTTACATTCGCCATCCTCCAATTTTCAGGTATTACAGATGATTTTAATGATAGTTCACAGATTACTAATAGCAGTGCTGCAATCTCATATTTCAGTTCTTTCAACACCCTTGGATGTATATCATCCGGTCCAGGTGATTTGCTACTCTTCAGTTTATCAAACAGTTGTAATATATCTTCCCGATGTATTGATATTTCCTTCATTTCTTCTGCACCTTTAAATACCACTTCAGTCATGGGTAACATCCCTACATCTTCCTCAGTAAAGACCGAAGCAAAGAATTCATTCAGTCTCTCCACTATCGCCTTGTAGCCTCTTAGTGCTCCTTTAACCCCTCTATCATCTAATGGACCAACTGACTCTCTCACAGGTTTGTTGCTATGAATCTACTTGAAAAAGTCTTTATTATATGTTTTTGCTTCCGCAGCAAGCTTCTTCTCAAATTCTCCCTTTGCCTGCCTTATCAATGCCTTGCATTTAACTTGCCAGTACTTGTGCTGTTTCCAGTTTTCATCGTTTGGCTCTTTTTTCCATTTCCTGAAAGATGCTTTTTTGGCAACAACATATGTATAGAGAGAAAACAAAAATGGGAAATGGAGGAGAGCGACACATATGGCATAATGAGATGGCAAGGAGAGTCTGGGAATCAGATAAGAAAGGACACAAGGACCACAAAGACCAGCATGAAATGTGAGGGAAACCTGATAACAAAGGAAGTGACGCACAAGCTGCCCTGGAAGAAGGGAAATTGCTAGCATGGCTCACAATGGCTTGGTTTGTTGGATTTTGGCTCACTATTCTGCCCCAGGAGGTGGACACAGAGAAAATGATGCAGCACCAGTTGCCACAGCAGTATTCATTGCAGGAGGAGGCAGAAGAACCTATGAGCCACATGGAGGATGCAGCAGCAGCAGCACGACCTGAGCAACAACAGCCAGCATGGAAGCCACACAGTCATCAGCAGAGTGGCCCACATGGCAGCCCCCACATTGGTAAAGTGTCATTGGGTAATAATGGCCAGGTGATCAGGGCTGACTGGCTGCATATGGTGTGGTGTGGAGGTGCATTGGTTTGGGGAATACCAGTAATGAAAGAATTATCTACACGTGGAAAAGAGGTACCAGATTAATGCCTGGTCCAATCAGTGAGGCATTGTTAGCAAATGCAGAGCTGACATCTCCCCAGCAGGGTTCCCTTAGGGGTAGTATAACTCACATAATAGCCAGAAGGTGGAAGCCTGTGGTGGCAGGAGGTAGTGTTGGAGACCTCTGAGTGGAGTAAGGACACAATATTCTGTGCAAAAGGCCCCAACTAAAGCCATGGACCATCTTAGCTGAAGGTCACATCACACTGTGTCTGTCTGACCCACATATCAACTGCAAACTGCACATGTGATGCCCACAGCTGTTCTGGGTGTGCTAGAAGCATGGGGTGGTAGAGGATGTCCTCAGCTCCTTGCAGAAGAATACACATGAGAGATTAGGGGTCTCTATGCAGAACTGATTATCAAAGTCACCATGAATGTCTGTTTGGGAGGGAGGTTCACCTGTGCAGGCATGCCTGATGCCTAGAGTGACTACATTAGCTAATCCTTACCACACCCTGGAAACGTTTAGCAAATACCGACTACATCCATAGACACAGTACAGGGGTAGCACACACTGTGTTGTGATTGGAGCAGATTGGAGCCATAGGCATCAGCCATGCAAGGGGAGAAAGCCACTGCTGAAGACTGTGCTATGCATGTCCTCTCCTTGCAGATATGAGATGAGGCAGAAGCAATGATGTCCCACATATACCACTCTGGTTGAGATGAGTCTCTAATTATCAGTTGTAAGAGGGATGGATCACACATTACCCCGATATTGGTTGTTAGACCTGTTTGCATGGGAAAAAGGATTGACATGTAGTAAGATTTGGCCCCATGTGAACACATGAAAGCCCATTACTATATACATGGACATCAGCAACAGACAGGTGGTAGTATGGCTTTATTACTATACATAGATGTGCGGCATCGGTTTTGCTATCTCCAGAGGAGCCTCAGCAATAGGCCCGTTTGTCAGTGTGATGAGTATGTAACCAAGCAGTCCATGTGAGGTGTGATGCTGGACATACATCAGAGCATGGTGGGGACAGTAAACAGGTAGGTCTGCATGTTTCATGGCACTCCTGTCCAAACACATGGACTGTCTGGGAGCAGTGGAGGCCCAGGACCCAGAAAGCAGATAAGGGTTTAAGATGAGAGCAGGGTTTTCAGGAGGCACACACAGTCAGTCTTGGAATGTTTCTGGGCTGACATGGGGGGTGGGGTGGAGGAGGCACAGGATATAACATAGCAGCAAGGCACAGCTAGAAGGAGAGCATTGTAAGATGAGAGCAGGGCTTTCAGGAGGCACATACAGTCAGTCATGGAATGTTTCTGGGCTGGCATGGGGGGGGGGGGCAGGAAGTGGCACAGGAACAAGACCTAGCTAGCAGAGATCAGTGTCAGATGAGAGCAGGGTTTTCAGGAGGCACACACAATTAGTCTTGAAATGTTTCTGTGCTGGCAGGCGGGCCTAGGAGGCAACACAGTGCAAGCTGTCCCCCTGATCCTGTATATGTCATTCCCAGGCACTGCACATGTGTATATATGCTGATGGCATGGATCAGCACAAATATGCATCTTCTATTATCCTTCCCCTTGCACCATGGCTGAAGACCCTGGGCCAGCTGCAGGAGATAGTATGTTAGCTACTACCTTCCTTCTGGCCCTGACCCTTTCCCCTACTGGCTAGCCTCCCCCTGGCTTGGCCTCACTCACTCGCCTCACTTGATTCCCTGCTACCCCCTGCCATGGTACCATCCCGATTTGGAGAGGCTGGTTTCTGTCTCCCTGCCAGTGCCTGCACCACATTGTTCATTGCTGCAGCAAGGGCTACAAAGCTACTGCTTGTCGCATCAGTGCGTTTGTGCAGGGCTGCACATTTGCCTTGGCTGTCACAGAGCGCCTCCTCTGCTTATCCATTGCTTGTCAAAGGTCATCCATCACTGCTCTCTGACTCCCCATGTCATCATGGAGCTTCTGTGTTTTGATATGCTGTGCATGTCAGTGCGGGAGGTGGGGCCGCAATGATAGATTTCCTACTATTTATGTGAGTGGAACATATCACAGGAGATGGTGTCTGCTAGGGTATGTATATGGACATTGAGTGCTAGAATCAGATGCAGTGTGCAAAGGGTAAACTTCATGTGCTCAGAGAACACACAAACTGGTCAAAGTTAGCCAGTTGGTGGCAACAAATTGCACTCCAACATTTTTGACTCATTCCTGACCATGACATATTCAAAAAGCAGCATGGCTCATTTGCAGTGATTGTGTCCCAGGCCTAGTTCTATGCACAGAGTGCAACCTATGGGCAGACACAGTTGGATGCAATGGGTGCATCAACATTTGCCATTCCATCAACAGGCATGACTACAAGTAGCACACATGGATGGGAGTGGTTGTATGGCTCCCATCCCTGGCCACAGTAACAAGCTATTAACTGTTGTGTGTGGGTGGGGAAGAATTTCTGTACCACAACATACCTGCAAGGGGTGTGGAGGCCATCTATCCATGTAGGTACTGTATGTTGGACATTTGTGGGATGACCTTCGAGCCCACTAAATGTAATGTAAAAGGTGATCAGTTCAGTCTGTATATGTCTGAAAGGTACACCTACATAGTAACATAGTAAATGACGGAAGATAAAGACCAGCATGGTTCATCTAGTCTGCCTAGCATGATGGCAAGAGTAGGTGCACCTGCCACTCCATGCAGGCCACCCCTCCCCACATCCCTGTTTAGGGATGAACCCACCACTCCATGCAGGACACCCCTATTTATTGAGAAATTAGATGGTTCAGTTTATTTTGATTTTATGCTGTTGCTGTAAAGGGATCCACTGTGTCTGTCCCATGCCATTTTGAATTCCGTCACCGTGTTTGCCCCCACCACTTCCATCGGGAAGGCATTCCAAGCATCCACCACCCTTTCCGTGAAAAAGTATTTCCTGACATTGCCTTTCAATTTACCACCTTGCAGCTTCCTGTTGTGCCCTCTAGTTTTACAGCTTCCCTGTCTTTGGAAGAGGTTTGTTTGTTCATTATATCCCTTTAAGTATTTAAAGGTCTGAATCATATCTCCTCTGTCCCTCCTCTTCTCCAAAGTGTACATGTTTAGGTCTTTAAGTCTCTTCTCATAAGGCTTCTGACGCAGGCTCCAAATCATTTTGGTCGCCTTCCTCTGAACAGCTTCCAGTCTTTTTACATCCTTTGCAAGATACGGTCTCCAAAACTGAACACAGTATTCCAAGTGAGGCCTCACCAGTGACTTGTACAGTGGCATAAGTACCTCTTCCTTTCTGCTGGTGATTCTTCTTTGTATGCAGCCCAATATCTTCCTGGCTTTTGCCGCCGCCTTGTCACACTGTTTTGCCACCTTGAGATCTTCAGAAATAATCACACCAAGGTCTTTCTCCTGATCCGTGCACACCAACCTCTCGCCCCCTATCGCGTACATTTCCCGTGGATTTCTGCTACCCAAGTGCATGACTCTGCACTTCTTCGCATTAAATCTTAATTGCCAAGCATTTGACCATTCTTCCAGCTTTTGTAGATCTTTCCTCATGTTAACCACTCCCTCGGGGGAGTCTACTATGTTTCAAATTTTCATGTCATCTGCAAAAAGACAGACTTTTCCATTCAGTCCTTCAGCAATATCACTCACAAATAAATTGAACAGTGCCAGGCCCAGGACCGACCCCTGTGGCACCCCGCTAATAACCTTCCCTTCATCCGAGTAAGCTCCATTTACCATCACCCTCTGTCGTCTGTCAGTCAACCAATTTCTGATCCAATTTACCATCTTAGCATCCATCCTCAAGCTACCGAGTTTATGAATCAGTCTTGATTTGGTGACCTTTAGGATACCAGACTAGTGTTGGCCAGATTGAACCACAGTTCACCTTCTCCTTTTGGAGTAGCCATTGTGCACAAATGTGTGCATCACCAAGGTGATCGTGTGAACTTCTCAGCTGTCCACTGACAGAGCACATTCCTCATATGTGTGGAGATGAGTGGCAGTTGCAGGTATCAGTGTGAATGTCACATGTATGTAGATTTGTGTTATGGGAGTCGATATATTGATGTTGTCCTGCCATGGAATGTATATGAGTGGACCTCATTGACTGGCATGTGTGTTGCTCTTAATTACCAGCATGATAGGTTCCAGCTTCAGAGTGTTTGTGATATGTCACAGGTATGCCACTTACTGCCACCCCCTCCCCCCAGGCATGATAGTGTACATCACGCAGGGGAGTGGTACTGAGGAAGGCATTACAATCTCAGCAATGAGATCCAACAAAATGAGTGGGACATGGTGGCTCAGCATTACCTAGAGCGTCACCTCCTTAGCCCATCCCTGGACATGGTCCAGCATACAGCATTTATAAGGGACTAGTTGTCTTGTGTCTAATATGGCATTCTGGGATGCACATATTTATTTATTTATTGAAAATTTCTATACCGCGTTTTACGGAAGATCAAGTGCAATTTACAATTAACAACAGTTTGAATAGTACAAAATAAACAAATACAAACTCAGTTACATGGAACGATGTAAAACTAGATACAGTAGTAAAGAATACATTGAACTATATACATAAGTATGGTTGACATATCTAAATGGTGAAATCTTAACAAGAACTATACACCACTCTGGATGAGACGTAGAGTGGTAATGCCCTGATGGGTCTTAGGAGGATGGAGGTGCACATTCATATGCACATTCAGATAACTTGACTGTGGTCTGTGGCAGCTATTTGCCATCAAAGATGTATCTATCACTGACAGAGTGGAAACAGGACCACTAGGTGAGAAAAGGGTTATATGTAGCAAACATATGAAGGTTGTCAGACGGCTGCCTGGGTGAGAATGTTCACAGTCTTGGCAAGTGCATATGTCAATATGATTTGCAAGGGATTGTGGGCAATGCAGTCCATTCACACCCGACACAGCTGCTCACAATAATTTAGTTGTGCTCAAGTGTAAAGCCAATAAGATATTTATTTATGGGGTTATTTCTCCCAACACAGATATGCTTGGTAGCACATAAATCAGGTTACTTGCTTTCAGTGTTTAACTTAGAAAAACAAAAATCAGGAAACAACATTTGAACTTGTCAGGCAATCAAAGCAAAAGAAATAAGACCTGGTTGGCAACAAACTGGTCTTTTCTGTAGGCTTTAGCTAATATTCTCTTAGCAATGTATCAAACAACAAACCAAAAGCCACAAAGAAAGAAAAAAAAAACTGTTCTTTTCAGGTTAACTTCTTATATCTTCCCACATAGATTCAGAAGTGATTCTCTCAGAGCTCACAAGCAATTAGGTAAGGCTCAATTGCTAGCAGTTATCCAGCTGAAACCCCTTAGCTGGCTTGCTTTCTACTGCGTGGCTAAAAATCCTACTCAGGAGCTTTTCTGAGTAGATTAAAGAGCAAGTTTGTATTTCTTTGTGATGGTTGCTGTACTTTATAACAGAAAATCACCAAAGGAGTTTAGACAGAGAGCAGTCCATGTAAACAGATCCTTCATCTGCTATCATTCCCCCTTCTTCAACAAGCATGGGTTCAATATCATGGATTGGCACAGATGAATCTCCCAATGGAGCACTTTCAGGAGAATACTTGTTTCCCTGCTGTCTTTCAAGGTTATAGATAGGGCATAGATCAGTGTTCATACCTGAGCTTCCATTGCTGTTAGAGTTCCTCTCTATATAGCCTGGCCAGTATGTAGTCCAGTTCTTATGTCCAGCCTTCCAATCCAGATCCCTGGACACTGGATCTCTCTTCACATACCTTCTGGCACGGGTCTTAGGGTCCCTTCCACTTGCAGCCGTCTCCCTCACAGGTACCGTCTGGAGATTCCTAGCTCTGCAGCACCATTCCTCTGGCTTTCCCCAGTCCAATGGTGTATGCTGACCCCTGGAATGCCTCCCAGTATACGTACTGCTCCGGACTCCTCTAGATCTCCCAAAGGCTTTTCTCTTCCTTCTTCCAAAGGGTTTCTTGCCCTCTCTGTCCGTCCGGTTTGGCTTCTGCTTCTGATGATCCTCCAGATGAGACTGAGGATATCCAAGTTGATCATGAAGATGATGATGATCCTGAGGATAATTCTCTGTAGAATAAACTCTACCTTTATTCTGCTTAGATGAGTGCTCCTCCCTAACACAGCGCAGCTGTGCTGAATCAGGCCCTGCCCTTTGAGATGAGTGCTTAGGGATTACCTCATAGCCCTCCTGATTGAACACACGTTTCCCCACTTCAGCTCCTCTAATGGCTGTTGGAAACCTGGTGCATTCTGGGACTGGTAGTCTTTTATGGGAAAATTCTGTTTTCTTATTTCTACCAGAACTGACAGGTTGCTTGTTCAGAGTCACTTCACCTTTCCTATAGCTCCTTCCTGAGCTATGATAAGCTTCCTTATCACAAGGTACACACCACACGATTATCTGTAATACTACATACCACACCCTGCTCATCGGCTGATGCCAGAGGATGAACACCATATCTGCCATTACAGCCCTGCACACACATTGACACTGATAATGGTGGTACTCTGCCAGTTGGGAATGCATTTTTATAAACTTATGACAGAATTACCGTGGGTGTCGCGCACATCACTGGGTGACAATACAGACTATCTCAGGATATAACATGCACATGCACTGTGTGGCCTAGAATCATTTCTGTGTGCTGACAAACAAGAGTCAATATCTACAAGTCAAGGTGCTCCTGGGTGTTTCAGTCTATATCTTAGAAACATAGAAAAATAGAAATATGATGACAGAAAAAGACCACATGGCCTATCCAGTCTGTCCTTCCATATCAACAACTACAACAGTCCCCTTTTTTTCCTTTAGAGATCCTCTCTGCTTTTCCCATGCTTTTTTGAATTCAGATACTATCCTCATCTCTACCACCTCCACTGGGAGACTATTCCATGGATCCACCACTCTTTCCGTAAAGAAATATTTCCACATATCACTCTTGAATCTATCCCCCTTCACCCTCATCCCATGTCCCCTCGTAGCAGAACTTGGTTTTGCTTTCAATTGAAAGAGGCTCTCCCCCTGTACATTTATGCCACGGAGGTATTTAAACATCTCAATCATATCACCTCTATCCCGCCTTTCCTCTAAGGTGTACATATTAAGATCCTTAAGTCTGTCCTCATATGCTTTATAATGAAGACCACTAACCATTTTAGTAGCCACCCTCTGTACTGACTCTTCCTGTTTATATCCTTTGGAAGGTGCAGTCTCCAGAATTGCACACTATACTCCAAATGAGGTCACACCAAAGGCTTTTACAGAGGCACTATCACCTCCTTTTTTCTGCTAGCCATTCCTCTCCGTATGCACCCAAAGGTCCTTCTAGCTTTTGCCGTCGCCTTTTCTACCTGTTTAGCTACTTCAAGATCATCAGACACAACCACGCCTAGGTCCCGCTCTTCTTTAGTGGACAAAAGTACTTCACCCCCTATACTATATTGCTCCCTTGGATTGCTGCAGCCCAAATGCATGACCTTACATTTTTTAAGATTAAATCCCAGCTGCCAAAATCCTAGACCATTCTTCAAGCTTAGCTAGATCCCTCTCTTTCTTCAGCATGGTGCATAAACTGGCAGAGCTTCATTTTATGTGTTTAATGATGCATGATGTAGCCGCCCAGACCCAGCAAGACCTTTGAGATAGGTCACGGGGAATGTACCTCCACCAAGATGATGACATATGGCAGACTCTCAGTGACTGCAGAGGTATGTGGTGGAGGCCACAGATGTGTGTTGCAGAGATAAGCTTGCAATGATGATGTGTACCCCACAGTACCAGGCCATCCATGTGTGTGATGTAGTCATGGGCTGTGCAACCTGTTATATGAAGGAGGTGGGGCTGCAAGGTAGAACACCTGCATTTGCTAGTGAGCTGCCAGTCATGTACTGTAAAGTGGCCTTGGGCAAGTTACTTAACCCTCCATTGCCTCAGAAAAATCCAAGTTATCAATGTCCCTGTTTAATGTACATTACCAAGTTTAAGTTACAATGTAAACTGTTTTGACTGAAATGATAAAGCAGTATAGAAAAACCTGTTAAATAAATAAATAGTGGTTCACAAGGTGTAGACTGTTTTATACTGAGCTACTGTGACTGTCTACCATGTATCTCAGACATGCTGTCATGGCTTTGTATCCCCAATGGCTGTGCACACCTGCAGCACATAACAACATGTGTGTGCCATCTTGTTCCCTTGGATGCTGTCTGCCAATAGCTCTGAATGATCACATTTTTTGGGTACTGCATGTCTCAGGTTGAGTACTTGCATGATATGTGACAGTGATTTTTACTAACTTACATCCTTGACTCTCTGTAACAGCAGCTGTCAACATTGCCCTCTCACATGATCTGCCTATTACTTCAGGTACTGTACTTTATGTTTTCACAGCTGTCTATCTGCAATTTGAGGCCAGCACTACAACTCCTGCAGAAGCTTTTTCCTCAACATCTCCCCCCAAGGCAGAGGAAGGGAGCTCACAGCAGAGCCAAGGGGGCCAGGGAGAGCCACATGCTAGGGCTCCCTCAACCACACACCTTAGCTTTCTGTCAGAAGCATCTGGCAGTGAATGGCCCACATATGGTGGATGGTTGTGTGCTGTGATGCACCTGTCAGGCAGTGTCATGGTCCTCCACCCTGGGGCCTGCATGTCACCCCATATAGGGTGCCCTTCATGTGTGCATTTCCTAGGATCTAGGTAATGGGACTTGTTCATCCCATGGCCATGCCTACCCCTCTCTGAGGAACTGTTTCAAATCCTCTCACACCTGCTGGGTGTCCAAATGTGACATTTCTGCCATCTATTTAGCTGGACAAACCATTCCTGGTTGCTGGCATATCCAGCCATGACAGTACATATCATGAGGTAGCATTCTGCTGTGCTATACGTTTTGTGTGGGGAAAGGGTAGCCTAGTGATCCGTGCACTGCCTTGTGTGCCAAGGGCTCAGCATTCAATTTCCAGTGGCAGTCATTAGGATCTTTGAGTTATCATTTCTCCCTTTATGGCCTGAGAGGGTACCCTGGCACTCAACCTCTTCTCACATGTTGCCTTTTCCTACCTGGGGCTGCTGTGTACCCAGGAGTCAGCACTGACTCACTGCCATGCATTGCTTTTTGAATGACCATTTTGGGCAGGGCTGCTTGCAGGTCAGAAGCTGGAGTCATCTTTTGGACCTCTGCTGGATGGACATGAACTTGACTGGGTAGTGGGGTTGGTGTGTTTAAATCATTGGCCCATTGTCATATGTGCAACTCATCCTATGCTGCCTCCAACCACTGTAATCATCAAAAACAGAATACTATTTCCCCAACGGCGATCACCAATTTTTTGTCGGGTATAGACCGCAAGGTAGAGAGGACATACCTCTAAACCTCACGCAGTACATGCCCCTTTTTTTATTTATTAATTTAATTTGATTGTCAACTTGTATTCAGTAAGTTTAAAAAACCGAAAATAAGTCCACACTTATCTGCTCAAGTACGACGTGCACGTTTCGAAGCACCAGGCTCCTGCTTCAAGTGTATCAGTGAGAAAGTAGTGTGACCATTCCTTTCTTCTTCAAAAAACGCCAAATCTATGGCGGGTGACGTCAGGGAATTCAAACCTTCAGATAGGCCTATTATAGGACCGCCTATATCACGCCAGCCAATCACCAAAAGAGGGAAACCCCACATCACAGGGGAATCCCTACAGGTAATTGGAGAGTGTTTAAAGGGTCAACCATTCAATGTCCCTATTTAAACCAACAGGCGCCATAGAATTTAGAGTGAAAATCCACCGTTGTTCCAATTGTCTCAAACGAGCTGTGCGATCTCCCCCTCTCGGATCAACTGGTACATGATCAATCACAGTCCATTGAAGTTGTTCAAAAGCATGGCCAGAATCGATGCAGTGTTGTACCATCGGGGCTGTCACCACAGACTGACGTAAACGAGATGCGTGTTCACCTAATCGGACCCGTATGGCTCGATTTGTACTCCCTACATACTGCTTTAAGCAGGGACAAATCAAGACATATACCACATAGCACGAGTCACATGTAGTATGCCATCGCCGATAAAAACTTTTGCCAGAGAGAGAATCAGTCCAAGCAGACCCCGTAATGGCCAGAGCACAGTATCTACAATTTGCACACGCCTCATGAGAACCTGATTCATAAGCTGGCAGTTCAACCACTGTAAGGCTATGGCACACCCCCAAGAACATTACATTTGCTAGAATGGATAAATGACCATTGTAATATGTTGGCAGACTCATTGCCAGGAACCTCTGGATGGGTTTCACACAATGTGGAAGCTGTGAAAAGGGCATGGCACTGCTGCTGCAAGATCCGCACTGACTGTGCGTGGCAGTGACATGTGGTAGTGGTGCCCTGTCTATGCGATACCATTTGCGCATGTACATGGGCTACATGCACAATATATGGAGAGAGAGGGCGCACACTGGGGCACCAGGGATGTTCAACCACAGCTCCCTGCCCCTGGTGCATGTGCCCCTATGTTATACTTCTGTCCGACGTGCTACTGGCATGCCTAATGCGCCAGCAGTGCAGTATGAATCTAGTATTCATCTGCATATATGCCTTTTCCAAATGCCGTGATGAGCTGTGCCTCCAGCATATGGTTTCACACTACAGCAAACTCACCCCGCTTCACTAATGCAGTCAGATTTCCCAGCCACGCTAGACTCATGTGATTTCCATGCATTAACTGTTTATTCTCTACCACTCTTTCATAAACATAACCCTTAAATTGTAATTTAGGATTATGTTGGGCTATTCACACACTTCCAAGTGTATCAAATGTTGGCTATTGCCAACTTCTTTTGAATGCGTTAATTATGTTACTGCGTATGTGTTGACTGAGTTGTTTTATAGTTAACTATATTTACTGTTTTTTGTAAACTGCCAAGATGTCAGGTTTCTGTTCACTTGGCAATATATCAAATATTCCTACATAAATAAATATTACAGTAATACTGTACAGAAGCTCAACAAGATATTATTAGCCTTCGAAATGTAAAGGAAACAGTTGAAACAGACACAGATTAGATTGGGCATACACGGGATGTCTTTGGTTGACTATGTTGAACATCAAATGATGCCAAATGATCCCTAAAGGATTTTGTTTAAATAAAGAACCAACATTATTTTTTCTATATAATAACATATTTCTAGGTTGCTGAGCTGCAATTCTCAACAAATGCTAATTAGACTTGATGTAGCTGATTTATAAAAACTACCCAGACAATTCAACTGCCATACAAAACCACATAGAAATACTCTATGATCAAATACATGAAGTATTAGAACAGACCAAATACAATGAATTCATGACTTCTTTGAAAATAAATCACCAAATTCAATAGATGAAAAAGATTATGGACCTGGACACATTGATAGCTGGCTGAACAGGCAGTCTTCTTCTTATAAGAGTAGTCTTTTTGGTTCTGGGGACACCTTGAGTGCTGAGGACTCTGCTGAATCAATGATCTCAGACCTTCTTAGGCGTCAAACAATGAACATTCGAAGGTGGATGACCTTCAGGGGATACAAGAAAAGAGGTTGGTTTATTGAATTGACCAAAGCAGTTTACAGACTGATGAGCAGGTCCATAAGTCCCAAGAATCTCTAGTCATCAACATATCTGACACAGAATTAAGCCAAGATCAAATAAATATCTTAAATTCAGGCTTATCTTTTGTACCCACAGCCTATCATGATCCTTTCTATTTCAGAGTTCAGTTTGCCTGTATCATTAGAAATGTCCAGGTGAAATTATATTTTTCTAATGAGATAAGATCTTTCGCTGATATGCTAATTATGTGGCCACAGTCTAAGTGGATGACCCTTGAAACAGTAGATGCTCACACTGCAGCTTTTAAAAAGTATTAGTACTGAGCAAGATGGAACACTTGAACAACAAAAGCCCAAGAAAACAGATTTTAATTGAAGTACAAATCAAATGAGGTTCCTTAATGCGCTTTATTTATTTAACCAGTTTTGTATACCACCTTATCCTTCAATCAAAGTGGTTGACAAGACAACAAAGGCTTACATACTGAGGGTATGGGAAAACAAAAGCGATACATTACAATATAAATACAAAACAAATCAGTATGTTATAATACTGTATCATAGTGAAATTAAATATACATAGTGGTTAATTTAAGTTATATTACCAATGTAGTAATTAGAGTAGCAGATAAGGGCAGGTCAATTGACTTTCAAAATACATCAGCATACCAATGTACAGGCAACTGAGTAATGCTCAGCATTATTAACTTCTCAACAGTGACCCTACTGGCTAATTGCTCTCCACAATTAAAGTTTTAGAGGATCAAGTAGCATTATCAGAATTTTTGACCAATAATGAGGCAACGTTTTTGAAGGTTTCTTTTCCTAAAATACCAGTCTTGTGTATGGTACCAAAAAACACATCTATTCAAAAATGTGTCAGGGAGGCCTATAGTCTCCCTTAGAGGGTCTGTCCTTGAATATATGTCCCAGTATGTGGACTATTATTTTACAACCTTTTGTTGCACATGCTAGATCTTATGTTAATGATACCACACATTTGCTACTTAAGCTGAAACAGCTACCACCCATTACACAATCAATAATTCTGATCACTATGGATTTGGAGGTTGAGGCACTACAAGTGGTTAAGCAGACATTAAACACAACACCTCAACCATGTCTTATTCTTGTTGATTTTGAAAATAAAATTGGGACTCTCGGCTAGTTGTCTTGTGTCTTCATTAGAAACATAGAAACATAGAAAAATGACGACAGAAAAGGACCACATGGCCTATCTAGTCTGTCCTTCTATATCAACAACTACAACAGTCCCCTTTTTTCCTTTAGAGATCCTCTGTGTTTGTCCAATGCTTTTTTGAATTCAGATACTGTCCTCATCACTACCTCCTCCACTGGGTGACTATTCCATGGATCCACTACTCTTTCCATAAAGAAATATTTCCGCATATCACTCCTGAATCTATCCCCTTTCACCTTCATCCTATGTCCCCTCATAGCAGAACTTGCTTTCAATCGAAAGAGGCTCTCTCCCTGTGCATTTATGCCACAGAGGAATTTAAACGTCTCAATCATATTGCCTCTATTCCACCTTTCCTCTAAGGTGTACGTATTAAGATCCTTAAGTCTGTCCTCATATGCTTTAGAATGAAGACCGCTAACCATTTTAGTAGCCACCCTCTGTACTGACTCCATCCTGTTTATATCCTTTTGAAGGTGCGGTTCCCCAGAATTGCACACAATATTCCAAATGAGGTTGCACTAAAGACTTATAGAGAGGCACTATCACCTCCTTTTTTCTGCTGGCCATTCCTCTCCGTATGCACCCAAACACCCTTCTAGCTTTTGCTGTTGCCTTTTCTATCTGTTTAGCTACATTAAGATCATCAGACACAACCACACCAAAGTTCCACTCTTCTTTAGTGGACAAAAGTACTTCACCCCTTATACTATATTGCTCCCTTGGATTGCTGTATCCCAAATGCATGACCTTGCATTTTTTAACATTAAATCCCAGCTGCCAAATTCTAGACCATTCTTCCAGCTTAGCTAGATCCCTCCTCCTCCTACTACTTCTGAGCATTTGTAAGCGCTTCAAGTCATACACAGCGCTGCACAGACATGTAAGAGACAGTTCCTGCTCATCAGAGCTTACAATCTAGTCAAGACAGACAACACAGAAGGTGTAGGCAGGGATAAAACAAGGGGGAAAGGAAAAGAAAATGGAAATCAGGTGAGTCAAGATCCAAAAATCAGCAGTGAAGAGGTGAATTTTCAGCCTGGATTTGAAGTGGGTCAGAGAAGTTGCCTGGCGTACAGACACAGGTAGTTTGTTCCAGGCGTAAGGTGCAGTAAGCTGAAAGGAGCAAAGTCTGGAGTTAGCAATAGAAGAGAAGGGCACAGATAGAAGCAGTTTGCTAGAAGAGCAGAGTTCCCGAAGGGGGTTGTAAGAAGAGATAAGAGAAGAAAGGTAGTGAGGAGCTGCAGAGTGAATGCAGGAAAAGATTGAACTGGATGCGGAAACGGACAGGGAGCCAATGAAGTGACTTGAGGAGAGGAGTAATATGGGCATGACGAGGCTGGCCGAAGATTAGCCGCACAGCAAAGTGTTGAACAGATTGAAGGGGAGAGAGATGATTCAAAGGGAGACCAGCAAGGAGTAGCTTAAAGTAGTCAAGACGGGAGGTGATTAAGGAGTGGATAAGCATCTTAGCAGTGTGTTCAGAAAGGAAAGGGTGGATTTTGCTGATGTTATAGAGAAAGAAACGGCAGGTCTTAGCTATCAGATGAATGAATGTGTGTGGAGAAGGATAGAGAAGAGTCAAAGACAACTCCAAGATTGCGAGCCGAGGACACAGGAAGGAGTACAGAGATCTCCAGGAACAAGCAGGAATGAGTCTTCACATATGGGTATCATCAGTACCGACGGAGCCTGCGCGGGAACTCTCCCCAGCGTCCAGAAAGAAAGCTTTTGGGAGCATCCCACAGCGCCTGCGCGCTGCCTTCCCGCCTTTCCTAAACGCCTCTCTCCAGTTCTTCTTTTCCGCCGAGCCAGCAGGTTGTGTTCCTGTCACTGCTGAAGAAGTTCTTTATTTTCTTTATTTCTTTGGTCCCGCGTCTGCCTTCTTCGACGTCGGACCGGTACCGCCGGTCTTTTCTTCTTTCTTTTAAAAAAAAAAAACCTACCATTTCCCACTTCTGTGCAACTTTTCCTTTTGGGCCTTAGGCCTAGCAAAATTTTCCTCATGGAAAAGCCCGCTTCCGGGTTTAAAAAGTGCACGAAGTGCAGCAGTACTCTTTCTATCACTGACACCCATGACTGGTGTCTAAAATGTTTGGGCCTTGACAACTCCATCACCGATTGTGAGTCCTGTTCCATGATGTCTAAAAGAGGTTGATAGAATCGAGCAGCCAAGCTCAGTACCCTGTTTCCCTCTGATGCAGCTTCGGTGGCATCGACATCTTCCAGGGCTTCTTCTTCCTCCCATGGATCTCAGGTAACCAAACATAAGTCCAGCCGGTCCTCGAAGGGTAGATCTCCCTCTAAGTATCGAGATGCCTCCAGGCTTGCTCTCGAGGATCCTGCACCGGCAAAATTACCCCGGCGGGAAGCTCCGGCTTCCAAAGCTTCATCTATGGGGTCACAGGTTGAGATCGATGGCATGGCCTCGACCGATCACCTGTTGCCATGTTCTGGGGTACCGGTGGTTTCCACTGGTACCGACATCCAGACATTGGTTGCGTCGATGGATCAGAATATTCTGACCATGCAGCGTGCCATTACGGCATTCATACAAGCTGCGATGCCTCCGGTACCGCAACAAACTCCGTTGTCGGTACCGGTTCCGGCACTGGCACCGATATTGGTTCCGGTGCCGGTACCAATTGCATCGACATCAGCTTCGGTGTCGACTGCAGCGGTACCCTGTTCTGTGATGCCCATCGGTACCGAATCAGTACCGATCACTCCTGATGTCGATACCACTCGGTACGCGTATCGGGCTCTGTAAGAGCATCCAGACAGGCAATACTTTGATTCCTCCGAAGACTCTGATGAATCAGAGGCTTCTGTCAAAGCATTGGTACTGCTTCCTCAGGAGCCCTCTTCTCCAAAAAGAAAAATGTCTCCTCCAGAAGACTTGTCTTTTCAAGACTTCATTAGGGAAGTGGCAAGGGGCCTATCTATTTCAGTGCCCCTGAACCAGAGCCTAGAGCCAAGAAATTGGATATTTTACAATATCCTAAGGCTCCTAAAGAGGCAGCTACTTTACCAATTCATGAGATCCTTTATGATCACATGTTGGGCATATGGGAGACACCTCTTACTACCTCTCCTCATTCTTGCAGGTTGGACACCATGTACCGTGTTCCTCCTTGTCCTGGCTTTCATAAGACTCAGCTTCCTCACCACTCTATTGTGGTGGAGTCTGCTATGAAGAAGATAAAGAGTGCAAAAAGACACTCATCTAATCCTCCAGGAAGAGAATGCAGAACCTTGGATGCTTTTGGCCGGAGAATCTTCCAGGCCAATATGCTTACTGCCAGAATCAACTCCTATAGTCTCTATATGAGGATGTTTCTAAAGGAAGTTACAGATCATCTGCAGACTTTATCTCCTTTTGTCTCAGAAGATAAAAGGGAGGAGTTTCTCACCTGGCTTAAACATGCCCAGGATGTTTCCAAATTTTCCAACTGTGCAGCCTTTGACTCTTTTGAGTGTGCCAGCAGAGCCTCGGCTATTGCCATAGGTGCACACAGACTTGCTTGGTTACAAGCTTCTGATTTGGAACCCTGGGTCCAGGATGGATTAGGAAATCTTCCTTGTACAGGTGAAAACCTTTTTGGCAAGGATTGGCAAGCAAAGGCCACTCAGATGGATGCTGAGAATTCTGCCTTAGATAGACTTTCAAAGTCTACTTCTGCTCCTGTTAGAAAAAGGTTATTCAAAAAGGCTTTCTTTCACAAAAAAGGGAAATATTATCCTGGTTATGGTCACCAGGCATCTTCTGCATGTCGTTTTGCTGCAAAGCGTCAGCAACAACCTAAACAAGCCAAGCCTAAGGCTGCAAGGACTGCTACGGCCCAACAGCCTCAGCCTCCTCAGGGCCTTTGACTTACAACTAGAGAACTTAGCCTTTCTGGCTCTAGAAGAACCAGAGCCTCTCATCATTCCAGGAAGGTTAGCTCACTTTGCTCCCAGATGGGAACAAATCACAGTAGAGCAATGGACCCTCTCCATCATAAGGGAGGGGTACAAGCTTCATTTCTTAAACTTTCCTCCTCACACCATGGTGAGACAGTTCAATTCTCCAACATCTCTCCTCGACCTTCTGGGTCAGGAGATTGCTACCCTTCTTGACAAAAGGGCAATAGAAGAAGTACCCCTTCTTCAACAGGGTTCAGGGTTCTACTCCCCCTATTTTCTTATCCCAAAGAAAACAGGGGGCTACAGACCCATATTAGATCTCAGAAAATTGAACAAGTTTCTATGCAAAGAGAAATTCAAGATGATTTCTCTCGGTGCTCTCCTTCCACACCTTCAGAGTCAGGATTGGCTTTGTTCTCTAGATCTCAAGGATGCGTACACCCATGTCCTCATCCATCCTACACACAGAAGGTTCCTTCGGTTCCTTTATCAGGGAAAGCACTACCAATACAGAGTGCTTCCTTTCGGTCTGGCCTCTGCTCCAAGAGCGTTCACAAAATTCATGGCAGTGGTAGCTGCATTTCTATGCACTCTGGGAATATTTGTATTCCCATATCTGGACGACTGGCTCATCTGAGCTCCATCCCAGACAGAGGCCCAGGCTTCCCTAGCCTGCACAAGGCGTGTTCTTCAGTATCTGGGACTGGTAATAAACATCCCAAAATCACATCTCACCCCTACTCAGTCATTAGAGTTCATAAGGGCCTTGCTGGATACCACAACTGCAAGGGCCTATCTTCCCCAAGCCCATTGCCTCCGATTGGTGCAGTTAGCCTCACAAGTTCAGTTAAAGTCCCATTTAACTGCTCGAGAGATGTTACAACTGTTAGGCCACATGGCATCCACCGTGCATGTGGTTCCTTATGCTCGCCTTCACATGCGAGCAGCTCAGTGGACTCTGTCCACCCAATGGACCCAGGCATCAGGGTGCCTGTCAGACAAAATAGCAACCTCCAGTCCCCTCTTTTGGTCTCTCCAGTGGTGGAAGTCCACTCAGAATCTGTTGCTGGGGTCCCCCTTTCAACAGTTGCTACCCCAAGCAACCCTTACAACAGATGCCTCTCCAAGGGGTTGGGGAGCTCATCTACAAGATCTCTCCACCCAGGGCATCTGGTCTCCACAGGAGACATCTCTACATATCAACCTCTTGGAGCTCAGAGCAATTTTTCTAGCTCTCAGAGTCTTCCACACCCTGCTCAGCTACAAGACAGTCCTCATCCACACGGACAACCAAGTAGCCATGTTCTACGTGAACAAGCAGGGCGGGACTGGCTCTCTCTCGCTTTGCAACGAAGCTTTGAGATTGTGGGCCTTCGCCAGAGAGCATCAAATTCATCTCATGGCAGTGTATCTTCCAGGGGTTCAAAACTCTTGGGCAGGCAGACTCAGTCGAGTTCTGCTTCCACACGAATGGTCCCTCCATGGGGACCACATAGCCAGGATCTTTCGAATTTGGGGAACCCCAGACATAGACCTGTTTGCAAGTCCGTGGAATGCCAAACTTCCCCGGTTCTGTTCCAGGATTCCGTGTCAGGGAGTTCAGGCCATGGATGCCTTCCTCCTCCATTGGGGGCAAGACTTCCTCTATGCCTTTCCACCCATTCCCCTAATTTCCAAAACACTGTTCAAGCTTCAGAGAGACAAGGGGTCTATGATCCTCATAGCTCCACGTTGGCCACACCAAGTGTGGTACCCTCTACTTCTTCATCTCTCTCAAGCTCCCTCCCTGGACTTGGGATCTGCTCCAGACCTCCTGTCCCAGGAGGAGGGAACGTTGTGGCACCCAAATCCCCAGTCTTTTCATCTCAGGGCCTGGTTGCTGAAGGCCTTGACCTTCAAGATTTGCATCTTTCTCAGCAGGTGAAGGATATCCTTCATGCTTCCAGAAAGCCTTCCACTAGACGTTCCTATGCTTTTAAATGGAAAAGGTTTACCATTTGGTGTGCAGAGAAGGGTTTTAACCCTCTTGCAATACCTCTGAATTCTTTACTAGAGCATTTGCTGCATTTATCCCATGCAGGCCTTAAAACGAATTCAGTAAGAGTCCATTTGAGTGCTATTGCAGCATCCCTTAAGCCTCTCAATGGACATCCTATTTCCTCTCATCCTCTTATTGCAAGATTCATGAGAGGCCTTCTTTTAACTAAACCTCCCATTAGACCACCTCCAGTGGCATGGGATTTGAATTTGGTTCTTGGCCAGCTCATGAAGCCACCCTTTGAACCCTTAGCCACTACCTCCTTGAAATTCCTTTCCTGGAAGGTTATTTTTCTCATTGCAGTCACCTCAGCTCGCCGTATCAGTGAGCTGCAAGCCTTGGTGGCTAATCCTCCTTATACAAGGTTCCATCATGACAAGGTAGTCCTCAGGACTAATCCACACTTTATGCCTAAAGTGGTCTCACCTTTTCATCTGAACCAGGAGGTATATTTACCTGTCTTTTTTCCAGGACCTCATGCATCAAGTGCAGAGAGGAATCTTCATACCCTGGATTATAAGAGAGCACTTGCTTTTTACTTACAAAGGACACAGCAACATAGAAAGTCCTCTCAACTATTTGTTGCTTTTGATCCCTCTCATTTAGGACTTCCAGTCTCTAAGAGAACTCTGTCCAATTGGATTGCTCAGTGTATTTCCTTCGCCTTTCTCTGGAGGGCCATGTCACAGCTCACAATGTGAGGGCCATGGCAGCCTCTATGGCTCATCTAAATTCTGTGTCCATCGACCAAATCTGTTGAGCGGCCACCTGGGCCTCGGTTCATACCTTTACAGCCCATTACTGCTTGGACAAGGACTCCCGCCGGGATGCCTTGTTTGGTCAGGCTGTTCTCAAACACCTGTTCCATACCTAATCAACTCCTACCCTCCATCCCTGGTTGGATGCCCGAGATCCATGGGGGGAGGTAGAGCCCTTCTCAGGGACTCACAACCTTGGAAATCTCCCTGGCATCTCTAGCTGGGGAGTCCCCATATGTGAAGACTCATTCCTGCTTGTTCCTGGAGATAGCACAGTTACTTACCTGTAACAGGTGATCTCTGGGAACAGCAGGAATAAGTCTTCACAACCCACCCACCTCCCCTAGGAGTTGTATCTCTCTATCTATCTTTCCTTTCCTCTCTCTCTCTCTCTTTATCTGAGCTTAAAACTCGAACTGGAGAGAGGCGGTTAGGAAAGGCGGGAAGGCAGCGCGCAGGCGCTGTGGGATGCTCCCAAAAGCTTTCTTTCTGGATGCTGGGGAGTGTTCCCGTGCAGGCTCCATTGGTACCGACGATACCCATACGTGAAGACTTATTCCTGCTGTTCCCAGAGATCACCTGTTACAAGTAAGTAACTGTGCTTTATCCACAGAGACTGAGAAAGGATGAAGAGGAGGGGAGGTTTTAGGGGGAAAGATAAGAAGTTCAGTCTTGGCCATGTTCAATTTCAAGCAGTGATGAGATATCCAGGCAGGAGTGTCAGAAAGGCAAGCAGAGGTCCGGGTCTGGTTTGCCGGAAAGATTTAAAGCGTAGAGAGGTAGATCTGGGAGTCATCAGCATAAAGATGGTACTGAAAATCATGGGAAGTGATAAGCACACCAAGGGACTGGGTATATAGAGAGAAAAGGAGTGGACCCAAGACATATCTTTGGGGTACACCAACTGGAAGCGGGATAGCAGAGGAGGAGGAGCCACTAGAACACACACTGAAAGAGCGATGGGAGAGATAGGAGGAGAACCAGGATAGTACAGAGCCCTTAAAACCAAGCGAGGACAGGGTATTGAGGAGAAGATTGTGGTCAACAGTATCAAAAGCAGCAGAGATGTCAAGAAGGATGAGGACAGAGTAAAGGCCCTTGGATTTTGCCAGGAACAAGTCACTGGAGACTTTGGCAAGAGCCGTTTCAGTAGAGTGTAAAGGACAAAAGCCAGTCTGTAAAAGATCCAGGAGGGCATGAGAGGAGGGAAAGTCAAGGCAGTGGCAGTGAAATGCACATTCAAGTAGTTTAGAAATGAAGGAAGGAGGAAGATGGGTCGATAATTAGAAGGACAGGTGGGATCAAGTGAGGGTTTCTTGAGGAGAGGTGTGACCACTGCATGCTTGAAGGCTGCAGGGACAGTTCATCAGCTCATGTTATTTACACCTTCCTGGGTGTCTACTCTATTGCAGATTTTGGTATCATCCGCAAAGAGGCAAACCTTATCCGACAGCCCTCCCGCTATATCACTAACAAAGATGTTAAAAAGAATCGGACCAAGGACAGATCCCTGGGGCACACCACTGGTAACTTCCTTCTCCTTAGAGTGAGCTCCATTTACCTGTACCCTTTGTCGCCTCCCATTCAACCAATTTCTAACCCAAGCAGTAACTTTAGGGTCCATTCCTAGGGTACTCAGTTTGTTTATAAGTTGCCTGTGAGGAACTGTGTCAAAGGCTTTACTGAAATCTAAATACACCACATCTACGGCTCTCTCTCGGTCCAACTCCCTGGTCACCCAGTCAAAGAAATCATTCAGATTTGTCTGACAAGACCTGCCCCTGGTGAATCCATGCTGCCTTATATCCTGTAATCCGGTGGACTCCAGAATCCTCACTATTTTCTCTTTCAGCAGCATTTCCAATAATTTACTCACCACTGAAGTTAAACTAACCGGCCTGTAGTTTTCAACCACATCCTTACTTCCACTTTTGTGTAAAGGGACCACATGAGCCTCTCTCCAGTCCTTTGGCACCACTCTCGACTCCAACAAGGCATTGAAAATGTCAGTCAGTGGAGCTGCTACAGTGTACCCAAGTTCCCTCAGTAATCTAGGGTGTATCCCATCCAGTCCCATCGCTTTTTCTACTTTAAGTTTAGTTTGTTTCTCATGAACAGTCTTCTGAAAATTCTTCAAGATGCCCCTCACTTCTGTTCCTGTTTGTGGGTGTTTTCTGTGGTCCTGTTCCTGATTCTTCATCTGTAAACACAGAACAGAAATATTTGTTAAGCAATTCTGCTTTATCCACATCAGCTCCACCTATTCCTCCCCTTCACCCTTGAATCTGACAATACCACTTTTGCCCTTCCTTTTCTCACTAACATATCTGAAAAACATCTTATCCCCCCACCCCACCCCCATTTTATTGCATTGGCTATTTCCTCCTCTTTTTGAATCTTTGCTTTCCTGACTACTTTGCTAGCTTACCTAAGTTTTTGCAAATATAGATGCCCGTCTTCTTCTCTCTGTGATCTCTCGTATTTCATGAAGGCCTCTCTCTTTTTCTTCACCTTTTCATCTACTTCTTTCGAAAACCATAGCGGTCCCCTTTTCCTTTTACCTTTATCTACCATTTTAACAAAAAGGTTGATTGCCCTTAAAATATCCCCTTTCAGTTTTTCCCAGGATTTTTCTACATTCCCCATTAAGTTGGAATACTGGTGTTATGTGCTGGGGGCGTGTCAGGAGATTGGGCCTGTGCTCTGTGATCCATCTGGTATTGGCCACATAGCCAGAGTTAGAGCCAGCAGCGTACAGCAGTGGATGGGGCATGCAAATGAGGTGTTCCGCACACTGACCACTTAACAGTCTGACATTAAAAGGTGCCATTCAACCCCTACCTGCCCTGAATGGGGGTGCATGTAGCAGTGCATACATACATCTGGGCCCTCACCCTTACCATGAGAGAATGAGCTGAGGCCTACTGGCTCTGAGCAGCTATTTAACATTTCTAGTAGTGAGCATGGGTTTTCTATATTGCAGCCTGCTGACTGGTGTTCCCTCTCTGGTGCCCACCACACCCCTAGGAATTGAGGTATTCCATGGACCTTGGTAGCCCTTATGGGCTCTTAAAGTCTTGTGGGTTTCTGCTTTCTAGACAGCTGGGGTGCTCAGCCTTATTTGGCCATTTCCATGGGGCTGTTCCCTGTGTGGGGGAACATGAGTGCCTTTTGAAGATCCCCCCTCCCCCCTTAAAGACAGCAGACTACAGGGGTGGATGTCCTATGAAGTGGACCATGGTGGTGCTTCTCAACTTTGTGTGGTAGAATTATTGGCTGGAAGACTGTCCAGAGCATGTGTCTTTCCACCTTCCCCCAGATATCTGTGTGCTCATTGTATTGGGCCTCCTGATGTGTGTGCTCTAGCAGCCCCATTCCCCATACATGGGGGGACACATTCCACAATGGCTCGTGAGATATACATAAGGCTTCCGGTGTTCCCTCCCCACACCAAAGGCCTTGTACTATGTTCTCTGCAGCCTAGGTGAACAGGGACCCTGACTGACTCAGGATGAGAAGGGTTCAGATACCCAATTCACTGTGGATACCATGTCTGATCCCATAACAGGCCCCCAGCATCATCAGATGCCACATTTGAACCCTATCGCCCACAGGGTTGCAGCACAGACTCTCTGCATGTGTTTTCTTACTGATATGCATGCCCTGCTCTTTTGTACTTAGCCCCATTGCTCTGAACTGTGCAGCCTTTGTGCCTATTCCCGGTCATCCTGCTCTATTCTGCTCTGGCCTGTTATTACTATCCAGTAGGTGGGGACTGGGGCATAGTTATTACAGTCTTCAGTGTTTTTTTAGCCACACCCAGCACAGTGGTTCCATGTTTAATAATGTATTTGTTGCTTAGAGGGTATGTGTTGACAGCGCTTTCACTGTGCGCATGGGCTATGGCCACGCATTCACAACTTCTGAAATAATGACACGCAATAGCGCACATGGAACATCCCTACTACAGCCACACCCCCTGCGGTCGCTATGCCCTGATAAAATCACATGCTATTCGCATGTTAGCCCCGCACTACTCACAGCACTTTAGTAAACATACTCGTATATCAACCGGCTCACCTTTATCTACCTGTTTACTCACACCTTCAAAAAATTATAACAGATTATTGAGACAAGACTTCCCTTGGCTAAATTCAAGTTGGTTTTGATCCATTAAACCATAGCGCTCTATGTGTTCAGTAATTTTGTTCTTTATGATGTTTTCTAGCATTTTGCATGGCACTGATGTCAGGATTACCAGTCTATAGTTTCCAGGATCACTCCTGGAACCCTTTTAAAAATTGCCATTGCACTGATCACTCTCCAGTTTTCAAGTACTATAGATGATATTAATGATAGTTTACAAAGATCTAATAGTATGTCTGTAATTTCATTTCTGAATTCTTTCAGCACCCTGGCATGCATACCATCTGGTCCAGTTATGTGCTACTCTTTAGTTTATCAAATTGCTGAATTATATCCTCCCAGTTTATCAAGATTTTATTTATTATTTTTTATTTATTTCTTTTTTATACCGTGCTCTTTAGAATCAGTGCGGTTTATATGTATACTAACAGGTACTTTTTTATTCCCTTGTCCCTGAAGGGCTCACAATCTAAGTGTACCTGAGGCAATGGAGGGTTAAGTGGCTTGCCCAAGGCCACCAGGAGTGACCATGGGACTAGAGACCCCAGTCCCTCCGGCCTGAGTTTGCTTGTCCCCATGCGGGAATTGAACCCCCAGCCCTCCGGCCTGAGGTAACCTGTCCCAACCACTGAGCCAACTCCTCCCTCATTTCTTTCAATTCCTCTGATACATCACCTTTAAATATCATTTCTGGAATGAGTAACTTTCCTATGTCTTCTTCAGTAAAGGCCAAAGCAAAGAATTAATTCAGTCTCTCTGCTATTGCCTTGTTCTTCCTTAGTGCTCCTTTTACCCCTCTATAGGGCTTAATTTGTAGACAAAAAGAAATGGAACTGTGGATGGGGCAGAGTTTGGAAGTGACCTGTGGGGGCAGGGCCAGGGCTGGAATTGTTTCAAAACTTCACCCCTCCCCATATTTTTGCACTTGGTCTCACAGCCCTACTCATACCCATCACCTTGTCCCCACTGTCCTAATCTCTTGTTAATTTCTTAGTCTCCATTATCCCTCCAGCCGACCTCAAGTCCTCACTTGTTCACCCTACCCAGTCCCTGGGTCCTCGATCACAATCCTATCCACTTACATGCCCATCCTATGTTAACCTTCTGTTTTCTCACCCAATCTTAGATTCTCCTCCTTAACCAGCCCCTGCTCTCCCACATCCCCATGTCCCCAGTGCCCACCCATCTACCTCCTTCTCCAATACTTATTAACCCTTCCTTTCCTCCTCCTTACCCCAGAATCTGATCTTATATCTCACCCTCTCAACCTTCCCTGGTTATGACTTTACTTCTTCCCAGCCCCTACAATATCTATCCTCCTCTTCCTTCTTACTTCCCTAGCATTGTTGTTTGCTCCTGCAGCTGTGCTGTATTGAAGCAGCCCAGCCATGGCAATTTTAGTAAAGCAAAATAATCACTTCATGCTTTACTAAAAGTGTCATAGCTGGGCTGCTTCAGTATAGCACAGTTTGCAGGAGTAACAACAAGGCTCCCTTTGCTGTGTTAAGCGTTAATTCAGCCATAGCTACCTCCTCTTTCCTCTCCATGCTCTGTGATGCCTCAAGCATATTAACATTAGACAAAGCCGTGGGAGCATTTTTCTTTCCTCCTGCGGCTGTGCTGTGCTGAGACAGCCCAGCCACGGCACTTTTAGTGAAGCAAAATAAGTACTTCCTGCTTTACTAAAAGTGCCGCAGCTGGGCTGCTTCAGTACAGCACAGCTGTGGGAGAAAAGAAAAATGCTCCCGCAGCTGTGTTAAGTGTTAATACAGCTGAGGCAGTACAGAGCAGGGAGAGGAGGTGAGAGGATGGAATGTAAATTACTTCTGCCTCTTCAAGAAGTACTGGAATGCCGTTTGTAAACGGGGGTACTTGTGGTGAAAGTTCCACAATCTTGGCAAAGACATGAATTTACTTGACTTGCAAAGGATTGTGGGTGTTGTAGTTCATTCACACAAAACTAGCCATTTAACAAGAATAAAGAAATTGTAGTTGCTCGAGTGTAAAGCAGAAAACAGATTTTATTTATGGGGAGTTATTCCCTCGCACAGATATGCTTGGTAACATCAACAGGATAATTCCTTCAGGAATTGTATTCAGGAAACAAATCAAATAAGGCAACTGAATTACTTATGGAACAACTTAGCAAAGGTCTTGATGGAACAGAAAAGGTCTTTCTTCTAGCCCCTGCTAATAAACTTTCTTAGCAGTGCTGGAATGAGAAATAAACCCAAAAGGAAAATTCTCTTTATCAAAAAAACAACTTTCTTCCTTTCACACAGTGAAGAAGTTTTCTTTCCAAAGTCCCACATGCACTTGTGCCTTGCTCTAATCACAGGTGCTTAACCAGCTGCAAACCATTGCTGGTCCACTCTCCACGTGGCTCCAACTTTCCCCAAAGCTTTCTCTCAAAGAAACGTTTCTGGGAAGCTAAAAAAACAGTAAAGTTCCTTTTGGAGTTTGATGCTTAACTAAGGATTACTTTAGAACAGCAGCTTAGACAGAGAGCAATCCATGCATTCCACATTCTCATTTGATATTTCCCCTTGCTCTTGAAATATCATAGGATCACTTTCATACACTGGCTCAGAGGAATTCTCTAACTGATCTCTACCAGGATAGAAACTGTTTCCCTGCTGTCTTCCTTGTGCAAAGCTAGGGAACAGATCAGAGTTCATACCTGAGATCACGTTGTCATTAGGTTTCCTCTCTGGGTATTTTGGCCAGTAGGTAGCAAAGCTTCTGTGCCCAGCTCTCCAGTCAGAATCTCTGGACTTTAGGTCTCTTTTCCCATACCTCCTTAAATAGGTATTAGAGCTCCTTCTTTCTGTAGATGCAGCCGTCTCCTTTACAGGTGCTGTCCGAGGGTTCCTGGTTGTATATCTCCAAGCCTCTGGTTTCTTCCAGTCCAATGAAGAATGCTTGCCCCAGGAATTTCTCCCAGCATACGTACTGCCTTGGGCTCCTTTCTTAGACCTCCTGGACGTCTTGCTGTTCTTCCTTCTGTTCAGGCTCCGTCTCTCTTTCTCTTGCCGTCTTTGCCACCATTTCTCCTGCTGTTCTTGCTGTTCTCTTTGCTGTTGCTCTTTCTGTCTGTCTGAAGCATTTCTTCTAGTTTTAAAGTGCCTAGATGGCCGCTCCACCCTAGCACAGTCCAGGTGTTCTGAATCAAGCCCTGCCCTAGGAGATGGGTGATTAGGGATTACATCATAGCTTCTCTGATTAGGCACACGTTTCCCTATTCCAGCTCTCCTAGAGGCTTTCTGTAAACCAGTGCATTCTGGGTCTGGTAGTCTTTTAGGTAAACACTCTGTTTTAGTGTTTTTACCAGCCAGCACAGGTTGCTTATTCAGAGCCAATTCACCTCTTGTATTATTTCTCCCTGAACTATGATAAGCTTCCTTATCACACGTTCCACCTCATTCTGGCACAAGTTAACCCTGCCCCTCTATCATCTAATTGGCCAATGACTCACTAGGCTTTTTTGCCATGAATATACTTGAAAAAGGTTTTATTATGCATTTTAGCTTCCACGGCAAGCTTCTTTTCAAATTCTCTCTGCCTGCCTTATCAGTGCCTTGAATTTAATTTGCCAGTGCTTATGTTGTCTCCTGTTTTTTCATTTTCTAAAAGATGCTTTCTTGGCTATAGCAGCCTTTTTTATCTTACTTTTAAACCATGCCCGTTTGGCTTCCCTTCCATCTTTCTTGTGTGGAATTCATCTGGTCTGGGCTTCCAAGATAGTATTTTTAAATAACACCCATGCCTGATGCATATTCTTAACCTTTGCAGTTGCTCCTTTTAGTTTTTTCTTAAACATTTTCCTCATTTTATCAAAGTTAAATGCAAGCACAGTGGATTTTCTTGCTATCCTCCCTCTATTTATCAAATCTAATGTGATCATCTTAAGATCATTATTGCCAACTATGATTATGATAAACATATACAACATCTATACGGTGGTGTAAATATCACCCAAGCATCTCCTGCTATGCAGAAGATGTCCACTTGGCCTAGCGATCCCTAAAAGGCATCAGCAGGAGCAGAGCATGGAAAACATCACACTTACTATAAAATAAGTTTGCCGTGCCACCATCTCTTTCTCTGTAAAGCACTTCTCCATAGCAGCCAGAGGCCCGGGTAAGCATTTCCCATTGAAGAGTCAGTCTCAACGTACCCGAGACGTCAGCCTGGCAGCAGGATCTACCTCTCTGGCTGCCACAGAACAGTGCTTTACAGAGAAAGAAGTTGCTTTACAGCAAGTATGATGTTTTCAGGCTGCCTGGCAACCATAAGTTTTTAATTTTTTTTAGGGGGGGGAGGAAGGGAATGCGAGAGGAAAGGTATCCTCTTCCTCTTTTTATGGCCACTGCATCTATAAGCTTGCTTCAGTCAAGAATAGCATGGGAAGGGCACAAATAGAGAGTAACAAACAGCAGTAGGAGAGTAAGGAGGGGAAGGGTTGCAGGGGGGCAAAGGAGAGGGAGATTTATTACTGATACTCTAGTAAAATATCAGTTTTAGACAGTTTTTTAAAAAAAACTTGGAGTAGGAAGAGTCTATCTGCAGATGAGTAGGCCACACATTTCAATGGGTAGATGCTACAAATAAGAAGACTGATTGGTGGGTAGATTGCAGTTAGGCTCATGAGACCAGGGGAATATTGCATTGGTTTTCATATTCTCAGCAGAATGAGCAAATACAGGTTTCAGGCAGATATTTTTTCTAGTATGAGGGAAGCACCAGGAAAAATGTACTGTGGGTAAGCAGTAGGATCTTATTTATTTTTTAAGGCATTTGATATGCTACATATCAGACAAGTATCTGTGTGGTTTACATTTAAATAAAAATACAAAAAGCAATAATCAAAAACATAGTATGAACATAAGTAAAGAAACAGTACTCTAACTAAACAAGAAAAGGAAAGGAAACAGAAAATAAATTGGCATGCCTAGCAGCAACCCCAGTCAACCATCCAAACCACATTGATCAGCATACCAAGCCATATGGCCAAATACAGACCATCGATATTACATGTGAGACTCAAAGGGTAATTTAAAGAAGTGATCTTCAAGGAAGCCTTACATTTTTTGTTTGATCACTCTAATCTGAGATCAAGTGGCAAGTTATTCCAGAAGGAAGGGGCTAGAAAACTGAAAGAGCTGCACAAATATTTACTATGTGAGCACAACCAGTCTTGAAGGACTACAAAAAAGGACTGCAACTTTTGGAGAGCGATATCTGCAACTGTAAGTGTTTACTTCTGGGAATTTTTATAAATCTGGGGGGAAAATGAATTCTTTAGATTAAAGCTGATTAATGTGTAATTTAGAATCCAGTGTATTTGTTAAATCAGTCAGGGCCTAGTATCAGCAAAGAGCTTTTAGTTAAATTAAAAACCCAACAGGTAGCTTTCAGTTTAAATTTAAAACCTAGCAGAGGGCTTTCAGTTTAAATTTAAAACCCAGCAGAGAGTTTCTAGTTTAAATTTGATATTCAGTCATGGCCTAGTATCAGCAAAGAGCTTTAATTTACATTAAATCAGAGTATAATTTAGCATAAAAGGAAAATCAGGGTCAGTATTCTTTGAGCAATAAATTGTTTCTTGAGACAAAAGTTACAGCGCAGTAATAATAATGGGTGATTTCAATTACCCTGGTATCGACTGGGTCAGTGTCACGGCAGGACATGCTAGGGAGATAAAATTCCTAGATGAAATAAATGACTGACTCTTGGAGCAGCTGGTTCATGAACCAACCAGAGGGGAAGCCATATTAGACCTAGTCCTTAGTGGAACACCAGATCTAGTGCAAGAGATAAGGGTGTTGGGGACACTTGGCAATAGTGATCATAGCGTGATCACCTTTGATTTAATTAGTGGAGGAGGGATAGTAAGGAAATCCACAGTACTACCTTTTAACTTTTGAAAGGGAGACTATGATAAAATGAGGAAAATAGTTAAGAAAAAACTAAAAGGAGCAGTTGCAAAGGTTAAAGACTTACATCAAGCTTGGGTGTTGTTGAAAAATACTATCTTGGAAGCCCAAACCAGCTTTATTCCACGCTTTAAGAAAAGTGGAAGGAAGTCCAAAAAACTTCCAGCATGGTTTAAAGGTGAGGTCAGAGAGGCTGTTGTTGCCAAAAAGCATCTTTCAGGAAATGGAAAAAAGAGCCAAATGACAAAACCTGGAAACAGCACAAGCACTGGCAAGTCAAATGTAAGGCATTGATAAAGCAGGCAAAGGGAGAATTTGAGAAGAAGCTTGCTGTGGAAGCAAAAACACAAAATAAAGATTTTTTCAAGTACATTCGTAGCAAAAAACCTGTGAGAGACTCAGTTGGTCCATTAGATGATAGAGGAGTTAAAGGGGCACTAAGAGGCGACAAGGCGAGAGCGGAGAGACTGAATGAATTCTTTGCTTCGGTCTTTACTGAGGAAGATGTAGGGATGTTACCCATGACTGAAGTGGTATTTAAAGGTGCGGAAGAATTGAAGGAAATATCGATACATCGGGAAGATGTATTACAACTATTAGATAAACTGAAGAGTAGCAAATCACCTGGGCTGGATGGTATACATCCAAGGGTGTTGACGGAACTGAAATATGAGATTTCAGACCTGCTATTAGTAATCTGTGAACTATCATTAAAATCATCTCTAATACCTGAAGATTGGAGGATGGCCAATGTAACACCAATTTTTAAAAAGGGTTCCAGTGGTGATCCAGGAAACTACAGATCGGTGAGCCTGATGTCAGAACCGGGAAAAATGGTAGAAACCATCATAAAGAATAAACTTACTCAGCATGTAGATAGTCATGGCCTAATGGTAGACAGCCAACATGGCTTTAGACAAGGAAGATCTTGTCTTATTAATCTGTTATGTTTTTTTGAAGGTATGAATTAACAGGTGGACAAAGGTGAGTCGGTTGATATAGTGTAACTGGACTTTCAGAAAGCCTTTGACAAGGTCCCTCATCAGAGACTTTTGGCAAAACTAAAGAGTCATGGAATAGGAGACAGTGTACTACTGTGGATCAGGAACAGGTTAAAAGATAGAAAGCAGAGGGTTGGGCTAAATGGCCAATTTTCCCAATAGAGAAAGGTGAATAGCGGTGTAACATAGAAACATAGAAATATGACGACAGAAAAAGACCACATGGCCTATCCAGTCTGTCCTTCCATAACAACTACAACAGTCCCCTTTTTACCTTTATAGATCCTCTGTGTTTGTCCCATGCTTTTTTGAATTCAGTTACTGTCCTCATCTCTACCACCTCCACTGGGAGACTATTCCACGGATCCACTACTCTTTCCATAAAGAAATATTTCCGCATATCACTCCTGAATCTATCTCCCTTCACCCTCATCCCATGTCCCCTCGTAGCAGAACTTGTTTTCAATTGAAAGAGACTCTCTCCCTGAACATTTATGCTACGGAGGTATTTAAACATCTCAATCATATCACCTCTATCCCGCCTTTCCTCTAAGGTGTACATATTAAGATCCTTCAGTCTGTCCTCATATGCTTTATACTGAAGACCACTAATCAATTTAGTAGCCACCCTCTGCACCGACTCCATACTGTTCACATCCTTTTGAAGGTGCGGTCTCCAGAATTGCACACTATACTCCAAAAGAGGTTGCACCAAAGACTCATACAGAGGCATTGTCACCTCCTTTTTACTTGTAGCCATTCCTCTCCGTATGCACCCAAGCATCCTTCTAGCTTTTGCCATTGCCTTTTCTACCTGTTTAGCTACTTTAAGATCATCAGACACAACCACGCCTAGGTCCCGCTCTTCTTTAGTGGACAAAAGTACTTCACCCGCTATACTATATTGCTCCCTTGGATTGCTGCAGCCCAAATGCTTGACCTTACATTTTTTAACATTAAATCTCAGCTGCCAAATTCTAGACCATTCTTCAAGCTTAGCTAGATCCCTCCTCATGTTATCTACCCCTTCCTGGGTGTCTACTCTATTGCAGATTTTGGTATCATCCGCAAAGAGTACACCCATTTGAACACATATCACCCATTTTAGCTAACCTACACTGGCTACAAATTCAATGCAGAATAAACTATAAAATGATAATAACTACCTTCAAGGCTCTAATTAATACGGCCCCAGCCACACTAAACAAACTTATCGCTAAAGACACAACACAAACTGCTCACAGGAGAGGCCACACTAATAAAATAAGGATACCAAAAGAGTTCACAAAGACTAAAAAAACAAATAGAAAAGCGTTTTCTCATGCAGCCCCCGTCCTCTGGAACTCCCTACCTGATGAAATAAGAGCTTTAACTGAAATTAAAGAACTCAGCAAGAAATTAAAAACCTACTTGTTTGGCTCCCAATTTGGCCCACTTGCAAATTCCCTATCACAAAACGAAAAGGGTTAATAGATGACTTGATGAACACCCAATATGTTTTATCAGATTAAATATGATTAATGATGCTCCATCTATTATGGTCAACTCTTTGTGTATAGTTCTCTAATATCCTAGGAATACTTGGTACTTGATGTTGTAAATAGTTATCTAATGTTCACTTTAATAACTGTTGATTGTACATAGTTCATTGAAGTTCAATGTATTAGTAAATATGTATATAATCCAGCCGATGTTTTAATGTAAAAAACAGACCTGTTACGCTGTTTCTTCACCTGTTTTCTGTAAACCGCACCTGATCTGTAGAAGGTAGCGGTATATAAGTGAATGTTAAATAAATAAATAAAGAGGCAAACCTTACCTGAAAGCCCTTCCGCTATATCACTAACAAAGATGTTAAAAAGAATCGTACCAAGAAGAGATCCCTGGGGCACACCACTGATAACAGCCTTCTCCTCAGAGTGAGCTCCATTTACTTGTACTCTTTGTCGCCTCCCAACCAACCAATTTCTAACCCAAGCAGTAACTTTAGGGTCCATCCCTAGGGTGCTCAGTTTGTTTATAAGTCACCTGTGAGGAACAGTGTCAAAGGCCTTACTGAAATCTAAATACACCACATCTAGGGCTCTCCCTTGGTCCAACTCCCTGGTCACCCAGTCAAAGAAATCAATCAGATTTGTCTGACAAGACCTGCCTCTGGTGAATCCATGCTACCTTGGATCCTGTAATTCCCTGGACTCCAGAAACCTCACTATTTTCTCTTTCAGCAGCGTTTCCAATAATTTACTCACCACCGAAGTTAAACTAACCAGCCTGTAGTTTTCAACCACATCCTTACTTCCGCTTTTGTGTAAAGGCACCACATGAGCCTCTCTCCAGTCCTTTGGCACCACTCCCGACTCCAACGAGGCATTCAAAAGGTCAGTCAGTGGAGCTGCTAGAACGTTCCCAAGTTCCCTCAGTATTCTCGAGTGTATCCCATCCGGTCCCATCGCTTTGTCTACTTTAAGTTGAGATAGTTTCTCACGAACACAGTCTTTTGAAAATTGTTCAAGATGTCCTTTGCTTCTGTTCCTATTTGTGGGTGTTTTCTGAGGTCCTGCTCCTGGTTCTTCATCTGTGAACACAGAACAAAAATATTTGTTAAGCAATTGCGCTTTATCCTTATCAGCTTCTATATATTCCTCCCCTGCACCCTTGAGTCTGACCATACCACTCTAGCCCTTCCTCTTCTCACTAATATATCTGAAAAATGTCTTATCCCCCCTTTTTATTGCATTGGCTATTTCCTCCTCCTTTTGAATCTTTGCCTTCTTGACTACTTTGCTAGCTTCTCTAAGTTTTTCCAAATACAGATGCTTGTCTTCCTCTCTCTGTGATCTCTTGTATTTCATGAAGGCCTCCCTCTTTTTCTTCACTTTCTCAGCTACTACCCCAGGGATCTGTGCTGGGTCCGCTGCTTTTTGACATATTCATAAATGACCTGGACAGTGGAATAACGAGTGAGGTTATCAAATTTGCAGATGACACAAAACGCTCTTTTAGCCCGTTGTTTGCCCCCCGACTTTTCTGGCATCTCCCTCCCTCGTATCGGTCGCCTGGGTGGAGGCGTAACTGCTCTCCTTCGTTCCTCAATCTCCTTCACCCCTATCTCATCTCCCCTCCTGCGCTATCCCGAAGCTCTGCTCCTCCACCTCCACTTCACCCCCCCCCCCCCTGCATCTTCTTCTCCTCTACTCCCCTCCAGCCTCTCGCCATGATTTTTGGGATTCCCTCACATCTTCTATTACTGATCTGTCACTAGCCTTCCCACACCTGCACGTCGCAGGCGATTTCAATCTTCACCTCGATCCCCCCGTCTCTGCCAGAGACCGCTCTTTCAGTTCTCTTCTACATGATTTATCCTTTCAGCAACTCATTCCTTTCCCCACTCATTCTGCTGGGTATACCCTTGACTTGCTTCTTTCCCCCTTAGCCTCCCCCTATCTCCTCCAATCTTTCTCTGCTCTCTCCCTGCCTTGGACCAATCACTCTTGTGTTATCTTTCAATTTTTCCCTTCCTCCCCTCTCCTCTCAGTCTCTCCCTCTTCCCCTCCTATCTCTCACTCCGCTCCTCCATCCCTTTCCCGACGCATCACTTCTGAGACCCTTCAACGATTCCCTCCAGCAACTGACTTACTTCCATCTGATTTCCCCCTTCTCTCCCCCTCCTCCCAAGCTTCCACATGGTCCTCTTCTCTTTCTGCTGCCCTGGACCTCATTGCCCCTCTCCGTCCCCGGCCTCTCTCACCATCCTCCTCAGCCATGGTTTCACCCTGGTCTGTTCCTGCTTCGTGCCCAGCTCCGCCGGGCAGAGCGACTATGGTGTAAAGCCCCCTCTCCCTCCACTCTCTCTCGTTTCAAGTCCGAGCACTCTTATTACAAATCCCACGTCCACCAAGCTAAGCGGACTTACTTTTCCACTGCTATATCCTCCGCTCCTAACCAGACATGTCACCTCTACTCTGTACTCCAATCTCTTACCTCCCTTCAATCCCGCACCGCCCCTTCGCCCTCTGTCCCCTCCCCCACTCCTTCCGAACTCGCAGACTATTTCAGTACCAAAATATCTACCCTCCGACGCTCTCTGCCCCACTGCCCTCCTCCCATCTCAAGTCCACCCCCCTGTTCTCCCCCTCGCTCCCCTCATCTGTCCCACATCTGGCACTCTTTCCACCCACTCACCTCCTCTGAGCTCATTGCAACTATCACCTCTTCTAAAAAAACTTCCTGTGCTCTAGACCCCATCCCCTCCTCTTGGCTTCTCACCCCCTCTTTAGCCCTTATCCCTCCCATCCTCTCTATGATTAACGCCAGTCTTTCCTCTGGGGTATTCCCCCGATCCTGGAAACACGCTCTTGTCCGACCTATCCTTAAAAAGTCCTCTCTCGACCCCATGGTTCCCGCACACTACCGCCCAGTCTCTAACCTTCCCTTCCTATCTAAAATCCTTGAAAAAGCTGTCTTCTCTCAACTTTCTTCCCACCTTGATTCTACTCACTTTCTCCACCCTCATCAGTCTGGCTTCCGCCCCGGCCATAGCGTCGAAACTGTTCTTCTTGGTTTCCTGAACGAAATTCACACTGCCCACGACCGTGGTGATCTTTTGGTGCCAGTTTCTCTCAACCTCTCCGCTGCTTTCGATCTTGTCGACCACTCCCTCCTCCTAGTCCGTCTTCGCGAGGCGGGCCTCTGCAGCACCGTCCTTCACTGGTTCCATTCTTTTCTTTCCTCTAGGTCCTTTTCAGTTCTCTCTGCCTCCACTCCCCCAACCGCCTCTACACCTACTCCCCTGCTCTGCGGTGTCCCCCAGGGCTCTGTTCTGGCTCCTCTCCTCTTCAATGTCTTCCTTACACCTCTTTCACTACTGGTTCAACAACACGGGATTTCTGCCTTCTACTATGCTGATGACCTCCTTCTTCTATACCACACCTCCCCTTTCCCCTGACCTCTCCCCACTGAATACCTGTCTCACAGCTGTAGCCCATTGGCTTACCACTCATTGCCTACACCTTAATCTTACTAAGACTCTGGCCATCTGGTTCTCACATGATGGTGCCCCCCCCTCTGGTTTCCCCCTCCTTCTCTGGTTTGCCCATTCCCTTAGTCTCCACCTTTTGCTACCTGGGTGTCCTTTTTGACCCTGGCCTCACCTTTTGGGATCACATTGCTCACGTTTCAAAGACCTCGTTCTACTTTCTGCGTCAGATTCGTACCATTCGGCCCTTTCTCTCTTCACAGGCTCTCTCTACCTTCCTTCTCTCCTTGGTTATATCTCACATTGATTTCTGCAACTCCGTCCTGTCTGGTCTCCCCGCCTCCCAACTACTTCGTCTTCAACGTATCCAAAACACTGCTGCCCGGCTCATCTTTCATGCATCTATCCGTGATCATATCACTCCTCTCCTCATCCGTCTCCACTGGCTTCCTGTCAAGTTCCGCATTCATTTCAAGATTCTGGTCCTTCTCCACCGCATCCTCTACACCCACTCCCCTCAGTATCTAGCTGACTTGGTTCACTTTCACAATCCAACTCGTTCCCTACGCTCCTTTCACCTGAATCTCTTGCATCTTCCCTCACCCACCTGTGCTCGCCTCCAATCCACTCGTTCCTCTGCATTTTTCTTCCTTGCCCCTGCCCTGTGGAACTCTCTCCCCTCTTCTATCCGCCTCGAACAAGAACATGCCACCTTCAAGAACCGCCTTAAAACTCACCTCTTTACCCTTGCCTTTGACCTTCCTGAACTTCCCACATGACTTTGTCTTCCCTTCCCCCTCCCCTCACTTTCCCCTCTACCATCCTGTTGTATGAATCTGCCTAGTTTGCTTTCCTATCAGTCGATGTAACTTCTTTTCCTTTTTTCCCTTCACCCTACGGTGACCATTATCATTTGAACTCTGTAAACCGCTATGATGTTCCTTTACGTTTAGCGGTATATTAAGCTAATAAACTTAAACTTAAACTTAAACTTATTTAAAGTTGTTAAAACCCAAGAGTATTGTGGAAAATTGCAAGAGGATCTTGATAAATTGGAAGACTGGGCATCAAAATGGCAGATGAAATTTAATGTGGACAAGTGCAAAGTTATGCACCTAGGGAAGAACAACCCAAACTATGGTTATACGATGCAAGGTTCCACATTAGGAACCACCACCCAGGAAAAAGATTTAGGCATCATTGTGGATAACATGTTAAAACCCTCGGCCCAGTGTGCAGTGGCGGCCAAGAGAGCAAATAGAATGCTAGGTATCATAAGGAAAGTAATGGAAAATAAAACAAAAGATATTATAATGCCTCTATATCGTTCCATGGTGAAACCGCACCCTGAATATTGTGTGCAATTCTGGTCGCCATATCTTAAAAAGGATATAGTGTTATTAAAAAAGGTTCAGAGAAGAGCCACCAAAATGGTAAAGGGGATGGAAGGATACTCCTATGAAGAAAGGCTAAAAGGTTAGGGCTCTTTAACCTGGAAAAGAGACGGCTGAGGGGAGATATGATAGAAGTCTATAAATTAATGAACGGAGTGGAACAGGTAAACGTAGATCGATTGTTTACATTATCAGAATATAGAAAGACTAGGGGACATGCAATGAAGCTACAGGGTAAACTATTTAAGACTAATAAAAGAAAATATTTTTTCACTCAACATGTAATCAAACTCTGGAATTTGTTACCGGAGGATGTAGTAAAGACTGTTAGTGTAGCTGGGTTTAAAAAGGGTTTGGACAAGTTCCTGGAGGAAAGGTCCATAAACCATTATTAAGAAGGGACCCAGGATATCAATGCTTGACCCAGTACAAGCATTGCGGAACCTGTGTCTTTTGGGGAAACTGCTAGGTATGTATGACCTAGATTGGCCACTGTTGGAAACAGGATACTGGGCTTGATTGGTAAGGTTTGCCTCTTTGCGGATGATACCAAAATCTGCAATAGAGTAGACACCCAGGAAGGTGTAGATAACATGAGGAGCTTGAAGAATGGTCTAGAATTTGGCAGCTGGGATTTAATGTTAAAAAATGTAAGGTCATGCATTTGGGCTGCTGCAATCCAAGGGAGCAATACAGTATAGGAGGTGAAGTACTTTTGTCCACTAAAGAAGAGCGGGACCTAGGCGTGGTTGTGTCTGATAATCTTAAAGTAGCTAAACAGGTAGAAAAGGCGACAGCAAAAGCTAGAAGGATGCTTGGGTGCATACGGAGAGGAATGGCTAGCAGAAAAAAGGAGGTGATAATGCCTCTGTATAAGTCTTTGGTGCGACATCATTTGGAGTATAGTGTGCAATTCTGGAGACCGCACCTTCAAAAGGATGTGAACAGGATGGAGTCGGTGCAGAGGGTGGCTACTAAAATGAATAGTGGGCTTCATTATCAAGCATATGAGGACAGACTTAAGGATCTTAATATGTACACCTTAGAAGAAAGGCTGGATAGAGGTGATATGATTGAGATGTTTAAATACCTCCGTGGCATAAATGTTCAGGGAGAGAGCCTCTTTCAATTGAAAGCAAGTTCTGCTACGAGGGGACATGGGATGAGGGTGAAGGGAGATAGATTCAGGAGTGATATGTGGACATATTTCTTTACGGAAAGAGTAGTGGATCCATGGAATAGTCTCCCAGTGGAGGTGGTAGAGATGAGGACAGTAACTGAATTTAAAAAAGCATGGGACCAACACAGAGGATCTCTAAAGGTAAAAAGTGGACTGTTGTAGTTGTTGATATGAAAGGACATACTAGATAGGCCATGTGGTCTTTTTCTGTCATCATGTTTCTATGTTTCTATGTTTCTAAACATTATCATATTTACAACACATCTCATAAATAGGACTTTTCTTTTTTTACCCAATCTCTATAGTCTTTTTGTTCCATTCATCTAATTTAGTCCTTTGCTTACAATTAAGATTTCAAATGATCATTTTATTCACTCTGTCCCAGTCGCTTTTTCCAAACTGTTTGAAGGACTCAGATCCGTGTGTCATGACCACCAAATATTGCCTTCTTCAAACTAGGAGAATGATCTCCTCTGTTCTTCAAATCTGGGCCTCTAGACAGTAGGGAAATAAAGACACAGAGATTCAATTCTTTCTGAAGCTTCAGAGGAAGCAATCTTTGAGGCCATTAATGTGCACAGCTTCTCTCAGATTTGTTCAGATTCCTTCTCTCAAGCTTGCTTTTTATTGCGTTATTTTGAGGAAGTAACATTATCATAATCATAATCACAGATGCCATAAGGTGTCACTAGGGTTCTTCCACATAAGCAAAGCAATTAATCACAACAGAAATGAATAATTTGTGCTTGACTTTAAAACAGCAGTGACCTGAAGTTATGTCATGATCTATTGTTACATTGATGCTAAGCCAGCAGTGTTCTATAGTTCTCTTAGAGTGATCACATAGTCATATGATTATTGTAGTGCCCACTACTGGCTAGGCGGTTGCCTAGGAGCAGTGGATGTACCTCTTAATGTCCCTTTTGTCAGCTTAGATCCAGAGCCGCAGCATCTGGATAGTGTAGTTGTGCAATAAAGAATAGCCGAGGGGTTTTAAAAAGGCAAACAGGAAATTAATTATAATTTTCTTTTCCTAGCCAATGAACTTCTTTTTAAGGAGTTCAAATATACAGCAAAGCAAAGTCGGATACTTCTCCATTGAAAAACAAAAGGCAACAAAACTTCACAGCCACTTTCAGAACAGTCAATGCAGCATTGTTTCAGACAGCTTGTTTTAAACCAGCAATAAAGTCTTTTCCTTCAGCAGAGATTAGAGCTCCAGGTTCCCAGATGGGTCTAGCACAAACCCAGGGTTTCACAGCGCTCTAGACTGCACCTTAACTTCTTCAATTCAAGCTGTTAAACATTTGCATTCTTCACATTAAGCTGCTATCATTTGTATTCTTTACTTTCAATCTGCTAACATTTATATTCTTTTCTTCAAGCTGCTAACATTTGCATTTTGGGTTCAAGGCTCCACATGACCCCTGTTGAACCTCTCTGCTCAGCTCAAACCATTAGCACTTCGTTTAACCCAATTCTCCAGCAGGTCATGCAATTAGGAAAGCCTCCGGGGTTTTTTTACAACTTTAAAACCCTATAGCCTTGTCACTTCTGGCTTACGCAGAATGAGCAATCCATTTCAGAATCAGAGGAAACGTTATCTGAAACACACTCATCTATTTGCATGCTTTCCTCATCTAGGTCAATTGGCACCTGGCTGGGCTCAGCATGTGAAACAGCAGGTTTTAGTTTCTCTAGTAACTTTAAAACCTTTCCCCACTGGGATTCTTCTCCCCGCTGAGTAACAGTGGGAGGACAGAGGAGTTCATCATTCTTTAGCAGATTCTTTATGGCTTCTAATGTGCTCAACTTTTTCCCAGCAATTAGTCTTTTCCCAGGCTTTGCTGAAGATGAAACAATTCCCCCAAGCTCTCTTAAAGACAGTCCCGTACCTTGCTCAGAAACAACATCTCCCACAGAATAAACTTTCCTGTCTTCCAGGCCAGCTGTAATTCCCCTACTAGCTGGGCTCTCTTCAGGGCTAGAGTTTTCTGTATGCTGAGTGCAATAGGGATTTCTCTTGAGATAGCTCCTGGAGTACCTTCCTCTCTCAGGTCTTCTCCTGGTCTCCTCATTCCCTGCTTCCTCACCAAACTCTCTGGAAGTCTCTACTCTCCTGGTAGACTCTCCCTTCTTGGTGGAAACCTCCTCCCCGGTGGATGCACACCTCTTCCTTCCTGCTTCCCTAAGCTTATATGAGTGAGACTGTCCTATGGCATCCAACTCCATCCCCAAACATTCCTCGTCACCTCCCCTGGTTACCTTGGAGCTGGGGCGTGGCTCACTCTCAACAGTTCTGTGAATGCAGTTTTTTTTCTTAACCGGAGTTTTAACCCTAAAACTCCCCGAACTATTTCTCTGCTCAGAATTGAATGACTGTTTTTTCCCCACTTTCTTGGGCTCTATCACCATCTCGTCACCACATTATGCCTTTTATTTAAAGCTATGGGCAAAAAGCTGAACATATGATTAACTGTCTCCAATGTTCATCTACTATTTATTTATTTATTTATTTATTTAACTGCATTTATAGCCCGCTTTTCACCGGGTCAAAGCGGTGTAACATGTAACATAGGGAGGGGTAATTTCTTTTAGGATGGGGCCATCACCAGGGTCAACAATTAATGATTATGGGTGGACATGGACATGATTTACTTCTGCTAAAATCTAAGTGTGAGGTCATGGTGGTGTTTCCGTTGAAAGATGTTCACGGAATAGGATTGTCTTTAGCTGTTTCTTAAATGATGTGATGTCGTTGTTGTTCTTGATGTGGTTTGGTAGAGAGTTCCAGAGGGATGGAGCATAAAGTTCGAATGCTCTGTTGCAGGTCCGTTGTGTAGATTTGGTTCTTTTGTGGGGGACAACGATAGAGTTATTGGAGGAATGTCTGGTTGATCTGTTGTGGGATGGTCTAGGCAGTAAGGAGTGTAGTGAGGTGTTCCGTGCTTGGTGGATAGTTTTGTGGATGAGTAAGATGGCTTTGTACTTGATTCTTGCTTGTAGTGGAAGGAGGTGAAGGTCTCTTAGGATTGGGGTGATGTGCTCCCGTTTTTTTTGTATTTTGAATAATCCTTGCTGTGGTGTTTAAGGCAGTACGGAGGGGGTTGGTGTGCGAGGCAGGAAGTCCATGATAGATTATGTTGCAGAAATCCAGATGAGGGAGTGTCACAGCTTGCATCACTGTCCTAAAGTCGTGAGGTTCCAGGAGGGGCCTGAGTCGTTGGATAGTTTTAGCTTTGTGGAATATCATCCCAGCGGTTTTGTTGATTTGTTGTTTGAAGGTGAGAGCTTGATCAATGATGACGCCTAGATATCTTATTTGAGGCTGGATTTGTATTTGTGTGGTTCCCATGTTGAGGTGGGTAGGTGGTTTGAAGTCAGGTTCTTTTGTTACTATTAGGGCTTCGGTTTTCTTTATGTTGATGGATAGATTGTTCTCTGTAGCCAGTTGGCCACGTCGTTGAAGCAGGCTGATAGCTGTTCGTTTTTTGGGTTGTTGGTTGTAATTGGTGCGTAGAGCATTATGTCGTCCGCGTAGATGTGGAAGTTGATGTTGTGGGTGCGTATGATTGAGCATAGTGGACGTAGGTATATGTTAAACAACATGGCTGATAGGGTGGATCCTTGGGGTACTCCTTGAAGTTGTTTGTAGGGGGGCGAGGTTGTGGAGAGGGTGCGAATCCATTGCTGTCTGTTAGTTAAGTAGGATCTGAACCATTGTGCACATATTAGAGGCCTGTGTCAAGAAAGTCAATTATATCCTCGACATTTTTGGTATTCTGCTACCTGTCCATTCCTACAAGATGGTGTGGAGGAGAGGTGTATCATATAGGCAAATGGGCAGGGCTAGAGTCTGAAAATATAGAGGGTTCACACATGGACTATGTGTACTGCATCAGGAATGCCTACTGCACCTCTGACATTGTGCAATGCAAGACAGGTAGCATCTGCTAACTCATGATATCTGCATCACAGCATGGTTGCATGTATGATCCTCTATACATCCCGCTGTGCAAGGTAGCCATACATAGCAGATGGATGAAGACATGCCCAATAGGTCTGTAGAGGTTTGCTAAGGATATTGTGGCTGCTGAGTTAAGTGTCTGTGTGTAGGTGAGAGGTATATGGACTCTCCTTCCTGCTCCTGACTGATCCTGTCCAGCACCTGCTGAGGAACTTGGGGCACTTCCTCCTGAGCTCCTGCCCCTTCTTCCGCAGATCTTCAAGCTATCAAGGAAAGAGTACAGAGATGAATGACATGTTCCTCACAGAGCTCACATAAATTAAAGGCTACACTTCTATGACAGACCAGGGTAAACAGCTTTCACAGTATGCAAGGACATTGGACTAATGCTGATTCATCATACTTATCTGACTCTAATCACATCTGTTGAAGCTTGCCATCATATTACAATGGTGCCCTCTGTCCCTTGGTGCCCTCCCAGCATCTCAGATTTACTCCACATATTCTCACATGCATTCAGTAGCTGTATATCACCATAACATATGTTTGCATAACAAGCAAGGCCATTTGTTCTGTGTCCTACAGCATCACACTTGTCAAACAAACACTTCATCAGGGAGGCACATCTGGGGGAAAGGTCCACAGCAGAGGTGATACAGCAAAGAATGCTACCAATCACATGGACCAAACTGCCCCAAGATCATGCATGTGCAAAGCTCACAGGCATGACATTTTCAGCATGTATATCATCCTGTACCACAAGACAGCCAGTATGTAATAGTGCGGTATATAAAAGCAAATAAATAAATAAATATGTTAGTACAGCAGGAGGAGGACAGATGCATTCCATTTCCATTGTTCCCCACTTGTTTCCACATGTTCTGTCCAATGTGAATAGGTACTAGCCATATACAGGCTTGTGCATGGACAGAGTGGTGTGAGCGTCTGCTCATGCAGGGTGGTATACCAACCACTTTGCCTTTATAGAGATTATCTAGGCCATATAATTATGTCCTATGCTACAGATAGTATGAGAAGGCTCAGCATGCATCTTGATGTCTATGGTAGGGTGAGGACCTAATGTGCAGGGTCACCACCTTACAATTAGATGCCTCACACATAAGGGGGTATCCAGATCATGAGCACCATTGACATGACAGTTGCTAGAAGCATCATTCCATGCATGGCACATGGTAAACATGTGCCACCTGTGTACATGCTGGGGAATGCCACCCACAAAGAAGCTGTCTGGAAGAAGTCTGATCCTGCCCCAGCAACAGTGGGTGATAGCCCGAGCCTACAAGCAGCCAGCTTGTGTTGTCACTTGTGAGCATTGTAGCCATCAACAAAGGACTGTCACATGACAGGACTGCCTGTCATCTGTGTACATGGTGGTGCTGCTCACAAATGTACATATGCAGTCTCAGTTGGGCTACTAACTCAGAGGCTAACACCCTTGTGCTGCAGAGGCATACAACAATGTGTACATGTATCAACCATGCCAAATGTGCTTTGCATGTGGTATGTCTACTGTTCTTGAAGGTCTGCAGTGTCTGCAGTGTGTAGACAGCTAAATTGTCTGCACACAATACTTAGGGACATGGGGATGCATCACTGTAATCCAGGGGTGTGTGTCACCTAGGCCTTATGGTCTCCCCATCACATTGCCAACATGCATGGTTGGTGCAGGCAGAGGCAGAGCACACTGACCAGCAAAGCAGACCTATCAAAGACACATGCATGGAGTACAAAGGAATGGAGCATGTACTATGTCAGAAAGGCCAGGGTAGAGAGCTAGTCAGCATGCCAGTGAGATCTGGGTTTTGATGGGGGACAATGTGCCAGTCAGACTTGTCAGAATACAGCTTCAGGGAATATGCATGCTTATCTCAACACATGTGAGAGCTGCAAGTCAAGAGCCAAAGCAACAGCATTGAAGGACTGTCGGAATACATTACATGAGGGTACAACATAGGTTGCCATGTCCTTATGTCACTATAGCTGCCAGAGATTCCTCATTGCAATCAGGGCTTCAGATGTCACAATGCACAGCTGAGCAATATGTGTTCTTGCTCACCCATGTGGTGCTTTCTAAGGTCTAACACGTGCATGTCAGTGCCCTGTATTGCTGCTGACAGCCTCATATGGGTCCCTGCAAGCTCATGTCAGCTGCTTCCGATCTGTAGTCCATCTGCCTCTCTAAGCTCTCTGCATGACCTACCATAAAAGCACAACAGGAGAGGAGTATGACAGAATCTTCCAGAGAATCATGAGTAAGGCATCATCATGACATTTCATTCATTATTTGCTTTCTTCGCTATTGTAGATGGAGGAAAGCAAAGTGTATATCCCAAGGTATGGCTACTATTGTGTGTTCTAGTTACAGGATTCTTGGCCAAGGGAATGGATCTGTACATAACAGACCTCAATCAATGACCTACACAGACATGCCGTGTTTTGACGAGTGACAATGTGACATCTTTATCTTTTATCTTTATCTTTATTGAGTTTTTGATATACTGCTCAAGGGGAGCATCAGAACAGTGTACATAAAATAAAACAGCTATATCAGAGAAAAGGAAAAGAATGCCATTATCGACAGGAAAGCACAATAAATTAGCAGATAGCAGAAGAGGGAAAATAGAAAGAGAACAGTACAAAGTAAGACAAGGGGAAGGGGTTGGGAGGGAAACTAGGAGGCAGTAGGCAAGAGATCAAACATTTGTGAAAGAGGTGAGTCTTGAGCAGGGATTTGAACTTTACAAAAGATGGTTCTGAATGGAGGGGGATAGGTAAGGAGTTCCAAAGGGCAGGACCAGGAAAAAGAAAGTGGAGTAGCGGGTAAGTTCAAGGTGGGCACGGGATGGAGAAGGAAGAACAAAACGGTTGGAATCAATCAACCTGAGGAGACAAGGCGGGGTGTGATATTGTAGAAGGTCTGCGAGGTATTGGGGAATGGCAGTATGGATTGCTCGATGAATGAGGATGAATATTTTGTAATCAGAGTGGTATTTGAGCGGCAACCAGTGTAATCATATAAGCAGGGGAGTAATGTGGTCTGAATGGGTGGAGTGTGTGAAATTCGAGCTGTCATGTTCTAAAGAAGTTGAAGGCGTTGAAGCTGATAAAGGGAAGGCCAGCCAGGGCAACATTACAGTAATCCAAACGAGAGGTAACTAGGGACAGTGTGAGGGTTGTAAGTGAAGGTAAGGAAAGAAAGGGGCATACTGCACGAATCTGCCGAAGGGAGAAAAAGGAATGACGGACAATGGTGGAGATGTGCTCATGAAAGGAGAGGGAGGAGTCCAGGGTTACACCAAGATAGCAAATTGAAGTGGTGAGGGGAATGGTAAGATTGGTGAGGGAGGGGGCCAGGGTTGGGAGAGTAGACCTGAAAGTGAACCAGATGGCGGTGGATTTAGCAGTATTGAGGTGGAGGAAATTTGATGATAGCCAGGAGGATACTTGGAATGTGGATCTCTGTGCTATCAATGCCTTGGATGCCAGACAAATGCAATATATCTGAGGTCTGACTGTGGATCCTAAACATATTGTGCCCGATATTCTGCTGTCCGGATCTTCAAAGGGCTATGCGCCCATCGGTGCATAGCCCTCCCCACTAACCCCTAAACCGGTGACCGCATTGAATATCTCGTGATGGCCGCCAAAGCGATATTGGATGCTGCCTGGTTAGCTTCTGTGCCTTAAAGATATCTGTAAGGTGCCAATTGCTAACCGGACAGCATCCAGAATTGCTGCTGCATGGTTAGCATTATTCCCTGCATCCGCTCTACCCTGGAATGCCCCAACATGCCCTGATGCTAACCGAATAGCATCAGGGCATATAGGGGACTTAGATGGGGATATTCAATGGCACTTGCCATGTAAGTGCCATGGAATATTCCCATCTAGGGCATTTACACAGTTTACCAGGCTGTAAACTGTGTAAATACCTTTCAAATATCGGGCCCATTGAGTCCTGATAACACTAGCAGCCTAAACGTGCTTGAGGTCAATAGTGGTATAGTTCTATATCTATGGGATAGAGTCAGCTGTACCACTGTCAGCCCCTGGCACTTGTCAAGCATATGCTTGCACACTAGCAAGGCCCACTCTCATCGGTTGGAGTGGAGCATGTGTGTGGGCTACATGTCTCATGCTGGGGTACCTCCACACATACCAAGACAATCAGGCAGGAAGATGGACACTGAACGTCCTGAGCACACTCCAAGACACAGCACACAGGACACTGCCATGCATGCAGTGTGTTACTTCCTGCACCAGAATCCAAGTTAGCATGTACTTTACAGCATCAGTTGGAGTGGAGCCATACTGCAAATGGCGCAAAATGTCACAGCCAGGATCATCATGAAGAGACAACTCTCTTAACATATCACGTCAATACTAATGGAATTACACTGGCTTCCCATTTCTGCCCGCATAAGATACAAAGTATTAGTAACAACATTCAAACTGATACACAACATAGTACCATCTTACCTCTCCAACCTCATCACAACACAACCCCCTAACAGGAACAGAAGAGCACACAACATAAACACCCTACATGTCTCAACTAACATCCACACTGTCAAAGTTTACACAAGCAACAGAGCCTTCACCTATTCAGCACCCACACAATGGAATAATCTACCAGTCAAACTGAGAGCGAACAGCGACCTACAGGATTTCAGGAAAAAGCTAAAAACCTACCTTTTCCAGGAATATTATAGCTTATCACAAACAAAAGTGGAATGAACCAAACCTTGCGACACAACATAATAAGGGTACTAAGAACTGACTTCTCCTTCAAACACAACTATATATAGTCTCAGCTGTATAACTGCAACTGTAATTAGCTCAAGCTGTATAAATACAAGCATAACGTAATCCAACATGTATAAACACATATCCCTGAAATGAAGATGTAAATAATGTGATTCTTAACCTATGCAACCATTGTTTTGCTGTGTAAGGTAAACCACTACTGATTGCTGGAAGAAGCGGTATACAAATGCAACCAAATAAATAAATAAATAAAATAAATAACCCTTCTCAGAGGTCCACACCAGAGTAGGCCAGGGCACCCAGAGCAAGTAGTAACTGAAGCATAGCCATTATTACAATGTCTAGGATCATGACATTGCCACTGTATCCACCCTTCAAGCACAGTAGGCTACTGCCTATTCTGTCACATCCTTGTGGTCTATGGACATGTATGCCCTGCTATGTGTCAGTAGTTCCCCAACATCCCAAAGGGGGTAGGGGGGCACTGTACCTCATCCCAGGGCACGACCAAATTCAAGATACTGCAATGACCATACTGGCAGTTGTAGGCCTAGGTGTGTGCAGACATCCAAATGGTGACAGCTGTGCCACACATCCACCAAGCACACTGCATGTGCTTTTAGGACAACCCATAATCACAGCCACATACCCTCGTTGAACTATGTCACTGCACTACTCTGGGACTGCAGCCAATATGACTTACTATTGCCTAAATAAGCACCTTTGCCCAGACAGCACATATGGCTGGGATAACAAACAGACATGCATGAGTTGTCAGTCTGTACAGATGTTGCTCGATTCCCTTTGGCTGCTGCTTCATACATCAGAGTTGGCAAGGTACAAAAATCTGAGTTGGCAATGTACACAAGAGGAGGAGTGTGAGTTAGTGGTATGCCAGTTGTCATGGGGACATTGGTCCACCTCATTTGTTTTTTCACCTCCCTGATAGTGCAGCTTCAATCATAGCTGCATTTTCCCATAATGGCAAGGAATGTGATTCCCTGACATCCTGGATTGGTGGCATTTCCTCACTGTGGAACTGATTCAAGTTGTAGCTCTTTACAAAGCCAGGAGTCAGACCAGATAACTCAAGTTTTGGTGTCACAGTGTCATCGCTATGGAGTATGGCATGTGGTGTCCTGGCTTTCACATACTGAAATCACTGAAAGCACCATAAGGCATTAGCTGAACATTCTCACAACGCCAGCAGTGTCTCGCTCTTCGAACTGGGTAACTTGGTAGCTTTGCTACATATAGCACCCTCAAAACAATATCTTCCATATAGCACTGATGGCAAGATACAGCTGTGCCTCTCTGAGACTTGCTCTAGAGGTGGCTTTCTCATTTGCATCTTCCCAATTTGGGCTGGTCCCAGGTCACCAGCCAGAAGTCCAGTGGGACTTACCTTTCCCTACATGCACAGCAGCATAAATACCTATGTGACTGTGCAGGATAGTAACACATGCCTTCGTCAGGTTCACCCTGATGACGTGGAGCCAAAGTGTACATATCAGCAAATGAACCCTGTATGAACCTAGGTACAACATACAGTCTAGAGGCCTGTCTGCCATCAGGCTTGTGCTGTGCCCATCATGTGACAGCATCATTCCCTCTCCCAAGTCATATTAAAAGCAACCATGTGTGTCATGATTTGTGAGGTTACACAATTGCAGGAGTGAAACCTCTAAGCACATTTAGTTGTTAATGTGGCTGGCTATATAGTATGTTACATAGGCATTCCTAAAAGGGGCTATACATTTCAAGCAAATGTGGCTATACATTTCAAGCAAATGTGGCTTTTTAAATTACTAGCTCTCTGCATGGGAGCTCTTAAAAGGATTTTGGTACATTTTTAAAATAAAGATACATTCTTTTTGGTGCTTTAGTTTAAAAGGGGAAATATTTTCTTTAGTGGTTTAGGTTTAAAACTCTGCTTTAGTATCTTACTCAATCCTTTGAAGCTACTGACATCTCATCAGGAGTAAGTGGGCCTGATTAGCCTGTGAAAGAACTGAGAGCAGCTGAGGCCTGCATAAAAGGCTTTAGATTCTTGCACTGTTGAGGCATTCCTAACAGGGTCTATACATTTCAAGCACAAAAGGCAAAACAGGGTCAGTACTCTTTGAGCAGCAAATAAAGTCTTCTAGAGACCTTTACAAAGAGGCCTTCTACCTAGGGGGCAAGAGACCTGTGAAACTTTTTCAGTAGGTGTTAACACCAGGTGGCAGTTCAAAAGGCCATTTTGAAAGACTCCTTCTATCCAAGCAAGGACTGTTAATCATCCAGGAAGTTGGTCACAGCTTACCTCAGCAGCACAGGCATAAATAGCTCAACCAGAGCTCTGTGATCCTCAATCTTGAAGGACTAGAAAAGGGGACTGTTACTTCTAGGGTTACCAACTTTTTCACTGAGAAAAACCCGACACCTGTGGCTCGCCATGCTCCACCCATTCTCCGCCCCTAGTCCCACCCCTGCCCCGCCCCCAGCCCCACCCACAAAAATTACCGAGGATACGTGTAGGCTAACTTCCTTGGTCAGATAATAATTAAACTGGGAACCCCAAAATCCAAACATGAAATGTACAACACTGGAGAAATAAAACTATAAAGTAATTTCCTCTTGCACTAAACAAAAACGCAAAGATGTTATCAATACACACTTCCCAGACCAAACATATTCCAGCTAATAAATTCAAAATAAAAAGTATTTTTCTACCTTCTGTTTGGGCGTTTTATTTTTCAGTTGCAATTGCTCCAGTCACTTTCTTCTGGTTTCTTCGTGTCTTCTGCGAGCTATCCATTTGTCCTTTCTTCTCTTTTAGATGTTTTCCATTCTCTCTCTCTCTATTTCTGCTTTAACATACTGATTGTTTCCCTTTTACTCTTTCCCCCAATTCTTTCCTTATTCCTTTATCATCCATTTAAATTTCACCCTTCCATTCTCAAGCCCCTCTTACTCTCCCAATACCCGGCCCATCGTAGACTTTTCTTCCACACGAAATATTTTTTCCCCTCTCCACTCATTCCCCATCTATTCTAGTCCTCCCCCAAAATCAGTTCCCTTATAGTTCTAGACCCACCCAGCATTCACTCCCTTCTAGTCCCATTCTCCCATGCCCCACATCAGCCCATTTCCAGTCCTATTCCAGCTCTTCATAAGCCCATTTCCAGTGCTAGCCTTCACATCACAGGCCATTTCCAGTCCTAGCCCCCCCCCCATCACAGCCCATTTCCAGTCCAAGTCCCCCATCACAGCCTATTTCCAGTCCTAGCCCCCCCCATCACATCCCATTTGCAGTCCGAGTCCCCCTGCACCATCACAGCCCATTTGCAGTCCTACCCCCCCCACCATCACAGTCCATTTGTAGTCCTAGCCCCCCTAATCACAGCCTATTTCCAGTCCAAGTTCCCCCTCCCTCCACCATAGCCCTTTTCCAGTACTAGTTCCCCCCCCCCCATTGCCCTTTTCCAGTCCAGGTCCCCCTCCCCATCACAACCCATTTCCAGTCCATGTCCCCCCCCCCCCCACATAGCCCTTTTCCAGTCCAGGTCCCCCCCCTTCACAACCCATTTCTTTCCAGTCCAATGCCCCCCCATAGCCCTTTTCCAGTCCAGGTCCCCCCCCCTTCACAACCCATTTCCAGTCCAAGTCCCCCTAATCACAGCCTATTTCCAGTCCAAGTTCCCCCTCCCTCCACCATAGCCCATTTCCAGTCCCAGGTCCCCCCCCCCCCATAGCCCTTTTCCAGTCCAGGTCCCCCTCCCCAACACAACCCATTTCCAGTCCATGTCCCCCCCCTAGCTCTTTTCCAGTCCAGGTCCCCCTCCCCAACAAAACCCATTTCCCGTCCAGGTCCCCCCCCCCCAGCCCTTTTCCGGTCCAGGTCCCCCCCCCCCCCCATCACAACCCATTTCCAGTCAAATTCCCCCCTCCTAGCCCTTTTCCAGTCCAGGTCCCCTCCCCCCCATCAAAGCCCAGGCAGTCCTTGGCCTCCCCCCCCCCAAACCGCGGCTGTCTGAGGCTTTAGAGGGAGCCGGGGAAGCCCGCGCGAGGCCCCGGCTCCCTCTGAACAGCTGCCAGCGTGAAGAGCCTTTTCCTTCATGCTGGCGGCTGTTCCTGTGAAGCCGCGAATGCTGGGAAAGGTTAAAGGGCATTGCCTTTAACCTTTTCCACCAATCGCGGCTTCACAGGAACAGCCGCCAGCGTGAAGGTAAAGGCTCTTCATGCTGGCAGCTGTACAGAGGGAGCCGGGGCCTCGCACGGGCTTCCCCGGCTCCCTCTGAAGCCCTCCGGGTTGGGAGAAAAGCCGTTTTTTTTGCTCTGGCCGCTCCCGATCTTGCGGCCAGAGCAAAAAAACCGGCTTTTCAAGGGCCGGTTTTGCCTCTGCGCCGGCAGCCAGCCTGGCCATGGAAAAACTGGCCAGGCCGGCTGAAAACCGGCCAGTTGGCAACCCTAGTTACTTCTGGAGAGAGATCTGCAATTGTGAGTATATACTTCTGGGAATTTTCTGAAAGGAATTCTTTCTATTAAAGCTATTTAATCTGTGAACCCACTATTTTTTGTTAAATCAGTCAGGGCCTAGTAGCAGCAGTTTAAGTTTAAATGTAAAACACAGAAGAGAACTTTCTGGTTACATTTCATGCCCAGCAGAGAGCTTGTATTTTTAATTTAATGGTCACTCAGGGCCTAGTATCTGCAAAGTACTTTTAGTTTAAATTTAAAACACAGAAGAGAGCTTTCTGGTTAAATTTGGAACCCAGCAGAGAGCTGTAGTTTAAATTTAATAGTTACTCAGGGCCTAGCATCAGCAAAGTACTTTTAGTTTAAATTTAAAACACAGAAGAGAGCTTTCTGGTTACATGGGTGCTACATACCGAGGGGTATGTAGCACCCATCCCCGCAACTTAAATTGTGCACTCGTTAATGCATGATCAGTCAGGAATAAATGGCCTGAAGTGGCTGATCTAATCTCTACTCATGAACCGGACATCCTCCTCATCACTGAGACCTGGCTGTCCACATCTGACTCCATCATCCTACACAATCTGGTCCCTCCCAACTTCAATGCTCACCCTTGCTATAGATCTGATAGAAGAGGGGGAGGTTTACTCATCCTACCAAAACAAAATTTACAATTCCAGATTACTTCCTAACCTTGATGCCATCACCATCTCAAATAAATATAACAACATCAGTTTGTTCTATAGAGCTCCATCACCCTCACCAGATGATTTATCTACCATTTATCTTAGATGACCTCAAGAAGGGTATTATAATGATTTTTATAGACATTTCTGCTGCATTTGACTCTGTAGATCACAAAGGGTTACTAGATAGACTAGTGGAGATTGGTCTTTATGGAACCACATTAAAATGGTTTCATTCCTATCTGACAGAAAGACACTTACAAGTAAAGATAGGGCAATAATCATCTCAACGCATAAGACTTACTCAAGGAGTACCACAAGGTTCAGCACTTTCATCTCTTCTATTTAATATTTACATTCAGCCAATATGCAACATTCCAACGAAATAGGGCATTAAATATACAATTTATGCTGACGACATTATGATATTTACTACAATCTCTATTGATAACCCAAACTATTCAAGAATTACTGAATGTCTCTCAGAAATGTCTCAATGGTGTAACGCTAATAACATGGAAATCAGTTTTAGCAAAACAGAAGCTTTATTTTTATCTCGTAATCATGCTTTTGCACATCCACCTGACATCAGGATAAAAAATTCAATTATTCCTATCAGATCTGAAGTAAAATATCTTGGTGTGACTCTGGACACTGAATTGAATCTAAAATCGCATATAAGTAAAACAATCAGAAGTGCCTATTACAGAATAAAGATTATCAGAAGACTAAGGCCTCTTCTTGAGACAATTCATTTCCGAAATGTTTGTCAAGCATTAATCACCCCACTACTTGACTTATGCAATCCCATATACCTGGGTTTAACTAAACAATCTATTAAGCCTTTGCAACTTGCGCAAAACACTGCTGCACGGATTATTTTTGGATTATCAAGCAGTGAGCACATTACTCCCATCATGAAAGAGCTTCATTGGCTACCCATAGCGTCTCGGATCAAATATAAAACAATAATTTATTTTTTAAGATCAAGCAGCACTGTTCTGCAGAATGCCTAAATTCTCTTATTCAGTCAGATATAAGCAATAGACCAAGAAGAAGAGGTTCTTCCAATAGATTCAGCACATCAAATGATATTAGAAAATCTCGTAAGGAGACATCAGAGAGGGCATTTTCTTTTGCGGCGCCTAAAATTTGGAACTCTCTACCAAGTGACTTAAGAGCAAATCAAGACCTAAACGACTTTAGGAAGCAGCTGAAAACTGTTCTATTTACTGAATACTACGGTTTTTAGAAAGACCAATCATATATATATTGTATAATAGCTCACACTTTAATATAGCTCACAATGTAGATAGTACAGTTGTTTCTTTTACACTATATCCTATTTTCAGCAAACTATGTATATAGTTTCATTTCACCTTCACTTTTTGTACTTTTGTTTGTCCTAACCGCTTTGATTATATGATAAAGCGGTATACAAATCCAATTAAATAAATAAATAAAAATAAATTATAGACATTGCTGGAAACCCCCAGAATCCTCGTGCTCTGAACTGGGTGATGGGAGATTTCAACCTCCCCGCTCTTAAGGATAATCACGCAGAAGCCTTCACTGTGGCGCTCATGGAATTAGGCTATGTCCAACTAGTAAATGCCCCTACACACGTAAAAGGTAACAAACTGGACCTGATATTCGCCCCTAAAGATATAATCAATGCCATGTACAAGCTTGACCTCACCGTAAGCCCTGTACCTTGGTCTGACCACAGCCTTATAATTTTCCAGATTCCATCACATCTATTACAAACCAAAAGCCATGCCTCAAATGAATCCACTGTTTCTTTCTCAAAACGGTTCCGGCAATTTAATACAGAGGTCATTATAGAGAGAATTCAGCCGCTTCAAAACCCCATAGCTCAAGACCTTGACAAAATGATCAACTCATTGAATGCATGCCTTGACGCTACAGTCAAACTACCTATCACCAAAAAGGTAACAAAAAGAAAGAGAAATGCACCCTGGTTCTCCCCAGAACTCCAAACATCTCTTCTTAAACTCAGAAAACTCGAAAGAACATGGTGGCGATCTCGATCACCCGAGAAGCTGGAATTATACAACATACACTTGAAAAGACACCGAGCTGATGTAACAACACGAATGAAACAATATCATGTGGAGATACTACAACGTTCACTAAACAAGCCACACGAGCTATTCAGCCTAGTTAAGACTTAGCAAAGGAGCCTGCACCCACACAGCCAAACCTCCCTGACCCCCAAGAATATGCCGACTTTCTGCATGCCAAGTTAAGCCAATCCAACACACCTACCACTGCTAACTCACCTCCAACAAAGCTACAACCTACTACAACAAGTACCACCATACAAACCATCACTGCATTCCCTGCCCCATCGGAAAGAAACATACAAGATATCATCTCCTCCATAAACACCACCACAGCACCCAATGACCCATGTCCAGCATTCTGGATAAAATCCCTGCGGACCAAACTTAGCCCTTTTCTCTCCAGTCTCTTGGGACTCTCCTTTTCAATGGGGACATTCCCCAAAAGCCTGAAGCAGACAGCAATAAGACCACTACTAAAAAATAGTAAACTGGACCCTGCACGGATGGATTCATACAGGCCAATAACAAGTATCCCACTCTTGGCGAAAATCATTGAGAAGGTGGTACAACAGCAACTTCAACATCATATTGAGACAAGTGCACCCCTTGACCCCTGCCAGCATGGCTTTCGTGAATTGCATGGGGTTGAAACACTCCTAACCACATTATTCAATACCCTTATCATGGGATTGGACAACATTAAACAAGGTTTCGCACTTGTCTTCCTGGACATTGCAGCTGCCTTTGACACTGTATGTCACGAAATACTTCTCTCCCGCCTCAGCGAGAAGGGCATCCAGGGTAACGCCCTTACATGGTGTGTATCATATCTAACAGATCGATGGCAACATGTGCGTGCTGGCCCCTCCACCTCTGCACCTTTCCTACAAGAAAAAGGCATGCCTCAGGGATCATCACTTTCAGCCCTACTATCTAACATTTACATGCAGCCCCTATGTAATCTAATCCATTCCTTCAACATTAACTGTCTAATTTATGCCGATGATGTTCTCCTCTACATGCCTTTCCTGTTAGACAAACCAGACTTCACACCCCTCTTTGCCTGTTTTGATGTTGTTACAGACTGGCTACTCGCGCAGAAACTAAGAATAAATTTTAAGAAAACAGAGGTCCTTTTCCTCACAAGAAATAAAACTTTCATACCACCTAGCTCCCTGAAGGTCAGGGATGCGGAACTCCTAAGCAAGCCTTCAATCTGATACCTCGGAGTTATCCTTGAAGAACATCTCAACATGAAGGACCAGATAAGCAATATGGTTAAGGCAATATACAACAAAATCAGAACACTTCGCCACCTCAGACAACTGCTGGAACCAGAAGATTTTCGGACAGTCTACCAAGCTTTACTGAACCCGCATTTTGATTACGCGAATGCCATATTACATGGCCTCCCAAAAACCACCATAAACCCGCTGCAACTAGCCATGAATGCAGCCGCCAAAATTTTGCAAGGGGCATCAAGGAAGGAACATATAACACCAATCTTAAAAAACCTTCATTGGCTTCCAGTCCAAAGCAGGATTGCATTCAAGGTGCTGACACTGTCTTTCAAAGACATAAACAAATGCTCCTCTTCATCAGTCATAGATCTCATTCAGCCTACACCCCCCAACAGAGTTAGAAGGTCAACCGCTATCAATACTCTGATCCTCCCTAGACAGATCACAAAATGTTCACAAGCAACCAGGTCAAGAGCCTTCTCGCTTTATGCCCCTACATGCTGGAACGCCCTACCATCCTATATCAGGTCCATCAAGGACATCACCCAATTTAGGAAAGCACTTAAACACCACCTGTTCCTATAGTACTACATGGATCAGGGACACCCTCTACATCAAACCACGTGCGACGACCTATACAGACAAATCTCGAAAAACAACCACGTAATTCTGACTCTAAGCCTGCCAGACCCTGAGCCCCCTGACAAGTAACAACACATTCTCCTCAATTTCATCAAGACCCCTGATGAGCCAATTTGTACTTAGATGATTTATGCCATGATATATGATGTTAATCTACTTGTATATAGTTACCCTGTTAAAATCTCTGCATAGCCCAATGTTTCATTGTAAGTTCATTACAGTTCAGACCTCCTGCACTGCACAGTTAAATTGCTTGTATACAGTTACCCTGTTAAAACCATGTTTTATTGTAAGTTCAGTGCAGAGCACTTGCACTGTTCAGTTTTGTTAGATGTAAACCGCACTGATCCCAAAGAGCGCGGTATATAAGAAAGCTAAATAAATAAATAAATAAATTTAGAACCCAGCAGAGAGCTTGTAGTTTAAATTTCATAACAAGTTAGAGCCTAGCAGAAGCAAAGAGCTATAATTTAAATCAAATAACAATATAGATTAGCACAAAAGGCAAAACAGGGTCAGTACTCTTTGAGCAGAAAATAAAGTCTTCTAGAGACCTTTACAAAGAGGCCTTTTACCTAGGGGGCAAGAGACCTGTGAAACTTTTTCAATAGGTGTTAACACAAGGTGGCAGTTCAAAAGGCCATTTTGAAAGACTCCTTCTATCCAAGTAAGGACTGTTAATCATCCAGGAAGTTGGTCACAGTTTACCTCAGCAGCACAGGCATAAATAGCTCAACCAGAGCTCTGTGATCCTCAGTCTTGAAGGACTAGAAAAGGGGACTGTTACTTCTGGAGAGAGATCTGCAATTGTGAGTATATACTTTTGGGAATTTTTTGAAAGGAATTCTTTCTATAAAAGCTATTTAATCTGTGAACCCACTATTTTTTGATAAATCAGTCAGGGCCTAGTAGCAGCGTTTAGGTTTAAATTTAAAACACAGAAGAGAACTTTCTGGTTACATTTCATACCCAGCAGAGAGCTTGTAGTTTTAATTTAATAGTCACTCAGGGCCTAGTATCAGCAAAGTACTTTTAGTTTAAATTTAAAACACAGAAGAGAGCTTTCTGGTTAAATTTGGAACCCAGCAGAGAGCTGTAGTTTAAATTTCATAATAAGTTAGAGCCTAGCAGCAGCAAAGAGCTATAATATAAATCAAATAAGAATATAGCTTACCTCAGCAGCACAGGACAGGGTACTGTGTAGCAGCCCTCTTTTAATAACTGTTATTTCCCTCCCTCCCTCACCACACCCACTCACCCCTGGGATAATCATAGCTTTATAGGTACTTACACATCTTAAAAGACAGGAGGTGCTCTCAGGTGAAGCTCGTTACCCAAATCAGTCATACACTAAGGACCTGACATTAATTAAGCTTCAGGTGAACAAGGTATATTAAACGTATTAGGTACAGTTTTATTGGTATAAATATCCATAGCAACCCTTAGTAAGTAAAGAACTTAAAGATCTAAACAAAAATTTCAAACTAAGATGCAGACAGCAGTCCAATAGCGAGATGGGGGCTTTCCAGTCTTTTGCATTGAATATCACATGTATGATTTTCTCCCAGTTGGTGAGAGGTCTTACGTGTGTACTAGGTGCAAGGAGCTCTTTGCTCTCAGGGAACGAGTCCGTTCTCTAGAGGCTAGAGTAGCAGACTTGGAAAACATAAGAAAGACAGAGAGGTACATAGACGAGACCTAAAGGGATATAGTCCTGAAGTCCCACCTCCAGTCTGGCAGCATCCCTGTTGCCATGGAGGAGAGAGGTCACGTGACAGGAGAGCATCACCCTGATGTGACAGGAAGTGATCCTGTAACTAGGACCTGTCCTCCAGGTGATGTAAAACCCTCTCGCACCGAGGAAGTTTCTCCAGGGCCATGTGCCCATGAGGGAAGGGTTAGGACAGCCGTTATAGTTGGTGATTCGATCATTAGGCATGTAGATAGCTGGGTGGCTGGTGGACGTGAGGATCGCCTGGTAGCATGCCTGCCTGGTGCGAAGGTAGCGGACCTCACGCGCCACCTAGATAAGGTCTTAGATAGTGCTGGGGAGGAGTCTGCTGTCTTGGTACATGTCGGTACCAATGACATAGGAAAATGTGGTAGGGAGGTTCTGGAGGCTTAATTTAGGCTTTTAGGTAGGAAGTTGAAATCCAGAACTTCCAGGGTAGCGTTCTCCGAAATGCTTCCCGTTCCACGTGCAGGACCCAAAAGGCAGGCAGAGCTCCGGAGTCTCAATGCATGGATGAGACAATGGTGCAGAGATGAGAGGTATGGATTTATTAGGAACTGGGGAACATTCTGGGGAAAGGAGGGGCTCTTCTGAAGGGATGGGCTTCACCTTAACCGGGATGGAACCAGGCTGCTGGCATTAACCTTTAAAAAGGAGATAGAGCAGCTTTTAAACTAGATAATAGGGGAAAGCTGACAGTCACCCAAGAGTGGATGGTTCAGAAGAATGTATCCTTAAAGGATACTACCAAAAGCAGAGAGGTTCCAAAAAAAGAGTAAAGTAGCCCAAATGCCCTCGAGTATGGAGCAGACAGAGCTTAAAGATCCCAAATTACCCATGTCTACCAGTAGCCAAATTAATATGAATAAAATACAGTCTCTAAAATGTGTGTATGCAAATGCTAGAAGTCTAAAAAATAAGATGGGAGAGTTAGAATATATAGCACTAAATGAGAGGTTAGATATGATTGGAATATCAGAGACATGGTGGAAGGAGGACAACCAGTGGGACACTGTGATACCTGGGTACAAACTATATCGTAATGATAGAGCTGATCCAATTGGTGGAGTGGTTGCGCTCTATGTTAGAGAGGGCATTGAGTCAGAAAGGATTAAAGTTTTTCAGGAAACTAAATTTGCTGTAGAATCTCTATGGACTGAAATTCCATGTAAAAAGGGGAAGGCGATGGCAGTGGGGGTGTACTATCGACCACCTGGCCAGAATGAACAAATGGATGATGAAAAGCTCAAAGAAATCAAGGAAGCTAACAAAAGTCACAGCAGAGTAGTAATAATGGGTGATTTCAATTACCCCGGTATCGACTGGGTCAATGTCACGGCAGGACATGCTAGGGAGATAACATAAATGACTGCTTCTTGGAGCAGCTGGTTCATGAACCAACCAGAGGGGAAGCCATATTAGACCTAGTCCTTAGTTGAACACCATTTCTAGTGCAAGAGATAATGGTGTTGGGGCCACTTGGCAATAGTGATCATAGCATGATCGCCTTAATTTAATTAATGGAGGAGGGATAGTAAGGAAATCCACAGTACTACTTTTTAACTTTCGAAATTGAGACTATGATAAACTGAGGAAAATAGTTAAGAAAAAACTAAAAGAAGCAGTTGCAAAGGTTAAAGACTTACATCAAGCTTGGGTGTTATTGAAAAATACTATCTTGGAAGACCAGACCAGCTGTATTCCACGCTTTAAGAAAAGTGGAAGGAAGTCCAAAAAACTGCCAGCATGGTTTAAAGGTGAGGCCAGAGAGGCTGTTGTTGCCAAAAAAGCATCTTTTAGGAAATGGAAAAAAGAGCTAAACGACGAAACTTGGAAACAGCACAAGCACTGGCAGGTCAAATGCAAGACATTGATAAAGTAGGCAAAGGGAGAATTTGAGAAGACGCTTGCTGCGGAAGCAAAAACATGAAATAAAGATTTTTTCAAGTACATTCGTATCAAAAAACCTGTGAGAGATTCAGTTGGTCCATTAGATGATAGAGGAGTTATAGTGGCACTAAGAGGTAACAAGGCGATAGCGGAGAGACTGAATGAATTCTTTGCTTCGGTCTTTACTAAGGAAGATGTAGGGATGTTACCCATGACTGAAGTGGTATTTAAAGGTGCGGAAGAATTGAAGGAAATATCGATACATCGGGAAGATGTATTACAACTGTTAGATAAACTGAAAAGTAGCAAATCATCTGGACCGGATGGTATACATCCAAGGGTGTTGAAAGAACTGAAATATGAGATTGCAGACATGCTATTAGTAATCTGTGAACTATCATTAAAATCATCTCTAATACTTGAAGATTGGAGGATCGCCAATGTAACACCAATTTTTAAAAAGGGTTCCAGGGGTGATCCGGGAAACTACAGACCGGTGAGCCTCACGTCAGTACCGGGAAAAATGGTAGAAACCATCATAAAGAATAAAATTACTCAGCATGTAGATAGTCATGGTCTAATGGGAGACAGCCAACATGGCTTAGGCAAGGCAGATCTTGTCTTACTAATCTGTTATGTTTTTTTGAAAGTGTGAATACACAGGTGGACAAAGTTGAGTCGGTTGATAAAGTGTATCTGGACTTTCAGAAAGCCTTTGACAAGGTACCTCATCAGAGACTTTTGGCAAAACTAAAGAGTCATGGGATAGGAGGCAGTGTACTTCTGTGGATCAGGAAATGGTTAAAAGATAGAAAGCAGAGGGTTCGGCTAAATGGCCAATTTTCCCAATGGAGAAAGGTGAATAGTGGTGTACCCCAGGGATCTGTGCTGGATCCGCTGCTTTTTGACATATTCATAAATGACCTGGAAAGTGGAATAACGAGTGAGGTTATCAAATTTGCAGATGACACAAAACTATTTAAAGTTGTTAAAACCCAAGAAGATTGTGGAAAATTGCAAGAGGATCTTGATAAATTGGAAGACTGGGCATCAAAATGGCAGATGAAATTTAATGTGGACAAGTGCAAAGTTATACACCTAGGAAAGAACAACCCAAACTATGGTTACACGATGCAAGGTTCCACATTAGGAACCACCACCCAGGAAAAAGATTTAGGCGTCATTGTGGATAACATGTTAAAACCCTCGGCCCAGTGTGCAACGGCAGCCAAGAGAGCAAATAGAATGCTAGGTATCATAAGGAAAGGAATGGAAAATAAAACAAAAGATATTATAATTCCTCTATACCAGTGATGGCTAACCTTTTTGAGCCCGAGTGCCCAAACTGCCGCACAAAACCAAAGAATTTCCTCAAAGTGCCAGCACGTCATTTGCATAAGTGGTCTTATTTGCATAAATATTTGCATAATGTTACCATACACTAACTTTTAGTAAACATGTCTCTTAATGAGTGTATGGATAAAGAAAGACTAAAAGATTTCTACATTACTATAATCCAGTGCCAACCGCCAGGCACATTAGGAACTACTACAAACGCTGCCCATTTAGAACCCATAGCAAACCCGCCGTATCCTGACAGCATTACCAGGACTCACAAAGCACCATACCCTACCTATCAAAAGGCAACACTGCAAATATTAAACCAATACATTTCAGTGAATACTGGGGAAAGAGAACAAGTGGCAACGTCAAATAGGAATTTCCTCTTGTACCAAACAAAGCGCAGATGTTAATGATGCACATTTCCCAGAGCTGACATATTCCAGTTAATAAATTCAAAATAAAGAGATATCGTTCTACCTTTTGTGCATTTTTTTTCAGTTGCAATTGGTCCAGCCATTTTCTTCTGGTTTCTTCATGTTTTCTGCTAACTCTCCATCGTCTGCTGTCCATTTGTCCTTTCTTCTCTCTTCTAGTTTTTTTTTCCATTCTCTCTCTCTCTACATCTGCTTTAACATACTAATCTTTCTCCTTTTGCTCTTTCCTCATTCCTATTTCATCCACACAAATTTTACCCCTCCATCCTCAATCCCCAATTACTCTCCCAATACCTGGCCAATTGTAGATTTTTCATCCCTCCTACACAAAATATTTTTCCCCTCTCCATTTTACTCTCCCAGCCCCATCCCATTCTAATCCTCCCCCAACATCAGCTCCCTTCTAGTTCCAGTCTCACCCAGCATCCATTCCCTTCTTCAAGCCCCCCACTTCCCCTCAGCCCATTTCCATTCCAAGCCCCGTCCCCATCAGCGAGGTGCAGTTCAAGCCCCCCACTTCCCCTCAGCCCATTTCCATTCCAAGCCCCATCCCCAACAGCTATTTGCAGTTCAAGCCCCCTTCCACTCAGCCCATTTCCAGTCCTAGCAACCCCCCAACCCATTACCAGTCCTAGCCCCCCATAGCTCACTCCCAGTCCTAATCCCACCAGCCCATTTCCAGTCCTAACCTCCCCATCAGCCCACTCCCAGTCCTAATCCCCCATCACTCAATTTTTAGTTTAAGCCCCCCAGCGCCTATCACCACTCCTTACCCCCCCCCAGTGCCCATCACCACTCCTACCCCCCCAGCCCAGCGCCCATCACCACTCCTAACCCCCCATCCACCACAGTGACCATCACCACCCCTAAGCCACCCAAGAACGCCCAGTGTCCATCACCACTCCTAACCCCCCAGCCCAGTGCCCATCACCACTCCTAACCCCCCCACCCCAGCCCATCACTACTCCTAACACCCCCAGCCCAGCCCATCACTACTCCTAACCCCCCCCAGCCCAGCCCAGCCAATCACCACTCCTAACCCCCCCCCAGCCCAGCCCAGCCCATCACCACTCCTAACCCCCCCCCAGCCCAGCCCAGCCCATCACCACTCCTAACCCCCCCCCAGCCCAGCCCAGCCCATCACCACTCCTAAGCCCCCCAGCCCAGCCCAGCACCACTCCTAACCCCCACCCCCCACCCCCAGCCCAGCCCAGCCCAGCCCAGGGAAAATTTAAAAAAAAAAAGAAAACCTGTTTGCTGCCGCTGTCGGGGCCGCCGCGGCAGAATCGAGCGTGCCGCGGGGCCCCCCTGTACCCACCGGCAGAGCCTGTCCTCCCCGTAGCAGCTCTCTCTTTGGAGCTGCAGTCAGACGCGCCGGCTTGCAGAGCGCGAGGGAAGAGTTCCCTCGCTGCTCTGTTAAGCCCGCGGGGTCTGATGGGAAGTTCCCATCAGCCCCCGCGGGCTTAACAGAGTCGCGAAAGGGAAACTCTTCCCTTCGCGCTCTGCAAGCCGGCGAGTCTGACTGCAGCTCCAAAGAGAGAGCTGCTACGTGGAGGACAGGCTCTGCCGGTGGGTACAGGGGGGCCCCGCGGCACGCTCGATTCTGCCGCGGCGGCCCCGACAACGGCAGCAGATAGGGTTGTTGTTTTTTTTTCGATGGCGGACCTTCCCGCGTGCCAGCTGCAAGGCCTTCGCGTGCCACAGCTGGCACGCGTGCCATAGGTTCGCCATCGCTGCTCTATACCGTTCCATGGTGAGACCGCACCTTGAATATTGTGTGCAATTCTGGTCGCCGTATCTTAAAAAGGATATAGCGTTATTAGAAAAGGTTCAGAGAAGAGCCACCAAAATGGTAAAGGGGATGGAAGGATACTCCTATGAAGAAAGGCTAAAAAGGTTAGGGCTCTTTAACCTGGAAAAGAGACGGCTGAGGGGAGATATGATAGAAGTCTATAAATTAATGAACGGAGTGGAACGGGTAAACGTAGATCGATTGTTTACATTATCAGAATATAGAAAGACTAGTGGGCATGCAATGAAGCTACAGGGTAAACTATTTAAGACTAATAAAAAAAAAAAAAATTTCACTCAACATGTAACCAAACTCTGGAATTTGTTACCGGAGGATGTAGTAAAACCATTATTAAGAAGGGACCCAGAATATCAATGCTTGACCCAGTACAAGCAATGCAGAACCTGTGTCTTTTGGGGAAACTGCTAGGTACGTACGACCTAGTTTGTCCACTTTTGGAAAAGGATACTGGGCTTGATGGACCTTGGTCTGACCCAGTATGGCATATCTTATGTTCTTATGGGTAAGAGTTTGTGGCTTTTTAAATTATTAGCTCTCAGATAGGGTTGCCAACTGGCTCCAGATGTGCCCAACATGCTAGATCCAGTCCTGGGTTTACCCCATTGCATGCAGTGACTTGTAGTTTTGATTTTCTTATGGAGTGCAATGGAGAAATCAGAACTACATATACCTGCATGCAATGAGGTAAACCCATGATTGGATCAAACTTGTCAGGCGTATCTGGAGCCAGTTGGCAACCCTACTCTGCCAGGGATCTCTTAAAAGGGTTTTGGTACATTTTTAAAACAAAGATACATTCTTTTTGGTGCATTAGATTAAAATGGGAAATATTTTCTTTAGTGGGGTAGGTATAAAACTCTGCTTTAGTATCTTTCTCAGCCCTTAGAAGCTACTGACAACTCATCAGGTGTTAGTTCCCTCCCTACCCCCCCAACTCCCACCCACCCCTAGTGAGCAGTCTTGCTTTATAGGGCACCTTCCCAATTAACTACACCCGAATATGGTTACACAATGCCAGGTTCCACATTAGGAACCACCACCCAGGAAAGAGATTTAGGTGTCATCGTGGATGACATGTGTGACCAACTCTCCTTTAAAACCCCCAGTAGCAATAGGTAGGGTTTAAGCGAGTGGTTTTCCCCACTGAACAGCTACTTTCACAAATCCTAAAGCAAAGCTTCTTGGGAGATGTAGTCCCTTCGCTGACCAATGAGGAGCAGTTGTGGATTCAAAAGTGGTTCAAGCAAACAAAGGATTTATTTCCCCTCCCGGGGTTGGATTTTTAACCAGGAAATAAGGTAACACAAAACCAGGTACTTTCTGGTATAAGGACAAATTAAAGGTTTTCAACATAAAGGCTTACTTCAGCATAAACACATTAGTTTTCAGCATTTCAAGGTAACAGTTCTGTTTCTTCACAGCTGTATGCTTTTAACTCCAAGCAATGCTGCCTTTCTCTTTAAAGCATAAACTCAGCGTAATGATATTATCTCATTAGAAAGAGTTATCGTACAGTCCATTACTTTTCCTTATTATTTACATGCTCTGGCTCAATGTCCATTAATTCTTCCTCTGAAACAGGAAATGTTTGTAACTGCAACCCTGGTGCCACGCCTTTCCTTAATGCTCCAGGCTTCTTATGATACTCCTGAATTAAATACTGGTTCAGATAAGCATTCTCAGTACAGTCCTTCTCTTTACAGCCCCAACTCTCTGGGTAAATGAAATCACTGTAATCATTAGCACCCCAGTCTTTAGGCTTACCTTTAAACCTAGCTGGTAGAGGTTTTCTCTGCGGCTTGGAACTGGCTGTAGGTTCCCAACCTGAACTGTGCACAGAAGCTTTCAATTGCCTTCCTGGCTTTCTTTCTTTTCTGTACTCCCCAGAATATGGCAGATAATCCAGACTGCCTTTGCTGTATCCTTCCCTTGGGGTTTCTGTTCTCTTCCTGAAGGGAAGCTCCGTTTGACCCTTCCACGGAGACTCTGTCCTTCTCCTTTCACTGCTCTCTTCACTGCAGCTCTCGTAGCCCACCTGGCTGCCTGCTTGGCTGCTCGGCTCACCTCCTTCACCTAACTCGCCCAACTCACCTAACTCCATAGGCTCCACTGTGACCTCTTTATTAGAGTGACTTCTAGGGTAGAGCTTGACTCCTCCCCCTAACAGGTGTGCTGAATCAACTTGTGACTCATTCTCTAAGTGGTAGCACGGGCGTATACCTTTCCCTTGTGCTTGGTTTCTGTGGTAACCAGAAGCCATGTGCTCTTGTTTACATCTCAGCACTGCTCCTGTTTCCTGCTTTTTAGCTTCTTCTAACAGGCTGGAAGGACCCACTATGTCACAGATCCCCCCCCCCCCTTAAAATATTACGGGCTGCTGTAGCCTGCGACGGACAGCATGTAATACTGGAAAGAGCGTCTGCATTACTGTGCAATTTACCCGCTCTGTGCTGTATGACAAAGTCGTATGCTTGTAGAGCTGAATGCCACCTAGTAAGCCTGGCATTACTGTTCCTCATTTGGTGTAGCCATTTCAATGGCGCGTGATCCATAACTAAGTAAAATTTACGGCCTGTGAGGTAAAATCTCAGAGTCTCGATCGCCCACTTAATCGCGAGACACTCTTGCTCCACCGTGGAATATTTTTGTTCGGCTCTGGACAATTTTCTACTGAGATACGTTACCGGGTGTTCAACCCCTTCAAATACCTGTGACATTATAGCCCCTAATCCCGTCTCAGATGCGTCTGTCTGCACAAGGAACGGTGATTCAAAGTTAATCCCCCTGAGCACTGGGGCCTTACATAACCTGTCTTTTAATGCTACAAACTCCTTTTCAGCATCTGGTGTCCATTTAATATTTTTAGGGGCATTCTTCCTAAGCATCTCTGTGAGTGGAGTGCTTTCCTCCGCAAATCGCGGGATGAATCTGCGGTAGTATCCTACCAAGCCCAGAAATCCCCGCATTTGCCGTTTATTAACAGGCCGTGGAAAGTTCTTCACGCTTTCAATTTTGCTGGCTAATGGCTTTACCATTCCACCTCCCACCATGTGGCCTAAGTATTTGACTTCCCTACCAGCAAAAAGACATTTCCCAGGATTAATAGTCAGGCCCGCTTTCCTCAAAGCGCACAGGACTGCCTCTACTCTGGGTAAGTGCTGGGCCCATGTAGTGCTATGAATGATAATGTCATCCATATAGGCCCATGCATAGTCGTGATGTGGCCGCAAGACTTGATCGACCAATCTTTGACAAGTGGCCGCAGCCCCGTGAAGTCCAAATGGCATACGCCTGAACTGGAACAGCCCTATCGGTGTCGTGAAAGCTGTCTTAGGCTTGGATGCCTTGGTTAATGGTATTTGCCAGTAACCTTTTGTTAGGTCCAATGTGGTCAAATACTTAGCCTGGCCTAGTTTATCTAATAAATCCTCAATCCGAGGCATGGGGTATGCGTCGAACTCAGAAATATTATTTATTTGCCTGAAATCTATACAGAAGCGGAGGCTTCCATCCGCTTAGGCACTAACACGATAGGGCTTGACCATGGGTTTCTGGACTCTATCACGCCCATTTTAAGCATGTTTTTTACTTGTTCTACCACTTCCGTTTTCTTTGCCTCCGGCAACCTGTAGGGTCGTTGCCTAATTATTTTTCCAGGTAAGGTAATAATTTCATGGGCAACGATGTTGGTTTCCCCCGGAAGCGTCGTCAGAACATCTGCAAATTTATTCAATACTTTCTTTAGTTCCTGCCGCTGTTGCCCTGACAGCTCCGCCCCTATACGTGGTTCTGGAGTTTCCCTCCAATCAGTGGGCTGTGGACCAAAATCGTCCTCTTTCTGCTCTTCAGCGACAGCAGTTAAACCTTTTAATTCCCCTACCCCAGTAAACCCAAATCCTCCTTCTCCCCTCCCTGTGGGGGCCAGTGAAGGTACCTCCTCTACCTCGGGGAACCCTGCGCGCTCGCATATCAGCTGCGCTATTCTGTCGCCTATCTTAACCTGGAACTCCTCCTGACTAAAATTAAAAATCAACACCTTAACTACCCCCCTATAATCTGGGTCAATGACTCCAGCCCCTATATCTATAAAATATTTGGCTGCTAAGCCTGACCTAGGCGCTATCCTCCCATAACATCCGGGTGGGATCTGCACCCTTATCCCGGTGTCTATCAGGGCTTTTCCTCCTTGGGGTATCACACTATTTTCCGCAGTAAACAAATCGTATCCGGCAGCGGCTTCCGAAGCTCAATGCGGACCACTGGCCTGGGCTGAAACCTTGCAGTATTGGAGCACAAATTTTTGCTTCCCTATGGTTACTCCCTTTTCACCTGATGTGTGTTGCTGACTATTCCTCCCAGGTTTTCCTAACAAAGGACTTGGGACTTTGGTGGCCATGGCCTCTAACCTGGGTGAATCTGGCAACTCTCTCTTTGCCTCCAAGGAGTCTGCTTTACCTGGGGCGGGTGCTAAACTCATTTCAGTGGTAAGGCCTTCCTCTAGCCCTTGACTAAAAGGAGGCCAATCCCTTCCCAGGACAACACTTTGTGGAAGGCGGGGTACCACTGCCATTACCATCTTCCTTTCTGTGCCCAAACCTTCTATACCTATTTCATATAAGGGATAATGGTGGGCTGCTCCATGTATGCACCTTATCTTAACTTGCCCCACTGCTTGACTCGGCGCTGCTTGAGCTTGTATGGCTTCCCAGAGCCATCAGGACACCATACTCTGGTCCGCGCCCGAGTCAAGTAGCGCTTGGGCCTTTATGCCCTCTACTTGGACTGGGAGTAAAAACCCTGCTTGGATCTTTTCTCCCTTACCAGACACCAAAGCAGTACGTAGCATACAGTCTTTTTGGAAATGCCCAAAGTTTCCACACTTAAAACATTTTCCCTTCATAGTGGAAAAACTCATGTTTTTACAAGGTGGTTTGCATTGAATGTTCCTATTTACATTACCAGCTTTTGCCATGCCCAGAACGCCGGATTTTGAGGTCTTAGCAAATTCAGCCTCAAAATACCGTTCTGTCATGTTGGCAGCCTCATCTGTTGTCTTACAGTTCTGCAACATGAGAAACGTTTTAACTTCCGCTGGTACAGCTTCCATGTATTGTTCCAACATTACATTATCTAATACAGACTCTGCAGTCTGTTGCTCAGATTTGAGCCATTTCCAGGCTAACCCTTTTATTCTATAATACAGGTTTTTAGGGGTTTCTTCAGGCCTTAACTTTGCCTCCCTAAACCTGCGCCTATAGAATAACGGGGTGAGCCCCAACCTGTCTCTTACAGCATTCTTAACTGCGTCATAATCCAGCGCTAAGGTAGCTGGCATAGACTTGTACGCAGACAAGGCCTCTCCTGATAAAGACATTGCGAACCTTAGGGCCCACTGCTCCCTAGACAGCTTTGTGGCCTCCGCGATATGTTCAAATGCATCCACATAGTCATCTAAGTTGTCAGTAGGAGACAATTGTCCCAGCAAACGTGTACCGGTACCATATAGTCCTACCCCTTGGGTATACCCTGGTAAGTCCTTCGCGGGCTCCTGCTGCTGTTTTGCCAAATGTTCTATGACCGCGTTGACTGGTCTCAGCTGTTCCTGGAGGGCAGTCATCGTCTGGTCCTGGACCCTTCGCGTCATCTCCAGTTGCTTGTCCCATTGCAAAGACATCCACTTCAGCATTTCTTGAGGGTCCATTTTGGATATCCTGGTATCTGCAAAACACACACAAAAAAACCCAAGTGTGGCCCAAAAAAAAGAGAGAAAAAAAATTCCCTTTTTTTTTTTTTTCCAATGCTGCGCACTATCCCTGTGCACTACCCTTTCTCCTCTGTATCCTTCTCCACCCGTGCCTAGCCACAATTACCTGGCACAGTGCAGAGTCAGGCACTGAGAAAGGGAACTCCCCAGTCTGACCGATCGTCAGCCGAGCTCCGGATCCTTTTATTCCTAGGTGTCAGCTCTTGCCGCTGGAACCTCGTCCTTTCGGTGTCCTCTAGTCCAGGTAAAAATCCAAACTACTACGCCATTTGTGATCAACTCTCCTTTAAAACCCCCAGTAGCAATAGGTAGGGTTTAAGCGAGTGGTTTTTCCCCACTGAACAGCTACTTTCACAAATCCTAAAGCAAAGCTTCTTGGGAGATGTAGTCCCTTCGCTGACCAATGAGGAGCAGTTGTGGATTCAAAAGTGGTTCAAGCAAACAAAGGATTTATTTCCCCTCCCGGGGTTGGATTTTTAACCAGGAAATAAGGTAACACAAAACCAGGTACTTTCTGGTATAAGGACAAATTAAAGGTTTTCAACATAAAGGCTTACTTCAGCATAAACACATTAGTTTTCAGCATTTCAAGGTAACAGTTCTGTTTCTTCACAGCTGTATGCTTTTAACTCCAAGCAATGCTGCCTTTCTCTTTAAAGCATAAACTCAGCGTAATGATATTATCTCATTAGAAAGAGTTATCGTACAGTCCATTACTTTTTCCTTATTATTTACATGCTCTGGCTCAATGTCCATTAATTCTTCCTCTGAAACAGGAAATGTTTGTAACTGCAACCCTGGTGCCACGCCTTTCCTTAATGCTCCAGGCTTCTTATGATACTCCTGAATTAAATACTGGTTCAGATAAGCATTCTCAGTACAGTCCTTCTCTTTACAGCCCCAACTCTCTGGGTAAATGAAATCACTGTAATCATTAGCACCCCAGTCTTTAGGCTTACCTTTAAACCTAGCTGGTAGAGGTTTTCTCTGCGGCTTGGAACTGGCTGTAGGTTCCCAACCTGAACTGTGCACAGAAGCTTTCAATTGCCTTCCTGGCTTTCTTTCTTTTCTGTACTCCCCAGAATATGGCAGGTAATCCAGACTGCCTTTGCTGTATCCTTCCCTTGGGGTTTCTGTTCTCTTCCTGAAGGGAAGCTCCGTTTGACCCTTCCACGGAGACTCTGTCCTTCTCCTTTCACTGCTCTCTTCACTGCAGCTCTCGTAGCCCACCTGGCTGCCTGCTTGGCTGCTCGGCTCACCTCCTTCACCTAACTCGCCCAACTCACCTAACTCCATAGGCTCCACTGTGACCTCTTTATTAGAGTGACTTCTAGGGTAGAGCTTGACTCCTCCCCCTAACAGGTGTGCTGAATCAACTTGTGACTCATTCTCTAAGTGGTAGCACGGGCGTATCCCTTTCCCTTGTGCTTGGTTTCTGTGGTAACCAGAAGCCATGTGCTCTTGTTTACATCTCAGCACTGCTCCTGTTTCCTGCTTTTTAGCTTCTTCTAACGGGCTGGAAGGACCCACTATGTCACACATGTTAAAGAATGCCGCCCAGTGTGCAGCGGCGGCCAAGAGAGCAAATAGAATGCTAGGTATAAGGAAAGGAATGGAAAATAAAACTAAGGATTTTAAAATGCCTCTGTATCATTCCATGGTGCTACCACACCTTGAATATTGTATGCAATTCTGGTCACCGTATCTTAAAAAGGATATAGCGTTACTAGCAAAGGTACAGAGAAGAGCCACCAAAATGGTAATGGGGATGGAGGATACCGCTATGAAGAGAGGCTATAAAGATTAGAGCTCTTCAATCTGGAAAAGAGATGACTGAGGGGAAATATGATAGAGGTCTATAAATTAATGAATGGAGTGGAATGGGTAAACAATAGATTGATTGTTTACATCATCAGAATATAGAAAAAGTAGGGTACATGCAATGAAACTACAGAGTAAACTATTTAAGACTAATAAGAGAAAATATTTTTTTCACTCAATGTGCAATCAAACTCTGGAATTTGTTAATGGAGGATGTAGTAAAAGGTGTTAGTATAGCTGGATTTAAAAAAGGTTTGCACAAATTCCTGGAGGAAAGGTCCATAAACCAAAAAGGGACCCAGGATATCACTGCTTGACCCAATACAAGCACTGTGGAACCTATGTCTTCTGGAGAAACTGCTAGGTACTTATGACCTAGATTCGCCACTGTTGGAAACAGGATACTGGGCTTGATGGACCTTGATCTGACCCAGTATGGCATATGTTATGTTTTAATGTTCTTATGACTTGGAACAGCACATTTTGAACACACTTAAAAGAGATTTAACTGCTTTTTCTCTGAAAGGACAGCTGGGAAACTGGCTGGTACTTTGGTAGATCTCTCTCTCTCTTTGGCTTCAATAGATACCTAAGGTCCAACAACTGAACAATGGCTGGGAAAAATCATATCGCCAAAGCTGTTACCCCTGTTACAGCTTCTGCCTCTGTCAAGACAGAAGTCCCAATACAAGTTGAAGTATTGGTTCCATGTGCAGGTTGCCTGCATGCTGAAGCTCTCAGGAAACAAGTGGAGGAACTCAGAGAGGAGTTGGCGAGGCTGAGGAGAATTCAAGAGAGTGAGAAGTACATTGATGAGATGCTTCTTGCAACATCCAAGCTCTCCAGCAGAGGAGAAGATGGGAACCTACAGAATGATGAAGGTTGGACACAAGTCACCAGGGCCTGCAGAATCACCAATCCAACTTCTCCACCCCTTGAACTAAAGAACCATTATGCAGCCCTGGAAGTGGAGGAGGTGAAAGCATCTCTGGAAAGGGAATAACCAGAGCTTGAGCACCCCAAATTTGCAGAATCAGTGATCACAAGAACGCAAAAGGTAGTTGTGGTTTGTGACTCTCTTCTAAGGGGTGCTGAGGCATCCACCTGCTGACAAGACTTGATGTCCAGAGAGGTATGCTGTCTGCCAGGTGCCAAAATCTGAGATGTTACGGAGAGTTTGCAGAGATTCATCAAGCCCACTGACTATTACCCAATGTTGCTAATCCATGTCGGCACAAATGATACTACCAGGTAACCCTCTGAGCATATCAAAAGTGACTTCATGGCTCTGGGACAGAGGGTGAAGCAGATAGGGGTGCAGGTGGTGTTCTCTTCAATCTTCAAGGCAGAGAAGCTCACATCCTGGAGATGAATGCATGGCTGCATGGATGGTGTCATTGAGAGCGTTTTGGTGTCCTGTACCATGGAATGCTGTTCCAAGGGTTGCAGAGCAGAGATGGCATCCATCTGTGCAAGAAAGGTCAACATGTCTTCAGTAGCACGCTGGCTAATCTACTGAAGAGCGCTTAAACTAGATTCATTGGGGATGGCTGAAGAAAGCCCCCAGGTAAGTGAAATACTAAATACCTTTATGGAAATGGGTAAAAGGGCCAACATATGGAAAGTGGTGTGTATAAATGCCCATAGCATGGGAAATAAGATCCCAGATGTTGAAGCTTTAATGGAAGAGGCTGACTTGGATTTAGTGGCAGTTACAGAAGCATGGTTCACAGAATGGACAGGGTAGGAAGATTGGGAGTAGGAGTGTCACTATATATAAAAAATAATATTAAAGCTTTGGAATTGCAGAGTTTAAAAGGGAGCGAGGAGGGGGGTTAAATTAGAAAGAGGGAAAGATAAATCTATTTGCATTGGTGTGATATACAGACCTCCACAGGAGGAAGAGGTGGAAGGAGAGTTAATTGAAGGCATTGCTAGGAAAGGGGAAGTGCTACTGATAGTCTATTTCAATATTCCAGATGTTGATTGGCACATTCCTGCTGCAGTGTCATCTAGAAGAAAGGAGCTCCTGGATTCTCTACAGGGAGAACTATTCAGGCAACTGGTAACAGAACTCTCACATGAAGGGGCAATACTGGACTTGGTGCTTACCAATGGTGAAAGTGTTTCTGATGTTATAGTGGGAGGTCATTTTGCATCCAGTGATCACCAGATGGTGTGTTTCAGTATTAGGACAAGGGCCGTTAAAATCCATTCAAAAGCGAGGGTCTTAGACTTTAGGAAATCTAACTTTGCCAAGATGGGCCAATACCTCAGGGAGTCATTTGCAGTTTGGGAACAGCTGGGGGATGGAGAAAAACAATAGGCAAAACTGAAAGGAATATTTTAAGGGCAACCAATCTTTTTGTTAAAATGGTAAATAAAGGTGGAAGGAAAAGGAGACTGCTATGGTTTTTGAAAGAAGTAGCTGAAAAGGTGAAGAAAAAGAGGGAGACCTTCATGAAATACAAGATATCACAGAGAGAGGTAGACAGGCATCTATATTTAGAAAAACTTAGAGAAGCTAGCAAAGTAGTCAGGAAAGCAAAGATTCAAAAAGAGGAGGAAATAGACAGTGCAATAAAATGGGGGTGGGGTGGGGGGATAAGATGTTTTTCAGATATGTTAGTGAGAAGAGGAAGGGCAAAAGTGGTCTTGTCAGACTCAAGGGTGAAGGGGAGGAATATGTAGAAGTTGATGAGGATAAAGCAGAATTGCTTAACAAATATTTCTTTTCTGTGATCACAGTTGAAGAACCAGAAACAGGACCTCAGAAAATGCCCACAAATAGGAACAGAAGTGAGGGGCATCTTGAACAATTTTCAGAACACTGTGTTGCTGAACAACTAGCTAAACTTAAAGTAGACAAAGCAATAGAACTGGATGGTATACACCTCGTATTTAAGGAACTTCGGGACATTTTAGTAGCGCCACTGACTGACCTTTTCAATGCCTTGTTGGAGTCAGGAGTGGTGTCAAATGATTGCAGGGAGGCACATGTGGTCCATTTACACAAAAGCGGAAGTAAGGATGTGGTTGAAAACTACAGGCTGGTTAGTTTAACTTTGGTGGTGAGTAAATTATTGGAAATGCTGCTGAAAGAAAAAATAGTGAGGTTTCTGTAGTCCAGTGGATTACAGGATATGAGGCAGGATGGATTCACCAGAGACAGGTCTTGTCAGACAAATCTGATTGATTTCTTTGACTGGGTAACCAGGGAGTTGGACTGAGAGAAAGTCCTAGATGTGGTGTATTTTGATTTCAGTAATGCCTTTGACACAGTTCCTCACAGGCGAACAAACTGAGCACCCTAGGGATGGACCCTAAAGTTACTGCTTGGGTTAATTGGTTGATTGGGAGGCGAATAAGGGTTCAGGTAAATGGAGCTCACTCTGAGGAGAGGGATGTTACTAGTGGTGTGACCTAGGAATCTGTCGTTTGTCCGATTTTTTTTAACATCTTTGTTAGTAACATAGCAGAAGGGCTGTCGGGTAAGGTTTGCTTTTTTGTGGATGAAATAAAAATCTGCAATAGAGTAGTCACCCAGGAAGGTGTAAATAACATGAGGAGGGATCTAGCTAAGCTTTAAGAATGGTCTAGAATTTGGCAGCTGAGATTTAATGTTAAAGAATGCAAGTCATGCATTTGGGCTGCAGCAATCCAAGGGAACAATATAGTATAGGGGGTGAAGTACTTTTGTCCACTAAAGAAGAGTGGGACCTAGGTGTGATTGTGTCTGATGATTATAAAGTAGCTAATCAGGTAGAAAAGGTGACAGCAAAAGCTAGAAGGATGCTTGTGTTCATAGGGAGAGGAATGGCCAGCAGAAGAATTGACTCTACTAAGGGAAGACCTAGCTGCCATGCATAATGAATTGACTCTACTGAGGGAGGAACTGGCTGTAATGAAGCACACCTCTTCTAGGATACAAACTGAACAAAGTCCACCACAGCCCCCACAATGAATCAAACACCCCAGGAACAAATGGATCACAGTGGGGTCTGGTAGATTGTGTCCTGTAATGCAGAAACACCCTGTACATCATGAGATATCACTGCAAAATGCCTTTTCTGCTTTGATAAATGAGGGTGCCCAATCCAGGGAAGCTGAAGGGTCCTTAAATGAGACAGTCAATGCCCAACCTCCTGATAAAGCACCAAATATGAAGAAAAACTCAAGGAACAGAAAACTACTACTACTTGGAGATTCCATCATCAGAGGCACCAACCTGGGAACACAGTTCAAAGGAGAGAAGTTAGTCAATTGCCTCCCAGGCTCTTCAGCTAGCAAGAATACAAACCAAACTGTTGATGTCATTAGCGCTGAAAGTGAGCACTCCAAAATTGATGTTGTCATCCACTTGGGTACAAATGACCTGGCTAGAAACAGTGCCACTACAGTTGAAAGGGACTTTCAAACTCTGGGGGAGAAACTAAAGCCCATTGTTAACACTGTAGCATTCTCAGAAGGTCTACCTGTTCTTGGTAAGGGGGCAGAAAGGCTACATCGCATAAACAGCTTTAACGCATGGCTCCAGACCTGGTGCAAAGAGGAAGGATTCAGATTTATAGGGGACTGGGGAAACAGATGTAGTCCATCAGCACAGTATAGTCTCTTGTTGGTCCATCTCTCTGTCACAGGGAAAAGAATCCTAAGTGAAAAATTCAGGAAGTATGTGGATATGCATTTAAACTAGAAAAAGGGGGTGAGAGATGGGGAAGGTCAAGTTCTGGATGTCACTCCCTGCAAAAGCAGAAAAACATCAGAAACAGCCACACTTTTAAACCACACATCAAAAACAAGTGGGAAGAAGTGGGCAGAGCAAAATCAATGCAAAATACACGCAAGCCAGTTAAATGCTGGAAAGCAATGAGCACAAATGTTCGAAGCTTAGCCAACAAAGTTCCGGACCTGGAAGCCTTAATAGTGGAAATGGACTTGGACATTGTGGCCATTACAGAAGCATGGTTTAATGAATCACATGATTGGGATATAGCCATAGCTGGCTATAATCTATTCAGAAGAGACAGAATAAATGGAAAAGGAGGAGGAGTAGCCTTGTATGTCAAAAGCAATATTAAAGCTACTGAAATGCAGGGGGCATGGGAAAAAGAAGAAGTGCTCTGGATGGTGTTGGAAAGAGGAGATGGCACTGTCATCCATACTGCTGTAGTCTACAGACCTCCGACTCAAATTGAAGAGATAGATAATGAATTGATTATAGATATTGCCAAGATATTGCCAAAGGGGGAAGCAATCATATTGGGTGACTTTAATCTACTCGATGTGGATTGGATAACTCCTTCTGCAAATCTAGAAAGAAGCAAAACAATTGTGGATTCTCTCCAAGATGCGTTACTTAGACAAATGGTGATGAAACCAACCAGAGAAAGTTCAACACTGGATTTAGTGCTCACAAACGGTGATAGCGTGTTGAATGTCTGGGTGGGTGCCCCTGTGAGCAACAGCGATCATCACACAGTGTGGTTTGAGATAAAAGCCAAGGTGCAATCCAATCATAGCAAGCTCAAAGGCCTAAACTTCAAAAACACAGACTTCAGTAAAATGGCCAAGTACTTGAAGGAGGAGTTGGCAGGGAGGGAGGGGATAAGGGAAGCGGAATTGCAAAGGACTAAACTAAAGGTGTCGATAAAAGAGGCAACAGATAAATATGTAAGGAAAGTAAATAAAAACAAAAGGAGAAGGAGAAGGAAACCTATTTGGTTCTCCAAAGAAGTGGCTGCTCAAATAAAGGCAAAAAAACACAGTTTTCACAAAATTCAAAAGCTTGCAAACAGAGGAAAGAGAAATGAATAGAGGATCAAACTCAAAGAGACAAAAAGAGAAATAAGGAAAGCAAAATCAAAGGCAGAGGAAAAGATGGCTAAAGATGTGAAGTGTGGCGACAAAACTTTCTTCAGATATATTCGGGAAAGGAAGAAGAGCCGAGGTGAAATTGCAGTTCTCAGAAGTGCTGGGAACAGACTCATGGAAAGTGACATTGAAAAAGCAAAATTGCTAAACAAATACTTCTGCTCCATTTTTACTAAAGAAAATCCTGGAGAAGGACCACCTGTGATTCCCAAATATAAAAATGGGAATGAAGTAGATACCATACCATTCACAGAAGATGAGGTGTTAGAACAACTTGCAAAACTGAAAGTAGACAAGGCCATAGGACCGGATGGGATACATCCCAGGATACTGAAAGAGCTCAGAGAGGTTCTTGCAGGGCCGTTAAAGGATGTTTTCAACAGATCCTTGGAAACAGGAAAAGTTCCTCAAGACTGGAGAATGACTGATGTTGTACCTCTACACAAAAGTGGTGACAGGGAAGAAGTGTCAAACTACAGGCCTGTGAGCCTTACCTCAGTGGCGGGAATAATAATGGAAGTGCTCCTGAAAGAGCGGACTTTCTCAAAACCAACAGGTTGCAAGATCCGAGGCAACATGGTTTTACTGAAGAATGATATTGCCAAACAAATCAGATTGAGTTCTTTGACTGGCTGAACAGAGAACTAGATCGGGGCATGCGATGGATGTCATCTACCTGGATTTCAGCAAAGCCTTTGATACTGTTCCTCATAGGAGGCTTATCAATAAACTCAGTAGTTTAGGGATGGGTCCCAAGGTGGTAAACTGGATCAGAAATTGGTTGACTGACAGACGACAGAAGGTGATGCTAAATGGAGCTCGCTCGGATGAAAGGAAGGTGATTAGCGTGGTGCCCCAGGGTTCGGTCCTGGGCCCGGCACTGTTCAATGTATTTGTGAGTGATATGGCTGAAAGACTGAATGGAAAGGTCTGTCTTTTTGCAGATGACATGAAAATTTGCAACAGAGTGGACTCCCCCGAAGGAGTGATTAACATGAGGAAAGATCTACAAAAGCTGGAAGAACGGTCTAATGCTTGGCAATTAAGATTTAATGCAAAGAAATGTAGTGCCATGCACTTGGGTAGCAGAAATCCAAGGGAAATGTATGCAATAGGGGGCGAGAGGCTGGTGTGCATGGATCATGAGAAAGACCTTGGTGTGATTATTTCTGTAGATCTCAAGGTGGCAAAACAGTGCGACAAAGCGGTGGCAAAAGCCAGGAGGATGTTGGGCTGCATACAAAGAGAAATTACCAGCAGAAAGGAAGAGGTACTAATGCCACTGTACAAGTCGCTAGTGAGGCCTCATTTGGAATACTGTGTTCAGTTTTGGAGACCATATCTTGCAAAGGATATAAAAAGACTGGAAACTGTTCAGAGGAAGGTGACCAAAATGATTTGGAGCCTGCGTCAGAAGCCTTATGAGAAGAGACTTGAAGACCTAAATATGTACACTTTGGAGGAGAGGAGGGATAGGGGAGATATGATTCAGACCTTTAAATACTTAAAGAGAAATAATTAACAAACAAGCCTCTTCCAAAGACGGGGAAGCTGTAAAACTAGAGGGCATAACATGAAGCTGCAAGGTGGTAAATTGAAAGGAAATGTCAGGAAATACTTCTTCACTGAAAGGGTGGTGGATGCTTGGAATGCCCTCCCGATGGAAGTGGTGGGGGCAAACACAGTGACGCAATTCAAAATGGCATGGGACAGACACAGTGGATCCCTTTACAGCAACAGGATAAAATCAAAATAAACTGAATACTGGGCAGACTAGATGGACCATACCGGTCTTTATCTGCCGTCATTTACTATGTTACTATAAGAAAGGAGGTGATAGTGCCTCTGTATAAATATCTGGTGTGACCTCATTTGGAATATTTTGTACAATTCTGGAGACCACACCTTCAAAAGGATATAAACAGGCTTGAATCAGTACAGAGGGTGACTACTAAAATGGTTAGTGGTCTTCATTATAAAGCATATGAGGACAGACTTAAGGATCTTAATATGTACACCTTAGAGGAAAGGTGGAATAGAGGTGATATGACTGAGACATTTAAATTCCTCTGTGGCATAAATGCACAGGGGGAGAGCCTCTTTCAATTAAAAGCAAGCTCTGTCATGAGGGGACATGGGATCAGGGTGAAAGGAGATAGATTTAGAAGTGATATGCGGAAATATTTCTTTATGGAAAGAGTGGTGGATCCCTGGAATAGTCTCCCAGTGGAAATGGTAGAGATGAGGACAGTATCTGAATTCAAAGAAGCATGGGACAGACACATAGGATCTCTAAAGAAAAAAAGGGGACTGTTATAGTGGTTGATATGGAAGGGCAGACTAGAAAGGCTATGTGGTCTTTTTCTGTCATCATGTTTCTATGTTGTGGCTTATGTTATGCATATGATTCAACCCTGCATGTCCCATAATACTCAAGGTGCACATTGTCACACATCCTCAACTGCTGTCGAATCTCATTCCTGGAGCTGGGTAACTGCAGCTCTGGGCAAATCCACAAGATTGAATATTTGCTCCATTTCAGTTCTTACATTCTGACTATGAGGAAATATGGGATCTTTTAGTCCTGCCTCTCTCCAATGGAAATCACTGTTGAAGGTACCATAATGCATCTGCACGATATTCGCCCTAGGCTGGGATTGGCTCCCAAACCTGCTCTTGGAGCTGCATCACTTAGCAACTCTGCAACTTATCAGTCCTAAATAACATGGTCAGGCATAATGCAGTGCCAGCTAGGCCCAGCAGGGCATCTCTGTTGCCTCATCATGATGTGACTTACTCCTTTCGCTCCATCCCTACTTTCAGGACTGCTGGGGATGGCTACTGTCTCCAGATGCACCTCACAGCTATGATCCAGTCCTGGGTGAACCACATTGCATATCTATTCATACAGATCGCCTCTGAAACATGTACATATCCAATGCTGTAAAATACATTTCAGCCCCTTTAGGTTAAATCAGTGGTTCTCAACTCAGTCCTCGGGGACCCCCAGGTCAATCAGGTTTTCAGGATATCCACAATGAATATGCATGAGATAGATCTGCAATCACTCCTTCCACTGTACGTAGATCTATATCATGCATATTTGTTGTGGATATCCTGAAAACCTGACTGGCCTGGGGGTCCCAGAGGACTGTGTTGAGAACCATTGGATTAAATAGACAAGTGTATATTTAATATTCTAGAGTTGCCAAGTTACCCAGTTCCAGGGATGAGATATTTTGCCAGTTCTGGTTCTAAATGTACATTGCAATACAGTATGATATTTGTAGTCCCCGATGTTACTCATTGGAATCAGTGCTGCAAGTTCCATAATGCATCAGGAAAGAGACAGTCATAAATCCATGACTGGATTCAGATCTCACTCCTGGAACTGGATAACCTGGCAATTCTGAAATAATGAGGTTGAAAAGTTTTCTAAGGCATTAGATATGTACATGTTTAAGAGGTATTTTGTAAAAATAGATATGTGATATAATTATTGGCTTGATAAGGGGAGTGTACCACATTACTTTGTATCACAAGGGTATCTATATTGTGATTGGGGTTCTTCTGTCTGATTTCTCTAAGTGTTCTATGGAAAATGTCATCTATGTCATCATCTTCCCATGTGATTTACTATACACTGGCAAGACTAAAAGAAGTGTTCATGCATGCATTGTTGAACACAGAAACTTCCTTAAAAGACAATTAGCAGGCAAACCACTGGTCCAGCATTGGATAGAAAAAGGCCACCAGATTTCAGACCACAAGTTTTTCATACTGAAGGTGATTAAGTCAATCTTGAGAGGTGGGGATGTTGATAGGGTTCTGCTATGCCTAGAACAAAGATACATCTTTCAATTGAAGACTATGGGGTATGTTTACTAAACGGTCTTAATGTGCGCCCGGCGATAATGTGCAGGATGCCATAAAAGGAGTGGGCGTTCCGGACTAAACGTAGCAAGCGCGCGTTATCGCGTGCTAATGTGCGCTGAGCACATTATCGGGCGATAGAGGGAGCCACGCATGTTAACGCGCATTAGTCTTAAGTAGGCGAGCTGAACTGCATGCATAGCAACAGAGATGTAGCACAATGGTTATTACACTGACTGATGGTACATGGGTCATGAGTTCAATTCCTGAGTGGGCCTAATGAATAAGGTTGGCCAAGGCAATTCCTTTTTCTGCTTGTAACTGTACAATCTGCGCTGCCAGTTAAAAATACCCGCACCCCAGTACCATAAATTAATGCACCTTTTAGGGTACACCAGAAGGCACATCCTAAACAACCACATCAGCGAAGGCAGGTTATAATGTGCCCCAGAGGCCATGTTGAAAGGTTGCCAACTCCCAAGGCACCATAGTAGGCACCCCATAAGCTGCCTGAATCTAAGGTGTGGCATAAGATGCCCCAAGGATGTATAGGTGAACCCAAAAACGTTGGCCAAGAGCAGTAAGGTACCCCAATTTGAAAAACAAGAGAGGTATTGGCCAAACACAGATGTAACCCTAACACTGCAAGGAAAGACAATGCATAAGTAATGGTGTAGCAGCAGAGCGCAGACAAACCAATGATACCAGGAGTCTGTTCAGAAGGTCCAAATCATTTATTTGTGCACAAGACTCCAGCAGAATCACATTCAAAATGGCTGAGCAATGGTTTCTAGCAAAACAACAACTTTTATACCGTTCTTCTCCATTCTAGACATAGGCAAACTTTTCATTGGTCCCAGTAACCCCTCTCACCCATCTATTGGTCCCGGTACCATTACGTAGTCATCCAATGAGGACCTTGGTCTGGGCTCAGCACCTGGTGTGATCCCTCCCCTTTCCAGTACCCGTAGGTAGGGGTTAAGGAGTTTAAGTTCCTTCTTTAAACCAATGTTCTGTTACTTCCTGGAGCAGGGCTCGTAGGGAAATGTAGTTTTATCATCAGTTCAAATGAAGAGTAGTGTGACTCAGAATGTTTGCAAGCAAAAAGGGATTTATTTCCCCTCCCGGGGTTGGACTTCACAAGGATAAAAAGGTAACACAAAATATCTGCTCTCTGGCAGCAAAAAGGACAAAAATAAGAATAGCTTCCTTCAGCGTGAAATAAACCTTTTCTTTCCAGTAGGTTGAAATTCAGCACATGGTTTCATACAGCTCTGTTTCCCTCACAGCCAGCTTGTACTTTCTTCACCATATCTTTCTAACATAAAGATATTCTCTGTTCAGCCCAAGTAATCATACAGTTCATTTCCTTCCTATGAATGTTTAACCAGGCTGGCTCTGTTCCTACACGTTCCCCCACTGAAGCAGAGATTGTTTGCCTGGCTCTCTCTGGGACCGCGCCCTTTTCTCCCACCTTGGGTTTAATGCAGAGCTCTTGGGTTTGACGTAGCTCTAAACATTCATTTTCTCCCTGGTACTCTCCACCGTAGTCCCAACCTTCTGGGTCAATAAACCCCCAATATTTCTGGCAACTCCAGCCCTTAGGCTTACCTGGGGACCTGGCTGTGGAAGTTTTTCTCTGGGGTTTAAAAATACCGGGAGGTTCCCTGCTGAACCTGTGTGAGGCAGTTTCCAAATGCCTTCCTGGCTGCTTGTAATCCCGTGTATGCTTCAGCTGGTCTGGTCTGCTCCTTCGATAGCTCTCAGCCAGAGCCTCTGACCTCCCTTCAGCTGAAAACTCCTTCCAACTTCTCACCGGAAGTCTGCTTTCCTCTCTTTCCTCTCCTTCTCTGCCTGCTGGGGCCTCCTTATGAGACAGCCTTCCTGGGTAGGGCCTGGCTCCACCCCCTAGCAGGTGTTCAGACTTTCCCCTGACTCTTTGCTAAACTGATAGCAGGGGCGTGTTTCCTTCTCTGGTGCCTGGTTTCCCTGACAACTGGTAGCCATGTGCCTTTGTTTACCTTGCAGCCCTGCACTTTCTACCTGGTTTTTAAGCCTTTCTACCGGGCCAGAAGGACTTGCTATATCACACTGGTTGCCCCCCTTTCAGTCCTCATTACAATGGACAGTTCTTAGACTTTTGATACATCTCTCCTCCAAGGTCACTGGCTTGCTAGAATATGTGTGAGAGCAGGGCACTGTAACCTTGCTTTCTGCAGAGTTAATTAATTCTATAGCAGCTTTTCACATTCTTATCAGTACCAATTAGAGCTGTTTTCTGTCTTTTCTAAGTTTTGTTTCTGCTTAGCTATGTTCAGTTAAGCTGAGTTAAGTTTCAATTCTACGGTGTCATCATTCAGGGGGGTTTTCATTCCTCTGGGCCTAACTACAGGCTTCATTTACAGGTCAAGCTGCTTAGGCCTGTCTGTTTAGTTCAAGCAGCATGGATCATAGGCCTTCGCCTACCACAATGGAAGGAAGCAGATCTGAGATGATGGACCAGACAAATCTGCGTCCAGCCCATGTGGCAGCTGGAAAAATGGACAAACATATCAGGGGCAGCTGTAGCGATGCACAGAGTGATGGTAATGTACCATGCAATAATGACAGTGTGTGGCAGAGGATGGGAAGACGTGTCCAGCAGAGGAGGTAGAAGTGGCAGGATAGGTGTAATGTCAGGATGACAGTTGAGTAGCAGTGCTATGCAGAGCACACACAGGGAGAGGCAACCAGGGAGAGCTGCAATGCAGAAATGCGTAGGAGTGTAGGACGTGGGGTAGCAGCATGCACATCAGGGTAGGATGGCACACAGCTGGCAGACACATGTAGATGGACAGAAGAATGATTGACAACTGTGATAAGGGTACAATGTGCTAACAGCACAGATCTGCACAGATATGACTGTCACAGGAATGAAAAGTAGTTGTGCAGGACAGGCATACAAATGAAAGAGAACAGAGGAATCAAACCTATGACCATTAGCACAAATGGCAATGCACAAACCGGTAGGCCACACCACCAACATGAGCTCATTAGCAAAGGCTGCATACAAAAATACTGCAGGGCATCACACAAGAAGCCTGCTGGCTGTCAGGATAGGCAAACCCCCAACAGTAACCATGATGAAATGCACATGCAGATCTGGTGTGTACAGATCAGATTAGTCTGTAATTGGTACCAGAGCCACATATAACTACATGCATACACACAAAGAAATGTTATGCAGTGGATACAGCATGCAAAAGATGAAAGGACCTAAACCCCAAGGGCAGCAGAGGATGCTCTGTGGAGCAGGTACAAAATCTGGAACAGGACAGGAGGGAAATGAACCTACAAACAGGTGTGCTATAGACCAGCTGAACCACAGCAATGCCAAACCCCCAAGCAAACTGCCATGTAAATGCCATAAAGAAAGAGACATATGCAACCGCTAATATGTGATGGATAGGCAGCAGAGGGCACACCTTGGTGTACAGTGAAGAGATGGAAGGGTGTGTGCAGGGGTGATGAACCTGCAGGTACCTAATGGTCATGTTAGCACAACAGGAAAAAAAAATAAATGCCAGGTGGGGATCAAACCTGCAGCCTATGGTGTCATAACACATGTCTGTAACCACTACCCCCAAATAACCACAATAAGCACACTGAGCACAATGCAAAAATAGTACCCCAAAGGGAGGGTGTGTATGGAAACCTGTAACACCCGGTGATGTGGCAAATGGCTGGCAGATAGACAGTTGCCACCGTACAAGGATGTGAGCACAGGTGGGCCATGTACATGACCAGGAAATCAGTAAATACAAGTGTCAGTGTAATCAAGGAGTGGAGGAGTAGCCTAGTGGTTAGAACACTGGCTTGATCACCAGAAATCACCAAGAAACCAGGAGTTCAATTCCCACTAGCACTCCATGTGGACTTGGGCAAGTCACTTAACCCTCTATTTCCTTGGAAGAAAGGACTGGCAAGCTATATCCAGTGACACTGGCCAAAAAAACCCTGGAGTTTCTGGGTCACAAGGAGTAAGGACTGGCTCAAAAGCACACATTGCTTTGCATAACCAAGCAGTAGCAGAGACAAATATATGTCAAACACATATTTTTATTTGGGTTAATCATCACAGATAGTGTAGATAGCGCCATCATAATTTCAAGGTGAGTGGATACTAGGTGAAAGACGGCAAACACATTTAGCAGGGCAGCAACCCACATCCTACAGAAAGGTCACTGGTCCGTCTACAAATGATGGGCAGGAGACATAATGTGCATCAGGTGCATGGTGTGCAGTATGCATTAGGCCCCCACCCCCCACATGCTGCTGCATGCCTCAAATTTGTTACTTACATATGAGTGCATGTAGACAGTAGGCGGTGCATGATGAGGGCCCAACACACATCAATCATGATCTGTTCCTCAAAACATATCTATCTGGCAACACAGGAGGCACACAAATGAAAACAGCATATGTTGTTAAAATGTAAGTTTAAAAACACATATCGAAAGTTATGTTTCAGCTGTCACCTAATGCCTGATATAGGAATCAAAGCTGCAACAATGTAACCCTAAACAATCGTCAAATGCACAATGAGGATATGCTAAACAGGTAGCAGAGACACATGAACACAGAGAGAATTCAAAAGAAACTACCTGCAGAAACATGCAGAGATAATACTATGCAGGAGGTCCCCCTGCACTGGTTGGTGTGGATACAGTGTCTGTACACATATATCACGGTACATAGAATGCACAATTGAAGGAAGACAATGGACACTCACACTGTGACACTCCAAATATAATGGGGCAATATGAGTGTCGTTACCTCAGGGGATAAATAGGACTGTGCAGACATGCAATGCAAGGTTTGTAAATCAATGTTGAGCCTCACGTCTCTACAGTAAACAAACACAATAACCAGCATATAGAGATGGAAATTAAGGGCAAATATGTTACAGTAAACCACACAGAAGCCATATTGCCACATGCTGTGTTTCCCCAACATAGTCATATGCACATGCACCGTGCACATTTCAACATGACACAGTGATGCCACACATGCACGGAAACACCCTTGGTGAGTGAAAACATCAATCCAAGATGTTGGTGTGCATTAAAGCGGTGTTGTGGCAAAAACTGTATCATGTCCAGTTGGAGAGTAGGTGGACATAGACAACAGGACCTCTCCATTGTTCCCCCAATGCCACACGCATGGCTGAATGCTTGTGTTGAACTAAACAGATGAGCGTATCCTGTGTTCCAATTCACATACATGGCCAAAACAAAACAACAACACAATGTTGGAGGAATGTACAACATACAGTGACAATGTCAGTCCCTGCTGCACACATGGGGACCAGAACACAGTGCAAAGTGTATCTGCAATCCAACAGGTCAGGTTAAGACTGTCCTTGAAACCCTGGGCATGCATAGTCAAGTGTCACATCCCAATATGCCACAGTACTGGAAAGGTCATGTGTGTCTCCTGCGATGAGCACGACTCCCAGCCAGAACACAGCAGCAACAGTGTGTTGGACAGGTCTGTCATGGCCAAAGTAGCACTCCAACAATAATACTGTCCATCCTAGGCATGTGTCCCACTTACAGAGGTCAAACATCCTATGGCACCATTTCCCAGGGATAGTTCCATGGTGTTGTGTCCCCCAACAGGTGGATGATGGCGACGCCAGATGCACTGTAATATATATGTCTGGTTTCTTCTCTGCCCTGTGTCACAAGAAGATAAATAATGTATTTGTATGCTGCTTGCAACATCAGCACAAATTGCAGAGAGTCAAACATTAAGATGCACATAATAAAGGGACACACAGGCAAACATGACATGATCACAACACAAAACACACTGCATGTTGGGGACATTTTGAATTGGAACTGCAGATGCGGGTGTCACATGGATATGGTCATGTCAATGCCCATATTACACAGGCGTTTCACAGCTCCACCCTATGTGCATCAGCGTTCGTGAACAGAGAGCCAACAGGAAATGTATATAAAACAAACAGTAAATCATTAACATGTAAAGGCTGATGTCATTCACAAAAGAACAAAGGTGCAAACTACCTTGTGTTTGCCTCAAGTGTATGTCTCGGATCCCCCTGAACCACTCAAAGGCCACAACAGGTCACAGTGAAGGGAGACAATGTCATCAAAATGTGTAGAATCACCATGATACCATGTCACGCCACTGTTGATGCATGTCCACATTATGGCGATATCTGTGATACAAAAATGCTGGTCAACAGTGGTCTGTCAGAAAACATGACACAGTTCTGCTCCCAACATACAACACATGTCCACAATGTTCACATGATAAACAGCAGTAAGATAGATATAGCACAGTCAACACCGCCCCCTAGGTGTACAGACCCCTCACACCACATGATAATGTAAAATGCCTGCACAGTGTATCATCGCACAGCCAATCCAAAAACGCACACCCACACAGTATGCTAAGGTAAGCGTGCCAGCAGTAGCATATGGCTTGTATGTGCACAAGTGGAGATTTGTAGACATAAAGGCCCTGTGAAATGCAATGATATACTGGTGTTGGCTGATGGTACAATGCCGGGGAAGGGTGCACGTGTAGGCCACCACCCAAACACCTAGGACCTCAACACACATGCAGCTCTATTGAACATGTCCCAGAGACAGTGTTGCAGAAGACATACTGGACAGGAACACATGGGGATATGTGTGCCAACAGCAAGATATGGGGTATGGAGGTGCAGGGAAAAGAGGTGAACCACAACATATGTACAATATGACTGATCACTGAGGACATGTGTTCCCCCTGACTGCCGTCACAGACAATGTAGCTGTAGGTCCACCTACCCCAGACCACTGCATGTTGGATGACGTACAGTCATAGAAACATAGAAACATGATGACAGAAAAAGACCACATGGCATATCTAGTCTGTCCTTCCATAACAACAACTACAACAGTCCACTTTTTACCTTTAGAGATCCTCTGTGTTGGTCCCATGCTTTTTTGAATTCAGTTACTGTCCTCATCTCTACCACCTCCACTGGGAGACTATTCCATGGATCCACTACTCTTTCCGTAAAGAAATATTTCCGCATATCACTCCTGAATCTATCTCCCTTCACCCTCATCCCATGTCCCCTCGTAGCAGAATTTGCTTTCAATTGAAAGAGGCTCTCTCCCTGAACATTTATGCCACGGAGGTATTTAAACATCTCAATCATATCACCTCTATCCCGCCTTTCCTCTAAGGTGTACATATTAAGATCCTTAAGTCTGTCCTCATATGCTTTATAACGAAGCCAATTAATCATTTTAGTAGCAACCCTCTGCACCGACTCCATCCTGTTCACATCCTTTTGAAGGTGCGGTCTCCAGAATTGCACACCATACTCCAAATGAGGTCGCACCAAAGACTTATACAGAGTGTCACACCCCCTTTCTCAGCGTATAGGCGGTTGCCTTGGAGAGTGGGAAATGTGCCAGATTATCCTTGTAAGTGCTGATGCTTGGTATCCCTGTAGTTGTGGCCCAAACGAAAGACAGCCAAGGTTTTGTGTGATAACAAAAACTTTATTTGTTGCACAGGATTCTGTCATCTATCCTCCCCTAACCAGAAACAAAACGGTGGATACTTTTATATGCCAATATAAAGTCCAACTGAAATACAGTCCAACCTGATCCTTCTCAGGGTTGTCAGATTATGTACAAAGTTAATTCAACTTCTTCTCATCAACGAACAGCTTCAGTAGCAGCTAATCACTTCCATAGCTTTCACCATATTCAGCTGCTTACAAACATTGAGTTTCACTCTAGCAGAACGCTGCTTCTCTCCGTGCAAACTCAGTAGCATGAATTACTTATCAGCACTTCTCTTATACAACACTATTAACAGCTTCAATCTTGGCAACACATAGCACAGTCTGCTTCCATGTCAGAATAAGACCTATCTGATTTGGTTGAACCTAACTGCATGGATTCAACATCTGAGTCAGACGTCTCATGATTCAAATCAGGGTACTGCAGATCAACAGGCTTCCATGGTTCCAAATGGTGTCTAAGCTGTTTCCACTCTCTATTCCTTTCCCTCAGTGGAATATAATTATAACTAGAATCAGCAGCCTCCTTTAAAGTGGTGTTAAAGGAACTCAACTGGCTTGCTCCTCTTCTAGTACGTCTGGGTTGCAAAGGTGGGTAAAAAGACAAGTCTCTGTTCTTGCACTGCTCCTGTTTCACTGGCCCAGCGTGAGCTAGCTTTAGCTTCTCTTGTCGAAGCCTACCTTCAGCTGATGAATTAGGAACAGCTGAGGTACTTCCTAAGCTTCTGCTAGTATCTGGCTTCTTGCACTTGGAACGCTTAGGCAGCTTATCATACAGAGTTTTATACTTGGTTAAACTCTCACCTCTGTTCACAGCTTCTAGGGAAGAATCTAGGGAAGATATACTCTCTCTTCTGGTTAAGGGTTCCAGCCTCTCCCCATGAGAATAAAAGTATGTTCCCACCTGCTTCTCCTGGCTGGCTGGTTCGCGTTGACCTCTCTCTCTCAGAAGAAGCTTGCTCCCCTGCTGTCTCAGAGACCTCCGTGTCTCACAGCAGTCTGGATGGCAACTTTCCCAGCACCATGTGCTATCCTGGCAATGGCTGCTCCACCCTTTGCTTCTCTCTGCCTCTTGGTCAGAGTCAGGTCCTGAGTCTCCTGCCTGAACACTTCCTGTTCTCCCAGGCACTCCTCCTGCTCCTCCACGAACTACTCCTCAGGAGTAGCCTAGTGGTTGGGGCAAGGTACTTCAGGCCGGAAGGTCGGTGGTTCAAATCCCACTAGAGGACAGCAGCCTTGGGCCAGAAGGACTGGGGTTTCTAGTCCTACAGGTGCTCCTTGTGGTCTTGGGCAAGCCACTTAACCCTCCATAGCCCATGTTCCCTGTAAAATAGTTATCTCCAAGTTATAATGCCCTGTTCAATGTAATTTCAGTTTGTTCAATGTAAACCGCACTGATGCAGAATAGCGCGGTATATAAGAGAATGTAAATAAAAAAATAACTCAATCTCCTTCTCCCACACGAACTCTCACACGATCTCCTCAGACTAACTCTCTCTGTTACTTCCTGGTTAAGAGCATTGGGCTGTCCTATCCGGTTTGACTCTGCCCCCTTGCCTCTTACGTCAGCTCCCCTGTTTGTCCTGGAGTTGGGGTGTGGCTCTCTCACTGCCTTTCTGTGCAGAGAGTTTCTCTGGGTTTGTGCTTTAACCCCTTCCTTGCCTGCCTTAATGTGTGCATTAGAGGAAAGCTGCAGTTTTAAACCCATTTTCTCCCTGTTTAAAGCCTCTGCATCATCACATAACCCCCCATTTAAGATATTTCGGGCTGGCTGGACATCTCCAGAACAGCACGGAATCCTTGACAGAGTATCTGCGTTCACATGAAGTCTCCCTGGCCTGTGCTCTATGCGGAACTCATATGCCTGCAAGGCCATATACCATCTCGTAAGGCGCGGGTTATGGTCCTTCATGCTTGATAGCCACTTTAAGGGTGCATGATCTGTCACTAAAGTAAACCTGCGGCCTGTCAAATAAAACCTAAGAACGTCTATTGCCCATCGGATTGCTAGGCACTCTCTCTCCACAGTTGAATACTTTTGCTCTGCTGGCGCTAGTTTCCTGCTTAGAAACATCAGCGGGTGTTCCATCCCCTCCTGTTTCTGGGACAGAACGGCTCCTAGCCCAGTATCCGACGCATCTATCTGGAGAATAAAGGTCTTATTGAAATCCACCCCCCTCAAGATGGGTGCCGCACACAACTGTTCTTTTAAGCGCTCGAAGGCAGTTTCTGCGCTTGGGGACCACTGAACCTGATTGGGCGCGTTCTTCTTCAACATGTCGGTAAGGGGTGCGCTTTCTGTGGCGAAATGAGGAAGGAACCTTCTGTAATACCCTATCAAGCCCAGGAAGCTCCTAATCTGCTTCTTGTTTATAGGTCGCGGGAAGTCCCTCACGCTCCTTACCTTATCTAATAGGGGTTTCACCACCCCACACCCCACTAAATGTCCCAAATATTTTACCTCCTTCCCAGCAAATAGGCATTTGGCTGAGTTTAAGGTGATCCCTGCTCTCCTCATCTCGTCCAATACTGCCCGGACGTGTTCTAAGTGGAGATCCCAGTTGTCACTATGGATAATTACATCATCCATGTAGGCCATGGCATAGGGGCGGTGAGACCGCAAAACTATGTCTATCAACCTCTGACAGGTTGCCGCTGCCCCATGCAACCCGAAAGGCATGCGACGGAATTGAAATAGACCAAGGGGCGTGCTGAAGGCTGTTTTTGGCCGGGATTCCCTGGTGAGGGGAATTTGCCAATACCCCTTGGTCATATCTAGTGTAGTCAGATAGGTGGCCTGTCCCAGTTGGTCCAAAAGCTCCTCTATCCTTGGTAGAGGATAAGTATCGAATCTGGAGATGGCATTGACTTTCCGAAAATCAATACAAAAGCGTATTGTGCCATCAGGCTTCGGAACCATAACCACCGGGCTATTCCAGGGGCTGACTGACTCCTCAATCACCCCCATTTGTAACATGTCCTGTACCTGTCTGATTACCTCTTGTCGCTTAGCTTCGGGTAGCCTATACGGCCTTTGCCTGACAACCTCTCCTGGTGGGGTCACAATTTTGTGAGCGACCAACTGTGTCTTCCCGGGTATGGGAGTTAGGACATCCGGAAATCCTTCCAGTAATTTTAGCAAAGCTTGTTGCTGGTACCAGGAGAGCTCCTCCCCTAGCCTAGGAAGTGGTTTGGCCTTACACTCAGCCAACTGAGGACCAAGGTCTTCCTCTACCTTTTCCCCCTCACTAGTGGCTGTCATGCCCATCACCTCAGACTGTCCTGTGGACCCAAACCCACTCGACCCCCTTATAGTGGTGCTCAACTCAGTAACTTCCTCTATAGGCGGGAAGCCAACTCTCTCCATAATGAGTTGCGCTATTCTATCCCCCATAGCTACTTTAAAGTCCTTTTTCGAAAAATTCAGCAGCAAGACTTTAATAGCCCCCCTAAAATCTGGGTCTATTACCCCCGCACCTACATCAATGTATTCTTTAGCGGGCAAACCAGATCGCGGAGCGATCCGACCGTAGCATCCTGGCGGAATTTCCAGCTGGATGCCCGTCTCCACTAAAGCTCGCCCTTGACTTGGGATAATAGTGTCCTCAGCACTAAAGATGTCAAATCCGGCTGCCTGCTCTGATGCTCTCTTAGGTATTTTTGCATTCGGGGTAAGCCTGCAACATTTCAAGAGAAACTTTGTCTTGCTGGGAGAACTCTGGCTAGGTGTCTTCTCCCTACCTGGCTTTTCTCTAGGTTTCGCAAATAAAGGATCTGGTACTATCCTGGACCTAGGCTTCTCCTTATGAGTGGACGTTACTTGTCTTTCCTTTATCTCCCTCTTTATGGGTTCTCTCTTCACCTTCCGTGAACTAGGGTCTTTGACTTCGGTGGAAATGGCTAGCCCTTTAACTAGGCCCTTCCGAAATCGAGGCCAGTCCCTACTTTCTACCTTCCCTGAACTAGGGTCTTTGGCTTCAGTGGAAACGGCTAGCTCTTTAACTAGGCCCTTCCGAAATCGAGGCCAGTCCCTTCCTAAGACTAGGGAATGTAGTAGTCTTGGCACTACTGCCACTGGAATTTCCTTTTTCAATCCCAGCCCTTCCACAGTAACTAAGTGTAACGGATATGACGCGGCTGCACCGTGTACACAACGAATTTTAATCTTTCCCTCAGAGTGTCCTACAGAATCCTTTCTCTGAGCTTTTATCTTCCTCCATAGGCTATCAGAGATCATTGATTGGTCAGCGCCTGAATCTAGGATCGCTTCAACCTGAATATTGTTAACCATAACCTTTAGTACAAACCCTTCCCCAACCTCCTTGGACTGGGTGGTTACTAAAACAAGCTTGGCTTTACAGTCCCTTTGTAAGTGACCCTTCTGACCACATGCAAAGCATTTACGCTGTTCTCTATGACTTTTGGACAGGGGTATTCTAGACATAGCTTTCCCTGACCTTACTTCCTCCCTCTTCTCTGGAATTTTCAAGACTGTAGACACTGAAGTACCCATTTGCTTCTGACCGACGGCTTTAGCCTCTAAGAAACGGTCAGCAAGTGCTATGGCGTCTCTCATGGTCTTACAATCTTGCAAAATTAAGAAGGACTGCAATTCTACAGGTACAGCATCTAAGAACTGTTCTAAAACAATATCATCCAATACTGAATCAATGCTTCTCCCCTCTGGAGTAAGCCACTTGTATACCAGTGCTTGAATCCGATGGCATAAGCTCTGTGGTGTTTCACCTGGGGTTAACTTGCACCCTCGCAAAAGGCGGCGATATACCACTGGAGTTAAACCCAACCGGGTTCTAATGGCTTTGACTACTGCCTCATAGTTGTTCACAAGATCATTGGGTACCGCTCTGTAGGCGGCTAGCGCCTCTCCCGTTAGGGATGATGCTAAGCGTAAAACCCACTGGTCTTTTGGCCAACTGTTCATGAGCGCAATGCGTTCAAAGACCTCCAAGTAGTCATCGATATCATCATCACTTAACAATTGCCTTATAGATAACATGCCCTTGTTTAAGGTTTCAAGACCTGTTAAACTGCCTAGTGAATTTGACACAGTCTTAATTGCCTCCGTAGTCTGCTTCTGCTCTCCCATCCATGCGCCTAGCAGATTCATCAACGGCTGTTGTTGCGCCCGTAGCATCTCCGCTGTTTTCTCCTGGGCCTCTGCTGACATTCGCTGCTGCTGCTGGAATCTCTCAGATACCCAGTTCCATAACTGAGCCGGATCCATCGCTGTCTCAGCTGCAATAAAACAGAAAGAAAACACCAAGTGTGGCTTTTCACACAACACCCCTTCCCTCAGCTTCCACCACTCTGCAATACTCCACCCCCTTGTAGCAGTATCCAAAGTAACCCTTATCATCTACCGGTTACCTGCTACAAGTGGTGAGTCTCGCTCCTCAGCACTGCAGAATCCAGGAACCTCTGCTCCAATCCGCCTCAGCTGACACTCCACTCCGAGTTTGCAGAGTTGGTAAGCTCTTCCTGAAGGTACCACTTTGTGTGTTGAAAAAAAAAAATTATTTTCCCTCTTTTTTTTTTCTCCTTCTTGGACTTTGGAAAAACTGTTCTTTAAACTTTACTGGCAAATTTGTATCAGTTGCTTATTTCTGTGAGGTGGTAGCTTTAATCCTAAAAACTACGCCAAAACCTGTCACACCCCCTTTCTCAGCATATAGGCGGTTGCCTGGGAGAGTGGGAAATGTGCCAGATTATCCTTGTAAGTGCTGATGCTTGGTATCCCTGTAGTTGTGGCCCAAACGAAAGACAGCCAAGGTTTTGTGTGATAACAAAAACTTTATTTGTTGCACAGGATTCTGTCATCTATCCTCCCCTAACCAGAAACAAAACGGTGGATACTTTTATATGCCAATATAAAGTCCAACTAAAATACAGTCCAACCTGATCCTTCTCAGGGTTGTCAGATTATGTACAAAGTTAATTCAACTTCTTCTCATCAACGAACAGCTTCAGTAGCAGCTAATCACTTCCAAAGCTTTCACCATATTCAGCTGCTTACAAACATTGAGTTTCACTCTAGCAGAACGCTGCTTCTCTCCGTGCAAACTCAGTAGCATGAATTACTTATCAGCACTTCTCTTATACAATACTATTAACAGCTTTACTCTTGGCAACACATAGCACAGTCTGCTTCCATGTCAGAATAAGACCTATCTGATTTGGTTGAACCTAACTGCATGGATTCAACATCTGAGTCAGACGTCTCATGATTCAAATCAGGGTACTGCAGATCAACAGGCTTCCATGGTTCCAAATGGTGTCTAAGCTGTTTCCACTCTCTATTCCTTTCCCTCAGTGGAATATAATTATAACTAGAATCAGCAGCCTCCTTTAAAGTGCTGTTAAAGGAACTCAACTGGCTTGCTCCTCTTCTAGTACGTCTGGATTGCAAAGGTGGGTAAAAAGACAAGTCTCTGTTCTTGCACTGCTCCTGTTTCACTGGCCCAGCGTGAGCTAGCTTTAGCTTCTCTCGTCGAAGCCTACCATCAGCTGATGAATTAGGAACAGCTGAGGAACTTCCTAAGCTTCTGCTAGTATCTGGCTTCTTGCACTTGGAACACTTAGGCAGCTTATCATACAGAGTTTTATTCTTGGTTAAACTCTCACCTCTGTTCACAGCTTCTAGGGAAGAATCTAGGGAAGATATACTCTCTCTTCTGGTTAAGGGTTCCAGCCTCTCCCCATGAGAATAAAAGTATGTTCCCACCTGCTTCTCCTGGCTGTCTGGTTCGTGTTGACCTCTCTCTCTCAGAGGAAGCTTGCTCCCCTGCTGTCTCAGAGACCTCCGTTTCTCACAGCAGTCTGGATGGCAACTTTCCCAGCACCATGTGCTATCCTGGCAATGGCTGCTCCACCCTTTGCTTCTCTCTGCCTCTTGGTCAGAGTCAGGTCCTGAGTCTCCTGCCTGAACACTTCCTGTTCTCCCAGGCACTCCTCCTGCTCCTCCACGAACTCTCCTCAGATCAGAACTCAATCTCCTTCTCCCACACGAACTCTCACACGATCTCCTCAGACTAACTCTCTCTGTTACTTCCTGGTTAAGAGCATTGGGCTGTCCTATCCGGTTTGACTCCGCCCCCTTGCCTCTTACGTCAGCTCCCCTGTTTGTCCTGGAGCTGGGGTGTGGCTCTCTCACTGCCTTTCTGTGCAGAGAGTTTCTCTGAGTTTGTGCTTTAACCCCTTCCTTGCCTGCCTTAATGTGTGCATTAGAGGAAAGCTGCAGTTTTAAACCCATTTTCTCCCTGTTTAAAGCCTCTGCATCATCACAAGAGGCATTATCACCTCCTTTTTTCTGCTAGCCATTCCTCTCCGTATGCACCCAAGCATCCTTCTAGCTTTTGCTGTCGCCTTTTCTACCTGTTTAGCTACTTTAAGATCATCAGACACAACCACGCCTAGGTCCCGCTCTTCTTTAGTGGACAAAAGTACTTCACCTCCTATACTGTATTGCTCCCTTGGATTGCTGCAGCCCAAATGCATGACCTTACATTTTTTAACATTAAATCCCAGCTGCCAAATTCTAGACCATTCTTCAAGCTTAGCTAGATCCCTCCTCATGTTATCTACCCCTTCCTGGGTGTCTACTTTATTGCAGATTTTGGTATCATCCGCAAAGTGGCAAACCTTACCCGACAGCCCTTCCGCTATATCACTAACAAAGATGTTAAAAAGAATCGGACCAAGGAAAGATCCCTGGGGCACACCACTGGTAACATCCTTCTCCTCAGAGTGAGCTCCATTTACTTGTACTCTTTGTCGCCTCCCACCCAACCAATTTCTAACCCAAGCAGTAACTTTAGGGTCCATCCCTAGGGTGCTCAGTTTGTTTATAAATCGCCTGTGAGGAACAGTGTCAAAGGCTTTATGGAAATCTAAATACACCACATCTAGAGCTCTCCCTCGGTCCAACTCCCTGGTCACCCAGTCAAAGAAATCAATCAGATTTGTTTGACAAGACCTGCCTCTGGTGAATCCATGCTGCCTCGGATCCTGTAATCCGCTGGACTCCAGAAACCTCACTATTTTCTCTTTCAGCAGCGTTTCCAATAATATACTCACCACCGAAGTTAAACTAACCGGCCTGTAGTTTTCAACCACATCCTTACTTCCGCTTTTGTGTAAAGGCACCACATGAGCCTCTCTCCAGTCCTCCAGACTCCAATGAGGCATTGAAAAGTTTAGTCAGTGGAGTTGCTAGAACGTCCCCAAGTTCCCTCAGTATTCTAGGGTGTATCCCATCCGGTCCCATCGCTTTGTCTACTTTAAGTTGAGCTAGTTTCTCACGAACACAGTCTTCTGAAAATAGTTCAAGATGTCCCTCGCTTCTGTTCTTATTTGTGGGTGTTTTCTGAGGTCCTGCTCCTGGTTCTTCATCTGTGAACACAGAACAAAAATATTTGTTAAGCAATTCCGCTTTATCCTTATCAGCTTCTATATATTCCCCCCCTGCACCCTTGAGTCTGACAATACCACTTTTGCCCTTCCTCTTCTCACTAATATATCTGAAAAATTTCTTATCCCCCCATTTTATTGTATTGGCTATTTCCTCCTCCTTTTGAATCTTTGCCTTCTTGACTACTTTGCTAGCTTCTCTAAGTTTTTCCAAATACAGATGCCTGTCTTCCTCTCTCTGTGATCTCTTGTATTTCATGAAGGCCTCCCTCTTTTTCTTCATTTGTTCAGCTACTTCCTTCGAAAACCATAGCGGTCTCCTGTTCCTTTTGCCTTTATTTACCATTTTAACAAAAAGGTTGGTTGCCTTTAAAATACCCCCTTTCAGTTTTGCCCACTGTTTTTCTACATCTCCCAGCTGTTCCCATCCCACTAACGCAAAGTTAGTCTTCCTAAAGTCACCTGCCAATGCACCAAAGCACCAGGAGCATCACCAAGTATGTCCTGTGGATTGGGAAACACAAGGGAAACATACAAATGTCATGTTCTAGCTGTGCAACACACACTGCATCTTCCTGTCCTCAGCTTGCAGACCCCCCAAGATCCTTTACAGACTGACCGTTCACCATCACACTGTACAGATCTCTTTCATGTGAGAGTTATCACTGATGTTTATTTGGCAAACTACAAGGGTCTGTACTCTGTCTGTCCCCTCCCTCACCTCTCTGCTGTCGTACAAACTGGTGAACAGAAGTGTTTGCTCCCTACCGTGTCCCTGCTTCACTCCAAGGCCACAGTATTATCCTGGGTCCCCCATATTGCTCCCAATGCCCCTTCACTGTGTGTACTGGTGTCTCAATGTTGTCTGCTATCCCGCTGTCAATTCCTGTAACACACGGAAATATGCAGGGGCACCTCCCGTATCCTCTGTCAATACACATTTCCTTGGTGTGTATATCTCATACCTTGACTAGCATTAACAGCTGTTTGCTGATGAGTTGCAAATATATATCTCAATGTCTGCATTATGTCTGCTAAACCACACCCTGATGTCTGTTTGTGACCTGACCTTGATGGCTGCATGTCATCCCACTGTGTGAAAGTGATAATGGCAAAGCATGGATAGCCTATATGTGCACCTAAAACCTCCCCTCCGATCAGAGCCTCTTTGTGTGTGTGGACATAACTTTCCTTCTCCAGGGTCTGCAATGTAGTTGTTGTCTTGGAGTGCACTCTCCTCCTCTACACACTTACACAGCTTGTAGTTGAGTCATGTGGTTTATGTCTAGATGTCATCAGCTAGATTTGCTCTGTCCTCCCTGAAAGCACCACTAAAACCAAATTCCACCCCCACATTCAGCTCTCGCCTTGCCTACTGTAACCTACACCTTGCTGATCTGGCCTGACTCATCTCTTTCTGCATGTAAATATGCAACACTGCACTGCATGGCTATTCTACACAAAAAAAAAGGGCAATGATACTCCCCCTGGCTTGACACCACACAGGTTCCCTATCCTTCCCCGCATCCATGTCAGGGCTACATGATGACCTATACATTCAGGCACACTGTGGTGTTGCAGTAACTTCCCTTAAGGATATTAAATACCAGTATTAAAAATATTACTGGGCATGTATATATTGCTACGTATCACATGTAGCACCATACAAAAACAACAAACACACAGATCCTGCTCATCAGAGCATACCAACCACACAATCAGCTCAAAATACTAAATGAAAAACACGCACAGCTGGACAACTGGTCCCAACCATGGTCTGCTCTCCCACTGTTAACTCCACACCACATGCCTTTCACTTTGCTGCACCCAACGCATCAAATTAACTACCTGTGGCTGCACAGCAGCCGCTATCACAATCAGCCACAAACCAGGTATGTCACCCCAACACCTCCCACAAGCCTAAAACCCCCCACACACATAATCCACCTCCACCCACTGTTGTGCCCTGCCCACATCTTTTGGTTCTCAGTCATGCTTAGATTTGAAGTTGGGATGGCCAGGCAGTGTCTGTTACATGTCAGTGCAGTGTTGCATCTTACTAATATTGGTATACAAATGTTAACTAGTATTAGCAGTACACACATATTCCAACAAATGTAGGTGGGAATATATGCAGTACTTACATGAGAAGAGCTCTGCAATCACCTGCCGTCTGACTGCTGTGCCCTCACGTGTGTCACCACGGGCATGTACAGGAGGGCATGTCAGATTATCCTCCAGTTCCTCATTAATCTCGACAGGGATATGGTGCCTGATAGCAATGTTGTGCAGGATGCAACAGTCTATAATGATCTCTGCCACACTCTGTGGATTGTACTGTAAGGCCCCACCTGTCCTATCCAGACACCTGAAGCGACTCTTTAAAATGCGCTCTATGATGGAGCGGCTGGAGGCATGGGCCTCATTGTACCTCCTCTCTGCACGTGTCCGTGGTTGATGCACGGGGGTCAACAACCAGGGGCGACACCCATATCCTGCATCACCTGCAGAAATAAATGTGGAATGCTAAAGCAGGAGCTCATGTCCACCCAAATGGACACAGGTATATACGTGCAAAACAAATGCATAACACATCCTGACATAAACATATGACATCACAACTATGTATCAACGTGGGAAGTTAAGACACACAAGACAAGGGGTAGGTGTATGGATTGAAAACAACATAATCTGTAACCACCACACAAATGCTAGCATCCATTCAACCATCATCACACAGCACCATAGCAAGGTGGAGTTGGAGGGCACGAACCCCCCCCCCTTATATCACACACAGCCAGATGACACACACACACAACGAGGAATATACCTCCAAGACAGACATTTGCATATACAGTTAGTCACATGAACACCATGTGAATGTCAGAAATGAGAAATACACACCCAGCAATATACAGTCCTCATACTTTCCTGCCTCAAATTGTCTGAATAGTGCCGAGTGATGCAGGATATAGGAGTCATGGGTGGATCCTGAAAACCTAGGGACCACATTCAGAATATGCATATTTGCATCACATACAACCTGAACATTCAGGGAATGATAGTGTGGTATCCCGGCTAATGCCTCAAAGGCCTGGTTCAGGGTCCACCACTGTTGCCTAGTGTGGGGAATGGCAATGTAATTCCCCACCCAGCTGACCATGGCACGCAGTACCTGGTGGAGACAGCGTGAGAAGGTGGGGTGGCTCATGCCACCCACTGCGGCCACAGATGACTGGAAACAGCCAGAGGCAAAGAAATGTAGGGCACCAAGGAGCTTGACCAAACCCGGTATGGCATTTGACCGATCGGTCAGGGGCTCGAGGTCAGGTCTTAGATTCTCATAGAGCGCCCTAATAGCCCCCATGCTCAGGCAGTAGAGGGAGATGACCTGATCCTCACGCATGCCCTGGAGCTGGGTGCTGGGCCTGTAGAGGCAAGCCTGCACCTCAGCATGCCTCCTGCGCCGTGCCGGCACAGCCCCTGCCTGGCCTGCCCCCACAGCTTCAGGTCTGTTTTGCAGCGGGACTACACCCATGCCCTGAGCCTCAGCCCCTTAGACACCATCTTCCCTGTCAGGCAACCGCAGTGCCTGCTCACCTCCCACTGCAGATGCAGCAACCACAAAGGCCGCCATAAACTCCACCCATCCTACTCCTCTAACCCACTCAAAGACAGACACTCACTTCACTAACCAAGCCACACACCTTACACACCACACACAAACACAGCCACACAATACAACCACCACCACTCAAAAACCCAGCCACACTTCACAATGCACCTGCTTCTGACTCTTTCCTTCCTTAACTGACAACGCACGCCTTCTCTCCCTCGCCTACACAAACCCCTCAAAGTGAACTAGGTATGCAGGTTTATTTATAGGTTTTTTTTAACATAGCATGCGTTGTGCATGCGCAGTTGCACGAGCGCGGCGGCTGCGCACATTGTGCATGCTTAGTTGGACGAGTGCAGAGGCTGCACGCGTTGCACATGTGCCACAGAGACGTAGAAGGTGCGTGCACGGGACACCATGTTACACATGCACTGTGAATGAGAGTGAGACATGCGCATGCACCATGCCTCATGCGCACACACAGAGCATGTGTAACACAATGTCACGCGCAATAAATAAATAAATATTAAAGTACAGCAAAAAAAATAATAAATAAATAAATGAATGTACATACCTAAAACATACCTGTGATTCTTAATCATAAATAAGTGTTAAAAACAAACTGAAACGTGACATTATAATGCATAAATAAAACCAAAAACATAGAAAAATTAAATGACAAACAATATAACCTATAACCATTCACAATTCCAATGTAATTAAAGATTCTTTCAATACCCTTACCTGTATGGTTTTTAGTCTGTACTTTGCAACACTGTAATTACTACAATAAAAGAAGAAAGGAAAAGGGACCATTCTAAATGGGTACACCCAATAAAGTCCACTATTGTACAACAAGTGAACAAAAAATATTCAATGATAAATAAAAGTTCAAATTGGAATAAAATTAGAATAAAACTTGAATAAAAAGACCCAAGAAAAGCGCAACAGGATCAGCATGGGACTATACTAACCATAAACGCCATCTAACTATCCTACTGTGATCTTTAGCTGTACATACTCTTACCTCTGCAACTGATCTCTCAAAGATTATTATTGTCAGTATTCCAGTGCTACACCACTCATAACACTTTTGAGCCGCTGCCAGCTGCAATGCGAACAACACACCTCAATTATTCCCAAATAATTTTTATAAAATCTTTTCTCAAATCTAAATCCAAGATAACTGATTTTAATAAATTCTCAATTGTGGTAACTCACTAACCATTGCCATATCTCCTCTAGGAAGGGGGGAGGAAAGGGGGGGAAGGGGGGAAGGGGGAGGGGGAATGAGGGGGGAAGAGGGGGAGAGGGGGAGGGGGAGAAAGGGGGGAAGGGGGGTAAAAGGGAGGGGGAAGGGAAAGGAAGGGAGGGGGGGAGGGGAAAAAGGAGAGGGAAAAGAAGACCAGCAATACGAAGAGAGCTGTTCATCCTTTTAGTGAAACCAAAACATTGAAAACAAATCTTAAAACCCTTCTTTTGATAGCAATGCTATACTTATACACAAGCAGTAAGTGCAGAACACCCACCAGACTATTATGTAATTCATTTAAATGCTCTGTCATATTTAAATGATCAATACCACGAGCCATGTTCTAACGCTTGACCGCTCATTATTTTATTTCTTACGGGGCTCTAATACTACCCAAACGCAGATGTTAAAAATTCCAAACCATTCAACCTTACCAAATGTACTTCCCGTATCACAATTTTTGTAAACACCACTTCGTTAGGGGCAGATGAAACTTGCTAGCCACTACTCTCTTCCTGCAGACATCTAAAAACGCCTGCGGCTGCGCGTTGATAAAAACCACATTAGCGCGGGAGGAAGAAGTGACGTCACGGATTACCACCGGTACTGCCATACATCTGTCAATCATCATCAACCATTACCGAAATCACTTCCCGTACCCCAATTTCTGTAAACACCACTTCGTTAGGGGCAGAACAACTTGCTGGCCGCTATTCTCTTCCTGCAGACATCTAAACCGCCCGCGGCTGCGCATTGATTAAAACCACAATACCGCCGGAGGAAGGGGTGACGTCACGGACTAAACCCGGTCCACCATACATCCGTCGATTAAGGGGGTAATTTCTATTCAAGACAGCCCATTCAAAATGTCAGCATAAGGAGGCGGAGCCAGCACGAAACCGGCATGGAGGTGTAAGTCCTCTTCTCCTAGGCCTTACTTTAGAAATTGGCGATTTACCCGATAACAAGCTTACCCCGGTGGCTGAATTTACTAGGGCAGCAGTAGGAGAATGTCGGGGACCAAACAAACGCGCCTCGATTTTCCCCCACCACCGACTGCGTCTGGGTCTAAAAGATCTAAATCCGACCCGTTGTCCCCGCACAAGCCAGGGCCTCCGCATGAGTCAGCGGAGGACTTCAGGCAGCTCTTGCAGGAAGTACGGGCTATAAGGAGCCGGGTAGATTCCAACGGAGATACCTTATCAGCCCTTCAAGAAGACATAAAAGATCTGGGCTCACAATTTCAATCTCTCTCAGTTCGGGTAGAGAAAGTGGAGAAAACGATGGTGGAGCATGAGGACAAGATCCAGAGCGTTTCAACATTGGAGCGCAAGATTAATCGGCTCGAGCAAAGCATGGATGACCTCAACAACAGGGCCCGGCGAAATAACATTAGAGTCATCGGCCTGGGTGAAGGCGCTGAGGGAACGGATCCTATTCGCTTTATGGAGACATTCCTGCCTAAGATCCTAAAAATAAATTTTGATCCCCCGCTAGAAATAGAGCGGGCTCATAGGATCCCAGTGTCCCCTTCGATTTCCCGTACCCAAGGCACGCGGCCTCGCCCTTTCATTATGTGCCTTTTAAGGCACCAACAGGTCATGCAGATATTTGCTGCGGCTAAAGCGGGGCAGTCGCTTCAACACGAAGGACGGAAAATCTTTTTTTATCCGGATTACTGTAAGCGCACTGTGGAGAAGGAACTTGGAACTTAGGCCTAGACTTCGTAGTCTGCAGGCTCGCTTCGGCCTATTCAGTCCAGCGCGTTTCAAAGTTACCTTGGACAATCATACTAGATCCTTCGAAGATCCGATTGTACTGCGCCAATATATTGAAGAGCATGAGGAGCTCCAAATGCAGCAACGCTGATTTAGCAACCTGTCTGGTGGATTCTGTTCTTGGACAGAGGCCTGTAATGGGCAGCTGACGCCTAATGCTGCATTCAAGTGTTGGGTTCTTCTGATCCCGGGGGATGTTATAATATTTCTATTGTTATCTTGGCGGGTGGTCGTGGTATGATTAGTTATGTCAGCTAAAAGGGGCTGCTTCATGTAGTTAATGTGTTTCTGCTGTCTTACCCTGCATGATTCTTTTTGTTTGTTTGGGGGGGGGGGGTTTGGCTCACAGAGAATTTAGTATTGGGGATTAACTGGGAAGGTCTCATTGAGATATGTTTGTTTGAAGCGGTAGATGATGGCTAATAAATTGAACATTTTATCTCTTAATGTGAAGGGGCTATGATCCCCGATTAAGCGGAACAAAATCTTATTGTATTGCAAACGCCAATCTGCTGATATCATTTTGCTTCAGGAGACGCATCTTTCAGCGTTAGAGGCAAATAAGCTAGCAGACAGACAGTATGCGGTGGTTGGATGTTCCCCTGCTGTGCATAAAAAAAATGGTGTCGTTACTTTAATAAGGACTGCCCTTGGTATTCAATCGATTAGTTCATCCCATGATGATGCTGGGAGATGGGCTAAATCCTTAATAAAACTTGGGGGAGGCCTATTGTCCCTGGTAAACATTTATGGTCCCAATGTCGATGATCCTTTTTTTTTTTTCGATCTTGTTGGGATCCTACATGAAGAACCTGGGGCTATGAGAATAGTTGGTGGGGACTTTAATTTGGTCATTGAGCCTTTACTGGATAGGAGCCCTGGCAGGGTTGAACGTCCCTCTCGTGCGCGGCTTGCGCTTTCCTCTCTGCTTGATTCCTGCGATTTAGTAGACGTATGGCGTCTGTTTCATCCTAGAGAAAAAGATTTCTCTTTCTTTTCTCCTGTCCATGGCTCTCTTTCTCGCATAGATTATTTCCTGATCTCTAAGTCTCTGGTCTCTGGGTGTTGTGACTCCTCTATTCTCGGCAGATCGGTCTCGGACCATGCAGCCATAACGATTGATGTGGTTCTAGAGGATGTTGCGTGTCCTAATCAGACGTGGTCTTTCAATCGGTCATGGCTGGCGGACCCTGCTTTCCAGGAGGTTATACGGAGAACTATAACTTCCTTCTTCGCGTGGAATAAAAGGGGAGACACTGCAGATTGGGCTTGGTGGGAGGCTTTTAAGGCCTCTATCCGTGCAGAGATCACTAGCTATAAAATAAAGGAGGCTAGACGGCGGCAGTCTCAATTATGTGCCCTGGAAGCACAAATTCGCGCCGGAGAGCGACTCTGGACTACCCAACCAAAGCCGGAGGTACTTCTCCGTTTGCAGCGCCTCCGGTTTCAGTATAACGATATGTTGAGCTCCGAGGTTGAGCAACTTATGTTGAAGCAGTCTGCCCGGTTTCACGTAGAAAAGAACAGAGCCGGTAGGCTATTAGCCCATACGATTAGGGGACAGCAGTGCAAGCCCAGAATAGCCTCTATTTTATCCAGTCAACAGGAAAGTTTGTTTCAGGATGCGCAGATAGCAGACGAATTTTCTAAATTCTATAGCTCACTCTATGCTTCCGAGATCTCTGCCGACCTTAGCTCTTTTGCTGGCTTTGTCAAAGACCTCGACCACCCTGTCCTAGAGGCAGAGCAGGCTTCTGAACTTGGCAAACCCTTCTCTAGGGACGAGCTTCTCTCAGCTATCCAAGCTATGCCTTCCGGCAAGGCGGTGGGCCCTGATGGCCTTCCTGCCGAATTCTATAAAGTTTTTAGCACTGAGCTGGCTCCGTCTCTGTTAGAATATTATGATGGGCTTGCCAGGGGAGGGGGCCCCACCGGCAGGTTCTCTGAAGCTACTATTGTGGTTTTGGAGAAACCTGGCAGGGATCCTACTCTTGTCGCGAATTATCGGCCTATCTCTCTCCTAAATGCCGACTACAAACTTTACGCGAGTATTTTAGCGCATCGACTTGCGTCGGTGGTCGGAGACTTGGTCCACCCGGACCAATGTGGTTTTGTCCCCGGGAGGTCAACCTCCGATAACGCTCGTCTTTTATGTAACTTAATTGAGAAGGTCTCCTCAGCTACCTACCCGTATATCGCTCTGGCTTTAGACGCTGAAAAAGCGTTCGACAGGCTGGAGTGGCCGTTTATGTTTTTTATTCTGCAATGGTTCGGCCTTGGGGAAGATTTTATCCATAAAGTCAGGGCGCTCTATGCTAACGCTTCTGCCAATATCTTAGTGAATGGTATTCTTTCGCGCCCTTTCTCTCTCCATCGTGGGACTAGACAGGGCTGCCCCCTTTCCCCTCTCTTATTTAATCTAGCTCTGGAGCCTTTGGTCATAGCACTCCGAGGGCGGCTGGACCTCGAAGGGGTCTGGATCGGGACTTCACAAGTGAAGTTATCCGCTTATGCGGATGATCTGCTTCTTTTTACGCAGCCGGTGGAAGTTCGGTCTATACTGGCTTTATTTGATAGTTATTCATCTGTATCGGGGTATAAGATCAATTGGTCTAAGTCTGTGGTGTTCCCTCTTAATCGTGTCGCAACCTCAGCAGAGATGGCAGAGTTTCCATTTAAGTGGGAGGCGGGTAGCAGCATTAAATATTTAGGGGCTTGGTATAATGCGTCGGTGGATGACATGATCACGAAAAACATGGAGGATCTTCTTCTCTTTTTGCGGACTAAAACGGTAGCGTGGTCTTTTCTTCATCTTTCGTGGTGGGGCCGTTTGGAGGTAATTAAGATGACTCTCACCCCTAAGGTTAACTATATCCTCGGTATGCTCCCTTTTTCCATCCCGTCGGCATGGTATCAGAAGATAGAGCGTATCCTTATCTCTTTTTTGTGGAACGGGAAGCAGCCGCGTATTGCCACCAAAAAATTGAAAGCCGCCAAGGATAGGGGAGGGGTCCATTTCCCTGATTTCTATCATTATCATCAAGCTCTTTTGATCAAGCAGGGTTCTTTCTGGTTAGCCGCGGATGACAGCGAGCAACGGCCAACTTGGCTCGCGGTCGTCGAAACCAGTCTGGCTGCTCCCAGTCCTCTTCGATATTTGCTGGGGGCGCTGCATCCTGAGTGGTCCCCGGTGGGGAGAGTTATCAGATCCACGCAGGCCGCCTATCTTGAGTTGGCCAGACTCACTGGTCAGGATGATGTCTCCCCGGAACAGACTCCAGTGTGGTGGAACCCTCGATTTCGGATTCGTGGGCGCAGATTCGCTTGGAGAACATGGCAAGATAAGGGGATCTGGTCTCTGGGACAGTTAGTTGACCCCAGTGGATGGAAAGATTTTGCAGTGTTGCAGAGGGCGTTCTCCCTGCCAGACTCCTATCTATTTGGATGGCTCCAGTTGAAACATAGTATCACCGCTTCTGGTTTTTCATTCAGAGCAACCGAGCTGGATGAGGGTGATGCGTTGCTCCATTGGCTGCGGGCCATGACGGCCCAGTCAGGGGCTACCTCTAAGATCTATGCCCTTTGGAGGGGGAGTGTCTCTCAAGTACCTGTTGGGCTGGCTCGGGTCTGGGCAACTGATATATCTCAGGATGTTACTTTGCCTGAATGGAAAACCCTATGGGGCCCAGTGTCTTGTGTATCCAGGTCAGCGGCTCTTACTCAGTCCCTATTTTTTTTTATGCACAGGGCCTTTATTACTCCGTCGAAGCTGGCCAGATGGGATTCTGATCAATCGGGATTATGCTGGTCTTGCTCTGCAGCTAAAGGAACTTATATACATATGTTTTTAGTGGAAATCTTTTTTATTCATATGAAAAAACATACAGAGTGAGAAAATATGGCCATTGTGTTAGTAGCTTTATACTGTTCCACTTTGAAAAAGCTGTTTGCCATACATATGTTTTTTGAGTGTTCCCTAGTCCAAAATTTTTGGAAGCATGTGTGGGCCAAGATGCAGTCCATCTTGGGCTTTGCTGCGGAGCTGGACTGGCGAAGGATCCTTTTGCGGTCCTCCAATTTATTTTCTGTACAGTCCCAGGATCATTCCTTTTTATTTAATTTTATGATGGCTATCGCCTTAAAGATGATCCTCTGGAAATGGAAGAATTTCAGCAGCCTCAGCCTGGATGGATGGTGGAATTTGGTTTGTCATTACTCGAAGTTGGAGAAAACTTACAGCAAACTCCACCATCCAGACGGGGCCGACCTCAATCTTCGCCGGTGGGCACCTTTGGACTCATATGTAGCTCGTTCTCAGGTTAGTTAAACCGATATGGGCACCTTTCCTACTCTTACCTTGCTTGTGTTGATTCTCTGTGAGCCAGGGAGGGGGTGGGTTGGGTTCTGTTGGGAGGGGGGAGTTTGTTTTGTTGGTTTAATTTCAATTTCAATTTTATTTTATTTTTGTATTTTGTATTGTATGGATTATTTTGTGTTGGGGGTGGCTTGTGTTGTAGGTGTTTTGTAAAAGGTTAAATAAAGATTTATAAAAAAAAATGTCAGCATAAAACATAAATGTAGGAACATTGGCTAAATCATAAACTTATATTGGTACCATTAATAGCCCAAGGATAGGGGAGTACCACACACTTCCCTAAAGACATGCTTACACCTAATATAGCCATATAAAAATTCACCAATATGAAAGGACAAAAATATATCTATTGTGACCATTAATGACCCAAGAATAGGGGAGTACCATACACTTCCCTAAAGACATACTTACAACTAATATAGCCATATAAAAATTCACCAATATGAAAGGACAAGAACATATCTAATCGGAGCTGGCATCATGCTGTCATAACCAATCGTTCATTTAAAGGAACACTGACAGATCTTCCTCCATATTCAACCATATACTGTCATAACCTACCATTCATTTAAAGAAACACTGACAGATCTTCCTCCATGTTCAACCCATTTGGGTGCAAACTGTCCAGCTGGAAAATATACCGCTGTTCCAAACGTGCTATGGTTTTTTCCATATCTCCCCCTCTCCAATTTAACTTAACCTTTTTTATAATAAAAAATTTTAGATCTGATATCTTATGGTTATGTTCCATCCAATGAGATACCAATGGCTTATCCTCTAGCTTCCTATTGATGCAACTTCGATGCTCTATTATTCTTTTACGAATAGGTCGTGTAGTCATACCTACATATACTTTCTGACATGGGCACTGGATCTCGTAGACAACATGACTAGTCACACAGTTGGTGAAATCATCCAAATAAAAAACCTTGTTATTACTGGTATGTATATACGGATCCCTAACTGGGAGGGCATGCACACATACCGAGCATCTGCCACATTGATAGTGACCTTTATACTGTGACAAATATTTACGCTCCATAAATGCCGAAGGGATCAGCATGTTCCTTAAATTGACATTACGTTTATGTGCAATAACTAAATTAATGTCCGCAAAGCCTGGAAGTGACTGAATCAAATGCCAATGTTTCTGTAGAATTTTCTTAATGTCCTGTGAGCAATGAGAATAAAGCAAAGGGCATACCATATTGGATTTTTTTTCTCTCACTTTTGCTTGCAACAATTTATCCCGCGAAACTTGACACGTTTTCTGATATCCTTTCCTAATTTGTTGAGAGTGATAGTGTCTTACTTCCAACCGGTTTCTAATAATATCTGCTTGCAACTCAAACTCCTTTTCAGAGGTACATATCCTCTTAGCAACGAGGAACTGCCCATACGGTAGATTGTTCTTTAATGCCAAATTGTGAAAACTGCCATAATGCAATAGTTGATTCCTGTCTGTAGGCTTCCTATATAAGGTTGTACAAAACCCCATTCCTGTCTTCTCAATTAACAAATCCAAGTACGGTATTTTGTACGGATCATATGTCATCTGAAATCGAAGATTGTTATCACACTGATTAATCCAATCATTAAAGTCCGACAGTTCTTCCACTGATCTATCCCACAATATAACAATATCATCAATGTATCTCAACCATAAATTTATCTGCTTAATGAAGGGATTGTTTTTTATGTATTTCTCCTCAAAGTCAAACACATAAAGGTTTGCTATATCTGGCCATATTGATGACCCCATGGCCACTCCTTTGATTTGCTGATAGAAAATATCCCTGAAACAGAAGTAATTCTGGCATAAAGCCATACGAGCCAATTCCATGAGGAATATAGTGGGAATACGTTTATGACTACTCCTATTATATAAATATAATTGGATTATAATCAATGCTTCTTCCTGCGGAATATTCGTATACAACGATTCTATATCCAAAGTGACAAGCAGTATCTTATCAGAATACTCAGTATTCCTGAGGATATTAATTACTTGCGTGGAATCTCGGACATATGACCTCATATTTTCTATAAATGGACATAGTAATATGTCTAATAATTGAGATACTGGTTCAAAAAGTGACCCTATAGCTGACACTATTGGACGCCCAGGAGGGTTATGCAGTGACTTATGTATTTTTGGATTGACATAGATTGTTGGAATTACTGGAGAAGCCACTATCAGAAACTCCTTTTGATGTAATCTTCCCAAGTTCAAAAGCTATAAGAATCAAACTATCTATAGAGCTCTTTAAAGCTTGTGTCGGATCACATCCAACCTACGATAAAATGTAGTGTCCTTCAATTGTCTCTCAATTTCCCCAACATAAAACTGCTTATCCAAAATTACCGTCGCTCCTCCTTTATCCGCTGGTTTTATGATAATGTTATTGTTTTTCTGAAGAGTCTTTATGGCATTCTTTCCCCCTTTAGTTAAATTATAATATGGCGGGTAATGATCAGTTTTAAAGGCACTGACTTCTTTTAATACCATCTGTTCAAATACCTCTATTAACGGATCCACATTAGGTGGAGGAAGCCATCTAGATTTTTTCCGCACTATATGTTTTTAACACTTATTTATGATTAAGAATCACAGGTATGTTTTAGGTATGTACATTCATTTATTTATTTATTATTTTTTTTGCTGTACTTTAATATTTATTTATTTATTGATGTTTTAGTTATTTATTGATGTAATATGGAGTTATTAGCTGTTTATGGTGCTTTTATGATTTGGTTATACTTACGTTTATAATTCTTTTTATAGATTATGAATGTTTTTAACATGCTTTTATGTGTTTTTGTAGCCAAAGCCCCTGATGAAGGCATAAGCGAAACACGGCCTGTGTCGGGCCTGGCTTTATGAAATAAGAGTGTTTAATAAATAGTTCCTTCCTTGCCATCCACATTTTCTGACTGGGTCTGTTGAGTCGCACGTGGATTTGTGCTTTTCTGTTGGACTATCCTGTGTTGGTGCCATGGTCACTTGATATAAGTGAAAGGAGGTGTTTGAACCAATAGGCAGATTATGTACCACCACCCAACCCACCCCACTCCTTGGGGCTCAGGGGGGGAAAACAGAATCTCCCACCAACAGATCCATATTCTACCTCACTGCCATGGTGGCAGTAGAGGGGACCATCAACCCCAGTCCTGCTGGGCAACAGACACCCTACAGGGCAGTCAGTGCATATCTGTATGCATCCATAAGGCAATGGCAGACAGATAGTAGGCCTGCTAATGCTCAGCTGTCCCACACCACCATCACCTGACATTCTCCAGCAGCAAGCACAGTGAGTCTCCAGCCACTGCACCCTGCAAGGTGTTCCAGCCATACACATATAACTGCAGGCAGTCTGCTAGCTAGTCCATAGTGCATGCTCCTGGAAGAGATGTGTGCACCCAAAACTGAGATGTGAGCACACCCACCAAGCAGATAAGTCAGTGATTAGGCACCAGAAAAAAGAACCCATAAATTTCACTTGGCAGAAATACTATATAGCACTATGGGGGAACCTAGCCATGCCGTGGTCACTGCTTAGACAGGGTGACAGTGACCTCCCAGCAGGACATGCTGTGGCCACCCTGTCCATGCAGGTGGTGGCTGGGTACTACAATGTCCCAGCCATTGCCCTATGCCCTGTGCAGAAGCATCCTGCCCAGGCCACCCTGTCCGGGCTATACCCACAGTACCTTGCTCCTCATTATGCACATTGGCAGGCTAACACTGGAAACAGTGCAAGCAGTGTGGGCTGAGTAAGGTGTTGGCAGTCACCACACACTGTATAGACAGACACACACTCCCACACCTATGCCAGCATTGTGCAACTATAGAGGCTTTTGGCAGCTCTGGCCACCGCACCAGTCCTGGCCACAGTGCAGGTAGGGCTATGGAATGCAATACTGTTGGAGTCACTCCCCGGGGTGGTAAACACTGTCAGAAACCAGACCTGAAACACACTCCACAGAAATCAGAAAGGTTGCTATGATGCAGCTCAATCAGCAAATTGTGCTTAACTTGGGAATTGCTATCTGCCATTAATCATAGAAACCTTTCGATATTTGTGTAATGTATTCTCAGGTTTAGGGCAGCATTGCTAAGGTATGCAAGTGCTAGTATTGGGAGATGCTGCTGCACGCAGGGCCCAACATCTTACCTCTCCATGAGGCTTTGGATAGTGGAGCCTGTGGGCTTGGGTGTTTCTGCCCGTGTTGGCCGCTGCTCTAGGGCAGAGGTTCCCAACTCCGGTCCTGGTGGGCCATACACTATTCGGGTTTTCATGCTGTCCCTAATGAATATGCATGAGATACATTTGCATACCGTGTGGGCGGCGCATATAAATGCAGAACAGGCATCTTTATTAGAGACAGCATGAAACCTGACTGGTGTTTGGCCCTCCAGGACTGCATTTGGGAAACTCTTCTCTAGGTATTGCACCTGTTTATGGTGTTTGTGCTCTGTAGGGTAAAATAGAGATGTTTCAGGCATGTTTATGTTATCTGCAATAAAGGTTCCATCTTTATTACCATAGTTTAGTACTGGGTAAAATATGGGGACTGGGTTGGCAGGAGCCACAGCTGGGACTTGAACCTGTGACCTTCTGCTCCTGTACCACACTGCCTGTGTGTACTGTACCACACTGTTGTCACAGGGGCAGTTCATTCCTTTGGGATACCATGACTGTTCATCAGACAGAGCCTGTCTGATGCAGTGCACGGCACCCACTTAAACAGGGCTAGGCCATGGACTGCTCTGGGCAGATGCCACTGCCCCCTCCACCACCAGTACACCTCCGCCACCATACTGACATGCCCTTATGCTGGTGGTGTTGGTGGTCCGCAGTCTCAGGTGATCCAGTGTGTGGGTAGGCGGCTGCCTATGGTGCGGGATCTGGGATAGGGTTGCCTGTATAGACGTCCGCGCTTCCCCCCCACCACTGCCTGCCAATGTTCTGTGCCCTTGGGGGTACCTGCTGGGTACTATCCCCTGTGACACTGTGAGAAAGACACTTGTGACCATGTTGGGCCCTCATCAGTTGATGTCTGGCTGCTGTACAGTTTCAGCATTCCTGTGTGCCACCTAGGCATCTCCTAAGTCCGCACTGTGCCCCAGCAGCACCACAGCATGTGCCGCCTGCAGCCCTCTGTATCCCATTTTCCATCATCTGTACAGTTGCCCTTTCCGACATGCCCACCCTGCTGTTGTGGCACATGTGCACGCCATAATAAACCTGTCCAATAAAAAGGGAAAACCCTGATCAGCGCTATTTCAATGTGGGATGAATCACCTTGTAGGGGGACAGAGCATAGACCCTTCCAAAATGAATATCTTTTTTTGTAGCTTTCTCAGTAGTGTTTTTTTATTTTTCCCATTAATATCACTATTGGCCAGCTTGGTTATGGTGATTTTACATTTTGTTCAGGTCATTTTCCATGTTTATTTGCCCTTTTGTTCCGTGCACATATATCACAACTATCACTCTCTTAGGTTTCCCTGGCTTTGCTGTACATTGCTGACAGAAATGGTTTCTCTTTCCTGCAAATGTGCCTTAACGTGAGGGTTTCACTGGCGTTAGTGATCAGACCCAGATTCCACAGCGTTAGTGTACCTGGCCTTCCCTCTCACTCTCCACCCATTGACCCCTTCTCTCCGCCCTCTGGGAAGCCTTCCTCCGCCCTTCAGCGCCGGATTTCACAGCATTAGGGTGCCTTAACGCTGCAGGCGCGTTATCGTGCGATAAGGTACGTTATTGCATGATAATGCGACTTCATCACCCGATAATGTACCTTATCGCGTGATAATTCCGCCGCTGTGACGTTAGTGCCCTTTAGTAAATATACCCCTATGACACCGAATGACCTCAATATACAGTAGATATGGACAATTCTGTTTTCTAATGAAATTTTCATGGTTTTTCTACCTGTGCGATGATTTTGTATGAGTCGTCCAGTTTGCTTTTTAAAAATATTTATACTTTTTATTATTTTTCATGACTTTTTATGATTTTTTATGATTCATCCAGTTTGGTTTCCTGTTCACCTTTTACTATTTGTTATTGATCAGCTTATACTTTTTATGTTTTGCAGTTCTCCTTTCCCCCTCTCTCCTTCCCCCTCTTCCCCTTCCTCCCTTCTGCTCTCTTTTCATCCCTCCCTCCCCTCCCCCTCCTCTTCTCCTTTCCTATCCCTTCCGTCTCCTTCCTTTCCCTCTACCCCTTTCTTTTCCACCCTCTTTCTCCGCTTCTCCCTTCCCCTTCCCTCTCCCTACCCCTTCCTTCCTCTTCCTCTTCCCCCTCTCCTTCCCCTCTCCTTCCCCTTCCTTACCACTCCCCTTCCCTCTCCCCTCCCCTTCCCCTCCTCTTTCCCCCTCCTTCTCCCTTCCTTCTTTTCCTCCTTCCCCCTTTCCTTTTCCCCTCCACTGTGTATTAAGTTATATTACATGTTTTTTTATAGATTTTTAATGCATATTTTCATTGTGCAATTTTTATACATCACCCTTCTCAGATGGGGGGGCCTTACATTTGATTTATGGATGATTTTTTATTGTTTTTTTGTAATCATTTTTGATGTGCAATTTTAATTATATAACTATTTCACACAATATGCACCTAGTTGGGGGGCTTACACTCTACATATGGACTCTTTTATATTGCCTTTCAACTATCTTTTACCATTTCTTTCATTATTATTTGTTAGTAACTAGGATTGGTTATGGGATGCCCCATTGCTTCTGTTTACTCAATTTTAGTAGGATTTTTAATGACCCCTGACCATTCTGATTTGTTTTTTAATTGTTTTTTATTTTTACACATACAGGTTCCTCCTCAAAAATTATGATCCCTCTGTGTGTTCTTCAGTTTCGTCAGTGTGTCTGGCACTCATGATTTCATTGATTTAATTTTTTTTTAAAGTACCTATTGTTCTTATTCATTTTTAACTTTTTATTGCAGTTCCCCAGTTTAATCCCCCACTTAGTTTTTTAACAAGCCTCTTTTATTTTATTTATTTATTATTTTATTTAACAATTTTTTCTATACCGCCTTTTCATTTAATCAAGGTGGTTTATTTTGAAACTCAAAAAACTGTTGCATAGAATTGTTACATAGAAACATGTTTTAACATGTTTTAGGTATAAATGGCATTTTAAAAGATTTGATATGTTTTGAATCATGTATACATTATAGATTTCATTACCATACACATGCCTTTTTGTTTTTATTTCTCTTTTCTATTGCCAATTTTGTTTTTATTAGCCTCCCCTTTATGATTGGTTCAGACAGCCATCGAGTTTGATTTTAGAAATCAACACTAGTTTGTCTTTACAAAACAACACTGTTTTGATTGGCTGGCTGAATATTACTTTTTCAGATACGTGATGCTATCAAAAATGTTCTGAACTCGTGCCACAGCCCGGGAATGGAACATAGTATAGCCATGCACTTCTTTGTTTAAAACATATTTCATGACTTTCTTGCTACTGAAAATGATTAAGAAATTTGAGCAATGTGTGTGCTGAGAGCTCAAGGATACTGTGAATGTGGACAATGAGTTTTTGAAACATGTCATAAATGGGGATGAAAATGGGTTTATGGGTATGTCCCAGAAACCAAACACCAGTTCTCACAATGGAAAAGTCCATTGTCACCACGCCCCAAGAAAGCTCGGCAAGTGAGGAGCAATGTGAAGTCATTGTTGATTGTTTTTGTTGACACAAAGGAATTCTTCTGCAGGAATTTGTTCCTCAAAAACAAACCAGTCAATGCAAACTACTGCTACTAATGTTTTTAATGTTAGCAATCACCTCACTCGTATGTTATGAATATTCGCTGCATTATTATTATTATCATCATCATTATTATTACAATTAGTTTAAAATTAACCTATCTTTATTTTAATTTAGTTCCATTCACATTTTAATTTTGTCTTCATTGCAGTTGTTATTATTCCTGGGGTAGAGGTGATTCGAACAGTGCATGGGAGGTCCCAAGTTTTTCCGGTTGCCGCGACAGAGTTATTGAATGCTCTGCCTTTGAAGGTATATTTCTTGGACAATCTGCTAGCCTTATTTGAAGAACACTTGTGAGGGGGCAGAGAGTGACTGGAGGGAATGTTGTTTTATCTTTTCTATGCTTGTATACCTTATTGATTGACTTCGGTCAGAAAGAGGTATAAACGCTTGTAAATTAATAAATACATTGTTTTAGTATTTATGTTAAGAACATAAGAACGTAAGATATGCCATACTGGGTCGGACCAAGGTCCATCAAGCCCAGTATCTTGTTTCCAACAGTGACCAATCCAGGTCACAAGTACCTGGCAGGTTCCCAAACAGGCCCACGGGTCATCTTCAATAATAGTTTATGGACCTTTTCTTAAGGGACTTGTCCAACCCATTTTTAACCCCAGCTATACTAACAGCTTTTACTCCATCCTCCAGTAATGAGTTCCAGAGTTTGATTGCGCGTTGAGTAAAAAAAAATATTTTCTCTTATTAGTCTTACATGGGTTACATTGTTTATTTATTGCATGTCCTCTAGGTCTTCTACGTTTTGATGGCGTAAACAACTGATCTACATTTACCCATTCCACTCCATTCATTAATTTATAGACCTCTATCATATCCCCCCTCAGCTGTCTCTTTTCCAAATTGAAGATCCCTAACCTTTTAAGCCTTTCCTCATAGGGCTATCCTTCCATCCCTTTTACCATTTGTGTTGCTCTTCTCTGTACCTTTTCTAATTTTGCTATATCCTTTTTAAGATATGACGACCAGAATTGCATACAATATGCAAAGTGTGGTTGCACCATGAAACAGTACAGAGGTATTATAATATCCTTGGTTTTATTCTCCATTCCTTTCCTTATGATTCCTAGCATTCTATTTGCTTTCCTGGCTGCCACTACACACTGGGCAGAGGATTTCAACATATTATCCATGAAGATGCCTAAATTTATTTATTTATTACAAATTCTTATATACCGCGCTATTTAGAATCAGCGCGGTTTACATTGTAACAACATTTGCAATAGAACAAAATCTTTTGCTTACATTAAACAGGGATATTAACTTGGAAGTAACAGGGTAACTATATACATAAGAGACACATGTAGGTTATTTAAACTATATTGTGTAATCGAATTGTAAAGTGTTCATGGAGACTATGTGGTGGTTTCTAAGGTGGTATTTTGCATCGTGTAACTGTAGTTTAGGTTGTACTTTCCTAGGTGCATAACTTTGCACTTGTCCACATTAACTTTCCAGTCTTCCAATTTATCAAGGTCCTCTTTCAATTTTTCTCAATCTTCTTTTATTTTAACAACTTTGAATAATTTTGTGTCATCTGCAAATTTAATCACCTCACACATTCCCATTTCCAGGTCATTTATGGATATATCAGAAAGCAGTGATCCCAGCACAGATCCCTGGGGTACTCCACTATTCACCTTTCTCCACTGAGAAAATTGGCCATTTAGCCATTACTACTACTACTATTCAGCACTTATATAGCGCCACGCACGCAGTGCTGCACAGCTAACCTACAGGAGGTAGCCAACATATAAGAGACAGTCCCTGCCCGTCAGAGTCAAGCTCATCAGAGCTTACAATCTAGTTAAAAGAACATAGTACAGTCATAAATTAGATCTAAATGCAACGGATGAAGAGGTGAGTCTTCAACCTGGATTTGAAGAGGGCCAGGGAGGATGCCTGGCGCACAGATGCAGGTAAGCTGTTCCAGGCGTATGGAGCAGCAAGGTGAAAGGAGCGCAGTCGGGAGTTCGCGGTGCGGGTGAAGGGCATTGATAGGAGTAATTTTTTAGTGGAGTGCAGATTACGAGCGGGGACATAGGGGGAGATAAAAGATGAAAGGTATTGAGGGGTCATAGAGTGAATGCATTTATAGGTCAGCAGGAGAAGCTTGAATTGAATGTGGAATTGGACAGGGAGCCAGTGAAGTGACTTGAGAAGAGGAGTAATGTGTGCGTGGCGAGGCTGGCAGAGGATTAGTCGAGCAGCATAATTTTGTATGGGTTGAAGAGGGAGGAGGTGGCTTACGGGGAGACCAGCGAGGAGGATGTTGCAGTAGTCGAGGCGCGAGGTGATCAAGGAGTGGACAAGCATTTTGGTGGTGTGTTCAGAGAGGAAGGGGCGGATTTTGCTAATGTTGTAGAGAAAGAAGCGGCAGGTCTTAGCTACAAGCTGGATATGAGCGGAGAAGGAGAGAGAGGTGTCAAAGATAACCCCTAGATTGTGGGCAGAGGGAACAGGAAGGATAGTAGATCCATCTACCTGGACTGAGAGAGGGGGAGTTAGGGGGGAGGAGTTGGGAGGAAAGACAAGGAGTTCAGTCTTGGCCATGTTCAGTTTCAATTGGTGATGAGACATCCAGGCAGCGATGTCCGAAAGACAGGCAGAGATCTTGGACTGGGTTGCTGGAGAGATATCAGGTGCAGAGAGGTAGATCTGGGAGTTGTCGGCATAGAGATGATACTGAAAGCCATGGGAGGAGATAAGCACACCAAGGCCTTGCGTATAGAGAGAGAAGAGGAGGGGGCCCAAGACAGATCCCTGGGGTACACCTACATGTAGCGGGGTAGGGGAGGAGAAGGAGCCACCAGAGCATACTCTGAATGAGCGATGAGAGAGGCAGGAGGAGAACCAGGATAGTACGGAGTCCTTGAAGCCAAGCGAGGAGAGGGTGGTGAGGAGAAGGTTGTGATCAGCGGTATCAAAAGCAGCAGAAAGATCAAGAAGGATGAGGATGGAATAGAGACCCTTAGATTTAGCCAGGAACAGGTCATTGGTGACTTTTGTGAGTGTTGTTTCAGTGGAGTGTAGGGGACGGAAGCCAGATTGTAGTGGGTCCAGGAGGGCCTGGGAGGTGAGGAAATTGAGGCAACGACGGTGAACTGCTCATTCCAATAGTTTGGATATGAAGGGAAGGAGGGAGATGGTTCGATAGTTAGAAGGGCATGTGGGATCAAGTGAGGGTTTCTTGAGGAGCGGTATAACAACAGCATGTTTGAAGTTGATGGGGACAGTTGCCGTGGAGAGTGAGAGGTTGCGGATATGTGTGATAGGGGGGACAATGGTGTGGGAGATGGAACGTAGGAGATGGGTGGGGATAGGGTCTGATGAACAGGTGGTGGATTTGGAGGAGGAAAGGAGGATAGTGGTTTCTACTTCAGAGATTGGAGGGAAGGAGGAGAGGGTGGCAGGGGGAGTATGGATGGGGAGGAGAAATGGGGGGGAGGGGAGGTAGATGAGGGGGTAGGGAATTGGAGGGTAATCTTGTGGATTTTGTCATGGAAATAGTCGGCTAGGGTTTGGGCAGAAAGGGAGGGTGGGATCGGGGGCGGGGGAACCTTGAGGAGGGAGTTGAGGGTATTAAAGAGATGGCGAGGATCAGAGGCAAGGGAGTTGGTCAGATGGATGTAGTAATCTTGTTTGGCAAGTGCTAATGCTGACTGGAAGGAGCAAAGTATGAATTTGAAGTGAAGAAGATCTTCGAAGGAGCGGGATTTGGACCAAGCTCATTCGGCAGAACGGGCACAGATGCATAGATAGTGGATTGTGGGAGAAAGCCAGGGTTGGGGAGTAGATCATTTAACAGGACGTGGGGTGGGAGGGGCAAGAGTGTCAAGGGCTGAGGATAGTGTAGCATTGTATGAAGACAGTGCCTCAGCGACAGACTTGGAGGATAAAATGTAGGAGAGAGATGGAGAAATGGTGGAAGAGAGAGCCATGGGATCAATATTAAGAAGGTCTCTAAATAGGTTGGAGGAGACAGGACGAGGTTGGGATGGTGGGAGCTGAAGAATAAATGTTAAGAGGTGATGGTCAGATGAGGGAAGGATTGAATTGCGGAGGTTTGAGGGAGAGGAATTGGAGAAGAGAATTAGATCAAGGCAGTGGCCATGTAGATGTGTGGGGGCAGTGGAACAAGGTTTGAGGTCAAACGAGGGGGTAAGGGCGAGGAACTTTGAGGCATGGGGGTCGGATGTTTTCTAACTTTTAACCAGTTCTTGATCCACAATACTACACTTCCTCCAATCCCATACATTTTTAAATTTGCCAAGAGTGTCTCATAAGGGACCTTGTCAAAGGCTTTCTGAAAATGCAGATACACTATGGGCCTGATGCAGAGACGTGGGTTGAGGGGCTTCATGTCCCAGTTGGGCCCGATTCTCCCTCCTGCTCTCCCTGCATGTCCTGAGCAGCAGGGCGGGGAGAGCTGGTGGGAGGCAGGAGGTGGCAGGATCAGGGTGAAATGGTAGCGGAGCAGCCTGGAAGGACATACAGGGCTGATTCAGATCATGGCCCTGTATGTGGAATAAGCAGCACTGACCTAGCGATCGGGCCCGGGGATCCTCCCCCCAGGGCTGGGGCCAGGGGTGAGGAGGTCCCCACCACCCAATCCAGGCCCTGGCTGGCCAGCTGTGGGCCGGGTGGCGAGGAAGAGGGGGTGCCGAGCCATGGCAGCCAAGGAACTCTGCGGAGAAGACATCCCCATAGGCAGGTAAGGACATGCCAGGCCATCCTCAGGCCCGATTCCATGTACCATGGGAACATTTTGTTCCCGCGGTCTGGAATGAGGTCTTAATGGGTCCATCCTTCACGGGGATGTCTGGATAGCTCGGATGTGCTCCTTTCAGAATTGGGAACTATATTAACCAGCTCACCTTTGTCTACTGTTTATTCACACCTTCAAAAAAATATAACAGATTACTAAAACAAGACTTTCCTTGGCCAGCTCTATGTTGGCTTTCTCCCATTAACCATGATTATCTACATGTTCAGTAATTTTATTCTTTATAATCATTTCTACCATTTTACCCAGTACTGACTTCAGGCTCACCGGTCTGTAGTTTCCAGGATCACTCCTGGAACCCTTTTTAAAAATTGGTGCTATATTGGCCATTTTCTAGTTGTCCAGTACTGCAGATGATTTTAATGATAGTTCACAGTTATTAATAGTAGGTTTGCAATCTCATATTTCAGTTCTTTCAACACCCTTGGATGTATAACATCTGGTCCAGGTGATCTGCTACTTTATAGTTTATCAAATAGTTGTAATACATCTTCCTGGGTTATCAATCTTTCTGTCAATTCTTCTGATACATCACGTTTACATACTATAACAGGCATAGGTAACTTCCCTATATCTTCTTCAGTAAAGACCAAAACAGTTTCTCCGCTATGGCCTTGTCCTCCCTTAGTGCCCCTTTTATCCCCTCTATCATCCAGTGGTCCAACTGACTCTCTCACAGGTTTTTTGCTACAAATGTACTTGAAAAGGTTTTTATTATTCATTTTTGCTTCCATGTTGTTATGTTGTTAAGTGCTTCCATGGCAAGCTTTTTTTTCAAATTCTCTCTTTGCCTGCCTTATCAATACCTTGTATTTAACTTGCCAATCCTTATGTTGTTTCCTATTTTTGTCATTTGGCTCCTTTTTCTATTTCCTGAAAGATGTTTTTTTGGCAACAACAGTCTCTCTGACCTCACTTTTAAACCATGCTGGCAGTTTTTTGGCCTTCTTTCTACTTTTCTTAAAACATGTAATATATCAGTTCTGGGCTTTCAAAATAGTACTTTGAAAGAAGCCCATGCTTTATGTAAATCTTTAATCTTTGCAGCTGCTTATTTTAGCTTTTCTTAACTATTTTCCTCATTTTATCATAATCTCCTTTTTCAAAATTAAAAGGTAGTACTGCGGGTTTCCTTGCTGTCCTTTTTTCATTTATTAAATGAAATCCGATCATGCTATGATAACTATTGCCCAGTGGCCCCAAAACCTTTATCTCTTGCAACAGATACTGGGTTCCACTTAGGAATAGGTCCAAAATAACTTCCTCTCTTGTGAATTCATGAATCAGCTGCTCCAAGAAGCAGTCATTTATTTCATCTAGAAATTTTATCTCCCTAGCATGTCTAGCTGTGACATTGACCCAGGGTAATTGATATCACCAATTATTAACTTTTGTTAGCTTCCTTGATTTCTTTCAGCATTTCATCCTCCATCTATTTATTCTGGCCAGGCGGTCAGTCGAATACCCCACTGCTATCACCTTCCCCTTTTTACATGGAATTTCTATCCATAGAGATTCTACAGTATATTTTGTTTCCTGCAAAACTTTAATCTTGCGTGACTCAATGTCCTCTCTAACAAAGAGTGTAACCCTTCCATCAATTTGGTCTACCCTATCATTGCAATATATTTTGTACCCAGGTATCACAGTGTCCCACTGGTTATCCTGCTTCCACCAGGTCTCTGAGATGCAAATCATATCTAACCTTTCATTTAGTGCTATATATTCTAGCTCCCCCATCTTATTTTTTCTAGCATTTGTATACAGGCATTTAAGAGGTTGTATTTTAATCATATCTGTTTATCAGTTGACAGGGGTAATTTGGAATCTTTCAGCTTTGTACTTAAGGGCATCTAGGTTACGTTTATCTTGATTGGAACCTCTCTGTTGGGATGTCCTAACTTCCCTCTTTTGCTATTATCCTTCAAGGATACATCCTTCCAAACCATGCACTCTTGGGTGACTGTCAGCTTTCCCCTATTATCTAGTTTAAAAGTTGCTCTATCTCCTTTTTAAAAGTTAATGCCAGCAGCTGGGTTACCTCCCAGTTAAGATGGAGCCCATCATTTTGGAAAACTCCAACCCTTTCCCAGAATGTTGCCCAGTTCCTAACAAATCCATACCCTCTTCTTTGCACCATCTCATCCAAGTAATGAGAATCTGGAGCTCTGCTTACCTTTTGGGTCCTGCACATGGAATGGGAAGCATTTTGGAGGATGCTACCCTGGATGTTCTTGATTTCAAATTCCTAACTAAAAGCCTAAATTTGGCCTCCAGAATCTCCCTCCCACACTTTCCTATGTCATTGGTGCCAACATGTAGCAAGACAACAGACTCCTCCCCAGCACTATCTAAAACCTTGTCTAGGTGGCGTGTGAAGTCCACTACCTTCGCACCAGTCAGGCATGTTACCAGGTGATCCTCATGTCCACCAGTCACCCAGCTATCTATATGCCTGTGGTACATGAGAGTTGGGATTGGTGAAAGGGAATTAACACTTATTAAAAACTGGCTTGCTACATAGGTCCCAGACCTGTGCTTCTAAGTAAATCTGTTAAGAACTTCCTAGGTGATTCACACAGCCCTTGGTTTGATAGACAGAACCTTTCAAATTGCCCCTTTGATCTGTCACTTGGCTTTAACATGTATTTCAAACAAATTCCCAGATCTCTTGCCTCCTAACTGGAAGGCCTCTTTGTAAACTGAAAACTGGTATAGAAAACTGGTTAAAAAATAAATAAATAAAGGTCTCTAGAAACAATTTATTTCTCTCTACCCAAAGAATATTTACCCTGTTCTTGCTTCAGTGATAAGCTATACTCTGATTTGATTTAAATTAAAACTCTCTGCTGATACTAGGCCCTAACTGAGTTAAACTTAAACTAAAACTAAAAGCTCTCTGCTGAATTTTAAATTGAAACTAAAAGCTCTGCTGGGTTTTCAACTAAAAACTATCTGCTGAGTTTTAAATTTAAACTAAAAACTATCTGCTGATACTAGGCCCTGACTGAGTTTTAGATTTAAATTTAAATTAAAATCTCTCTGCTGATATTAGGCCCTGACTGAGTTACCAAATATACTGGATTCTAAATTACACAGATTAATCAGCTGTAACCAAAGAAATTCCCTTTTCCCCAAGATTTAGAGAATTTCTCAGAAGTATATACTTACAAGTGCAGATTACTTTCCAGCAGTAGCAGTCCCTTTTGGTAATCTGAGACTCAAAGTATCCATCAGTGCGGCAGTTTTGGGCCCAAAACAATATGTTTGCCGTCCCTCACCCTCCCTATTCTCTTGACTTGGCCATCTGTGATGATTTCCTCTTTCCTGGAATGAAAATGAAGCTCAAAGGGTGCAGATTTCATACCAGTGTGAAGATTCAGGAAGAGATAGCGTAGTTACTCACCTGTAACAGGTGTTCTCCAGGAGCAGCAGGAATCAGTCCTCACATATGGGGTGATGTCAGCGCCGACGGAGCCCTCATGTGGAGCATTTCCCCAGCTTTCAAAAAAAGCCTTTGGGAATGCAGTATGCATGCGTGTCCCCTTCCTGCCCAAGGGTGCCATCTTGTTCAGTCTGATGACATAGCTAAAAGACAGCAAAAATCAAAATGAAGGATAGGACTGCAACTCCAGGGGAGGAGGGAGGGTCGTGAGGACTGATTCCTGCTGCTCCTGGAGAACACCCGTTACAAGTGAGTAACTACGCTTTCTCCAGGACCAAGCAGGAAGTCAGTCCTCACATATGGGACTCCCCAGCTCTAGGCTACCATGAACCCAGAGCTGAAAAAATGGCTCCCTCTCAAGAGCTTCAGCATCCGTGATAAGAATTTTCTCTGAGAACGCACCCCGTATGGTAGCCCAACACAAAGGGCCGGAGGGTAGGAGTTGCCTAAACCTCAAAGAGATTACGGAGTACCGCCTGGCTGAAAACACTATCCCACCGGGACTCTCTCTCCAGGCAGTAATGGGCTGCAAAGGTCTGACTTGAAGACCAAGTTACAGCCCCAACGGAACAGAGCGGAGATGAGCTACTGACGCGGCTTTCGCCCTGACACGGTGTGCCGTGACCCGACCCTGCAAGGGGAGGTTGGCTGCCTTATACGCCCAGGTGATGCAATCTGCTACCCAAGTGGACAACGTATGCTTGGAGACAGGTAACCCCATACTATTAGGGTCAAACGAGATGAAGAGCTGAGTAGCCCGTCGATGCTCCCGCATACGCTCTATGTAAAAGGACAACACCCTTTTACAGTCCAGGGTATGCAAGACTGTTTCAGCCTGGCTGGCATGCAGCCTGGGAAAAAAGGTCAGAAAAACCACCTACTGATTGAGGTGGAAAGAGGAGACCACTTTTGGGAAGAACTTGGGATGGGTCCATAGGACCATCCTGTTCCTATAGAACCGCGTGTGCAGTCTATCAGAAGCCAGAGCTTGTAGTTCACTCACACGTCTGGCCGAGGTAAGAGCCACCAGGAAGAGCGCTTTCCAAGAGAGGAAGCGCAAATGGAAAGTAGCCATCGGCTCAAACGGTGGGCGAGTAAGTTGCTGCAAGACCACGTTCAAATCCCACTCAGTCACCGGTGGATGAACTGGAGGCTTGAGTAGAAGCAGACCTCTGAGAAATCTGGACACCAAGGGGTGAACCGACAGAGACTGTCTTTCCACAGGTGAGTGGTGTGCTGACAAAGCACTGAGGTGGACCCGAACAGAGTTAGACTTAAGGCCTAGGTCTGAAAGGTGTAGTAGATACTGCAGTACTACTAGCATAAGGCACGAGAAAGGATCTTCATTGCACAGAGCACACCATACCGTAAACCTACGCCACTTGAGGGCATAGGACTTTCTGGTGGACTGCCTCCTAGAGGCCAAGACCACCTCTTCAACCTCCTTAGGTAGAAGTAAGGGAGCTAGCACTATCCTTTCAGCAGCCAGGCCATCAGATTGAGGGACCTGAGGTTGGGGAGCAGAAGGGAACCCTTCTCTTGAGACAGGAGATCGTGTTGCAGCCCCAGAGGGAACGGAGCTTCCACCGCCTACTGTAGAAGTGGTGGAAACCACGGCTGCCTCGGCCATCTTGGGGCTACCAGAATCACCGAGGCCTTGTCCCGGAGGATCTTGAACAGAGTTCGGGCCACCAGGGGTGTGGGAGGAAACGCATACCGGAGGCCCGTAGACCAAGAGATTAGAAAAGTATCTGCTGCCATCCTCAGGGGATGCTGCTGTCTGGAGCTGACGGTTTAGTGGACTTGCAAAAAAATCGATGGATGGAAGTCCCCAGCAGAGGAAGATCTGCTGCACCACCAATGGATTCAACTGCCATTCGTGAGGCTGAAGAATCCTGCTTAGCTTGTCTGCTATGAAGTTCTCCTGACCAGGTAAATAAACTGCTTTGAGAAACATGCCTTGTCTGACTGCAAAGGAGCAAAGGTCCAGTGCCTCCTAACATAGGGGCCTGGACCCTGTGTCCCCTTGTTTGGTCACATAGAACATTGCCACCTGATTGTCAATCTGAACTAGGACAAACTGTTGAGAGAGAGCATGGCAGAAGGTTTGTAGAGCTAAGCGGATTGCTCGCAGCTCTAAAAGGTTGATCTGCTGTGTGGCCTCCCGAGGGGACTACAGGCCTTGAGTGCACGTGCCCTGGCAATGTGCACCCCAGCCCTTTAAGGAAGCATCTGTCATCAGCACCCTTGTGTGTGCTGGAGCCTGAAAAGGTACACCCCTGAGAAGGTTTGGCAGATGTAGCCACCACTGTAAGGAGTTCAGAAGTCATCTGGATACCTTTACTCTGTCTCAGAGGTCGCCTGTGGCCTGTGTCCACTGATCTCTGAGGCACCATTGAGCAGCCCACATGTGCATACGGGCATTCGGTGTCACATGCACAGTGGATGCCATGTGGCCCAGGAGACATGCAAATTTCCTTGGAACTGGTTGGCCAAGTCCATCAGTCTGTGGGCCTTGTCCTCGGGCAAGTAAGCTCTTGCCGGAAGGGTATCTAATCTTGCCCCTATAAACTCTAGGTGCTGAGAGGGGAGCAAAGTGGACTTTGCGTAGTTTATGACAAAGCCCAGATGCTGAAGAAGAAAGACAGTGCGAAGAATGGCCTGTCAGGCCTCCTGGAGAGACTGGCCCCTGATTAACCAGTCGTCCAGGTATGGGAAGACAAAAATCCCCTGATTCCTGAGAAAAGCCGCCACCACCGCCAGGCATTTGGTGAAAACTCTGGGAGCAGAGGTTAGGCCAAAGGGAAGTACCCTGTACTGAAAATGGTTTCCTCCCACCACACATCTGAGGTATTATCTGTGGTCTGGATGAATGAGGATGTGAGTATAAGCATCCTTGAGGTCTAAGGAGCATAGCCAGTCTCCCTGCTGGAGGTAGGGCAGCAGTATCCCAAGGGTAAGCATCTTGAACTTTTCCCTCTCCAGAAACTTGTTCAGATTTTTCAAGTCTAGGATAGGCCTGAGGCCTCCTGCTCTCTTTGTTACTAGGAAGTACCTGGAGTAGAAGCCTTGCCCTTTCAGGTGGTGAGGCACTGGTTCCACCGCCTGTTCCTTTAGAAGACTTGCCAACTCCTGAAGGAGGAGGTTCCTGTGTAGAGGGAATCTTGGGGCTCCCCTGGATAGTAGGAGGGGGATAGCTGGTAGAAATGGAGCATTTAGCCCTTTTGGACTATGCTCAGTACCCAGGTACCCCCTGTGATGGCTGGCCACCTGTATGCGTACAGGGTCGGCCGACCTCCTGTGCTGAGTGGAGCCACCAGCAGAGGAGAGGCTATGCTGTGGGAGTCAAAAACCCCCTCCCTGCTGAGCAGGAGCCGGAGCAGGAGGCTTGGGGGTTTTCTGCCTATGGGGCCCATGCCCCTGCCCTTTGGCCTGCTGGCCCTGTTGGGGAGCTGGAGAGGCCTGATATTGAGGCTAGGCTTTGTAGGCAGCACCCTTCCTCAGGAAAAAGGGCTTATTTCCCGAGCCCTTCTTTTTTTGAGAAGGGGCAGAAGTCTTTCTGGACAGTCTTGTCCTGATGAGAGTCTCTGTCTCGATTTCTGCAGCCTTTTCAGTCATAGGTTTGCTAATAGGTTGTCACCTCGGCACGGGACATCGACCAACTTATCCTGTACTCATGACTCCAGGTCCGACGACTGTAGCCAGGTCTGACGGCGTGCACCGATGCCGGCCGCTGCTACCCGGGCCGAAGCCTCGAAGCCGTCATAAGCTGCTCCAGATATAAACTTCGAGCACTCTCGGATCCCTGAAGACAAGGCTTTGAATCTCTGCAAGGGTTCCTTGGAGAGGTCAGCTGAGAACCCAGCAATCTCCTTTGCCAGGTCCCGTAAGTACATGCCCATGTACAGCTGGTAAGCCTGGACACGGCAAGACAGCATAGAGCACTGGAATCACTTTCTACTGAGGGCATCCAGGTTCTGGGCCTCCCAGCCGGGAGGAACCAAGAAGTGCATCTTTTGACTTTTCAGCCTGTGCATGGCCGATTCCACAACCATGGAGTTGTGCGGTAGCTGCGCCTTTTGGAACCCAGGGCTCTTACGGACTCAATAAATGGAATCGACCTGCTTGCTAAGAACCGGCGCCGAGGCCGGTGCCTCCCACATATGGAAGAGCAGCCGTTCCAGCATCGGAGGAACCGGTACAGTAAAGGCTTCCTTCGGAGGAAAATCATACTGGAGGGCATCGAGCTCCTCAGCTCGAGGCTCCTCCTCGGCGTTCGCAGGGAATGCCAAAGCCTTGGCCATGTCCCTGACAAAATCCGAGAACCGGATATCCTCCGGGGGAGACTATCTCCGAGACTCGGACTCCGGGGAGTCCAATGGAACGCATTAGGTCCGGAAGGTGTCAGGAAACTCCTCGTCCTCCGTCTCCCATGCCAACCCCTCCAAGGAGGAGTCAAGCGGCTGCGGCCGTGTGGGCCTCGATGCCACCCACCCCGATGCTGAGGGCGCCAGTGTCGATGACCTCGGCCCCGCACGGGAGGTCGAGGGAGACCTTGGCTGAGGATCGACTCGAGACTTGATGGACTCGAGGATTGGCTCGGCCTCCGGGGTCGACTTAGACGTCAAGGTCCCGGTGTTCAGGGCAGATGCACCGGTCAGACTGGCAATTAGTATCTGCTGCTGCTCCATGAAGGCAGCCAGGCTGCTTTCCAGGGCCGTCAGCCTAAGTCCGAGCTCAGGAGACTCAGCAGCCCCCAACTCGGGCTCCGGTGGCGTCGGGCCCGACGTCGGTATTCATGGAGGAAAGTCAATGAGGACAACAGAACTTACATGACTCGGGGACTCCAGCTCCAGGCGAGATAGTTTGGATGGCCTCTCCGACTCCGAGAGCCCGGGACGGCGGTCAGGGCTATGCGATCTGGCCCTCAAGGACCCAGGTGCCTCCACTGATGCCTCCCTCATGAGCTTCTTCTTCCTTTTGTGCTCACAGGCGGGAGACCCCCTCTCAGAGGACCCATGACGGCGCTTGGAGTCAGACTCCTGAGATGTCGAGGCCTCTGACGAAGTCCGGCCCCGGCCAGACGTGGACTCTGAAAAATTTCTTTCACGTTGATGCTGACGGCTCTGAAGCGCCTTCGACGACATCTTGCCGCACGGGCCACAGACCAGCGGGTCATGGTCAGGCCCGAGGCATCGGAGGCAGCAGTCATGTGTATTGGTGAAAGACATACGTTTCTTACACAGATCACATTTTTTGAACCCGCTGGCAGCCATCGGGGGAAAAAGGACCCCTGCAAGGTGAAAAGACTGGGCTGCCGGTGGAAAAAACAGAAAAAGCATGAACGCTACTCACCAAGGACAAAACCGAAAAAGAAGTTCCGGATTCGATACCGGTGTACCGAGCCGAGGCGGGATGGGCAACTGGCGTCGAACCGGACAAAGAGACGTAAAAAATCACAGAAAAAAATCAACTTTTCTCTGGTGATACGAACTACGTCCGTTGGGCTCCGCGGAAAAAGAAAGACTGAACAAGATGGCACCCTTGGGCGGGAAGGGGACCATGCATGCATGCGTGCATTCCCAACGGCTTTCCCCATATGTGAGGACTGACTTCCTGCTTGGTCCTGAAGAAGAGGACTATGCTGAAGAGTTTGAAGAAAGAGGATTTTCAGAAGGCATTCCATCAATGGCAAGACCGCTGGAATTGTTGCATCAACTCCCAAGGGGACTACTTTGAGGGGGAAGGTGGCCACTAAAATCTCAGGTTAGTGTAGCATTTTTTATGGGGTCAGTTCGGGAACTTTTTGATAGCACCTCGTATATCAAATTTTGAAGCATTTTTAACTGCACACATATACAGTAGGACTGCAATTGGTTATTTGGATCCCAAAGCAGAGCCCTACTAAGTTTTATTATCTTTTACCCCTTATTTTCTCCCTCAGTATAGAATAGAAAATAAGGTGTAAAAGATAATAAAACTATATACTATTTAAAACACAGAAGAGAGCTTTCTGGTTAAATTTCATACCCAGCAGAGAGCTTGTAGTTTAAATTTAATAGTCATTCAGGGCCTAGCATCAGCAAAGTACTTTTAGTTTAAATTTAAAACACAGAAGAGAGCTTTCTGGTTAAATTTAGAACCCAGCAGAGAGCTTGTAGTTTAAATTTAATAGTCACTCAGGGCCTAGCATCAGCAAAGTACTTTTAGTTTAAATTTCAAACACAGAAGAGAGCTTTCTGGTTAAATTTAGAAGCCAGCAGAGAGCTTGTAGTTTAAATTTCATAATAAGTTAGAGCCTAGCAGCAGCAAAGAGCTATAATTTAAATCAAATAAGAATATAGATTAGCACAAAAGGCAAAACAGGGTCAGTACTCTTTGAGCAGCAAATAGTCTTCTAGAGACCTTTACAAAGAGGCCTTCTACCTAGGGGCAAGAGACCTGTGAAACATTTTTCAATAGGTGTAAACATCAGGTGGGAGATCAAAAGGCCATTTTGAAAGACTCCTTCTATCCAAGAAAGGACTGTTAATCATCCAGGAAGTTGGTCACAGCTTACCTCAGCAGAACAGGCATAAATAGCTCAACCAGAGCTCTGTGAGCCTCAGTCTTGAAAGACTAGAAAAGGGGACTGTTACTTCTGTAGAGAGATCTGCAACTGTGAGTATATACTTCTGGGAATTTTCTGAAAGGAATTATTTTTATTAAAGCTAATTAATCTGTGAACCCACTATTTTTTTGTTAAATCAGTCAGGACCTAGTAGCAGGTTAAATTTAGAACCCAGCAGAGAGCTTGTAGTTTAAATTTAATAGTCACTCAAGGCCTAGCATCAGCAAAGTACTTTTAGTTTAAATTTCAAACACAGAAGAGAGCTTTCTGGTTAAATTTAGAAGCCAGTAGAGAGCTTGTAGTTTAAATTTCATAATAAGTTAGAGCCTAGCAGAAGCAAAGAGCTATAATTTAAGTCAAATAAGAACATAGCTTACCTCAGCAGCACAGGACAGGATACTGTGTAGCAGCCCTCTTTTAATAAGTGTTATTTCCCTCCCTCCCTCCCCACATCCACCCACCCCTGGGATAATTGTAGCTTTATAGGTACTTACACATTTTAACAGACAGGAGGTGCTCTCAGGTGAATCTCGTTACCCAAATCAGTCATACACTAAGGACCTGAGATTAATTAAGCTTCAGGTGAACAAGGTATATTAAACGTATTAGGTACAGTTTTATTGGCAACCCTTAGTAAGTAAAGAACTTAAAGATCTAAACAAAAACTTAAAACTAAGATGCAGACAGAAGTCCAGTAGCGAGATGGGGGCTTTCCAGTCTTTTGCATTGAGTGTCACATGTATGATTTTCTCACAGTTGGTGAGAGGTCTTACGTGTGCACTAGGTGCAAGGAGCTCTTTCCTCTCATGGAATGAGTCCGTTCTCTAGAGGCTAGAGTAGCAGACTTGGAAAACATAAGACAGACAGAGAGGTACATAGACGAGACCTACAGGGATATAGTCCTGAAGTCCCACCTCCAGTCTGGCAGCATCGCTGTTGCCATGGAGGAGAGAGGTCACGTGACAGGAGAGCATCACCCTGATGTGGCAGGAAGTGATCCTGTAACTAGGACCTGTCCTCCAGGTGATGTAAAACCCTCTTGCACCGAGGAAGTTTCTCTAGGGCCATGTACCCATGAGGGAAGGGTTAGGACATCCGTTATAGTTGGTGATTCGATCATTAGGCATGTAGATAGCTGGGTGGCTGGTGGACGTGAGGATCACCTTGTAACATGCCTGCCTGGTGCGAAGGTAGCGGACCTCACGCGCCACCTAGATAAGGTCTTAGATAGTGCTGGGGAGGAGTCTGCTGTCTTGGTACATGTCGGTACCAATGACATAGGAAAAAGTGGTAGGGAGGTTCTGGAGGCTAAATTTAGGCTTTTAGGTAGGAAGTTGAAATCCAGGACTTCCAGGGTAGCGTTCTCCGAAATGCTTCCCGTTCCACGTGCAGGACCCAAAAGGCAGGCAGAGCTCCGGAGTCTCAATGCGTGGATGAGACAATGGTGCAGAAATGAGGGGTTTGGATTTGTTAGGAACTGGGGAACATTCTGGGGAAAGGAGGGTTCTCTTCCGAAGGGATGGGCTTCACCTTAACCGGGATGGAACCAGGCTGCTGGCATTAACCTTTAAAAAGGAGAGATGGACAGTGGGGGAGTAACCAAGATGGCGGATGTGTGCACGGAGCGGTGAGCTCCTGTCTCGAGTTTCGCGAGCCTGTGGAGCGGCGACTGCAGGATGGGTCGGAGAAAGCGGAAGCAAGTTGCCTTACCTCCGGGTGAGAGAACATCAAGCTCTGCGGGTCAGCGTACGCTGGGGCAGTGTGGCTTTGAGCCCTGCATTGGAGCGGTGTCTTTGGCTGGGGCAGAGGGAGAAGTGTCGCCCCAGAGCGTGGCAGGTGTTTGGCTCTCACCTGAGGAGCGGACACCGCCACCGCGTCCCGGAAGCCTATCCTTGGTAGTTGCTTTGACCCCGGAGTTGTTTGCAACAAGTACGTTGACTTTGGAGGGCATAGGAGGTGCAGCTACCGTGTTGATTTCCCCTTCGGTGGATACAGGCCGGGGTCGGAGGTGTGAGATGGGAGTGTCAGCGGAGCGACCTGTCCCTGAAGTCCCGGTGATGCGGGAAGAGCTTCCTGTGGTTCCAGCTTTGGTGAGACCTGCGGTAATTACTATGGAAATGCTATGGGAAGGATTGGCGTCCTTGAATCACTCCATGAATAGACTTTGTGGGACGTTTCAAATGGAACTTAATGTGGTTAGAGATTCTTGTGATTCTCTTTCTAAGGCTCATGAAGTGCAAGTTAGTAGGTTTACCACTCTGGAGAAGGAGATGGGGGAGGTGCGCGGTCTGGTTCATGCTCAGCTAAAGGATAGTACTGCGGCTGCTAGGAAGATGGAGTACCTGGAAAACCAGGCCCGGCGTTGTAATCTCCGGTTCCTGAGTTTTCCTAGGTCCCCAGTATTATCAGCGGTTGAGATGCGGCGGAAGTACTTTGGGGAGGTGTTAAAAATCCCCCCAGAGCAGTATCCCCCTTTGACTAGGGACCAGTACTTGTCCCTGGGTGGTAGAGGTGGAGTAGATGGGACCCCCCCCTCATACCCGGGGTTGGGGGATCTCACAGGTCTCCTTGAGAGTTCTCTGGAGATTGTTATGGAAAGAACTACCCTCCTTGCCACATTTGCTTTGGAGACTGATAAAGTGTTTATTCTTAAAATGTATTTTAGAAATGCTAACGAAGTCTTTATGGGCTCAAGAGTAAGAGTATTTCCTGATTTATCACGAATTATGCAATTGAGAAGGAAGGAGTTTTTGACTCTTCGCCCCAGGACTTTGGCCTTGGACGCTTCCTTCCAACTTAAATTTCCTGTGAAATGTTATGTTAATTTTAAACAAAAGATGTATTTGTTTTTTGAGCCCAAGCAGTTGTTAGCTTTCTTGAGATTAGGGAAGTGAGTGATGTTGAGGTTGTTGTAACTTCTCATACAGCTGACGTGTGAGTCTCTCATTCACCTGTTTGAATTTGTGTGATTAAAGTCATTATATTGTTTGATTTGTTTCCTAGTACTCCCCTATTTCCTTTTTTTTGTGGTCTGATAATGGGGGAAAATGAGTATGTGATTGCTGTATTTTTTTTCCTTTTGTATTTGATGTTTCTACTTTTTCCATTTTTCCATTTCATTCATGGATATTGTCTGGATGTCAAAATTTATTAAATTCATATAAATAAAAAATTTAAAAAAAGGAGATAGAGCAGCTTTTAAACTAGATAATAGGGGAAAGCCGACAGTCGCCCAAGAGCGGATGGTTCGGAAGAATGTATCCCTGAAGGATACTACCAAAAGCAGAGAGGTTCCAAAAAAGAGTAAACTAGCCCAAATGCCCTCAAGTATGGAGCAGACAGAGCTTAAAGATCCCAAATTACCCATGTCTACCAATAGCCAAATTAATATGAATAAAATACAGTCTCTAAAATGCTTGTATGCAAATGCTAGAAGTCTAAAAAATAAGATGGGAGTGTTAGAATATATAGCACTAAAGTCCAAAAAATTGCCAGCATGGTTTAAAGGTGAGGTCAGAGAGGCTGTTGTTGCCAAAAAAGCATCTTTCAGGAAATTGAAAAAAGAGCCAAACGACGAAACCTGGAAACAGCACAAGCACTGGCAAATCAAATGCAAGGCATTGATAAAGCAGGCAAAGGGAGAATTTGAGAAGAAGCTTGCTGTGGAAGCAAAAACGCAAAATAAAGATTTTTTCAAGTACATTCGCAGCAAAAAACCTGTGAGAGAGTCAGTTGGTCCATTAGATGATAGAGGAGTTAAAGGGGCACTAAGAGGCGACAAGGCGATAGCGGAGAGATTGAATGAATTCTTTGCTTTGGTCTTTACTGAGGAATATGTAGGGATGTTACCCATGACTGAAGTGGTATTTAAAGGTGCGGAAGAATTGAAGGAAATATCGATACATCGGGAAGATGTATTACAACTATTAGATAAACTGAAGAGTAGCAAATCACCTGGGCCGGATGGTATACATCCAAGTGTGTTGAAGGAACTGAAATATGATATTGCAGACCTGCTATTAGTAATCTGTGAACTATCATTAAAATCATCTCTAATACCTGAAGATTGGAGGATCACCAATGTAACGCCAATTTTTAAAAAAGGGTTCCAGGGGTGATCCGGGAAACTATAGACCGGTGAGCCTGACGTCAGTACCGGGAAAAATGGTAGAAACCATCATAAAGAATAAAATTACTCAGCATGTAGATAGTCATGGCCTAATGGGAGACAGCCAACATGGCTTTAGACAAGAAAGATCTTGTCTTACCTAATCTGTTATGTTTTTTTGAAAGTGTGAATAAACAGGTGGACAAAGGTGAGTCGGTTGATATAGTGTATCTGGACTTTCAGAAAACCTTTGACAAGGTCCCTCATCAGAGACTTTTGGCAAAACTAAAGAGTCATGGGATAGGAGGCAGTGTACTACTGTAGATCAAGAACTGGTTAAAAGATAGAAAGCAGAGGGTTGGGCTAAATGGCCAATTTTCCCAATGGAGAAAGGTGAATAGTGGTGTACCCCAGGGATCTGTGCTGGGTCCGCTGCTTTTTGACATATTTATAAATGACCTGGAAAGTGGAATAACGAATGAGGTTATCAAATTTGCAGATGACACAAAACTATTTAAAGTTGTTAAAACCCAAGATGACTGTGGAAAATTGCAATTGGATCTTGATAAATTAGAAGACTGGGCAGCAAAATGGCAGATGAAATTTAATGTGGACAAGTGCAAAGTTATGCACCTAGGGAAGAACAACCCAAACTATGGTTACACGATGCAAGGTTCCACATTAGGAACCACCACCCAGGAAAAAGATTTAGGCGTCATTGTGGATAACATGTTAAAACCCTCGACCCAGTGTGCAGCGGCAGCCAAGAGAGCAAATAGAATGCTAGGTATCATAAGGAAAGGAATGGAAAATAAAACAAAAGATATGAAGAAAGGCTAAAAAGGATAGGGCTCTTTAACCTGGAAAAGAGACGGCTGAGGGGAGATATGATAGAAGTCTATAAATTAATGAATGGAGTGGAACAGGTAAACATAGATCGATTGTTTACGTTATCAGAATATAGAAAGACTAGGGGACATGCAATGAAGCTACAGGGTAAACTATTTAAGACTAATAAAAGAAAATATTTTTTCACTCAACGTGTAATCAAACTCTGGAATTTGTTACTGGAGGATGTAGTAAAGGTTGTTAGTGTAGCTGGGTTTAAAAAAGGTTTGGACAAGTTCCTGGAGGAAAGGTCCATAAACCATTATTAAGAAGGGACCCAGGATATCAATGCTTGACCCAGTACAAGCATTGTGGAACCTGTGTCTTTTGGGGGAACTGCTAGGTACGTATGACCTAGACTGGCCACTGTTGGAAACAGGATACTGGGCTTGATGGACCTTGGTCTGACCCAGTATGGCATATCTTATGTTCTTATGTTATATTCATTTGTAAGTCCAGTAGCACTGATGTCCATCCCATCGTGACCCCCTCAGATTCCCTTTCCCCCCTTTCCCTCTCCTCCTTCATTCACTTTCTTTTGGGTATTGAATAAATTGCTGATCTTATCTGTAATTGATATGATATAGCTTTTACTCGGCTTAAAATTTTATAATTTGTGATCTCTTTAGTTTTACCTTCTCTTCTTTCCTCCAGACTAACTAAAAACATTATCTCTGCATATTTGCCTGCACAGTTTTTTTTTTAATGTTATCATGGGGATCCCCTTCTAGCCTGGTTTGGCACCAAAACCACTTTTTAAAGTGCAGGTTCAGCGTACTAGCCTCATCATTGCAAGCTGGCTCAGAAACATACTGCACATGCACGTTGGCCTACAGTACCATACATATGTCACATACCACAATGATGGGTCCCCCTACACAGCTTTTGTCAGGGGTCATAGAACATGTTGCCATGATCTTACTCCAATATAGTGTCATATCCCTGGGCATGGACACTGACAACATGTCCAGTGCAGCACATGCGGTCTCCCATCCCCCAGCACATGATACCATGGTGAGTGGACATGGGGTTGGACATTGGTACAGTTGCTAACTACACATATGCCACCATCCCCAGCATCTTTGTAGGCTAACACCATCCATTTGGCTGTCACACTCGGTGTCCATGGAGAGTGGGAGTAGCTCTTATACAGGGCCTGTAATGTCAAACATTCAGAGACTGACTAGGTCTGCACAGCTTCTCTGCATCTGAATATAGTCTCTGATCAGCCACCCTACCTACCAGAGACAAATACCCTACATCTATGGGAATGTTCCCCCACTCCCACCCCAACATTCACCTCCAGGGACTGCATTCCCACAAGGCAATGCTGAGACACATGACATATTTTGGCATATTTCTCCTGTTGGACTTGGGCATGTAACTGTCAGAGATCAGTGTCCCTGAGTCTAAATCAGGCAAACAACTGAATGCCTTCTCTGTGAACATAACAGAGGTTATTGTTTTGGAGTAATGCCTAATGTACTGCTGAATGCTGTAGTAAAATATCACAAGACAGTGTTCAGATAGCATATATTGTGTGCAGATGTCTTGCAGGAGAAGCACATGCATGCATGTGCATAGTGTGCATGGAGCTGACAGACCCCCAGATTGTATTCTGTGACTGCAGCCCAGGACAGGAGCAAATTGCATGCAGCTTCATCACATATTTTTTCCTGTCTCACCAACTAAGTGACAATATTGTACATTCACAGAGGCCAGGGATCCATGTAAGCCTAGCTCTTCGAAGGCTGCAGCTGCACCAAGTGGGCTCACAGTATTGTCCCAGATATAACTATAATGACACTTGGCTTAAATCAGCATCTCACCTGCAAAGATTGGTGTGTCCTGAGGCCAGGAGTGTAAATCAGAGGTCAAATCTGCTGCACACATACATCTGACTGAGCTGTCTCTGGTGAGACCTTGTCCCCCCCCCCCCCCCTCCCCAACTCACTGCAGTAAGACCAGCAAGCAATATGGGAGCTGTACACAGTATCATTTTGGGAGATAAGTGGAGGGGCATGATGTGTGGGTGGGGGTTATCAATTAGTGTATATGAGAATACATTTCAAGCTCACAGCTTTTGGGAAAATATGTATGTTGGCACACCAAGAAAGCCAGTGACTCCAGGTGCAACTACTTACAGAAAACCAACCTTCTGTCCTCAAATGTTGTCTCATACAATATATGGAGTTGCAAAATGGGTGACTAAGCAGCATGTTGTATGTGCAGCCAGACATGCACCCGCAGTGCATTGCTGCAGCTCCCATTCCTCTTCACACACATATACACACACACACACCCAGACATAACCCCACTGTCCAAAAGATGTGAGTTCTTGTACCTTCTGTCAACTGTGAGATGATTTTCGTACTTGCCCGTTAAGCCTTCTTGATGTGCTCTCGAAGGAAGGGAAAACCATGGAAATCGAATGCCTTCTTTTATGCTCACACATTATGACAAAGCCTGCTCCTTGTGTGCATACTTAGCACATGATGCTGTACAGCATGTGTTGCAGCAGCTTCTCACTGTCCCAGGGGCTGGAGAGTGTGATGACTTTGCAGAGGCATGTGAGAGCGATGGCTGGCATAGGAGCTGCTGAAAGAGATGGCGACAGTTGAACATGCAGAGACAGCAATGGAAATATAAAATAAAGGAAATATTGTTCCTGAAGCATGGGCTGTTCTTGAACCCATAACTCTTCTACCTTCATATACAGTGGCCATTGGTTTGACATCACAGAGCTTCTCTGTGGAAGTATAAGCCCATTGTTCCATGTGTATATGTGATCATTGTCAGGATACATGATGGCAAGAGCTGGGGTATGGCTATGCCTGTGTAGCTCTCTGCAGGCTCTATACCATACTTTGATAAGGTATGTTAGGCAGGTGAAGGAGAGGGACATCTTGCTATGTCTGTATGTACATCTGCATTGATATGCTTCTGGTTCTACTGCAGTTGCTGTCTTACATATCAGATCTGTTCTTCCAAAGGGGCAGGGCATGATACTATAGTATTCATATTCAAAACCAGGGGTCACCTAGCACAGTTGCCAGCATACCCGTTTCCTGGAGTGACATTGTAGGCTAGTCCTGGACTAATCTCAAAACTGGCAGAACATGTGCATTTCTCACTCCCATGCAGTTCTGGTGGATGTGGCAGATTTATGAGTACTTACTCATGCAAAGGTCACCAGTTCATGCACAGCCCCTAGTCTTAATTTGGAAACTGAGAGAACAATCTAGGTCTTGTTCCTCAGACATAGCCTGTTATCATATTGCCTATTCTTCCCACCTGCCTGGCATATTTTACCCCCCACATGCACATATCCAGTAAAGTTGATATTACTTACCCAATCACCATCCTGATCCAATCCTCCCCTCCTCGAACTGCTCTAACAGTGCTGATTACTGCAGGATGTATGAGTCAAGGGTGGACCTGGCAAACTTGGCCACCATGTTGTGACTGATAATGTTGGCATCACACACCACCTGCACATTCAGGGCATAAAGGTGCTTGTGGTTGCGATACACCACTTCACAGTCTCTGGTATGGCATATGATGAGGCAATCAAAGGGTCAAGATCAGGCCTCAGATGCTCATACAGCTTGCTTGTGTCCTCAGAGCTAAGCCTATGGAGGGGTCCTGAGGATGCTGGAGAGGGTGGCTCTATCTTAGAAGACACACTTCCTTCTTGCCTGGACCTCCCTTCTACAAGTATGCAGCTACCCCTGTGCATTGTCACCCAGCACCTTTGGGGGGGAGGCTGCTTCTGCTACTTTGCTGCCTCTGCAGAGACAGTTTGCTGTCCCACTCCCATGGAGTGGGTGTGGGCCATTGCCATAGATATGTGTATTGGCATAGGGGCTATTTTACTACAGGGCTTTAGCTGACAACATGTGTTCTGGCACACACTGAATGTGCACTGGGAAACACATCGTGGGGGGTCATGACAATGTGGGGTCATGACACGCAGAACAATTTCCACACAAACTGAATATCTCTTGTAAAGGCTGTGAGTGGGTAGGGTGGGGCACAGTGTGGGTATGATGTGCTCTGAACAGTTGGCACAGGGTTCTCAACACACACTAACTGCCTTAGCACAGAATCATAAGAACATAAGAACATAAGATATGCCATACTGGGTCAGACCAAGGTCCATCAAGCCCAGTATTCTGTTTCCAACAGTGGCCAATCTAGGTCATACGTACCTACCGCTACTTCAATAGGTGGCATTAGATGCACCCACACTAGCACCCCACACGCTATTGGCTCCGTTTTACCTGCCAGTGATATACTTTCAATCTCTCTGACAGTTGACATGGCAGCACTGCACCTGACATGCCATTGTTTCACCACCTTTGCCGTGTTGGCAGCAACACTATAGTGCGCTTTGGTAAAAGGGCCTCACAGTGTGGTGGGGAAAGGGCCACACCCAGCACTCATTTATGGGCTAGAAACTGGGTGAGACCACTGCATGCACCTCCTGTATTTTATGTGCAGTCTGTAACATGCAAACATGGTGTCCTTCCTGCCAGCGAGCCCTTAATGCCTGCTCTTAGGTTGGCATTAAGGTTCCCTTAGTTTCCCATCTAACGCGCAAGAATGCACATTGTCTCTGCCCATATACCACCCTTGTTCCACCCTTCATTGACCCTTACGCACATTAACAGCCTAATGCCAATTAGCCCACGTTATCGGTGCTTTCTTCCATGTTAATTGCTAATGCGGGCTGATAACACATGCTAATGGTCACGTTGTGCTGTTAACACACTTTAGTAAAGATACGCTTTTGTGTTAAATGTGGCTGTTTTAATTGTAAACTATTTTGAATAACTTGTGTCAAAAAGATGATGTACAAAACTGTTAAATAAATAAATAAATAAAATAAGGTACGAATCAGAGCGTGCCTTGAGTCCTTTATCATCTCCAAGGACCAGTTTGCCTTGTAATTGTATGGCTGAATTGAAAAGAAGGTAAATAGTCCAAATTCCATATTTCATATTTGAAAATAAAATAATTTCAAATAGAATGGCATTCCTGATATCACTTTCTTTATGACACTCTACTTGCATGTGCAGTAGGAAACATTTGTTTCCATTTGATTTTCCTTTTATCCACTTAATAATGCATGTTTCACCTAAGTAATAGCAACTATTGAGAAGGGCCCATCCATCTTTCTGTCTATCCATCCATCTATGTGCATAGGTTTGTTTTTTCTTGTACAAACAAGCCTATGCATTCCAATAAAATAAACTCCCAAAGACTGCTGTGAAATACAACAGTGCCTGCTGGTGAGAACCCTGCCCCCACCAGCAGTGTAGTGTGTGAGGCCGTGGCTGCAGCCATAACCTACGTACTTGCCGGCAAGGTCTCCATCACCCAGGGATGCAGAAGTGCTGAGAGGATGCACTTGTGGCCAGACCCAGTAGTAACTGCTGGTGGGGACTCAGTCCTTCATTGGCAGAGAAGTGTGTGAAGCCTAATTCAGTCAAGAATATGAACACAGTGAACAATGCAATGTTTATGTTATGTTGCATACCTATCCATCCTTTACAAAGGGTTCCCCTACCCTAGTTACAACCTTAATGCTTTACGACCACAAGTTCAATGTTTAATGTTGTAATATGTTAATATTTTTCACTGTAAACCTATATATGTAAGTTATCTGTAAACTACTTTGACTTTAAGATAAAGCAGCATGCAAACAAAGTTAAATAAATAAATAAATAAAGCCGCGGCTGTAGCCAAACCAGTAGTGCTTGCCAGTGAGACTTATCTGTTAGTAGGTTCTGCTAACCTTATAAATTCCTTTGAATACTGACTCCAATAAAAATAAAGTTGAGAATTAATTATATTCACTGAAGATGGCAGAAGTTTTGCCAGAGGTTTTCCAATGTACATTGCTGGGTGGATAAAGTTAAATCTGTTCAATTTGCTGTATGAGGCTTGAAAATAATCATCATAGCAATATTCCCAATTTACTTGGATTAACAGTGCTGCTGGCATTAGCTAAGTAGGGAATATTGAAAACTTTAAGCACAAATTTCTTCCTTAGAAAAGGAATAACTCAGATTAAACAGAGTACAAAATTTATGCACCTGTCAAATGAATTATTGGAAGCAAATGTGCCTATACTCTAGCTTTTGTCACACACCTGCATGGGAGGGGAGGAGCTGTAACCTAAATTAGCTTTATGTAATTTATGCTACAGAGTTTATCTAACCTTTCAAACAACTTTGCTCTGCTGATCACAGCATCAATAACAAAAGGGGATCCGAGGCCAAATCCCACTGGTTAAACCCCTAACAGGAAAATATCAATTAATGGTTTTCTATGGAGTTGAAGTATGGGTAATCCTCTCATTAAAGAGTTTGAACTCTTTTTTCAGCAAACAAAAGATGGATAATGAGTGATTTGGTCTTTCTGTTTGCTTGGAGAATCTTCAAGAGGCTTAGACTGAACTTCTCAACATAATGTCCTTTTAACTCACTGCCCATTAATGACCCTTTTTAAAGGCAATTATGTCAGCTAAGGAATGGTCAGGGAAGACTGCTGTCTGGTCAGGCATGGGATTGAATAGAGCTGTCAAAATTAAAAACCCTGAAGCCTTGAGACTTGTTTCTTGAAGCATATCAATATAAAAATGTTTGAGGGGGGAGGGGTAAGCATATCAATATAAAATGTTCTGTTAAATATATCATTTTACAAATTATTCACCATAAAATCCATAGGAAAAATTTTTACAATAAGTGGTGACAGTTTACAACTACTGCTTACAATTTTAGTTTCAAAAAAAAGGGGAGGTTTCAGCAAAAAGAGGGAAATTTCACCGTTTTTCATCGGTTTCATTAAAAAAGCATTTCCTGGTGAATTTTGTGGCAAAATAAAAAGGATCTTTTTTTCTGGAAATTTCAGCAGAGCTCATAAGAACATAACTCTGGTTGAATATTCACTCTTTTTTCTCCAATTTGTTTGGTCTGATCTTGCCAACATGAGAATACATTCTCTTCAATTCACACCTCTACTCAGTCTGGATTAAAGTAACATGTGTGCTGATTGTACGCATATAATGTTATGAACATATGGGGCACACAATTTAATAAAAGTTCATTTTGTGCATATAGCACTACTTTTCCTGCAGTAATGCATTTGAAAATTACTCTGAATATTTTCAAATTATTCATTTTCCAATTTAGATGTAAGCAGTTTTGCACACCTTTTCCAAAACTGCTAACATATTCTGACGTGTTAATTTTTGCATATTAAGTGACATAATATTTAAAAAATGCAAAGCTTTATGAATTATTTTGTTTAGAAATTACAGGAGGGTGGATATTCAGTGGTTGTGGCTAGTAGCATGATTACAGTGGCTAGCATCACCACTGAAGCTAAGACCTGGATATTCAATGTCAGGGCCATATCCGGCTACTAGCATTGAATATCTGGCTTAGCTGGAGAAGCATGAACCTAACCAGGCAACGACAATATTCAGCTGCTGCCTGATTAACTTCTGTAGTGGATGTTAGGCCACTCTTATAGGTGTCTAACTTTCGCTACTTAGCAAAAACTGGGCATTGGCTCAATATTGCTGCTCACCTGTTATCGCTGGGTGCCACCTCTGCTCTGCCCATGGAATGCCCTGATGCTAACCAACAGCAATGGCAGATGTGTTGTCGAAGACCCTGAGACAGCCACCTATGCCTCACAAGCAAGGACTGAAGCAGCACCACTACTACCCATCACATTTGCAAGGGCATAAATGGCAGGTGGAGCAGCAGCTGGGGCAGAGGCATGAGCATCCTAGCAGAAGGGAAGAACAGCTGAGAAGGCAACATATCCTGAGAGTTCTCAACCTAGACCCCAAGAGACACACCTAGACAGTCAGGTTTCCAGGATAACCTCAGTGAATACCATGAGAGTGATTTGCATGCACTGCCTCCAATGTATTCCAATCTCTCTCATGCTTATCCACTGTCCATCTCCTGAAAACCCAGGACTGGGTTGAGAATCCTGCTGTATAGACAGAGACACCCTCCTAGCCCTTCCCAAAGATCAAGTGATTTCCCCCTTAATCAGAGCCAGATGCTATGAGAATAATATGAGGATCTGAGGCATGACCTAGTACCTCACACTGGCTAGACACATGCTATACCAGGTTTGGTAGTGCACTGGAGCACTTAACAGTTTGTTGGGTGTGGCTGCTGTCAAACATCTGTGGTATGAATAGAAGGCATGGCTCATTCCAGCTGTTACAGGTGCCTCCTTCAGGTACAGAGAGACATGAGGAGCTGGGTTTGCAAGTCATCATTTCCAAATGATAGGCAGCAGTGGGTGTCCCTCAAGCAGCTGTTACAGTACATTGAAGGGTAACCAAATGTGATGGGCGTGTATGCTTGCACATTTGTGGTGCCTATTCCACTCCACAAACAGGGAAATGGTGCATTTCAGCTGCAAGCATCTACAATATATGAAAGTGCATGTGGTATCTGATGCCAACATGATCAATCTGGATGTGGAGGTCAGGGTTGCAGGACCCACGCAGTAAACCAATATCTTATTGCACGTAGCAATCTTCCAGCTGTGTGAGGAAAGCTGGTCATCCTCAGGATGCCTGCAGGGTAGGTTATGCCATAAGAAGTAGAGTGAAGTTAAATAGTATTGTTACAATGTAAACCACCTTGATTTAAGGAAAAGGTGATATATAAATACTGTAAATTAAATAAATAAATAAATAGAGGGGTATTATGTATTATAACCGATACGGCACTCAGTCATGACTAACGGAAACTATTTCCATATATTGTATAAATACAAAGGACCCCACAAATCTCCAAAATTTGGTTTACACATCAAACTAGTCAGCAAGGGCTGGCATTGAACCAGCAACCTTTGGATTCAGGCATGTCTACCCATTGGTTAGAGCTATCACTGCACTATAAGACTGACATGTGGCTAGTCAGTAAAAAAACTGTCATACTGCTGGTACCTTGGTCACAGTACCCTCACTGGAAGAAATATCCTCTCATCTGGTGCAATGAAATAGCAGTGGTTGACCTTGAGCCCTGCTGTAGAGTGTTTGAGCCTAGCTGTGTAAGCTGTCATGTAGTTCTGCTAGAATACTGATGAAACCAATGTGAAAAAATGACCTTGGTCTTAGAGCACAGTTGCCAAGTTATGCAGGTCCGGAATATCAATTGGTAGCAGTAGAATTGTGCTACAGTATGAATTTGCATCCCAGATCTCACTCATTTAGATAAGTTCTGCTGGTCCCCAAAAACACCAGAATGACTTTGCCTGAATTCATGGAACAGCCTACCATCCCACACAGGGCCAATGTAAACCCAGTTCCTATGTGAAAGGCAACCCATTATGCCTGTAGGCACACAGTGAGAGTAAAGACAGTGTCCCCTTCCAAAGCAGTATTTTTGCTCCATAGTGTTCTGACAAAAAAATGAACAATGGCAATGCATACAATGTGGAATAACTCACAGAAACATTGTCAGGCAAACCTGCTGGGATATTAGGCAGAAATTGCTGTGTTCATCTGTCTTGTGCAGAATACAACAAATATGCATATGCAGTGAAAGAGCAACAATGATAAAGGCAGGTATGATGACTCTAGTGCAGTGCTCTTCAGCCTTCTGGCACACCAAACCCATTTTTGCCTGATTCTCACTCTCAGTCCCTCCCACTAGTAGAAGGAGAGCAGCACTTTTGTCCTGTGTGGGTCTCATTCTTCTGGGTTCCGTCTGATGTGTTAATATGTGAGGTTGACAAAGACATGCACAGAAAAGAAGCACTGTCCTTTTCCGACCAGGAGGGGCATAGAGGAGAGTAAGAAAACCTGATTTCTTGGCTAGTACTAAGCAGGCAATTCAGTTTAGAATGTAAAGGGCTCTTTTCTGGGGCACTGTCCAATAGAAATGGGGCAACACCCTCATGAATTCATGCCTAAACATGTCCCTTTCTGTCTCCCCCAAGGTACACCAGTATGTCATGGTGCACTGGTTGAGAAGCACTGCTTTTAGACTATTTGTTTCTTGATCCACTGTTCAGAGGTTTGCGACTTGCTTTACGTCTAGAGTAGAAAAGCTTTGATGGGGATTTCATGGCCTGAAAACTCTAGGTATCTTGTTGGGGTACATTTTGTCAAGGTTACATGGTTTATAGTTTATTTGTATTTGATAGATCACCCTTTACCAGGCATACACAGCAGTTTACAATAAAAGCAAACAACAACATACATTATAACACAAAGAAAAAGAACTCCAAAAATTATGCAGAAAAGGAAAGAGAGAAAGAGGTGCAGAGGGATACACACAAAAATCATACGATTGGCCACAGTCTAGTCTGCAGCTCAAGAGGGCAGTTCTACCCCAAAGGCTTTTATGAAGAGGTATGTTTTTAACTGTTTTTTTGAATTGAGTAAAGAGAATTCCAATCTCAGTTGAGTAGGGAGACAGTTCCAGAGGGCCGGGGCTAGGAAGAAGGCTGAACGAAGAGTGGACTCATATTTTGCCTTTGCAGGATGTGGAAGAATCAGATGATTGCCCTGTAGTGAACAAAATCAACAAGTCAGGGCATAAGGGATAATAGCAGAAGATAAGTGCTTTATGAGTTAGGGTAAGCACCTTAAATCAAATTCTTTGGGCAATGGGCAACCGATGGTGTTGTATCAAGAGTGGTGACACATGATCAAACTTCTTTGCTAAAGTGAGAGACCGATTGGAGATGTTATGAATTGCTTGAATGCGCTTTACTTGTTGCTGTGAGAGACTGGCCAGATAAATATTACAATCAATGCGTACAATTACAGTGCTAAGCAATACCATAGACATAGCAGTTTTATCTATAAAGGATCAGAGAACCCTACACTTCCATAATGCAACAAACGTGAATTGCGATAGGTAAGAAATATAACTTGAGAATGACAAATCTGAGTCAAAATACATTCCTAAATATTTAAAGGAGGAGCAGAGAGAAATGGGATGGGAACCCTAGACCAAAGCTAACGAAGGGGTGTAAGATGAGCCAGTAAACCAAGCAGTGATTGTTTTACTGGGATTAAGTTTGAGCATATAGTCATGTAATCAGGACGAAATAGTAGTGAGTGAGGAGTTAAGGACTGAGAGATCAGGAGAAAAGCTATCCAAACATGATAACAGAAGAATGTCATCTGCGTAGAAGTAGAAAGTAAGTCCCAAAGATTGAATAAGGGTAGTGAAAGGTGATAGAAAAATATTCTAAGATGGCCATGTGAGGTGTTTGCTCTGGTGCTTGCAATGCCGAAGAGTAAGGGGAAGACAAGGATCCCTTGATGCCTGTGTCTGGTCCCATGGATTGGTTTATTTCACTTTCTGATGTTGAAAGACGGGAGATTTGTTAGGGTATTGCAGAGAAGCTGCAAGAAGATTCTGTTCTCCTGCCTGACTTGGAAGTGACTCTATCTCCTGATGCATGGTCTCCACCTTCAACCTTTGCTGCATCTGTTCCTATGCCACTGGTTGGTGTTCCTGTGGGCTTGGAAGTCAGCACACAGGTTGTGCCTGTGGGGGGAGTGCCAATGGAGAACATTTGTGTAGATTTCTTGGTTTCTACTGTTTCCTCGGTAAAGGGGGTGTTGGAGGCGGCCTCAACCCTGCTCAGAGGGGAGAATGGAGTGCACAGTTTATCGATGGCTACCCTGGCGGCTGTAATTGAATCATTCTCCTTGTCACGTCCAAAGAACATAAATTTGGAGAACATTTGGGAGGCCATTTCTGCTCTCTCAGATGCGGTTGCACAACAGGCTACTGGAATTTCTGCTCAGGTTGGAGCAGTTAATATGAAATTGGACAGATATATGATTATAACTGACATTGTTCAGTGCAAAGTTGAAGAAAATGAGAGGATGTTGAATTCTGCTGTGGATACTAGTTCAGCATTGATTAAAGATAATGTATTGCTTCAAGCTAAGGTGGAAGCTTTAGAAAACTCTGCTCGAGCTACCAACTTGCATGTACTGAATTTCCAAAAGATAAAGGGAGTTGCTCCTATAAGGTTATTAAGAACATAAGAACATAAGATATGCCATACTGGGTCAGACCAAGGTACATCAAGCCCAGTATCCTGTTTCCAACATAGGCCAATCTAGGTCATAGATACCTAGCAGTTTCCCCAAAAGACACAGGTTCCACAATGCTTGTATTGGGTCAAGCATTGATATCCTATGAGACCTACAGGGATATAATACGAGACCTACAGGAATATAGTCCTGAAGTCCAACCTCCAGTCTGGCAGCATCCCTGTTGCCATGGAGGAGAGAGGTCACGTGACAGGAGAGCATCACCATGGTGTGGCAGGAAGTGATCCTGTAACTAGGACCTGTCCTCCAGGTGATGTAAAACCCTCTCGCACTGAGGAAGTTTCTCCAGGGCCATGTGCCCATGAGGGAAGGGATAGGACAGCCGTTATAGTTGGTGATTTGATCATTAGGCATGTAGCTATCTGGGTTGCTGGTGGACGTGAGGATCGCCTGGTAACATGCCTGCCTGGTGCGAAGGTAGCGGACCTCAAACGCCACCTAGATAAGGTCTTAGATAGTCCTGGGGAGGAGTCTGCTGTCTTGGTACATGTCAGTACCAATGACATAGGAAAATGTGGTAGGGAGGTTCTGGAGGCTAAATTTAGGCTTTTAGGTAGGAAGTTGAAATCCAGAACTTCCAGGGTAGCGTTCTCTGAAATGCTTTCCATTCCACACTCAGGACCCAAAAGGCAGGCAGAGCTCCGGAGTCTCAATGCGTGGATGAGACAATGGTGCAGAGATGAGGGTTTTGGATTTGTTAGGAACTGGGGAACATTCTGGGGAAAGGAGGGTTCTCTTCCAAAGGGATGGGCTTCACCTTAACTGGGATGGAACCAGGCTGCTGGTATTAATATAATCCCACTAGAGAACAGCAACCTTGCGCCGGAAGGACTGGGGTTTCTAGTCCGACAGATGCTCCTTGTGGTCTTGGGCAAGCCACGTAACCCTCCATTGCCCATGTTCCCTGTAAGTATTAGTGTATGTGTCTCATATCCCCGTGTGTTAAATGTATCCCCCAATTGTGTTGTGACCGCTTTGATTGAAGGATAAGGCGGTATACAAATCTGTCTAAATAAATAAAATAAATAAATAAACCTTTAAAAAGGAGATACAGCAGCTTTTAAACTAGATAATAGGGGAAAGCCGACAGTCGCCCAAGAGCACATGGTTCGGAAGAATGTATCCTTGAAGGATACTACCAAAAGCAGAGAGGTCCCAAAAAAGAGTAAAGTGGAAAAAATGCCCTCGAGTATGGAGAAGACAGAGCTTAAAGATCCCAAATTAAACCTGATTATTATGAATAAAATACAGTCTCTAAAATGCTTGTATGTAAATGATAGAAGTCTAAAAAATAAGATAAGAACATAAGATATGCCATACTGGGTCAGACCAAGGTCCATCAAGCCCAGTATTCTGTTTCCAACAGTGGCCAATCTAGGTCATATGTACCTAGCAGTTTCCCCAAGGGACACAGGTTCCACAATGCTTGTACTGGTTCAAGCATTGATATCCTGGGTCCCTTCTTAATAATGGTTTATGGACCTTTCCTCCAGGAACTTGTCCAAACCTTTTTTAAACCCAGCTACACTAACAGCCTTTACTACATCCTCCGGTAACAAATTCCAGAGTTTGATTACACGTTGAGTGAAAAAACATTTTCTTTTATTAGTCTTAAATACGAGGGCCGTTTTTTTTTCAACCTCCGATAGGCTATAAATAAAAGACAAGTTCATATAAAACAATAATTTTATTACCAAAAGATTGGTACACTTACGGTTACTTTTCGACATAATCACCGAAGAGATTGAGACATTTGTCATATCTGTGGACAAGCTTTTCAATACCCTCTGCAAAGAAAGTTGCCGCCAATGAATTCAAGTAGTCCTTGACGTTGGTTTGAAGGGCCTCATTGGTTTGAAAGTGCTTTTGTGGCCGTCCGTCAACATTTTTGGGACCCAACGTGCACAAAGTTTTTTGTAGCCTAACCGTTCAGTAACAATAGAGTACAAAACAGACCTTGAAACCTCTGGAAATTCCGTAGACAAAGCAGTAATGGTGAATCTGCGGTTTTCTTTAACCATTCTGTCAACTCGTTGCACCAGGTCATCTGAAATGACAGATTTGCGTCCTTGGCCCAACACCATCACTCATGAAGTTTTCCCCATACACACGACTCATTCTCCGATGGATTTCTGCAGCACTATGGCCTTCAGCCTGTAGAAAACGAATCACACTTCGCAATTCACACTTGGAGGGAGCATCAATCATGGTGGACATGTTTACGTGGCTGTAGCACAACGCCGACTGACGCCTGAATGTCAACAATGGCGGAGTGTGTAGTGCAAGAGCTGCGCAGTCGCCTACAGCGCATGCCCACTTTCTGCTGCCCGCGTAGCATCTGCACGGAGCGATCGGAGGTTGAAAAAAAAACGGCCCTCGTAGTTTACCCTGTAGCTTCATTGCATGTCCCCTAGTCTTTCTATATTCTGATAAGGTAAACAATCTATCTACGTTTGCCCGTTCCACTCCGTTCATTAATGTATAGACTTCTATCATATCTCCCCTCAGCCGTCTCTTTTCCAGGTTAAAGAGCCCTAACCTTTTTAGCTTTTCTTCATAGGAGTATCCTTCCATCCACTTTACCATTTTGGTGGCTCTTCTCTGAATCTTTTCTAAAATCGCTATATCCTTTTTAAGATACGGCGACCAGAATTGCACACAATATTCAAGGTGCAGTCTCACCATGGAACGATACAGGGGCATTATAATATCTTTTGTTTTATTTTCCATTCCTTTCCTTATCATACCTAGCATTCTATTTGCTCTCTTGGCCACTGCTGCACACTGGGCCTAGGGTTTTAACATGGTATCCACAATAACGCCTAAATCTTTTTCCTGGGTGGTAGTTCCTAATGTGGAACCTTGCATCGTGTAACCATAGTTTGGGTTGTTCTTCCCTAGGTGCATAACCTTGCACTTGTCCACATTAAATTTCATCTGCCATTTTGATGCCCAGTCTTCCAATTTATCAAGATCCTCTTGCAATTTTACACAATCCTCTTGGGTTTTAACAACTTTAAATGTTTTGTGTCATCTGCAAATTTGATAACCTCACTCGTTATTCCACTTTCCAGGTCATTTATGAATATGTCAAAAAGCAGCAGACCCAGCACAGATCCCTGGGGTACACCTCTATTCACCTTTCTCCATTGGGAAAATTGGCCATTTAGCCCTACCCTCTGCTTTCTATCTTTTAACCAGTTCCTGATCCACAATAGTACACTGCCTCCTATCCCATGACTCTTTAGATTTGCCAAAGGTCTCTCATGAGGGACCTTGTCAAAGGCTTTCTGAAAGTCCAGATACACAATATCAACTGACTCACCTTTGTCCACCTGATTATTCACTCCTTCAAAAAAACATAACAGATTAGTAAGACAAGATCTTCCTTGTCTAAAGCCATGTTGGCTGTCTCCCATTAGGTCATGACTATCTACATGCTGAGTAATTTTATTCTTTATGATGGTTTATACCATTTTTCCCTGTACTGACGTCAGTCTCACCGGTCTGTAGTTTCCCGGATCACCCCTGGAACCCTTTTTAAAAATTGGTGTTACATTGGCAATCCTCCAATCTTCAGGTATTAGAGGTGATTTTTATGATAGTTCACAGATTACTAATAGCAGGTCTGCAATCTCATATTTCAGTTCTTTCAACACCCTTGGATGTATACCATCCGGCCCAGGTGATTTGCTACTCTTCAGTTTATCTAATAGTTGTAATACATCTTCCCGATGTATCGATATTTCCTTCAATTCTTACGCACCTTTAAATACCACTTCAGTCATGGGTAACATCCCTAGATCTTCCTCAGTAAAGACCGAAGCAAAGAATTCATTCAGTCTCTCCGCTATCGCCTTGTCGCCTCTTAGTGCTCCTTTAACCCCTTTATCATCTAATGGACCAACTGACTCTCTCACAGGTTTTTTGCTACGAATGTACTTGAAAAGGTCTTTACTTGGCGTTTTTGCTTCCGCTGCAAGCTTCTTCTCAAATTCTCCCTTTGCCTGCCTTATCAATGCCTTGCATTTGACTTGCCAGAGCTTGTGCTGTTTCCAGGTTTCGTCATTTGGCTCTTTTTTCCATTTCCTGAAAGATGCTTTTTTGGCAACAACAGCCTCTCTGACCTCACCTTTAAACCATGCTGGCAGTTTTTTGGACTTCCTTCCACTTTTCTTAAAGCGTGGAATACAGCTGGTCTGGGCTTCCAAGATAGTATTTTTCAACAACAGCCAAGCCTGATGTACGTCTTTAACCTTTGCAACTGCTCCTTTTAGTTTTTTCTTAACTGTTTTCCTCATTTTATCATAGTCTCCCTTTCGAAAGTTAAAAGGTAGTACTGTGGATTTCCTTACTATCCCTCCTCCACTAATTAAATCAAAGGAGATCATGCTATGATCACTATTGCCAAGTGGCCCCAACAACCTTATCTCTTGCACTAGATCTGGTGTTCCACTAAGGTCTAGGTCTAATATGGCTTCCCCTCTGGTTGGTTCATGAACCAGCTGCTCCAAGAAGCAGTCATTTATTTCATCTAGGAACTTTATCTCCCTAGCATGTCCTGACGTGACACTGACCCAGTCGATACCAGGGTAGTTGAATCACCCATTATTATTACTGCGCTGTAACGTTTGTTAGCTTCCTGATTACTTTGAACATTTCATCATCCATTTGGTCATTCTGGCCAGGCGGTCGATAGTACACCCCCACTGCCATCGCCTTCCCCCTTTTACATGGAATTTCAATCCATATAGATTCTACAGCAGATTTTGTTTCCTGCAAAACTTTAATCCTTTCTGATTCAATGCCCTCTCTAACATAGAGAGCAACCCCTCCACCAATTTGATCAGCTCTATCATTACGATATAGTATGTACCCAGGTATCACAGTGTCCCACTGGTTGTCCTCCTTTCACCATGTCTCTGATATTCCAATCATATCTAACCTTTCATTTAGTGCTATATATTCTAACTCTGCCATCTTATTTTTTAGACTTCTAGCATTTGCATACAAGCATTTTAGAGACTGTATTTTATTCATATTAATTTGGCTATTGTTAGACATGGGTAATTTGGGATCTTTAAGCTCTGTCTGCTCCATACTTGAGGGCATTTGGGCTGGTTTACTCTTTTGTGGAACCTCTCTGCTTTTGGTAGTATCCTTCAAAGATACATTCTTCCGAACCATCTGCTCTTGGGCGACTGTTGGCTTTCCCCTAATATCTAGTTTAAAAGCTGCTCTATCTCCTTTTTAAAGGTTAATGCCAGCAGCCTGGTTCCATCCCGGTTAAGGTGAAGCCCATCCCTTCGGAAGAACCCCTCCTTTCCCCAGAATGTTCCCCAGTTCCTAACAAATCCAAAGCCCTTATCTCTGCACCATTGTCTCATCCACGCATTGAGACTCCGGAGCTCTGCCTGCCTTTTGGGTCCTGCGTGTGGAACAGGAAGCATTTCAGAGAACGCTACCCTGGAAGTTCTGGATTTCAACTTCCTACCTAAAAGCCTAAATTTAGCCTCCAGAACCTCCCTACCACATTTTCCTATGTCATTGGTACCAATATGTACCAAGACAGCAGACTCCTCCCCAGCACTATCTAAGACCTTATCTAGGTGGCGCGTGAGGTCCGCTACCTTCGCACCAGGCAGGCATGTTACCAGGCGATCCTCACGTCCACCAGCCACCCAGCTATCTACATGCCTAATGATCGAATCACCAACTATAACGGCTGTCCTAACTCTTCCCTCATGGGCACATGGCCCTGGAGAAACTTCCTCGGTGCAAGAGGGTTTTACATCACCTGGAGGACAGGTCCTAGTTACAGGATCACTTCCTGCCACACCACGGTGATGCTCTCCTGTCACGTGACCTCTCTCCTCCATGGCAACAGGGATGCTGCCAGACTGGAGGTGGGACTTCAGGACTATATCCCTGTAGGTCTCGTCTATGTACCTCTCTGTCTGTCTTATGCTTTCCAAGTCTGCTACTTTAGCCTCCAGAGAACGGACTCGTTCCCTGAGAGGAAAGAGCTCCTTGCACCTGGTGCACACATAAGACCTCTCGCCAACAGGGAGAAAATCGTACATGTGACACTCAATGCAAAAGACTGGAAAGCCCCCATCCCGTTGTTGGACTGCTGTCTGCATCTTAGTTGTAAGTTTGTGTTTAGATCTAAGTTCTTTACTTACTAAGGGTTGCTATGGATATTTATACTAATAAAACTGTACCTAATACGTGTAATATACCTTGTTCACCTGAAGCTTAACTAATCTAATGTCCTTAGTGTATGATTGATTTGGGTAACGAACTTCACCTGAGAGCACCTCCTGCCTTTTAAGATGTGTAAGTACCTACAAAGCTACGATTATCCCAGGGGAGGGAGGGAAATAACACTTATTAAAAGAGGGCTGCTACACAGTACCCTGTCTTGTGCTGCTGAGGTAAGCTATATTCTGATTTGATTTAAATTATAGCTCTTAGCTGCTGCTGCTCTAACTTCTTATGAAATTTAAACTACAAGCTCTCTGCTGGGTTCTAAATTTAACCAGAAAGCTCTCTTCTGTGTTTTAAATTTAAGCTAAAAGTACTTTGCTGATGCTAGGCCCTGAGTGACTATTAAATTTAAACTACAAGCTCTCTGCTGGGTATGAAATGTAACCAGAAAGTTCTCCTCTGTGTTTTAAAACTAAAAGTACTTTTCTGATGCTAGGCCCTGAGTGACTATTAAATGTAAACTACAAGCTCTCTGCTGGGTTCCAAATGTAACCAGAATGCTCTCTTCTGTGTTTTTTTTTTTTTAAACGTTTATTTTCATTTTACAACAAGCAAAAAGAAACAACACACCAAAGGAGACAAATACAAGCATACAATAAGGAAAAAGCAACCCCAATTACCCCCCACCCCTATGCTTCTTCTCTAAGCTGATAAGTATCATCATATAAGCGCTTACAAACAACAGTAATTGTACATCAAAACAAACAGAAATAGTATCTGCGATACAGAATGATCATGTGACAGAGATTTACACAGATTTAAACAGTCAGATGAGAGCATTTAGCAGTTTGAACATAGTCGTTGAGCATCTTCCATTTAGACAAGTGGTGGGGGGTCTGAACGGAAGAAGCTAACATACGAGGTATTTGCTCATATTTACTGTAGAGACAGACATGATTCCACCATTCATTGGGGCTCAGATGGGAGCTATTTTTCCAGTATTTCGTAATTAGGGAAATAGCTATGCCCCAAAAAACCAAGCACGGGGATGTTCACCTTGCGTAGTGACATGTAATGAGAAAGATATGGCAGCATGATCTGAAATATGGAGAGGATGAATCCTAGCCGTGTCCACTTGGGATATCAGTGCTTTGGAGATAAGAAGAAAATCTATTCTAGATTGTGAGTGATGGGGGGCTGAGAAAAAGGTGAACTCTAAGTCGGAGGGGTGAAGCAGCCTCCATATATCTACTAACGCAAGATCTTTCATCAGAGCTGTAAGGGTATCAAGACTCTTGGGTGGACCACTCGTTCTAGGCGGCAATCTATCTATCAAAGGATCAAGTACTTGGTTGAAATCGCCGCCAAGTATTAATGGAGTATTGGCAGAGGCCTGTGCCAACTGCGCAATACTTGCATAGTAAGCAGGGTTATCCACATTCGGAGCATAAATACAAATACACGTGAATTCACTATCTCCAACCTTAAGGTGTGCACGGACCCATCTACCCTCCTTATCAGAGCTAGTATCCATTACAGTAGCTTGCAAAGACTTCTTAACCAAGATGGCTACCCCACGGGAGAGTAGGCAGCCACCATGTAAGGCTTAGCATTAAGTTTCAGTGTTTCAGCGGAGTTTAAATGCGTTTCCTGAAGAAACACTAAATCAGCATGCTCATGATTAAAATAGCTAAGGATTTTCTTTCTTTTGATTGGACTATTGATGCCTTTTACGTTCAGCGATAAGATCTTACATAAGGCCATTCAGAAGGGTTAAAATTCTGAAAAAGAACATGATAACGCACATAATTTCACAATGTCCCTCATATTAACTGTATATGGCTGTACACATGACATGATAGAAAATAAACTAATGAAAAACAATGAAGCGCCCCATATAAAAAAATAAGCACCGAAGTGCATTAGAGAAGAAGCAGAACCCCAGAAATTACTGGCGACCATATGTCTGCGGGGAGAAACCCCAGAGAAGGCCTAAATTGAAACATATAACCTATATAGCTGTGCATGTTCCGAATCCAACCGAGGTGCACATCATGGAGGGATAGGAGACCAAGAAAGTTATATATAGAAAGAAAGAAAAGTCCAGGCAGTCTCTGTTCCAGGCTGTGATCACCGCGTCGGGCGATTCAAAATGGCGGGCAGATCCGGCGGATTACAGATCCAAGTTGTTGGATTAGCGCATCTGGTCTGCTTCTTTGGAATCTAAAAATGTTGCTAGTAGATCAGGATCTTCGAATGTTCTAGTTTGGTTATGGAGAGTCACTCTGAGCTTCGCTGGATACAATAGGCCAAAGCGAGCCTGTAGCTGTTGAAGTCTAGGGCGAAAAGCAAGGAGTCTCTTCCGACGGTCAACTGTGGGCTTTGCCAAGTCAGGGAAGAAGGAGACTTTATGACTTTCAAACTCCAGATGATGATTCGCCCGGGCAGCATTTAGAATTTGCTCAACTTGCTGATATCTCAGTAATCGAAAGATGATAGGCCGGGGGGTCGTCCGATTGAGCGCCATGTTGGTAGGAACACGATATGCTCGGTCAATTTCCAGATCTCTGTGAAAAGTGATCTTCAGCAAGGAGGGAAGAGTTTTGACCAGGAATTCTCTTATATCTCCTGCTTCCTCCGCCCCTCCGGTACTCCAATGAGCCTTACATTGTTGCGACGGGCTCGATTATTGCTATCCTCTAACTCTTTTTGAAGATTCTGTATCTGACGCTCAGCCTTGTCCAGTTTCTCCAAGCGCACCGCGTGCGAGTCGAGGACCCCCGCCATGTTGTCCTGCCGTAGTGAAAGACCTTCAAGCCGGTCCTGAAGCATACCGAAGTCTTCTCGCATGGCTCGGAGCGCTTCTCCGTTGGACTGTACCAGTTCCTTCACACCGCGTATTTCCTCCAAGATCTCCTGTTGCATTTCGGGGTTTTCCCGAAGTGGAACTATCTTTTGTGGGGAAGACAACTCTGTTTTGGAGCGTTTTCCGTGTGAAGAAGAGGGAGACCCGAAGTCTAAGCGCGCTGGTTTGTGGGCCGCCATCCCCCCCGAGGCACCCCGGTAAGTTCGGAGCAAAATATTAAGTTTATGTAGGTATTAAGTCAGGATTCTGAGTAGGCCTCTCGGGAGCTTCAGCGCGAAGCGTCTAACCCGCTGGACATCAGGCTCCGCCCCCCCCTCTCTTCTGTGTTTTAAATTTAAACTAAAAGTACTTTGCGGTTACTAGGCCCCGAGTGACTATTAAATTTAAACTACAAGCTCTCTGCTGGGTATGAAATGTAACCAGAAAGTTCTCCTCTGTGTTTTAAATTTAAACTGCTGCTACTAGGCCCTGACTGATTTAACAAAAAATTGTGGGTTCACAGATTAATTAGCTTTAATACAAAGAATTCCTTTTAGAAAATTACCAGAAGTATATACTCACAGTTGCAGATCTCTCTCCAGAAGTAACAGTCCCTTTTTCTAGTCCTTCAAGATGGGAGAGTTAGAATATATAGCACTAAATGAGAGGTTAGATATGATTGGAATATCAGAAACATGGTAGTTCCTACACGCGCTATGCCATTACGCACCTGTACGCTTAACGTTCTGTACGTTCGGACCTCCTCATTGTTGTCTGCCCCTACATCCACAGGTGCTATGTCCTCTTCTGTATTTGGTGCCACACATCTGCCGTTTCTGGTATGTAGTTTTGCTCTGTGTGCTAGGCTGTAGCTATGGCGCTCTGCGCCATGCGTAGGTACCCCATGTGTTACATCTACGTGTACATTGTGCAAGCGCATGTTACACAATCTCTATGCACAATCTCTACGCGCGTGGGGACACACCGCGTGCCCCTCCCCCTCTTATGTGCGCTCCACAGACCCAATCGCGAGGTGCGCCAGTATGTTGTGGTGCGCACCCTGCTGCACGCGCTACGGCGTTCCGCTTCCATACGTACTGTGCAGTTTGCAACACTTGCTGGTATGCATTGCTGCATCTGCAGCTGTGTTATGTTTGTTCTGATTAATTGCCATGCCCCATGCCGTATTTAGCTCCCTGCATCACTCAGGCGGTTTGTGCAGTGGTGACGTTGATTGACTTCGAGGAGCTGTGGTTGCCTGATGAGGGAGATGATGTCTTTGGGGCTGTGGCACTGGGCATGGGTGCAGTCCCGCTGCAACACAGAGCTACAGCTGTGGAGGCTGCACAGGCCGAGGTATGTCCAGCACGGCACCGTAGGCATGCTCTCGCAGCCTCGCCTCTACAGGCCCAGGCCCTTGCTCCAGGACATCCGTGAGGACCAGGTCATCTCCCTCTACCGTCTGAGCACGGGAGCTATTAGGGAGCTGTATGAGGATCTAAGACCTGACCTCGAGCCCCGGACTGCCCGGTCACATGCCATACCGGGATTGGCCAAGCTCCTGACTGCCCTACATTTCTTTGCCTCTGGCTGTTTCTAATCCTCGGTGGCTGCAGTGGGGGGATGAGCAGGCCCACCTTCTCACGTTGTCTCCATCAGGTACTGCGGGCCATGGTCAGCCGGGTTAGGAATTACATTATGATTCCTAACAGTGGGCAACAGTGGGGGGCCATGGGCCAGGCATTCCAGTGGATTGCAGGGATACCACACGTGATGGGAGCTATTGATTGCACACATGTTGCCCTGGTCCCGCCAAGAGACAGGGAGTTGGTGTTCCGCAACCGCAAACACTACCATTCCCTGAATGTTCAGGTTGTTTATGATGCAACTATGCGTATTCTGAATGTGGTTCACCAATTCCCAGGGTCCACCCATGACTCCCATATCCTGCATCACTCAGCACTATTCGGACAATTTAAGGCCGGACAATATGGGGACTGTGTCCTACTGGGTGGGTATTAACCATCTCTAACATGCACATGTTGTCCCTGTGTCCTGTGGGCACTGCACCTCTCACAGGTGGGACAGGGTCACCTTCAGAGTTCCATTCAGGCCTTCTGACTGCATATCCCCTGCGACAAACATGACCTGGCGTGCTGCATCTCAGAAGTCTTTTCAGAACACATTACAGACACAGTCTGTCATGCTGTGGCATATCACTGCCCATCTGCTGTCTGTTATATGTGGTCCTATTGCCGACTATGATCCCTGCATGTCTCTTCCTGCATTGTGGTTGTGCAGTGCTGACATTGTGTGGGGCAGTGTCCTACAGCATGCCATGTCACTGTCACCGGGGACATAGACACAAATGTTTGCGTGTTTCTACACTTAACTATGTCTGCCATATGTGCATCATTGCTCATCTGTGTGTCCCGGCACCGTGCGGGTAACACTGTTTCCAGGTTACGCTGCTGTATTGAACATGTCTTTTGGTGTGTTCCTCCATGGTGGTGTGTGACACAGATTGGTTGCCAACACCAACGGCGCACGGCCTCAGCTCACACACATACGCAAATATATATGTGTCTGTCTTGGTTGTGTATCCCTAATTGACTCTGTCTGCAAAGTGTGTGTGTGTGCTACCTGGGGGGGGGGGGGAGCCTGGGTTGGCTCACATATTCGTTTTCCTGCTGTACTGTGTGTTGGGGGGCCAATCTCCGTTTACCTCATCTGTACCATCACATGGCTGGCATTGTGGTGCCATGTTGCATCCCACATGTCTGCTCTGTATTGGGTAGTGTTGGTGTGTAGTTTTAGCCATCTTGGCTACACCCCTACTGTATATGTTACTGTGACAGCATGTGTGTGTGCACTGTGGCATGGCCGTCACATTCTTACATACATGCTGATCTCTGCCCCATTCCTGGTGCAATGCCATGTGTCTGCCTGCTGCATTCAGGGATGCCACTCGTGGCTTTTGGCTACAAGTGGTTGGTGATGTGATTGGTCTGGTTACAATTGATGTCTACTTCCCTCATTGCCCCTCCCCAGTGTCCTGTATCTCACACCCCCAAACGCTGGCGCACAGCTGCCGTGTGCCGTTATGTGATGTCATCTATGTGTGTCATCGTGTATCTGTTGACCTACCCCACATGTTCCATTTGGCAACCCTATGGTCATTAGTTCATGTCACGTCTGGGTTTTTAAAACTGTATTTGTGGCAACTGTGACAGAGCTGTGTGTGTCTGCAGGCGCAGAGTGTGGTGGTGGTGGTCAGCACATACACCCTTCCCTAGCATTGTGCAATTATACAACATCAGTGTCTCCTTGCATGGACTGTGATGCTTGCCTCCACTGGTCTTAGCTTATGCTCACAAGGGCCATATGCTACTGGCGACATGCTCTCCCTGTCACACTGTGTGTGTGTGTCTGTGTTTTTGGGACGTGTCTATGTGACGGCACACTCTGCTACCCTTGGGCATTGTCTGGTGATGGGATGTGCCTGGACACTTGTGCAGTGGTGCTCACTGCTCTATTTCTAACCCTGTGCTGGTGCCCTTGTGTACATTGTGCACACATATTTACGCATGTCTTCTATATTTTTGACTGACCTGTCTCCTGTTTGCTGCCAGTCCATTATCCATCAATGGTTCCATTTCACGCATCTCGCAAGACCTTGGACATGTGGCATTGATGGCTCGACATGTGGACATGGTGATTCCACGCATTTCAGTGACATACTCTGCCTTTACTGTGACCTCTTGTGGCCTTTGCCTGCCTCAGACAGTCCCTATCGGACACCTGCTGCACACAGACGGTACGTTGCATGTTTGATGTGTTATGACTCACATCACATATCACATGTTTCTTTTGGGCTGTTTGTTTTGTCGTGGACCTCTGTGGGATCTGTGTGTACCAACACTGCTGGACATGCTGTGGCCCACTGGACAGCCTATGTTACATGGCCATAGACATGGCCATGTCGAGATGGCAACCTGGTCGGCAATGCCATCTCTAGCTGTGGGCAACACGCACTGTGCTTTGTGTTGTGATTGTGTCCTGTTTGCATGTCTGAGGTCTCATTATGTACATATTGTGTTTTTTCTCTCTGCATTGTGACCTTATCTTGTGTACAGCATACCATGACCTGTTTCTCCTTCTTCTATCACAGGGATCAGCGAACACACACATCACATCGACTACACTACAACTGGCATACCCATCATGGTACCATTGGTGTACAGAGCACCTCCATGCAATGATCCCTGAGGGATGGTGCTATTGGGTGATGGGCCTCAGCGAGTGGGACACACGCCTATGTTGGACATTATTGTCTGACTGATACTTTGTGCAGAACAAGGATGACTAACACAACATTGCTGCCGTGCTCTGGCCGTGTATCTTGGTCATTGCTGTGGACACACAGAACACTCTGCATTACTGTGGCACACTGATTTGTCACACGTGACCTTGCATGCCCATGGATATGTGACATAATTCAAGGTTCTTCAGCTCCACTCCTTAACCACGAGATTGTAGCTTAGTTGTTCCTGTATATCTAAATTATTAAAGCAACAAGGTCTCAGACTAAGGTAAAGCAGTCGTCTAAAATTCAAATATTTTCAGACTATGTGCTTACATTTGCATCAATGACCTTGATTGTTGCTTATTTTTTTATCCCACAATTGGTTTTTTTTTAAATGTATGTTAGAAGAATTGAAAAACAGTGCTTATCTTTAAATATGTCAATTTTTCAATCACCCCCAATGCCAAGTTTCAGCGCCGTCGTGTTTCACTGGTTAAACGTTTCATCAGGGGATATATGATCCATGCGTCTTCTTACATACCATTATGCAAACCAGACCTATGGAAAATATTAAAACACAGGAATCCGGTTGCTATTTATCTCCATCTCACTCCTTGTACTTATATTTTTGACCACCTTTATAAGTATTAATAACAACGAGACCTGACTCACCATTCTGTCAGCTCGGCCATTTATCTTCATCAGTTGTTTAGACGCCGCGCATGCGGGGTACTCAGCCAGCTGGATTTAAAGAGACTTAATTATGCATGGGCATGTACCTGTGTACTCTACACCGCATTGCCCTAATAGAAAATGGAGCCTTCAAAGCTGCAATTTGGAATGTGTGTGGCAATTTTTAAAGAAAATGCTTTGTTTCTATTCTAAAGCTACGTACAGACACTCCAATCTATTTGTGCATTCAGGCCAGTTGGAATCACTGATTGTAAATTAAAAATCCAACATTGTTCTCTGAAGAGTAACATTTGATCTTTGGATTTGCCCCCAAATCCAGTAAGAACTTGATCTATACAAAAACATCGGAGATTTGCAAAACTGTGTTTTAATTTGAGACAATGATCTTCAATAGGAGCTTTGATTTTCTTACATTTCAATCTACTTCGATGTTCTTTCATACGGACATGAAAAGGTCGATTGGTCTTGCCCACATACAACAGTTGGCAGGGGCATAAAATGCAATAGTCACACCATGTTCAGTTCTAGTGAATTTTGACTGCGTTTAATGTATATAGTTTATTGTATATGATTTATATAGACTTCCAAGTTTTCAAATCCCTGTTACTTGTAAAATGCACTACAGTTATCCTGTATGTATATGTTTTTGTTCCATGTGAACCACGCTGATGACAATAGTGCGGTATATAAGAAATATTAAATAAATAAATAAATAGACCACATATGTGGACATACACAATGTTCTATGTCTCAAAAGATATGTTTTACCCCGGTAATCAAATGTTGTTTCTAAAGTAATCTCACACATAGTGCATGTCCCACATTTAAAATGTCCATTACTTGGTGTGATGGATTGTATCTGTAAAGGTCTCAGCACTGTTGGACTTAAAATTTCCTTTAGATTCCTGTGTCTTTTTCCAAACACATCGTAAGGACTTATCCTCCAATCCTGGGGTACTTTTAAGAACATTGTTGTGTCTCCTCATGGATATGTGACAGCCCTAACGGATGACATTTTCACTGTGGACAATGTGTACTGGTCCGTACATGTACAGCAGGACATCACATACTCGCTGTATGTTGTACATCTATCTGACAATGTGTTGATATGTGTGGGTCATGTGTGTGACCTGCAATGCAGTATATCCACATATGTTTGGGTGAACAGTTGCATGCAGCCATGTGTGTGCCCCAGGAGGGACATTCTGTAGGCCCTGTTTCTATGTCTGGCTACTTTATACTTGGACATGACAAACTGTTTGCCACCACACCACTGTGATGTGTGCCACCATCTGTGATTGCTGTTTGGCCCTCACAGGGGGTATTACAGTTCATATGGGGCAGCACTCGGTCATGATTCAACATACACAGTGCATGTGCATCTGCCTGATTCAGGTTTTGCAATGGTGCATGTGCCTACATGGATTCTGTGTGGGTTAGTGCACCATTGTAGTCCTTTCGTTCTACCTCCACATACATATTATTGTGTGTGGTTCCTCTACAGATGTGCCGCTGTACATTGATTTACCTACCAATCAATGCATGTGTGCCTGAACCTCCTTATGACATGGCATTGTGCCACTCACATTGCACCATTATCTTAGCTGTGGGACGGTGGGTGTCTCTTTTTTCTGCCTTAGGTTGTGCATTCCCTGTTCATTGGCATATATGTGATGCTTCTGTATCCACAACATCCATTGCAGCAGGCCTTCTGCATGGTGCTACCTCTATGTCTGTGAGATTTGGCTTTGTTTGTTCTTTGGCAACATGTGCATCTCCTACCTGTTTCCATGTCCTCATTTGGCCTTGTGTAACTGTTTTTGCTCCCATATGGGCATTAAAGGTGTTTCTGTACATGCGTACCTGATTCTCAGGCACATCACAGACTTTTGACTGGCCATATAGATTGCTATATGACCCAATGATACACACACATATGGTCTACACATTTGAGGGGTGGTGATGGGGCATTGAGACATGACAATTTGTTAATGTTTCTGCATTTGCCTGTGCACTGCAGATCTACATTACTGTATGGCAGCATGGCATTACATCTAGGTATCCTCTGTTCCGACCTTATCACCTTCTGGTTGTGTGGGCAGCTTGGTGCACCTGCCTGGACCATGCCCCCTGTCAGTTGTGTATTCCTGTGCTATTCCCATGATGATGCAGACAACGTACATTACTGCCATCTGGTTCACTCACATCACTGTGTCACCAGTCGACCTTTCAGGTCATTGCCCAATGTGTGTGTTCTATCATGCACAACATGTGTGTAGTGTGTTGGACATTGTGCTGCTGCATTCCTGCGCACAGATTGTATCACTGCTGGCCACATAAGTATTCCATTTTAACACAGGTACATTCATCACTCCCATGTGCCTGTACAGTTGGATGTTATCTATCTTGCAGCATTGTGGCTTCTTGTGAGTGGGCATCTCTACTACTTAGGCACATGCATGCCCAGGCTGGTGCCTCTACATCCCCACCTGGGATGTGTGTGTCAGACATAGCTGGCATTGGTGTTCATTGGCAATGGTGCTGGCAGTGGCTGCGGGACAGATTGGATATGTGCCTGCCTCCTTGTCTACATATCATCCACTGCAGAGATGTTTATGTCTTGCTGTGGCACTCTGGTTCTCACACTGGTCTGGGTACCTGGCGACCAGGGTTTCATTCCCAATGTAGCATTTGTCAGGTTACATTCCCTGCATTGTTCTGACAGGGTCCAGTTAATCATTGTCACCATTTGATGTACATTATGAGGTTTATGTTGCCATGTACACTGTTTTGCTTGTTATCATGGCAGTCTCTGACACCCATTACATATATATGTGTGTAGACTGGTAGACATCTAGCTGTGTATGCTTTTCCTGGCTTGTGTGTCCTGTATTGCTAGGCATGTATGCCTTTGTGGACATTTCATGACTCCTGTGTGTTTGGTCCTCCACATGCAGCACCTACTATGTACATGTGCACACCATGCATCTCCTGGACATGATCTGTCCTGCTCATCATCTGTTGATGAACCAGTGGCTTTGGTGTGACATGTTTGACAGACATTTGTCTCTGTTGCTGCATCACCACACTGACCATCCTGGACCACTGGCAGTTGTCTGTGTGCCAGCCGTCTGCCACCTCACACGGTGCTATGACTTTCCATACACACATTCCATTTGGTGGTACATATTAGCATTGTAGTTGCTGTGATTGTTTGGGATAGTGGTTAGAGACATGCATTGGGCCACCATAGGTTGTGGGTTTGATTCCAGCATGTTCCATTCTTCTTCTTTTCTTGTGTTCTGCTAACCTTACCATGCAGTGGCTGCAGCTTCATCACCTCTCCGCGCACCCTCCCTTCTCTTCACTGTGCACCACAGTTTGCCCTCTATGCAGCCTGTCACATATTAGCTGTTACATATGGTCCTTATCATTATGCTGTCCAAGTGAGCAGTTGGCTTGGGGGATTGGTAGTGCTGTTGTGATGCTGGTGTTGGACATGTTGGTGTGCAAGTTTGATTCTCATGTCTCATTTTTGTTCTGTTCCCCGTTTTGCTCTAGTCCACTGTCCATGCACACGGCTGACCCCTTTGCAGGCCCCTGACACCCTTTCTATTTTGGATTTTCACTCCTTAGCATGCTATGTTCACGACATTCCATTTCATGGTGTGTGTGCATATGTTTATCTGTGTCTCTTGTCCCACTTACAGACTGCGATATCAGCTGTGGACATCTGTTCTGCATTTGTGTTGCATCACGGGTACTGGTGGGGTTGCCCTATCCTGGCACACAACAGGCGTTTTGTGTGGTGTCTTGCAATGTTCTTGAAGCAGACATTGCTGTGGAACTCAACATGGTGGTGTAGCCTGCTGGTTTGTGCTCTGACATTCTGCCCTCTGGTCATGGGTTCGATTTCTCTTTGTTCTCGTTTTTTATGCCTGTCTTATACAACTACTTCTCATTCCTCTGGACAGTCATATCTCTGTGTATCTGTGCTGCCAACCCATAGTACCCTCATCACAGTTGCCAACCATCCTTCTGTCTGTCTATCTGTGTGTGTCAGCTGTGTGGCGTCCTGTCTTCATGTGCAGGCTGCTAACCCATGTCCTGGGCTGCTACCCTTTTCTGCATTGCAGCTCTTCATGCTTGCCTCTCCTGTGTCTGCTCTGCATAGCACTACTACTCCTCTGTCCTCCTATCATTGCACTTGTCTTGCCACCTCTACCTCCACTGGTGGACACGTATCCCCATCCTCTGCCACCCACTGTCATTGTAGCAGTTTACATTGCCAGCACCCTGTGCATCTGTACAGCTGTCTCCAATATGTTTGTCCACTTTACCGGTTGCCACATAGGCTGCACCCAGACTTGGCGGGTCCATCAGCTTCCACCTCTCCTTCCTTCCATCACTTGTCCATTGCTTTTGCTTGGTGCTCGGTGCAGTGTAAGGGTTACATCTGGGTTTCAGCCTTACATTTCATGCTTGTCAACTTGGACCACCTTACTGCCCCTATGGCACCATATCTTAGGTTACCTTAGCATCATTGTAGCACCTGGACCTGGGGAACCTTAGGTTTCGGCACTTTGTAGGGCGCCTTGTAGGGCGCCTTTTGCTAGGTATCTTGTACGGCGCTTTGTAACGCGCGTTATCCCAGGGCACCCTGTACCACGCATTGTCTCATGCAGCTTGCCATGATGATGCACCACCCACGCCTTTATATGGGCATCTGTACCTTTACCACGGAACCTAATGCAAGTGACATTACCGCAGTTTAGTAAACATCCCCTTAGGCTACTCCTCCACTCAGTAGAGGAGTTAGGAGGGGATATTCAATGGCACTGTCTAAGTGCTATTGATTATCCCCATTTAACACTAGAAGCCCCAAAAGGAATTTTACCTAGAAACCCCAAAAGTGCGTCAATTGACGCATTATCATGACGACTGCGTTTAGCATGAAATGCAGATGTGAATTAATGTGAAGTTACTTATTTGTTAAATATGTGTGTTTATTGTTTGTAATGTCGGAGTAAAACTGTAGACAGTGATTGAGATTCGCCACCTAGTGGGAACATGAATTTATACCTAGAAGCCCCAAAGTACGTCAATTGACGTATCCAAGACAATTGAGTGCGTCAATTGACATACTTTGGGGCTTCTAGGTATAAATTCATTTTCCCGCTAGGTGGTGCATCTGTCATTAATTTTCAATGCACATATTTGAACATCTTGACCTTGTTAAGAAAGTCATGGAACATGACTGACATGGTTCTAGCAGTGGCGCTGGTATACAACTTTGAAGATGCATTTGCGTCAATTGATACACTTTGGGGCTTCTAGTGTTAAGGCATTTACATGGTTTACTAGACTGTAAATCATGTAAATGACTTTCGAATATCAGGCCCAACAAATATAACACAAAGGAGAGGAAGTATATAGAACAGCAATATCAACCAGGAATAATGTACTACTGAGAAATACAAGATAACAACAGGGGAAGAAAGAAAGGGAAGAATATCAAAATGACCCAAATGCCTGTGAGAACATTGACATCCTTATTCCTTTTCTAAGGGGTATGTTTACTAAACTGCAGTAATGTCATTTGTGTTAGGTTCCGCGGTAAAGGTACAGATGCCCATATAAAGGCATGGGCGGTGCATCATTACAGCTAACCGTATCAGCTAACCCATGTTACAAACTAACACACGCTACAAGGTGCCTCATAAGGCACTTTACAAGGCACCTTATAAGGTGCGTTACCTTGTAGGGTGCTTTGTTAGGTGCCTTGTAAGGTGCCGTATAAGTAAGGTGCCTTGTAAGGTGCCATATGTGTAAGGTGCCTTGTAAGGTGCTGTATAAGTAAGGTGCCTTGTAAGGAGCCATATACGTAAGTTGCTTTATAAGGTGCCTATAAGGTGCCTTGTAAGGTGCCTCATAAGGCGCTTTGTAAGGTGCCCTATACAGTAGGGCTCCTTAGGCTATGCGGCGTATTAGGCACACTTGGACAGGGCACCTTAGAGGGCACCCTGGGTTACGGAACCATAGGTTACGGTGGCCTAACAAGGTTATGGTGCCCTAGATTAGTGTGGTCTAAGGGCTGCAAGGTGCTGCTGGATGACATGCATGACTTGTGAGGAACAGAGAAAGATGTAGCCCTAACACTAGATAGAGCACTCAGGAAAGGCAAAGAACAGATGAGTGAAGGAGGGAGAGCTGGGAGCCGCTGGACCTGCCATATCTGTGGGCATCCCATATGGCTGCCAGTACTGACGACAAACATGGTGGGGGCAACTGTACCACAGCACAGGGTGTTGGCAATGTAAAGTACTGGAAAGACAGTTTGTGGCAGACGATGGGAATACATGTCCCCCAGTGGAGGCGGAGGTGGCAGGATAGTTACAATGATGGGTGGACAGAGGAGTGGTGGTGCCATGCAGATCAGGCACAGGCGAGGCAAGCATGAAGAGGCACAATGCAGGAAAGGGTAGCAGTGCAGGACATGGGGTGACTGCCTGCACAGGCAAACAGGACTCTACACAGCTGACAGACGCAGATAGACGGACTGAGGGAATGTTGGCAATTCTTGCGAGGGTATTATGGGCTGGCAGCACAAACCTGCAAAAATATGACTGTTACAGGCATGCACACTATTTGAGTAGGACAGGCATGAGAGGAGAGAACAATGAGGAATTGAACCCATGAACACTGCCAAGAATGGCATTGTATTAACCAGTAGGCTATACCTCCGTGGTGTATGTCATAGCAATGGCTGGGTACAGAAGGACTGCAGGTCACCGCACAAACGTTCTGCTCTGAGTGCCAGGATAGGGTAACCCCACCAGTACCCATGATGCAATGCACATGCTGAATAGCTGTCTACAGCTGATCAGCAAATGGGGTCTTCACCTCTCCGGTACCTCAGCTTGGAAAGACGAACTGACAGTGTGTGATACTGACACAGAGTAGCTACAGACCATGCCATTGTGCAGGTTCAGTGTTCTCCCTGAGGGATAGGATGGGTGCCCAGCACTAGATCCGCAGTACATTTGGTGCTAGATATAGGCCCTGTTTTAAATCCTTATCACTGCCTGTGTGTGACAGGTGTTCCTTGCAATACAGCTGAAGGTAATTTGGTGTCCATCTGTATCCTGCAGTCACATGTGGCTCTCTGGGACCAGACACCACCCAGATTAGTGTGTACCCTGTGTTAGAGTCTGGCTGACATGGGCATCTGTTATCAGGGCAGAGGGGTTTCCAAACTTGCATGAGGTTTATGTAGCAGTGCCTTGATAGCTCAAAGTCGTATACACAACATACCCCAAAGGGTTCACATCACCCTTTTTTAGGTGAGAAACAGGTACCCCAGACCCTGTGACGCAACCTCCATCCTGCTGGTATGTGACATCCCTCCAGGGTTGGTGGGCTAGAGTCATACCTATGGCTGGGGCAGTGGCAGACCAGCAGCAATGATGGGTTAGCTCTGGAAAACCCCAACTGCCTCACACCACTGTCTGCCAGTCACCAGCAGACAGCATAGTCAGACTGCACTGTATAGGTGTTCTGACCATGCACAGTCTGCCTGCAGACAGTCCACTAGCCAGTCCATAGTGCATGCTCACAGAGAATCTATATGCCCCAAGAAGGCATCCCAGTGATTATGGCCCCAGCACTGGGAACACAACAGGATCACTGAAGACAGATAATGTAGTGCGCTATGTGGGAACCTAGAGATGCCATGGTCACTGCTCGGTCAGAGTGAGTGCCCTCCCAGCATGCCATGCTGTGGCCACCCTGTCCATGTAGGCGGTGGTCGGGCACTACAGTGTCCCAGCCATTGCCCCACACCCTGTGAAGATGCATCCTGGCCAATCCGCCCTGTCCGGGCCATACCCACAACACCTTGCTCCTCATTATGCACATATTCAGGCTAATGCTGGTAACAGTGGGACATTGTGGGCCCGGTGAGGTGTGGGCAGCCACAAAACAAAGGATAGACATACACACACACCCCTATTGCAGCATTGTGCACAGATAGGGGTGGTTGGCAACCCTGCCCACCACTCAGGTCCTGATAACAGTGTTGACATTGCTAAACTGTGCAGGAGGTAGTAGTAGTGCCCTGGTGATTGCCCCAGCATTGAGCTGCAGTTAAGAGCCTGACTCTCCATGTATCTTTGGATTGTGGAGCCTGTGTTAGTGAGTGTTTGTACTCCTGTTCGCTGCTGCTTTGGGCTTTACACATGTTGCTGTTGTATCTGCATTTTAGGGTAAAACATAGGGACATGCTCTGCAGGAACCACAGCTGGGGCTTGAACCTGTGACCCTCTGCTTCTGGACACGCTCACTGGGTGTACCACATCACACTGTTGCCACAGATGCATGGTGATCCCTGGGGCTACCTGTACCTTTCCTCAGCCAGACCTTTTATGTTGCACTGCACACCACGTACTGGTACAGGACAAGGCCTAGGTCCACTACAGGCAGGTGCCACTGCCCCCTCCAGCAAGGGCACACACCTCCTGCCATGCTGACATGGCCATATGCTGTCGGTGCTGGTAGTGTGCAGTACCAGGCCATCCACTGTGTGGGTAGGTGGTTGCCTAGGGAGCTGGGTTTGGGGCATACATGAGCATCCTCACATCCCCCCTATCACCGCCTACCAATAGTCTGTTCTTTCCGCTTGGCGGAGTGTTGGCTGAGAGTATGTCAGGTCAGTGCCCTGGCAACTGTTAGCTCGGGTGGACCAGGTAGATGTAGGTGGATTGTGTTTGGCCTTTGTCAGCTGTGGTCATGATGATTTCCAGTTTCTGTGTTCCTATGTGCCACCTAGATGCCCGCCTAGTCCACCCTGTGCCCCAGCTGCCCCCGCTACATGTCCCGCCTGCAGCCCCCTATGCCCCACTTGCACCATCGCCATAGTGGCCTTTCATACTTGGGCACTGTGCTGTTGTTGGAAATGGAGCACTACTATCACGTTTCTTGGGTTCCCTGTCTATGCTGTACATTGCTGACACATGTGCATCTAACGGCAGGTTTTCATTCGCGGTAGGATTCAGCTCTTCAGTTCAGCACGTTAATGTACAGGGAGCCTCTCCCCGCCCACTCCCCGCCCATTGACCCCTTCCCCCCACCCTCTCTCCACCCTCTGCGGTGTTTACCATGGCCGGGGACGTTAACGATCGTTAAGTAACGTTAATGCGCGTTAACGTTATATAGCACACGTTAACGTTACCTAACCATCGTTAAGGTTACATAAAGCGCGGTCTGTAACATTACCTCAGTTTAGTAAACATACCCCTAAGTTTCTTTTTTTTTTTAAATCTTTATTTAGCAATTTCAAAACACAACAATCAAAACAGTACATTAGAACACGAACTAAACAGAGCAAAGGCAGATACAGACAGGTTCATGCCTACTCTCAACTAACCAGTGCATCAAAAGCTAGGAAGGAAAAGGGGGGGAGGGGGGATTGACCACGAATGTCATACCTCCTATTGTATATACATTATATCAAGTGTTATCATTCCAGTGCCAGGGCGTCCCATTTGGTTAGTAATCTACTGAAGAAAGGATTCTGCTTAACATAAGCCATCTCACAGGATCGATGATAGCATACCAGATTCCACCAGTATTCCACGTTCAAGGTACTAAAAGACTTCCAGTGGCTCAAGACGGCCTTTAGCGCCAAACTCAACAGTAAGTCGAACAGTGCCTGGTGCTGCTTTTTGAGGCACGGTACATCCGCCATGGACTTATAGATGACTATCTGGAATGTTAAGGGCGTGTCAATCCTGAACAGCCGCTGCACTCGCCGCCATACCCTTTGCCAATAGACCGTTAATTGTGGGCAGTAATATAGCATATGCGCTAGGGTCCCCACATCTGAACCGCATGACCAACAGCGATCATCCTTTTGTTCTTGCCACTTGGAGATCCTGACCGGGGTCAGATAAGCGCGATGCGCTAGGAAAAACAACATCTGCGTGAGCGAGGCTGACCTCGATATCCGTATCTGGGATCCCCAGAAGGATGCCCACATTTCCGGGGTTGCCAGGGGTCCCGCTTCATTTTCCCATATCAATCGAGCGCCTCTGGGGCTGCGCTCGTCTGCCGATCTGAGGAGCTCCACTAACTTCGATATTTGCCCGGATCCCGTCCGGAGCTCCAGAATCCGAAGATAAGACGAGCGTCCACTGACCATATGTAGAGGTGTCACACCTGCTTTGCTCAAGCAATGCCGCAACTGACCCCACTGGAAAAAGCATTTGTAGGGAAGTTGGAATTCCAGCTGCAGTTCTGCAAAGGATTTATATCTCCGTCCGCTAAGCAGGTAACCCAGGCAAAAAATACCATGGCGTATCCAAGTGGTCCATGCAAAGCAAGTCCCGCCTACTTTAAATCGTTGGTTAAGCCAAAGCGGAGTAGCTTCCATAAAGGTTGGTTCGTCTCCCATTAGTGGCAACACCAAGTTGAAGGCTTGTTGAGTGGCTTGTAGGATCACATTATTCGTCTGCGGATGCGGATGCGGCACAGCTGCCCCAATGCGTTGACGTAATGGGAGAGGGTCACTCACTGCTGCTTCCACTGCAAGCCAGCTGGGGGCTCCTGGGGTATCCAGCTCCTCCGCCCACCAGGAACCTTGCTTGGATATAGCTGCGACGTGGTACCAATAAAAATCCGGAAAGTGAACCCCTCCCTGTTTCTTAGGAAGCTTTAGTTTCCAAGCAGCAATACGCGGTGTTTTCTTTGCCCAAAGGAAAACCAGTAACTTTCTCTCTAAATCTTGATAGAATTTCTTGTCAAAAAGCACCGGGATCATGCTTAAGATATAAGTGATCTTGGGTACAATAACCATTTTAATGGTTTCTAAGCGGCCCCACCACGTCAGGTTTAATGGCGACCATTTATGCACGCATTCTTGCAGGATCTCAGTGCATCGGTCAACATTGAGGGAGATTGTATCGGCCATAGTGATACCATAGATGACTCCCAAATACTTGAAAGACGATTTTTCAACCTGGAAGGAGTACCGCCGTAGTTCATCTTCCGAGACTGCTGACGTAAGTGGTATACTTGTAGTCTTATCCAAGTTTAGCTTATAGCCCGAAATACAGGCATATTCATCAATAATCTTTAAGGTGATATCCACCGACTTTACATCTAGGAATAATAGGAGGTCGTCTGCATAGGCCGACAGCTTGCAATGATACCCTTCCAACGGCATTCCCACTATATTGGACGCCTGACGTATTTTAAGAATCAAAGGTTCCAGGGCTAAGTTAAATAACAGGGGGGATAGAGGGCAGCCCTGTCTAGTACCCCTTGTAAGTAGGAATTCCCGTGAAGTAGTATTGTTCGCCGCCACCCAGGCTACCGGTTTAGTGTATAACATTTGGATACTCTTCAGGAAGCTGTCAGGGACCCCCATCCAGCGCATAGTTTGGAATAGATAGGAGAATTCGACCCTGTCGAATGCCTTTTCAGCATCCAACGCAAGGCCCACGATTGGCAGATCCACATGTTGCGCCTTCCGGAGAACGTGGGCTAACAGACGGCCATTATCTACCGTAGATCTCCCTGGCATGAATCCACACTGGTCGGGATGGATAAGGGACCCCAGAACCTTGGACAGTCGATTAGCTAGGATCTTGGCATAGATTTTATAATCCGCATTTAACAGGAAGATAGGTCTATAATTCTCCACCTTCTCCGGATCTCTCCCCGGTTTAGGGTGTATTACTATCGTCGCAGCTGCCAATGCACCCACTGCGGGGCATTCCTCTCTTACCCCTGCGTAATAAAGCAGTAGCTCCGGTAACAGCTGATCAGTGAAGGCCTCATAAAATTCCACTGGCAGTCCATCAGGACCACTAGCTTTACCTTTAGCCAGCTGCTTAAGAGCGATGCGAAGCTCCTTACAAGTGACGTCCGCAGCAAGAAGCTGTTGCTGTGTTTCCGTAAGCTGGGGACCCTCTATTGAGGAGACGAAATTTGAAAATGCCAATTCATCACATGAGACTTCAGACTGGTAAAGTTTGGAATAGAAGGTTTCACATAGCGCTAGGATCTCATCATCCGAGACTCTTAATACTCCTGCAGAGTCTTTCAATCCCGCAAGCCGGGTCACCGCACGCTTCGCCTTTAGCGTATTCGCAAGCAGTGAACTCGCCCGGTTACTATCATGGTAACATCTCCCCTGTTGCGCTTTGATCGATTCATTAACTTCGGCCTGCAGAAGAGTATTATACTGGAACCTGAGCTTCTGTAGTCGCAGAAGGATTGTCGGATCTGCCCAACGAGCCAGGAGTCGTTCACCCGCTCGAATTTCGACCTCTAGCTCCGTCCTTCTCTTTACCTCCACCGTGTGCTTACGAATCTTATAAGCTGTCATGTGCCCTCGAGCACTAGCCTTAAAAGCCTCCCACCAAGCCCATGTGGAGGTGTCCCCATAGTGATTGACAGCAAAGTATTCTGTTATAGCTTCCTTCATAGTAGTACGGAACTCATCGTCTGTTAACCAGTGCTTCTCAAAGAAAAACCGCACCGGAGATTTCCTTTCGGGGCCCACACTGAGGTCCAAGAGAACCGCTGAGTGATCGGAGACTGTTCTGGGGAGCATACTTGTACCAACAACATCAGGTAGTAACGTCTTGGAAGTTAGAAAATAATCAATTCGAGTTTGTGAATTGTGAGACAGAGAGTAGAAGGAGTATTCTTTGCCGTTAGGGGAGAATAGCCTCCAGGGGTCAAGTAGCCCAAGCAATTCCTTCATATTCCGCAACTCAGTAGACGAGTGAGGCTTGTGCTGTGGCTTATAAGGAGTTCTATCAAGGAGAGGATCAGGTATGAGATTAAAGTCGCCCCCTAAGATGATTCTTGAAGAACCGGCGCCTAAGAGCTCCTGGGTAACCTGAATGAAAAATTGTGGGTCATCAGTATTGGGACCATATATCATCATAAAGGTGTAGGGGTCACCATTCAGCATTGCTGTTATCTTGGCCCAGCGACCTACGGGGTCAATTTTAGTCTCCCTTACTTCTACCGGGAGGGTTTTCCGAACCAGTATAATGACCCCACCTTTCTTCCTAAGGGCAGGTGCTGAGAGGATATTCTGGTAGGTCCTATCTGTCACTTTATAGGACTCAGAGAGAGATAGATGGGTCTCTTGTAGGTATATAATATCCGCGTTCTGATGTTTACAGTAAGTCAGGATTTTCTTCCTTTTGGCAGGGTTGGAAATGCCTTTGACATTTAGGGACATTACCCGCACTCGGCGACTAGCCATACTTGGCCCTACCGGGAGGTGGGAGGAGGACATTCGCGGTCAACTGCCCTAGGAGCAGGGTATCAACTCTTTTGAAATCTGCATACACATAACCTGGCTGCATTGTGCCATAAACTGTTACCACTTGCATGGCGAAGCCCCAACCGCCCATCCAGGCCCAGCTAACCCCCTCCCAACATTTAAAGGAAAACAAAATTAGCCACATTCTGTGAGCAAAAATTAGGCAAACAGGGATCTCACTAAAACTGTAACATACATCCATTGTATACTGTACACATTAGGTGAGTATGAGAACAATACTGTTAGTAAACCTGATACCCACACTGAACTTCCTTATCAGACAAGGAGAAATTGGAGATGATAATATAACTCTCCATCAGAGTCACAGTGTACCGCGAAAGCAGAGCTATTACTTCACTGCTAGCACACAGAGTCTCATCTTCTCTAGGACCCGACCTCCATCCGGGCCCGCTCTTGGAGAAAAGCGTGAAGCGTGTGACCCTCCGTGAAAGTATGGGTGCGATTGTCCAGGGTCACCCGCATATTCGCAGGGTAAAAAAGTCCAAAGCGCGCTTGTGCTTGCTGAAGTAGAGGCCTGCAGGCTAGGAGTTCTTTCCGATGCTGGGCCGTCTGCTTGCTGAGGTCGGGGAAAAAAGTAATCCTCTGTCCGTCCAGTAGCACATTTTGTCGCCGCTTCGCCGCCTGCATGATCTGCATTACGTGCTGATAGCGAAGGGCCTTCACTACGAACGGCCGAGGTCGCGGGGTCTGAGTAGAAGGGTGTGATGGAACGCAATGGGCCCGCTCCAGCTCTAGGGGCCTCTCGAAGGTGAGTCCCAGAATCTCCGGTATGATTTTCTCGAGATAACCTATGGGATCGGATCCTTCCCGGCCTTCTGGGACTCCCAAGACTCGAATGTTGCTTCTCCTGGCCCTGTTGGATTGATCTTCAATGAGTACTTCTAGAGCCGTAACCCTCTTAGCCAGCGGGCCGATCTGCGCGATTACTGAAGACTGTCTGTCTACCTCGGCCTCAACATCAGCCATGCGCTTGGCCATATCACCCAGACGCTCTTTTACCTCACGCAGGTCTTCTTGGACCATCGCCAGCGTCCCGGAGTTAGTAGTGACAAGTTCTTTCACTGACCGGAGCTCTTGTAGGATCTCTCGCACCCCTTCCGCTGCTACTTTGTCGGGCGCCATTTTCTGCGGGGATGTGAGTTCCTGCTTTGCCCTCTTATTTGATTGCCCCGCCGTCTGTTGGAAGTCTAGTCTGGCCGGTTTTAAGGTAGACATCTCACCGCAGTCTCTTCCGACTCAAGGCTGTGTTTCAAAACACCCGCTGCCTATATTAGCTCCAGATTCTGCAATGTTGAGAGGGCGCAAACGATCTATGCAGCCATCTTCTACCGCGGCTGACTCCGCCCCCCTACCCCTAAGTTTCTTATAAGGGCCCTTCAAGCGAAGCTCCAAAGGGAGAGAACTCCAAAACAGGGATTCCTGGTAGCTAAAAACATTTTTTCAATAAAAGACAATATTAACCTAGTTTCTGATGGAATAGTCAGGTAATTTGCTTGAGACTATTATAGGGATCATGTTGGACAATATGGAATTAAAACAGAATTAAAACAGATAGGAGTGCCTGTGTAATAAGCACGATAGGTCAATGTTAGGATTTTAAACAGCTAGCACAATTACAGTGGCTAGTCATCGCCACTGAAACTAACATCCGGATATTCAATGCCAGGGCCATATCTGACCACTAGTATTGAATATCTGTGTTAGCTGGAGAGGCAAGAAGCTAACCTGGCAGCAGTGATAGTCAGCTGCTGCCGGGTTAGCTACTGCAGCAAACGTTAAGCCACCCATTCAGGTGCCTAGCCTTTGATGCTTAGCAATAACCAGCTAGCATTGGTGCGTGCAGTGGCAGCACCTGCGAATATTCAGCAGCACTAATCATGCTAGTGCTGCAGAATATCCCAGTGCCCACAATTAATGTGGTTAACAGGTCTGCTAACCACATTAATCACATTGAATATCACCCGTGATATGATTAGCAACTAGAGGCCAGTGCCATTTGGCAAGTAGAAATGTTATATAATCATGTGTCTTTGCATCATAAATAAGCTTAACAACATCATTTTGAATCAACTGAAGTTTCTTTAATTGAATTTAGCAACCCAATCAGTAAGGAATTACAGACATCTATGTGATTAATGACTAACAAATACAGCAGAGTCTTTAACACTATTGAATTTAATTAGGGCTTCAAAGGTTTAATTTGCCTGAGTGCTGCATAAGAAAGCCATGATAACCCCCATGGCAGGGGATATCAAGGCTCCCCATTATTCATATCTAGCACCAGACTTAGTGGAAAAGCTAATTTTTCTAAAGACAAACCTCCCCTCTCTTCATTGTCATGCGACTGGGAGGAGGAAGAAGTGTAGAGTTATAATGAGGGGCGGTTGTTCACACTATCTACCTTCATTGTGTCTATATCTGTGTTTTTGATAGTTTGCACTGCATTCTTTTTGGGATGGTGTCCATTTCCAATGGCTACTTTTCATACCCTCCCCCCCCCCCATACCAAAACGTACATCAAAAAACAAGAAACAAATAACTATTACATTCCAAGAGATTCAGAAAGAGCAAAGGCAGCAGTTCTGGCAAACTACAATTGGAGGGCATTCTTGGTCCTTTTGCATTCTGGAATTTTGCTTGTACTTTGGAGCTTGGGCTCTGCAGCTCTCTTATTACTTCAGGTAGCAAGGCATAGTGTTGGCCCATCAGCAAAAGACTGGCTTCCTCTTCTAAACTTTCATGAGCCAGATCCAAAAATAGGGTAGAGAATTCATGTGAGCAATTACCATATCTTAAAAAGGATATAGAAGAATTACTGTAGAAAAGATACAGAGAAGAGTCACCAAAATGGTAAAGGGGATGGAAGGATACCCCTATGAGGAAAGGCTTAAAAGGTTAGGGTTCTTCTACTTTGAAAAGAGACAACTGAGGGGAGATATGATAGAGGTCTATAAATTAATGAATAGAGTAGAACAGGAAATGTAGATCGGTTGTTTACACCATGAAAAATTAGAAAGATTAGGGGACATGCAATGAAGCTACAATGTAACCCATTTAAGACTAATAAGAGAAAATATTTTTTTCACTCAATGGGGTATGTTTACTAAACTGCGTTAGTGCAATTCGCGTTAGGAGCCGCGGTAGTAACAGAAACCCCAAATAAGGACATGGGCGGTACATCGTCACCACTAACGCGCGTTAAAAAAATTAACGAGCGTTACCGGGCGCCGTGGCGCGTCACTGCGCGTTAAACGTAAGAAGACGTACAGACACAAAGCACTGAAACAGAGCTGTAGCACAATGGTTATGGTACTGACCACAGTTACAGGCAGCATGGGTTCGAGTCCCCAGTGTGCCCAACACAGAAGGCTGTCCCAGGCATCACCCTGTACATTACAGAGGGAAAGAGGAGGCATGTTTTTCGTTACGCTGAGTATTGGTGTCAGAAAAACACCCTCGGAGTGTGCCTAGCCATGTACGTTGGTGCGTGCGAGGTTGCGTGCATTGGTATGTGCGTAGCCCCGTGCGTAGCTGTGCGCGTACAATCGTGCGTGGGTACGTGTGTTTTTACGTGCGTGGGTACGTGTGTTTCTACCAATGTGGGCATCTTATTTTACAGACTCTGTAGGGTGTCTTGCACCTATGCATTATGCTAGCAGATGTACGTGTGATGGCCTATGGTTTATCAGAGCCTGTGAGCAGGTGCTGGGGTTTCACAGGGTTGGATTGTGCCAGTCACACCCATGATGCACTGCACATGCAAATCAGCTGTCCACAGATACACACCATGGGGAATGCACCCCCACAGCACCTCGGCCTGGTAGGGGGAACTGACCATGTGTACCCCCACAGCACCTCGGCCTGGTAGGGGGTACTGACCGTGTGTTGTACTGGCACAGAGTAGCTACACACCGTCACATAGTGCGGGTACTGTGCTCACCCTGAGGGTGCAGTGAGGCGCCCAGCACCAGGTCCAAAGCAGTGTGAGATAGGTAGGTTCTGCAGGACCACCTTGGACATCTCTGGTTTGTTTCAGTCAGGTGTAGCCCCCATGCACCACCACCCCCCCCCTCCCCCAGGGCTGAGGGTGGCAAACAGGGTCTCCCATCAAAAGATCCACAGTCTACCTCCTTGCAAAGGTGGCAGTAAAGGGGAACATTAACCCTAGTCCTGCTGAGAAACAGACACCCCACAGGGCAGTCAATGCAGCTCTGTACACAGCCATAACACAATAGCAGACAGACATTGGGCCTGGAGATGGTATGCTGCACCCCACCACTATCTGATATTCCCCTGGTGCAAGCCATCAGCCACTGCACCCTGCAAGCCACTCCATCACAACACCTACCAGCTGCAAACAGTCTGCTAGTGCCCAGTGGAGATGCCTGCACCCAGAACTGGGATGTCAGCATACACAGCAAGCAGATACATCAGTGACTGGGCCCCAAAAGGAAACCCATATTTATCACATGAGAGAAATACTAGATAGCACTATGGGAGTGCCTAGCCATGCTGTGGTCACTGCACAGTCAGGGTGAGAGTGATCTCTCAGCAGGATATACTGAGGTCACCCTGTCTGTATAGGTGGTGGCCAGGCACTACAATGTGCCTGTCACTGCCCTATGCCCTGTGCAGATGCACCCTGGCCAGGCCACCCTGTCCAACCTATACCCATGGTACCTTGCTCCTCATTATGCACATTGGCAGCCCAATACTGGCAACATTGCTGGCATTGTGGGCTGTGGAAGGTGTTTTCAGCCACCACACACTGGATAGACAGACAGCCACCCCCACACCTATGCCAGCATTGTGCTACTATAGAGGTGGTCAGCAGCCATACCCACCACACCAGTCATGAGCATAGTACAGGCATGGATATGGTACACAAGGCTGTTGGGGGGTCACTCCCCAGGGTGGTGAACACTGTCAGAGACCAGACCTGCAGCAAACACCGCAGACATCAGAATGATTGTTATGGTGGAGCTCAATGAGCAAACTGTGCTTAACGTAGGAATTGATATCTGCCAGTTATCATAGGGAACGTTTGATAGCTGTGTACCATATACCCAGGTGTAGGGTGGCATTGCTAAGGTATGCAACTGCTAGTATTGGGAGATACAGGCAGGGCCCAATGTCTTGCCTCTCCAGGAGGCATTGGCCAATGGGGCCTGTGGGTGGGTGTGTGGCCCTGTTGGCTGCTGCTTTACGGCAGAGTTCCCCAACTCCAGTCCTGGTGTTCCAAACACTGTTCGGGTTTTCATGCTGTCCCTCATAAATATGCATGAGCTACATCTGCATAACATGGGGGTGGTGCATAGCTATGCAGCACAGGCATCTTTATTAGAGGCAGCATGAAGCCGGAATGGTGTGGGGCCCTCCAGGACTGGATTTGCGGGACTCTGCTTTAGGTAATGTGCCTGTTTCTGGTGTCTGTGTTTGGTGTTGTAAAATATAGGCCATGCGTATGTTCTCTGCAATAAAGGAGTGTCTTTACTATCACTGTTTAGTGGTGGTTAAAACTATGGGGACTGGGTTGGCAGGAGCTCCAGCTGGGATTTGAACCTGTGATTCTCTGGTTTTACAGGCACTGGCTGTGTCTGTTGCACCACACTGTGGCCACAGAGACAGTGCAGTCCCTGGAGTTAGTTAAACCGGCCTGACGAGTCAGAAACCCTGCTCTGCAACAGGTTTACTGTGGCCTCATTTACCTTGTATGCAGACAAAGGTGCACATAAACCTCAGAATGGACCTCAGAAAAGGGGCACACACCCATAACCAAGCTGGGCAACAATGATATCATTGGGAAACATTATACCACACGCCCAGGACAGCTCCATTACAATGTAATGCTCTTTGAAAGGGTCTGCGGAGCGTAGACCCTTCCACACATCATTTCTTTTTATTTTGGTGCTTTCCAGGGAGTGTTGTTCCTTGTTGCCCATTGCTATCACTGTTGCCCAGCTGAATTATGCTTTTTAAAATGTTCCTTGTGGTCATTTTTAACGTTTTATGTGAAATTTTGTTCTGTGCACATGTATCACACTGCTCACGTTTTGTGGGTTTCCCCGGTTTTTCTGAACATTGCTGACGGAAATGGTTTCTCTTCCCTTTAAATGCCTTTAACGACAGGTTGTCATTCGCGTTGGAATTGAGCTCTGAAATTCAGCGCGTTAGTATGAGGGGAGCCTCTCCCCGCCCACTCTCCGCCCATTGACCCCTTCTCTCCGCCCACTCTCCACCTTCTGCGCTGTTTTAACGCGCCGCGGAGCTTTACGATCGTTAACTACGGTTAACGCACGTAGTATGACGTTAACGGTCGTTAGCGCATCGGTACACGCGTTATACGGCACTTACGGTCGTTAACGTCGTATAACGCGCGTTAGTCACGTTTACCGCACTTTAGTAAACATCCCCCAATGTGTAATCAAACTCTGGAATTTGTTACTGGAGGATGTAATAAAAGCTGTTAGTGTAGCTGGGTTTAAAAAAAGATTTGGACAAGTTCCTTGAGGAAAAGTCCATAACCATTATTAAAGAGGCCACAGAAAATCCACTGCTGCCTGTGGTTTGCTGCCTGGCTGACATACTGAGCAAGCTAATTTACTAGTCCTTAGCAAAGTGAAGCTTTTTAAAAAATCTGTAGGGCTGTTTAGTTGTTTGTCACACAGTGATCAGCGAATGCTAGTGCACTGCTGATTGCAGAGGGAAAATAAACTATAGAGTGAGTCAAAGAGGAACAGGGTAGTTTCTACAACTCCACTGACTAAATGAGGCTTTTGTTAAAATCTGTAAGGATGTCTAGATTTGGAGCTAATACAGTGCTGAACGTGGGCACAAGGGAAAAAGTCCACATAGGGCAAGGCAATGAAGAATTGGGTAGTCTACATCTCCATCAGCTATGTTAAGCTTTTGTAAAAATCTGTAAGGCTGTCAGTTTAGCTGGGTGCTAGTGTATTGCTCAACACAGGTAAGAAGGAAAAAACCTCACATAGAGAGGTCTAAGCAAAGAGTGCTGGCAAGACAGTTTGTCTGCCTGCCTCTACCTGTCATCTGCTACTACTTTATCGTTTGTAAAGCACTACCAGGAATACACTGTTCCATACAGTCAGGCATTTATAAGAAGGCAGCCCTTACTCAATAGAGCTTACATTTTTTTCTGATGAAATTGCAATGCAAAGGAGGAGTCAGAATTGAAATGATGGAAGAAGAGGAGGATGGAAGTTGATTGAACAGTAATACCAACACAGAGGAATAGGGAAGACACTTTTCACTCTCAAGAAGTCCACCAACAGTGCAACTATTACTACTACTACTGAACATTTGTATAGCACTACAAAACGTATGCAGCACTGCACAGACACATGGAAAAGATGGTCCCAGACCTTACAATCTAGTCAAGACAAAACAACACAGTAGCTGCAGACATGGGATACATCTAGGGGCAATGGTAAGGAAACACAAAGGACATCAGGTAAGTCAATATCCAAAAGCAGCAGTGAAGAGGTGAGTTTTCAGCATGGATTTGAAAAGGGTCAGAGAAGGTGCCTGATGTACAGATTCAGATAGTTAGTAATTGAGGTATTTGTTGGACATTTTGGGACTTTTAAGCATACTGATATGTGTTTTTTTTTTAATTTATTATTTATGCAATTTTACAAAATTAATCAAGCAAAAGCTTGTACAGCAAACAATAACTTGTAAAGAAATAATATAATAAAAGGTTACAAGAAATAAAAATTACAAGAGTATTATCAGCCCACAATAAAGAGGGAGTCAGCCTAAGGAAAGACAAACTCAAGGACAGTGGTTCCTTGAGAAATATAGGAAACAAAGTACCAATAAGTAAATATAAGATGGCGAGAGAGGACAGAGAAAATCCAACATGATGAGGACACCCTGTGATAACATTCACTGAGGAGAAGAGGTAACAACTATCTGCGAACTAATAAATGAAGATAATTCTTCAGGCTGAAAAAATACATACTTATTAGCTTTAAAGGAAATAATACATTTACAAGGAAAACGTAGTATAAATGAAGCACCTATCTGAGCAGCACCAGATCTCAATAACAGAAAGGCTCTATGCCGTTTCTGAGTCTCCCTAGAGACATCAGGAAACATCATTACCTTCTTCCCCAAATATAATACGGACCGTTTCCTAAAGTACAATTTCAATATCCAATCCCTATCAGATGGTAACGCAAAGGTCACTAACATTGTAGAAACTGACAACTCAGCTTCTTTAGGTGATTGCAGAAGAGCAGAGACATCCAAAACATCCATAACTATACCATCCTGAGATATATTTCTTTCTTTCTTAGCTTTAGGCAAAAAGTAAGCTTTTACTACTGGGGGAATTAAATCGTCAGAAACATTTAGAACTTCCTGTATATATTTCTTAAACATTTCAATCGGAGATAAACCTACTAATATTGGAAAATTTAACAATCTTATATTAGATGCCCTCACAGCATTTTCTAAGTTTTCCAATTTCATTCTCATCGAAACATTGTCTTTCATAATAGTCTCATTTACTAAAGAATTCTGAATCGCTTTCTGTTCCCCAACTTCAATCCTCGAATGGAGGTTGCCCAGCTCTTCCCGCATCCCAGACGAAACACTCTCCAAATTCTCCAAGTGCAAAGTTGTCAGCTCCACTTGCTTACTAACTGCTGAAGAAAGCTGTGAAATCGCGTCCCATATCGTGCCCAGGGAGATCACCTCAGGGCGCTTCAAGAAAATACCTCCAAAAACGTCAGACTCCAAAGACAGTACCTTTACTCCTACTTCTCCCTCTAAGCGTGCAGGTAAGACCGCCTCAGATACTATCGAGGAATCCACATCCACAGCTCCCGGCGCTGAGAGCTGCACTCCGGGGCTCTCCTCCAGCAAGGCCCGCATATCCGACGCAGCACAACCAACTCCGGGCGGGGCTGCCTCTCCTCCCGCGAGAGGAGGCACCGGATAGTTCCCTCGTGTCGGCAGCAAACGCTCATCAGGGGAGAGAGACACCTCTAGGGCAGGCAGCACCGGAGCCACTCCATCCGACGTCACAGCGCCCGCACGAATCTCCCCCTTCTGTTTATCCATCAGCTGAACGAAGCGATCCATAGGACCGACAGAAGTAGTAACAGGAATGGCAGGTATGGGCTCCGCGGGAGGAGCCTTGTGTTTGCCTTTACGTTTAGGCATGTTCAGCCCAAAACGCTCACGCCGCCATCTTAGAAATCAGCCGATTCCTATCTGATATTTGTTTATTTGTTGTTATGCTTTTAGACCCCTAATAAAGGCCTGAGTGCCGAAACTTGGACAAGTTGGGTCCTTTAATAAAATGGTTATTTGAAGAAAGTATTAGTGTGGCTGTAGTTTGTCTCTAGATCCTTGGGCACACCAACTGAGAGTGGGATAGCAGTAGAGGAGGATCCACCAGAACAAACACAGAAAGAGTGATGGGAGAGATAAGAAGTGAACCAGGATAGCACAGAGCCCTTAAAACCAAGACAGGAGAAGGTATCAAGGAGAAGGTTGTGGTCATCAGATCCAAAAGCAGCAGAGAGATCAAGAAGGATGAGGATTGAGTAAAGGCTCTTGGATTTTGCCAGGAAGAGATCACTAGAGAATTTGGCAAGAGCCATTTCGGTAGAACGCAAAGGACGAAAGCCAGATTGTAGAGAATCCTGAAGAGCTTGAGAGGAGAGAAAATTGAGGCAACTCTGGTGAACCACATATTCAAGTAACTTAGAAACCAAAGGAAGGAGGGATATGAGTTAATAGTGAGAAAGACAGGTAAGGTCTAAAGAGGATTTCTTGAGGAGAGGAGTGACTACAGCATGCTTGAAGACTGCAGGGAACATTGCAGTGGAGAGCGATAGAAACATAGAAATATGACGGCAGAAAAAGACCACATGGCCTATCTAGTCTGCCCTTACATATCAACCACTACAACAGTCCCCTTTTTTCCTTTAGAGATCCTCTGTGTTTGTCCCATGCTTTTTTGAATTTAGATACTGCCCTCATCTCTACCACTTCCACTGGGAAACTATTCCATGCATCAACCACTCTTTCTGTAAAGAAATATTTCCCATATTACTCCTGTCTATCCCCTTTCACCTTCATCTTATGTCCCCTCATAGCAGAGCTTGTTTTCAATCGAAAGAGGCTCTCCTCTTGTGCATTTATGCCATGGAGGTATTTAAACATCTCAATCATATCATCTCTATCCTGCCTTTCCTCTAAAGTATACATATTAAGATCATTAAGTCTGTCCTCATATGCTTTATAATGAAGAACACTAATCATTTTAGTAGCTACTCTCTGTACCAACTCCAACCTGTTTATATCCTTTTGAAGGTGTGGTCTCCAGAATTGACCACAATACTCCAAATGAGGTTGCACCAAAGAATTATACAGAGGCACCATCACCTCCTTTCTTCTGCTGGCCATTTCTCTCCCTATGCACCCAAGCATCCTTCTAGCATTTGTTGTTGCCTTTTCTACCTGTTTAGCTACTTTAAGATCATCAGACACAATCACGCCCAGGTCCCGCACTTCTTTTGTGGACAGAAGTACTTCACCCACTATACTATATTGCTCCCTTGGATTGCTGTAGCACAAATGCATGACCTTGCATTTTTAACATTAAATCTCAGCTGCCAAATTCTAGACCATTCTTCAAGCTTAGCTAGATCCCGCCTCATGTTTTCTACACCTTACTGGGTGTCTACTTTATTGCAGATTTTGGTACCTGTTCAGAAACTAATGCCTGAACTACTAGCATGCTCTGAACCAAAGACTGAATAAAACAAGATGGATTCCTGTTTTGTTATCACTCAGCATTAAAACCTGCAAATCAAGCAAATTTTCCAGTTTATGATACTTCACAGTAGGAGTATTTTTCCAACTGACTACTTGAAGAAGAGCATTACTGAGACCTTCACTGTGCTAGCATTGCAACAATGTACCTATTGGCACACCAGCAACTTTAGAGCATGATGGACCTTTGTTTGCAGAGGACCACCTATTAGCTGTTACCAGATTTGCTGAAGATGACATACAGCGTTTGAGACCAGCCAATCACCAGGACAAATAATTATATGGCTGTACACCGGAACCGAAAGAGGAAAGGGGAGAACAGAACACAAACAGACACAGCCCTGAAAGCGCATCTGCAGCACTCTGAAACATGAACAGAGGCTGGCAAAACACCTGGGAACTCTAACTTCTGATACAGACTCTATCACCTGCCTGCCTGTCTCTGGCTGGAAAGTCAGATAGTGTTCATTGGCAAAACCATCAAAACTCAGCTGCCAAATTCTAGACCATTCTTCAAGCTTAGATAGATCCCTCCTCATGTTATCTACACCTTACTGGGTGTCTACTCTATTGCAGATTTTGGTATCATCCGCAAAGAGGCAAACCTTACCCGAAAGCTCTTCCGCTATATCACTAATAAAGATGTTAAAAAGAATCGGACCAAGGACAGATCCCTGGGGCACACCATTGGTAACCTCCTTCTTCTCAGAGTGAGCTCCATTTACCTGTACCCTTTGTCGCCTCCCACTCAACCAATTTCCAACCCAAGCAGTAACTTTAGGGAACCATGTATCTGTAACTGCCACTAAATCCAAGTCAGCCTCTCCCATTAAAGCTTCAAAATCTGGGATCTTATTTCCCATGCTACGGGCATTTATACACACCACTTTCCATCTGTTGTCCCTTTTAAACATTTCCATTAAGGTATTTAATGTTTCACTTACCTGGGGGCTTTCTTCACCCATCCCCAATGAATGTTGTTTAAAGCCCTCTTTAGTAGATTAGCCAGTCTGCTACTGAACACACATCAACCTTTCTTGGACAGATTGACACCATCTGTGCTCTGCAACCCTTGGAACAACATCTCATGGTCCAGGAAACTGGCGATTAGGACTGGAAATTGCTTGGAGATGGGGGATGGGGGACTGGAACTGGAATGGAGCAGATTCTGGGAGGGACTGGATGAGGACTGATACTGGGGGCTAGGACTGGAAATGAGCTTATGCGTGGGGATGGGTGAATGATACTGGAAGGGAGTGGATGCTAGGAGGGGCTGGAACTGGTGGGAGAAAAAAAGAAGATGGGGGTGTGAAGATGGAGAGGGGAACAGATATTTTGTGTGGGATGGAAGCAAAATCTATGGCTGGGTATTGGGAGAATAAGTGTGGATCGAGGATGGAGGGGTGGAATTTGAATTGATGAAAGAAAGAAAGAAAGATAAAAAAAAGAAAGAAATGGAGGAAAAGGCAAAAGGGGAAAGATCAGTATGTTAGAGGCAGATGTAGAGAGAATGGAAAAAACTAGAAAAGAGAAAAAAGGACAAATAGCAGACAATGGAGAGTTAGCAGAAGACATGAAGAAACCAGAAGATAGTGACTGGGGCAATTGCAACTGAACAATAAAATGTCTAAAGGTAGAAAAAAACTATTTTATTTTGAATTTATTAGATGGAAATGTGCATCGCTAACATTTTGCTTAGTACAAGAGGAAATTAATATATAGTTTTATTTCTCCAGTGTTGCTGTACATTTCAAGTTTGGCTTTTGGGATTCCAAGTTTAATTATTGTCTTCATATTTCTAAATTGTGATCTCTTTTTCTATGTTTGGTGACGGATTATATTTTGCACGTGTAACTGAACTGCAGTATTCTGTTCATGTACTTTCTATGTGACAGTGACAGTTGTTCTCTTTCTCCAGTTGGAGATGTGTTGGTATTCTCTGAGATGTATTGGTTTAATATTTGCAGTGTTGTCTTTTGATAGGTAGGGTGTGGTGTTTTGTGAGTCCTGGTAGTGCTTTTATGATATGGTGGGTTTGCTATGGATTCTAAATGAGCAAGGTGTATAGTACTTCCTAATGTGCCTTTGTAGTTGACATTGGAGTATAGTAATGTAGAAATCTGATAGTCTCTTTATCCTCACTCTCCATGCAAATGGTACTGAGACACTCATTAAGAGTGTCCAAAGAGGCATATCTACTAAAAGCTAATGTGCATTCACAAATGTTAATGTGCGATAAGTTCAGCAACACCCATTTATTTTGATTGGTAAAGTGGCACACAATTGCAGGAGAGAAAAACCATTTCGGTCAGCAATGTACAGCAAAGCCAGGGAAATTACAAAAAGTGATAAGTGTGATACATGTGTACAGAACAAAAGGGCAAATAAACACTGAAAATGATCTGAACAAAATGTAAAACAAACATAACCAAGCTGGCCAATAGTGATATGAATGGGAAACATTAAAAAACACTACCGAGAAAGCTCCAAAAAAAGGGTATTAATTTTGGAAGGGTCTATGCTCTGTCCCCATACAAGGTGAATGATCCCACAGTGAAATAGCGCTGATCACGGTTTCCCCTTGTTATTGGACAGGTTTTCTATGACATGCACATGCTCCACAACAGCAGGTGGGCATGTCGGAATGGGCAATTGGACAGATGCTGGAAAAGGGGGTACAGAGGGCTGCAGCGGCACATGCTGTGGTGCAGCTGGGCCACAGTGTGGCCCAGGGTGATGCCTAGGTGGCCCATAGGAATGCTGAAACAGTAGAGCAGTCAGACAGCAACTGATGAGGGCCCAACATGGGCATGAGTGTGTTTCCCACAATGTCACAGGGGATAGTACCCAGCAGGTACCCCCAAGGGCACAGAACATTGGCAGGCGGTGCTGGGGGGAAGCGTGGACATCTATGCGGGCACCCCTACCCCAGAACCCGCACCATAGGCAGCCGCCTACTGGCACACTGGATGGCCTGCGACTGCGCACCATCAGCACCACCAGCAGAAGGGCATGTCAGCATGGTGGCAGAGGGGTACTGGCAGTGGAGGGGGCAGTGGCAGCTGCCCACAGCAGACCATGGCCTAGCCCTGTGTAGGTGGGTGCCATGCATTGCAACAGACAGGCCCTGTCTGACGAACAGTCATGTTATCCCCAGGGACTGCACTATCTCTGTGGCAACATGGTGGTGCAGTACACACAGCCAGTGTGTTCAGGAGCATAAAGTCACAGGTTCAAGTCCTAGATGTGGTTCCTGCCAACCCACTCCCCATATTTTACCCACTACTAAAACGTGGTAATAAAGACGGAACCTTTATTGCAGATAACATAAACATGCCTGAAATGACTACATTTTACCCTACAGAGCAGGGACACCATGAACATGTGCAATACCTAGAGCAGTTTCCCAACTGCAGTCCTGGAGGGCCAAACACCATTCAGGTTTCATGCTGTCTCTAATACAGATATCTGTGCTGCATTTCTATGCGCCGCCCCCATGGTATGCAGATGTATCTCATGCATATTCATTAGGGACAGCATGAAAACCCGAACAGTGTTTGGCCCACCAGGAATGGAGTTGTGAACCTCTGCCCTAGAGCAGCGGCCAACAGGGGCAGACACACCTGCACCCTCAGGCTCCAGTATCCAAAGCCTCCTGGAGAGGCAGGATTTTGGGCCCTGTGGGAATCTCCCAATACTAGCACTTACATACCCTAGCAATGCTACCCTAAACCTGGGAATACAGTACACATATATCAAGAGGTTGCTATGATTACTGGCAGATAGCAATTCCTAAGTTAAGCACAATCTGCTCATTGAGCTGTATCATATCAACCTCTCTGATGTCTGTGGAGTGTGTTTCAGGTCTGGTGTCTGACAGTGTTCACCACCCTGGGGATTTACCCTAACAGTATTGCGTACCATAGCCATGCCTGCACTGTGCCCAGGACTGGTGCGGTGGCCAGGTCTGCCAAGAGCCTCTATAGTTGCACAATGCTGGCATAGGTGTGGGAGTATGTGTCTCTATATCCAGTATGTGGTGTCTGCCAACACCTTCCTCAGCCCACACTGCTTGCACTGTTGCCAGTGTAAGCCTGCCAATGTGCATAATGAGGATCAAGGTACTGTGGGTATAGCCTGGACAGGGTGGCCTGGCCTGGCTGCATCTGCACAGGGCATAGGGCAATGGCTCGGACATTGTAGTGCCTGGCCACAACCTGCACGGACAGGATGGCCACAGCATGTCCTGCTGGGGTGTGGGGGGGGGGGAGTGTCACTCTCACCCTGACTGAGCAGTGACCATGGCATGGCCAGGTTCCCCCATAGCGTTATATAGTATTTCTCTCAAGTGATATTTATGGGTTCTTTTTTCTGGGGCCCAATCACTGACTTAGCTGCTTGGTAAGTGCACTCACATCCCCTCCAGGAACATGCACTATGGACTAGCTAGCAGACTGTCTGTAGTTAGTATGTGTATGGCTGGAACACCTTGCAAGATGCAGTGGCTGGAGGCTCACTAGGCTTGATGCTGGAGAATGTCAGATAGTGGTGGGGGGCAGCTGAGCATCTCCAGGCCTACTGTCTGTCTGTCATTGCCTTATGGACGCGTACAGATCTGCATTGCCTGCCCTGTAGGGTATCTGTTCCCCAGCAAGACTGGGGTAGATGGTCCCCTCTACTGCCACCATTTCAGGGATGTAGACTGTGGATCTGTTGGTGGGGGATCCTGTTCCCCAACCTGACCCACAGAGGCAGGTTGGGTGGTGCTCATATAATCCACTTTAGGGTCTGCATACCACTCTTCATGTATTCTGTGACCATGGTACCCACACAGAATGTGCACTATTCTGGGTGCATCATAGTCCACAAGGGCTAGACATGACTGGAGAATACAGATGGACACAGGTGTATTCTAGGTTTGTCTACAAGGACTACCTATCACACACTGACACTGACGAGGACCTGCAGCACAGCCTATTTCAGCCATGCCATGTGCTGCGGACCTGGTGCTGCGCCCCCCACTTCACCCTCAGGGTGAGAACAGGAACTCCATGCTGTCACGGTCTGTAGCTACTCTGTGCCAGTAACACACACGGTCAGTTCCCCCTACCAGGCCGGGGTGCTATAGTGGTGCATACCCCATCTTGTGATCAGACATAGGCTGCTGATCTGCATGTGCAGTGCATCATGAGTATGGGTGGGTCTACTCTATCCTGATAACCACAGCAGACAGCTTGTGTGGTCACCTGCAGTCTTTTTGTAGCCAGCCAACAGTGTGTTAGAGCTGTAGCCCACTGGTTATGTTGATGACTGTGGAGGCAGAGGTCATGGGTTCAATTCCTTGTTGTTCCCTCCTGTCCAGGGCAGATATTTTCCTTGCCTGTGACAGTCATATTTTTGCAGATCTGTGCTGCCAGCCACACAGTACCCTCTCCACAGCTATCAACACTCCTTAAAATACGTTACAAGGCTCCTAATTAGGCACAGTACTGTGCTGCCAGTCACAGTACCCTCTCCACAGCTATCAACACTCTTTAAAATACGTTACAAGGCTCCTAATTAGGCACAGTACAAGGCGCCTTATACGGCGCGTTATAAGGCACATAAGGCACGTAGGCACGTGCCTTCTACGGTGCCTTATAACGCGCCTTATCTGACGCACAGCTTTACTGCTGCCCTGCCCACTCCTTTATATGAGCATCTCTACCTTTACCGCGGAATGACATTACCGCAGTTTAGTAAACATGCCCCTATGTTGCTTTTCTTGTCTTTTTCTCTGGAACAGCAGTGACACCTTGCCCTTTTCTTTGGGATCCCGACATTGCAAACAGCATCAGTGGCTTCTTCAGTGCTGGAAGAAGTCTCGCTGCAATTACTCTGAAGCAGCTGCTTTCCTAATTCCAAGAGGAATAGACGATGTATGTGCTTTGACTTGGACTACCATTCTGGATTTAGTGACATCCAAACAATGAAGGCGTTCAAAGCACTGATGTCCAACATGTTGTAGAAGATTGTCACTGGCCAGCGTCTTGTCATTTGTTTTGTGGTATATGTGCGCAACATTTGATCTGCCGTATCTACTCCACCTTTACTAGAATTATAGTCCAAGATCATGAGTGTTTTTTTGTCTGGACATGTGTTATCTACTACTTCTTGATCATGAAAACTGCTCAGAAGAACAACCACTTTTCCTTTCTTCGGGCAATAGGAAACCAGAGTGGCGTCATCGTGAAAGGCAAACAGTGAAGTGAATACCTCTCGGCCCTTTGCTGTTACACATTCTGGAGGTAATTCTTTTCTGTTTTTTCGAATTGTCCCCAAAAGTGTCATTTGTTTTTCTAGCAATTTCCATGGATAAACTGCAGGGATAAACTGCAGAAGAAATTGTCAGGGATAAACTGCAGAAGAAATTGTCAACACTAACATTTCTGCCAGATCGCGTCAATCCTTCAGTGAGTTGCAGCACAACCCTTTCACCCTGATTCTGTTCCCTGTTTTGTCCGAGTTCCCTTCCTGTATATACTTGAAGACGCAGAACATATGACGTTGCACTGTCACACAACATCCATAGCTTTATGCCATATTTCCCAGGTTTGCTGGGAATATATTGTCTGAACGGAACACGGCCATGAAATGTAAGCAGTTGCTCATCCACGGTAACATTTTCACCAGGAACAAAGGCGTCACTTAGAGTTGCTTCCCAGGTATCAAAAACATGTCTGATTGGAGCAAGCTTATCCATGCCTCGTTGTTCACGTCTGTTGGTTGCATCATCAAATCTGAGAGCACAAGTAATTTGCTGAAAATGGTTATGGGCCATATTTTTGCCGAAAACAGAACAACCATCTTCAAGGTTCCATAACTGAACTATGGATTCATTTTGTGACTTGTACACACCTGAGAGGATCAGAAGTCCAAGAAAACATTGAAATTCTCCATCTGTCAAATCTTTCCAGGTGTCGTCATAAATGTGTCTTCCTTGTTTTGCTCATCTACATCATGATTTCATTCAATAAGTTCTTCCTCATGGGCAAGTGGAATGCTGCGAGAGGGCCATCAACATTTCGTACAGCATACCTTGTAGAACCTTGTTGTATGGGCATGACATTAGCTCTGGTATATCTTCCAGCAGCTTGCTTTATAGGTTTCCTGTTCCATGATGTGGCATCCTTCGATACATAGGCTTCAATGGTAACATTTATGCTTATAGTTGATGACCTCTTAGCTCCTCTACAACCACAACTAAGATTCCTCACAGATGATACTGACACCCAGGACTCCTGCCTTCTTCTCCGTCCAGCACAGCCTCAACCTTTGCCTCGACCTGTAACTTGACTCTTTGCTGCAGGCGATTTTACCGGCTCAACATCCGTCTCACATTCACTTGGCGACCAACTGCTGTCACCGTCTAAATCATGACTGTCATCATCAGATTTATCGCCTGAATTTGGCTGATATGCTTCTTCGCTTGCTGAATATGCTGCATCATCAGACGACTCAGAGCCGTCACTGTCAGCATCTCGTTGCAATATTTCCCTTACTTGGGCAGCTGAATACTTTCGTTTTGACATCATAAACAATAACCTAAAATAAATAAACAAAGATTAAGTTGAATAAAACACAAAGCAGTTTTACTATAAGTGTACAATAATCGTGAAGAACGAGGTGAAAGCCTTTAGATTTCATCGGAAATAATGAGAGAACGTATGATATCAATTAAAGAAAATGTGTAACTTTCATAAAATAAGAGTACAAAAAATAAATGATACATGATTAATGATAAATACCTTTGTCATATCAAAAAATTCACAAAGCTGCTAATTGTATCACGATCCAAACCGGACATAAGCAACTGGGGTAAAAAATAACCCCACTGGTACTCTGTGCTGCAATTCATCACTAGGTTCACCTAGCGGATAAAAATTATTCCTCTCATGGTGCAGTATACAGAGAATATTGACATGTGAAAAGTCATAAAAAGATTGCATTCTTGAACAACTAGTTTCCGAGATATGCATTGTGAAACTTGCAATGGGGTCACTTTTGACCCCATTGGTACTCCCAGGGTTAAAAAAAATGTTTTTAAAATCAATGTGAGAAGTCAACTATAAAATGCCTCAAATTTGGGGAAAAAGTCAAATGAATCTTAAATTATTTGAAAATGTTTTTTCTGTGCACATCCCTAAAAGATCCATGGTCTGCAGAAGGCTATTAGTAGAGGAATGTTAAAGAGTCATCTTTCCAATAGTGGCAAGCTGTATCATTTGCAAAGATAACAACATTTGGATCTCATTTCAAAGTGGGGCACTAAGGACTCCATGCTACAATGAAAGTTGTAAAGGTAGTAAAGCTATAGAACTGAGGAAATCAATTTCCCAAGCTGAGTCCTCGGGGTTTCCTCCCACAGATGTTAGGTGAGCAGGCTCAACATCTATCTAAACAGGCTGCCATAGAGGATATGGGCGGTATTTGGCATCACTGTTCCCAGGCAAATGGCAGGTATCAAAGGTGGTGATGCAGTGCACTGGGGAAATGATTGCCCTTGATGACCAGCCTCTGCTGATGGTTGAGAATGTGGGGTTAAAGAGGTTATTACAGTTCTTAACAGATCACGTGAGCGCATGAGCGAGTGAGGACGTGTCCTCAGTGCGCTCCTGGACCGTCTCCCTGAATCGGCAAGAAACCTGCAGTAAATAGGAGTCATTGGGGGTACATATAGTGCGATCAGCAAACCGACGATCCCCCGTGCAGTGAGCCCCGATTTTAAGTGGAAACCGCTGTACACTCATGAGGTCGGCAGCAAAGCGAGAAAAGGACAAAGTGCATGGGGACCGAGAATCTAAGATGGCGCCGGCCACGCGGCCTGAAACGAGTCTGGGCTCTCCAGGATCATCTCCGGGCTCCGGCACTGGAGAAGCAGGAGCGGAGGATCTTGCCCAAGAGGTAGCTAAATTGTTGGCGCCTCAATTTGATTCTATTCTGCTCAAACTCGATTCAATGGCAGAGACCTATGGAGAGATTACCCGGAGAGTAGAGGAGGCTGAGCACCGCATTACTGCGCTAGAAGAAGGCGAGGAGAAGCGGGATACTCTTAGTGACCGCCACCAAAAGGCAATTGAAGTGCTGCTCGAGAAAACGGACGATCTTGAAAATAGATCGCGCCGAAACAATTTGCGGCTGGTGGGGGTGCCGGAGACCTGGTCGGAGCAACAGCTAGCAGGTCTTTTTGAAACGTGGCTACCGACGGAGCTGGGACTAGAGAGCTTGATTGGCCGGGTCATCGTGGAGCGAGCGCATCGCTTGGGACCGAAGCGAGGTGTTGAGGAGAGGCCGCGGCCGGTGCTGGCCAGGTTATTGAACTTTCAGCACAAAATGGCCCTGCTCCAAGCATATCGCAAGAAACGCTCTCTGCACCTGGATAATAAATCGATCTTGCTCTTCCAGGACTACTCTGCCGCTCTAGCGGCAAGACGTAAGGAGTTCTCCCCGCTCTGTGGTCAGCTGGCAGGAGAAGGAATTCGTTTTGCTCTTGTGTATCCTGCAGTGCTTCGGGTATACCTTGAGGGGAAGACCCATACCTTTGATCGGGTCCCGGCTGCCAAGACTTTCCTGGCCGCGATGGCGAGAAAGGGATCGCAGTCGGTAGTGGACAATGCTTCTTGACTGGGACATATGGCTCTGATTGACTGGGCCCTGATTATGTCGTCCGCGGGTCACCTAGACTGGTTCTGAGTGTCTAGAGTGATGAAGGCGGCATGACGACTTAGATATGCTTGTACTGTATATGCACGACTACTTACTCTACTGTTGGGGGTATGTGAGTACTGTTCAGTGTTTCCTGCATTGGTAAATTAGCTATGTTGCTCTTAAAGTACTAAACCTGTGAGTATGATCTTTGGGGGTTCGCTATGATTGGATGTTTTTCACCCGGGGCTCTCTTTATGAGAGGGCATTGAGGGGAGACGGTCCAGAAGGGCGGATTGTGATTCTCTCTTATTGGGGATTATGATAGAATTTTCTAGGGTGGCAGGGGGGAGGGAAGGGTTAGGAGTAATGTTTCTGGGGGGGAGGGGGGGCGATCTCGGAGAGTATTGGAGCGTGGACGGGGGGGAGGGGAGGGGGGATAAGCGGGATGCGGGGGGGGATGGGGGAGCGGAGACTGGGGGGGAAGATATGCACGAAGTTGACTAAGAGAGTTTTAATATGGAGTAGGGGAATTGAGGGGGGTCTAGGTACACAGCATGGTAATTTAACCATTAAGGGGCTTGGCGTACAACGTCTGGAGATGAGGCTGGGCACCTCCAGACGATTTTATACTAATCTGACCTGTTGGATTTCTTGGCCATGGGAGTATGCCTGAGATAAAGATAGTGTCTTGGAATGTTGGAGGCATGGGCTCCCCCATAAAGCGTACTAAAATTCTCCAGGGGTTGAAAAGAAAGGGAACGCATATTGCTCTGCTACAGGAGACACATTTGAGCGCCAAGGAACATCAGAAATTGAGGCGAGACTGGGTAGAGATTTCTTATGGAGCTGATTCAGGCACGAAAAAGGCGGGGGTGGCGGTGTTAGTGAGGAGAGGGGTGCCCTTTGAGGTGCACACCACTCGGGCAGACTCTCATGGCAGATATCTCTTGTTGCAGGGCACACTGTATGCTGAACCTTTGTGGATCTTGAATGTTTATGCCCCCAATGTGTATGATCATGCCTTTTTTATTCACCTGCTGGGTTTGCTGAAGTGTGCTGGGCGAGCTAACGTTGTTGTGGCAGGGGACTTTAACTGTCCGCATGATCCAAATTTGGATAAGTCCCATACTCGAGGGGAGGGTGCCTGGTCGCGTAGGGGAGTTAGCTATCTCTGTAGGCACGGAGAATTGGTGGATGTATGGCGCATGCTGCACCCTGGGGAACGTACATATACGCACCAGTCGAGAGCACACCTAACTTGGTCTCGCATAGACTCTATTTTGGTTAGTGAAAGAGGGGTTACGCGTGTCCTGCGGGCAGAGATAGAGCCGATGATGATTTCGGATCATGGGATGGTCTGGATCACTTGGGATTGTGTGAGACCGGCGAGAGCCGGCTGGCGCTTTCCTGTATACTTGTGGGAAGATGAGGATTTTCGAGGTTATCTGGCAAAACAATGGGAAGACTATGTTTCCTTTAACGATACCCCGCAATGCCCACCATTGCTGTTTTGGGAGACTAGTAAAGCTGTGATGCGAGGAGCGATCATCTCTTATACCGCTCGTAGGCGCAAGCACTTAGATCGGAGTGTGTTAATGTTGGAACGTGATTTAAGCGCACTCCAGGCTAAACTCGGTAGGCATCGAGATACTGCTCTCCAGAAAGAATATATCCGCGTGCAGACGGTTCTGAATGAACTGCTTCAGAAAAGAGCGGCGGCCTCGATGCAGCACTATAAACATCGACTACACTTATTTGGTAATCGCTCTGGGAGATTATTAGCGCAACTTGTACGGCAATCCGGGGGAACTCGGTTTATACCGGTGCTACGAGATGAGACTGGCCGCATGAAAAATCGGTCGGAAGACATAGCTAAGATCTTCCGCAACTTTTATATGCACCTCTATAGAGAAGAGGGAAGAGACTATGCCCAGGGGGTGGCTTTTCTGCAGAAGCTGGCACTGCCGTGCCTTTCGGCGGAGTTATTGGAACAACTGAATGCCCCACTGTCGGTGGCAGAGATTCTGGTGGGCATTGGCCAGGGTAAGTCTCATAAAGCTCCGGGTCCGGATGGATTTAGCATGGAATATTACAAAATCTTGGCACAAAGCGTGGCCCCTTCTATGGTGGTGATGTTTGAAGCGGCGCGAGAGGCTGGGATATTTCCACGTGATATGCGATGTGCGGACATTACGGTGATCCCTAAACCGGGGGAAGGATCCGCTGGATCCCGCCTCTTACCGTCCGATCTCTCTTATAAATTGTGACTTAAAGCTGCTGGCCTCTGTACTGGCACATAGATTAGCCCCCATCTTACTGTCTCTTATTAATGAGAGACAAGTCGGGTTTGTTCAGGGCCGAGAGGCCTCTCGGAACATTGCTAGACTTCTTCTAGGTATGGATTACTGCTTGCAGAAAGCTGAAGACCTGCTGCTGGTTAGCCTGGACGCCGAAAAGGCTTTTGATAGGGTGGCATGGAAGTATCTTTGGGATGCATTGGAGGCCTTTGGGTTTCAGGGCACTTTCATGCACTGGATTCGGGCGTTGTATGCGAAACCCCTGGCGCGCGTTGGCTCCAATGGCGTTTTCTCGGAACCTTTTGAACTGGAGAGGGGCACTAGACAGGGATGCCCACTCTCCCCATTGCTATTTGTTCTTGCTTTGGAGCCGTTACTTCAGGCCTTACAAGCCAACCCTGGCATTGCGGGGATTCGAATGGGGGGAGAGGAAGAATTGAAGGTTTGCGCTTTTGCGGATGATATGTTGCTCTGCCTCACTAGCCCGCACGTGTCGATGCAGAATGCGCTGACATTGATACGAGATTATGGACGGTTCTCTGGCCTCAAGATTAACGCTGCGAAGTCGGTGGTGTTGGATGTTGGGGGTAGGGTGCGACATCGCTGGGCAGGGGAGTTTCCACTGGTGTGGGCAGACCGACAGATTACCTATCTAGGGGTGCAATTGCCGGATCGGCCTGCAGATCTCTACTGTGCTAATGTGCCCAGATTGCTAGCCAGAAGTCAGCAGACGTTGCTGGGATGGCAGGGCCTCCCATTGTCCTTAAGAGGACGGATTGCACTGTTCACCATGGTAGAATTTCCTAGGTGGCTTTATGTGCTTCGTATGCTCCCGCTCTGGATTCTGGATAAGGATTGGAGGCGCTTGGAGTGCTGTCTTCGAAAGTTTCTCTGGGGAGGTCGTCGTGCACGTATCCCTCTACAGGCGCTGCAGAGTAGACGGGAGGAAGGTGGTTTAGAACTGCCCTCCCTGCGCAACTATAACCTTCGTTATTTGACTCGCCACATATGGGAGATCTTGGAAGCCCCGGAGGGGGGGGGCTCTAGTCCGACAGCTGACGGCGGCTTTCACTCCTTATCGTGTCCTCTATCTCTTACATGTTGAACAGATGCCGCCGGTGTCTAGGCTAGGGGTGGGGAGGAAATATCTTGAGGCCCTGCGCGCTGCCTGGAAGGCCCTTTGTCAGAGATTTGCTTGGGACAGGAGAATGTCTCCGATGCTGCCCTTGGTCGGTAACCCGGACTTTGGACCTGGTTTTTCCCAATGTAATGTTTTTTGTACCTGGGCTGCCAGGGGACTGAGGTGTTTCGAGGATTTGTATTCGCGGGATGCTGGTGTTCTGGACAGCTTCCAGCAATTACAACGCCGATATGACCTTCGCACCCGGGATTTTTATGCCTACCTTCAGGTGCGACATTACTTAACCTCGATAGGTGGGAGGGTGGGAGATTGGATGGCCTCCTGTCCCCCCCGTTTTGTGCTGGAGAGGTTGGCGGAGCGTCTCCCGGGGGAAGAGTTATGTCGACAGGTGATCCGACCTTCCGGAGGGGACGGGTACCTTACTGATCTTGCGGGTCGGTGGAGGGGCGATGGCGTGGAAGAGATGACAGCGGCTATATTACGAGTAGCGTTTGAGGGGATCCCGAAAGGTGTGAAGTGGATATATCTCCAAGAAATGCAGTACAAGTTCTTGTGGAGAGCCTATGCTAGTGATCAATGGGCCTCACAAGTAGGGATACGACCTACTAACCTGTGTGCGTGGTGTAATCGGGCGGTTGGGACATTACTTCATAAATTTTGGGGCTGCCCGAAGGTGCGCGATCTATGGGTGCGAGTTTGCGCTCAATTGCAGACCTGGACTGGGTCAGAATGTGCCATACAGAGGGAGGTATGCCTTTTCCATAATTGGGCCTTAGGTATTGCTCAACCCACGTATTGGCGTAGAGCACTCTTTGAACGGGGATTTTTGATGGTCAAGCGGGCGCTGCTGAGTCGCTGGATCTTTCCCTCACCCCCCCTTGTGGGAATGTGGGAACAATCTATGTTCGACTTGATGCTTATGGAAAAGATGACCGCACAGCAAAGGGGAGGTAGGAGTTGGGAAGACTTTTGGGACCTGTGGTCTCCTGTACTCTCTCAGATGTCTGCGAGGGAAAGGGGAGCAGTGCTCAATGTTGGCGGATGAGGTCATGGACATGGGTCATTGCGATAGCTGGGGAGCTTCCTGCCTAGACGATGTAGCTAATATCACAGTGCTGTCCCGCTGTAATATCTATTTGCTGTATACAATCTCTTCTTTGGAGTAGTTCTGATTCTCTCTTCCTTGGACAGCAGCCCAATGCCCTGCTCTTTGTGCAGAAGAAGGAAGGAACTGCCCCTTACCATGGGCCTATATACTATGTCTATTGGTGGATTTGGGAACTGTGAAGTGTGGCGAACTTTCCATGCTGTGTGGGGAGGGGAGGGAGGGGGTATTGGGGAGGGGGGGTATGTTAGGAGCGCACTAGTTTTATGAATGGTTGTGTGTACCTGTTGTTGTTTCTATGGTTGTATAGTTTGTTGTGAAAATATTTTAATAAAAAGGATGTGAAATACAGTTCTTAACATACAGCTGCCAAATGCCATCCATGACATTTTGTTATTTAGTAGACAGATGATCCCCAGCCTGCATTGTCAATATCATACCCAGCTGAAGAGGTTAATAGTATAAATTTCACCATGACAACTTAACTATTCGGAACATTACATATGCCTGTCTTCCATGATGACACACTGATGGCAGCTGGAAGAGGTAGGAACAGGTTATAGGAATTGTGGGAGTGTACCAAGAGGAGTGTAATACTAGGCAGTACTGCACACCCAGATGATAGCCATACATGGGATAATATCTTAGCAGAAATAAGGGAATGATGGGGGGCTGGCAGCAAGGTCATAGGGGGAATACTGGGTTTCCAGTCTATTTTGTAGCAGATGACAGGAGGTACAAGGTTAAGGCAGTGGAGGAGGTGTTTTTTTAATGGTATCTGATTCTTTTCACACTTGCTATACCTTTTAGTAAGAGACTCCCTGGGCTTGGGATCGAAGGAAAACAATAGTCATATATTCCTGATCGAAAAGTGTCAAAAGATTACAGGTTATTTCCACTGAGAATGATGGGTAGGCATAAACAGCATAAGATGTAGGAATCAGCAGGGGCACTTACGTATAAGCTGATTTAAAATGTTGGCTCTAGATGGAATTCCACCTACAGTATCTGATGCTGGACAGCTTAGTGATACAATCAGCAGCCCCCATCTGATGTAATTGGAGACCAGTATCAGTATAAAAATCTCACCTTGGGAAGAACAACCCAAACTACAGTTGCATGTGCAAGGTTCCACATTGGTAATCAATACCCAGGAAATAGATCTAGGTTTCATCATGGATAATACATTGAAGATCTCTGCTAAGCATATATTGGTGGCCAAGAAAGCAAATAGAATGCTAGGAATCATAAGGAAAGCAATGGAAAATGTTGTTGTTGCTAAGTGCTGTCGAGTCGGTGTCGACTCATGGTGAACCTATGGATAGTTGTCCTAAATTGTGTTCGGTCTTCAGTCAGGTGTCTCATTGTTGACAGACTGGCACCTGTAGCTGCTGTTATTGTATCGATCCATCTCATTGCTGGCCTTCCTCTTTTGCGTTGACCTTCTATCTTGCCAAGCATGATGTCTTTCTCTAATGATCTCTCTCTTCGCATGATGTGTCCAAAGTATGAAAGTTGAAGTCTTGTCATCTGAGCTTCTAAAGAAAGCTTAGGTTTGATCTTCTCTAGTACTGACTGGTTTGTTCTTTAGGCAGTCCATGGTATACACAATATTTGCTGCCAGCACCATAAATCAAAGGCATTAATTTTATTCCTGTCTATCTTTTTCACTGTCCAGCTTTCACATCCATATGATGTTATTGAAAATACCATGACTTGAACAAGTCAAATCTTTGTATGGAGAGAGACATCTCTGCTCTTGAGAATCTTGTCTAGGTCTATTCTGCCAAGAGCAATACGTCGTCAGATTTCTTGACTTCTTTATTGATAGTTGATCCAAGTAGGTTAAAGTTGTCCACGATTTTAATTTCTTCTCTTTCAACTATGAACTTGTTGATTTTGCCAGTTGTCATGATCTTTGTCTTCTTTACATTAAGGTGCAGGCCCATTTTGAGACTATGGGGCATGTTTACTAAACTGCGGTAACGTTACAGACCATGTGTTAGGTAACGTTAACGATCATAAGGTAACATTAACGCGCAGTATGTAACGTTAACGTGTGTTAATGTTACCTAACAATTGTTAACATTCCTGGCTGCGGTAAACACCGCAGAGGGTGGAGAGAGGGCGGGGGGAAGGGATCCATGAGTGGGGAGTGGGTGGGGAGAGGCTCCCTGCACATTAACACGCTGAACTGAAGGACTCAATCCTACAGCGAATGAAAACCTGCCGTTAGATGCACATTTGCAGGAGAGAGAAATAATTTCAGTGTCAGCAATGTACAGCATAGACAGGGAATCCAAGAAACGAGATAGTAGTGCTCCATTTCCAGCAACAGCATAGTGCCCAAGTATGAAAGGCCACTATGGCGATGGTGCAAGTGGGGCATAGGGGGCTGCAGGCGGGACATGTAGCGGGTCAGATGGGGCACAGGCTGGAATAAGTGAGAGCCTAGGTGGCAATTAGGAACATAGAAACTGGAAATCAGCATGACAGCAGCTGACAAAGGCCAAACACAATCCACCTACATCTACCTGGTCCACCCGAGCTAACAGTTGCCAGGGCACTGACCTGACATCTTCCCAGCCAACTCTCCCCTAAGTGGAAGGGACAGAATATTGGTAAGCGGTGATGGGGGGGGGATGTGAGGATGCTCATGTATGCCCCATGCCCTAGACCCCGCTCCCTTGGCGACCACCTACTCACACAGTGGATGGCCTGGGACTGCGCACTACCAGCACTGACAGCATATGGTCATGTCAGCATGGCAGGGGGGGGTGTGTGCCTGTGATGGAGGAGGCAATGGCACCTGCCTGCAGTGGACCAAGGCCAAGGCCCTGTACCAGTACGTGGTGTGCAGTGCAACATAAAAGATCTGGCTGAGGAAACGTACAGGTAGCCTCAGGGACCACCATACATCTGTGGCAATAGTGTGGTGCAGTACACCCAAGCAGCATGTCCAGAAGCAGGGGGTCACAGGTTCAAGCCCCAGCTGTGGTTCCTGCAGAGCATGTCCCTATGCTCTACCCTACAATGCAGATACAACAGCAACATTTTCAAAGTCCAAAGCAGCGGTGAACAGGGGTACAAACATCCACTCACACATGCTCCACAATCCAAAGATGCATGGAGAGTCAGGCTGTTGGCCCCAGCATTGAGCTGCAGTTATCACCAGAGCACTACTACTACCTCCTGCACAGTTTAGCAATGTCGGCACTGTGATCAGGACCAGTGTGGCAGGTAGGGTTGCCAACCACCCCTATCTTTGCACAATGCTGCAATAGGAGTGTGTGTGTGTATGTCTATCCATTGTTTTGTGGCTGCCCACACCTCACCGGGCCCACAATGTCCCACTGTTACCAGCGTTAGCCTGAATATGTGCATAATGAGGAGCAAGGTGTTGTGGGTATGGCCCGGACAGTGCGGATTGGCCAGGATGCATCTTCACAGGGTGTAGTGCCCACCACTGCCTGCATGGACTGGGTGGCCACAGCATGGTATGCTGGGAGGGCACTCACTCTGACCGAGCAGTGATCATGGCATGTCTAGGTTCCCACACAGCGCTCTATATTATTTGTCTCCAGTGATATTTGTATGTTCCCAGTGATGGGGACCCAATCACTGAGATGCCTGCTTGGTGCACATAGTTTCTCTGTGAGCATGCACTATGGACTGGCTAGTGGACTGTCTGCAGTTATACTGTTCATGGTTAGAACACCTATAAGGTGCAGTCTGACTGTGCTATCTGCTGGTGACTGGCAGACAGTGTTGCGAGGTAGTTGGGTTTTTTCAGAGCTAACCCCATCATTGCTGCTGGTCTGCCACTGTACTACCCACAGGTATGGCTCTGGCCCACCAACCCTGGAGGGCTGTTTTATACTAGCAGGATGACGGTTGCTTCATGGGTGCTGTGGCACCTGTCACTTACCTACAACAAGGGGGATGTGAGCCCTTTGGGGTATGTAGTGTATACCACTTTGACCTATAAAGGCACTGCTACACAAACCTCATGCAAGTCTGGAAACCATTCTGCCCTGATAACAAGTTCCCATGGCAGCCAGCCCCTAACACAGGATACACACTAATCTGGGGGGTGTCTGGTCCCAGAGGGCCACATGTGACTGCAGGATAAAGATGGACAATGAATTACCTACATCTGCACTGCAAGGAACACCTGTCACACACTGGTTAGTAATAGGGATGGACAGCATTGCCTATCTCTAGCACCACATGTACTGCGGACCTAGTGCTGGGCACCCATCCTATCCCTCAGGGAGAACACAGAACCTGCACAATGGCATGCTCTGTAGCTACTCTGTGCCAGTATCAAGCACTGTCAGTTTGTCTTTCCAAGCTGAGGTATCAGAGAGGTGCAGACCCCATTTGCTGATCAGCTGTAGACAGCTATTCAGCACGTGCATTGCATCATGGGTACTGGTGGTGGTTACCCTATCCTGGCACTCAGAGCAAGACAGTTTGTGTGGTGACCTGCAGTCCTTCTGTACCCAGTCATTGCTGTGACATACACCACAGAGATATAGCCTACTGGTTAATACAGTGCCATTCTTGGCAGTGTTTATGGGTTCAATTCCTCATTGTTCCCTCTTCTCATGCCTGTCCTACTTAAATAGTGTGCATGCCTGTAACAGTCATATTTTTGCAGATTTGTGCTGCCAGCCCATAATACCCTCGCCACAATTGCCAACATTCCCTCGGTCCGTTTATCTGTGTCTGTCAGCTGTGTAGAATCCTGTCTGCCTGTGCAGGCTGTCACCACATGTCCTGCACTGCTACCCTTTCCTGCATTGCGCCTCTTCATGCTTGCCTCACCTGTGCCTGTTCTGCATGGCACCACCACAACTCTGTCCATCCATCATTGTAACTATCCTGCCACCTCCGCCTCCACTGGGGGATACGTATTCCCATCGTCTGCCACAAACTGTCTTTCCAGTACTTTACATTGCCAAAATCTTGTGCTGTGGTACATTTTCCCCCACCATGTTTGTCATCAGTACTGGCAGCCACATGGGATGCCCGCAGATATGGCAGGTCCAGCGGCTCCCAGCTCTCCCTCCTTCACTCACCTGTTCATTGCTTTTCCTGAGTGCTCTATCTAGTGCTAGGGCTACATCTGTCTCTGTTCCTCACAGGTCATGCATGTTATCCTGAAGCACCTTGCATCCCTTAGGCCACACTAACCTAGGGCACCATAACCTTGTTAGGCCACCTTAACCTATGATTCCGTAACCCAGGGTGCCTTCTAAGGTGCCTTGTCCAGGGGTGCCTAATATGGTGCTTAGCCTAAGGAGCCCTACTGTATAGGGCACCTTACAAAGTGCCTTATGAGGCACCTTATAGGGCACCTAACAAGGCACCTTATAAGGCACCTTATAGGGCACCTAACAAGGCACCTTATAAGGCACCTTACTTATAAGGCACCTTACTTATAAGGCACCTTATAAGGCACCTTACTTATAAGGCACCTTACAAGGCACCTTACAGGGCACCTTACAGGGCACCTTACAAGATGCCTTACAAGGCGCCTTGTAATGTGCCTTGTAAGGTGCGTTGTAGGGTGTCTTGTAAGTAAGGTGCCTTATAAGGTGCCTTGTTAGCTAATACGGCTTGTAAGGTGCCTTATAAGGTGCCTTGTAAGGTGCCTTGTAGGGTGCCTTGTAAGTAAGGTGCCTTATAAGGTGCCATGTGTTAGCTAATATGGCTTGCTGAAACGATGCACCGCCCATGCCTTTATATGGGCATCTGTGCCTTTACAGCGGAACCTAATGCGAGCGACATTACCGCAGTTTAGTAAACATACCCCTATGTTCTTTGATCGTGAGAAGCAAATGTTTCAGATCATCTTCACTTTCAGCCAGTAATGTGGTATCATCAGCATAGTGAAGGTTGTTGATGAGTCTTCCACCAATCTTCACACCTCTGTTGTCTTCATACAATTCTGCTTCTCTGATGATTTGTTCTGCATATAAATTAAAGAGGTAGGGGGAAAGTATGCAGCCTTGTGTTACACCTTTGCTTATTTTAAACCATTCTGTTTCTCCTTGTTCCATTCGAACTGTTGCTTCTTGATCAACGTACTGATTGTGCAAGAGAACAATCAGGTGTTCTGGTATACCCATGCTTCTTAATGTGTCCCAGAGTTTCTCACATGGTCTACACAGTTAAAAGCACAAATAGATATCTTTTTGGTATTCTTTAGTCTTTTCAAGGATCCATCTCACATCTGCAGTGATGTCTCTTGTTCCTTGCCCTTCCCTGAACCCTGCTTGCACTTCAGGTAGTTCTTGTTCCAGGTATGGTTGTAGTCTCTGTTGAATAATCTTCAGTAGAATCTTGCTGGCATGTGGGATCAGAGTGATTGTGTGATAATTTCCACAGTCAGTTGGATTGCCTTTCTTTAGTATTGGTATAAGCACAGACCTTTTCCAGTCAGTTGGCTATGATGTTGTCTTCCAAATTTCTTGGCAGAGCCTTGTAAGTATGGTAACAGCTGCATCAGATTGCTGTAATGCTTTTACTTTATTTATTTAACATTTCTTATATACTGCCTTTCTTTATTTAACGCTTCTTATATACTGCCTTTTATCATAAGGTGGTTTATATTGAACAAACTGAAATTATGTTGAACAGGGCATTATAACTTGGGGATAACTATTTTACACAGAACATGGGCAATGGAAGGTTGAGTGGTTTGCCCAGGACCTCAGGGGGCACCTGTGGGACTAGAAGGCCCAGCTCTTCTGGCTCAAGGTTGCTGTTCTCTAGTGACCTTCTGGTCTGAGGTAACTTGCCCCAACCACTAGGCCACTCCTCCCTCCCTCTATGGGAATGCCATCAATGCCTAGTGCTTTGTTCTTTGATAAGGCTTTCAATGCTGCTTCAACTTCTTCTTTCACCACCAATGGTTCCGGATCATAAGGTACAGGTTGAAATGGCTGTTGGTCCACTTGATCTTTATCATATAAAAACTCTGTATTTTCTTTCCACCCTTTCTTGATCTTCTCAGCATCATTTAACATAGAACCTTGAGCATCTTGTGACATTACAACTCAAGGCTGGAATTTTTCCTTTAACTCTCGTAGCTTTAGGAAAGCCAATCATGTTCTTCCTATAATAGTTTCTGCTTCTATTTCCTTGCATGCATCATTGTAGTACATTTACTCTTCCTGTCTTGCTGCATGTTGGAAATCTCTGTTGAGTTCTGCGATTGTCTTTTTACCTCCTTTGGCTTTAGCTTCTCTGCATTTCTAGGCAATTTTCAGAGTTTCTACCATCATCCATTTTGACCGTATTTGCTTTTTCACCTTTTGTAGAGACTTCTCGCTTTCTTCCAACACAACCTTCTTGATGTCTTTCCATAACTCTTCTGGAACTCTGTCATTTCTATCTAAAGCAGCAAATCGATTTTGAAGGCAGTCTTTAAATTCCAGTGGTATATTGTCAAGGTCATATTTTACTGCATTCATGAGTGGTTTGCTCTTTAGCTTGAGTTTGCATACTAATGGTTGATGATCTGTACCACAGTCAGCTCCAGGTTTTGTCTTTGTTGATGTTATAGAGCTTTTCCATCATTGACTTCCACAGATGTAGTCAATTTGATTTTTGTACAAACCATTGGGTGAAGTCCATGAGTACAGTCGCCGCTTGTGTTGCTGGAAGAAGGTGTTTGAGATGAATAGATCGTCGGTCTTGCAGAATTCTATACGTCTTTCCATAGCTTCATTTCTGTTGCTAAGTCCATATTTTCCAACTACTTTGCCTTCTTCTTTGTTGCCAACGTTTGCGTTCCAGTCACCCATGACTATCAGGATATCCTGCTTGCATGTTCTGTCAGTTTCAGTTTGAACTTGTTCATAGAACCCTTCAATTGCATCCTCTTCTGCAGCTGTTGTTGGGGCATATACTTGAATTATAGTTGTGTTTATAGGAATTCCTCATAGATGAATAGAGATTAAGCATTCACTGACTACATTGTATTTCATTACAGTTCTTGCAAGTTTCTTCTTTATTATAAATGCAACACCATTTCTTCTTTGTCTTTCATTTCCAGCATAGTAGACCATGTGATCATCTGATGCAAAGTGCCCGATGTCAGTCCATTTCAGTTCCCTGACACCCAACAGATCAAGTTGCGCACATTCCATTTCATTCTTGACCACCTCCAACTTCCCTTGGTTCATGCTTCGTGCGTTCCATGTTCCAATATGTAAGACATCTTTACAGCTTCTGACTCTCATTTCATGAGCAGCTACATCAGCAGTCAGACGTCCCGAGGGCTTTGATCCAACCACATCATAAATGTTGGCTTTACTCTGAAAAGTCTTCAGCTCTTCCCCAGTAGCTAGCTGAGTGCCTTCCAACCTGGGGGGTCTCATCTTCCAACACTATAGTGCAATTTGTTTTTTTGTGACTTTCCATTGGGGTTTCATGGCAAGATACAGAAGTAGATTGCTGGGCCTTTCCTCCACACAATTTAAAGTTTAGTGTTGTTGCCATTGTCACAAAAATGTGATCCTCCACCGCCAACACTGTCCCATTCTGCTGCTGCCCAAGGACATTATAATGCCTCTATATCGCTCTATGGTGTAATTGCACCTTGAATATTGTGTGCAATTCTGGTAGCCATATCTAAAAAAGGGTATAGAAGAATTAGAAAAGGTACAGAGAAGAGTGACCAACATTATAAAGGGGATGGAAGGATACCTCTGTGAGGAAAGGCTTGAAAGGTTATGCTCTACAGCTTGGAAAAGACACAACTGAAGAATGGATATGATAGAGGTCTATAAAATAATGAGTGGAGCACAATGAGTTAACACAGATTGATGTCCAGAGAGGTGTGCTGTCTGCCAGTTGCCACAATACAAGATATTACAGAGTTTGCTCAGACTCATCAAGCCTACTGATTATTATCTGATGATGCTCATCCATATCGGCACAAATGATACTGCCAGGTATCTCTCTGAGAATATCAAAAGTGACTTCATGGCTCTGGGACAGAAGGTGAAGCAAATAGGTGCACAGTTGGTGTTCTCTTTAAGCCTCCCTGTTGAGGGTAAAGGCTGAAGAAGAGAAGCTCACATTCTGCAGATGAATGAATGGCTGCATGGATGGTGCCATCGAGAGTGTTTTGGTTTCCTGGAGAATGGGATGATGTTCCATGGGCTGCAGAGCAGAGATGGCGTCCATCTGTCCAAGAAGGGTCGAAGTGTCTTCAGCAGCAGGGCTTTAAACTAGATTTATTTATTTATTTATTTATTTACAGTTCTTCTATACCGAGCTTTTCGTATCAGTGCGGTTTACAAATAACAACAATGATGCCATAGACAAACGGCCTTAGGCTTACATTATAACAGGATGGATAACTTGGGAAAGAACTGGGGGAACTATGTACAGTTTCAGAATACAAACTATATACAGGTATACATGACTTGTTGGGAGATTATATACAATATATAACCCATGATGGAGGGGTCTGAATTATGCTTTGTCAAAGTCAGGTTAAGGGTGTGTTAGGGTCTTCGTGAGTGAGTTGCGGTGTGGGTAGTGGGTGTATTTTGGTTAGGGTGGGCAAAGTGAAGGAGGAACAAGTGATGCTTAAGAGCTTTCCTAAACTGAGAATGGTCCCTAATTGCTCTTATGTGTGAAGGGAGGTTGTTCCAGCATCTCGGGGCAAAGAAGGCAAAGGATCTATTTCTGGTTGCTTGAGTGCATTTTGTGGCCTCCAAGGGTACAATTAGCGTATTTGTGGCTATTGATCTCCTGAGTCTGTTGTTGGGGGTGGCAGTGAGGAGGCAGTTAAGGATGAGGGGGCTATGAGGTTGATTGCTTTGAAGGTTAGGAGTAAGGCCATGTAGGTGAGTCTGCTGTACAACGGTAGCCAATGTAATTCCATAAGTATGGGCGTGATGTGATCTCTCATCGATAAGCTGCAGAGAACGCGAGCTGCTGCATTCATCGCCATTTGCAATGGGTTGAGTGTGCTCTTGGGGAGACCATGGAGGATAATGTTTGCGTAATCGAAATGTGGTATTACCAGCGATTGGAATATTGTTCTAAAATCGCTTGGTGCAAGCAGAGGCCTGAGGTGCCTTAACGTCATGATTTTATTGTAAATAGCCTTGGCGGTGTTTTTTATGTGTTCCTTGAAGTTGAGCTATTGGTCGAGCGTGATTCCCAAGTAACGTATCACATTTTTGCATGGAAGCTCTGCATCTCTCACTTTCAAAGTAGTGGGGGGAGAGAAGCTCTTGTTCTTCGAGATAAATAATACCCCAGTTTTCTTAAAATTTATGCGTAAGTTTTGAGTTAGGAGCCAGTCGGTAATTGAGTTGAAGCAATCAACTAGGGGTGAAAGGTCAGGCTGCATAATTTTGATTGGGGTGAACAGCAAGACATCATCTGTGTAGATTAAACTGGAAATGTTAAATGAGCGTATAATATCACATATGGGCTGCATATATACGTTGAAAAGTAAAGCAGAGAGGGAGGAGCCTTGGGGTACTCCCTGTTGTTGCTTGAAAGGGTCGGATGTTGAGGGACCTATCCGAACATGTTACCATCAGTCTACAAGATAGGATTTGCACCATTCCCAAGCCAGGCCATGGATTCCCTTTTCCTGGAGTCGGATGTGGAGTTGATCGTGATTGACAGAATCAAATGCAGCGGCAATATCGAGGAAGATAAGTACAAAACCGTTTTCTGTTTTATCTATGCCTCTGGTTAAGGTGTTGGTGAGCGTTGTAAGTATGGTCTCGACCCCGTGGGATTCAGGAAACCCGTGTTGACAGGGATCAAGGGGGGCTGAGATGTCGATATGTTGCTGAATCTATCTTTGTACCACCTTCTCAATTAGTTTAGCTAGAAGGGGTATGCACGAGATCGGGCAGTATGAATCTGTCTTTGTTGGGTCAACTCTGACGTTTTTCAGGAGGGGGCGTATGGATGTCTGCTTAAGAGCAGTTGGGAATGTTCCTGATGAGAAAGAGAGCTTCATGATGTAAGATAGAGTTGGACTGAGTTCAGCGCGCATCATTCTGATCCAGTACACTGGACAAGGGTTGTTTGGAGCTGTAGTGGTATTGATAGTAGCAATAAGGTCTGTGATGTATTTCTCTGACGGAGGGTTAAACTCTGTTAGTCGAGGCTGTGGGTTGAAGATGTAGCTAGGTGTGGGACTCGGTGTCGCATTTGTTTTGATGAATTTGGATTGTAGATATACGGCATAAAGTTGAGGATGAATTGATTCTGGCTGGGTGGGAGAAGGATTCTTGATTAAGGATTTTGCAATGCTGAAAAGGTCTCGAGGTTTATTTAGAGGGCGGAGGAGAAGCTCGGTGTGGTATGTTCTCATTTTTTTGGATATTGTCTCATGGTGGACTTTTAGAAGATTCTTGTAAGCTGTTTGGTCAATTGTGGAGCGTGAACGACGCCATTTGCGCTCGTACTTCCGTAGAAGGCGACGAGATGATCTTAGTTCATTAGTATTTATTGGTGATATGTGTAGAAATGGGTAAAAGGGGCAACATCTGGAATGTGGTGTGTATAAATGCCCATAGCATGGAAAATAAGACCCCAGATGTTAAGGCTTTAATGGAAGAGGCTCACTTAGATTTAGTAGCAGTTACAGAGGCATGGTTCATGGACAACCATGACTGGAATGTAATAACACCAGGCTATACTTTATTCAGAAAGGACAGGGTAGGAAGAAGGGGAGGAGGAGTGGCACTATATGTAAAAAAATAACATTAAATCTATAGAATTTTTGGGCTTAAAAGGGAGAGAGGAGGCACTGTGGGTTAAACTAGAAAGAGGGAAAGGGAAATTCCTTTGCATTGGAGTGATATACAGATCCCCCTCACAGGGAGAAGAAGTAGATGGAGAATTAATAGAAGACATACGGAGCATTGCCATGAAAGTAGACATGCTACTAATAGGTGATTTAAATTTGCCGGATGTGGATTGGCACATCCTTGCTGCAGTGTCATCTAGAAGTAAGGAGATCATTGATTCTCTATTGGGAGAATTATTCAGGCAACTGGTAACAGAACCCATATATGAAGGGGCCATACTGGACTTGGTGCTTACCAATGGTGAAAGTGTTTCTGATGTTATAGTGGGAGATCATTTTGCATCCAGTGATCGCCAGATGGCATGGTTCATTATTAGGACTAGGGCTGAAAAAATCCATTCAAAAGGAAATGTCTTAGATTTTAGAAAAACTGACTTTGCCAAGATGGGACAATACCTCAAGGATTCATTAGCGGAATGGGAACAGCTGGAAGATGTAGGAAAACCCTTGGGCAAAATTGAAAGGAGATATTTTAAGGTCAACAAACCTTTTTGTTAGAAAGGTAAATAAATGTAAAAGGAAAAGGAGGCCACTATGGTTCTCAAAAAAAGTAGATGAAAAGGTGAAGAAAAGAGGGAGGCCTTCAGGAAATACAAGAGGTCACAGAGAGAGGAAGACAGGCATCTATATTTGGAAAAACTTAGAGAAGCTAGCAAAGCAGTCAGGAAAGTAAAGATACAAAAAGAAGAAGAAATAGCAAATGCAATAAAATGAGTGATAAGACATTTTTCAGATATGTTAGTGAGAGGAGGAAGGGCAAAAGTAGTATTGTCAGACTCAAGGGTGAAGGGAAGAAATATGTAGAAGCTGATGGGGATAAAGCAGAATTGCTTAACAAATATTTCGGTTCTGTGTTCACAGATGAAGAACCAGGAGCAGGACCTCAGAAAATACCCACAAATAGAAATAGAAGTGACAGGTTGTTTGAATGAATTTCAAAAGACTGTGTTCGTGAGGAACTAGCTAAACTAAAAGTTGATTTGGCAGCTGATATTTAATGCTAAAAAATGCAGGGTCATGCATTTGGGCTGAAAAATTCCAAGGGAACAGTACAGTATAGGGGGTGAAGTACCTCTGTCTTCAAAAGAAGAGCAGGACCTGGGCGTGATTGTGTCTGATGATCTTAAAATAGCTAAACAGGTAGACAGGGCTAAGGTGAAAGCTAGAAGGATGCTTGAGTGCATAGGGAGTGGAATGGCCAGCAGAAAAAAAGGATATAATAGTGCCTCTGTATAAGACTATTGTATGACCTCATTTGGAGTATTGTGTGCAATTCTGGAGACCACACCTTCAGAAGGATATAAACAGGTTGGAGTTGGTGAAGAGGGTGGCTACTAAAATGGTTAGTGATCTTTGTTATAAAGGATATGATGACAGACTTAAAGATCTTAATATGTATACTTCAGAAGAAAGGTGGAATAGAGGAGATATGATATAGATGTTTAAATATCTCTGTGGCATAAATGCACAGGAGGAGAGTCTCTTTTGATTGAAAGCGAGCTCTGCTATGAGGGTACATAGGATGAGGAAAGGAGATAGATTCAGGAGTAATATGCGGAAATATTTCTTTACGGAAAGAGGGGTAGATGTATGGAATAATCTTCCAGTGGAGGTGGTAGAGACAAGGACAGTATCTGAATTCAAAAAAGCACGGGAAAAACAGAGAGGATCTAAACCTAAAAAGGGGACTATTGTAGTTGATATGGAAGGGCAGACTAGATAGGTCATGTGATCTTTTTCTGCCATCATGTTTCTGTGTTTCTATAACCAGCATAGAATCTGGCTACTTTTTGGGAATCTGACATGTACTTGCGACCTGGATTAGCCATTGTTGGAAACAGGATCCTGGGCTTGGTGGACTTTTGATCTGACCCAGTACAGCACATCTTATTTATTTATTTATTTAATATTTCTTATATACTGCCTTTCATGATATCAAGGCGGTTTACATTGAACAAACTGAAATTACATTGAACAGGGCATTATAACTTGGAGATAACTATTTTACAGGGAACATGGCCAATGGAGGGCTAAATGGCATGCCCAAGACCACAAGGAGCACCTGTGGGACTAGAAACCCCAGTCCTTCTGGCCCAAGGATGCTGTCCTCTAGTGGTATCTTATGTTCTTTTAGGATTCTACCAAGTTGTTATGACCTGGCTTGGCCACTGTTGAAAACAGAATACTGGGCTTCATAGACCTCTGATTTATCCTAGTATGGCAGTTCTTATGTCAGGAATGAACACTCAGAATCAGAGAAGTCATGAAGCCTTTCAAGGAGGCCACTGAAAAATTGAGTTAAAAAAGGTTATTTTCATTTACACAGTAAATATTGTGGTGATGAAGTTACAGTGTTTATAGCAGGAAGAGGGATTGACAGCAAATGTATTGTCTATTTTTATTCATTTATTTATTTATTTAACAGTTCTTTTATACCGCCATATCTACTGGTCACAGCGGTTTAGATGGAACGAAAACTTGAACTTTACATGGAACATTATGAGGTAAAGTAACTATATAATGTAAACTCTAGAACACTTGAAGAAAGAAAACTATACAATGTAAATTATGGGACATTTGAAACAAGATTGTTCTGTGAAGTGGAATTGCTGCTGGTAGACTGGTTGCGTTTGCAAGTGGAAAATAGATTGAAACTCCTCACCAGTGAGGATCTTTACGTATATGCCACTCTGTGTGCTCCACTGAATAAAGGGGATATTGCCCTCCAGTGCAACACACTGATGTGCTGGAGAGAGAAACTTGTGATTTTAGTGGAGGAAAGGAAGCACCAGATACAGAACAGCAAGTGGGGATGTAGCAGGGAAATAATTAGGCAACACAAGTAGTATAAGCAGCTCCCTGTCCGCTACCACTTGCTCCACCAGTTCCATGGGGGCACCACCAAACCATCTTTGTTGACACAGACCATGACTACAACAGTAAGCATCGGAGGCCAGCATCATCTGTCACAAATGAGACTTCTGTATGACCTTGTATCTTGAAAAGCCAATCAAGTCCTTGAGTAGAGACTTGTTGGTATTAGGCCCGATTCTATTGTGAGCATAGAAGCCCTCAGTGTGCCTCGCAGGATCAGAATTGTGAACAGGCCTGTACGTGTAGGCTGGCACTGCGATTCAGCCTGGAATGCATGTACAGGCCTTGCCCAACTAACTCAGTCAGGGCTTTTAAAAGCTGCGATCCCTGGCCGCTGGCCTCCAAATTGCTTTCCCTGCAGCCCGGCCCCCAATCTCATCTCCCAGGGCCAGGGTCGGGCTGCGAGGAATGCCCTCTGCCCCCTACCGCCCCATTCTAACCCTGGGCCCGCCAATCCTGCCGCATTGGGGAAGTTATTCCACCTTGGAGGTGGAATAACTTCCCCGTTCAAGTCGCCAACCCCAGACGTACAGGACCATTATTAGAATTGTCCCTGTATGTCCGGGGCCAGCGACCGCCCACTGCCTACCCTGATGCTACCTCTGATCTGCCCCTTTCCGTCCTCCATCTACCTTTCCTGTACAACACATGGGGAAGGTAGTTGGGCCTTGGAAAGTGCATGAATAGTGGGGATGGATGTCCCAATGGGACGTCCATCCCCGCTATTCATTGCTCAGAATGACACCTATACTGAATACACAAGTCTTCAGTCTCACCTGACCTGGACAAAATTACCCAGTATTTTCTTTCCTGCATACTACCCACCATGCACAATGAACAGATATTGTAAATGGCAAGGGATATCATGAGTCCATATTGATTGCCTATTCTGACCTGTCTGAATACAAGCTTAAAAGGCTTTAGATGGTTCCAAATGCAGCATTCCATCTTCTGTGCAATGCACAGAAATTCAACCATGTAACACCTTTCCTGATTGAGCAACCTTGGCTCCTGGCTGAAGTCCAAATTCAGTTCAATATCTTAATCCTCACTTATAAAGCACCTCACAATGAAGCTCCTACCTATCTCTCTTCTCTCATTTCCCTTTATGGCCGTGCTCATGCACTTTGTTCAGCCCATGATAATTGCTTTTTTATTCCAATGTCTTCCAAAGCATGCTATGAAACCACAAGATACTCAGAATTCTTTATCGCCCTTTACTTTGAAACAGTCTCCTTTCTCATCTTTGCCTTGATTCTATGTACAAAGGCTTCACATCAGATCTCATGATGTTTCTTTTTGAACATATTTTTGGGACTTCTGCTGGGTAGGGGGTAGGGGGAGGAATCCCTCCTCTCATTTAGCTTCTATCCACTTTTCTGTCTATTTTAGCTCTTTAATTTTGTAAATCGCTCTGATTTTATTGTAAGAGTGGTACATCAAGTTTTTAATAAACCATAAACCATCATGACAGCACTAAATCTGGTAGAAAAGCTGGTGTTCCAAGTGAGACCTTCCTCTCCTTGTTATCCCTTGATTTCTTTGTGACTGGGTGCAGGACTTACTACAAGCTCCACTAAATAGTGCATACACTCTTTAAACCCATTGTCTTGCGGTGGTGTTGCTCTAAGCATTACACCACGGGTCTACAATTCTGGTACTGGAGGGCTGCAAACCAGTCAGATTTTCAGGATGATCTTTAATGAATATGCATGAGATGACATTGAATGCAATGCGGGCAGTGTATGCAAATATATGTCATGCATATTCATTAGGGACATCCTTAAAACCTGACTGTTTTGTTGCCCTCCAGGTCCGGAAATAGAGACCTCTGCATTAGACTACTCCTTTATTGACCAGTAGGCTAGAACCTCTGAAGCCAACATTCAAATCCATTGCTGCTCCTTGCAGTCTTGGGAAAGTCACTTAACCCTCCCTTGCCTCAGGTACAAACTTAGGGGCATATTTACTAAAATGCAGTAGAGAGCATGGGGTTAATGCATGGAATTTGCATATTAGTAGCACACCGGTGCCCAGCGACCACAATGGGCATGGCCGTGGTACACTACTACTACCACGCTAGCCGAAGCAGTAGCATGATAGTAGCGAATGCATGGCCCAGAGCATGCAAAGAGTGTGCACGGTCTCTGTACACATCGGTAAACAGAATTCTGCAAGTGCAATGTAGGGGCTTCTGTGTGCCATGGATTCACTGTGGACAGCAAGAATTGTCCCCCAAGCACCTGGGCAGCATATAGGAAGGTAGCAACTGTGCCGACCCCAGATAAAGAACAGACTGATTACCAGAAGTGGGCTGAACAACCAGTACTACTCAGAGCACAAAGGCTTTGTACAAGAGAGCAGGGCATGCAAATCAGAAAGAAAACACGTGCAGAGACTATGTTCTGGGATGGAACCAGGCTACTAGCATTAGCCTTTAAAAAGGAGTTAGAGCTGCTTTTAAACTAGATTATAAGGGAGAGCCGAAAGTCGCTCAAGAGCACATGGTTCAGAACAATGTATCTTTGAAGGATACTACCAAAAAAATGAAGTTAGGGCATATCAGCAGAGAGGTTCCAATAAAGACAAAAGTAACCGAAATGTTCTTGAGTACAGAACAGACAGGGCTTAAAGATTCCAAATTACCCATGCCTACCTATAGCCAGATTAATATGAATCAAATACAGTCTCTAAAATGCTTGAATGCAAATAATAGAAGTCTAAAAAAATAAGATGGGAGAGTTTGAATAAATAGCATTAAATGAGAGGTAAGATATGATTGGTATCTCAGAGACATGATAGAAGGAGGACAACCAGTGGGGCACTGTGATACCTGGGTACAAACTATATCGTAATGACATAGCTGATCAAATTGGTGGAGGGGTTGCGCTCTATGTTAGAGAGGGCATTCAGTCACAAAGGATTAAAGTTTTGTAGGAAACAAATTTTGCTGTAGAATCTCTATGGATTGAAATTCCACTAAAAAGGGGAAGGTGATGGCAGTGGGGGTGTACTATCGACCGCCTGGCCAGAATGAACAAATGGATGATGAAATGCTCAAAAAAATCAGGGAACACAAGTTACAGCACAGTAATAATAATGGGTGATTTCAATTACCCTGATATTGACTGGGTCAGTGTCATGGCAGGACATGCTAGGGAGATAAAGTTTCAAGATGAAATAAATGACTGCTTCTTAGAGCAGCTGGTTCATGAACCGACCAGAGGGGAAGCCATTTTGGACCTAGTCCTTAGTGGAACACCAGATGTGGTGCAAGAGATAAGGTTGTTGGAGCCACTTGGCAGTAGTGATCATAGCATGATCACGTTTGATTTAATTAATGGAGGAGGGATGGTAAGGAAATCCACAGTTCTACCTTTTAACTTTCGAAAGGGAGACTATGATAAAATGAGGAATATAGTTAAGAAAAACAAAAAGGAGCAGTTGCAAAGGTTAAAGTATTACATCAAGCCTGAGTGTTGTTTAAAAATATTATCTTGGAAGCCCTGGCCAGCTGTATTCCACACTTTAAGAACAGTGGAAAGAAGTCCAAAAAACTGCCAGCATGGTTTAAAGGTGAGGTCAGAGAAACTGTTGTAAAAAGCATCTTTCAGGAAATGGAAAAAAGAGCTAAATGACAAAAACTGGAAACAGCACAAGCACTGGCAAGTTAGATGCAAGGCATTGATAAGACAGGCAAAGAGAGAATTTGAGAAGAAGTTTGCTCTGGAAGCAAAAACACGTAATAAAGACTTTTTCAAGTACATTAATAGCAAAAAACCTGTGAGAGAGTCAGTTGGACCATTAGATGATAGATGGGTAAAAGGGGCACTAAGGCCATAGCGGAGTGGCTGAATGAATTCACCTGGACCGGATGGTATACATCCAAGGGTATTGAAAGAACTGAAATATGAGATTGCAGACCTGCTATTAGTGATCTGTGAACTATCACTAAAATCATCTGTAATACCTGAAGATTTGAGGATAGCCAATGTAACGCCAATTTTTCAGAAGGGGTCTAGGGGTAATCTGGGAAAATACAGACCAGTGAGCCTGACATCAGTACCCGGAAAAATGGTAGAAACCATCATAAAGAACAAAATTATTGAACATATAGATAATCATGGCTTAATGGGAGACAGCCAACATGGCTTTAGACAAGGAAGAGCTTGTCTTACTAATCTGTTATGTTTTTTTGAAGGTGTGAATAAACAAGTAGACAAAGGTGAGCCAGTTGATATAGTGTATCTGGTCTTTCAGAAAGCCTTTGACAAGGTCCCTCATCAGAGACATTTGGCAAAACTAAAAAGTCATGGGATAGGAGGTAGTGAACTGTTGTGTATCAGGAACTGGTTAAAATATAGAAAGCAGAGGGTAGGGCTAAATGGCCAATTTTCTCAATAGAGAAAGGTGAATAGTGGAGTACCCCATGGATCTGTGCTGGGCCCACTGCTTTTTAACATATTCATAAATGAGCTGAAAATGGGAATAATGAGTGAAGTTATCAAATTTGCAGATGACACAAAACTATTTAAAGTTGTTAAAACCCATGAGGATTGGGGAAAATTGCAAGAGGATCTTGATAAACTGGAAGACTGGACATCCAAATGACAGATGAAATTTAATGTGGACAAGTGCAAAGTTATGCAACTAGGAAAGAACAACCCAGACTATGATTATATCATGCAAGGTTCTACATTAGAAATCACCACCCAGGAAAAAGATTTAGGCGTCATCATGGATAACATATTAAAACCCTCCGCCCAGTATGCAGTGGCACCCAAGAGTGCAAATAGAATGCTAGGTATTATAAGAAAAGGAATGGAAAATAAAATAAAGGATATTATAATGCTTCTGTATCATTCCATGGTGTGACCACACCTTGACTATTGTGTGCAATTCTGGTCACCTTATCTTAAAAAGGATATAGCGTTATTAGAAAAGGTACAGAGATGAACCACCAAAATGGTAAAGGGGATGGAAGGATACCCCTATGAAGAGAGACTAAAAAGGTTAGGACTCTTCAATCTGGAAAAGAGACGGCTGAGGGGAGATATGATTGAGGTCTCTAAATTAATGAATGAAGTGGAACAGGTAAACATAGATCAATTGTTTACATCATCAGAATATAGAAAGATTAGGGGACTTGCAATGAAGCTGCAGGGTAACCTATTTAAGACTAATATGAGAAAATATTTTTTCATTCAATGTGTAATCAGTCGCTGGAATTTGTTACCGGAGAATGTAGTAAAAGCTGTTAGTGTAGCTGGGTTTAAAAAAGGTTTGGACAAGTTCATAAACCATTATTAAAAGGGACCCAGGATATCACTGCTTGACCCCATTGTGGATCCTGTGTATTTTGAGGAAACTGCTAGATACTTATGATCTAGATTGACCACTATTGGAAACAGGATACTGGGCTTGATGGATCTTGGTCTGACCCAGTATGGCATATCTTATGATCTTATGTTCTTATGTGCTGCACATCAAACTTTAGATGATGGAGTGCAAATGTAGCATCTGGAGATGCATAAGGCTATATTTGGGATCAAAACAAGTACAGTACAGTATATTTGGATCAGGCAGGATATCCACAGTCTACATTATGGGGCACAGGGATATGGACCTCTTCATTCTGAGGCACCAAGGGTGGCCATTAATCTAGGCTGCAGGGAACACAGTTCAAATTGATGCCCTAAGAACATAAGATATGCCCTAGACCTTGCCTTTCAGCTCACATCTCCTATTAACACCCTATTGTTTCAATGTGTTAGTACAGCTCTTGCACTTCATATGTTTTAACACTTGCGTATGACCTGCACGTCCAAACCGCACGGTTGGTGCATGGGAGCATGGTGTGTGCAGCTAGCACCTGGTCAGAAACAGGCATTAGCTTCCCTTGTACTAGAGGAGGGATTTCACATCTAACATGTGAGTAGTGCACCCACCCCAGCCCACTCCGTACCTCCTGCCAGTCTCTGCCCAGTCTCCACTTTCACCCCACCTACTCATGTATTGCTCTGGTGTCACAGGATTATTATCGCAAAACCACGAGCCAGCAGGGAGCGCACTTCAGTAAACATGCCCCTTAAATTGTAAGCCCCCTAGAGATAGGAAAAATACCTACTATATCTGATTGTAACTGCTTGGAACTTCTGTGAAAAGGTGTGAGCTAAATCCATTTCCCTTCCCATTACCACTCTAATTGTAGCTATCTGGTTTCCTTTTTCCAGTGGGTTCTGTTAGGCCCACATATAAAAATAGAAAAAGAGAGAAATCTCTCTTCTTTCCATGTGCCTCTCTACTTCTGCCCTGAAGCTGCATAGTGCTGCCTGTCCTGTCCTCTTGATTTGGTGTCTTTCTGCATTGTTGTTAGTGCCACTCTAGCTCCTGCCAGTGTGTCACCACTTGCCCTGTCACTTCTCAGCCTGTTCCCTTAATTCAGTGCCTTGTTTCATTGCTGTTAGTGTCACTCTAGATCAGTGGCTCTCAACCCAGTCCTCTGGGACCCCCAGGCCAGTCAGGTTTTCAGGGTATCCAAAATGACTATGCATGAGATAGATTGGCATATAATGGAAGCAGTGCATGCAGATCTATTTCATGCATATTCATTGTGGATATTCTGAAAACCTGACTGTTCTGGGGGTCCTAGAGGATTGGGTTGAGAATCACTGTTCTAGATGCTGCTGCAGCATGGTTAGCAGCTTTGCCATTATCTTGTTTCCTTTTGTCTCCAAAAAGATAAAAAAAAGGCTTAAAAAAAGAATAATAAGAAAAACAGAAAAAATATTTTCCTTCTTTAAGGGTAGTCCTGGACAGCTCATACCACCAACTGTTGAACTATGCCCCACTTTTTGTATCTTGGCCTATTCATGTCACTGTAGTTGCTACTAGCCAGTGTGATCAGCTTCCCTCTCACTCTTAACTGAAGTGTTTTGTTATGGAATTGGTGCCTTTTGGGTGATCACTATTAATGTTCTATGCAATTATTAATTTCTCAATTAGGTCAACTAAGGACCTGGAAGTTAATTAATGGGGCCACATAGCTGAAAATCTCTATACAAAAAGGCATAACAAAGTAGCATGCTGCATCCATTGGAAACTCTGTAAACACTATAACATCACTGTACCTGAAAAGTATTGGGATCATGACACTCAGAGAATTAAAGAGAATGAAGAGGTTATGATCAACTGGGATACTCTCATTCTGACAAATAAAAAACTGGGTGCAACGAAGCCAGACATAGTGGTAAAGGAGAATATCAGAACGGCATTGACTATAGAGGTGTCAGTCCGAAGTGACTATTCTGTGACTGACATTGAGGGGGAGAACATCTTCAAGTACCAAGAAATGCAATCAGAGACTAAGAAAATGTGGCAAAAAGATGTCAATCTATTTCCCATTATGTTGGGTGCCACAGGCTTAATTAAGAAAATTTCCAAGCACACCTTGCTAAATTACCCATACATGTTACATCTTATGAACTCCAGAAAGAGGCTCTCTTTGGCATGATGTAAGTACTATGCCGAGCATTAGCATTAAATTTGATCCAGCTCCACATACCCTGGCTTAGAAGTGAGATTCATGACTGTCATCATATGCACAAAAATAACCCATTTTGAGAAACTGTCCCTGAAGGTTCACCTATGGCAACCCTTCTTAAAGGGCCAATGCCACAAAAATATGGTTACTGTAAGAATCTGATGCATCCTTATAAGTACAATAGACTAGCTTGTTTTAGGTAAGTATTTTCAAGATGGACCCTGGGTGTATAACATTTTATTTTTATTCATTTATTTTTGGGGCTTGGTGTACCACCAGTGGCCAAAAGATTGTCATGGAAAATTACAATGAAATAATACAGAGCGGTAGGATACACCATAAAAAGGAGGAAGAAGAAAACAGAGAAATGAAGGTGAGGGTCAGAGAAAGGCATTACAGTGCTGGAGGAAGGGAAGGGAGAAAGAGGCAAAAAAAAGAGGTAAGAGGCTTGGGGAGAGCTCAAGGACAGGAAAATTGAAGAAAGGCACACTTGAAGAGCTACATCTTCAAACCCTTCTTGAATTTAGGGAACAAAGGTTCAAGGTGGAGGAGAGAGGAAAGGGAGTTCAACAGGGAGGGATGAAGATAGGCAAAAGAGGAGTTCTTGGACATGACAAGGTGAAGAGCAGAGAGAAAGGAAGGGAGAGCAGCAATGGAAAAATATAAGGCTTGGGAAGGTTGATAGGGTGAGATCAAGGTGGCTAGATACAGTGGGCATGTGGAATAAAGGGCACAGTAGACAAGGGAAAGGATCTCAAAATGGATACATGAAAACACTGTGAGCCAGTGTAAGGAGTGCAGAAGAGGATAAACATGGTTGAAGTGAGGAGCACTGAAGATAAATTTAGCAGCCGTAGACTGTATCAACTGAAAAAAGCAGAGGAAGTACTGAAGAAGGCCAGTGAAAAGACAGTTGTAATAATCAAGGTGAATAATGACCAGGGAGAGGACAAGCAGTGTGAGCTGAGGGATAGTGAGGGAGAAACAAAGGGAGCTGAGATGATGGAGAGCTAAGAACGATGACTGTGAAACTAAGCTAAGGTGTACTCTGAAATTCAGAATGGAGACTAAAGAAACACTGAATGGTGAAAAGATTCTGAATGTCATCACTGTAAAGAAAAGGGATACAACTGAGAGGCTGGAGAAGTAACGGAGCAAGCAGTATGGGAAGAGACAGCATAGAGTGGAAGGGGGCGGAGTGTGGGCAGAGCGGGGGCGGGCCGAGATGGCAGGACGTACAGGGCCGATTCAGGTCACGGCCCTGTACGTCCTGCGGGTCAGGTGGATCGGTCCCAGAACCCTCCTCCCAAGGCCAGGATCTGACCAGGATAGGTCCCCACCACCCGATCCAGGCCCTGGCTACCTAGCCCAGGGTCGGGCGGCAGGGTGACAGGGGGTCACCATTGCGGTGGTGGGACTGGCATGTGGGGAGGACATCCCTGCAGGGATGCAGGGGCACATTAGGCCATCTCAGGGCCTGATCCTGCACCCACAGGAATGTCTGATTCCCATGGTGCAGAATTGGGTCCTAACGGGCCCGTCTTGCTTGGGGACGTCCAGGCAGCCCAGACATGCCCCTTCTAGGATCAGGCTCCACGTGTCTTTATGCCTTTGTCTATTTATTGATTTTGCATATTACAATCTTGGTTTATAGTAGTTCCTTTGTTACAGGAAAACAATGCAAATGAACTTTTAAGCTGTATTCCAATATTACTTTCAAAGTAGTGGCACTGAGTCCTTTCATGTAAACTTTATGGACTTGAGACAGAAAGTAGGTTCTTGCTAACAAACCTTCCCACATACCTTTGCCTATGAAAGCAATCAGATACATCTTCATGCAACTCAGACAGGCTCAGTTACCCACAGAAATTTGACCCAGAGTTTATCATCTTGATCCTTGTTTGCCTCATTCTATATAGGTACAGTGTTATCATTGTTCAGGTGTTTCAGGGTCTTCCAGGCTGACTACTGTATGATGTATTTGGCCTATCCTGGTCAGATTCTGGCCTTGGGAGGAGGGATCTGGAGCCGATCCCCCTGACCGGTAGGACGTACAGGGCTGTGATCTGAATCGGCCTGTACGTCCTGCCACCTCGGCCTGCCACTGCTCTGCCCACACTCCACCCCCTTCCACCCCATGCTGTTTCACCCCATGCTGCTGCTCTGGTTGTGTGGGGAGGTGGTGATTAAAAAAATATATTAAGTTCAGGACATCACTCCCAGCTAAAACATAATAACATTTGAAACAGCTAAACTTTTAAACCACACATCGGTGGCAAGAGGGAAGAGGCATGTAGAACGAAATGCATGCAAAATACAGGCAAGCCAGTCAACAAATGCTGGAAAGCAATGAGCACAAATGCTAGAAGCCCAGCCAACAAAGTTCCTGACCTGGAAGCCCTAATTGTGGCAATCAACTTGGACATTGCAGCCATTACAGAAACATGGTTTGATGAGTCAGATAAATGGGATATAGTCATAGCTGGCTACAATCTATTTAGAAGAAATAGAGAGGGTAGAAAAGGAGGAGGAGTAGCCCTATATGTCAAAGTAATATAAAGCTGCTGAAATGCATGGGACGTGGGGAAAAGAAGAAGCAATGTGGATTGTGTTGGAAAGAGGAGATGGCACCGTCAGCCATACTAGTGTAGTCTACAGGCCTCCAACTCAAACCAAAGAAATAGATAGAGAATTGATTTGATATTGCAAAGATAGTCATGAAGGGGGACGTGATCATATTGGGTAACTTTAATTTACCTGATGTGGACTGGAAGATTCCTTCTGCAAATCTGGAAAGAAGTAAAAAAATTGTGGATGCCTTCCAAGATGTATTACTTACAGTAGATAAATGGTGATGGTACTGACCAGGGAAGACTCAATGTTGGATTTAGTACTCACTAACGGAGATAGTATGTCGAATATCCGGGTGGGTGTCCATGTGAGCAGCAGCGACCATCACATGGTGTGGGTTGAGATTAAAGCCAAGGCGGAGTCCAATCACAGCAAGCTCAAAGTCCTAGACTTCAGAAACACTGACTTCAGTAAAATGGCTAAATACCTGAAGGAGGAGGTGGCAGGGTGGGAGACAATAAAAGAAGTGGAATTGCAATGGGCTAAACTAAAGGAGGCAATAAAAGGAGCAACAGATACATATGTAGGGAAAGTAAATAAAAACAAGAGAAAAGGAAACCTATCTGGTTCTCCAAAGAAGTGGCTGCACAAATAAAGGCAAAAAACCACAGCTTTCACAAAATTCAGAAGTTTGCAAACAGAGGAACACAGAAAAGAATGCAGGATAAAATTAAAAGAGACAAAAAGATTAATTATATACTGGAAATGTTGCAGTTGAGCTTCCCCTCTCAGGTGTATCATTCTATAGAGAGATGTTTAATAAATTTTCTTTGGCAGGGCAAACCCCCCAGAATCGCAACCCGTAAGTTGAAGGCAAAGAAGGAGTTGGGGGATGTCCAATTTCCGGATTTCAAGAATTATCACATCGCCTTCCGCCTTAAGCAGGGGGCATTGTGGTTGACTGAGACCGCTCAGGAGAAATCCCCGGTGTGGCTGGAGGTGGAAAAGCGAATAGCTCATCCGATCCCATTGGTTTGTTAATGGGTATGAACTGGTCAGACTCCTTCCCACTTGGTAGAATTATATCTGCCACTCAGGATGCATTTCACCTGTTGGAGCAGTTAGTCTGTAAAGACTCGCATCAGTCACAGGAGGTTCCCATTTGGTATAATAATCGGTTCAAAATTGGGCACAAGGTAATCTCTTGGAAGGCTTGGCAAAATAAAGGGATCTGGACGTTAGGGCAACTAGCGACGTTGAGGAATTGGAAGACATTTAAGGAACTTCAAAATGAGTTCATGCTTCCCGCCTCTTCCTATTTTCAATGGGTGCAATTAATTCATTGTTTATCTAAGGCCAAGGTGGAGGTGGGTAAACTGACTGCGGAGTGGGAATTACAGAAATGGGTGGATCTTGGTGGTTCTGGGAAGGGAGTAGCTTCCCGTTTTTATGCTTTTTTGCGGGATGCCTCACAGAATTATTTAGTGGGGCTTGAAAAGGTTTGGGAGAAGGAGCTGGAAACTCAAATCCAGCCGACAGACTGGAAAGGGATTTGGGCCAGGGTAAATAGATTGGCACACGGTGCCGCAATCTTGCAATCCCTTTTTTTTCCTGACCCATAGAGCTCACATTACCCCAGTAAAATTATCTAAATGAGACAGGACTGTCAAAAATGCATGCTGGACGTGCAAAGGTATCCTGGCCACATTAAAGCATATGTTGTTCGATTGCCCTCATGTTCAAATTTATTGGGTGAGGATATGGGACAGGATACAACAAATTTTAGAGTTTCAGATCCCTTTAAGATGGCAGACAATTCTATTACGCTCTGCTGATGATATGGTGTGTTTAACTAAAGACAAACTTTACTTGTTTGATTTTATGATGGGTGTTGCATTAAAGTTGATTTTCACCTGTTGGAAGGATCTTTCTAAGTTGGACTTTAATCAATGGTGGAATCTTTTATGTATGTATATCGGTTTTGAGAAAGAGCAGGACCGCCTTGGGATCGTTAGAACCTCTGCTTATTGTCGAAATGAGTCTGTTCAGGCAGCGATAAAGGGAAAGGTAAATACGAACAAATGGCAATGTATGGATGACTTTGCTGCTAGGTCTAAATGATAGTAAAATAGTGGGAACCATAAGGAGACGGGGGTGGGGGGGGGTGGGGAGGGTGGTAGGTAGTCGGAGGGAAGGAAGGTGGCGAGGGTAGGGGTAGGGGTGGTTGAGTGGGAGGGTGTTGTTAAGATTGTAAGAATGTTGTGGATGTATCGTTGTGTAAAATGAAAATAAACCTTAAAAAAAAAAGACAAAAAGAGAAATAAGGATAGCAAAATCAAAGGCAGAAAAAAAGATGGCAAAAAATGTGAAGTGTAGCAGCAAAACTTTTTTCAGGTATATTCAGGAGAAGAGGAAAATCAGAGATGGAATTGCAGGACTCAAAAGTGATGAGAACGAATTTGTGGAAAGTGATATTGAAAAAGCGAACATGCTAAACAAATACTTCTGCTCTGTTTTAACTAAAGAAAATCCTGGAGAAGGATCAACTGTGATTGACAAATATACAAATGGGAATGGAGTAGATACCACACCATTCACAGAAGATGCTGTGTTAGAACAACTTGCAAAACTGAAGGTGGATAAGGCCATGGGACCGGATGGGATATATCCCAGGATACTGAAAGAGCTAAGAGAGGTTCTTGTAGGGTCTTAAAGGGATGTTTTTAATAGATCCTTGGAGACTGGAGAAGTTCCAGAGAACTGCAGAAAGGCTGATGTGGTACCTCTTCACAAAAGTGGTAATAGAGAAGAGGTTGCAAACTACAGGCCAGTAAGCCTTACCTCGGTGGTAGGAAAAGTAATGGAAGTGTTTCTGCAAGAGCGAATAATGGACTTTTTCAAAACCAACAGATTGCATGACTCAAGACAACATGGTTTTATACAAGGACAATCTTGCCAAACAAATCTGATTGAGTTTTTTGACTGGGTGACCAGAGAACTAGATCAAGGGCATGCAATGCATGTGATCTACCTAGATTTCAGCAAAGCCTTTAGTACTGTTCCTCAAAGCAGTCTTATCAATAAACTGAATAACTTGAGAATGGGTCCCAAGGTGGTGAACTGGATCAGAAATTGGTTGAATGACAGACGACAAAAGATGATGGTAAATGGAACTCACTTGGATGAAAGAAAGGTTATTAGTGGTGTGACCCAGGGTTCGGTCCTGGGGACATTACAGAGGTTGGTGTGCAAGGACCAGGAGAAGGACCTTGGAGTGATTGTTTCTGAGGATCTCAAGGTGGCAAAATAGTGTGACAAGGTGGTAGCAAAAGCAAGAAGGATGCTGGGTTGCATACAAAGAGGAATTACCAGCAGAAAGGAAGAGGTACTAATGCCACTGTACAAGTCGCTGGTGAGGCCTTGGAATATTGTGTTCAGTTTTGGAGACCATATCTCGCAAAGGATATAAAAAGACTGGAAAGGGTTCAGAGGAAGGTGACCAAAATGATTTGAAGCCTGCATCAGGAGACATATGAGAAGAGACTTGAAGACTTAAATATGTACACTCTGGAGGAGAGGAGGGACAGGGGAGATATGATTCAGACCTTTAAATACTTAAAGAGTATTAATAAACAAACAAACCTCTTCCAAAGACGGGGAAAAAAAGACGGGGAAGCTGTAAAACTAGAGGGCATAACGTGAAGCTGCAAGGGGGTAAACTGAAAGGCAATGTCAGGAAATACTTTTTCACTGAAAGGGTGGTGGATGCTTGGAATGCCCTCCCGATGGAAGTGGTGGGGGCAACGAGAGTGACGGAATTGAAAGTGGCATGGGACAGACACTGTGGATTCCTTTATAACAACAGGATAAAATCAAAATAAACATAACTAACTATTTCATGTTGGGAGGTCACAGGCTTTATGGAAGAGATGTGTCTTGAGCTTTGCCTTGAATTTGGGACTTGAAAGGTTTTCCTATGTATAACCACAGTCATTTTATTAAGTTTTATAATAAAACCCAGTGCCACCAAAATTAGTAATGTTGTAAAAAATAATAAAAATCTAGCATCCCCATTCTCATTGAAATTTTGCTTTAAACCATGGTTCCTTTATAGCAGGTTATCTTTCCAATCTTTTTCTTGGCATGATTTCACTAGAGGAGATGGAGGGTGGAGCATAGCTAGTCTCTATAAGTATCATAGATTAACTCACTAGATGTGCCTTGTTAATAATGTTTATATAACTGCTTCTTCTTTTGAAAATAGAATAAAATTACTACTACTACTACTACTACTATAAACTTTGAAAAGTCCTAAAAAAAGTTTGATAACAGAAATAATTTCCTCTGAACGAGCTTTACCACTATTATCACTTAGGTGCTGATTTTATAAGAAGTGTGCCAAAACTTACACACTATTCACTCTTATAAGTTCCTACTTGTATTCTGTGGTTAGTCTGACCTCTGTGCTGAGTAAATGAATGGAAACACTGCTGAAACAGAGGACATTGAGGCTTCTGGAGACCAATGGATTAAAAGATCTGAGGCAGCATGGTTTTACTAGAGGCAAGTCTTGTCATACAAATCTAGAACATAAGAACATCAGATATGCCATACTCGGTCAGACCAAGGTCCATCAAGCCCAGTATCCTGTTTCCAACAGTGGCCAATCTAGGTCATACGTACTGTCCCCCTCAGCCCCCTCTGGTGGCGGCGTAGTGGTTCCACAGGGGCTGGGGAGCGCATAAGAAATAAAGGGTTTCAGGGTTGACCTGTTGTGAGGGTCAATGAGGTAGCAGGCCTCATTGTCAGCCTCAAGGTCAACTTCCTAAAAAGTAACTCTTGCCAAGTGTAGGGTAAAGAAAAGGCTTTTATTTCACCTTTGCGCATAAAGAAGTTCAAAATATGAGGTAATGAGTAACAGAACACAAACTTTGGTTGCATCAAAATGTGAATCAGCAAAAACACTCAAAATAACATGGTTATCCGTCACCAACTTAAAACATAAGGATTCCAGTATTCTTTGCATACATGGGATTTGTTTGCCTTTTACTTAAACACATCTCCTTGTGCAATAATCACATTCCATTGGTTCTATGTCTTCAATACCCTCAGATTCCCCTGGCAGCCATTCCATTTCTACGGGGTCCGAATCTGAGGTCTCTGAGATCTCTGGGATGTTAAAACCTGGTTTTCTAAAAGCATGCCATACCGTATCCCAGTGCTGGCTTGGGAGTTTGGGGCGTCGGCTTTTAGGTATATTATAACTCCCTGGGCTTACTGCTGTTTCAGGATTAAAGGTTTGCTTCTTCCAGTCTCTGGTAGCACTAAACTTTTTCCTGTAAAACTTATCTGGTATTTCTGGTTTAAAACAGTCCTTATTATCCAGATAAAAGCTAGCCCTTTGTTTCTCTCTAGGCTTCTTGTGAAAGGCTTGAGGCCTAGTCTGAAAGTCTTTTGCTTCAGGTAATTTCCAACGATCCCAGGATATCTTTCCTGTTTTAGAATGAGGTATAATTCTTTTGAGGTAAGGCTGCTGCTGAGGGGCCTGTCTTCCACCTCCACCCCTGTGGCAGTTGGTTAGGGGCCGCGCCCTCTCAGCTATATCCTCTCTCTTAAGGCTATGAACCTTTCTTTCATCCTTCAAGTTACTTTTGTAAAAACTTTTAAAAGTACCTTTTTCCTCTTGAAGGTTTCTTCTCCAGTTAGAAGGATAAGCCTCTCCTTCCTTGGCTGTCCTCTGTATGACTGCCTCTTGCAGTTGTGTATGGCCTTCCTCTAGGCCTGCTCTTGGGCCTCAGCTCGGCCTGCTCTCCCAGTAGCTTTCACTCCTTGAGCTCTTCTGGGTTTGTCAGTGACTTCACCTCGGTCTCTGACTCCGGCTTCTGGAGCTTCCCTTGGCACTGCTTCCTGCGAAGGTCTCTGCCAAGCTCCTTGCCTCCTCCTGTGCTTCCCTTCTGGGTTGCTCCTTGACTGCCTCTCTGGCTTGCCCCTTGGCTGCCTTGGCTTCTCTGGCTTCCTTTGCAATGCTCTGTCCCGGCTTAAATCCAGAGCAGCTGCTTCTGAGTCCTGCCCATAGAGGTGTGGTTCTTCCACTTTCAGGCTTGCTCTCCTGCTCCCTCTATGTGTCCCTTCTTGTAATTGCAGGTAAATCTTGTTTTTTTTCAAGATTTAAAACTTTCTTTCCTTGCGTCAGAGGGCCCGCGGTATCACAGTACCTAGCAGTTTCCCCAAAAGACACAGGTTCCACAATGCTTATACTGGGTCAAGCATTGATATCCTGGGTCCCTTCTTAATAATGGTTTATGGACCTTTCCTCCAGGAACTTGTCCAAACCTTTTTTAAACCCAGCTACACTAACAACCTTTACTACATCCTCCGGTAACAAATTCCAGAGTTTGATTACACGTTAAGTGAAAAAATATTTTCTTTTATTAGTCTAAAATAGTTTACCCTTTAGCTTCATTGCATGTCCCCTAGTCTTTCTATATCTGATAACGTAAACAATCAATCTACGTTTACCCGTTCCACTCCATTCATTAATTTATAAATTTCTATCATATCTTCCCTCAGCCGTCTCTTTTCCAGGTTAAAGAGCCCTAACCTTTTTAGCCTTTCTTCATAGGAGTATCCTTCCATCCCCTTTACCATTTTGGTGGTTCTTCTCTGAACCTTTTCTAATATCGCTATATCCTTTTTAAGATACGGCGACCAGAATTGCACACAATATTCAAGGTGCGGTCTCACCATGGAACGATATGGAAGCATTATAATATCTTTTGTTTTATTTTCCATTCCTTTCCTTATGATACCTAGTATTCTATTTGCTCTCTTGGCCACAGCTGCACACTGGGCTGAGGGTTTTAACATGGTATGCACAATGAAGCCTAAATCTTTTTCCTGGGTGGTGGTTCCTAATGTGGAACCTTGCATCGTGTAACCATAGTTTGGGTTGTTCTTCCCTAGGTGCATAACTTTGCACTTGTCCATATTAAATTAGATCTGCCATTTTGATGCCAAGTCTTCCAATTTATCAAGATCCTCTTGCAATTTTCCACAATCCTCTTGGGTTTTAACAGTGTTAAATAGTTTTGTTGCATCTGCAAATTTGATAACCTCACTCGTTATTCCACTTTCCAGGTTGTTTATGAATATGCCAATAAGCAGAGGACCCAGCACAGATCCCTGGGGTACACCACTATTCACCTTTCTCCATTGGGAAAATTGGCCATTTAGCCCTACCCTAATTAATTTCTTTGACTGGGCCACCAGAGAGTTGAACCAAGGGTGAGCTCTACATGTGATGTACTTAGATTTCAGTAAAGCCTTTGACACTGTTCCACATAGGTGACTTATAAATAAATTGATCACCTAGAGATGGACCCTAAAGTGACTGACTGAGTTAGAAATTGGTTGAGTTCGAGACAATAAAGGGTACAGGTAATTGGATCTCACTCTGAGGAGAACGATATTACCAGTGGAGTGCCGCAAGGATCTGAACTTGGCCGATTCTCTTTAATATTTTGTTAGTGATATTGTGGAAAGGCTGTCTAGTAAGGTTTACCTCTTTGCAGATAACACCAAAATCTGTAGTAGAGTAGACATCCAGGAAGGTGTAGATAACATGAGGAGGGATCTAGCAAAGCTTGAAGAATGGTCAAGAACTTGTCAGCTGAAATGTAATGCTAAAAAATGTAGGGTCATACATTTGGGCTGCAAAAATTCAAAGGAGTGGTACAATATAAGGGGTGAAGTACTTCTGTCTATGAAATAAGAGTGGGAGATAAATGGCCAGCAAGAAGAAGGGAGTGATAGTGCCTTTGCATAAGTCTTTGGTGAGACCTCATTTGGAGTATCCTGTAGGATTCTGGAGACCACACGTTCAAAAGGATATAAACAAGATGGAGTTGGATACATGGGAGTGTTGCTTGGGTGGAATATAAGCATGGCCTTTCTGATGCCTCTAGGTTATAGAATACAATGATTTATGTATAGTGTGCCGATCTAGGTGCCCCAGGTTATACCTGCTCTACTGTAGGTGTAAGTGGCTGTGCCTAGGTTCGGTATTTATTTATTTATTTTGCATTCTTATATACCGCCTTATCTGGCAATAAAGGCAGTTTACAATTAACAAAACAAGGTACATTAAACATTAAGCATTTTACATTAAACATTATAACCTTAAAACATAAAACATACTTAACTTTAATAAGAACATAAGAACATAATATATGCCATACTGGGTCAGACCAAGGTCCATCAAGCCCAGTCATACGTACCTAGCAGTTTCCCCAAAAGACACAGGTTCCGCAATGCTTGTACTGGGTCAAGCATTGATATCCTGGGTCCCTTCTTAATAATGGTTAATGGACCTTTCCTCCAGGAACTTGTCCAATAATAGCATAATCTTTGTACAATAATAGCATAAATGAACTTTTTAGATATTTGATCTGAGTGTGTTAGGGGATGTAATGTTGTTTGGTACTTGAAGGGAACTTTGCTTAGTGTCAAGTTGGTAAGATTATGATGGAGTGGTGTTAGGTGCTTTGCTATTTATGGTAGGGGTTTGCAGGTGTGAATGTCCATAGTATTCATTGAAAAGGAGCGTCTTTAATTTTTTTCAGAAGTTGGTGAGGTCTTTTATTTCTCTCAAATCTGGTGGTAATATATTCCAAAGAGTTGGGGCGTAGTGAGAGAATGCTCTTTTATTTGTGGTTTTGGTTGCTTTACGGAAGTCGTCTGGGTGGTTTAGGGAGTTTGTCTGAAGATCCTTCTTAGTCTAGTGTTTTGTGTTTTTGATATTAATGTGGTGATGTGTGATGGTGCTATGTCATGTAGCAGTTTGAATAACAAAGTTTTTGTATTTGAGTTCACTGGCTATTGGAAGCCAGTGAAAGCTTTGTAGTATTGGTGTGATGTTGACTGTATTATTTGCATGCATTATATGTGCTGCTATGTTCTGTGCAAGTTGAAGGTGTGATAGCATTTGCATTGGGAGGCCATATAGTATGCTGATCACTGTCCATTCACTAGTATTTTGTAAAGCAAGGCATGCACGCTTTACTTTATGCAATAGGGCCTGCATGCACAGCTTCTTATGAAATTGCCCTCTGAGTTAAAATGCTGCCAGATAAAGAATTAGCTATCAAAGGAGATTACTGCCTAGATAACCTAGATGAAATATTTAATATACAGAAGGATTTCCCTCATCATATTCTATTTGTATTTATTTATTTATTTATTAGGTTTATATCCTACATTGTCATCATAAACAAGGCGATTTACATATAACATTAACAAACTTGTTACAGTTTATATTGAACAAAAGTGATAATAACAATTCAGTGCAGCAAATATAACTAAACTTAATAATTTAAAACATATTTATATGTGCAGTTTCAAACATAATTACACAAACAAAAGGGGTGTTTGCTTGATGTAATTAAACATGTAATACAAATATAAACAGACTTCAGTAGGCTTATTTATAGGGGCAGTTGGGGTGTTGCATGAGCATCATTGATTTAAGTATTCTTGGTGGAAAGATAGTTCTATGAGGGCTTATGTGAGTTGCTTTTGTATTATGTGGGGTATATATTCTGACCTTCTATTTTATTTTGAAAATATTCCGTGAATAGGTCCCACTATTGGTTTGCAGCTTGTCGTGATGTGAGGGCTTGTGTGCATCAGTGATGCTGAGGGCTAAGCTATTGGTAGCTTAACTACTGGAAGAGTCTGCCAAGATGGACAGGTCTCAACTGAGGTGCCAGACTAATACAAACCACCTATCTGGGAAGCAGAAGAATGGGACGGTGTTGGTGGCGGAGGATCACATTTCTGTGACAACAGCAACAATACTAGAATTACCTGCGCGGAAGAAGGGCCTGGCAATCTACTTCTGTATCTTGCCACGAAAACTCAATGGATAGTCACAACAAAAAAATTGCACTATAGTGCTTGAAGATGAGAACCTCAGGTTGAAAGGCACTCAACTGGCTACTGGGGAGGACCAGAAGAATATTCAGAGTAAAGACAGCATTTATGATGTGGTTGGATCAAAGCCCTCAGGACATCTGATTGCTGATGTAGCTGTGCATGAAATAAGATTCAGAAGCTGCAAAGATGTCTTACACATTGGGACATGAAACATATGAAGCATGAACCAAGGTAAATTGGAGTTAGTCAAGAATGAAATGGAACGTGTACAACTTGATCTATTGGGAGACCGTGAACTGAAATGGACTGTCATCGGGCACTTTGCATCTGATGATCACATGGTCTACTATGCTGGAAATGAAAGACAAAGAAGAAATGGTTTTGCATTTATAATTAAGAAGAAACTTGCAAGAAATGTAATGAAATGCAATGCAATCAGTGAACGCTTAGTTTCTATTTGTCTGCAAGGAATGCCCATCAACACAACTATAAGTACATGGCCCAGCAACAGCTGAAGAAGAGGCTGGAGTTGATGAGTTCTATGAACAAGTGCAAGCTGAAATTGACAGAACATGCAAACAGGATATCCTGATAGTCAAGGGTAACTGGAATGCAAAAGTTGGCAACAAAGAAGGCGGCAAAGGGGTATGTTTACTAAACTGCGGTAACGTAGCAGCAGCTACGTTAACATGCGTTAAGTAACGTTTACGCGTGTTAACATGCATTAATGTTACTTAACACACGTTACATATGACCTAGATTTGCCACTGTTGGAAACAGGATACTGGGCTTGATGGACCTTGGTTTGACCCAGTATGGCATATCTTATGTTCTTATGTTAACGTCATTGGCCGCAGTAAGTCCCGCAGAGGGTGGAGAGAGGGCAGAGAGAAGGGATCAATGGGCGGGGGAGTGGGCTGGGAGAGGCTCCTTATACACTAATGCTGGGAAATGAAGAGCCAAACATTACTTGGACTGAAAACCTGTCATTAGATGCACATTTGCAGGAGGGTGAAACCATTTTAGCGTCAGCAATGTACAACATAGGCAGGGAGCACAAGAAAAGTGATAGTAGTGCTCCATTTGCAGCAACAGCATAGTGCCCAAGTATGAAAGGACACTATGGCGATGGTGCAAAAGGGGCATAGGGGGCTGCGGGCGGGACATGTAGTGGAGGCAGCTGGGGCACAGGGTGGACTAGGCAGTTGCCTAGGAGGCACATAGGAACATAGAAACCGGACATCAGCAAGACAACAGCTGACAACGGCAAAAAAAACAATCTACCTACGTCTACCTGGTCCACCCTAGCTAACAGTTGCCAGGGTACTGACCTGACATCCCCCCAGCAAACCCTCCCCCAAGCGGAAGGGACATAATATTGGCAGACGGTGATGGGGCAGATGTGAGGATGCCCATGTATGCTTCCCCACCCCAGACCCCGCTCCCTAGGCAACCGCCTACCCACACAGTGGATGGCCTGGGACTGCACACTACCAGCACCGACAGCATATGGTCATGTCAGCATGGCATGGGGGTCTGTGCCCGTGCTGGAGAGGGCAGTGGCACCTGCCTGCAGTGGACCTAGGCCATGCCCTATACCAGTACGTGGTGTGCAGTGCAACATGAAAGGTCTGGCCGAGGAAACGTACAGGTAGCTCCAAGGGCCACTGTGCATATGTGGTGCAGTACACACAGCCAGTATTCCTAGAAGCAAAGGGTCACAGGTTCAAGTCCCAGCTGTGGATCATGCAGAGTATGTCCCTATATTTTACCCTAAAAATGCAGATACAACAGCAACATGTGCAAAGCCCAAAGCAGGGGCAAACAGGGGTACAAACACCCACTCCCACATGCTCCACAATCCAAATCTGCATGGAGAGTCAGGCTGTTGGCCTCAGCATGGAGCTGCAGTTATCACCAGAGCACTACCACTACCTCCTGCAGAGTGTATCAATGTTGGCACTGTGATCAGGACCAGTGTGGCAGGCAGGGCTGCCAACCACCCCTATCTTTGCACAATGCTGCAATAGGAGTGTGTGTGTGTGTATGTCTATCCATGGTTTTGTGGCTGCCCACACCTCACTGGGCCCACAATGTCCCACTGTTAACAGCATTAGCCTGAATATGTGCATAATGAAGAGCAAGGTATTGTGGGTATGGGCCAGAGAGGGCAGATTGGCCAGGATGCATCTTCACAGGGTGTGGGGCAATGGCTGGGACACTGTAGTGCCACCGCCTGCATGGACAGGGTGGCCACAGCATGTCATGCTGGGAGGACACTCTCACTCTGACCGAGCAGTGACCATGGCATGTCTAGGTTCCCACATAGTGTTCTACACTATGTGTTCCCAGTGCTGAGATCCTATAACTGAGCTACTTGCTTGGTATACCTAGTTCCTCTGTGAGCATGCAGTATGGACTGGTTAGTGGAGTGTCTACAGTTAGTTTATGCATGGTTGGAGCCCTTTGTAGGGTGTTGCAGGTCTGGTCTGACTTTCGTGTGAGGTAGTTGAGGTTTTCCTGACCTAACCCCAGTATGCTGGTCTGCCCCAGTCATAGGTATGTCTCTGGCCCATCAACCTTGGAGGGCTGTCTTATACCAGCAGGATGTGGGTTGTTTCACTGAGGTTCAGGCACCTGTCCCGTACCAACAAAAAGGGTGATTGTGGGCCCCTTGGGGGTATATAGTGTATACCACTTTGGCCTGTAGAGGCACTGCTACACAAACCTCATCCAAGTCTAGAAACCCCTCTGCCCTGATAACAGGTGCCCATGTCAGCCAGACTCTAACACTGGGTATGCACTAATCTGGGTAGTGTCTGGTCCCAGAGTACCACATGTGACTGCAGAACACAGATGGACAATGAATTACCATCAGATACACTGCAAGGAACACCTGTCACACACTAGCAATGAGGAGCACATACAGCAAGACCTAGCTCTAGCACCACATGTACTGCGGACCTAGTGCTGGGCACCCATCCTAGCCCTCAGGGTGAACAAGAATCTGCATAATTGCATGGTGTGTAGCTACTCTGTGCCAGTATCATACACTGTCAGTTCGTCTTTCCAAGCTGAGGTACCGGAGAGGTGCAGACCCCATTTGGTGATCAGCTGTAGACAACTATTCAGCATGTGCATTGCATCATGGGTACTGGTGGGGTTACCCTATCCTGGCACTCAGAGAAGACAGTTTGTGCGGTGACCTGCAGTCCTTCTGTACTCAGCCATTGCTGTGAGATGCATAATGGAGGTATACCCTACTGATTAGTACAATGCCGTTCTCGTCAGTGTTCATGGGTTTGATTCCTCATTGTTCCCTCCTTTCATGCCTGTCCTACTCAAATAGTTTGCATGCCTGTAACAGTCATATTTTTGCAGAGCTGTGCTGCCAACCCATAATACCCTCGCCACAGTTGCAGATAGACGGACCGAAGGAATGTTGGCATCTGTCAGCTGTGTAGAGTCCTGTCTGGCTTTGCAGGCTGCCACCCCATGTCCTGCACTGCTACCCTTTCCTGCATTGCACCTCTTCATGCTTGCCTTGCCTGTGCCTGATCTGCATGGCACCACCACTCCTCTGTCCACTCATCATTGTAATTATCCTGCCACCTCCGCCTCCACTGGGGGACACGTATTCCCATCGTCTGCCACCCACTGTCTTTCCAGTACTTTACATTGCCAACACCCTGTGCTGTGGTACAGTTACCCCCACTATGTTTGTCAACAGTACTGGCAACCACATGGGATGCCTGCAGATATGGCAGGTCCAGCAGCTCCCAGTTCTCCCTCCTTTACTCACCTGTTCATTGCCTTTCCTTGGTGCTCTATCTAGTGTTAGGGCTACATCTGTCTCTATGCTTCACAAGTCATGCATGTCATCCTGAAGCACCTTGCAGTCATTAGGGTACACTGACCTAGGGCACCGTAACCTTGTTAGGCCACCTTAACCAATGGTTCTGTAACCCAGGGTGCCTTCTAAGGTGCCTTGTCCAGGGGTGCCTAATACGGCGCTTAGCCTAAGGAGCCCTATAGGGCGCCTTACAAAGTGCCTTATGAGGCACCTTATAAGGCACCTAACAAGGCACCTTACTTATAAGGCACCTTACAAGGCGCCTAACACAGCACCTTATAAGGCACCTTACTTACAAGACACCTTATGAGGCACCTAACAAGGCAGCTTACAAGGCACCTAACAAGTCACCTTATAGGGCACCTTATAAGGCACCTAACAAGGCACCTTATAAGGCACCTTACAAGGCGCCTAACAAGGCACCTTATAAGGCACCTTACTTACAAGGCACCTTATAAGGCACCTAACAAGGCACCTTTAAGGCACCTTACTTACAAGGCACCTTATAAGGCACCTAACAAGGCACCTTTAAGGCACCTTACTTACAAGGCACCTTACAAGGCACCTTATAAGGCACCTAACAAGAACTTCTTAGTACGGCAGTTTTACGTCCGATACACCCTACTGGAGTGCTCCCCAAAAAAGGCCACTTTAAGTGCGGGACCTGTAACGTCTGTGCTATTACTCAAGAATTATCTGAATTTTGCCATAGAGGCGTAAAGTATGAGCTCAAAAGCTTGACTACTTGCATTTCAACTCATGTGGTATATTGCATACGATGTCCATGCAATTTACTATACGTGGGTAAAACCAATCGACAGTTTAAAATACGCATGAATGAGCATAAAAGTAAATTAATATGCTGCAGGCGTGAGGCGCCGATAGTGGAACATTGCCTTGAGTTGCATCATACCTACACGGAATTACAGTGTTTTTGTATTGATCATTTATCAGCACCATGCTATAGAAGATCTAGAGAAAAAGCTTTACTTTATAGGGAGCAGCAATGGATCTACAAATTATGCACTGTGGCCCCTGCAGGGTTGAATGCACGAATAGAGTGGGAGGCATGTTTTTGATCACGCCAGGACTAAGGATAGATACTGAATGGGACTCTATTTAAATCAGCCCGCATGTGCGGCGTTTTTTAACAGTTGGAAAAAGTAAGCTTCTGGGGAACAGCACTGATCGTGCCATGGGTAAAGGTTTAATTGTTTTTCCTTATAATTCCTTCGTTGTAACATCAAGTGTTCCTGATCTAATATTGTATTGAAAGTATGCACTAACTAGACATTTTTCTTCATAGTGCTTCTGCATTCCCCTGAGGAAACCGCACAAGGTGAAACACATTATTCTAGCGCGCAGTCTAGCGTCGGGAAAGACAGAACAGAAGCAGGATACCTTTAAGTTAAGCTCCATTTTTCATAAAATCTACAAAAATTTATATAAAAAAAGTGAAAATTTATGTTTTCTGGCTTATACCAGGTAGAAAGACTGGTTAGTGGCTTTATAGAGGGTCATTGATGTATGAAGGGCAGTATTCTACAATGACTGTATTTGAACAGTCACTGGTTGCCTGGTTTTTCTGAGACCTCTCTTGCCACTTTTGAAGTTAGTTTTGAGTGCTACATAAGAATAACAAGTCAGTCGAAGACTGCAGGATACTTTCAAGTTAAGATACAGAGTTGTGATATATTTTCATCTCAAGATCAAGGAACATAGTCTTAAAATGGGCCTGCAACTTAATGTAAAGAAAACAAAGATCCTGCCAACTGGCAAAATCAATAAGTTCATCGTTGATGGAGAAGAAATTGAAATAGTGGACAACTTTAACCTACTTGGATCAACTGTCAATAAAGAAACAACAAGCAGTCAAGAAATCAGAAGACACATTGCTCTTGGCAGAATGAAGGACCTAGACAAGATTCTCAAGAGCAGAGATGTCTTTCTCCATAAAAAGATTTGACTTGTTCAAGCCATGGTATTTTCAATAACGTTATATGGATGCGAAAGTTGGACAGTGAAAAAGATAGACAGGAAGAAAATGTATGCCTTTGAATTATGGTACTGGTGACGAATACCGTGTATCCCATGGACTGCCCGAAGAACAAACCAGTCAGTATTAGAGGAGATCAATCCTAAGCTTTTCTTAGAAGCTCAGATGACAAGACTTTGACTTTCATACTTTGGACACATCATGTGAAGAGAGAGATCATTAGAGAAAGACATTATGCTTGTCAAGATAGAAGGTCAATGCAAAAGAGGAAGGCCAGCAATGAGATGGATCAATACAATAACAGCAGTTATGGGTGTCACTCTGTCAACAATGAGCTCCTTGACTCAAGACTGAACACAGTTTAGGATAGTTTAGGACAGTCGACATCGACTTGATGGCACTTAACAATTCTTTTCCGGAAGGTGAGTAGATCAGTTATGTTTCTTAGGCTTTGAGGTAAGAGTTACAATGGGTTGGCACATAGAAGGTGAATGCTCTGTTGCTCGTTGTCTGGCTTGGGGATATAAAGTACATACAAAGTGTAATGAAGCATAGTCCTTTTAAAGTTAATGTGTCTCACAGCATGGCCGGCGCAAGGAGATAATGTGCCTAAGGGTGCCTCATCACTTGTGCCTCCCCCTCCCTCCTCTGACGCCCATTGCCACTTCTGCCAACCCTCTCTGGAACATGCAGCAGTGGCAATGACTGCAAACAGCCCTGTGATGCTTACTTTTAAACTTTAGTGCCATGGGGCTCTTTGCTTCTGCTCCTCTCTGATGCCCCATGCTGACTTCCTGTTTGCAGTGAAGTTGGCATCGGGCATCGGAGGAGTGGAAATGAACAGTCCCACAGTGCTTAAGCTGCAGAGCTGTTTATGGCCATTTTCCTGCTGCCTGTCCCAAGAGGGGAGACAGTGGTGGCAATGGGCACCTCATAGTACCGGTACTGTAGGTGACTCCCTAATTCGCCTAATGGTAGCACCAGCCCTGTCTCACAGGAGTAATTACATAGAATACACTTGTAATTGGAGAAAAGGGAAAACATCAGGAAATGTTACTGAGCAGTAATCGATTACTGTGGAGACCAATTAACCAAGTGTTCACTATCTATGGCATGAGGAAGCATTAGGGATTCTTATAATCCTGTGATCATACATCATTCACTATGTCCCAGTGTTTTTAATACATGGTGCACAAATCTCTCTTCAGACATAACTGCAAGACAAAGGCTATCAAAGGTGCTTGGAGTACAGATCTGAAGTTGAAGTATGACTGTACTCCAGGGAGTATGAATAAGGAATGTGAGTAGTCACACAATCTATCATCCCAAGGTGGTATCACATGAAAGTCTGTGCAGCGACCTGAGACTTCTCCACAGGAATGCAAAGATGCAAATGGAAGAAAAAATAGCTGATACAGTAAAACATGGGGATACGACTTTTCTTAAGTATGTTAGAGACAGCAGGAAGAGCAAAGGTGGCATTGTGAGACTCAAGATTGAAGGGGAGGAATATGTAGAGGCTAATGAAGATAAAGCAGAATTGCTTAACAAATATTTCTGTTCTGTGTTCATAGATGAAAAACTGTGAATGGGACTTTAGAAAACAAACACAAACAGGAATGGAAATGAAGTAGAACTTGAATTATTTTCAGAAAATCATGTTCACAGAAACAATAAATGACGGCACATAAAGACCATATGGTCTATCCACTCTGCCTATGTATAAGAACTATGAAGTTCTACCATCCCATCCTCTCCCTTAGAAATTCTCTGTATTTATCCAATGCTTTTTTGAATTCAGATACAGTTCTCGTCTCCACCACTTCCACTGGGAGACTGTTTCACGCATTCACCACCGTTTCCATAAAGAAATATTTCCTCAGATTACTCCTGATTCACCTTCATCTTTATGACCCCTCATTCCAGAGCTTCCTTCAACTAGAAGAGGATCACATCCTGTGCCTTTATTCCATGGAGGTATTTAAATGTCTCTTTCCAAATACATCCTGTTACCAGTCCAGACTAGGGGGTCGTATCCCCCTGCCAGTAGATGGTGAGACAGAGAAAAATTCCCGAAGCTTTGTGATATCACCCTTGGTATAAAAACCCATCCTCCAAGTGAAGCTTCAGTATTTTCTCTGTCTCAGCAGATAGTAGACTTCTCCTAGCTCCTGGTGTTCTCTGAGAAGAGATTTGGTGTCAGTGTAGTTATCTTTGGCAGTTGTGCACACTGTAGTGCCCCTTCTTTGCCGACAATTTTTCTTTTCTTCACTTTCCACAACAGCCCCTAGTCAAGAGGACCAGTAGAGCACCTCTAAAGGAAAGTACTCCTGCTTATGAGGAGCAGTTGCGGCCTTCCATTCTGACTGTTCTGCAAGCAAGACTTCTATCAGCTAAGTTGGCAGTCACTTTTATTTTTCTAACTCCTTAAAGATTTTTTTTCCTCTTTTGAAAGCAGTGAGTGTTTATTTCTTTCACAGTTCTCTTTTAAAGCAGCGTCCTGATTAGTTTTTTGTCAGTATCTCGTTCTTCTTACTGTGTGCGGCTCCCTTCTTTTTTCGGTGTGCTCCATTTTCTGCAGTTGCCTTTTTCTTGCGTCTCCTCACGCGGTCAGTCAGTGGCTGTTTCCCAGCTCTGTTTTGCTGTTTCCCACCATAAGTTTTGTGCTGCAGCTGCCATTCTTTCTTCAGAGTCTGTTGATTTTTGGTTCCCTGGCTCTTCCTGTGACTTTTTCTTTTATCCTGTTGTGAAAATGCCTTCTTCTTTATAGTGATGCTTGGACTATGGGAAGAAATATAAGACTTTGACAGGTAGTTTGTGTTCCTCTTGTGATTCTGATCAAGAGAGTCCTTCTGCGTCTGCAGGTCCTGGTTCTGGTAGCCATTCCAGGTTTCTTGCTTTAGCTCCCTCTGGGTTACCTCAGGGTGATGCTAGATCTCAAGATGCCCTTCCTCTGATTTCATTGCCTGAGCAGCCTGCTCGCCCTCTACAACTCTATTCAGCCTTTGCAGACTTCAGCTGATGGCTCTAATCTCCAGTTTATGCAGCTATTCCATCAGGCCTTGGATATGTGGTACTTGCGGACTTTGGCTACTCTGACTGCCACTGATCCACTGTCTAGAAAGTGTGCCCATCAAAGTTTGGCTGGAGTTTCTTTAGATCTGGCCAAGGATACCTCCTCTCCTCCAGGGGACTGGTGCCCTGCAGGGGAAGCCATTGACGGTCCTTCAGATGAACATTCTATCACTTCTGAGTCCAGCCAGGAAGAAGGAGAGCTCTTGCCATTAGAAGATGACCAGGATCCTCAAGAAGACGGTCAAGATATACGGTTATTCTGTAAGGAACAGCTTCCTGCTCTCCTTGCTCAAATTATGGAGGCTCTGCACCTCACAGACTCTCAAGTGCAACAGCCTTCAGGTTCCTTTAAATGTCAGGCAGACCCCATCATCATGGGCATCAGGAAATCTTCTAAGGCTTTTCCCTTTCTCCTGGAACTACAACAGATGGTCTACTTAGAGTGGGATTCACCTGATGTGTCTCTATGCTCCTCTCATTGCTTGGGGCATGTTTTTATTTGGTCTTCAAATGATCTTGACAAGTGGTGGCGTTTCCCTAAAGTAGATGCCCTGGTCACTGAAGTCACTAAACACAAAACCATTCCTGTGGAAGGCAACACTGCCCTTCATGATCAGATGGATCATAAAGTGGAGGACCTCTTAAAAACCACTTTCTCATCATCAACCTTGGCATTTCAGACCTCTATTTTTAGAGGACTCACTACATGTGCTCTGTTCTGATGGCTTCAGTTACTTCCAGATGATATGGCTTTGCCTCATTTAGAGTTAGTCCCTGCCTTTATTGCAGATGACTTTTATGATCTGCTGCGCTGATCTATTTGGTCTGTGGCTGCTGCTACAGTGGCTTGGCATTGGCTGTGGCTCCATCATTGGAATACGGATGATGCTTCCATGTCCCATCTTGCCAGGCTTCCTTTCAAGGGCCACCTTCTTTTTGGTGAGGATTTGGAAAACCTTGTGAAGGATTTGGGGGAAGCTAAGCCTCAATGTTTGCCGGAGGATAAGCCCAAATCCAATTTTTGTCATTCTGCTACTTCATCATCCATGGTCTCAGAACCAGATTTGCCAGGCTGGTAGCGACGAATGTCTCTGAAGTGGACAACACAACCTTACAATCAACTATAACAAATCAGAAGCCCTTACAATTATGCGATAAACCGCCTATACCCCACCAGATAATCTATTAATAGGTACTCGCTCAATCCCCATGAAGAAGGAAGTGAAATACCTAGGTGTAACCCTGGACCAAAGACTCAACTTTCAAGCACACATTAAGAAGACCACATCCACAGCTTACTACAAGATGAAGACTCTACAAAGCCTACAACCTCTACTAGTCTATAACCATTTACGACCCGTATGTCGAGCAATAATCACTCCAGTTCTAGATTGCAATTTATTGCTTCAAGGACTACCCAAAAGCACAATGCAATCCTTGCAACTAGCACAAAATACCGCAGCACAACTTCCAAAAGACAAGAGCACATCACTCTGGTGCTAAAATCTCTTCATTGGCTACCCATACAATCTCAAATAAAATACAAATCAATAATGATGACCTTCAAGACCATGAACAACCAGTCTTCTGACTGCTTAAATCAGAGAAGGTCTCAGACACTTGGTCAAGGAAAGACACAACATTAAAACACTCTTGCAAATACATCCAACAAGATCAATACCCCACAAACAGCACTCCAAAGAGCATTCAAACACTTCAGCCCGTCCCTCTGGAACTCATGCCCTCATCAATTAAGATCAATTAAGGACTCCTCTGAGTTCCAGAAAAAACTAAAACATACCAGTTCACTGAATACTTCGGTACAACATTGGACCCACAGACTTAACACTTGAATACCCCTTCCAATCACCCTTTCCACAATATTGCCTGGTGCCAAAACTGAGTACCCCATATTAGATTTTGTGGCGCTGCACCCCATCTAGGCGGTTGCCTATAGGAGGCAGCGTGCCATCTAATGTTCCTTTTATTGCTTTATGCCCGGAGCTAAGGCTTCTGGGATTGTAGTTGAGTGCAAAGAACAGTCCGAGTGGTATTAGAGGCAAAACACAGGACATTTATTTTTGTGGTCTAAACCTTGCAAACAAAAATCTTCTTTAGAAGTTGTGAACAAGCCAACACAAAATGATGGATATTTTCTCCACTCAAAAGGTATCATACAAACAGTGCTCTGGCAATGATAAAATAAACTTGCTTCATTCAGCTTATGTATAACAGAAAGTATTTCTTTCTTCCAAAGCCACAAATGAAACTGTTGCTTAGTAGTTGCTAATACCATCCAGCACAGATATCAGTTTCCTTCCACTGTTCAGGGTTTAAACAAGGCTGCTTCGTGCTTGTCTGTCTTACCCACAGAATAGCTGCTTCTAGAATACCTTCACTTCACAGTGGAACACTTCTTATAGTTTTAACATTTGCAATTCTCTTTTCCTCCCAGATTTCCAACACTCAGAGTATCAGGACATTTAAATACACTGGCTACGGGTTTCCCAGCTTAAAACCCTGGCCTCCCTTCACTCTGACGTTAGGCATAAAGAGCAATCCATCAAAGAATCAACAGAGTCCTGTTCCACCTCACAGGGTTCCGTTTCCATATCTTCATAATCAGACTCACATGCCTCTGGGTTTGTAACTGGTTCTGAGAATGCAGGTTTAACTTCTTTTAAAAGTTTAAACAACTTTTCCCAGTGATATTGCTTCCTCTCCTCTGGGCTTCTATAATGGCTGCAAGGCTTTTTATCTCTGACTAAAACATTCAAGGGTTTTAGCTGTCTCACCTTGCTCTTGGGAACACTCTTTCTTTCAGGCCTTTCAAAAGGTAAAACCTCTCCTTCAGAGTCTTGTAGGGCTACTCTGGTATCTGAGCTGTACTCCACGGCGCCCCCAGGACTATGCCTCCTACCTTCAAACCGTGCTGCAATCTCTTCACAGCAAGGGCTTCTCTCTGAAGTGCAGTCTCCTGAATAACAGCTGCTCTGAGAGTCTCTCCTGTGTCTATCCCCAGACACTCTCTCCCTTTCACCACTGCCTGTGGCCAGCTTCCCCAGTCCCTCTCTCCTGGACTGCTTGTGACTGGCTCCGTCATAAGAATATAAGAACATAAGATATGCCATACTGGGTCAGACCAAGGTCCATCAAGCCCAGTATTCTGTTTCCAACAGTGGCCAATCTAGGTCATATGTACCTAGCAGTTTCCCCAAGGGACAAAGGTTCCACAATGCTTGTATTAGTTCAAGCATTGATATCCTGGGTCCCTTCTTAATAATGGTTTATGGACTTTTCCTCCAGGAACTTGTCCAAACCTTTTTTTAAACCCAGCTACATTAACAGCCTTTACTACATCCTCTGTTAACAAATTCCAGAGTTTGATTACACGTTGAGTGAAAAAATATGTTCTATTATTAGTCTTAAATAGTTTACCCTGTGGCTTCATTGCATGTCCCCTAGTCTTTCTATATTCTAATAAGGTAAACAATCGATCTACGTTTACCCGTTCCACTCTGTTCATTAATTTATAGACTTCTATCATATCTCCCCTCAGCCGCCTCTTTTCCAGGTTAAAGAGCACTAACCTTTTTAGCCTTTCTTCATAGGAGTATCCTTCCATCCCCTTTACCATTTTGGTGGCTCTTCTCTGAACCTTTTCTAAAATCGCTATATCCTTTTTAAGATACGGCGACCAGAATTGCACACAATATTCAAGGTGCGGTCTCACCATGGAACGATATAGAGGCATTATAATATCTTTTGTTCTATTTTCCATTCCTTTCCTTATCATACCTAGCATTCTATTTGCTCTATTGGCCGCCGCTGCACAATGTGCCGAGGGTTTTAACATGGTATCCACAATAACGCCTAAATCTGTTTCCTTGGTGCTGGTTCCTAATGTGGAACCTTGCATCGTGTAACCATAGTTTGGGTTGTTCTTCCCTAGGTGCATAACCTTGCACTTGTCCACATTAAATTTCATCTGCCATTTTGATGCCCAGTCTTCCAATTTATCAAGATCCTCTTGCAATTTTCCACAATCCTCTTGGGTTTTAACAACTTTAAATAGCTTTGTGTCATCTGCAAATTTGATAACCTCACTCGTTATTCCACTTTCCAGGTCATTTATGAATATGTCAAAAAGCAGCGGACCCAGCACAGATCCCTGGGGTACACCACTATTCACCTTTCTCCATTGGGAAAATTGGCCATTTAGCCCTACCCTCTACTTTCTATCTTTTAACCAGTTCCTGATCCACAATAGTACACTGCCTCCTATCCCATGACTCTTTAGTTTTGCCAAAAGTCTCTCATGAGGGACCTTGTTAAAGGCTTTCTGAAAGTCCAGATACACAATATCAACCAACTCACCTTTGTCCACCTGATTATTCACTCCTTCACAAAAACATAACAGATTAGTAAGACAAGATCTTCCTTGTCTAAAGCCATGTTGGCTGTCTCCCATTAGGTCATGACTATCTACATGCTGAGTAATTTTATTCTTTATGATGGTTTCTACCATTTTTCCCGGTACTGATGTCACTGCTGCTGTGGCTGACTCTGTTCCCGTGCCTGTTCCTGTGCTCCTTCCAGTGCTCCTTCCAGTGCCCCCTCCTCTCTGTTTCTGGGAGCTTAAATGTGTGTGAGCATCTTCCCCCCTTCTAGCTCCTCCCACAGGTACTTCCTATCTCCCCCCTGCATTGCCATGGAGCTAGGGTGTGGTCTGAACTCAGTAGTTCTAGCTGTGTGGTTTTTTCTCTGCCTGCAGTTTTGTACGTATGCTTGGCTAAGCTATTCCCTTGCTCATAGGGAAAAGTTTTATTTCTAGCTATTTTCCCAGGTTCTGCTGCAGCCTTGTCACCACACATCCCCCCCTTAAGCTATTACGGGCTGGTGCGCTAAGCCGCGCACAGCCCGTAATCCTTGCTAGGATGCTTGGTTCTCTATAGTCTCTCACGGCCAATTGAGCTCTCACTGTTCGCTCATGCCAAGGCCGCAAGACGTTAATGTGATACACTTGCTGCCTTCCTTTTCCATTCTCCACTAAGTAAGATACCGGACCTACCTGCTTTATGACTTTATAAGGCCCCTTCCAGGTACTCTCAAACTTGGGACTAGCACCTGCGAACATGACAATCACCTTTTCACCGACCTCTAGGTGACGCGGTTTAGCATGTTGGTTGTAATAGGCTCTCTGGCGGCCCTGGCTAGCTATTAAATTTCCTTCTGCCACTTGGGCCATACGTCGTAACCATCCCTTCAAATCTTTTAGAAAATGGGGTACCTCTTGCTCTCCCACAGTCGGTGCTATCCACCACTCCCGCAGTATATCAAGGATACCCCGTGGAGCGCGTCCATACATAAGCTCATACGGGAACGTGTCAGTAGAGGTCTGCTTCCGCTCTCTACAAGCATATAACACAAATGGGAGCATCATGTCCTACTCTGCCATGTTACCCTCCAGACTCCTTCTTAACATGTTCTTTAAGGTTTGGTTAAGCCTCTCTACCAGGCCGTTTGTCTGGGGGTGATACGCAGCTGTTCGTACGTGACGGATATCAAAGGCCTCCCATACCTGTGCAATGTATCGTGACATAAAGTTACTACCCCTATCCGTCAGGATTTCTCGAGGGAAACCCACTTCACAGAACAATTTCACCATTTCTACAGCTATAGTACGCGCGGATGTATTCCGCAGAGGGACTGCCCAGGGAAACCTTGTAGCCTGGTCGACTATCACTAGTATGTACTGGTAACCTCGTGGTGTCTTAAGCAGAGGTCCCACTATATCTATGGCCAGACTATGCACTGGTTCTGATATGACAGGTATCGATATCATAGGTACCTCCGGTGGGTGGCTTGCCATGACCTGCTGGCAGGAAGGGCAAGACGCACAAAATTTAGAAGTCTCCCTAAAAACTCCAGGCCAATAGAAGTGGGATAGGATTTGATCCAATGTGCCCTGTATCCCTTTGTGTCCTCCCTCTGGGTGATCGTTGGCTAACCTTAAAACTATGTTTCTGAAAGAAGTGGGTATCACTAATTGCTTCCGTATGTTCCCCGTCCGTGGGTCTAAGCTCTCCCGGTAGAGCACGTCATCATCTAGCAAAAACCTGGGCAGGGTCTCAGATCCTTCCCGTGCGTAGTCGAAAGCTCACACTAGCGCAGGATCCGCTTGCTGTTCCCTAGGGAATGAGGGAAATTTCTCAATTAGTTCCGTGGGCAACTCCTATCCGGCCATCAATTCAGCCCTATTTCTGGACCTAGTCTGCCTCTCTCACCGCTTTTCTGCCTTTCCCTTCCTCTGGCTATCCCTAGAGGGAGCTATCAAGTCCTCATGGGAGGACATCCCCGGTAAGGGATCTTCCTGAGGATCCACCTCCCCTCCCACTGACTTGGAACCTGCATGGGTAGAGACCATGCCCACCCTGTCCTTATCGCTTTGGCGGTTTGAAACCTTCCCTAACCTGGGTGAGGCTTCAGGTTCTCTTTCTAAGCTTCCTGGCTTTGCCAGGGCAGCGGTCTTGCCTGCTTTGTTTCTTAACTCCTCAGCTAACCCATGCCAAAATTGGGGCCAATCCCTCCCCAGGACTAAGGCATTTGGGAGCCTGGGAACAACCGCTACCACTATTTTCCTTTTCAAGCCTAATCCCTTCACCCTTACCTGGTGTACTGGATAGGTTGAAGCTGCCCCGTGGACACATCTAATTTTTATATGGTCTCCGGAAGACTCTAGGACCTGATTATCTTGTGACTCAATCCTTTTCCAGAGCTTCTGTGAGATCATTGATTGGTCTGCCCCAGAATCTAATAAGGCCTCCATGGGGATCCCTTCCACCTCTACATCCAATAGGAATCCTTCTGCCTTCCCCCTGGAATGGGTGGTTACCAGGGCTGTCCTGGCCTTATAATCCTTTTTAAAATGACCTGCTTCCCCACAGGCAAAACATTTTCTCCCGGCATAATGAAATCTATCTATGGGCATATCTTTCAGTTTTTCAACCCCCGCTGACCTTGCCTTCCTTTCTGGTGCCTCCACAGCTGCCAGTTTTAAAACACCATCCTTCGCATGGCCTACCAGTTCAGCTTCTAAAAAGCGCTCTGCCAGCGAAATGGCCTCATTGGTGTTTTGGCAATTTTGGAGGACCAGGAAGGTTTGCAAGTCCCTGGGTACAGCCTCCATGAATTGCTCTAATATAATACAATCCAATATAGAATCTAGGTTTCTAGACTCAGGACTGAGCCATTTCCATGCCAAACCCTTTATACGATGGCACAGAGCTTGGGGTGTTTCACCCTGTTTCAGCTTACAAGCTCGCAAAAGGCGATGATAGACCGTCGGGTTTAGACCCATCTGATCCCTTATGGCTCATTTGACCTCATCATAACTGGTGACCAAAGTTGCAGGCATAGCCTTGTAGGCTGCCAGAGCTTCCCCAGTAAGGGAAGTGGCAAATCTAACTGCCCACTGGTCTTTTGGCCATCTAGCCAAGAGAGCTACTCTCTCAAAAGACTCCATAAAATCGTCGATATCATCATCTTTGGTTAGCTGTCCAAAAGACAATGTCCCAGTGTTAGGTAGTCCCAACCCTTGAAAAGCCCCTTGGGAACCTGACACTGTCCTTGCGGCTTCCGCTGCCTTTTATTGCGCTCCCAGCCATCTCCCCATCATCTCGAGGAGCGGCTTCTGCTGGGCTTGTAACATAGCCACTGCATGTTCTTGACTCATTGCTGACATCTCTTGTTGCTTTTCAAACTGCTCTGCCATCCAGGCCAGAAGCTCGCCTTGCTCCATCTCCGGTCTGGTGCTGCAACAACAAAAAGAGAAAAAGAACCACCAAGTGCGGTACTACAATGCTCCCGTCGCACTCATGGTTATTATTACCGTACCGTTCCCTACACCAGTATCCAACCAATAACCCCTCCTATATTTATTTATTTATTTATTTATTTAACAGTTCTTCTATACCGCTCTATTTTAGATCAGAGCGGTTTACATTTAAACATCAACTATACAACACAAGGAACTTTGAGTTGTATTTACAATAAACAGGGAGATCAACTTGGAAGTAACTGGGGGAAACTATGTACATTCTTAACTCTATACATTGTATCACACTGGTACCTGATTTCAGGCAGAACATATCTACATTTTATTTACACTGGGGTACATTCTGAGCGGGTTACCTGACTCTGGTGTAGATTCGTGCTTGACAACAGCTGGAACAGCACTGGATCACCACTCCTGCTCCGTCCTCGGCTGCCACTCCAGATTTTCCTCCGCTCAGCCTGTTGTCTCAGGCTTCCTTCAGGGGTTCTTCTCTTTCCTAGCTGTGTAGGTCTTGCTCAGGCGTGTGCAAAGGTAGACTGATCCAAACAACTATGCCACCTGTGGCACTGCACACCGTCTAGGCGGTTGCCTATAGGAGGCAGTGTGCCATCTAATGTTCCTTTTATTGCTTTATGTCCAGAGCTAAGGCTTCTGGGATTGTAGTTGTGTGCAAAGAACAGTCCGAGTGGTTTTAGAGGCAAAACAAAGGAAATTTATTTTTGTGGTCTAAACTTTGCAAACAAGTTGTGAACAAGCCAACACAAAATGAAGGATATTTTCTCCACTCAAAAGGTATCATACAAACAGTGCTCTGGCAATGATAAAATAAACTTGCTTCATTCAGCTTATGTATAACAGAAAGTATTTCTTTCTTCCAAAGCCACAATTGAAACTGTTGCTTACTAGTTGCTAATACCATCCAGCACAGATATCAGTTTCCTTCCACTGTTCAGGGTTTAAACAAGGTTGCTTCATGCTTGTCTGTCTTACCCACAGAATAGCTGCTTCTAGAATACCTTCACTTCACATTGGAACACTTCTTATAGTTTTAACATTTGCAATTCTCTTTTCCTTCCAGGTTTCCAACACTCAGTGTATCAGGACATTTAAATACACTGGCTCCGGGTTTTCCAGCTTAAAACCCTGGCCTCCCTTCACTCTGACGTTAGGCATAAAGAGCAATCCATCAAAGAATCAACAGAGTCCTGTTCCACCTCACAGGGTTCCGTTTCCATATCTTCATAATAAGACTCACATGCCTCTGGGTTTGTAACTGGTTCTGAGAATGCAGGTTTAACTTCTTTTAAAAGTTTAAACAACTTTTCCCAGTGATATTGCTTCCTCTCCTCTGGGCTTCTATAATGGCTGCAAGGCTTTTTATCTCTGACTAAAACATTCAAGGGTTTTAGCTGTCTCACCTTGCTCTTGGGAACACTCTTTCATTCAGGCCTTTCAAAAGGTAAAACTTCTCCTTCAGAGTCTTGTAGGGCTACTCTGGTATCTGAGCTGTACTCCACGGCTCCCCCAGGACTATGCCTCCTACCTTCAAACCGTGCTGCAATCTCTTCCCAGCAAGGGCTTCTCTCTGAAGTGCAGTCTCCTGAATAACAGCTGCTCTGAGAGTCTCTCCTGTGTCTATCCCCAGACACTCTCTCTCTTTCACCACTGCCTGTGGCCAGCTTCTCCAGTCCCTCTCTCCTGGACTGCTTGTGACTGGCTCCGTCACTGCTGCTGTGGCTGGCTCTGTTCCCGTGCCTGTTCCTGTGCTCCTTCCTGTGCTCCTTCCAGTGCTCCTTCCAGTACCTCCTCCTCTCTGTTTCTGGGAGCTTAAATGTGTGTGAGCGTCTTCCCCCTTCTAGCTCCTCCCACAGGTACTTCCTATCTCCCCCCTGCGTTGCCATGGAGCTAGGGTGTGGTTTGAACTCAGTAGTTCTAGCTGTGTGTTTTTTTTCTCTGCCTGCAGTTTTGTACGTATGCTTGGCTGAGCTATTCCCTTGCTCATAGGAAAAAGTTTTATTTCTAGCTATTTTCCCAGGTTCTGCTGCAGCCTCGTCACCACAATTTGTAGTTGTTTTTGAAATTTTACTTAGGGGGATGTTTACTAAAGTGCGGTAAACGTGACTAACGCGTGTTATACGACGTTAACGATTGTAAGTGCCGTATAACGCGCGTACCGATGCGCTAACGACCGTTAACGTCATACTACGCGCGTTAACCGTAGTTAACGATCGTAAAGCTCCGCGGCACGTTAAAACAGCGCAGAAGGTGGAGAGTGGGCGGAGAGAAGGGGTCAATGGGCGGAGAGTGGGCGGGGAGAGGCTCCCCTCATACTAACGCGCTGAATTTCAGAGCTCAATTCCAACGCGAATGAAAACCTCTCGTTAAAGGCATTTAAAGGGAAGAGAAACCATTTCTGTCAGCAATGTACAGAAAAACCGGGGAAACCCACAAAACGTGAGCAGTGTGATACATGTGCACAGAACAAAATTTCACATAAAACGTTAAAAATGACCACAAGAAACATTTTAAAAAGCATAATTCAGCTGGGAAACAGTGATAGCAATGGGCAACAAGGAACAACACTCCCTGGAAAGCACAAAAATAAAAATAAATGATGTGTGGAAGGGTCTACGCTCCGCAGACCATTTCAAAGAGCATTACATTGTAATGGAGCTGTCCTGGGCGTGTGGTGTAATATTTCCCAATGATATCATTGTTGCCCAGCTTGGTTATGGGTGTGTGCCCCTTTTCTGAGGTCCTTTATGAGGTTTATGTGCACCTTTGTCTGCATACAAGGTAAATGAGGCCACAGTAAACCTGTTGCAGAGCAGGGTTTCTGACTCGTCAGGCCGGTTTAACTAACTCCAGGAACTGCACTGTCTCTGTGGCCACAATGTGGTGCAACAGACACAGCCAGTGCCTGTAAGACCAGAGAGTCACGGGTTCAAATCCCAGCTGGGGCTCCTGCCAACCCAATCCCCATAGTTTTACCCACCACTAAACAGTGATAGTAAAGACACTCCTTTATTGCAGAGAACATACGCATGGCCTATATTTTACCACACCAAACACAGACACCAGAAACAGGCACATTACCTAAAGCAGAGTCCCGCAAATGCAGTCCTGGAGGGCCCCACACCATTCCGGTTTCATGCTGCCTCTAATAAAGATGCCTGTGCTGCATAGCTATGCACCACCCCCATGGTATGCAGATGTAGCTCATGCATATTTATGAGGGACAGCATGAAAACCCGAACAGTGTTTGGAACACCAGGACTGGAGTTGGGGAACTCTGCCATAAAGCAGCAGCCAACAGGGACACACACACACCCACAGGCCCCATTGGCCAATGCCACCTGGAGAGGCAAGACATTGGGCCCTGCCTGTATCTCCCAACACTAGCAGTTGCGTACCTTAGCAATGCCACCCTACACCTGGGTATATGGTACACAGCTATCAAACGTTTCCTATAATAACTGTCAGATATCAATTCCTATGTTAAGCACATTTTGCTCATTGAGCTCCACCATAACAATTATTCTGATGTCTGCGGTGTGTGCTGCAGGTCTGGTCTCTGACAGTGTTCACCACCCTGGGGAGTGACCCCCAAACAGTCTTGTGTACCATATCCATGCCTGTACTATGCCCAGGACTGGTGTGGTGGGTATGGCTGCTGACCACCTCTATAGTAGCACAATGCTGGCATAGGTGTGGGGGTGGCTGTCTGTCTATCCAGTGTGTGGTGGCTGCAGACACCTTCCACAGCCCACACTGCCAGCAATGTTGCCAGTATTGGGCTGCCAATGTGCATAATGAGGAGCAAGGTACCATGGGTATAGGCTGGACAGGGTGGCCTGGCCAGGGTGCATCTGCACAGGGCATAGGGCAGTGACAGGCACATTGCAGTGCCCGGCCACCACCTACACAGACAAGGTGACCTCAGTATATCCTGCTGAGAGATCACTCTCATCCTGACTGTGCAGTGACCACAGCATGGCTAGGCACTCCCATAGTGCTATCTAGTATTTCTCTCATGTGATAAATATGGGTTTCCTTTTGGGGCCCAGTCACTGATGTATCTGCTTGCTGTGTATGCTGACATCCCAGTTTTGGGTGCAGGCATCTTCACTGGACACTAGCAGACTGTTTGCAGCTGGTAGGTGTTGTGATGGAGTGGCTGATGGCTTGCACCAGGGGAATATCAGATAGTGGTGGGGTGCAGCCTAATGTCTGTCTGCTATTGTGTTATGGCTGTGTACAGAGCTGCATTGACTGCCCTGTGGGGTGTCTGTTCCTCAGCAGGACTAGGGTTAATGTTCCCCTCTACTGCCACCTTTGCAGGGAGGTAGACTGTGGATCTTTTGATGGGAGACCCTGCTTGCCACCCTCAGCCCTAGGGGAGGGGGGTGGTGGTGCATGGGGGCTACACCTGACTGAAACAGACAGAGATGTCCAAGGTGGTCCTGCAGAACCTACCTATCTCACACATTAACACTGCTTTGGACCTACGCCATGGACGGTTCTGTGGACCTGGTGCTGGGCGCCTCACTGCACCCTCAGGGTGAGCACAGTACCCGCACAATGTGACGGTGTGTAGCTACTCTGTGCCAGTACAACACACGGTCAGTCCCCCCTACCAGGCCGAGGTGCGGTGGGGGTGCATTCCCCATGGTGTGTATCTGTGGACAGCTGATTTGCATGTGCAGTGCATCATGGGTATGACTGGCACAATCCAACCCTGTGAAACACCAGCACCTGCTCACAGGCTCTGATAAACCATAGGCCATCACATGTACATCTGCTAGCATAATGCATAGGTGCAAGACACCCTACAGAGTCTGTAAAATAAGATGCCCACACTGGTAAAAACACACGTACCCACGCACGTAAAATCACTCGTACCCACGCACGATTGTACGCGCGCAGCTACGCACGTACCAATGCATGCAACCTCGCACGCACCAACGTACGTGGCTAGGCACACTCCGAGGGTGTTTTTCTGACACCAATACTCAGCGTAACGAAAAACATGCCTCCTCTTTCCCTCTGTAATGTACAGAGTGATGCCTGGGACAGCCTTCTGCGTTAGGCACACTGGGGACTCGAACCCATGCTGCCTGTAACAGCCGTCAGTACCGTAACCATTGTGCTACAGCTCTGTTTTAGTGCTTTGTGTCTGTACGTCTTCTTACGATTAACGCGCAGTAATGCGGCACGGCGCCCGGTAACGCTCGTTAATTTTTCTAACGCGCGGTAGTGGTGACGATGTACCGCCCATGTCCTTATTTGGGGTTTCTTTCACTACCGCGGCTCCTAACGCGAATTGCACTAACGCAGTTTAGTAAACATACCCTTTAGTTCAACTTTGTGATGTATAAAGTTATAATGTCAACTGTTGTATGTAAAACTGCTCTGTTCAATGTAAACTGCCTTGATAACATGGAAAGGAGGTATAGAAGAAATGCTAAATAAATAAATAAATTGCTTCCTTTCATGATTATGGTGTAAATGAGCATGTAGTGAGCAGAGTGTGGGTCACCTGCGCTTTATTAAATGCCAAAACCCCGACGCGTTTCGGCAAAAGTCTTCATCAGGGGGCTAGAGGACTGCAAACAAATACAAACAATATATCTCAATAAAACATAATAAAAGCATAATAAATATAAATATAAACAATATATATCAATAAAACATAATAAAAACAAAAATGTGTACAACACCATAAATAGTATAGGACAAACATAAAGATTGTGTATATCATATTATACTCACACAATGTATAAACCCAGTACAGTAGATGAAGCGCATGAGAATATGTAACCAATACTGTGGTTGATAATGCTGAAAGATAACAACTATATTAAAATACAGATACAAAATGAGGTGCAAACAATGAACCAATAAATTAAACAATGAAGTAAAAAGAACAATAGAAAAGACAATAGGGAAACCCAGACCTAGAAGAGCAAAACTACATATATTTGAAGTACTAAAAAATCCTAAAAAACTGAAACGGACAGGATCTAGTACATATATGTAATTAACCATAAGAACTATAAATAATATCATAGATACATAATGAATTTAAAAATAAATTAAAAACAACTAAAAAACAAAAAGTTGGTCACAAAATCACACCAAAATGGAAGCCATGTTGTAAAAATGCATCGTATATATGTATTATGCAAAAAGGCCATATTATATAAAAATTATATAACTGTTAAGCTAACCTATCTGTGCAACCACAGTTAAAAAAGGAAAAAAGGGGAGGATGTCATATCGGGTAACCATAAAATATGTGAAAAAGCAAAAAGATAAAAACATAGTATAAGGTTTAAGAACATGTGCATAACAAACCAATTATTCAGCTAATTAAACAGCAGCCTATATTAATTATACCATGTGAGTTAAAAGGCCTCTAAAAAAAGGCAGAGGAATCACAATAATATGGTTAAAATAACTAAATTAAGAAAACTAAAATCAAGTCAAGCGCTGCATGCTCTTTCGATACTGACAATGCAACCACAGCCTTGCATAATAAGCTGGACTTAGGAGCACTGAAAAAAAACAAGATAGAATTAAATGTCCTGTGGTGGCATATATAGAGGATGGCCAAAGCAGCTCCAAACCCAGTTAAACTGTGATCTTTATAATACCATTCATGAGAGAAACGAAACCCGCCAAAATCACTAATATTGTTTAAAGGAAAGTAGCGTGCGATCAAAACTAACTTCAAAACAATTAGAGAGTATATAGTGTGCCTGCACAAAAAATAAAAAATGTTTGAATACTAAAAAGAACGTTTAGATGAAGCAATACCGTGATCCAATTGCAGCTTAAAAAGGATTATACAAAAAAACGGCTGGAAAAGGCTTTAAAGCTGCACGTGCCTTTAGCACAGTCAGTAAAAGTGAAACAACCATTTATGAGACGCTGAAATTGGCGCGTTTTTAAAGGTCAGATTTAAAAGCATATATATATATTTAAAAAATCAAATACTTGACTAACCACAGCCAAAGATCAGCATATGTAAATGAGAGAAGGCCGAGGAATAACAATATGATTAAAACATCTATGTAGAGCAAACTAAAATCAAGCGCACACGTTCTTACAGTGCTGACAATGAAAAACAACCTTGCATGAAACGCTAGATCTAGACACGCTAAGAATTTAACCACACGAAGTGGATGAAGTTAAATATCTCATAGTGATATATGTACAATGTAGCCAAAACTGCCGAGAAACCCGACTAGGATGTGATACCTTTAGCAGTACTTGCAGAAGAAAACAAAACCCGTCAAAATCGGCAAGGAAAAACTACTAGAGTAATTTAAAGGAAAGTGAAACATGATAGTACATTATACATAAAAAGGAATGTGTACTCAAACAAAGAATGACAACGGATGCTATTTAAAAGCAAAAAACTATTAGCAAATAGCAATAATATTTGGGCCATGTATCTGACCCATAGGATACACATACCCAAACTAAAAAAATGATGACCTCATACAATCAAAAAAAGGGGAGGAGCCTCATACATTCAAAACAAGAGGGGGGAGGAGGGGAAGGAGGGGGGAGGGGGGAAGGAGGTAAGGGGGGGAAGGGGAAGAGGGGAAGGAAAGAAGGGGAAGGGGAGGGAGGAGGGGAAGGGGGGAGGAAAGGAAAGGGAGGGAAGGGGAAAGGGGGGGAAGGAAGGGGGGAGGGGAGGGAAGGGGGAAGAGATGGGGAAGGGGGGGGGAAAGGGACAGGAAGGAACCCAAATTTTATAACAAGGGAAGGTTGACCACATAATGATCCCGATGGGCTTAAATAAAGAGATGAAAGATTTTGAGAAATAAAAATTTATAAAACCACAGATAAGTTGAACTCCTGATTTAGACCACATGGTTCAAGAGACTGTAACTCGTAAATAAAGTGTTGTTCTAGTCGAAGAAGAATCTGATCTAAGTTGCCACCCCGCCAATGTGGATGCACAACCTTTATAACGAAAAACTTAAGATCAGAAACTAAATGACCTTTATTAATCCAATGCTGGACTAGAGGTTTATCTTCAACTCGTCTGCTTAAACAATTCTTATGCTCAATGATGCGCATCTTAATAGGACGGGTAGTTTTTCCAACGTATAGAAGCTTACAGGGACAAATAACAACATATATAACATTGCTCGTAGTACAATTAGAATAATGATTTAAGAAGAACCTCTTAGTAGTAGTTGGATGCACAAAGACATCTTTAATTACTAATCCATTCAAACATACAGAGCACCGTCCACATGTGAAATGGCCTTTTATTTTAACAGCTGGTCTAGGTTTAACAAGAGCGGATGGCACTAAAATACTCCTAATATTACGATTCCTTTTGTATGCGACCATAAGGGATTTTTTTGCCAGCATAGGAAGAGAAGAAAGAAGACGCCATTCCCGTCTAAGAATCTTTGAAATTTCTTTAGAAAATGATGAAAAAGTTAAGGAACATACTATACGGTCATCCTTTGACAAATTTTGTTTTTTAGAGAGAAGCTCAGTCCTATTAGAAGACTTGGCCTTACTATATGCCTTCTGAATGACCTGGGAAGGGTAGCCTCTTTCTTTGAATCTATTGATCATGTTACCAGCATGATGTTCAAAATCTTGATTTAAAGTGCATAACCGCTTCATACGTAAAAACTGGCCATAAGGTAAATTATCTTTTAATGTTTTATTGTGGAAGCTATCATATCGCAAAAGGGTGTTGCGATCAGTGGGTTTACGAAAGAGATCTGTTTGAAAACCATGCTTCCCTTTCTTAATATTGATGTCTAAATAAGAAATCTGTACAGAACTCAAAGACCCTTCGAATTGTAAATGCTCGTCTTTGGAATTGAGCCACTGAAAAAATGCCTGTAAACTATCTTCTGTTCCATCCCAGATGAGAAGGACATCATCTATATAGCGAAGCCATAGCCTGATATATTGTTTAAAAGGATGATGCTGAAGAAACTTCTGTTCAAAATTGGCCACATACAGATTTGCGACGTCTGGCGCCATGGAGGAACCCATAGCCACACCCCTTACCTGCTTATAAAAGATGCCTTGGAAACAGAAAAATTTTTAAATCAGGAGTTCAACTTATCTGTGTTTTTATAATTTTTTTTTTATTTCTCAAAATCTTTCATCTCTTTATTTAAGCCCATCTTAAAATTCGGGATCATTATGTGGTCAACCTTCCCTTGTTATAAAATTTGGGTTCCTTCCTGTCCCTTCCCCCCCCCTTCCCCATCTGCCCCTTCCCACTCCCTTCCCCCCCTCCCCCCCTCCCCTTCTCCCCCTCCCTCCCCCTTCCCCCCCCCTCTCCCTCTCCCCCCTTTTTTTCATTTTTTTTCCTTCTCTTCCCCCTCCCCCTTCCCCCCCTCTTTTCTCCTTTTCCCCCCCTTTCCCTTCCTCCCCTCTTCTCTCTCCTTCCCCTCCCTTTTCCCTCCTCCCCCTTCCCCTCCCCTTTCCCCCTTCCCCTTTCCCCCCTTTTTCCTTTTTTCCTTTTCCCTCTGCCCTTCCCCTCCCCCTCCCCCTCCCCTCCCCCTCCCCTCCCCCTCCCCTCCCCCTTTTTACCCCTCCCCCTCCCCCCTCTTCCCCCTTCCCCCCTCCCCTCATCCCTTCCCTTTCCCCCCCCTTTTCTACGGTTTTCCCCTTCCCCCTTCCCCTCCCCCCTTTCCCCTCCCCCCTCTCCTCCCCCTTCCCTCCCCCCCTTCCTTCCCCCCCTTTCCCCTTCCCCCTCCCCTCCCTTTCCTCCCCCCCCTTCCCCTCCTCCCTCCCCTTTCCCTTTCTTTACTTCCCCTCTTCCCCTTCCCCCCCCTTACCTCCTTCCCCCTCCCCCCTCCCTTCCCCTCCTCCCCCCTCTTGTTTTGAATGTATGAGGCTCCTCCCCTTTTTTAGATTGTATGAGGTCATCATTTTTTTAGTTTGGGTATGTGTACCCAATGGGTCAGATACATGGCCCAAATATTATTGCTATTTGCTAATAGTTTTTTGCTTTTAAATAGCATCCGTTGTCATTCTTTGTTTGAGTACACATTCCTTTCCCCCCCCCCCCCTTTTTAGTGGTTTTTAGGTTTTATACATATGCATTTATGCTAATTGTGATTCCTAACCTTTAAAAACGCGCCAAATCCAGCATCTCATGACAGGTTGTTTTGCTCCTACTGATTGTGCTGAAGGTACGTGCAGCTCTATTTCTGTCTTTTTGTTTGGTCCCATCCTTTCATTTTCTCCTTGTACTATGATTTTGTGGGGCGGATTTTGATTATAGCATTGCCTCATTTTGTGTTCTTCTTATTATTTATTATTTTGTTTTTGAAATTAGTTTTTATGTATAATGTACTATCATGTTTCACTTTCCTTTAAATTACTCTAGTAGTTTTTCCTTGCCGATTTTGACGGGTTTTGTTTTCTTCTGCAAGTACTGCTAAAGGTATCACATCCTAGTCGGGTTTCTCGGCAGTTTGGGCTACATTGTACATATATCACTATGAGATATTTTACTTCATCCACTTCGTGTGGTTAAGTTCTTAGCGTGTCTAGATCTAGCGTTTCATGCAAGGTTGTTTTTCATTGTCAGCACTGTAAGAACGTGTGCGCTTGATTTTAGTTTGCTCTACATAGATGTTTTAATCATATTGTTATTCCTCGGCCTTCTCTCATTTACATATGCTGATCTTTGGCTGTGGTTAGTCAAGTATTTGATTTTTTAAATATATATATGCTTTTAAATCTGACCTTTCAAAACGCGCCAATTTCAGCATCTCATAAATGGTTGTTTCACTTTTACTGACTGTGCTAAAGGCACGTGCAGCTTTAAAGCCTTTTCCAGCCGGTTTTTTGTATAATCCTTTTTAAGCTGCAATTGGATCACGGTATTGCTTCATCTAAACGTTCTTTTTAGTATTCAAACATTTTTTATGTTTTGTGCAGGCACACTATATACTCTCTAATTGTTTTGAAGTTAGTTTTGATCGCATGCTACTTTCCTTTAAACAATATTAGTGATTTTGGCGGGTTTCGTTTCTCTCATGAGTGGTATTATAAAGATCGCAGTTTAACTGGGTTTGGAGCCGCTTTGGCCATCCTCTATATATGCCACCACAGGACATTTAATTCTATCTTGTTTTTTTTTCAGTGCTCCTAAGTCCAGCTTATTATGCAAGGCTGTGGTTGCATTGTCAGTATCGAAAGAGCATGCAGCGCTTGACTTGATTTTAGTTTTCTTAATTTATTTAATTTAACCATATTATTGTGATTCCTCTGCCTTTTTTTAGAGGCCTTTTAACTCACATGGTATAATTAATATAGGCTGCTGTTTAATTAGCCGAATAATTGGTTTGTTATGCACATGTTCTTAAACCTTATACTATGTTTTTATCTTTTTGATTTTTCACATATTTTATGGTTACCCGATATGACATCCTCCCCTTTTTTCCTTTTTTAACTGTGGTTGCACAGATAGGTTAGCTTAACACTTATATAATTTTTATATAATATGGCCTTTTTGCATAATACATATATACGATGCATTTTTACAACATGGCTTCCATTTTGGTGTGATTTTGTGACCAACTTTTTGTTTTTTAGTTGTTTTTACTTTATTTTTAAATTCATTATGTATCTATGATATTATTTATAGTTCTTATGGTTAATTACATATATGTACTAGGTCCTGTCCGATCAGTTTTTTAGGATTTTTTAGTAGTTCAAATGTATGTAGTTTTGCTCTTCTAGGTCTGGGTTTCCCTATTGTCTTTTCTATTGTTCTTTTTACTTCATTGTTTAATTTATTGGTTCATTGTTTGCACCTCATTTTGCATCTGTATTTTAATATAGTTGTTATCTTTCAGCATTATCAACCACAGTATTGGTTACATATTCTCATGCGCTTCATCTGCTGTACTGGGTTTATACATTGTGTGAGTATAATATGATATACACAATCTTTATGTTTGTCCTTCTATACTATTTATGGTGTTGTACACATTTTTGTTTTTATTATGTTTTATTGATATATATTGTTTATATTTATATTTATTATGTTTTATTGAGATATATGGTTTGTATTTGTTTGCAGTCCTCTAGCCCCCTGATGAAGGCTTTTGCCGAAACGCGTCGGGGTTTTGGCATTTAATAAAGCGCAAGTGACCCAAACTCTGCTTGCTCCCTTGGTGGCTTTTTGGACTCTCTGCAAGCCAGTTGCTCTTTCTTGTGTCAATGAGCATGTAGTGGCCAGAGCCAGAATCAGCAGCCCCTTTAAGTGGGAATCTTGGAATATTGAGATCTACACAGACCTGACACAAGCCATACTCCAGAAACAGTGCAAAATGCAAGATGTTCTTTCAAAGCTGCGAGAAGAGGGAGCATGCTATGGCTGGACTTTCCCATTTGAACTTGTCTTCACTCTGAAAAGGAAACATTGGAGGGATTGCTCCAGAGAAAAGTTGGTGCGAATGTTGATGGGTGCTGGGATGACAAGAATGGACTTGGAGCCTGAGATTTGAGCCCATGCTGAGAAAAGACCGCCTATGATAGCAGTGAGCCCCCACAAGAGATAAAGGTTCCGGCAACAGTCTGGGAGACATGAACCTGAAGCTAGAGCCATGGAACTAACATGAGATGGCAGCTATCTCATGAATGAAGAAGGACATACTTTATTGTCCATTGCAGTGAGGTGGAGCAAACCATAGCACTACTGTCTTTCTTTTTGGGGTCTTCAGTATGGGACAGTAGTTGGGGGATGGGTGGGGTTGCGGGAAAGGTGGAGATTGTTCTAACAGGAGATTAGCATTGACCTGTTATTTTTCTTGGTTGGGGGTTTTGTGTGTGGGGATGACTGGGGAGGACAAGTCACAGAGCTAGGGTTCCTCTTGGTGGGTACTATGGTAAATATAATTGGGGGGAGAGGGGTGTCGGGAGGGGTGAACCAAGGGGTGAATGTATATATGGATCACATGGTGTGCATGACTGGAAGATGTTGAGTGTAGATAGGAGGGAAATATGATGTTTGAGGGGTGAATGAATGGATGTGTGGGGGGTAGAAGGGGAGCAGGATCAGATATCAGAGGCCTGGCCATCTTGAGATGGAGGCTGCAGTCTCAGCAAAACTTTGTAACATCGGGGGAGGGAAAAGTGGAGGAGGGGATGAGGAGATTAGGGCTAGAGGGAAAGGGTGGTTTGGTAGGCTGAGAGAGCGGGGGGGGGGCAGGGGGCAGAGAAGATGGAGTAATGGTGAGTGAGCTTAAAGTGGTATCTTTGAATGTTCAGGGGACAACTCCTTTTTTAAGAGGCAGAAGCTCTATAAAGAAATTCTTCGATAGAAAGCCTCAGTATTCTTATTGCAAGAAGCATATCTCCTTAGGGCCCACAAAAGCTTGGTAAACCCAAAGAATTATTCCCTGAGACTATATGCATCAAATATGGTGGAAAAGAAAAATGGTGGGGTGGCAATACTCATGAACCCTCAGTGAGAGAGCAAGCTGGGAGAAGGAATTCGGGACAGAACCAGAAGATACCTGCTGGTGAGACTGCGGATAGAGGGTGAATGGTTTAAAATTGTTCATCTCTATGCCCCTACTCTAGCACAGGGAGGTGTTTCAAGGAATTGGGGGAGAAAATAGAAAGCATGGGGAAGGAACTACTAATTGTAGGAGGCAACTTTACCAAGACATGGGACCCAGAACGGGACAGCATGGGGAAGGGGGTAGGTTGCAATGCAGATAGAGCTTGATTTAAGGGATTTGTAAGGAGGAAGAGGATAGTAGATGCTTGGTGCCTTAAACATCCAGGCAAGAGGCAATTCTTATTTTTCTCACATGTAAATGGATCATATTCCAGGATCAAAATGGTATGGGTGAGGAAAGAGGGAGCAGCGCAGATCCGGGAGGCAGATATAGATGCAATCATCTGGTCAGACCATGCCCCGGTAGAGGTCAGGTTGGCAACCCATGGAGAGAGAGGGGGATAATATACTGGAGACCAAATAAATCCCTGCTGGAAGATGCTCGGGTGGTAAGAGAAATGGAGGGACTCATGGAATGACAATGGAGATGTGGGATGACGTACTGTGTGGGATGGGGTTAAGGCCACAATGCAAGGACTCTTGCTAAAATAGGGGGCGAAGATTAAGAGGGAGAAAGGAGAGCAGCTCCTCTGGCTGCGACAATAGCTGCTGAGGTTAGAAGAGGCAGAGGTGAAGGATTGAGGGAGGAAGTTCTGGGGACAAGTGCTGACCGTAGGTGCTAAATTAAATACCCTGGAAGTCGAGGAGATTCAGCATTACATGCATTGATGCAACAAGAATTTTTTGAAGGAGGGAATAAAGCTGGCAAATTTTTGGCCCGACAGCTAAGACAGTGGAAGCTGAGGTCTCAAATCTTTGCAATCAAGAGCCCAAAGGGCACAGTATACCTTAAAGGGGAGGAAATGTGAAGGGAATTTGTGTGTTTTTATAGGAAACTATATACAGCCCCCCTCCCCCTCTCCACAGCCCCCAGTGGAGGATATAACTAGCTTTTTAGATTCGGTACTAGAGATAAAGTTGTGTGCGAAGATCTTGGCTACCCATCTTAATAGTGTTATCCTGGGGCTGATCCATGAGGACCAAGCAGGATTTATGCCAGGCAGACAGGCACCAAATAATGTTAGGAAAAAGCTCAGTATTATTTGGGCAGCTCAACAAAAACTGGAACTGGTGCTCTTGCTATCCCTCAATGATGAAAAAGCATTTGACCACATCTTGTAGGGGTTTATGTTCCAAGTCCTAGAGGAAATAAGGTTTAGGGAGGGGTTTTGGATATAGATAGAAGCCTTATATCGAAACCTACAGGCGTGTGTAAATGTCAACAGGGGATATTCACCCTTTTTCCCAATTGGCAGAAGTATGCGACATGGCTGCCTCGTCCCCATTATTGTTCACCCTCATGCTAAAGCTTCTAGCGCTGCACATCTGGATGAGTAGGGACAAGCGGGGAATAGAGGTGGGGGGTCATGACTATCATATATCCCTGTTCATTGGTTATATCATTTTAGCTGTCTCCCTGTCACATATTTCCTTGCCCTTAATTATGAGGGAACTTCGCAAATTTAGAAGATTGTTGGGGTTTCATCTGAAGTAGGGCAAATCAGAAGTTTTAAACCTTGCAGTCCCAAAAGAGTTGAAATCGCATATGCAAAAACATTTCCCCTTCAGGTGGGCTGCAAGAGGGATAAGATATCTGGGGATCCAGATGGGCTGCCATTATAAAGAGTTATTTGATATGAACTTTAATAGGGCACAGTAATTACTGTAATGGAAGAGATTGTGAGTTCCTCTCTTCTACGGCTCCCAGCAGACTACCTGCTGCATCAGCGCATAGACATGTTGCCTATAGGGTACAGGAGGTGGGTAGTCCGTGACCAATTCCTTTATTAAACCAACCGAACATTTCAGCTACAGGCCTTCTTCAGGGGGAACCAAAGCCTTGAAAGGACTTTAAAAAAAGGTTTGGCGTGATTTTCGCATTTGCATATATAAGACCACAAAATGCTTCATTTCAAGTTTTGTTAGGAGGTTGGTGCAATGATCGGCATTTTAAGGATTTTTCCGACTCGAATAGAATAGAATAACATTTTTATATGACATAATTTATCTTGATTATTGACACTGACAGCTTGTCCTTTTAAATGCAGTTTTTCTTTTATTTCTATAATATGAAAGTACATGTTGACCAATTGGTCCTTTATTAAATGTTTTGTTTTGATGATGAAATGTTTAATTTGATGATAGGTTTTTTCCATCTCAAAAGTGGCTTCTTGCCCTCTGTTTAGTTGTTTTTCCTATTTATATTATATATGACGTGGGGTTTTTAAACTGAAAAGTAACATCAAGACACATTAATTCATTTTATTATTCCTTGTGTTTTTATACATGTACACTTTCGTATATAGTTATTCAGAGTTGGTATTTTTCCAAATTGCAGTGGTCCAGTGGCACTTTTATTTCCTGTGTATTTTCTTAGGGGTATGTTTACTAAACCGCGTTAGTGTGACTCGCGTTAGGATCCGCGGTACAGGCAGAAATCCCAAATAAGGACATGGGTGGTACATCATTCCCGATAACGCGCGTTACCAGGCGCCATAACTCAACGAGTGGTAAAAAACACCGTGCAGAGCGCCACGCAAGGCGCCCTGTACGGCGCCCATAAGGCGTTTGATAAGGTGTGTAGAAAGGTGTCAAGAGCTGTAGCACAATGGTTAATACACTGACCGATGGTGTAGGGTGTGTGAATTCAATCCCCATGTGGGTCCAAGGAGTAAAGCTGGCTGAGACATCACCTTTTACTTTAAAGCAGTGCTGTCTGAAGCATATGTTGTATAAGTTTAATTAGTGGTGCCAGCAAACACACCCTCACAGGGCCGTAACCCAAGGTGCCGCCTAAGGCGTCCAACAAGGCACTCCAGAGGGCACAGTATAATGTGCACTGTCCGCCAAGGCATACCCCACCTTGTGCCCATCTGTAGATTGCTGCTTTGCATGTGCAATGCAGCATGGGTACGAGTGGATTAACCCTATCCTGGTAACCACAGCAGACAGTCTGTGCGGTGACCTGCAGTCCCTCTGTAGCCAGCCATGGGCCTGTTTGTAGCTATAGAGCCTGTGGAGCCAGAGGTTGTGGGTTTGATCCCACAGTGGGGTTATTTATTGGGGCAGTTTCATTTTTTTAATTTAAATCAGTACTGCCAGCACAAAAACCCTCACAGTGATGTAACCTTAAGGTGCCTTATAGGGCGCCCTATGGGGGCACCTGATGATTACTGCACTGTGAGGGTTTTTTTGGCTGGCAGTACTGATTTCAATTAAAAAAATGAAATATGTGCTGTAACCATACCCAGACATGGTACACATCAGCAACACCTTTTCACTGTGGGGATAAAAATGAGTCCTCTCAGGTACAGTCAGTACATGGGGAATGCCGCCTGTGTATACGTCTACAACTAAGGACCAAGGGACAGCTTGCTCTGACGTCATAACACTCAAAATGCAAAGCCAGCAAAGATTGAGCATTGAAACGAGCCTCAACCCTGCCCCAGAGAGTGTACAAAATGAGTATCTCAGAATACCATACAGCCAATGAGAGGCTATCACATGGCTAACATGGGCCTATAAAATGAACAAAGGAAAACATACCCAAAGCTGAAATGCATCATTATCCACAGTTTATCTGTAGGAAACATGACTCGAAGGTCAGTACACAGTGTGTGAGAACAGGATTTAACAGCCAAAAGTGGAGACAGGATGCTACAGTGTGACATATCGGGAAGCAAAATGTATATCAACAATAATGCAGAAGAAGAATGAAAGAAATCAAAATGTCAGAAAGCTGTGGAGATAAACAGGGAGAGGATGTCCCTATACATATACATAGCCGATCCCAGTGGGGTGAAGCTGTCCGCCATCACCAGGATTGACTATGCCTAAGCCAGGTGCTCCATATGTCATCCCACAGTTTGAAAATGAAATCCATACCTTACCAAACCAAAGCGTGTTCTGACCTGTCTGGCAAAACCTAAATAAAACAAATCCTATGCGCCTATATTGCCAGTAACACAGAAAGCCAGAGTCCTGTAGATGTATGTTGCGGTCTAACACAAACAACCAAAAAAACCATAGACAGTCCCCAAAGAAAGGTAGGGGAGGCCCAAAAAAGCCCCAACACCACCTACCCCCGCACCCACATGCATGCACCCGGGTGTCGTACGCAACTGACCATGCATGGATACCCGTGCGTAGCACCATATACAGTCCCCCAGTGTGGATATCAGCAACCATGGCTGTCTGTACCAGGTTGATACTGATGGCCCACAGAGCCATCTACACACACACCTGATCCCTCCCAGGCTAAGCAAACCAAGGGTGATGCCTGTCATGATGACAGTGGTGCCCAGATGGCTCACCAAGGCCAGAAAGTGGACATGGCCATGACTGTACCTTCCATTCATCATCGTTACACAGCCCTGCACCACCCACCATTGTCGGTGTCTGTGGATAACTCTGTAGCCCCCCCCAGTGTCCCCAGGTTGCAATCCGTGCCAACCATGGACCCCACCCCACTCCACGCCACACAGCCAGGTTGTAGTTAGCACCCAACCCCCTCCCCTACAACACCAGTGACACCTGCCCCACCCACCATTAACACTACGCCAATATGGCCATGCACTGTCCGATTGCATACCATTGGTACTGCAGTAGCCTGCCCCCTGCATCCCACCATGTGCCATGCTAGTCATGGGTGCACCACCCCCCCTGTCTGGTCATGGCAAAGCGCCCCCCCCAACCCCTTACCAACCCCATGACAGACCCCCTGTGCAGGGACAAAGATGCAGGGAACCCGTGGTGTCCCACCACCCCTCATCTCCCACCTCCCTGCACAACCACCCCTGAAAACATCATGCCCAAGCAGGCACCCACCACCAGTGCAGCACACCCCTACTGGCAGCCCTACACTCTGGCCTCGTCTCCATGATAAAACGTATGCTGTATGCTGTGAGCTCACCCCACCGTATGTACAGAGGTCATCATCCCCAACCTCCCACAGACAGAGGATGAAGCATGCAAAGTCAACAGGGACCATGCAATGTCACCGGTGATGTATCAATGTTCCCCAACAATGCAAAGGTGATCCCCCCCAGCTGCAAACAACGAGACACCCAGACAGTTCATGGCAGGGACGGTGTGTCAGTCCCCCCAGTGACAGTTGATGTAGCAGGCCAACAATGAGGTCCAACAAAGGCCTGTGTCCAACTTGCAGAGATCCATCTCCCAGTGGCAACAACACCCAGGGACAGTTTCACAGAGGTGCCGTTTCCAAACAAATATGGGGTCTCCAGATGCACTGTAGTAGATGTCTCATGTATGTTGTCTGTGTCCTGTGTGAAAAGGGGTGGAAATAAGATAAGGGAATGACACAACCAACCCCCACCATCAGGTCACAATTGAAGACAGTCTAATGTTTCAAAACCTCTGTATGGTGCTCACAAAAGAATACAATGTATCCTCTGCTGACTCACATTGTCATTTTCCACTGACAATCTTTCATATTTAAATCAGAGTGGTTGCATAGTTTCAGCAATGATAGGCTACCATTGACCTTTGTCTCTGTCAAATGGACAAGCGCCCTTTCACATCAACGACCCCGATTGGAGGTGACCACCCCCTTTCAGACTTTAAAGCTATTTCAGAGTGTAGTGCATTAACCGTTTTGTAATTATATTACACCAGTGCTTAGCTTTCAGAAGACGTTTCTGTGTACATTGCTAATTTGAGTCAGCAGAAGATACACTGTATACTTTCGTGAACACCATACAGAGCCTCTGATACATTAGTATGTCAGATAGTAACCCTGTAAAAGAAGACCATAATAGATATGTCATATACAAATGAGACAGTGACATCACAATATGTGCATCATGAAGGCGTAGATATCACAACATGACATGGCCACAACACACAGCACAGTGCACATGGACCACAGCAGGAGATGGACCTGCAGACCAGGTCACCATCTCAACATGGTCATGTAAATGCCCATGTCACACAGGCATCCCAGAGGTCCACAGCATGTCCAGCAGTGGTGGTGCAAAGAGATACCACAAAAAGGCACGTTGATACTAACAGGCCAAGTGCAGCATCTGCATGTGGTGTATGTCCCAGATGATCGAAGGTGGAACCTACCTGAAAGTTATAGCAGTGGTCTGATGGGGAAACGCCGAGTCAGGCAAGGGCACAAGGGGCCACAGTGGAGGCTGCAGATGTCAAGAAACTGCATCCATCACCATGTCTGCATGGTCAGCTGTCAGTGTAGCATGTCTGAGGAATGTTGCATTGCGTGGAGACAAAACGTTCACATGCAGTGTCCTGCCATCAAACATGAGACACGTCAGGGAACAACATATGACACATGCACACAATGTACAGAAGGCCATAAGCAGAAGGGCATAGAGAGTCGGGTGAACAGCACTAGACAGGTGACCAGACACATCCCTGACACAGACAAAGGCAGAGGGGAGCAGAGGGTAGCGCAGGAAGACACGTCCCAACGACATAGAGACATACACTGTTAGACAAGGTACGCATGCCACAAGCTGCAGATGGCTGCACTGTGGACAATCAGGGACCAGTGGAGACAACCATCCCAGTCCATGCATGGGTGCACCAAAGTTGTCTAATGCCGCAATGGCAGTGACGTCTGTATGTGCACTCAAACAATACAATGCCCTGAGTCAGGAGATACACACAGCCTGGTAACATGTGCAGGAGGTGCAGTATGTAGACGCCCAAGATGTGCACAGGCAATGGACACATGTGAGCCAAACAGAACATACGGTGGATGGAGTGGTAGGCCAAAGACATGTGGAACACCAGAGGAGCAGTGGAGAGGGAGACACATATATCTGTCATGCTGTGCTGCCACCACAGTACACCTACCTGCATGTCCACCCACCCCAGTCACCTGCATGTTGCATTGACATACACACAGTTCCAATATGCACCACAGCAGTGGCCATTACCGGCAGCCCAGCTTGAGGAGGCCTAAACACAGCAGCATATCCTGTGGAACCATAACACATGAGACATATAGAGACATGTCATGACAGTGCCGTGAAAAACACAGAGCAGCTCACACATGGTGACCCAGAAGCACATGCCCACACATGCAGAACTTACAGGAGAAGAGCTGCTCGATCAGATGTTGCCTGGCTGCCATCCTCGCACGTGTGTCATCACGACCTTGTGCAGGAGGGCACACAGGATTCGCCTCCAGATCCTCATTAATCTCGACTGGGACATTGTGCCTGAGAGCAGTATTGTGGAGGATGCAACAGGCAATAATGATCTGTGCCACAGTCAGGGGTCTGTACTGTAAGGCACCGCCGGTCCTATCCAGACACCTGAAGCGACTCTTTAGAACGCCAAAGGTGCGCTCAATGACTGAGCGACTGGAGGCATGGGCCTTATTGTACCGCATCTCTGCACCTGGCCGAGGGAGATGCACAGGGGTCAGCAACCAGGCACGACACCCATACCCTGCATCACCTGCAAATATAAACATTGCACAGTGTGACGCCTCGTCTTACCAATTACACCAACTTGTGGCGCAGTTCATTTGGGAGACAGCGTCGTGTATGTTACTTTGTTATCGCTGTTCTCTGGTTGAGCAAAATTGTAGTTGTAGGCCCAGTGATCACAGCCAAAGCAATTTAAAGGTAAACAATAGGTTTATTGTTCCCAGCAGGTTTTCTTCACCCCAGAACAGATATTTAAGGATAACAACATGGATAAAGCAAATAAAGTCCTGTACAAATGTTCCCTGATACTTCTCAGGTTACTGTAGTCCCAAAACAACTGTAGACTTTCTTAACAGCGATACTCATTCAAGGCATTCAATAAAGAACTTCCAACAAGCGTGGTTTTCCTGTTCCACCTTCACATGGATAATTCACTTCAAGCCTTAGAATTATGCACTTCACTAGTATCAGCAGTCAGACAACTTCTTGTCTGTACTTAAACTCTATTCTCTACATGCTTTTAAAACAGCCTTAAAACATTGCTTCTGTTTAAGCTGTACATTTAAAAGTCACACTGGCAAATCCCGCATTCCATCTCAGAGCTACTGTGATCAGACAATGGGATGTCAGTTTGCATGGATTCTTCGTCGCTGAGTTGAGCTCCTTGGCTATCTGGCCTATTCGAGTCTAGGGCTCTTAAATGGTAGAGGAGATCTTGTAGCTGCTTTTCTCCCCTCTCACTGCCTGTCCTGCAGTCTTGTAAGGATAACTGTTTATTCAGCCTCTTAAAGAGCTGGGCATAAGGATTTCTTCCTTCTTCCTTTTTCCTGTACCTTATTCCCTGTTGAGGAACTACGTGTTTCTTGTAACTAGGCTTTTCAGGGACTCTACCTATCTCCCATTCCTCCAGCTCAGTATCTGTGCTTGAATCACGCTGCTGCCAATTATGAGCTAGCTGACGTGCACCTGTGCTGGCTTCTAGCTTACAAGTTCTACCACGTTCACTGCCAATATTGCAAGGTAAACTATCAGAGGAACTACTTCTGTCTCTTTCAGACACCGGCTCTATATTCTGTTTAAAAGGCTTATAAGTTTTTCTGACCTGGTTCAGCTTTTCTTGAGGGCAATCCCTTCCTGGAAGGATTCTCGGCTGTTTCCCCAGAGACGTGGCTCTCTCTCTGCAAGGTGGCTGGCAATGGTCCAGGTAATTGGATCCCAGCTGGTCCCGCTTGCTCTGAGCTCGGCCCCTTTTGGATAAGGATTCTGTTTCTGTTCCTCTGCCAAGAATGCCTGACTCCAAGGCTGTATCTGCACTCCTGGAGTCCCCTTTTTCTGGCTTTGCCAAAGGTAAGTTCCTATTTTGCCTTTTTCCTTCCTCCTGTAGCTCTCTGCGTTCCTCGTCTGATCTCCTCTCTGATCCAGCTGATCCTGCTGATCCTGCTGCTCGGGCTGATCCTGCAGATCCCCTTGAACCTACCACTTCCTGGTTAAGTGGAGTGGTTTGTCCAATCAGGTGAGAGTCCACCCCTTTCCCTGGTTGGCTAGCTCTCCCTGTCAGCCTAGAGCTAGGGTGTGGCTCCCTTTCTTTTCTCTCCTGCCCTGCAACTCTGTGCGCTGAGGTTTTAACCGTCAGCTGCCCTGTATTCCTGGCAGGTTCAGAGGAAAAAGTTTGTTTAAAAGCCTTTTTCTTGTGCTCTGACAGCTCTGCCTTGTCACACAACCCCCCATTTAAGATATTCCGTGCTGTCTGAAAACTTTCAGAACAGCCCGGAATCCTTCTCTGGTGGCTGTAGCTAAATTCGTGATCAGGAACTGTAGCTAAACGAGCTAATGCTACCCGTTCGTGCCAGGGCCTTAAAACGTTCACATGGAAGTTTTGTTGCTTCCCCCTCCTGGTTTCTACTGTGTAAGTGGTGGGTCCTATTCGTTTGATAACCGGCAGGGTCCCCTCCAGGTGCTTTCAAACTTTGGTTTGCGACCCGGTATCACTACCATGACCTTTTCACCAATTTCTAAACGCTTAGGTTTGGTGCGGAGGTTATAATCTTTTTTCTGCCTCCCTTGACTGGAGGTCAGATTTTCGCCTACTACCTGAGATGTCCGCTGTACCCAGGCTCCTAAATTTCTTTGAAACTGGGGTCTCTCTATCTCTTCCGTAGCGGGTTCTACCCATCGATTTTTAGATCTCTGGGGTGGTTTTACTGGCCTATAGGGGGTGCCCTTCTGGCATGCGGGACACGCTCTACAATATTTTGCGGTCTCGCGATAAACGCCAGGCCAATAGAAACGACTCAAAAGCTGTTTCAAGGTGCCTTCTACTCCTTCGTGGCCCCCTAAGGGATGGATATGCGCTAAACGCAAAATCCAATTTTTAAAGGTATTGGGCACTACTAATTGCCTCCTGGTACCTTTAGAATGTGGATCCAAGGTTTCCCTATATAACACCTTTCTAACTAAGTGAAAATAGGGTAATGACCGTGCTCTCTTATTAGCCTTATCAAAAGCATAGGTCAAGGCTGGATCCTGCCTTTGTTCATCGGGGAATGAAGGGAATTTTGCTACCAATTGGGCCGGAGCCCAGGGTAACTCCTGTCCTGCCCTTAGTTCCGTCCGAGTACGGGACCTGCACTGTTTTTCTCCCTGCGATTTTCCCCCTTCTTAAGTTTTGCATGCTCCCGAGAGGGAGTTATCAACCCACTATGTGAGGGTAATTCTGCTAAGGGATCTGTTACAGAATTTTGATCCTCGTAACTGTCTTTACTTTGGGCGCATGTAGATACTAGACCTATACCACCTCTTTCTTTAGAGGGAGATATGTCCTGATCCTCTTTACGTCCCCTTGGGTTTTTACCTTTTATAAGAAGGTCAGCTTCATCCTTGACGGCTAACGCTTGTACTAGGCCTTCCTTAAACTGTGGACTATTCCTACCTAGAACTAAGGAATAGGGTAAGTTAGGCACCACCACTACTGGGATATCGTTCTTTACCCCTAGACCGTCCACCACTACTGTGTGCACCGGATAAGGCCTATCCGCACCGTGTACACAGCGAATTTTAATCTTTCCTTCAGGGTGTCTTTCTGGGCACTCATCCGGGGTTCCTATCTCATTCCAGAATTTCTCTGAGACCATTGACTGGTCAGCGCCAGAATCTAATAGCGCTTCAATCTGGACGTTGTTAACAGTGACTGCTAATAAGAATCCCTCCCCCACCTTTTTGGAAGGAGTAGTCACTAGAGCTAGCTTAGCCTTACAATTTCTTCTCAGGTGTCCCTGTTGACCGCAAGAAAAACATTTACGTTCTTCCCACCCAGTTTTAAACAAGGGCTTCTTAGATGGACACTCTCCCACCATAGTTCTTCCCTTTGTTACTGGTATTCTCAGGACTGACTGTTCTGAAACACCCATCCCCCGCTGTCGTATTGCCTCTGCTGCAAAGAAGCGATCGGCTAGCGTGATGGCATCTTTAGTGCTTCTACAGTCCTGTAGAACCAAGAAAGATTGTACTTCTTTAGGGACTGCCTCCAGAAATTGTTCTAGTACAATATCATCCATAATAGTGTCAAGGCTCCTGTTACTTGGTGAAAGCCATTTATGCACTAACGCTTTAATTCTATGGCATAAAGCCTGTGGTGACTCGCCCGGGTTTAATTTACACCCTCTTAAACGGCGATGGTACACCACCGGTGTTAGGCCCAGCCTTTCTCTTATGGCTTTGACCACAGCGTCATAATCAGTAGCCAGATCATTGGGCATCTCTCTGTATGTTGTTAATGCCTCTCCCGTTAGGGAAGTAGCGAATCTGATGACCCAATGCTCTTTTGGCCATCCGCTCATGATAGCAATGCGTTCAAAGACTTCGATATGGTCATCTATATCGACTTCCTTAGACATTGGTCCTAATGACCACATTCCTTGACCACACTGTCCAAGTCCTGCATTAGTTCCTAATGAACTAGAAACAGTTCTCAGTACTTGAGTCGTCTCCTTTTGTTCTCCAATCCATGAAGTCAGCAGATCCATCACCGGCTTCTGCTGCGCCTGGAACATCTCCGCCATGCGTTCCTGTGTCTGCGCTGCTCTCGCCTCCTGCTGCTGGAACCTCTCCGCTACCCACAACATCAGGTGTGCGGGCTCCATCCCGTTGTTGCTGAAATGACACAAAAGAAAACACACCAAGTGCGGCACCAATACACTCGCACCTGCCTAGCTCCCGGCTTATGTCTGCTTTACCCTCCCCCCTTGTAGCAGTATCCTTATACAAGCCTTCCCAGCTACTGGTTACCTGCTACAAGTGGAGAGTCATGCTCATCAGGAATACGCTGGTGCTTGCACAGGAACTCTGGTCCGGCTTCACCGCTCTTGCGCTCCTAACTGCTCTCGCAGATCCGGTCAGCTCTTCCTTCAGGCACTTTCCTTTTGTATTTGTTTTTTTTTTTTTTTTTTTTTTTTTAAGCTTGCACTAGGTTTTATTCTCTCCTCAGGACTTCAACTGTTGGGGTTGGTATATCCTCCTTTCTGGACAGAGTGTTGAAAAATCCTGCCAACTACGCCAATAATGTGACGCCTCGTCTTACCAATTACACCAACTTGTGGCGCAGTTCATTTGGGAGACAGCGTCGTGTATGTTACTTTGTTATCGCTGTTCTCTGGTTGAGCAAAATTGTAGTTGTAGGCCCAGTGATCACAGCCAAAGCAATTTAAAGGTAAACAATAGGTTTATTGTTCCCAGCAGGTTTTCTTCACCCCAGAACAGATATTTAAGGATAACAACATGGATAAAGCAAATAAAGTCCTGTACAAATGTTCCCTGATACTTCTCAGGTTACTGTAGTCCCAAAACAACTGTAGACTTTCTTAACAGCGATACTCATTCAAGGCATTCAATAAAGAACTTCCAACAAGCGTGGTTTTCCTGTTCCACCTTCACATGGATAATTCACTTCAAGCCTTAGAATTATGCACTTCACTAGTATCAGCAGTCAGACAACTTCTTGTCTGTACTTAAACTCTATTCTCTACATGCTTTTAAAACAGCCTTAAAACATTGCTTCTGTTTAAGCTGTACATTTAAAAGTCACACTGGCAAATCCCGCATTCCATCTCAGAGCTACTGTGATCAGACAATGGGATGTCAGTTTGCATGGATTCTTCGTCGCTGAGTTGAGCTCCTTGGCTATCTGGCCTATTCGAGTCTAGGGCTCTTAAATGGTAGAGGAGATCTTGTAGCTGCTTTTCTCCCCTCTCACTGCCTGTCCTGCAGTCTTGTAAGGATAACTGTTTATTCAGCCTCTTAAAGAGCTGGGCATAAGGATTTCTTCCTTCTTCCTTTTTCCTGTACCTTATTCCCTGTTGAGGAACTACGTGTTTCTTGTAACTAGGCTTTTCAGGGACTCTACCTATCTCCCATTCCTCCAGCTCAGTATCTGTGCTTGAATCACGCTGCTGCCAATTATGAGCTAGCTGACGTGCACCTGTGCTGGCTTCTAGCTTACAAGTTCTACCACGTTCACTGCCAATATTGCAAGGTAAACTATCAGAGGAACTACTTCTGTCTCTTTCAGACACCGGCTCTATATTCTGTTTAAAAGGCTTATAAGTTTTTCTGACCTGGTTCAGCTTTTCTTGAGGGCAATCCCTTCCTGGAAGGATTCTCGGCTGTTTCCCCAGAGACGTGGCTCTCTCTCTGCAAGGTGGCTGGCAATGGTCCAGGTAATTGGATCCCAGCTGGTCCGCGTGCTCTGAGCTCGGCCCCTTTTGGATAAGGATTCTGTTTCTGTTCCTCTGCCAAGAATGCCTGACTCCAAGGCTGTATCTGCACTCCTGGAGTCCCCTTTTTCTGGCTTTGCCAAAGGTAAGTTCCTATTTTGCCTTTTTCCTTCCTCCTGTAGCTCTCTGCGTTCCTCGTCTGATCTCCTCTCTGATCCAGCTGATCCTGCTGATCCTGCTGCTCGGGCTGATCCTGCAGATCCCCTTGAACCTACCACTTCCTGGTTAAGTGGAGTGGTTTGTCCAATCAGGTGAGAGTCCACCCCTTTCCCTGGTTGGCTAGCTCTCCCTGTCAGCCTAGAGCTAGGGTGTGGCTCCCTTTCTTTTCTCTCCTGCCCTGCAACTCTGTGCGCTGAGGTTTTAACCGTCAGCTGCCCTGTATTCCTGGCAGGTTCAGAGGAAAAAGTTTGTTTAAAAGCCTTTTTCTTGTGCTCTGACAGCTCTGCCTTGTCACAACAGGCACATGTGAGATGAGGGACCCACAGAACCAATGACGTAGCAATGTTTGACTGGACAGCGGATAAGCATGGACACAAACATATGATGTCACATCATTGCATATGATGCCAGTGCACCAGAGTCGGATGCTGGGAGACCCTGAGCTCAGGGGAAGGCCAATGGGGGCAATACACATCTACGGTACCATGTCAAGACACACGTCCCAAACCTGTGCCCAGACAGCAGCAGTGGCTGCTATGAGGGCACTTGGCTGACAGCGGTACGGCATACTGGGAGGGGCTGAGATGCGCAGTTGTGCAAGTATGTGATAGCCATGATACAGTGCACATAGAGCCGAGGTCAACGGAACATACCCCCGAGGGTCCAGGTGAGAGGGGCAGTGGAAACATGATAGAGTGAGCAGACAGGTATCAGACATGGGTGATAGCAGGTGCACCCACAGCTCCGAACATGTGTTGCCCCCTACATGGCCAACAGAGAGGGGTCCCCATACATACTGTACATCATGTGGATAGGTCCATGCCCCTAACTCCCCCCCCCTGGATGGGACATGCACAAACATGTGCCATATAGGGAGGGAGAGGGAGACACCCCACAGGCATACATATGTACAACTGCCCGTGCAGTATGCCTGAGGCCAGGTGTGGATGGCATGGGCAAGCCAGAGGTATCACATGCAGCCATGGAAGGGACACACCACACGTGTGAAGTGCCACAAATAGGCAGCACCCCAAAACACCACTGCAATGTATGGCAAGCAGAGGACGCAGGTGACAATGGGGTCCCGCCAACCATATACCATAGGTGCATGTTAGATATGGGTAATACCCACCCAGCAGGACACAGTCCTCATATTGCCCAGCCTCAAATTGTTCGAACAGTGCCGAGTGCTGCAGGATATAGGAGTCATGGGCTGACCCTGGGAACCGTGGAACCACATTCAGAATATGCATACTTGCATCACAAACAACCTGCACATTCAGGGAATGGAAGTGTTTGCGGTTGCGGTACACAACCTCCCTGTCACGTGGCGGAACCAGGGCAACATGTGTGCAATCTATAGCTCCCATCACGTGTGGTATCCCTGCAATCCGCTGGAATGCCTGTCCCAGGGCCCCCCAATGTTGCCTACTGTTGGGAATTGCAATGTAATTCCCAACCCTGCTGACCATGGCACGCAGTACCTGGTGGAGACAGCAAGAGAATGTTGGCCTACTCATCCCACCCACTGCGGCCACTGAGGATTGGAAACAGCCAGAGGCAAAGAAATGTAGGGCAGCCAGGAGCTTGGCCAATCCCGGTATAGCATGGGACCGGGCAGTCCGGGGCTCAAGGTCAGGTCTGAGATCCTCGTAGAGCTCCCTAATGGCCCCTATGTCCAGCAAGTAGAGGGAGATTACCTGGTCCTCTCTCATGTCCTGGAGCATGGGCCTGGGCCTGTAGAGGTGTTGCAGGCGGGGCCATGCCTCAGCACGCCTATGGCTCCGGTGTCCTCCACCATCCACCTGTGGACCCCCCCACAGCTGCAGGCCGGAGTTGCAGCGGGATAGCACCCATGCCCAGTGCCGCAGCCCCAGGCACATCATCTCCCTCCTCCGGAATGCGTAGCCCAGCCAGCTCTAGCAACGCAACCACCACACAACCTGCATTCACAGTTTGAGCCATGATAGACATGGAATGGAGGACAGGTTGCTGAGAAATAGAGTGTGGGGTGGGGTCGACATTCAGAACAACAATACACACCTGATGAGCATGGAATGATGCAACGCACGTGGGAACATGTGTCCCCACAATGCACCAAGCTACAGGAGTGACGCAGAGTGCGTGGGAACACGCATCACCACAATGGACCCAACTACATGGATGTATGTGATCACACACGTTGGATGCCAGCGGGGGAAGGGGGTGGCGTGTCCCCCTGATGCAGCACAGTGCAAATATATGGCGTCCTACATCTCGCACCTCACCCAGAGAACTAGGTGCGACTGGAACGCACGACGCGTACCCACGTGCGTTGCGTAGCGTGGCATGTACGTGTGACATAATGTTTGCGACACATTGCAGGATCCCCATACGTGTGTGGGAACGTGCACGCACACACCAAATAATGACTGCACGATCAACGTGCGTGCATGCAGTAGGACTCACAATGGAAGCCAATGGGTGCGTATATGGTGCAGTGCACACCAACCTTGCTGATATTTGAGGATCCTGGGGGAGATGGGCACAATGCTGCATTCCGTCTATAGTAACGCACGTAGGATACGCCAGTTCAACGACACGTGAATGCGTGCGGAAGCGTAACGTGTGGCATAACGCATGGCTGTACGCGCGTAGAACCACGCCCACTTTACACATACAAAAATGGCGGGTTTGTAACATAAAACACCTCAGCACACATACCCAAACACAGCATGGCGGATAGCGATGGAGGAAACCAGGGGGCTGCAGAGGGACACAGTGCACAGCCACCAGTGCCCACACCTGCTGGCAAGGAGGATAGTGAAAGGCCAGGGCCATCTGGAGCTCCACACCACCCCTACCAACAGGCCACTGTTGCACCAGGGCAGAAGCGCTGTAGGACCCCTGTGGCAGAGGAGGCCAGAAAAAGGGCGGTGAGGTTTAGCCAGGAGGAAAATGACCTACTCCTGGCCAGCATCCTTGAACACTATGAGATGCTGTTTGGTCGGCAAAGCGCAACCACAACCAGTGCCACATGCAACAGGGCATGGGCTGAGGTCCAGGCAGTGGTGGCGGCAGCAGGGGGACCCCACTGTGACACTGAAAGCCTCAGGAAGAGGTATTGTGACATAAAACGCAACATCAGGATGGAGCTGGACAGGGAGCGACGTGCAGCACAGGGCACTGGAGGGGGCCCAGTACAGATGGCCAAGCTGACGGAGCTCGAGCAGCGTCTGGCAGACTGGCTCAGGCCCATCTACATACATGGCTTTCCCCCTGCATTGGACACGGTGCACCCAAGTGCCAGTAGGTCTGAGTGAGCTGTACTGGCGGGGGACCATACACACACATGTGCAGGTGTGGGCTACATGGCTGACAGAGATCCAGGGGGTGACACCTACACAGGGTGCGACGGGGGCGGACAGGCAGCCTCGCCCTACCTAACCTATGTATCATTTCGCCCTACAGGTGAAATCTACTCCATTGAGGTGGCAGAGGAGGTGGATGAACACACTGACCCTGGGCCAGGGTGCATTGAGGATGCTGTGCCAGAGGTGCCGCCAATGGGGGCCACAGCAGTGGGAGCGGGGGGTCAAGCCCCACCCCTGGAGGAGAACAGCGGGCAGGGCCTATGGCAGGCAGAGGCCGGCACGCCACCGGAGGTGTCTGCAGCTGACCCACATTGGGAGAGGCAGGAGGCGATGTCCGCCATCACAGGGGTCATTGGGGAGATGCAGGCACACTCCCAGGTGGCATAGAGGGATGCTGAGGGTGAGTGGCCAACCGCGTTGGTGTGTGTATGCCTATGTATAGCTGGCAGATGGTTCCCTGTCTAACAGTGTACATCCTGGCCCCCCCAGGTGTACAGCATGTACTGCGTGTGGTCGCCCACGAGCAGCAGAGGCAAAGGCATGAGACACACCGCATGCAACATGCAATGTCAAGGATGACGGCACGGCTGGATGACCTGGCGACCTCAGCACGTGCCATAGCTGCAAATCTGGAGCTCCTAGTGGCAGGTAGGGGGGCCCCAACAGGACTGCAAGGATCACCGCCACCACCTCCACCACCACCACCAGCAGAGGAAGCAGCAGCAGCTGCGCCGGGCATGCCACCAGCAACAAGGGGTGGGAGGGGCCGCACAAGGCATGGCCGAGGGCGTGCCAAATAAATGGGTGCACATGCAGCTGAACTGATGTCATGTGTCCTGTGTTGCATGTGGGGGGGCCATGTTACGCACAGCCCTACCCGTGTCTGCCCCAGGGGCCAGCCCCGTGCCACGTATGCAACCAGCCTGTGTCCCCACCAACCCAGCTGTGGCCAGCATGGGTTGCCCCACCTGCCCTGGCACAGCCACCCGCAGGCACACACCACCCCGCTGCCCCCAGCCCCACCAGTGCGCATGGTCCTCCCTCCACCCTGACCCCCACCCCCTCCACCCCACCTGTTCCCAACAGCAACCGCTGGGGGCACATTGGGGTGGCCATGGATACATCCCCGTGCAGTGCCCCCCGCAGCACATCAGATGTACATCGGACCCTGTACATTGCCACACTGGGACCCCTCGCCCCTGGCTTGGAGGGGCGTGTGTCCCTATGGGAACCCTCTGCTGCGCTCTTCTCCGAGCCTTCCACAAATATCCCACCGTTGGGCCGTCTGGGGGACATAGGCAGTGCTTGGCTGTATGTGTGCATCACACAATAAGCGTGTAAGTGAGCTCCGAGGGATGAGGCAGCTGACAGATATGTATGATACCCAATGGTGCAGTTTCACCACAGACAGACAGACATATTTGTGACAGTGTCTGGTGAACAGGATATCCCTCGGAGCCTGTCAGATAGCCAGCAATGTCTGTGTAATGACTCCCCATATTGCAGGGTACACAGGTCTGCAGCAGCAGGGATAGGTCACTCTCCTGGTAGCAGTGCTGGCTGAAGCAGAAACCCAGACGTACATTCAGTGGCCATATTAGCACAGCCGCCCTTCAGCTTCAGATACCTCTATACCACAGACACAATGCAGGGTAGGGTACAGCTCCGTGACAAAGGCTACATCCCCACCCCAGTGTCCCCATTCCTGCAGCAGGTGCTTGACAGCCCATCTCAGAATCAGGTTGTATGCCCAGGTCCCTATGACCCTCCCCCCAGCAACAGGAGGGCTTTAGGGCCACCTGGCCTGGGAACTATGGGTTCCCCTCCCTGGTACACCCTCTCTCAGGAATAGCCTGTGTCATCCCTATTCCTCAGGCTGATAGGCTTTGCCCACAGAACAGTCCATTGTGGTGACATCGCCTGTCAGATGTACCTCAGTCTCACACAACTGCAGAGGTGCAGGCTCTCTGTCCTTCACACTCTCCCCAGCTCCCATTCCCCTAGGTTGACCTGGTTACCCCGCTGTGCCTGGCTGCCAACCCTCCTGTACACGTCCTAGATCCCACTACGCAGTCTCCCCTCCTGGGCACCCCATGCTTTTGCTCTCCCCTGCACCAGTCAAACCCCTCCAGCCTGCAGTTGTGCTTCGGCTTTGAGCATGCTGGTGTCCTGCTTCCCCATCTCTCCTGCTGCTGCCCCTGCCCACGGCTTGGCTCCCACCTTGGCCTTTCCATCCATATAATGGCCTCGGTTCCTACATCCAGGGCTCCAGCCCCTACCCCTCCACACCCAGGTGGTGGCACCCGGCCTGCCCTCTTGCACCTGTGTACCCGCTGCATTCTCTGCCTAAGAGGCCCTGGCCTCTGTGACCTCCCCCTTCACCCCACCAGGGGGACCCTGCAATATGGGCCCAGTGGGAGACGTCTGATCCCTGGCGGTGTTTGTGTCACTCCTACCCTGCCTCGGGGAGAGGGGACCCCTTACAGGGGTGGGTTGCGTGTCACTCTGCCCTCCCTCTTGCCTCTGTTAGGTGTCCATGCCACTACGTCTGTTGACATGTGCATGCTTTCTGACCTGTCCACATGTTAGTATTTGGAGACACCTGGGGCAGCTAGCACAGTAGCCAAGAGGGTGCAGTGTTCAACGGATGGGGAAATAGCCAATTCAAGAGGAAGGGGGGGGGCAACATTATCCAGATATATTAGTGAGGAGGGAAGGGCAAGAGTGGTATTGTCAGACTCAGGGGTGCAGGGGAGGAATATGTTGGAACTGATGGGAGTACAGCAGTATAGCCTAACGAATATGTTTGTTCTGTGTTCACAGATGGCGAACCGGGGGCAGGATCTTAGCCCACACCCACGAATTGGGACAGGAGCAAAGGTCATCCTGAGCAATCCTCAGACGACTCTGTACGTGTGAAACTATCTCAGTCTAACGTACACGAAGCGATGGGACTGGATGGGATGCACCCGTGAATACTAAGGGGCCCTGGGGACGTTCCAGCAGCTCCACTGACTGACCGTGTCACTGCCTCGTTGTAGTCGGGTGTGGTGCCACAGGACTGGAGAGAGGCTCATGTGGTGCCATTACACAGAGGCAGATGTAAGGATGTGGTTGGAGACTACAGGCCGGTTAGTTTAACTGTGGTAGTGAGTACATTATTGGCCACGCTGCTGGGGGAGCATATATTGAGGCGTCTGGGGTCCATCAGATTACAGGAACAGAGGCAGCATGGATACACCAGAGGCAGGTCCTGTCAGGCACATGTGAGTGCAATCCTTGACTGGGTGACCAGGGAGTCGGACCGAGGGAGAGCCCTAGATGTAGTGTATGTGGATGTCCGTACCGCCCTTGACAATGTTCCTCACAGGCGACATAAACACAGACTGGGCACCCTAGGGGTGTACCCTAATGCTACTGCTTGGGTTAGAGGTTGATTGGGTGGGGGGCGACAGAGGGTACATGTACATGGTGTTCGCCCTGAGGGGTAGGATGCTGTCAGTGGGGTGCCCCAGGGAGCTGTTCCTGCTCTGCTTATATGTAACATCTGTGTTGATGTTATAGCGCAAGGGCGTTCAGGTAAGGCCTGCCTCTGTGCAGCTGATAACACACCCTGCAATAGGGTGGGTACCCAGGGAGGGGTGGATAACATTAGGTGGGATCTAGCTAAGCATGAGGAATGGTCTATGATTGTGCAGCAGGGGTATCATTTTGACAGATGTGAGGTCATGCATTTGGGCTGCAGCAATCCAAAGGAGCAATACTGTATGGGGGGTCGGGTACGTTTGTCCACGGACGTAGAGCGGGGCATAGAGGTGGTTGTGTCTGCTGATCTCAGGGTAGCTCAACAGGTAGAGATGGCAACGGCAACGGCTAGGGGGATGTGTGGGTGCATACAGACAGGGATGACCAACTGTAACAAGGGGGTGCGCATGCCTCCCTATAGGCCTTTGTTGCGACCCCATTTGGTGTATTGTGTTCAATTCCGTTGACCGCAACTTCAAAAGGATGTGACCGGGATGGGGTCGGTGCAGAGGGTGGCTACTAAAATGATTCTTGGTCTCCATTATACGGCATATGGCACAGACTGATGGAGCGTAAGATGTTCTCCTTATAAGACAAGCGGGATGGATGTGACATGGTTGGGATGTTTACATACATCTGTGGCATACCTGTTCAGGGAGGGAGTCTAATTCCATTGAGAGCAGGTTCCACTAGGTGGGGACATGGGGTGAGGGTGTTGAGATATAGCTTCAGGTGTGCTTTGCGTGGCTTTTTCCTTATGGAGGGGGTAGTGGATCAGTGGAATAGTACCCCTGTTGAGGTGGGGGAGATGCGGACAGTAACTGACGTCACTGAAGCATGGGGCAGACACAGAGGATCGCTAAAAGGTAGAGAGGGGACAGTTGTAGTTCTTCGGGATGGACAGACTAGATAGGGCAAGTGGTCGTTCCCTGTTGTCATATGTCTATGTTGCTATGTTGCTATGTCTCCATGCCCGACCCTGGTATCACACCTGTGGCCACTGCTGGTACCAGATACACCACCGTGCATAACTCATTGCACTGTGTGCCATGGAGGTTCCCCCACCCTGCCGGCCCATACCCTGAGACGCCTGGACACTACTGATGGACATGGACAGACACATACTGCGTTTCAGGGCCACAGTACCCCCGCCACATAGGGCTAACGGTCTACAGGACTGTGATAGGTGCACTGTGGATTCTGCATAGCTCTCCACGCTGCATGCCGCCACACCAACACACTCACCCCAGGACCCAGGTATATCCTGGCACCCTCAACATATGCGCATGTCCAGCCACACCTGTGGAGATCCCCCCCCGTGCCCCATATATGCCACCCATCCACTGTCCCCCTGCGGCCATGGCCACTCAGTCCACCCCTAGCCATGTGCACTGCCCGCCCCTGTGTCCATTAGCCCCCTTGCTTTGTCCATGTCAGCGTCCACCCTTGTCTGTGCCCATCGCCACTGCTGCACATACCCTTGCATGGTCCACCACAGCTGCCCCATACCCACTGTGTCACGTGTGTGGGTTTGTCAATGTGTGGCACTACCCCATGTGATTCCCATAATATCACTCCACCCCTGACATGGGTACAGTACCCTGCATCCGCCCATTGTAGTGCACACAGACACGCATGTGGGTGCTCACATGTGTCATTCACACAACACTGACACATAGCAATGAGGGACATCTGTCCACCGTAGTTATCTGCAACATATGTATAACTTTATTTACAATGCGCACTATGCACATGGATGCCCATGCCGACATTTGTGGGGCCCACTCAAACTTGTCCTTGGTGGTTGTGGCAGGCCATGGCACGGGCCGTCACAGGGTGGGTGTGCCATGCGTATCCCCACATTACACACCCCGGGGACCCCGTCACATGGTGGCTGGCCAGGTGCGCCACCGGCAACATGCTCCTCCATCACGCGCAGCCGGTCAGCCACCATGGTCAGGGTCGCCAGTACCTGCCCCATGATGAGAGCGTGCTGCCTCTGGGTGTGAGCCTGGGCATGCACAGCTGCAGCCACGCACAGCCCACACATGCAGCCGCACAGACACAGATCTCCCCTTGTCTGTGTGGCTGCATGCACTGTGCGCCTGTCAGCGGATATGTGTGGCAGGCACAGGTCCAGGGGGGATGCATCGCCAGCATCATGGGGCAGGTAGCTGGTGCCCCCGTTGCCCTGTGGCGGCCCATGCCGATGAGGACATGCTAGAGCTGCCAACCCCATCCCCGCCCCCACTCCATCCCCCACCTGCTCCACCCCCACCCCTACCCCGCCCACCTCTTCCCCCTCCAACCCATGGCCCCCCACCCCAGAGCCCCTCCCCTCCCCCTCCACCCGCACCCATCCCTCCACCCCCTGCCCTCCCGCCTCCTCCGCCACCTCCCCCACCCCCACCTCCTCCTCCTCCCCCTCCTCCCCCTCCTCCCCCCCTCCTCCCCCGCTCCAACCACCCCCCACCACCTCCATCTCCCCCGCTCCCACTTCCCCCTCCTCCTCCCCGCCCCGCTCCTCCCCCTCGGTGTCGGCTGCAGCACCCTCTTCATCGGCCCCCCCGCCGTTGTCCACCAACATGGGCACTGGGGCATTCTTCTCCTCCTGCCCGACGTTGCCATGTGCCTCCTCTGACCCCGCTGCTGCATCCGGCACCTCCGGCCCCACAGGCTCCATGGCAGCGCGTGTATCCGCTGTGGGAGAGGGGAACATGTGTCATCTCCATGGTCACACATCAGCCATGGCAGTCACATGCATCCTGTGGTTCTGCCAGCCATTGCCCCACAGGGCCATGTCACATCACTCACCGTCCCGTTGGGCCATCCGCTCCCGCTGTACATGCACTACATAGCGAGGGTACCTTGCCCTTAACTCCCGCGCTTTCTTACGGAGATCCTCCACCTATTGAATTGACAACACACATTGACATTAGCGGACAGAAACCCTTTAGGGGCCTCTGCCGCAACACATATATATCTCTGTGTGCAACAGGTGACCGCCCCTATTGTGTGATACATTCATGCCCCATGCTGTTGCCAGGGCCACCCCCTATGTGTGCACTGCGCCAACGCATGTCTGGCTTGTACCCTATGTGCCCTGTGTGTGGGGCCCTGCGACTCAGACACAGCACACCTCTGAGGTCCACCTCCACACATCTGCCAGTGCCCATTAGCCAATGTGGGGATGGGAGGTGGGCCTCTGCAGTGCTCCCTGCAGCATCCAGGGGATATAGTTGAGCCTTGTACTCCTACACAGGGGCAGTCACTATAGCACAAGGATGGGGGATAGAGCCCTGAGGTGAGGCCTGCAGCATCCTGGGGATATAGTTGAGCCTTGTGATCACAGACAGGGGCAGTCACCATAGCACCAGGATGGGAGATAGAGCCCAGAGGTGAGGCCTGCAGCATCCTGGGGATATAGTTGAGCCTTGTACTCCTACACAGGGGCAGTCACCATAGCACCAGGATGGGGGATAGAGCCCTGAGGTGCGGCCTGCTGCATCCTGGGGATATAGTTGAGCGTGTACTCCTACACAGGGGCAGTCACCATAGCACCAGGATGGGGGATAGAGCCCTTAGGTGAGGCCTGCAGCATCCTGGGGATATAGTTGAGCCTTGTGATCACAGACAGGGGCAGTCACCATAGCACCAGGATGGGAGATAGAGCCCAGAGGTGAGGCCTGCAGCATCCTGGGGATATAGTTGAGCCTTGTACACCTACACAGGGGCAGTCACCATAGCACCAGGATGGGGGATAGAGCCCTGAGGTGCGGCCTGCTGCATCCTGGGGATATAGTTGAGCGTGTACTCCTACACAGGGGCAGTCACCATAGCACCAGGATGGGGGATAGAGCCCTTAGGTGAGGCCTGCAGCATCCTGGGGATATAGTTGAGCCTTGTACTCCTACACAGGGGCAGTCACCATAGCACCAGGATGGGGGATAGAGCCCTGAGGTGAGGCCTGCAGCATCCTGGGGATATAGTTGAGCCTTGTGATCACAGATAGGGGCAGTCACCATAGCACCAGGATGGGAGATAGAGCCCAGAGGTGAGGTCTGCAGCATCCTGGGGATATAATTGAGCCCTGTGATCACAGACAGGGGCAGTCACCATAGCACCAGGATGGGGGATAGAGCCAGAGGTGAGGCCTGCAGCATCCTGGGGATATAGTTGAGCCTTGTACTCCTACACAGGGGCAGTCACCATAGCACCAGGATGGGGGATAGAGCCCTGAGGTGCAGCTTGCTGCATCCTGGGGATATAGTTGAGCCTTGTGATCACAGACAGGGCCAGTCACCATAGCACCAGGATGGGGGATAGAGCCCAGAGGTGAGGCCTGCTGCATCCCGGGGATGTAGGTGAGCCTTGTACTCCTACACAGGGGCAGTCACCATAGCACCAGGATGGGGGATAGAGCCCTGAGGTGCGCCCTGCAGCATCCTGGGGATATAGTTGAGCCTTGTGATCACAGATAGGGGCAGTCACCATAGCACCAGGATGGAAGATAGAGCCCAGAGGTGAGGTCTGCAGCATCCTGGGGATATAATTGAGCCCTGTGATCACAGACAGGGGCAGTCACCATAGCACCAGGATGGGGGATAGAGCCAGAGGTGAGGCCTGCAGCATCCTGGGGATATAGTTGAGCCTTGTACTCCTACACAGGGGCAGTCACCATAGCACCAGGATGGGGGATAGAGCCCTGAGGTGCAGCTTGCTGCATCCTGGGGATATAGTTGAGCCTTGTGATCACAGACAGGGGCAGTCACCATAGCACCAGGATGGGGGATAGAGCCCAGAGGTGAGGCCTGCTGCATCCTGGGGATGTAGGTGAGCCTTGTACTCCTACACAGGGGCAGTCACCATAGCACCAGGATGGGGGATAGAGCCCTGAGGTGCGGCCTGCAGCATCCTGGGGATATAGTTGAGCCTTGTGATCACAGATAGGGGCAGTCACCATAGCACCAGGATGGGGGATAGAGCCCTGAGGTGAAGCCTGCTGCATCCTGGGGATATAGTTGAGCGTGTACTCCTACACAAAGGCAGTCACCATAGCACCAGGATGGGGGATAGAGCCCTGAGGTGAGGCCTGCAGCATCCTGGGGATATAGGTGAGCCTTGTACTCCTACACAGGGGCAGTCACCATAGCACCAGGATGGGGGATAGAGCCCTGAGGTGAGGCCTGCAGCATCCTGGGGATATAGTTGAGCCTTGTGATCACAGACAGGGGCAGTGACATACCCCTGTGTGTCTCTTGGCCTCTGTGATGGACATGTGGTGGTGTGTGGATTGGGCACATCACTGAGGCTGCAACAGAACCATGTACCATTACATTGTACTGTGTACTCCATCTTTGTGGTGGTCTCAGCTACCCCCGGGGAGCAGGGTGGTTACAGTTGTTATTGGGGGGGGGGGGTTGATGTTCCTCCCAGCTAGACACACCAACACATGACATTCCCTGGCAGTGTGTGGCTGATGGGTGGTTAGGTTACCAGTTGTTCTCCTTCACATCCTAGGTTGGGGTGCCTGTCCCCATGCACTTACCTCACGTGGGTAGTCATAACCTCTATTATACCTCCTGGTGAGGTGCTCCCAGGCCCTCCTTACTCTGGCCAGGTTTTGCCTCCGGGATGAGCTAGGGAAGAGGCGATCCTGGCGGAGGCAGAATAGCTCTGTGAGCAAATACAGATCCGCCATGGTGAAAGCAAGCTTCCTCGACATGGCAGCCATCTCCTCTAGAATTGTTTGTGCTGCATTGGTACGTGCGTTGGTATGTGCGTAGGTACGTGCGTCGCCACGTGCGTAGGTACGTGCGTCGCCACGTGCGTAGGTACGTGCGTCGCCACGTGCGTAGGTACGTGCGTCACTACGAGTATGGGCACTTGTGATTATCAGAGCTTGAGGGTGCTTTATAGTTCAGATTGATGCTACCAACTCAACGTGTGATAGGCTATGGTCTATAAGAGCCTGTATGTGGGACCTTGCTTTTAATCCCCCTACCGTTCAGTATTGTTGAGGGGACTCAGAATTGCCTGCTCTAGATGTCTGCTTGTTGCAGAGTCTGCATGATTCCTTACAGACCAGTCTGCTTCAGACATTTTACATTAGGATACTTGCACATTCCTTTGCCTAGAGATGTCCTCGTTGTGGAGATGTATCTATTACTTTTAATGTGCATATTGATCAGCTGGATTGAGGGGGGGGGAATAGAGATAGAGGCCCAGAGAGAGACCCTGATTGGATAAAGGGGGGTGGGGGGGGCATTGGCACCAATGGGGAGCTTGTGTGCATTTGACTTTTTGCAGCTGCATATGAGGGATTTACACCAGTTCAAGCTTGCTCAGCCACTTTTGGACTCGTTTCTGTCTGGGCCGTGTGCACAATCAATTGGCTTGGATTCTGTAAGGGACGCCTGGTATTAATTGGTCGCATACACTCCGCTGCTACAAAATGAATAGCCTCAGACAGCCCTACCACATATCACCACAGTAGGTTCAAAACCCTAACCTCTGTCTGCGCAGCCAGTACATTTGCCAGTGGCCTACCCCTCTATAGCTGCTGCTACATGCCTGGCTGGCTACAGAGGGACTGCAGGTCACCACTCAAACTGTCTGCTGTGGTTGCGAGGGTTGGATTGGACCAGCTACTCCCATGATGCACTGCACATACAGATCTGCAGTCTACAGAGGGTCCCGTGTTGTGGGATGCACCCGCCCAGCACCTCAGCCTGGTTGTGTGTCCTGACCATGTGCACCCCACAGCACCTCAGCCCGGTGGGGGTTCTGACCGTGTGTGTTACTGCCACAGAGTGGCTACCGTCCATCACAGTGGACGGGTCCTGTGCTCACCCTGAGGGTGAGGTGGAGTGCTCTGCACCATTTCTGCTGCACCTGGCATTTCTGTGATGGGCTATGCTACAGTTCCCCATCAGTGCCTCTGTGTGATAGATGGCCCCTGCCGATACCCTCAGCATTTGCTTGTGTCCATCTGTACATCACGTCTTGCCTGTGTGGGCTGTGATGCAACCGGAATAGTTCATACACTGTGTGGGTGCCATGGTCACATGAAATCAAGTCCAAGGGGGGTTCAGGATGGGGAACAGGGTTTCTAAATAATGGGCCCACACTTAGCCCTCTTACACAGGTGACAGGAGAGGGAACCATTCCCCCCAGTCATTTCAGGGTGTGGCCCCCCACCAGGGCAGTCTATGCTGATCTGTATGCTTCAGTACATTGGGTAGTGACAGACAAACTGTAGACCTCATTCTGCGCTGCTGGCCCACACCACTAACTGACATCCTCCAGCAACAAGCAAAGTGAGTCACCTACCGCTGCACCCTGCAAGGTGTTCCAACCACACACACGTACTAACTGCAGACAGCCTACTTGCTAGTCCATAGTGCATGTTCCTGGAGGTGACGTGTGCACACCCACCAAGCAGATGGGTCAGTGATAGGACTACAGAGAACAGCACCCATATATCTCACTTTAGAGGGACACTATATAGTACTATGGGGGAACCCAGCCATGCTGTGGTTACTGCACAGTCAGGGTGAGTATGACCACACATCAGAACATGCCGTGGCCACCCTGTCCATGTAGGTGGTGGGCAGGCCCTACAATGTCCCAGCCATTGCCATGGGCCCTGTGCAGGTGCATCCAGACCAGGCCGCCCTCTCCGGCTATACCCACAGTACCTTGCTCCTCATTATGCACATTGGCAAGGCCAATACTAGCAACATTGCTAGCAGTGTGTACTGAAGTGAATGTTGGCAGACGGAACACACTGGATAGACTGACGCACACCCCCACACCCATGCACGCATAGTGCACTAATGTAGGCTTTTGGCAGGCCGGGACACTGCACCAGTCCTGGGCACCATGCAGGCATGGCTATGGTATGCTGTACTGTTGGGGTCTTATCCTAAGGTGGTGGGCAATGTCAGGTTCCAGACGTGACACACACTCCACAGACATCACAGAGGTTGGTATGGTGCAGCACAATGGGCCGCTTGTGCTAACATTGGGGATTGCTATGTGGCAGTTATCATAGCAACCTTTTGCTATCTGTGTACCGTATTCCTTGGTTTTGGGTGTCATTGCTAGGGTATGCACGTACTACTATTGATGGATGCACACAGGGACCACCATCCTGCCTCTCCAGGCCATTGTGGCTAATGGGGCCTATGGTTGCGGGTGTTTCCGCCCCTGTTAATCGATACTCTTGGAGAGAGGTTCCCATCTCCGGTCCTGGTGGACCGCACCATGTTCTGGTTTTCATGCTGTTCCTGATGAATATGCATGCAATACATCTGCATACCATGGGGGCGGCGAATCGGCATACAGCACATGCATCTTTATTGCAGTCAGCTTGGAACCTGAATGTGATTTGGACCTCCATGACTGCCTTTGGGAGACTCTGCTCTCGGTAATGCGCCTGTTTGTGGTGTCTGTGCTCTGTACGGTAAACTGTAGGTGCTCCAAGCATGTTTATCCTATCAGCAATGCATGGTTGCATCTTTCCACCCGTGGCTTCTTACTGGTAAAATGTATGGGGACAGAGTTGGCAGGGACCACAGCTCAGGATTGAACCTGTGACCTTCAGCTCCAAAATGTACTGGCTGTGCTTACTGCGCCACACTGGTGCCATAGGGATGGATCATTCCCTGGGGGTGCCATGACTGTTTGTCCTACTGAGCCTGTCTGTTACAGTGCATTGCACCCACCTTGACCCAGCTAGGCCATGGTCTGCTGCAGCCAGGTGCCACTGCCCCCTCCACCATCTGTACACCCTCCGCCACCATGCTACCATGTCCTTCTATTGAAATCAGCATGACGCCTGTATGATTTGTGGCCCTCCCGGGCTACATTTGGCAGACTCGGCTCTCAGTAATGCGCCTGTATGTGGTGTCTGTGCTCTGTGCGGAAAAATGTTGGTGTTCCACGCATGTTTATTCTATCAGCAATACATGGTTGCATCTTTCCACCCGCGGCTTCTTAATGGTAAAATGTATGGGGACAGAGTTGGCAGGGACCACAGCTCAGGATTGAACCTGTGACCTTCAGCTCCAGAATGCACTGGCTGTGCTTACTGCGCCACACTGGTGCCACAGGGATGGATCATTCCCTGGGGGTGCCATGACTGTTTGTCCTACTGAGCCTGGCTGTTGCAGTACATGGAACCCACCTACATGGGTCTGGGCCGTGACATGCTATGGTCAGGTGTCACTTCCCCCTCCCCCTCAACCACCAGTACCCCTCCGCCACCATGCTGACATGCCCTTCTGCTGGTGGTGCTGGTGATGGGCAGTCACAGGCCATCCAGTTTGCATGTAGGCAGCTGCCTATGGTATGGGTGGTGGGGTAGGGGTGCCTGGATGGATGCCCACACTTCCCCCCAGCACCGCCTGCCACTGTTCTGTGCCCATTGGGGTGGCTGCTGGGTACTGTTCCCTGTGACACTGTGGGGGGCACACTCATGCCCCTGTTGGGCCCTCAACAGTTGCAGTCTGGCTCTACTGTTTATGCATTCCTATGGGCCAAACTGAGCATCTGCCTGGTCCGCACTGTGCCCCAGCCGCACCACAGCATGTGCCACCTGCAGCCCTCTGTATCCCCTTTTCCAGCATCTACCCAGTTGCCCTTTACGACATGCCCACCCTGCTGTTGCTGAACATGTGCATGCCATGGGGGACCTGTTTACTAACAGGGGGGAGCCCTGATCTGTGCTATTTCACTGTGGCATCATTCACCTTCTATGGTGACAGAGCATACACCCTTCCACAGTTAATATCTTTTTCTGAGGCTTTCTCAGTGGTATTTTTGGCTGTTTCCCATTCATACCACTATTGGCCAGCTTGGTTATGGTTTTTTTCCATTTTGTTGAGGTAATTTTCAATGTTTATGTGCCCTTTTGTTCGGTGCACATGTATCACACTTCTCACTTTTTTTAGGTTTCCCTGCCTATGCTGTACATTGCTGACACTTAAATGGTTTCTCTCCCCTGAAATGTGAATTTAACGGCAGGTTTTCAATCGCGTTAGGATTCAGCTCTTCAGATCAGCGCGTTAGTGTGAAAGGAGCTTCTCCCCGCCCACACTCCACCCATTGACCCTTTCTCTCCGCCCTCTCTCCACCTTCTGCGGTGTTTTACCGCGCCACGGAACTAACGCGCGGTCTGTAACGTTACCGCAGTTTAGTAAACATCCCCCTTAATCTCTGCCTGCTCACAGCATTAGGATAACAAGTATAGCCCTCGATTGCATATTATGGGCATTTTTATGTGACATTTTTGTGCAACATAACTTCTCTCACTGTCTCCAACAGATTGTTACATTATCAGCTGCTATTGTATATGTATACACTTTGGGGCATGTTTACTAAACTGCGATAACGTTACAGACCACGCGTTAGGTAACGTTAACGATCGTTAGGTAATGTTAACATGCACTATGTAACGTTAACGCGTGTTAACGTTAACTAACGATCATTAATGTTCCCGGCCACGGTAAACACCGCAGAGGGTGCAGAGAGGGCGGGGGGAAGGGCTCAATGGGCAGGAAGTGGGCAGGGAGAGGCTCCCTGCACACTAACGCGCTGAACTGAAGGGCTGAATCCTACCGTGAATGAAAACCTGCCGTTAGATGCACATTTGCAGGAGAGAGAAACCACTTCTGTGTCAGCAATGTACAGCATAGACAGGGAGCCCAAGAAACGTGATAGTAGTGCTCCATCTACAGCAACAGCATAGTGCCCAAGTATGAAAGGCCACTATGGCGATGGTGCAAGTGGGGCATAGGGGGTTGCAGGCGGGACATGTAGCGGGGGCAGCTGGGGCACAGGGTGGACTAGGCAGGTGCCTAGGTGGCACATAGGAACATAGAAATTGGAAATCAGCATGACAGCAGCTGACAAAGGCCAAACACAATCCACCTACATCTATGTGGTCCACCCGAGCTAACAGGGCACTGACCTGATATCCCCCCATCCAACCCTCCCCCAAGCGGAAGGGACAGACTATTGGTAGGTGGTGAAGGGGGGGATGCAAGGATGCTCATGTATACCCCATGCCCCAGACCCCGCTCCCTAGGCAACAACCTACCTACACAGTGGATGGCTTGGGACTGTGCACTACCAGCACCGACAGCATATGGTCATGTCAGCATGGCAGGGGGGGTGCCCGTGCTGGAGGGGGCAGTGGCACCTGCCTGCAGTGGACCTAGGCCATGCCCTGTACTAGTACGTGGTGTGCAGTGCAACATAAAAGGTCTGGCTGAGGAAAAGTACAGGTAGCCCCAGGGACCACCATGCATCTGTGGCAACAGTGTGTCCAGAAGCAGAGGGTCACAGGTTCAAGCCCCAGCTTGTGGTTCCTGCAGAGCATGTCCCTATGTTTTACCCTACAATGCAGATACAACAGTAACATGTGCAAAGCCCAAAGCAGCGGCCAACAGGGGTACAAACACCCACTCACACAGACTCCACAATCCAAAGATGCATGGAGAGTCAGGCTGTTGGCCCCAGCATTGAGCTGCAGTTATCACCAGAGCACTGCTACTACCTCCCGCACAGCTTAGCAATGTCGGCACTGTGATCAGAACCAGTGTGGCGGGCAGGGTAGCCAACCACCCCTATCTTTGCACAATGCTGCAATAGGAGAGTGTGTGTGTGTGTGTATGTGTGTGTGTGTATGTCTCTCCATTGTTTTGTGGCTGCCCACACCTCACCGGGCCTACAATGCCCCACTGTTACCAGTGTTAGCCTGAATATGTGCATAATGAGGAGCAAGGTGTTGTGGGTATGGCCCGGACAGGGCGGATTGGCCAGGATGAGTCTTCACAGGGTGTGGGGCAATGGCTTGGACACTGTACTGCCCAACCACCGCCTGCATGGACAGGGTGGACACAGCATGGCATGCTGGGAGGGCACTCACTCTAACCGAGCAGTGACCATGGCATGTCTAGGTTCCCACATAGCGCTCTACCTCCAGTAATGCTTTTGGGCTCTTAGTGTTGGGGTCCCAATCATTGAGATGTCTGCTTAGTACACATAGTTTTTCTGTGAGTATGCACTATGGACTGGTTAGTGGACTGTCTGCAGTTATACTGTGCATGGTCAGAACACCTATAAAATGCAGTCTAACTCTGCTGGTGACCGTCAGACAGTGGTGTGAGGCAGTTGAGGCTTTCCAGAGCTAACCTGATCATTGCTGCTGGTCTGCGACTGCACCAGCCACAGGTATGGCTCTGGCCCATCAACCCTGGAGGGCTGTCTTATATTAGCAGAATGGAGGATGTTTCATGGGGGCTGGGGCACCTGTCCCTTACCTACAAAAAGCATGGTGTGAGCCCCTTTGGGGTATGTAGTGTATACCACTTTGACCTATAAAGGCATTGCTACACCAACCTCATGCAAGCCTGAAAACCCCTCTGCCCTGATAACAGGTGCCCATGTCAGCCAGACCCTAACACAGGGTACACACTTATCTGGGTGGTGTCTGGTCCCAGAGGGCCACATGTGACTACAGGATAAAGATGGACACTGAATTACCTTCAGCTGCACTGCAAGGAACACCTGTCATACACTGACAGTGATGGGGATATACAGCAGAGCCTATCCCTAGTACCACATGTACTGCGGACCTAGTGCTGGACACCCATCCTATCCCTCAGGGAGAACACAGAACCTGCACAATGGCATGGTCTGTAGCTACTCTGTGCCAGTATCATGCACAGTCAGTTCGTCTTTCCAAGCTGAGGTACCGGAGAGGTGCAGACCCCATTTGCTGATCAGCTGTAGACAGCTATTCAGCATGTGCATTGCATCATGGGTACTGGTGGGGTTACCCTATCCTGGCACTCAGAACAGACAGTTTGTGCAGTGACCTGCAGTCCTTCTGTACCCATCCATTGTTGTGACATACCCCACGGAGGTATAGCCTACTGGTTAATGCAATGCTAATTCTTGGCATTGTTCATGTGTTCAATTCCTCATTGTTCCCTCCTCTTATGCCTGTCCTACTCAAATAGTGTGCATGCCTGTAACAGTCATATTTTTGCAGATTTGTGCTGCCAGCCCATAATACCCTCGCCACAATTGCCAACATTCCCTCGGTCCGTCTATCTGCGTCTGTCAGCTGTGTAGAGTCCTGTCTGCCTGTGCAGGCAGTCACCTCATGTCCTGCACTGCTACCCATTCCTGCATTGCACCTCTTCATGCTTGCCTTGCCTGTGCCTGATTTGCATGGCACCACCACTCCTCTGTCCACCCATCATTCTAACTATCCTGCCACCTCTGCCTCCACTGGGGGACACGTATTCCCATCATCTGCCACCAACTGTCTTTCCAGTACTTTACATTGCCAACACCCTGTGCTGTGGTACAGTTGCCCCCACCATGTTTGTCATCAGTACTGGCAGCCACATGGGATGCCCTCAGATATGGAAGGTCCAGCGGCTCCCAGCTCTCCCTCCTTCACTCACCTGTTCATTGCCTTTCCTGAGTGCTCTATCTAGTGTTAGAGCTACACAGGTCATGCATGTCATCCTGAAGCACCTTGCAGCCCTTAGGCCACACTAACCTAGGGCACCATAAGCTTGTTATGCCACCTTAACCTATGGTTCCATAACCCAGGGTGCCTTGTCCAGGGATGCCTAATACGGCGCTTAGCCTAAGGAGCACTACTGTATAGGGCACCTTACAAAGCGACTTATGAGGCACCTTGCAAGGCACCTTATAAAGCACCTTATAGGGCACCTAACAAGGCCCCTTATAAGGCACCTTATAGGGCACTTAACAAGGCACCTTATAAGGCACCTTATAAGGCACCCAACATGGCCCCTTACAGGGCACCTTACAAGGCACCTTACAGGGCGCTTTACAAGGTGCCTTGTAAGGTGTCTTGTAGGGCGCCTTGTAATGTATGTTAATCGAAGGCGCCTTGTAAAATGCGTTAGCTGATACGGCTTGCTGTAACGATGCACCGCCCACGCCTTTATATGGGCATCTGTACCTTTACCGTGGAACCTAACGCGAGTGACATTGCTGTAGTTTAGTAAACATACCCCTTTATTTATTTTCTATTATTTTCTATCCTGTTTTTATTGTCCTTTTGAGGCTTTGGTTCCCCCTGAAGAAGGCCTGGGGCCAAAATGTGTAGGGGTGTTTGGTTGGTTTAATAAAGGAATTGGTCACTGTCTACGCACCTGCTCTCTGACTTGTTGGTACAGGAGGTGGTGCAGCATTGCATAGTTGCGACCAGGTGTGATATTTCTGCCCATTGGAACAGACTCAATCTGCCAGACATATTAGGATTTTTTAGATGCCTGGCTAACATATATTTGATGCATAAGTTAATGGCACTCAAACAAGGCTGGGAAGAGTCAGTGGGCCTGCAATGGGACCATGTATGGAGATGGTTAAAGATGAGAGGGATGATCATAGGTGATGGGGAGATTAAGCAGAGGTCACTGGATATTGTTAGTGATTGGGGGAAAGAGGCTGGAGAAGCCAAATCATAGCTCCTGTATTTTATGAGTGAGGAGGGAGAGGAGGGGTGGGGGTTGGAGGAGGGTGGAGTGATTTATTGTACTTGTGGTTTATTATCTTGTTTATTTTTGGAAAATATTGTAATAAATATTTAAAATGAAAGGAAAAACAATTAAATATTTGAGTTCCTTCACAATCACTGTGTCCATGCCCTTCATCACATCCTACAGTACCTACATGTTCAATGTCCCTGCAGCCTGTGGCCCAGCAGATGCCTTCACTTGGGGCCATACATTGCAGCAGATCACTACCCCAGATAGATATGACCCCATGAACCAAGTGTGACAACAGTGATATGGACAACCAGACTATGATATATGTGCTCACAGAACCATTGTGCTCTGAACTTGTGCCAGAGTTCCATGGGTATGGCAGAGGGTGAAATATATGTAAGACATGCAGGTGCTGTCCTGGGATACTCTCCACAAATGGCAGCCTGACATGCTCCCTTTGCTCTTTGCTGTATAACAGCATCCTCACCCCATCACACTGTGAGAAGCCAACATCCAAGCAAATCAATAGTGCTATATAATGGCTCTGTATGTCCTACTACAGTGATCCCACTGCTTGGATCCCAAACCAATACACATGCCCTCCGTTCATAGTTGCACCAAGTCCATGTGGATTTGCCATCAACACACAGAGCAGTATAGTTCTAATTTTCTCACAATTTGACTACTGAAACCTTTTGCTTCAAGGTCTCCCCAAATATACAATCCAACCTCTCCAGCTAGCAATGAATACAACTGCTTGTCTCCTCTTTAATGCCATGAGATTAGAGCACATCATACCACTGCTCAAACTACTGCATTGGCTACCTATGCATCAATGAATCAAATTCAAAGTTCTACTCACAATCCTTAAAATCTTACTTTACACAGGTCTGCAAAAAAATTTTTTCGAGAGCTGTTTTGGTTATTTTACGTAATCTTTATGGTTTTTGGTGCGCTGAATCCGAAAATGACCTCCATTTTGTCATAGGACATCACGTTTCCTGACAATTTAGGTAACTATGTTAAATAAGGCAATACCTCAAAATAAATGGAAATAGACTTATAAAATTAAAGTTGTATTACAATATTTTCATGAAAATCTTTTTTTGAACTGAAATGAGCTCACCTACACACACTAAACTCGATTCTTCTTCCTTGTGAAGCTCCTCTTGGTGCATTTACGCTTGTGAGTAGCATCTGGAATGTCTCTCTGAAGCATCCAACAGTAGTCTGCCATCATTGTAATGCTCCATTTTCCCTGGTATCTCTTTTCTATCTCTTTAATGTCTTAGTGGAATCATTCACCTTGTTCCTCACTCACAGCTCCCAAATTTTCAGGAAAGTAGTCAAGGTTGGACTGGAGGAAATGCACTTTCAAACTCATCAGGCAACCTAAAGCTTGAAATGCTTTCAGCATTCGTCCGACGATCTTTTTGTAGTGAGGATCTTTGTTATTGCCAGAAATTTCTGTACAACTTATTTAAATGCAATCCACCCTTCTTTTTGAGGATCCATCATGGTATTGACAAACAGTGCTGTAACCTTAAGGTGCCTTATAGGGCACCTTATGGGGCACCTGATGATTACTGCACTGTGAGGGTTTTTTTTGTGGCAGTACTGATTTAAATTTAAAAAATGACACTGCCCCAATAAATAACCCCACTGTGGGATCAAACTCACAACCTCTAGCTCCACAGGCAGTAAAGTAACCAGGGAGCTACAGCTCTATAGCTGTAAATAGGCCCATGGCTGGCTACAGAGGGACTGCAGGTCACTGCACAGACTGTCTGCTGTGGTTACCAGGATAGGGTTAATCCACTCGTACCCATGCTGCACTGCACATGCAAAGCAGCAGTCTACAGATGGGCACAAGGTGGGGTTTGCACCCCCACAGCATCTAGGCCTGGTAGAGGGTACTGACCGTGTGTGTTACTGGCACAGAGTAGCTACAGTCTGTCACAGTGTGCGGGTCCTGTGCTCACCCTGAGGGTGAGGTGATGCGCCCATCACCATGTCCACAGCATCTGTCCTAGCTGAGATAGATGATGCTGCAGGTCCCCATTAGTTTGAGTGTGTGACAGGTATGATACACCTGTGTCCATCTGCATATCTCAGTCATGACTAGGCCTTGTGGACTATGATGCACCTGGAATAGTGCATACCCTGTGTGTGTGTGTGCACCCTGGCCAACTAATTTTATGTGCCGGAGGGAGAGGGGAGGGAGAGGGAGAGGGGAGAGGGGAGAGGAGGGGGGGGGGAGGGGAGGGAGGAGGGGAGGGGAGGGGAGGGGGGAGGGGGGAGGGGAGGGGAGGGGGGAGGAGGGGAGGGGGGAGGAGGGGAGGGGAGGGGAGGGGAGGGGGAGGGGAGTGGAGGGGGGGGAGGAGGAGGAGGGAGGGGGGAGGGGGGAGGAGGGGAGGGGGGGAGGGGAGGAGGAGGAGGGGAGGGGGGGGAGGGGAGGAGGAGGAGGAGGGGAGGGGAGGGAGGGGAGGGGAGGGGAGGGAGGGGGGAGGGGAGGGGAGGGAGGGGGGAGGAGGAGGGGAGGGGAGGGGGGGAGGAGGGGAGGGGAGGGGGGGAGGAGGGGAGGGGAGGGGGGAGGGAGGGGAGGGGGGAGGAGGAGGAGGGGGGGAGGAGGAGGAGGGGGGGAGGAGGAGGGGAGGGGGAGGGGAGGAGGGGGGGGAGGGGGGAGGGAGGGGGGAGGAGGAGAGGAGGGGGTGGGGGGAGGGAGGGGGGGAGGAGGAGAGGAGGGGGAGGGGAGGAGGGGGGGAGGAGGGAGGGGGGAGGGGGGGGAGGAGGGGGGAGGGAGGGAGGGGGACGGGGCGGGCGCGGGGGGGGGGAGGGGGCCGGGAGGGGGGCCCGGGGAGGAGGGGAGGGGAGGGGGAGGGGCATCCGAAACCATAGGCGGATTATGTAGTACCACCCAACCCGCCCTCTGGAGCCCAGGATCTCCCAACAACAGATCCACATTCCTGCAATGTACCGCAGTCCTGCTGGGGTACAGACAACCTACAGCGCAGTCCAGTACGCATCCATTAGGCAATAGCAGACAGACAGTAGGGCATGAAAGGCCCAGCTGCCCCCCACCACAATCTGACATTCCCCAGCAGCAAACACAGTGAGTCTTCAGCCGCTGTACCCTGCAAGGTGTTCCAGCCATACACATACTAACTGCAGACAGTCTGCTAGCTAGTCCATGCTACCGGAGGAGATGTGTGCACCCAAAACTGGGATGTGAGCACACCCACCAAACAGATAAGTCAGTGATTGGGCCACAGAAAAGGGAACCCAGATACATCACTTAAGAAAGATACTATATAGCACTATGGTGGTACCTAGCCATGCCGTGGTCACTGCTCAGTCAGGGTGAGAGTGACCTCCCAGCAGGATGTGCAGGTGGTGACCAGGCACTACAATGTCCCAGCCATTGACCTATGCCCTGTGCAGATGCATCCTGCCCAGGCTGCCCTGTCCAGGATATACCCACAGTACCTTGCTCCTCATTATGCACATTGGCAGGCCAATACTGGCAACAGTGCTAGCAGTGTGGGCTGAGGAGGGTGTTGGCAGCCACCACACACTGGATAGACAGACACACACTCCCCACACCTATGCCAGCATTGTGCAACTATAGTGGTGTTTGGCAGCCCTGGCACCTGCACCAGTCCTGGGCACAGTGCAGGCATGGCTATGGTGCACAATACTGTAGGAGACACTCCCCAGGGTGGTAAACACTGTCAGACACCAGACCTGAAGCACACTTCACAGACATCAGAAAGGTTGCTATGATGCAGCTCACTCAGCAAATTGTGCTTAACTTAGGAATTGCTATCTGCCAGTAATCATGGCAACCTTTTGATAGATGTGTACTGTATTCCCAGGTTTAAGGTGGCATTGCTAAGGTATGCAAGTTCTAGTATTGGGAGATGCATGCAGGGCCCAATGTCCTGCCTTTCCAGGAGGCATTGGATAACGGAACCTGTGGGTGCGGGTGTATCTGCCCCTGTTGGCTGCTGCTTTACGGCAGAGGTTCCCAACTCCTGTCCTGGTGGGCCAAACACTGTTCAGGTTTTCATGCTGTCCCTGCTGAATATGCATGAGTCACATCTGCATACCCTGGGGGCAGTGCATAGAGATGCAGCAGAGCCATATTTAGTGGAGACAGCATGGAACCTGAATGGTGTTTGGCCCTCCAGGACTGCTTTTGGGAGACTCTGCTCTAAGTAATGCGCATGTTTATGGTGTCTGTGCTCTGTAGGGTAAAATGTAGGCGTTATGGGCATGTTTACGTTATCTGCACTAACAGTTCTGTCTGTAATACTATGTTTTAGTAGTGGGTAAAATATGGGGACTGGGTTGGCAGGAACCACAGCTGGGACTTGAACCTGTGACCTTCTGCTCCTAAACACACTGGCTGTGTGCACTGCTCCACCATGTTGCCACAGAAATGATGCATTCCCTGGGGATTCCATGACTGTACATCAGACAGGGCCTGTCTGTTGCAGTGCACGGCACCCACCTACACAGGGCTTGGCCATGGTCTGCTGTGGGCATCTGCCACTGCCCCCTCCACCACCAGTACCCCTCTGCCACCATGCTGACATGCCCTTCTGCTGGTGGTGCTGGTGGTGCGCCATCTCAGGCCATCCAGTGTGTGGGTAGGCGGCTGCCTATGGTGTGGGTTCTGGGGTAGGGGTGCCTGCATAGACATCCACGCTTCCCCCCCAACACCGCCTACCAATGTTCTGTGCCCTTGGAGGTACCTGCTGGGTACTATCCCCTGTGACACTGTGATAAACACACTCGTGCCCATGTTGGGCCCTCATCAGTTGCTGTCTGGCTGCTGTACAGTTTCAGCATTCCTAAGTGCTACCTAGGCATCTGCCTAGTCCGCACTGTGCCTCAGCTGCACCACAGCATGTGCCGCCTGCAGCCCTCTGCATCCCATTTCCAAGCATCTGTCCAGTTGGCCGTTTCGACATGCCCACCCTGCTGTTGCCGCACATGTGCATGCCATAGGAAACCTGTCTGATGGAGAGGAAAACCCTGCACAGCGCAATTTCACTGTGGGCTCATTCACCTTGTATGGGGACGAAGCATGGAACCTTCCAGAATTCATATCCTTTTTTTGGTGCCTTCTTGGGAGTGTTTTTTGATGTTTCCCATTGAGATCACTATTGCCCAGCTTGGTTATTTTATTTTTCCATTTTCTGCTGGTCATTTTCACTGTTTATTTGCCCTTTTGTTCCGTGCACATGTATCACACTTATCACTTTTTTGTAGGTTTGCCTGGTTTTGCTCTACATTGCTGACAGAAATGGTTTCTCTTCCCTTTAAATCAGCTCTAACGCCAGGGTTTCACTGACGTTAGTTTTGAGCCTCAGATTTCACAGCGTTAGTGTGCAGGGAGCCTCTCCCCTCCCACTCTCCACCCATTGACCCCTTCTCTCTGCCCCTGGGGAGCCTTACCCTGCCCTCCGGGAGCCTTTCTCCGCCTTCAGCACTCGTTTGCGCTGCAGCGCGCGTTATTGCGTGCTAAGATACCTTATCGAGCGCTAAGGTACCTTATCGCGTGATAACGTACCTTATCGCGCGATAACGTCACAGAGCGCACAATAAGACGGTTTAGTAAACATACTCCTAAATTAATAAATAATATAACTTGTCCCCAGTATGCATGGTCATGGCACGTGAGCAACATTTGCATCACGGGAAATGTGGCAGGGGCAAGGTGGAGGCATACACTGTTCTGACCAATACCATGGCAAACATGTTCTGTCAGACACCATATAGATGTGTGCAACAGATGTGTGATATGGAAGACGGCATTGTATGCAGATAGTGAGACCCAACTGGTCAAATCATCACAAAGGTGTTCAGTGGTACACGTCCATACAGACTCCATGGTCCCGTTGATGGCGTGTAAACCAAGCAATGCCTGGAGGTGTCCATGGTAGTCAATTATGGAAGTGTCAATTGGGATGTCTAGATCCTGGGGGCATCAAAGCAAATAGTCCATTTTGGACATGGGGACATCCATCTCTGGTACATGCAGATGCAAGGCATCAGGATGAATATAACAGCACTGCATATGGTCAACTTTGTAATATGAGCGTGGTCCTGATGCCATAGGTCATGATGCACTGGCAAAAAGGTGAAACAATCCAGCAGGAAAGAGAATTTCTGTTCTGCCAAGATGGAGCTGCTGCAGTGAGAGGTCCTCAACAAGCACCATATCCTTTTTGGAAATGCTGGCACCAACTCTCATCGGCTCGACATCGATCCCCAGGGGAACTTCGGGACAGTGCCAACGCAAAGTCTTGGAAGGACTACATGGCAGGTACAGGCCAAATTTGCAGCCTCCATGCAGCTCCCAAGCCCCTAAGCCCTCATCATCCCTCTGTGCCTACTCCAGCCACATTTAAAAGAACTGCGCTTCAGGCACTCCCATGCCTGACGTACCCGTGCCTAAGGGCCTCACCAAAGGGTCTGACCATTACCTAATCAATTTCACTATAACACACCATATGTAGAACACTGCTTCAAGCAGTTCAACAGAGTCATTCTTAAATGACACTCTACCCCAGCTTAGATCAGAATTAAATGACATAGATGCAATCAATACAAAATAAATGGAATACAGTCATAAGCAGAGCTGCAACCACTCCTCAAATTAAATCCTACAAGAGGCATAACAGATTTGAGACATGATACACTCAAGAGCTAAGAAACATAAAAAGATGTTTAAGAAAACCCATACACAAATACAGAATTACAAAACTATCATATGACAGGAACCAGTACATGACCACCCTCCATGCATATTGTGAATGCATCAACAGCAATAAGAAAGATTATCACACAAAAATAATTATGAAATCTATACATCACCCCAGGGGACTCTTTGAAATTGTAAAATCTCTAGTCCGAGTTCCCAACACAGAAGAAAACCATACCTACATCAACCCACAAGTGCTAGCTAACCATTACATGAAAAAGCTAAAACTACCACTCCATTTCACCAATGCCAATACTCTACAACAATGCTGACATTACAATATGGAAATCTTTTACTCAAATGAATATTGATCAGCAGAAAAAATCATTACTACCATCTATACAACCCTCACCTAACCCATGCCCATTCAGCTAAATAAAAATAACCCGAACAGAGATGGCAAAATAGTTAATCTATCTTTTTTTTTTTTAATACTTTATTTTATAACCACCAACAAATACAATACATCAGATATACACATCTCCAAGAGGGGTGGACTCTGATCCCCCCTCGGAGCAGTAACAGAGCAGAACAGAGGAGGTGGAAAATCATTTTTCCCCCTTATATTCCCCCAACCCCATCCCCCGCCACCCCCCTCCCCTCCCCCTCCACCCTCAGCACACTCCCTAAAAACTTGGAACCCTCAGTGGAACAAATCCACCCCACATCTCCTACCAATAGCTCAGCTACCAACTTGTAGGATCTCATTACGACTCCTGGCACTTAACTGTTGAATGTAAGGCTCCCATACATGCATAAAGGCTGTCCAATGTTTGACACTGCCCCGCACCCCCCATTTCTCTATTAACATCATTTGATGGAAGCAGTTACGCCACTCACCAAAGGTAGGCACGCTGCAATCCCTCCAAAGGCGAAGAATGGGACCCTTCCCCACCAAACAGGCCTTGCGCACCAACAAGCGTTCCCCCTCTACCACTGGACAAGGGGGATCAAGCCGATCGAGCACCACAAGGGCCCCGGACCAGCACACCCGTCGCTGTAGCAATCGATTTAGAAAAGCACATATCTTGGCCCAATAGGAGCGCAATACTCTACAACCCCACCACATATGCAACAAGGTCGCAAGTGGTTCTGCGCATTTAGGGCAGCAGCCATCGGTGGTCAGTCGACTACAGAACGCCCTCCGCGGAGAAAAGTGCGCTCTGGTTACACATTTAAACTGTATCTCTCGCTAGCGTGTTTCCTGTGTCAGCCTCACAATCCCTTTTAAAACCTGCCGGACTGACCCGGGGGCCAAAACCTCTCCCAACTCCATTTCCCAAGCCACCTCAACCCCTCGATAATCATGGCCTGTGCTAAACCGAGCCAAACGCTTCTTGAGTTCTTTGATCGACGGGGGATTTTCCCCCCCTAACACAAAAAATTCCAATATTCGGGCTGACCTGTCCACGTGTAACTCCTCTCGCGGCAGAGAGGACACATAATGAGCAATCTGCATATAAGCAAAGGAATGGTTATTGGGCAAATCATACTCCCTACTCAAGGTCAAAAAGGATTTGCACTGCCCTGACGGCTCCACTACGTGTCCAACATTCCGTATTCCCCGATTACTCCAGTCTCGAAAGGTCTCCGTATCCGAACCAGGCGTAAAAGCAGCATTGCCCTGTAAGGGCAGCCAACTAGAAACCTTCCAGGCTGCATTCCAGTGGACATTAAGTTGTTTCCAAGTCTTGAGAACCGAACCAATCAACTCACTCCGCACTACTTGACTAGGGAGAGTCTGATACGTCCCATGTAAGACTCCCAACAACGTTAATGGCGCCACAAAGCCCTCCTCCAAAGCCCGGGGCGTATACACATCTGTCCCTCCCAACCAATCTCCAAGATGTCGAGCCTGGCAGGCTAGAGCATAACCTACAAGATCTGGAAGACCCATCCCCCCGTCACGCCACGTCCCCAACATCCGCGACCAAGAAATACGCGCCTTCCCTCCTTTCCACAGGAAACATCTAATAGCGGCTTCAAAGCGGCGCACATCCCGGCGCAATAACCAAACAGGCAATGTCTGAAACCAATACAACAGCCATGGTAGGAGCACCATTTTAACCGCCGCTATCCTCCCTGATAAGGAGAGAGGCAGGGGATCCCAGGCTTTCAACTGTACCTGCAGCCGTCGCAGTGTTCGCTCAAGGTTACGCACATAAAGGACCCGGGGATTACAGGTTAGCACTATGCCGAGATAGGTAAATTCATCAATCGCCCACTTAAGAGGAAAGTTTCCCACCCAACTCCCCCGCAGTTGGTCCGAGACATCTAGGGCTTCAGATTTATCCTTATTGATCCGCAGCGCCGCAATACCACCAAATCTCATAAACTCTTCCAACAACTTTGGCAGCGACTGGTCAGGGGTAAGCAGGTGTACCAAAAGATCATCCGCAAAGGCAGAGAGTTTGAACATCTGGGTGCCCATTCGCACTCCCTGTATCTCGCGGGAGGCTTTGATGGTCCGTATCAAGGGGTCGAGTGACAGGACAAACAATAAAGGGGAAAGGGGGCATCCCTGACGCGTACCTCGTTCCAAGGGGAAGTCTTCAGAGAGTACCCCATTGCACAAGACACCAGCTGTTGGCTGGGCATAGAGACTCTCCACCATTCTACAAAACTGAACACCCAATCCGTAGCGCGGGAGAAGGTTACGTAGGTATTGCCAGTCCACCCTGTCAAAGGCCTTTTCCGCATCAAAGCTGACAAGCAGGGATGGTAACCGATGAGCATGCACCCACTCCAAAGAAGCTAAGATCTTACGCAGGTTCCGAACTGCATAGCGCCCCTTGACAAACCCCACCTGCGAGTCATGTACCAAATGCCCTAAAACTGCTGCCAGTCGCAGTGCCAAAACTTTTGAATTTAATTTGATATCAAAATTAAGCAAGAATATAGGACGATATGATCCTACTAGCAAAGGATCTTTACCCGGTTTAGGGATCAGCGTAAGATGAGCATGATTACGTCCCCAACGAAAGGCCCCCTGTTCCGCCCGCTTATTAAAGACCTCCGCCAAAACAGGGCTCACAGATTCGTCTAGAAGTTTATAAAACTCGGCCCCCAAACCGTCTGGTCCAGGCGCTTTGTTCCATTAGCTGCCAAAATCGTGGAATGCACCTCTTGCGGGGTTATAGGCTGCTCTAACATCTCCCGCTGTTCAACAGTAAGCTGTGGCAAGTCCAACTCTTTCAAATAATCCCCCAGCTCCATGGTGGATGTAGGTTGCGCCTTATATAAATCCTGAAAAAAACCTGAAAGACCCGGGCGACTGCCACGGATTCCCGTTGCAGTTGTCCCTGATCATCTCGGACGGCTGCCACTAATGAGGAGCCCCATTGGCCCTTCAGACAACGGGCTAACAACTTCCCCGGTTTATTCCCGTAACAGTTTATTCAATAATTGGTTTATTCCCAATTACGGAGACTCGAGAAACGCTGGCGTCGCTCCCATGCTATTGTTGACCTGACAGCATACAATAGCCACCTGGCTGCTCACCGCAAGGCAATCTCCGAGTCAATGAAACAGTACCACTCTGATACCTTGATGAGATCTCTTAATAAGCCACATGACCTTTTTGACCTTGTGAAGTCCCTATCTAAGGAACCATCCTCTGGACCTCAAATTGAGATACATCCTCAAGACTTTGCAACCCACTTACAATCTAAGATGTGCCTTACCAACAGAACCACTGCAACAACCACCACCCTTGTGCAGGACATTCCAGGAGCCCTTTCTGCATTCTCTATTCCCTCTAAGAAGGGAATTGAAGACACCATTACAGCCCTCAACATCACTACATCCCAGTCCGATCCATGCCTCGCCTTCTGGATCAAGGAGCTCCACAGTCATTTCAGTCCAGTAATCGCCAACATAATGAACCTCTCATTTTCAACAGGATCATTCCCTTCAGCCCTTAAGCATACCTCAATTAGACCCCTGCTGAAAAACTGCAAGCTCGACCCCCTAAGGGTAGAGTCCTACAGACCCATTTCTAGCATACCTCTACTTGCTAAGATCATCGAAAAGGAGGTCCAACGACAGTTACAGGACCATATTGACACCGCTGCACCATTAGACCCCTGCCAACACGGCTTCAGAGAATATCATGGCGTCGAAACTCTCCTTACCACACTCTTCAGCAAGATAATTACCGGCACAGATAACATCCGCCAAGGTTTCGCCCTCATCTTCCTGGACATCGCTGCAGCATTTGATTCAGTGAATCATGAACTCCTTTTAGCGAGGCTAATGGAGAAGGGCATCAGTGGAACAGCGCTTGAATGGTGCAGGTCCTACCATTCCGGAAGATGGCAGCATGTCCGCTCAGGAGGCAGAACTTCAGAACCCTTCCACCTAGATCAGGGAGTCCCTCAAGGTTCCTCACTCTCTGCCCTTCTATTTAACATTTACATGCAACCAATCTGTAAGATCATACAGTCATTTAATGTCGATTGCATGCTTTATGCCGATGACGTTCTATTTTACACCCCTATCTCCACTGACCATTTAGATCTCTCCCCTCTAATAAACTGTTTCAATGCAGTATCAGACTGGCTTCTCTCCCAAAACCTCCGTATACAACATAAGAAAACGGAAGTCCTCTTTATCACGAGGAATCCAACTTCATCCCACCTCAATATCTCAAAACTAAGGAAGCAGAATTGCAATCCAAACCCTCAATACGCTACCTGGGAGTTACTCTGGATCAACGCCTGGATATGAAGTCCCACATAGGAAACACAGTCAGAACAATATACTACAAGATCCGTTCTCTGAGACACCTACGCTCCATGTTAGAGCCAAAAGATTTCAGGACAATCTACCAAGCACTGATCATACCCCATTTCGATTATGCTAATATCATCCTGCTTGGTCTTCCTCAATCCACTCTAAACCCGTTACAGCTGGCAATGAATGCTGCAGCAAGGGTCCTTCAGGGAGCTACCAGGACTGACCACGTTACACCTCTGCTAATTCAATTACATTGTCTACCCATCCAGGCCAGAATTATCTTCAAAACTCTACTTCTCATGTTCAAAGCTCTCAATAAGCTCTCCGCTGCATCCTTATCTGCCCTTATTCACCCTACTACACCAAACAGAGCAAGAAGATCCATGACCATCAACTCCCTAAAGCTACCAAAGGCCCTTACAAGCTGCTCTTCATCTACAGCCAACAGAGCCTTTATCCTCTGTGCCCCTAGGAGCTGGAATGCACTACCCCCTGGCATCCGGGCTATCAATAGCTTAATGCAATTTAGGAAAGCCCTCAAATTCCATCTCTTCAACAAGTACCTTATAGAGTCACCGACACCCATTGACCTCAGTATTTCCACCCAGTTACTCAATTCCTCGGTGTCTCAATAACACGCCAAGGCTGACTCTCTATAAGTCTGAATACTTTCTTAACTGTTCCTAGTAACATGTACATATGCAGTAGAATTATCCCTGTAAATAGGTTGTAAATAGTTTCCCTTGTTTATCCAAGTTCCTTTCCCTTGTTATCTGTAAACTCATGTATGTTGAATGTACTGAGATTTTTGTTCTATGTGAACCGCGCTGATGCTGAATAGTGCGGTATATAAGGGAGTATAAATAAATAAATAATAAAAATAACAGTGTAGCTGATATCTATAATAAAGGATAGATTTCTTGGCTCTCTGATGTATCAGCTCATTGAGATCCACCTGAGCTTCCCAAAGCTTTTTCTTATTTGCGGGTATCGGACAGCGCGCACAGAGCTTACGCAACTTGTTGACCAGTCGCTCTAAACCAATTATTCGCTCTGCTATTAGCCGACGTTTCCGGGCTGCAAATCCAATGATATCGCCCCGTAACACTACTTTTGCCGTCTCCCACACCAACTCAGGATCCTCACTATGGCACTGGTGATCATTCATAAATTCCCTCCATCGCTGCCTCAGAAAATGCTGAAATCGAACATCCTGACACAGCCCCAGGGGAAGTCTCCAAAGTCGTGCCCGGGAAGTGTCTATCCCCCAGTGTAGCTCCATTCGGACCATCGCATGATCGGATATCTCTAGTGGGCCAATCTGCACCTCCCTCGTATGAGCAAACAAAACCCCCGACACCAAGATATAATCAATTCGAGCACTAGTACCGTGTGCCCGGGACTGGTGGGTAAAATCCCTTTCCAAAGGATGTAGTAGGCGCCAGGGGTCGACCAAATCCATTCTACTACGAAACCGCTGTAACATCCGAGTCGTCGGGATCCTATCTCTCGCCTCCTCCCCCCTAGAAGTGTCAAGGTCCACATCTAAAACCCCATTAAAATCCCCGGCAAGAAGCAGCGGATATTCCGGGAGCTGCTCTATTTTGGAGGCCAGGCCATTGTAAAAGCTAGGGTCCATCACATTAGGACCGTAAAGATTCCTGATAATCACTGGTTTCCCCTCTAGCCGACCAGCCAGCAAAAGAAATCGCCTGTCTTCTGCAACGATAGTCTTTTCCAGGGCAAAACGGACTCATTTGTGGAACAGAACTGCTACTCCTCCTTTCTTCCCTCGCGCAGGAGCCCCCCATACCTGTCCCACCCAGCCTCTATGGAGTTTACTATGTTCTTCTACCGTCTGGTGCGTTTCCTGAAGTAGGGCAATATCACACTGCTGTCGGGCCAGGGCCTGTAAGATTTTATAACGCTTTATAGGATTCCCCAACCCACAAACGTTCCAGGTAATTATCTTCAGAGGCATGGGGCAGCGTCAAAATCCAGCCATGCAGAAGACTCTAAACATAACAAAGGAGCTCCCCCAGCCTGGAGCCCCCCCCCCCCCTCTTAACAGCCAGCAAAAAAAAAATGCTGAGCCACCTACAAGTAAACAGTGAAGTGTGTGCTATCCTACCCCCTCGGCTCCCTTTTGTGTGCCGTTGCCTGTCCCGATCGGGCCAAGATGTTCGCAGGTCCTTTCTCTGCTGAAGGTACAATACCCCCTAAGGGAAGAGCTGACAGTAGCGTTGGGGGAGGTGCTCGATCATGCCCCGGTGTGCTTTCTTTCTCGTGCCGGTGTCTGCCCCGGCCAGACAGAGGTGGCCACAGGTCTCTTCACCGCTGGAGGCTCAGTACCCCGCAAGGGGAGAGCTGATGATGGCGGCGGGGGGATTACCCGATCACGTCCCATCGTGCTCTCTTTTGAGTATAGGTGCCTGCCCCGATTGGGCAGGGACGGCCGTAGGCCTCTTCACCGCCGGAGGCACAATACCTCGTGGGGGGGAGAACCAATGATAGCGGTGGAGGAAGAGCCCGATTGTGCCTCGGCACACTTTTTATATATGCAGTTTTCTTCTCCGATCGGGCAGGGATGGCCACAGGTCCCTTTACCTCTGAAGGCACAATACCCCGCGGGGGAAAAATTAATGATGGTGGTGGGGGAAGTGCCCGATCGTGCCCCCGTCGCGCTTTCTATTATATGGAGTTGTCTGCCCCGATTAGGCAGGGATGGCCGCAAGTCTCTTCATCGGTGGAGGCTTAACACCCCGTGAGGGAAGAGTCGATGAAGGTGGTGGAAAAAGGTTTTAAAGGGTTTTATAGCTGTTTTGTGGGGCAAGTTGCCCGGAGCTGATTGTGAGCCGTCCGATCAGCTCATTGCCAAACCGGAAGTCTAATCTATCTTTTTTACAAGGTCACATGCCTAAAGATCTAAAAAAAAGCAACCATTCATCCTATTTTAAAGCATAGTTCACTTAACAAATCATGCCCAAACTCATTCAGACCAATATCAAGCCTACTGTTTATAGGAAAAATAATTGAAAAGATTGTTCAAAACCAACTTCATGATAACAAAGATAAGCTTGCACCACTGGATCCACATCAACATGGTTTTAAACCATGCCATGGTATAGAAACACTCCTTGTATCCCTGGCAGGCTTATAAAGGGTATAGAAAGATCCAAACAATCCTTCATACTAATATTTTTGGACATAGTGTCTATGTTTGACTCCCTTAATCACCATATTGTAATAACAAGGCTCCAACAGATTGGAATTGAAGGAATTATCCTGCTATGGTTTAAATAATACCTATCTGATTGCACCCAACAGGTAAAAATAGGTCAAGCAACATCAAATTCTTACAGACAACACCAAGGAATCCCACAAGGCTCGGCCCTTTCAGCATTATTATTTAATATTTACCTACAACCATTCTGTAACATATTTCAAAAACATAAGGTAGACTACCACATCCATGCGGACAACATAATTTATTATTTATTTATTTATTTGACATTTTTTATATACCGCCTTTCAATTTCATCAAGGCAGTTTACAATGAATGTAACAATGATTTACATGGAATGATGCAATGGGCAACTATTTACATATAACAATTGACAATTTTCCTGTGACTATCAACAAAACTAACATTTCTCTATTTACAGTAGATTTAGTACTATATTGATGTAATGATCATATTGTAGGTGGGGCGGCTGGTCGGAGATCTTGATTGTTAAGGCTGTGTGTTTGCTGTACAATCAAAGTATTCTGTGAATAGGAAGGTTTTTAGATGTTTTCAAAAGTCAATGATATCTGTGATTGCTCTTAGGTGATGCGGGAGTGAGTTCCTTAGCGATGGGCTGTAATATTCAAACAGTCTATGAAGTGATGTTTGTGAGGTATTTGTTGTTGTAGATGCTGTTGAGAGGTTGTTTTGGTGTTGCTTCCTCCTTGATCAAGTGTCTGGATCCCTTTTGATAAGCACTTATAATGTTATATCTTCCATACAATATATCAAAACCCTTCCTTCAGCAAATCAATCTGCATTCAAGAAATAACAACCTGGCTAACTAACAACAACTTAAACATCAACATAAAATACTGAAGCAATTATCATCACAAGAGACCCCACATTCATTCCCCCTACTGCTATCAACATCTGCAATACAACGATCACAATAAAAGACAAAGTCAGATATCTTGGAGTGATTCTAGACAAGCAACTCACCCTCCAACCCCATATCAACAAGATATCCAGAGCAGCCTTCTTCAAACTCACAGCACTCAGGAGACTAAAACCCCTCCTCAATAGAGAACATTTCCATACAGTATGCCAGGCCATCATTACACCCCTACTGGACTACTGTAATATACTTTTCCAAGGTCTGCCTAAACAAACCACCTGCCCCCTACAAATAGTCCAGAACACTGCTGCCCGTATTATTACTAGTGCTTCAATACAAGGCCATATAACCCCAATACTTAAAGATCTGCACTGGCTACCAATCTCCTCACGGGCAAAATATCAATCAGCGCTCACCATCTTCAAAATTAAGAACAACATCTCAGCAGGAATACTACAGGAACTCATTGGAACCAAAACAAACAAAAGACCAGACAGAAACAGTACCAAAACAACATACCAACACCTACTCTATTCAGAAGAACAAACAATTCCACATCCATGCAAGCCTTATCTCTTGTGCCCCTGCTATCTGGAATGCCCTCCCAGATAATCTAAAATCAACAACAGATATAAAAGATTTCCGTAAGCTACTTAAAACCACCCTATTCATTGAACAATTCAATGAAGACCACCAATCCACACAAACCACAAAATGAGTTACACAAGGCATAACATCCGCAACATAAAAACATCCTATTATTCTTATTAAAATGAATATAGCCCAATGCAGATAGCTCAACCTGTATTTATTGCACCCCAAATGTATATAGCCCAATGTAGATAGCTCAACCTGTATATATTGTAACCCCAAATCAAGATTAACCTATCCACACACTCACAAATGCTACCTTCACAACCACTGCATGCCGACACCCCCACACTACCCTACTTGATTGGTTTGCAGTGAAATCCACTTTGATTCAAGGATAAAGTGGGATATAAATACTTTTAAATAAATAAATAAATAGCTACGTGCTTCAATGAAACATCACAATGGCTCACATCATTGGCCTTAAGATAAACCTCAAGAAATCGGAAATACTATATGTCTACTAAGATAAGGACTTCATCCCTCCATCTGAAATAAAAGTCAAAGAAGTGTCTTTATAAGTAAAACATGAAGTAAGGTACCTAGTATAACCCTAGATCAAAATTTGAGCCTATCCACACCAATCAACAGAACAACCAGAGCAATATACAAGATAAAGATGATACAACACTTAAGACCCCTACTGTCACCTCACGACTTCCGCTCAGTCCTTCAAGCAATGATCTTCCTCCACTTTGACTTTTGTAACAGCATCCTACAAGGCCTGTCTAAACAAGCTCTGAATCAACTTCAGATGGCACAACACACCGCTGCACACATAATTCTGAAGGTGTCTAAAACTGAGCATATCACTCCTATTTTGCATCAGTTACATAGGCTCCTTATTGCAAACAGGATTAAATACAAATCCCTAATGGTAGCATTCAAACTTCTGCACAACTTATCCTCAATCAACCTAAACTCCTTAATGCACTCAATACCAAATAACAGACAGAGGAGAGGGTGCAAACAAAATACCCTAGCTATACCTACAGAATTCAGAAAAAACTAATCGATCAACAAGCAATAGAGCTTTAACATTCTATTCACCAATTCTCTGGAACTCCCTCCCTTCCAAAATAAGAAGTACAAATGACCTTTCCACCTTCCAGAAGCAACTCAAGCCACACTTATTATCAGAATATTCTGGAAATAAGATAGATGGTGCAAATATCTATCCAACATAATTTGCAATGCAGCTCACAGCAAACATTCTTCTAGTAATTGATACCCATACAACAAGAATATTATTACCTCAACTGAACAATATCATGCCTCCCTCAGCAAGTTCAATCCACCCATAATTTGTCAAAATTTCAGTTAATGTAAATTTACCAAGTCTACCTATATCAATTACAGTAGTTACTATGCTACATGTTCTTGAATTTTTTACTGTAAGATTACACACCTATTTTAATTTTGTTACCTACTATATGTTACCTGTAGAATGTTGTTCTCAGAAAGGCTGTCTGTGGAGTGCCATCAGCACCAAGCTGAATGCAATCTACCACCACAACTGTGTCATTAAAGACTGCAAGCAGAAATGGAGGGAATGAAATGCAGGGCAAGGGCAAAGGCAAAGGAAGGCTTGTATGGTCCTGATGGAGAGGCCACCAGTGCTGTCTGAGCTGGAGGAAAGGGTTCTGGGCATGATGGATAAGGAAACTACCACTGCCAACACGCAGTGCTCTGTGCGGTGTGAGATGCAGGCACAGACGGATATGGACAGATGCACACAGACAGACTGACAACGGGACCTATACTGATGCAGACAGTCATGCACCATCCTGAGCTCCTTCACTCCTACACACAAAAGCATGCGTACTACCACTTTAACCTATTGGGCACAGACAAGGGTGATTTGTGGAGGGAGCAGGGAGCGAGGATCTGGGGTCAACTGTGGAGGGAAGGGGGCTGGAGGGGTGCCTGTGTCTTGAAAAGTGGGAATGAGATCATGAGGATGCATATTGGGAATGAGTCAGCAGAGATGGACATACAGGCACAGGTTTGTGACACAGGGGGTCACTAAGCATATCATGCTACAGACAGGATAGCAGGTAGACTCTTCTTTCTCTCTGTTTCATGCTTCTTCTAGAACAATTGCATTCATGGTCAGCTCTACAAAAGGTCTAGGCCAGGATGTTTAGCTGCTGCGTTTGGCACATCAAGGATGCTATACAAAATACGCTTTGGACAGCTGCATCCTTGCTCTGCCCCGGCCATGCCCCTGAATACCCTCAGACATGCCCATTCTGAAATGCCTGCATATACGTCCCTGCCATTAGCACATCTACATCACTCATTTCAGACGTCCAAACCACATTTATCTTTTGTAAAATTACCCCATAGTGATCCAATAGACATTCTCCTCTTTCTTGAGTAAGTGATTTATTTCTTTTATTTCTACTCTCTCTTTGATCCTTCTTGTTCAATTGGTTGCTCTTCTCCTCTCTTGTCACTCTTATTATTCATCTTATATTTTTTATTGTTAGTTGTTTATTCATTTTCTCACATCTTCTCTGGCCTCTTTTTTTTAGATATACCTGGTTCTGATTTTTGCTTCACCCAAGTTTGGCAGAAAAAAGTGAAGATGTGAGTGCATGAAGTGTAGCAACCATGTTTACGATATGCATCAAGTAACCTCTGTACTCCAGCAACATAATCTGGTGATTTGTGTTTACTCAGAAAGTTTTCACAGATCCATTTAAAGGCTTGCTACACTTCAAGTTCCAAAACATCCAGGCATTTTTCAGATTCTTCATACTCCATCATCTGTCTTATTTATGGCCCCACAAAAATGCCTTCTTTCAATTTTGCAGCAGTGATCTTTGGAAATTTAGAAACAAGATACTGAAATCCTTCTGAATTTGTTTGCACCATTCTTTTCACTAAATTCTTCATTAAAACCAGGAGGAAGCAAAATGTTTGCTGGATCGACTAAAGCAGGGGTCTCCAATTCTGGTCCTAGAGGGCTGCAAACCATTCAGGTTTTCAGGATGACCCTAATGAATATGCATGAGATGAATTTGAATACAATGGGGCAGTGCTTGCAAATATAGCTCATGCATATTCATTAGGGACATCCTGAAAACCTGACTGGTTTGCGGTCCTCCAGGTCTGAAATTAGAGACCCCTGGGCTAATGGAACATGACTAACACTGTTGCTTCCTGGATTACAGGCAGTTTGTAAAGGCCAGTTGCGAGCAGCATACATAATGATCTTTGAAAGCACAACTGTCACAGGGGCAGAGAAAACAGCAATATTTGGTAAATCCACCTTGCATGCCCATCAGTATGCCAATAAACTTAAGATCCCCGCAAATCTTACTACGACTACTATTAATCATTTATATAGTGCCACAAGTATATGCAGTGATGTACAAACATATAAAGAAGACAGTCCCTGCTCATAGAGCTTACAATCTAATCAAAACAGACAGAACAATACAAGATAAATAAGGGGGTTCAGAAAGGAAGGAGATAAGGATAACAAGGGATTAGGATCCAAATGTGGCCTCAAAGAGATAAGCCTTTAGCAAAGATTTGAAGAGGGGAAGAGAAGAGACTTGACATAAACACCACCACTGCACACACAGATCCATGCCCAGCATATTGGATAAAAGAGTTGCGCAGTGACTTCGCCCCAATCATAGCCAACATGATAAAGCTATCCTTTAGCACTGGGTCATTCCCCTCTACTCTCAAGCAGACCTCCGTTAGACCTCTATTAAAGAACGCCAAGCTAGATCCCCTAAAGGTAGAGTCGTACAGGCCAATATCCAGCATCCCGATGCTTGCAAAAATCATTGAAAAAACAGTCTACAGGCAACTCCAAGATCATATCGACACCAATGCCCCACTGGATTCATCTCAACATGGATTTAGAGAGTCACATGGAGTTGAAACATTACTCACAACTCTCCTCAACACTGTAATCTCAGGCATTGACAACATACGACATGGCTTTGTGCTCATCTTTTTAGATATAGCAGCGGCTTTCGACTCTGTTTGTCATGAGATTCTCATATACCGGCTAAGAGAAAAAGGCATCAGCGGATCAGCACTAGAGTGGTGCAGATCTTACCTGTCAGGAAGATGGCAACATGTTCGATCAGACGGGGCCACATCCGAACCATTTCCTCAAACTCAAAGAGTGCCTCAAGGATCCTCCATATCATCCTTGATGTTCAACATATACATTCAACCCATCTGCAACATCATCAGATCGTTCAACGTGAGCTGTATGCTATACGCCGACGACGTACTGTTGTACATGCCGATTTCACTTGACTGCCCAAACCTTACCCCTCTGATTGCATGCTTCAACACCATATCCGATTGGCTGCTATCACAAAATTTAAGAATTCAACACAAGAAAACTGAGGTGCTTTTCATCTCGAGAAACCCTAACTTCACTCCACCCAGTTGTTTGAAAGTACACAATGCCGAGCTACAAGTGAAATCAACTATTCGTTACCTTGGGGTGACGTTGGACCAACATCTTGACATGAAGCAACACATAGCTAACACTGTCAGAGCGGTCTACTTTAAAATTCGATCCCTCAGACACTTACGCCCGTTACTCGAACCAGATGATTTCCGCACCATTTACCAAGCCCTCATCATTCCTCATTTCGATTTTGCAAATGCCATCCTTCAAGGACTTCCTCGAGCAACCTTAAACCCCCTGCAAATGGCCATGAACAGTGCAGCACGGATACTATTCGGAGCCTCAAGGAGAGAACACACCACACCTCTCCTGAAACAGCTGCATTGGCTTCCCATTCAAGCCAGGATCAGTTTTAAGACCTTGCTGATGACGTTCAAAGCTATCAAGGGGCTATCATCCCCCTCTCTCTCTGATGTCATACAATCCCCCGCCCCCTGCAGACTAAGAAGAACTGCAGAGACCAATATGTTATCTATACCTAAGGAAACAACAAACTGCACCAAAACAACATCCAACCGAGCCTTCAGTATTTGCGCCCCAAGTCTATGGAACACCCTACCACCACACATCAGAGCAATCCCCAACCTGAGCCAGTTCAGGAAGGCCCTGAAACATTTCCTCTTTATCAAACACCTCACTTACAGCCCTGAACCCCAGCCACTCTCATATAGTTCGTCCCCAAAAATGTAAAACACCAAACAGGAGCCTTTTTCCATTGAACTTCTTATGTAAATAGTTCACCTTTGTTGATAGTTGATACTTGTTCTCCAAATCCCACTCCCTGTTCAATGTAATGACCAGACATATGCATTTTGTCGGATGTTTTTTGTTACATGTAAACCGCGCTGATTGCAAATAGTGCGGTATATAAGAATTGTTAAATAAATAAATAAAAATAAATAAATAGAGGAAGTTTGTTCCATGCATAAGGAGAAGCAAGGTGCAAAGATCAAAGTCTGGAAAGCCAGAGGAGGAGCGGAGTTCACGAGGAAGGGTGTAGGACGAGAGGAGAGGAAAGGTTAGAAGGAGAAGTTTGAATTGGTTAAACACAAGAGGCAAGAGTGAATGATGAACACAGGTGCTTTATTAAAAACCCCAATGCGTTTCGGCGAACGCCTTCTTCAGGGGGACTAAATAATGTTGTGCACCTTAGATGCAAATCACCATACAGCACTAGACACTGAACTTTGCGAGTGACATCTTGTCAGTTTTACAAGATACGCACAGTTGTAATACGCTATATTTAGTCGTTGCCAATCCAACAGCAATAATAACTGAATAAGAGACAGTGCTGTATGGTGATTTGCATCTAAGGTGCACAACATTATTTCGCCGAAACGCGTTGGGGTTTTTAATAAAGCACCTGTGTTCATCATTCACTCTTGCCTCTTGTGTTTACCTGATTGTCTCTGCAAGAGCGATCTGCTCTTCTTGTGCCCATGAAGTTTGAATTGGTTACAGAAATGGAAGGGGAGCCAGTGAAGTGATTTTAGAAGAGGGGTTACATAAGTGTATCGGGGCTGGCGGAAGATTAACCACACAACAGATTTCTGGATAGATTGAAGAGGAGAGAGGACACTGAGGGAGACCAGCAAGGAGGAGATTGCAATAGTCATGACGGGAGGTGACCAAAAAGTGGACAAGAGCCTTAGTAGTGTGTTCAGAGAGGAAGGGATGAATTTTGTTAATGTTCTAGAAAAAAACAACAGGTTTTAGCTATATGTTGAATATGTGTGGAAAAGGAAAGGGAGGAATCAAAGATGACCCCAAGTTTGCAGGCTGAGGAAACAGGAAAAAGAGGAGTGTTGTCAACAGAGATAAAGAAAGGTGGAGGAGAGATGAGGGTTTAGGGGGAAAATAAGAAGTTCCGTTTTAGCCATATTCAATTTTATGTGGTGGTGAGACATCCAGGCGACAATGTCAGATAAGGAAGTAGAAATATGAGTTTGGAGTGAAGGAGAGATATCAGGTGTAGACAGATCTGAGAGTCATCAACATAAAAATGATACTGAAAGCATGGGAGGAGATAAGGACACCAAGGGACTGGGTATAGCGAGAGAAAAGGAGAGGGCCCAGAACAGACTCTTGTGGTACACCAAGGGATGGCGGTAGAGTAGGAATGTCCATACCAAACACTGAAGGAGCACTTGGAGAGATAAGAAGAGAACCAAGACAGTACAGGGCCTCTAAAACCAAATGAGGATAAAGTGTCAAGGAGGAGGAAGTGGTCAATAGTATCAAAAGCAGCAGAAAGATTGAGAAGAATGAGAACGGAGTAAAGGCTTTTTTACTTAGTGAGGAACAGATCTTCCACTAATAATTGTCATAGCATATAGATTGGAGCAATATCTGCAGGTTATCATATGTCTCCTTGAGTTGGACAGAGGTGCAATTGGAATAGATGGCTTTACACTGCCGTTATGAATAAGAATGGTCTTGTGGCTCTGTGTTGAAGAATCAATGAATAAGTGTCATTCTGATATAGTCTGTGTACCTGTGAAAGGGCTCCAAAAGGTCTGTCAATATCATTGCAATAACACATTGGACCCTCTACTTTAAAGAACATTGCTAAATTACGACTGTGCATGCTATAGTGGCAAATGAGAACATTGTTTTGAAGTAAGTTATTTCCTTCAGCCTTGCAGCAAGGAGTTCCACTTTATCTTTTGAGAGTGCCAAGTCTTACATAAGATCACTAAGATCTTCTTGGCTGAATTTCTCTGGGCTGCTGTTGCCTTCATCTGGCACATAGTTTGCATCTTCTGACTCTTTAGGTTGGCCATCACTTTCACTGTCATCTAACTCCATTTCTGCTGGTACAGAAGACAGCCTGTCCTGTGGAAGAACTGGAACAGAAAGTGTTACATCATATGGGACTGGTTGCATTGCAGACATAAGATTTGGATACACAATGCTGTGCTTTTTCTTTGCAGAGAAACCTGAGATATTAACTAGACAAAAATAGCAGTCGTCATGATAGTTTCTCAGCTCCCTCCATATCATCAGTATAGCAATTGGCATTGCTGTTTTCCTTCCATTTAACCAATCACAGAGTCCATTTGCACAAACTGTGCAAATGATTTGAGGCACCCATGGTTTATCCTGGTCACCCAGTGGGCATTCAAAATATGACTTGTACATTTTGTGAAGATCTGACATTATGGTACGATGTTGAGATACAGAAGCAAATGAACCACAAACGTAGCAAAAAACATCAGAATGATTTCTAAACTGTCTTGGCATGATTATTTTATTTCTGTTGATTTCTTCAGTGTTATTATTACCAAATATATAATCAAAATAATTAACCTGAAAATAAATACCAATCAATATTGGTAGAGTAATCACTGACACCGTTTATGTAAATTTGGCTAGTATAGCAAAACCTTCGACACTATTATCTTTCAAACCTGCCATGATACAACAAAAGCAAGACCAGTTTTGAACAATATTCATCAGCGGCTATCTAATACACATGAAAGTATTTGTGATGCTTTTTTCATGTTGACCAGTGCAATATTCCAAATGAGATCTTACCAAAGACTTATACAGAGGCACTATCATCTCCTTTTTGCTGCTGGCTATTCCTCTTCTTATGCACCCAAGTATCTTTCTGACTTTTTCCATTGCCTTTTCTACCTGTTTAACCACTTTAAGATCATCAGAAACAATCATGCCCAAGTCACCCCTATACTGTACTGCTCCCTTGGATTTTTGCAGCCCAAGTGCATGGCCCTGAAATTTTTAGTGTTAAATCTTAACTACCAAATTTTTGACCATTCTTCAAGCTTAGATAGATTCCTCCTGCTGTTATTTACTCCTTCCAGGGTGTCTACTGTTTTTCAGATTTTGGTATCATTCACAAAGTAGCAAATCTTACCCGACAGCCCTTCTGCAATATCAGTAAAATGTTAAAAAGAATTGGACCAAAGGCAGATCCCTGTGGCACATTACTGGTAACATCCCTCTCCTCAGAGTGAGCTCCATTTTCCAGAATCCTTTGTTGCCTCCCACTCAACCATTTCTAACCCAGTCAGTCAATTTAGGATCTATCTCTATGGTGCTCAATTTAATTATAAGTTGCCTATGAGGAACGGTGTCAAAGGTTTTACTGAAATCTAAGTACACCACATCTAGGGCTCTACCTCAGTCCAATGATCTGGTCATGCAATCAAGGAAATCAATCAGATTTAACTGACATGACCTGCCTTCAGTAAACCCATGCTGCCTTGGATCCTGAATCCATTGGACTCCATAAACCTCACTATCCTCTGTTTTAGCAGTGTTTCTATTAATTTACTCACCACAGAGATCAGCCTAACAAGCCTATATTTCTCAACCTTAGCCTTACTTCCACTTTGTGTAAAGGGACTACATATGCCCTTCTCCAGTCCTCTGGGACCACTCACAACTCTAAAGAAGCATTGAAAAGGTCAGACAGTGAAGCCGTCAGAACTTCCCCAAGCTCCTTAAATACTTTTGAATGTATCCCATCTGGCCCCATCGCTTTGTCTACTTTAAGTTCAGCTAGTTCCTCATAAGCACAGTCTTCTGATAATTGTTCAAGATCCTCTTCACTTCTGTTCCTATTTGTGGGTGTTTTCTGCGGTCCTGCTCCTGGCCCTTCATCTGTGAACACAGAATAAAAATATTTGTTAAGCAATTCTGCTTTAACCTAATCAGCTTCTACATATTTTTCCCCTTTACCCTTGAATCTGACAATACCACTTTTGTACTTCCTTCTCTCGCTAACATAACTGAAAAAATGTTGTTTCCCCAGTTTATTGCATTAGCGATTTATTTTTCTTATTGTACAGTATCTTTGCTTTTCTGACTACTTTCATAGCTTTTCTAAGTTTTCCCAAATATTGATGCTTGTCTTTTTCTTTCTGTGATGTCTTGTATTTTATGAAGGCCACTCTCTTTTTCTTAACCTTTTATACTACTTCTTTTGAAAAACATAGTGGCCTCCATTTCCTTTTACATTTATTGACTTTTCTAACAAAAAGGATTTTTGCCATTTAAATATCCCCTTTCAATTTTTTTCATTGATTTTCTACATCTCCCAGCTGTTCCCATCCCCCTAACGACTCCATGAGGTATTGTCCCATCAAAGTTAGTTTTCCTAAAGTCTATAACCCTAGCTTTGGAATGGACTTTATCAACCCTAGTCCTAATATTGAACCACACCATAAGAACATAAGAAATGACATACTGAGTCAGACCTAGGTCCATCGAGCCCAGTATCCTGTTTCCAAAAGAGGCCAATCCAGGTCACAAGAACCTGTCAGGTTCCCAAAAATGTACACAGATTCCACAATGCTTATCCTAGGGTAAGCAGTGGATTTCCCTGGTCCTCCTTAATAACGGTTTATGGACTTTTCCTCTAGGAGTTTGTCCAAACCTTTTTAAACCCAGCTACACTAATTGCTTTTTTTCTATATCCACTGTTAACGAATTCAAGATTTTCATTATTCATTTAGTGAAAAAATATTTTCTTTTATTAGTCCTAAATAGGCTATATTGTAGCTTCATTGAGTGTACCCTAATTTTTCTACTTTTTGAAGGAGTAAACAACCAATCAACATTTACTCATACCACTCCATTCATTAATTTACAGACCTCTACCATATCTCCCCTCAGCCATCTCTTTTCAAAGTTGAAAAGCCCTAACCTTTTAAGTCTTTCCTCATTTTGGTGGCTCTTCTCTGTTCCTTTTCTAATTCTGCTATATCCTTTGTAAGATATGGTGATGAGAATTGCACACAAAATTCAAGGTGTGGTCACACCATGGAATGATACAGAGGCACTATAATATCCTTGGTTTTATTCTTCATTCCTTTCTTAGCATTCTATTTGCTTTCTTGACTGCCACTTCACAATGGGCAAAGAGTTTCAACGTGTTATCTCCATGATGACCCCTAAATCTTTTTCCTGAGTGGTGGTTCCTAATATGGAACCTTGCATCATGTAACCGTAGTTTGGGTTGTTCTTCTCTAAGAACATAACTTTGCACTTATCCACATTAAATTTTATCTGGCATTCGGATGTCCTCTCTTTCAATTTATCAAGCTCCTCTTGTAATTTTTCACCATTCTCTTGTTTTTTACTAACTTTGAGTAATTTTGTGTCATCTGCAAATTTGATCACCTCACTCATTATTCCTATTTCCAGGTCATTTATTAAAATGTTAAAAAGCAGCGGACCCAGAACAGATCCCTGGGATACTCCACTATTCATCTTTCTCAATTGAGAAAACTGTCCATTTAGCCCTACTCTGTGCTTTCTATCTTTTAAACATTTCCTGATCCACAATAGTATACTTCCTCCTTTCCCATGACTTTTTAATTTTGTCAAGAGCAAATTTTGTCATGAGGGACTCTCATGTCAAAGGCTTTCTGATAATCCAGATACACTATGGGGTCTATTCTGTCCCGCGAATAGTGGGGAAGGATATCCCGTTGGGACATCCATCTCCACTATATGCCCCCCCATTGCCATCCCCGACTAAGCCTCCCTGTACAAACAAAGAGTTTGTATGTGGAGGCTTAGACGGGGTGGGAAGGGGGTACAGAGGTGGAGTTAGGGCAGGCAGTGGGCAGTCTGTAGCCTCGGATCTACAGGGCCGATTCTGAAGTCGCCCTGTACATCTGGGGCCGGCAGACTGGATGGGGGACTTATTTCCGGCCAGGGGACAAAAGGTGAGGTAGATACAGGAGAAGCTCCACAGCCCATCCCAGCTCATGGGAGGCCAGATCGGGGGCTCGGACTGCGGGAAAAGAAAAAGTAGTCAGCCGGCCGGGGATCGCGGCTCCTGAATGGAGCTGCAGAGTCAAGGCAGCTGAATGCCATGGCACCGTGGATCTAGTCAGGAGCCTGACTGGGTTAGCCAGGCAGGGGCCTGTATGTGCAGGCTGATGGGAATCAGGCACACACATGCCTAGATGCAATTCTGATCCTGCTGGGGCTAGATGTGCCCTGCGGGATCAGAAATGTGTTTACCTTTGTGCATCCAATTCCAACCAGACACATAGAGGCCGGGACTGACAGTGCAGAATGTGCCTCCACATCAACTGGCTTACCTCTGTCTACCTGTTTATTCTCACCATCAAAAAAATATAACAGATTAGTAAGACAAGACTTTCCTTAACTAAGGGGTATGTTTACTAAATTGTGTTAGTGTGATTCGCGTTAGGATCCGCGGTACAGGCAGAAATCCCAAATAAGGACATGGGCGGTACATCGTTACCGATAACGCGCGTTACAAGGCGCCATAAATTAATGAGCGTTACATGGCACGTTACCGCGCGTTAATCTTAAGAAGGCGCACAGACATGAAACACAGAAACAGAGCTGTAGCACAATGGTTACTACATTGACTGATGGTACAGGGGTCATGGGTTCGATTGCCCAGTGCATAAGGCTGGCTGAGGCATCACCCTTTACATTTAAGTAGTGATTGTTGAGGCATTTTATGTTTAGTTTCATTAGTGCTGCCAGCAAACACGCCCTCACAGTGGCGTAACCTAAGGTGCCGCATAAGGCACCCCATAATGCACTCCATCGGGTACATTATAAAGTGCACTGTCCGCCGAGGCACCCCATAATGTCCCCAATAGAACACCTCATAAGGCACCTTATAGGGCACCCTAGAAGGTGCCTTATGGGGCGCCTTATGATGCGCTGTAAGGTTACAGTACTCTGAGGGTGTTTTTGCTGGCAGCACTAATGTACATCAAAAATAGACAATGCCTCAGACAGCCCTATCAAATAACCCCACCATGGGTATGAACCCATGACCTCTGGCCGCACAGGCAGTGAAGTAACCAGTGGGCTACAGCTCTATAGCTGCTAACAAACCCCTGGCTGGCTGCATAAAGACTGCATGCCACCACACAAACTGTCTGCTGTGGCTACCAGGATACAGTTAACCCACCCGTACCCATGATGCACTGCACATGCAAATCAGCAGTCCACAGATGGGCACAGGATGGGGTATGTACCCCCACAGCACCTCGGCCTGGTAGGGGGAACTGACTGTGTGTGGTACTGGCACAGAGTAGCCACAGACCATCACATTGAGCGGATACTGTTCTCCCCCGGAGGGTGAGGTGGGGCACCCAGCACCAGGTCCACAGCACCTTTCATGGCTGAAATATGTCATGATGCAGGTCCCCATCAGTGTGTGATAGGTAGTTCTGGCAGACGCACCTAGGATACATCTATGTCCCTCTGTATTTCTCAGTCATGTCTAGCCCTTATGGGCTATGATGCACCCAGAATAGGGCATATTTTGTGTTGGTGCCATGGTGACGTGGTCACTGCTCAGTCAGGGTGAGAGTGACCTCACAGCAGGACATGCTGTGGCCACCCTGTCCATGCAGGTGGTGGCCAGCCATTACAATGTCCAAGCCATTGCCCTATGCTATGTACAGATGGATCCAGGCCAGGCCATCCTATCCTGGCTATTCCCACAGTACCTTGCTCCTCATTATGCACATTGGCAGGTCAATACTGGCAACAGTGCAAGCAGTGTGGGCTGTGGAGGGTGTTTGCAGCCACCACACACTGGATAGACAGACACACACTCCCCACACCTATGCCAGCATTGTGCAACTATAGAGGTTTTTGGCAGCCCTGGCCACCACACCAGTCCTGGGCAGAGTGCAGGCATGGCTATGGTAAGCAATACTGTTGGAGGTCACTCCCCAGGGTGGTAAACACTGTCAGACACCAGACCTGAAGCACATTCCACAGACATCAGAAAGGTTGCTATGATGCAGCTCAATTAGCAAATTGTGTTTAACTTAGGAATTGCTATCTGCCAGTAATCATAGCAACCTTTTGATAGATGTGTAACGTATTCCCAGGTTTAGGGTGGCATTGCTAAGGTATGCAAGTGCTAGTATTGGGAGATGCACGCAGGGCCCAAAGGCCTGCCTCTCCAGGAGGCTTTGGATAATGGGGCCTGTGGGTGCAGGTGTGTCTGCCCCTGTTGGCTGCTGCTTTACGGCAGAGGTTCCCGACTCCAGTCCTGGTGTGCCATACACTGTTTGGGTTTTCATGCTGTCCCCCATGAATATGCATGAGATACATCTGCATACCATGGGGGCAGCGCATAGAAATGCAGCACAGGCATCTTTATTAGAGGCAACATGGAACCTGAATGGTGTTTGGCCCTCCAGGACTGCATTTGGGAGACTCTGCTCTAGGTAATGCACATGTTTATGGTGTCTATGCTCTGTAGGGTAATATGTAGGTGTTTTGGGCATGTTTACGTCATCTGCAATAAAGGTTCTGTCTATAATAGCACGTTTTTAGTAGTGGGTAAAATAAGGGGACTGGGTTGGCAGGAACCACAGCTGGGACTTAAACCTGTGACCTGCTTCTGAATACACTGGTTTTATGCACTGCACCACCATGTTCTCACAGAGTCAGCATGTTCCCTGGTGATACCATGACTGTTCGTCAGACAGGTCCTGTCTGTTGCAATGCATGGCACCCACCAACACAGGGCTAGGCCACGGTCTGCTCTGGGCAGCTGCCACTGCCCCCTCTACCACCAGTGACCCTCTGCCGCCATGCTGACAGTCCCTTTTGCTGGTGGTGCTGGTGGAGCGCAGTCTCGGGCCATCCAGTGTGCGGGTAGGCGGCTGCCTATGGTGCGGGTTCTGGGGTAGGGGTGCCTGCATAGGTGTCCACGCTACCCCCCAGCACCGCCTGCCAATGTTCCATGCCCTTGGGGGTAGCTGCTGGGTACTATCCCCTGTGACACTGTGAGAAGCACAGTCATGCCCATGTTGGGCCTTCAGCAGTTGCTATCTGGTTGCTCTGCTGTTTCAGCATTCATATGGGCCAGCTAGGCATCACCCTAGTCTGCACTGTGGCCCAGCTGCACCACAACATGTGCCGCCTGCGGCCCTCTGTATCCCCTTTTCCTGCATCTGTCCAGTTGCCGTTCCGACATGTCCGCCCTGCTGTTGCTGCACATGTGCACGTCATAGGACACCTGTCCGATGGAAAGGAAAACCCTGCACAGCGCAATTTCACTGTGGCTCATTCACTTTGTATGGGGACGGCGCATAGACCCATCCACGATTTATATCTTTTCTATGGAGCTTTCTCTGGGGGGGGGGGGGGTTCATGTTTCCCATTAATACCACTATTGGCCAGCTTGGTTATGGTTTTTTTCCAGTTTGTTGAGGTCATTTTCAATGTTTATGTGCCCTTTTGTTCTGTGCACATGTATCACACATCACTTTTTGTGGGTTTCCCTGCCTATGCTGTACATTGCTGACACCTAAATGGTTTCTCTCCCCTGAAATGTGCATTTAACGGCAGGTTTTCAATCGCGTTAGGATTCAGCTCTTCAGATCAGCGCGTTAGTGTGAAAGGAGCCTCTCCCCGCCCACACTCCACCCATTGACCCCTTCTCTACGCCCTCTCTCCACCTTCTGTGGTGTTTTACCGCGCCGTGGAACTTTACGATCGTTAACTTACGTTAACGCGCGTTATGAGATGTTAACGATCGTTAACACATCATAACGCGCGTTAACGTAAGTTAATGATCGTTAACGTTACATAACGTGCGTTATGTACCATTTCTGCAGTTTAGTAAACATCCCCCTAAATCTATGTTAGCTGTCTCCAATTAAACCATGACTATCTATATGTTCAGTAATTTTTTTTCTTAATAATGGTTTCTACCAGTACTGAAGTCAGGCTCACTGCTCTGTAGTCTCCAAGATCACTCCTCGGACCATTTTTAAAAATTGGCATTAAATTGACCATTCTCCAATTTTCATGTACTATAGATAATTTTAATGATAGTTCACAGATTACTAATAATGGGTATGCAATCTCATATTTCGGTTCTTTCAACACTCATGGATGTATACCATCCAGTCCAGGTGATTTGTTACTCCTCAGTTTATCAAATAGCTGTAATACATCTTTATGGTTTATCAATATTTCTTTCAGTTCTTACAATACATCACCTTTAAATACTATGGGTAACCACCCTACATCTTCTTCAGTAAAAACCAAAGCAAAGAATTCATTCAGTCTCTCCACTATGGCCTTGTCCTCCCTTACTGCCCCCTTTTGCCCTTTCTATCATCTAATGGTCTAGCTGACTTACAGTTTTTTTGCTATGAATGTACGTGAAAAAGTTTTTATTATGCGTTTTTGCTTCTACGGCAAGCTTGTTTTCAAATTCTCTCTTTGCCTGCCTTATCAATGCCTTGCATCTAACTTGGTAGTGCTTATGTTGTTTCCCATTTTTATCATTTGGCTACACCAGCCTCTCTGACCTCACCTTTAAAACATGCTGGCAGTTTAATGGACTTCCTACCACTTTTCTTAAAGCTTGGAATTCATCTAATCTGGACTTCCTAGATAGTATTTTTAAACAACGCCCATGCTTGGTGCAAACCTTTAACCATTGCAGCTGTTCCTTTTAGTTTTCACAACTATTTTCCTCATTTTATCATAGTCTCCATTTTAAAAGTGAAAAGTTAGTTCTGTAGATTTCCTTGCTGCCCTCCCTCCATTTATTAAGTTAAATGCAATCATGCTATGATCACTATTGTCAAGTGGCCTGAACACCCTTATCTTTTGCATCATATCCTGTTGTCCACTAAGGACTAGTTCCAAAATAGCTTTTCCTCTTCTCAGTTCATGATCCAGCTACTCCAAGAAGTAGTCATGTATTTCATCTAGAATCCTTATCTCTCTAGCATGTCCTGCTGTTAGCTTCCTGATTCCTTTTAGCATTCATCATCCATCTGTTTATTCTGGCCTGACGGTCGTTAGTGCATCCTCACTGCTATTGCCTTCACCTTTTTTTTATTTTTTATTTATTTAGTAAACACTTGTATACCGCTGCTTCCTACGATCAGCAGCGGTTTACTTTACAGTATCATAATGCATTGTACAGTGCATTGAGATTTTTCAGTTTTACATTTTGATTAGTCAATGATTTACGTAACACGGGATAAACAGTTGGATACAATATACAGTTGATTATAGCACACAGATTAGGGTATACATTTGATTTCAATAGGTTGGGAGGGGCCCCATATATACAATTTATACAGAGTTGATTTCCAAAGAGTACAGGCTATACATGACTATATGCTATTAGATTTTATACTGCCGAGGGTGGCAGAGTTCATCTGGATGAGGTAGTGTATTGCAGTTAGATCAGGTTGTAGTGGGTTTGAAACAGATATGTTTTAAGTTTTCATCTGAATTCACTCAGGCTGTTTGTGAGTCTCAATTCATGCGGTAGTTGGTTCCATTGGATTGGCGCTGTGTATGTGAACGCCCTATTGCTTGTTTCGGCCTTGACGGATCGAATGCTGGTCAGGATACATAGGGTGTTGAGATTCATAGTTCTCCTGTTCCTGTTGCATGGTTGGATAGTGATTAGGTTATTGAGGTAGGATGGTGCGATGCCGTGGATGAGCTTAAACGTTGTGATGAGCTGTTTGTAGATGATGCGGGCGGCCACTGGGAGCCAATGCAGTTCCATTAGTACTGGGGTTATGTGGTCGGTGACTTTCTTTTCCATGATGACTCTTGCAGCCACGTTCTGGGCCATTTGCAGGATGCTTAGTGTGTTCTTTGGAAGCCCTTGTAGAATGGCATTGCTGTAGTCCAGGTGGGGAATGATTAGTGCTTGAGCAACAGACCTAAAGTCGGATTTGTCGAGGATATTGCGAAGTGGTTGTAGAATTTTGAGTTTGTAAAAGATGGCTCGGTTAACTGTTCTGAGGTGTTTGTCCATCCTGAGGTTGCAGTCTAGTAAGACTCCTAGATACTTTATTACAGGCTTCGTGTAGTATATGTTTTTGTTAAGTGTGACTGTGGTGGGTGGGACGAAATTGGCTTTCTTGGAAATGAACATGACCTCTGTTTTTTTGTGGTTTATTGACATGTTGTTTTGTTGAAGCCATAATTGGAGCATGTCAAGGCATTCTTCTAGTGGACTGAAGTTAGGCTGTGTTATGTCAAGCTGTGTGTATAGCATCACATCGTCGGCATATATGTGGTATTTGATGTTGCATTTCTGGAAGATATCGCAGACCGGCTTTATATACAAATTGAACAGTAGTGATGATAGGGCAGACCCTTGAGGGATCCCTTGGGTTTGGGGGAAAGCATCAGCTTTGTCGTTGTTGAATTGCACTTGTTGCATCCTATTGGATATATATGAAGCGAACCATTTTAAGGGGGTCCCTGATATACCCAGCGAGGTCAGACGGTCCAAGAGGGTGTTGTGATGTACTGTATCGAAAGCTGCTGAGATGTCAATGAATATGAGTATGAACATGGAGTTTTTGTTCTCGAGGCCCCTAAGTAGATTATCAAGGAGTGCCAGCAGTAGTGTTTCTACTCCGTGATTCTGACGGAATCCATATTGATGCTCATCTAAGGCTTTTCTCTCATCCATGTGATCTTGTAGTTGGTGCTGAACCGCTTTTTCAATCGTTTTTGCTAGGAACGCTATGCTTGAAATTGGGCGGTATGATGCAGGGTCACTTTTGTTGAGCGACTTGTTCTTTAATATGGGTCTTATAATTGATTTCTTGAGATGAGTCGGCATGCTTCCTTGTTGCAGTGATTGGTTGACAATGTGCGCGATGGGTTTTGCATTGTCTTTCTTAGTTGCTTTCATCCATGCGGCTGGGCATGGGTCGAGGGGTGAGGTAGTGGTGTTTAAGTTGGTTATGATGTTTAAGATTTGCTGCTCACCTAAATGCTGGAAGGTGTTCCATTCTGGTTCCAGGTCTGCTTGAGAGGCAGTGGTGGTTTCTCGAGTGGTGATGACTAATGGCATGCTTTGATTAATGATTGTGGGGAGTTGTGGGTTTAGTTTTTTGGCGTAGTGGTCGGCAAGTGTCTGGGCCTTTATATCGTCTGAGGAGATGGGGTTTTGCGAAGTTTTGGTAAGAGATTTTACGAGCTCAAAAAGCTCCCTGGGTCTATTGAGAGCTTTGTTGAGTAGGTTGGTGTGGTGACTCTTCTTAGCGAGGTTGACCTCATTCTTGTATTTTGAGAGGAGTGTTAGGTATAGTTGCTTGCCTTCTTCGGTTTGCTTCTTCCTCCATTTCCTTTCCAGTTTGCGTAGCTCTCTCTTCATTTTAGATAGCATGGGAGAGTACCAAGGTTCGGTTCCTGTTTTTGTTGCAGCGTTTGTGCCTTTCCATGTTGGTCTTGCAGCTGCCTCGATCCCTGAGTTCCATTGGGCTACCAGTTTGTCTAGGTCTGTGGTGGTGTACTCAAAATGTGTAGATATAGAAGTTATCAATGCTTCACTATTGAATTTTTGGAATTTCCTCTGTTGATGTTTTCGGGTCGGCTTGTGGCTTTTCCTTTAGTGATGGTAGATGGATTTCAAATTCAATTAGGAAATGGTCGGACCATGGGACCGGGGTTACTCGAGGTTTGATGTTTTGTTGGATGTTGTGTGATAAGAACACCATATCGAGGGTGTTACCTTTGTTATGAGTAGGTTCTTGAATGATTTGTGCATATCCGAGCTGGTTCATGGCTTCTGAGAATGCGTCTGCTTGTACAGGGGTAATTGAAGGGAGATTCAAGTCACCCAGAATGATGCGCAGTTTTTTGGTTGCAGAGGTTGAGATAATTTCCAGCGCGGTGGCCAGGGTTTCATGGTGTGCTGAGGGGGGTCTGTAGATTAAACAAAGTATTGATGTTTTGTTTTCAATCTTGAGTATATCAATGCCTTTGGATTCAGTTAGGGAAGGGCTTGTGAACATTAGGGAGGTTTTGGCAATGATAAGTACTCCTCCTCCTCTCCTGTTGGGCCGGGGGCAGTTAAATAAAGTGTAGTTGGGTAGGGGTAGTTGATTTAGTATTGCTGGGTCAGTGTCTGTGAGCCATGTCTCGGTGACACAGAGGATATCGGGTTTGTTGTCAGTGATAATGTTGTGTATGATGTGGGTTTTATTTCTAATGGATCTGGCGTTGATAAGACAGATTGTAGTGGGGGTTTGGGATATTTGGTGTGGTTGGTGTTGCTTGTTTCTGGTCCTTGTGGCTGTCGGTTTCCTGTGTTTATTGTGTTTTGGTTTGGGGCTACGTTTTTTCTGGGGTTTGCCAGTGACCTTTAACGCAGCGGTCAGGTCTGGGTTGGGTATGATTTCATCGTGAGCTATGTAGGTTGGACCTATCAGTGGTAGTAAGGGTAACAGTATTATGCCATTGTTGATGATTGGATGCCATACTATTGTCTGGTGTTGCGTCAGGTGTGGTATGTAAGCGTATGCGGCTAGAGATAAGTAGAGGCAGAGAATTACCATATAGGTGATGGGAGCCATGGTTTGTGTGGTTGAGTCTGATGCAATGTTTGTTATGGAATCTTTGGAGGAGTAACTCTGAGTGACTGTGGCAGAGGTTAGTTACTTATGGTCTAAGATAAATTGATAGTTGTCGCACATGAGATAGATCAATCAGTATATATACAATAAGAATAACAGGTAAAACTTCTTATATACAATAAGAATAACAGGTAAAACTTCTGATAAATATGTGAGAGATGCGCAATAAATAGCTTGGATATTGCAGGGATTACTGGCAAGAGGGTTATTGCAGCTAATTACTGCCAAGTTCTGGTAGTATGAGGCAGATCGGAGTTCATTCATAAAATGTACAGAGCTAAGAAAAGGAGGCTGCTATTTCTCCGGCAGGTCAGAAAGGGCAGCTGATTTGTGTTATTGAGTTTGAATTGAAATTAAAGTTCAATATTACTGCGATTACCTGGTCAGGAGCTGTGGTGCGACTATCTGGGAAGGGCGAGCTCAACCTGGGTCAGGGAGCTCGAGCCGTGTTGTGCTGTTGCTTCATGGATTCAAAGATGTATTGGTCCTCATTGTTCTCGTGATCTGTGATGGTTTTTAGCTTCTTTTATCCGTGATTGTATGGCGCTTACAAAAGAACATAAGATATGCATTATTGGGTCAGACCAAGCCCAGTATCCTGATTCCAACAGTGGTCAATTTAGATCACAACTACCTAGCAGTTTCCCAAAAAGACACACAGCTTCCACAATGCTTGTGTTGGCGAAGCAATGGATTTCCTGGGTCCTCTTTAATAATAGTTTATGGACGTTCCTTCCAGGAACGTGTCCAAACCTTTTCTAAACCCAGCTATGATAAGAGCTTTTACTATATCCTCCATTAACGAATTCCAAAGTTTGATTACGTGTTGAGTAAAAAAATATTTTCTATTATTAGCCTTAAACTCCTTACCAATATATATCTACACAATCAAGGATCTCCAAGAATTCAGAAAGCATCTCAAAACAAATCTCTTCACTGCACACTACGGAGAAGACAACACCTACTCAAACTTACAAGTATCATAGACACACCAGTCTATTACCTAACATAACTGATGGTAAATGACTACTCAAAGCCGAACAGTCCCTAATCATACTTACTCAAATCCAAAGAACACCTGTATGTGGTTAACATATATAGTTATAAGCAAAATGTTAACCTGTTGAAAATTGCTTCATGTTAAAGTTATCATATAAAAGGTTAGCACCTTGTTTTATGTAACATGTTGGTTTCTCTGTAAACTGCCCCTGATCTCTGGAAGGGGCGATATAGAAAAGCACAACAAATAAATAAATAAGCACATAAATAAATAAAATAAATGAGTTACACTGTAGCTTCATTGCATGTCCTCTAGTCTTTCTACTTTTTGATAGCATAAACAATTGTTCTATGTTTATTCGTTACACGCCATTCATTAATTTATAGACCTCTATCATATCTCCCCACAGCCGTCTCTTTTCCAGGTTGAAGAGGCATTATAATATCCTTGGTTTTAATATCCATTCCTTTCTTTAGGAATCCTAGAAGAGGGTTTCAATATGCCTAAATCTTTTTCCTGGATGGTAGCTCACTGGTCTATAGTTTCCCAGATCACCCCTCAAACCCTTTTTTTTAAATTTGCGCTACATTGGCCATTCACTAATCTTCAGGTATTACAGATGATTTTAATGAATAGTAGGTCTGTAATCTCATATTTTAACACCTTCAGATGCATACCATCTGGTCCAGGTGATTTGCTACTCGTAGTTTATCAAATAGTTGTAAAACAACCTCACCAGTTTATCAATATTTCTTTCAATTCTTCCATTGCATCACCTAATGTGCGATGAAGGCGTGGAAAGGCTCCCGGAGGGCGGAGGAAGGCTCCCCAGGGGCGGAGAGAAGGGGTCAATGGGTGGAGAGTGGGAGGGGAGAGGCTCCCCGCACATTAGCGAGGCTGAAATCCGAGGCAAAAAATACCGCGAGTGAAAACCTCGCATTAGAGCCGATTTAAAGGGAAGAGAAACCATTTCTGTCAGCAATGTACAGCAAACCCAGGGAAACCTACAAAAAGTGATAAGTGTGATACATGTGCACAGAACAAAAGGGCAAATAAACATTGAAAAGGAACCCAACAAAATTTTAAAAAATTATAATCAAGCTGGGCAATAGTGATAGTAATGGGAAACAATAGTGATAGTAATGGGAAACATCAAAAAAACACTCCCAAGAAAGCCCCAAAAAATAAATATGAATTTTGGAAGGGTCTACGCTACGTCCCCATACAAGGTGAATGATCCCACAGTGAAATAGCACTGATCAGGGTTTCCCTCTCCATTGGACAGGTTTCCTATGGCATGCACATGTTCCACAACAGCAGGGCGGGCATGTTGGAATGGGCAACTGGACAGATGCTGGGAAAGGGGATACAGAGGGCTGCGGGCGGCACATGCTGTGGTGCAGCTGGGGCACAGTGCGGACTAGACAGATGCCTAGGTGGCACTTAGGAATGCTGAAACTGAACATCAGCCAGACAGCAACTGATGAGGGCCCAACATGGGCACGAGAGTGTTTATCACAGTGTCACAGGGGATAGTACCCAGAAGATACCCCCAAGGGCACAGAACATTGGCAGGCGGTGTTGGGGGGAAGCATGGACGCCTATGCAGGCACCCCTACCCCAGAGCACGCACCATAGGCAGCTGCCTACCTGCACACTGGATGGCTTGAGACTGCACACCACCAGCACCACCAGCAGAAGGGCATGTCAGCATGATGGCAGAGGGGTACTGGTGGTGGAGGGGGGCAGTGGCAGCTGCCCAGAGCCGACGATGGCCTAGCCCTGTGTAGGTGAGTTCCATGCACTGCAACAGACAGGCTCTGTCTGACAAACAACCATGGTATCTCCAGGGACTGCACTGTCTCTGTGAGCACAGTGTGGTGCGGTGAGCACAGCCAGTGTGTTCAGGAACAGAAGGTCACAAGTTCAAGTCCCAGCTGGGGCTACTGCCAATCCAGTCCCATATTTTACCCGCTACCAAACCATGATAGTAAGGACAAACCTTTATTGCAGAGAACATACGCATGGTTCAAACGCCTATATTTTACCCCACCGAGCACAGACACCAGAAACATGCGCATTACCTGGAGCAGAGTCCCCCAAATTCATTCCTGGAGGGCCACAAATCATTCAGGTTTTATGCTGTCTCCAATATAAGGCCATGTCAGCATGGTGGCAGCGGGGTACTGTTGGTGGAGGGGGCAGTGGCAGCTGCCCAGAGCAGACCATGGCCTAGCCCTGTGTAGGTGGGTGCCATGCACTGCAACAGACAGGCCCTGCCGGACAAACAGTCATGGTATCAGCAGGGAATGCACTGTCTCTGTGGCAACATGGTGGTGCAGTGCACAAAACCAGTGTATTCAGAAGCAGAGAGTCACAGGTTCAAGTCCCAGCTGTGGTTCCTGCCAACCCAGTCCCCATATTTTACCCACTACTACAACGTGCTAATACAGACAGAACCTTTATTGCAGATGACGTAAACATGCCCAAAACACCAACATTTAACCCTACAGAGCAAAGACACCATAAACAAGCGCATTACCTAGAGCAGAGTCTCGCAAATGCAGTCCTGGAGGGCCAAACACCATTCAGGTTCCATGCTGCCTCTAATAAAGATGCCTGTGCTGCATATCTATGTACCACCCCCATGGTATGCAGATGTAGCCATGCATATTCATGAGGGACAGCAGGAAAACCCGAACAGTGTTTGGCACACCAGGACTGGAGTTGGGAACCTCTGCCGTAAAGCAGCAGCCAACAGGGGCAGACACACCCACACCCACAGGCTCCATTAGCCAATGCCTTCTGGAGAGGCAGGACATTGGGCTCTGCGTGCATCTCCCAATACTAGCCCTTGCATACCTTAGCAATGCCACCCTACACCTGGGAATATGGTACACAGCTATCAAACGTTTGCTATGATTACTGGCAGATACCAATTCCTACGTTAAGCACAGTTTGCTGATTGAGCTCCATCATAGCAACCTTTCTGATGTCTGTGGAGTGTGCTTCAGGTCTGGTCTCTGACAGTGTTTACCACCCTGGGGAGTGACCCCCAACAGTATTGCGTACCATATCCATGCTTGCACTGTGCCCAGGACTGGTGTGGTGACCAGGGCTGCTAAACTCCTCTAGAGTAGCACAATGCTGGCATAGGTGTGGGAGTGTGTGCCTGGCTGCAAACACCCTCCACAGCCCACACTGCCAGCACTGTTGCCAGTATTGGCCTGCCAATGTGCATAATGAGGAGCAAGGTACCATGGGTATAGCCCGGACAGGGTGGCCTGGCCAGGATGCATCTGCACAGGGCATAGGGCACTGGATGGGACATTGTAGTGCCCAGCCACCACCTGAATAGATAGGGTGGCCACAGCATTTCCTGCTGGGAGATCACTCTCACCCTGACTGTGCAGTGACCACAGCATGGCTAGGCACCCCCATAGTGCTATGTAGTATTTCTCTTATGTGATATTTATGGGTTTTCTTTTGGGGCCCAGTCACTGACTTATCTGCTTGGTGTGTATGCCGAAATCCCAGTTCTGGGTGCACGCATTTCCACCAGGAACATGCACTATGGACTAGCTAGCAGACTGTCTGCAGCTGGTATGTGTCTTGATGGAGCACCTTGCAGGGTGCAGCGGCTGAAGGCTTGCTGCTGAAGAATATCAGGTAGTGGTGGGGTGCAGCTTAGCATATCCAGGCCTAATGTCTGTCTGCTATTGCGTTATGGATGTGTACAGAGCTGCATTGACTGCCCTGTAGGGTGTCTGTTCCCCAGCATGATTGGGGTTGATAGTCCCCTCTACTGCCACCATTGCAAGGAGGTAGAATGTGGATCTGTTGGTGGGAGACCCTGTTTACCACCCTCAGCCCTGGAGGAGGCTGGTGGTACATAAGCCTCCTAGAGGTCCTTAGGGGCTACACCTGACTGAGACATACAGATATATCCAAGGTGTGTCTGCAGAAACTATCTATCTCACACATTAGCACTGCTGGGGACCTGCAGCATGGCCTATCTCTGCTGTGGACCTGGTGCTGGGCGTCCCACCTCACCCTCAGGGTGAGTGCCGTACCTGCGCAATGTGACGGTGTGTAGCTACTCTGTGCCAGTACCACACACGGTCAGTTTCCCCTACCAGGCCGAGGTGCTGTGGGGGTGCATACCCCATCTTGTGATCATCTGTAGACTGCTGATTTGCATGTGCAGTGCATCATGGGTATGGGTGGGTTAACCCTATCCTGGTGACCACAGCAGACTGTTTGTGTGGTGACTTGCAGTCCTTCTGCAGCCAGCCAGGGGCTTACTAGCAGCTATAGAGCTGTAGCCCACTGGTTACTTCACTGTCAGTGGAGCCAGAGGTCATGGGTTCAAACCCACAGTGGGGTTATTTCATAGGGCTGTCCAAAGCATTATCTATTTTTAACATACATTAGTGCTGCCAGCAAAAACACCCTCAGCATACTGTACCCATAAGGTGCCTCAGAGGGCGCTTTATAGGGCGCCCTATAGGGCACCTTATGGTTACCGTCCATATAAGGTGCACTATACAGTATGCTATGGAGTGACTGATAGGGTGCCAGTCCGTATAAGGTGCCTTATAAGGTGTCCTATGGAGCGCCTTATAGGGTGCCCTATAGGGGACATTGTAGGGTGCCGTGGCGGACAGTGCACTTTAAAATGTGCCCTCTGGGGTACCTTATGGGGTGCCTTATGCAGCACCTTATGTTACAGTGCTTTGAGAGTGCGTTTGCTAGCAGCAGTAATTAAAATAAATTTAAAATGCCTCATAATGCTATATCACACATAACAGGTAGTGCCTCAGCCAGCCTTATTCATTGGGCACAGTGGGGGATTGAACCCATGATTGCTGCACCATCAGTCAGTGTCTTAACCATTATGCTACACTGCTGTTGCTGTTTGTACATCAGCACACCTACTTCAGCTTACCACACGTTAACATGTGCAGTGCTGCCATCAGAGTAACCTTGCCGTGCCTCATTGGGCACCCTATCTGGCGCCCTATAGGCCACCCTTTAAGCAACATTGTAGGGTGCCTTGGCGGACAGTGCACTTTAAAATGTGCCCTCTGGGGTACCTTATGGGGCGCCTTATGTTACAGTGCTTTGAGAGTGCGTTTGCTAGTAGCAGTAATTAAAATAAAATTAATATGCCTCAGAATGCAATATTACACATAACAGGTAGTGTTTCACCCAGCCTTATTCATTGGGCACAGTGGGGGATAGATCCCATGATCCCTGCACCATTGGTCAGTGTCTTAACCATTGTACTGTGGCTCTGCTCCTGTGCTTGCACATCAGCGCGCCTGCTTATGCTTCCTGCGCAACTTTCTCATGCGCTAATGTGCACGGCACAGCGCACATTAGCGCATGATTAATCCCGGTTTGCTTTTTTCAGACTGACACGCCCACTCCTTTTATGGCATCCCGCACACTAACGCGGCGTGCACCTAACGGGGTTTTAGTAAACATACCCCTTAATCACTCTTAAAATGTAATGAGAATGTTACTGCAATTCTAATGACTCTATTTGATCATATGAGATAGCATTTGCAGACATATCAATAAAGCCATTGATTCTTTCATTCTATAGACTTGCTCAACTATTGAGGAAGAATGATCAGTAGCCATTTGACCTTCATTGTATATTAAATAAACACCAGATGAGCAAAGCTAGTTTTAATTCTCAGTTGTCATGTTCCCAATGTTGCTTCCCACTGAGTTTTTCTTTGCATTTGTCTGGGTGCCAATGCTGCCTCTATAGCACCTTTTATGCATCACAGCTTCTACAGTCCTTTCCCATTAGCTTCTGTTTTTAGTGCTATCATAAATAAGCTCAATCTATTTCATTCCTCCTTTCATTATCTAATATTTTTTCTGGTATTGGTCAAAGGAGGAAACATTAATGGTGTGTAACTCTGGACATATTATATAAGGCATGACTCATTGTGAAGAGACATGCTTAATCCTTCAACAACACAAGAAATGAAAATTGGGAGACTAAGGGGTATGTTTACTAAACCGTGCAATTGTGCGGGGCGCACTTGAGCGTGCGCTAAGGTACCTAATAGTGCGTTTTTGGGCCCCGCACACGTGCGCGCTGCACTAACGAGCCCGCACAAGTGCACGGTGCGCTGATGTGCGATAGAGGCGTGGAAAGGCATTCCGAGGGCGGAGGAAGGCTCCCGAGGGGCGGAGGGACGGGGTCAATGGGCGGAGAGTGGGAGGGAAGAGGCTCCCCGCACAGGAGTGGGGCTGAATTTCGATGAAAATAATACCGCGAGTGAAAACCTCGCGTTAGAGCCGATTTAAAGGGAAGAGAAACCATTTCCGTCAGCAATGTACAGCAAAACCGGGGAAACCTAGAAAACGTGAGCAGTGTGATACATGTGCACAGAACAAAATAGCAAATAAAACCTGAAAATGACCACAACAAAATTCAAAAATTCAAAATTCAAAAAAATTATAATCCAGCTGTCCAATAGTGATATCAATGGGCAACATTAAAAAACACTGCCAGGAAAGCTCCAAAAAAAGGAAATGATTTTTGGAAGGGTCTGATCCCTGCACCATTGGTAAGTGTCTTAACCATTGTGCTGTGGCTCTGCTCTTCTGCTTGCACATCAGTGCGCCACTTATGCCTCCTGCGCAGCTTTCTCATGCGCTAATGTGCGGGGCGCACATGGGTGCAGCGCACCTTAGCACATATTTAAATCACGGTTTTTATTTTTCAGAAAGAAACGCCCACTCCTTATATGGCACCCACACACTAGCGCGGCCCGCACATTAGCGGGGTTTTAGTAAACATGCCCCTAAAGATATATTGTCACATAGTTTGTTCTTTATAAAGTACTGCTATTGTTTCAAGCCATACAATCAGCCAGATTACACTTAAAAATTACATTTAACAGAATTGAACTGTTTTTCTTATTTTCTATAGCTAGTTTTAAAAAGAATGCATAGTAATGGAGATGAGCCAAATAGATTTTTATAATGTGTGTCACAATTGGTGCAACTGCAGCTAAGCTGTAACAAATGAACTTAAATGGCATGTGCTAAATTGAAGGTAATTTCAGAACTTTATTAACAAATTGGGGTGTGTGAAGAAAGAATCAGATGTATTAAATTGATAAATTATGTCTGTGCAGATTATTAATTACAAATCATGTGAACAGAAAATAATGGCTGGGAGAATATGATACCATAAAACATATCCACCCATAGATGAGTTCTTTCTTGGTGGCTTCAGAATCCCAGGATAGTTAATAATGTATCCCTATAATTCCCTGGGATATTTGTACTTAAATACAAGAATCTCATGTAACCGATACTCAGAGTCTTGTGATTTATTTATTTTTGGCTGACAGTCAATTTTTATCATCAAGAGCCAAAATAAATATCAAGAATACAATAAAATAAAATACAATGCATATTCATATATAACCTTCCTTCAAAAGAAAATGGGGAGGGAGAGGGGATATTCAGTGGTGGCGGCTAGTGCTTCTAAAGCACATACAGTATCCATTGCCACTGAAACTAACACTGGATATTTAATGCCAGGGCCATGTCTGGCCACTGACATTGAATATCCGGGTCACCGGAGAGCCTGGAAGCTAACAGGGTAGCAGCAATTTTGAGCCACTGCCCAGTTAGCTCCCATGGGTAAAGTTAGGCGAGCTTTTGCCATGGCTAAATTTACCCACAGATCACCAACCAGGTAACAGATCAATATCACCCCTGCCCGGTTAGCAATGGGTGTTGCCTCTGCTGCATCCCAGAATGTCCCTGGAATGTCCCTCAGGCGTGTAGTAGCGGCACCCATGTATATCCAGAGGCACTATCTGTGTTAGTGCCACTGAAAATCCCACTAGCTTGCATTTCCCTTTGCCTTTGAATACTTTACCCAATGTTCCTGTACAGAGGAAATATTTCCTGTCCAGGTTTCAGAAGTGGCATCCCTGAACCAGTTCAAAAATTGTTTTTGTTAAAAAGATGCAAGTCCCATTACTACTGTATCTCCCATTGTGTTTTAAAAACTGGAAGAGGTCAAATGTTTTGATGTATAAAACACTTGGGCGCATGTTTACTAAAGAACGCTATTTGCGCCGTGTCCCGTTATCGTGTGGTAAGGTACATTACTGTGCGATAATGGCACTTTAACGCCATTATCGCGCGGTAATGTACCTTACCGCGCGATAACGGGACGCGGCACAAATAGCGTTCTTTAGTAAACATGCCCCTTGGACAGTTTCAGATTATATTGACTCATTATGTGAGGGCTTTCTCACATACTATCACTGTAAAGGAAAAAATGGGCATAATTGCCTAAAGGTAATTTGCACAGTAGCGGCAAATAAAAAGCACCCATTAGACCAGGCAATAATTTGGTTCAAGTCACATTCCACTGTCACTTTGAGCACTGAGGTTTGTGTAGGTAACAAACACAAAATTCTTCTTTTTTTATCCTCAAGTTCAGTACAATCAAATTATATGCTATACAGGGTAGCAGATGTAAAAGGCTATGAAATAACATCATAGGGCACAAAGCAACAGCAGCACTAAGGACATGTGAAAAACACATTTCTCAGTTTTGTGAAGAATTTAGTAGGCGTTTCCCTTTGTCCAAAGTTTCATTTATACCAACCATCTAACTTGCAAAAATCCATGATACAAGTTGTGCCAGCACACACTTCAGGATCCTATACTACCCACATGGGAAAAATATTCAAAATAAAATGATCCAATGCAAAAGCTATGAAGACGGGTGCTACATCAGAGATACAATCCAAAAACTGAGAACACAGAGTATATGAATTTCCATGGACATACCATTAACTATTACACAAAAAAACAAAACAAAACAGAAGGTACTGAAAGGAAACTTTAAGAATGAACACAAATGGAAACATTTGACATTAAAATGATCCAGCACTTCCATTCAGACACCAAGGGGTATGTTTACTAAACTGCGGTAATCGTACATAACGCGCGTTATGTAACGTTAATGATCGTAAGCGCATCATAACGCGCGTTATGACGCGCTTACGATCGTTAACGTTACATAACGCATGTTAACCATAGTTAACGATCGTAAACTCCCGCGGCGCGGTAAAACACCGCAGAAGGTGGAGAGAGGGCGGAGAGAAGGGCTCAATGGGCGGAGAGTGGGCGTGGAGAGGCTCCCTTCACACTAAAGCGCTGATCTGAAGAGCTCAATTCCAATGCGAATGAAAACCTGCTGTTAAATGCACATTACAGGGGAGAGAAACCATTTCAGTGTCAGCAATGTACAGCCCAGGCAGGGAAACCTAAAAAAAGTAAATAAGTGTGATACATGTGCACAGAACAAAAGGGCACATAAACACTGAAAATGACCCCAACAAACTGGAAAAAAACCATAACCAAGCTGGCCAATAGTGGTATCAATGAGAAACAACAACACCTCCCCCCCCCGAGTAAGCTCCATAGAACAGATATAAATCGTGGAAGGGTCTCTACTCCGTCCCCATACAAGGTGAATGAGCCCACAGTGAAATAGCACTGCTCAGGGTTTCCCCCACCATCGGACAGGGTTCCTATGGCGTGCACATGTCCCGCAACATCAGGGCGGGCATGTCGGAACGGCAACTGGACAGATGCCGGAGAAGGGGATACAGAGGGCCGCAGGCGGCACATGCTGTGGTGCAGCTGGGCCACAGTGCGGACTAGGGCAATGCCTAGGTGGCCCATACGAATGCTGAAGCAGCAGAGCAGCCAGACAGCAACTGCTGAAGGCCCAACATGGGCACGACTGTGTTTCCCACAGTGTCACAGGGGATAGTACCCAGCAGCTACCCCCAAGGGCACGGAACATTGGCAGACGGTGCTGGGGGGAAGCGTGGACACCTATGCAGGCACCTCTACCCCAGAACCCGCACCATAGGCAGCCGCCTACCTGCACACTGGATGGCCTGAGACTGTGCACCACCAGCACCACCAGCAGAAGGGCATGTCAGTATGGTGACTGAGGGATACTGGTGGTGGAGGGGGCAGTGGCAGCTGCCCAGAGCAGTCCGTGGCCTAGCCCTCTGTAGGTGGGTGCCGTGTACTGAAACAGACGGGCCCTGTCTGACGAACAGTCATGGTATCACCAAGGAATATACTGACTCTGTGACAACAAGGTGGTGCAGTGCACAAAACCAGTGTATTCAGAAGCAGAGAGTCACAGGTTCAAGTCCCAGCTGTGGTTCCTGCCAACCCAATCCACATATCTTACCCACTACTACAACGTGCTAATACAGACATCACCTTTATTGCAGATGACGTAAACATGCCCAAGACACCTACATTTTACCCTACAGAGCACAAACACCATAAACATGCACATTACCTAGAGCAGAGCCTCCCAAATGCAGTCCTGGAGGGCCAAACACCATTCCGGTTCCATGCTGCCTCTGATAAAGATGCCTGTGCTGCATTTCTATGCGCCACCCCCATGGTATGCAGATGTATCTCATGCATATTCATGAGGGACAGCATGAAAACCTGAACAGTGTTTGGCTCCGCAGAACTGGAGTTGGGAACCTCTGCCGCAAAGCAGCAGCCAACAGGGGCAGACACACCCGCACCCACCGGCCCCATTATCCAAAGCCTCCTGGAGAGGCAGGACTTTGGGCTCTGCGTGCATCTCCCAATACTAGCACTTGCATACCTTAGTAATGCCACCCTAAACCGGGGAATATGGTACACATCTATCAAAAGGTTGCTATGAGTACTGGCAGATAGCAATTCCTAGGTTAAGTACACTTTTCTGAGTGAGCTGCATCATAGCAACCTTTCTGATGTGTGTGGAGTGTGCTACAGGTCTTGTGTCTGACAGTGTTTACCAACCTGGAGAGTGACTCCTACAGTATTGCGTACCATAGCCATGCCTGCACTGTGCCCAGGATTGGTGTGGTGGCCTGGGCTGCCCAACACCTCTATAGTTGCTCAATGCTGGCATAGGTGTGGGGAGTGTGTGTAGTAGTGGATCCATGGAATAGTCTCCCAGTTGAGGTGGTGGAGATGAGGACAGTAACTGAATTCAAAAAAGCATGGGACAAACACAGAGGATCTCTAAAGGAAAAAAGGGGACTGTTTAGTTGTTGATATGGAAGGACAGACTAGATAGGCCATGTGGTCTTTTTCTGTCGTCATATTTCTATGTTTCTATCATCTCTATGCTTGCTGGATGTTTTAAGACCAAAACAAGTACTTTCCTGATGTCTATTCATGCCTGCAGCAGGTATAAATGTGGATGTGCCTGCAAACATCACAGTCATTTCTCAAATCGAATGGAGATGTGTCCATAGCACCTCCCCGGACATGCCTCCACCATGCCTCCTCACCTACTTGCACCAGAGACGTTGGTAAACATTGTTTGTTCAATGACTGCAGAGACATCTCTGTGATTTTGAGGTCCACGTGCATTCAGGACCATACCTAACCCTGTGTGAGTGGTGCAGCCGCACAGGGCACAAATGCATTAGGGGCACATTTCAAGCTGCAGGCTACCACCACCCCCCACCCTGTGTTGTCCTGCCACTGCCACCACTTTGTTGTTTTCTCAGAGGCAGCGGTGGCAACAGCAGTGAGACAGACCTGCATTTGAAGGTAGATCAGGTCCCTCCTTCCCTTCTCTGATGTAGGTCGTATCAGAGGAGGGAGGGACCAGGCCAGCCATTCAAACATGGGTCTTTGCAACTCTGCATTTGCATGGCTGGCCTGGTCCCTCCCTCCTCTGATGTGACCTACATTTTCCTTCACTGCTGCTGCCACCACCTCTGAAAAAACAAAAAAGTGGCAATGGCGGCAGGGCAAAGTGTGTGTGTGTGTGTGGGGGAGCTCAGGCAAACGGCAGAGGGGGGGTGCACCAGATGTGGAACTAGCACAGGGCGCAATTATGACTTGGTACGGTCCTGCATGCATGTCTTCAGGCATCCTACATGACGATTAAGCCTTTTAAAATGACCTCTTATCTTAGTCATTAGCAGATTTAAAAACTTTGAAGTGTAAAATGTCACTTTCCCACCATCTCTACCTATGTCCTCACCCCATCTGCTTCAGCTGTAATGACATTCAGACAGCCTAATAGCCGAGTCTGTACTATTTAAACCCAATGTAACTGAATTGCTTCTTCACTGACTTGATTAACAGAGAATAGCTTTCAAAACTTGTCAAAGAAATATTGTTAGTCAAATAAAATAGTATCACCTGTAACTTATTTGATGACCTTTATTTGCACATTTCCAAGTGGACTAACATGGCACTACAATTTTATGATTGTAAATGGAAAAATACTATAACATCAATGAGAAATTTATCAAACTGAGAATTCTGGTAAATTGTAACAAGCAAACTTGATGGTCATGTCTAATACACTTCTGGGAGCTTTAGTAGGGCAGGATCGGGGCAGAGAGTGGACATTTCAACCAGTTGACAGACAGTGCATGGGATATTACTGAACACTAGCTGTTAACAACTGCTGAGGGTGCGGATGTACTTAATGCCATTTCAAGAATTGGTGTTAAGTTCAACTGCACTACTGGCAGCCCGGTAGCATGGCCACTGCCTATACAGCCAACAGATGAAAAGCACACCTCACTGATGCCTCCTCTCCCCATGACCCAACCTCACCCTGCCGAGCAAAGCCCAGCTGATCAACCTCCCATTGACAAAACCTTCCTTGATTCAGTCCCCCACCTAATCAAGCTCCCCCTGGATCAAGATTTCCACCTTGGAGCAATCCCTTGATCACTCCCCCACCTTCATAATTCCTCCCAGACAGCAGCCAAATAAGTACAACCTTCCCAAGGCCTCCCTGATCAAGCCCCCTTCCTGTTAGGCATGAATGCTTGCTCACCCCTCACCTTCATCAATACCCCTGGGGCTTACTGGGACTCTTTTGTGGTCCAGTGATGATTGAGGTAGGAATGGTTTCTCTGGAGACATTTTGGACAGCTTCTAGATCCAGGATAGGAGCAGAGGGGGATTGCCCTTGCCCCGATCACCACTGGACCATCAGGGATCTCCTGAAAAGTCCCAGAGGAGTTGGAGGAGGTGGGGGGAGGGCAGGACGTCATGCTTGCCAGGAGGAGAGCCTCATCTGGGGGCATCATTGGGAAGGTTGCACTTTTTTGGCTGTTGTCTGGGGTATTTTGAAGTTGGTGGGTTTTGCTTTGCAGGGCGGGTTGATCTAGGGGAGTTTGACCTAAGGGGGGAACTTGATAAAGCAGGCAACAGATCAGGCAGGGGGCTGGATCTGATGGGTTTGCTCCACAGGGAGAATTGTTAGGGGGTGTTTGAGCTGTGGGATGTGTGTATGCAAGGGCATGCTTGATCAGCAGTGCAGGGGTGCATTGTGGTTGCGGCCACTTGCCCCTTCCCTGTACTTTCACACCAGGCTCATGTTTCATATCTTGGCAAGAAGTCTAGATGTTCCTGTGCAACCTGCTGAGGCAGGGAATGCAGACCTGTGTGGTATCTGCAATGTGCATTAATGCAGAACAGATAAAGGGCACTCCCCCCTCCTCCTGCATTTACCACACAGGGCTTGCACCTACTGTACTGTACTGACATTTTTGCACATGTCGTGCAGTAGTTGCAAAAACGTAACACACCTTAGTAAATATACCTCTTAATGTGACATTCCATGGTTATGTGAATAAGCACAGTGCAGTTATTTATGTCAGTAGGGCATCCATAGGGATACAGATTCTAATTATATATATATATATATATATATATATATATATATATATATATATATATATATATCTATATTTCTTCTTACTAATACTATGCTGTCTTATAATGCTGCACAGTTTAATCGTGTGAACTGGAATGTCTATGGGGTATGTTTACTAAATTGCGCTATTTGCGCTGCTGTCACATTATCACACGATAAGGCGCCTTTTCACGTGATAATGGCACTTTACCAGGTGATAAGGCGCCTTATCGCGCGTTAACGCGTGCAGAGACGCAAACAAACGCTGAAGGCGGAGAAAGGCTCCCGGAGGGCGGAGGAAGGCTCCCAAGGGGAGGAGAGAGAGGGTCAATGGGTGGAGAGTGGGAGGGGAGAGGCTCCCTGCACACTAACACTGTGGATTCCTGGGCTGAAAACCCTCGCGTTAGAGCAGATTTAAAGGGAAGAGAAACTATTTCCGTCAGCAATGTACAGCAAAGCCAGGGAAACCTACATAAAGTGATAAGTGTGATACATGTGCACGGAACAAAAGGGCAAATAAACATTGAAAATGACCTGAACAAACTGGAAAAAAAACATAACCAAGCTGGGCAATTGTGATATTAATGGGAAACATCAAAAACACTACCAGGAAAGCTCCAAAAAAAGGATATCAATTTTGGAAGGGGCTATGCTCTGTCCCCATACAAGGTGAATGATCCCACAGTGAAATAGCGCTGATCAGGGTTTTCCCTTTCTATTGGACAGGCTTCCTATGGCATGCACATGTCCCGCAACAGCATGTCGGAACGGGCAACTGGACAGATGCTGGAAAAGGGGATACAGAGGGCTGCAGGCGGCACATGATGTGGTGTAGCTGGGCCACAGTGCAGACTAGGGTGATGCCTAGGTGGCCCATAGGAATGCTGAAACAGTAGAGCCACCAGACAGCAACTGATGAGGGCCCAACATGGGCATGAGTGTGTTTCCCAAAATGTCACAGGGTATAGTACCTAGCAGGTACCCCCAAGGGCACATAACATTGGCAGGCGGTGCTGGGGGGAAGCGTGGACGTCTATGCAGGCACCCCTACCCCAGAACCCACACCATAGGCAGCCGCCTACCAGCACGCTGGATGACCTGAGACTGTGCACCACCAGCACCACCAGCAGAAGGGCATGTCAGCATGGCAACAGAGTGGTACTGGTGGTGGAGGGGGCAGTGGCAGCTGCCCACAGCAGACCATGGCCTAGCCCTGTTTAGGTGGGTGCCATGCACTGCAACAGACAGGCCCTGGTATCCCCAGGGAATGATTTGTCAGTGTGGTGCAGTACGCACAGTCAGTGTGTTTAGGAACAGAAGGTCACAGGTTCAAGTCCCAGCTGTGGCTCCCACCAACCCAGTCCCCATATGTTACCCAGTACTAAACCATGATAATAAAGAGGGAACCTTTATTGCAGATAACATAAACATGCTTGAAATGCCCACATTTTACCCTACAGAGCACAGACACCATAGACATGTGCAATACCTAGAGCAGAGTTTCCCAAATGCAGTCCTGGAGGGACAAACTCCATTCAGGCATCATGCTGTCCCTAATAAAGATGCCTGTGCTGCATTTCTATGCGCCGTCCCCATGGTATGCAGATGTATCCATGCATATTCATTAGGGACAGCATGAAAACCCGAACAGTGTTTGGCCCACCAGGACTGGAGTTGGGAACCTCTGCCCTAGAGCAGCGGCCAACAGGGGCAGAAATGCCCGCACCCACAGGCGCCATTATCCAAAGACTCCTGGATAGGCAGGATGTTGGGCCCTGCGTGCAGCACCATCTCCCAATACTAGCACTTGTAGATAAACACGTTTATTTTTAGACCCCTGATGAAGGCCTTTGGCCGAAACTTGTTAAGGTGGGTCTTCAATAAAGTTGTTTTTATCCACCAATTTGTGTTGGCCATGGTTAATTGCCCTACGCTGTACCTGTTTTGTTTGCTGCTTTTTTGCGGAAGGCCCTCTTCTTTTGTTTCGCGGTGGCCAGGGCTGCCAAAAGCCTCTATAGTTGCACAATGCTGGCATAGGTGTGGGAGTGTGTGTCTGTCTACCCAGTGTGTGGTGGCTGCCAACACCTTCCTCAGCCCGCACTGCTTGCACTGTTGCCAGTGTCAGCCTGCCAATGTGCATAATGAGGAGCAAGGTACCATGGGAATAGCCCGGACAGGGTGGCCTGGCCAGGATGCATCTGCACAGGGCATAGGGCAATGGCTCGGACATTGTAGTGCCTGGCCACCACCTGCATAGACAGGGTGGCCACAGCATGTCCTGCTGGGATGTCACTCTCACCCTGACTGAGCAGTGACCACGGCATGGCTAGGTTTCCCCATAGTGCTCTATAGTCTTTTTTTTCTATGTGGCATTTATGGGTTCTCTTTTGGGACCCAATCACTGACTTATCTGCTTGGTGTGTATGCTGCCATCCCAGTTCTGGGTACATGCATCTCCTCCAGGAACATGCACTATGCACTAGCTAGCAGACTGTCTGCAGCTAGTATGTGTCTGGCTGGAACACCTTGTAGAGTGCAGTGGTTGGAGGCTTGCTGCTGGAGAATGTCAGATAGTGGTGGGGGGCAACTGAGCAGTTCCAGGCCTACTGTCTGTCTGCTATTGCTTTATGGATGTGTACAGATTTGCATTGCCTGCCCTGTAGGGTGTCTGTTTCCCCAGCAGGATGGGGGTTGATGGTCCACTATACTGCCAGCATTGCAGGGATGTAGAATGTGGATCTGTTGGTGGGAGATCCTGTTTCCCACCCTGAGACACAGAGGGTGGGTTGAGTGGTGGTACATAATCCACCTGTGGGTCCAAACAACCCCCCCTCCCCCTTGTAATGTGCCTTGTAATGTGCCTTATAACGTGCCTTCTACTGTGCCTAATAAGGTGCCTTGTAACGTGCCTTGTACTGTGACTACTAAGGTGCCTGATAAAGCCTTATAAGGATTGTTGGCAACTGTGGTGAGGGTACTATGGGCTGGCAGCATGGATCTGCAAAGATATGACTGTCACAGGCAAGCAAAATATCTGCTTTGGACAGGAGGGAACAATGAGGAATCAAACCCATGACCAACACCTAGAACATCAGTGTACTAACCAGTAGGCTATACCTCTATGGCTTGTTGCATAGCAATGGCTGGGTGCAGAAGGACTGCAGGCCACCAAACAAACTGTCTGTTCTGTGTGCCAGGAAAGGGTAACCCCACCAGCACCAATGATGCATTGCACATGCAGAACAGCAGCCTACAGCTGACCACCAAATGGGGTCTGCACCTCTCTGGTACTGCAACGTGGTAAGATGGACTGACAGTGCGTGATACTGGCACAGAGTAGCTACAGACCATGCCATTGTGCAGGTTCTGTGTTCACCCTGAGGGATAGGATGGGTGCCCAGCACTAGGTCCACAGTACATGTGGTGCTAGAGATAGGTCCTGCTGCACATCCCCATCACTACCAGTGTGTGATAGGTGTTCCTAGCAGTGCAGCCGAAGGCACATCTGTTCCAGCTGTGTTCTGCAGTCACATGTGGCCTTGTGGGACTGGACACCACCTAGATTAGTCTGTACCCGGTGTTAAGGTCTGGCTGCCATGGGTACCTGTTATCAGGACAGTGGGGTGTCTAGACTTTGAATTTGTATAGAATTTGAGAAGAAGCTTGCTGCGAAAGCAAAAACACGAAATACAATTTTTTTCAATTACATTCGTAGCAAAAAACCTGTGAGAGGATCAGTTGGACCATTAGATGATAGAGGAGTTAAAGGGGCACTAAGAGGCAACAAGGCGATAGCGGAGAGACTGAATGAATTCTTTGCTTCAGTCTTTACTGAGGAAGATGTAGGGATGTTATCCATGACTGAAGTGGTATTTAAAGGTGTGGAAGAATTGAAGGAAATATTGATACATCGGGAAGATGTATTACAACTATTAGATAAACTGAAGAGTAGCAGATCACCTGGGCCAGCTGGTATACATCCAGACCTGCTATTAGTAATCTGTGAACTATCATTAAAATCATCTCTAATACCTGAAGATTGGAGGATCGCCAATGTAACACCAATTTTTAAAAAGGGTTCGAGGGGCGATCCGGGAAACTACAGACTGGTGAGCCTCACGTCAGTACTGGTAAAAATGGTAGAAACCATCATAAAGAATAAGATTACTCAGCATGTAGATAGTCATGGCCTAATGGGAGACAGCCAACATGGCTTTACACAAGGAAAATCTTGTCTTACTAATCTGTTGTGGTTTTTTTGAAAGTGTGAATAAACAGGTGGACAAAGGTGAGTCGGTTGATATAGTGTATCTGGACTTTCAGAAAGCCTTTGACAAGGTCCCTCATCAGAGACTTTTGGCAAAACTAAAGAGTCATGGGATAGGAGGCAGTGTACTACTGTGGATCAGGAACTGGTTAAAAGATAGAAAGCAGAGGGTTGGGCTAAATGGCCAATTTTTCCAAATGGAGAAAGGTGAATAGTGGTGTACCCCAGGGATCTGTGCTGGGTCCGCTGCTTTTTGACATATTCATAAATGACCTGGAAAGTGGAATAATGAGTGAGGTTATCAAATTTGCAGATGACACAAAACTATTTAAAGTTGTTAAAACCCAAGAGGATTGTGGAAAATTGCAAGAGGATCTTGATAAATTGGAAGACTGGGCATCAAAATGGCAGATGAAATTTAATGTGGACAAGTGCAAAGTTATGCACCTAGGGAAGAACAACCCAAACTATGGTTACACGATGCAAGGTTCCACATTAGGAACCACCACCCAGGAAAGAGATTTAGGCATCATTGTGGATAACATGTTAAAACCCTCAGCCCAGTGTGCAGCGGCAGCCAAGAGAGCAAATAGTATGCTAGGTATCATAAGGAAAGGAATGGAAAATAAAACAAAAGATATTATAATGCCTCTATATCGTTCCATGGTGAGACCGCACCTTGAATATTGTGTGCAATTCTGGTCGCCGTATCTTAAAAAGGATATAGCGTTATTAGAAAAGGTTCAGAGAAGAGCCACCAAAATGGTAATGAGGATGGAAGGATACTCCTATGAAGAAAGGCTAAAAAGGTTAGGGCTCTTTAACCTGGAAAAGAGACGGCTGAGGGGAGATATGATAGAAGTCTATAAATTAATGAACGGAGTGGAAAGCGTAGTTACTCACCTGTAACAGGTGTTCTCCAGGAGCAGCAGGAATCAGTCCTCACATATGGGTGACGTTGGCGCCGACGGAGCCCTCGCGGAGCAATTTTCCCCAGCTTTCAAAGAAAGCCTTTGGGAATTGCAGTGCGCATGCGCAGTCCTCTTCCCGCCCAAGGGTGCCATCTTGCTCAGTCAGATGACCTAGCTAAAAGACAGCAAAAATTAGCAAAAAACGAAAGCATATAACTGCAACTCCAAGGGGAGGAGGGAGGGTTGTGAGGACTGATTCCTGCTGCTCCTGAAGAACACCTGTTACAGGTGAGTAACTACGCTTTCTCCAGGACCAAGCAGGAAGTCAGTCCTCACATATGGGACTCCCAAGCTTAAGGCTACCGGAGACCCTAAGCACAAAAATGAGCTCCCTCAAGGTCAGTAGCACAGAAGGAAGGAATCTTCTCTGAATATGTCTCCAACCGGTAGCCCAACATCCGGGACGGAGGGTAGGAGTTGCCTATACCTCGAAGAGATTACGGAGGACTGCCTGTCTGAAAGCACTGTCCCTGCGGGACTCCCTCTCCAGGCAGTAATGGGCTGCAAAAGTCTGGCTTGAAGACCAAGTAGCGGCCCGGCAGATGTCTGCCAATAGAACAGAGCGGAGGTAAGCTACCGACGTAGCCTTCGCCCGAACACGATGAGCTGTGACTCTACCTTCCAGCACGAGGCCTGCTGCCTCGTAAGCCCAAGCGATACAGTCCGCAATCCAGATGGACAGAGTACGCTTGGAGACAGGGAGCCCCAACTTGTTAGGGTCGTAAGACACGAAGAGCTGAACAGCCTTTCGGTGCTCCCGCGTACGGTCAAGGTAGAAGGTCAACGCCCTTCTACAGTCCAGGGTATGCAGGACCATTTCAGCTCGGCTGGAGTGTGGCCTGGGAAAGTAGGTCGGAAGTACCACCTCCTGGTTGATGTGAAAAGGGGAAACCACTTTGGGAAGAAATTTAGGGTGAGTCCATAGGACTACCCGGTTCTTGTAGAACCTAGTGTAAGGAGGATCAGAAACCAGGGCCTGCATCTCACTAACGCGTCTAGCCGAAGTGAGGGCTACCAAGAACAAGTTTTTCCAGGAAAGAAAACATAGCGGACAGGTAGCCATAGGCTCAAAAGGCGGACAGGTAATCCACTGCAACACCACATTAAGATCCCAGTCCGGGGCTGGCGGGCGCAAAGGTGGCTTAAGGAGAAGGAGGCCTCTGAGAAACCGAGCCACCAGAGGATGGCTGGAAAGAGGTCTACCATCCACCGGCATGTGATGCGCAGAAAGAGCACTGAGGTGGACCTTTACCGAGTTGGACTTTAGTCCAAGGTTGGAGAGAGAGAGCAAGTACTGCAAGACCACTGATGCTGAACAGGAGAAAGGATCTTGAGACTGCTGAGTACACCAGACGGAGAACCGACGCCACTTGAGAGCGTAGGTCTTGCGGGTGGAGGGCCTCCTGGAGGCCAAGACGACCTCTTCCACATCCGGAGGTAGCTGCAGAGGAGCAAGGACTACCCTTTCAGCAGCCAGGCCATCAGATGAAGGGACCGGAGGTTGGGGTGTAGGAGAGTCCCGTGATCCTGCGACAGGAGGTCGGGCTGAAATCCCAGTGGAAGAGGAGTGTCTACCGCTAACTGCATCAGAAGCGGTAACCAAGGTTGTCTCGGCCACCTGGGAGCCACTAGGATCATCGATGCCTTGTCTCTGAGAACCTTGAAGAGCATCCGAGACACCAGTGGCATGGGAGGAAAGGCATACAAGAGGCCGGTGGACCATGGAATTAGAAAAGCATCCGCCGCTACCCGGAGAGGATGCGGCTGTCGAGAGCAAAACCTGGGCAGCTGCCGGTTCAGAGGACTGGCAAACAGATCCATGGTGGGGAGGCCCCACTTGAGAAAGATCCGCTGAACCACCAGCGGATCCAACCTCCACTTGTGTGGCTGGAGGATCCTGCTGAGTTTGTCGGCCAGGTAATTTTCTTGACCTGGGAGATAGACAGCCTTGAGGATGAGGCCGTGGTGGACTGCCCAAGAGCATAGTTTTTGGGCCTCCTGACAGAGAAGGAAGGAGCCTGTTCCGCCTTGTTTGTTCACATAGAACATTGCCACCTGATTGTCTGTCTGTATCAGCACCGACTGGTGAGAAACCAGGTGAGAGAATGCTTTGAGCGCTAAGCGGATGGCTCTGAGCTCTAGGAAGTTTATCTGCTGAGCAGACTCCCAAGGAGTCCAGAGGCCTTGAGTACATGTCCCTTGGCAATGTGCTCCCCAACCCAGGAGAGAAGCATCGGTCGTCAGGACCTGAGAATGCGTAGGGGGCTGAAAAGTTACTCCTAGTACCAGGTTTGGTAGATGTAGCCACCATTGTAGAGAAGAGACCAGCTGGTCGGAGATCCGTATGGAGTCCGCTAGGCTCCAGGTGGCCTGATGCCATTGATTGCGAAGGCACCACTGAGCAGGACGCATGTTCAGTCGGGCATTGGGGGTCACATGGACCGTGGAAGCCATATGGCTGAGCAGTCGCAGAAAATGCCTGGCTGAGACCAGCGCATTGCTGTGAAAGTGGCCGGCGAGATCCATGAGCCGCCTGGCCCTGTCCAGAGGGAGGAAGGCCCGCGCCTGAAGTGTGTCCAACCTGGCGCCTATGAACTCGAGATTTTGAGAGGGGAGCAAAGTGGACTTTGCGAAGTTTATGACAAAACCCAAATGCTGGAGCAGAGCCACAGTGCGATGAGTGGCCTCCTGAGAAGACTGGGCTCTGATGAGCCAGTCGTCCAGGTATGGGAACACAAACAGACCTTGAAGTCTCAGATAAGCCGCCACCACTGCGAGGCATTTGGTGAACACCCTGGGTGCGGAGGATAGGCCAAAGGGCAGCACTCTGTACTGGTAATGATTTCCTCCCACAACAAATCTGAGATATTGTCTGTGGTCTGGATGAATGAGGATATGAGTATATGCATCTTTCAGATCCAAGGAGCATAGCCAGTCTCCCTGCTGGAGGTAGGGCAGCAGGATTCCAAGGGTAAGCATCTTGAACTTTTCCTTTGCAAGGAACTTGTTGAGGTTTCGCAAGTCCAGGATGGGTCTGAGGCCTCCTGTTCTTTTTGGAATCAGGAAGTACCTGGAGTAAAACCCTTGACCCTTCAGGTGGTGGGGCACCGGTTCCACGGCTTGTTCCTGAACGAGACTTGCTAACTCCTGAAGGAGTAAGTCCCTGTGCAAAGGGAGTCTGGGAGGCTCCCCTGGAAAGTAGGAGGGAGGTACCTGGTGAAAGTGAAGAAGATAGCCCTTTTGAACTATGTGAAGTACCCAGGTATCTGTGGTGATGTTGGACCACCTTTGGGCAAAGTGGACCAGCCGGCCTCCTGTGCTGAGAGAAACCAGCTGAGGGGGAGAGGCTATGCTGAGGAAGTCAAAAACCCCCACCCTGCTGAGCAGGGGCCGGTGGTGCAGGCTTGGGGGCTTGCTGCCTACGGGACCCATTACCCCGTCCCTTGGCCTGCTTTCCCTGTGGGGGAGCTGCTGAGGCCTGATACTGAGGGTAGTATTTATAGGCAGCACCTTTCCTCGGGTAAAAGGGCTTTTTCCCCGAGGCCTTCTTCTTTTGAGAAGGGGCAGAGGTCTTCCTCGAGAGACGAGTCCTGGTGAGAGTCTCCGTCTCGATTTGTGCAGCCTTCTCATCCATGGGCTTGCCAAAGAGGTTATCACCTCGGCAAGGGACATCGACCAACTTGTCCTGTACCCAGGGCTCGAGGTCGGACGTCTGAAGCCAAGCCTGCTGGCGTCCACCGATGCCGGCCGCAGCTACTCGAGCCGAAGCCTCAAAACCATCATAGGCTGCTCGAGATATAAACTTGGAGCACTCCCGAATACCAGTGGACAAGGTTCGGTACCTCTGCAAAGGTTCGTCGGAGAGACCAGCAGAGAACCCGGCTATTTCCTTAGCCAGGTCTCGGAGATACATGCCCATGTAAAGCTGGTATGTCTGGACTCGACAAGCAAGCATAGAGCCCTGGAAGCACTTTCTACCGAGGGCATCCAGGCTTCGGGCTTCCCTACCAGGGGGCACCGAGGAGTGCATTTTTTGACTCTTAAGTCTATGCATGGCCGATTCCACCACCATGGAATGGTGCGGTAGTTGTGCCTTCTGGAAGCCGGGGCTCTTGCGGACTCGATAAATGGAATCGACCCGCTTGCTTAATACCGGCGACGACGCCGGGCTCTCCCACATGCAGAAGAGAAGTCGTTCCAGCATCGGAGGAACCGGTACAATAAAGGCCTCCCTCGGGGGAGAGTCATATTGGAGGGCATCGAGTTCTTCGACTCGAGGCTCCTCCTCGGGATCCGCGGGGAAGGCCAGGGCCTTGGCCATATCCCTCACGAAGTCCGAGAACCGGGTATCCTCCGGGGGGGACCGTCTCCAAGGTTCGGACTCGGGGGAGTCCGAAGGGACACACCGAGTCCGAAAGGAACCAGGTGACTCTTCGTCCTCCGATTCCCAGGCCGACTCCTCGGAGGAGGAGTCGAGCGGCTCCGTTCGGGCGAGCACCGATGCTATCCGCTCCGACGCTGAGGGAGTCGGTGTCAACGACCTTGGTCCCGAATGGGAGGCCGAAGGAGACCTCAACCGAGGATCGACTCGAGCCCTCATGGACTCGAGGATCGGCTCGGTCTCCGGGGTCGATTTGGAGGTCGACGTCCCAGTGGTCAGGGCAGAAGCACCGGCGAGGCCAGCGATCAATACCCGCTGCTGGTCCAAGAAGGCAGTCAGACTGCTCTCCAAGGCCATCAACCTGAGTCCGAGCTCAGGAGACCCAGCAGCCCCCGACTCGGGCCCCGACGGCGTCGGGCCCGACGTCGGGTCCTTCGGAGGTGAGTCCACGAGGACAGCAGTACTCACGTGAGCGGGTAAGTCCACCTCGAGTCGAGGATGTTTTGACGGCCTCTCCATCTCCGAGGACCCGGGACGGGAGTCGGGGCTATGCGACCTGACCCTCGAGGAACCAGGAGTGTCCACCGATCCCGCCCTCGTGGGTTTCTTCTTCTGATGATGTTCCCGGGTAGGAGACCCCCTCTCAGAGGAACTTCGACGATGCTCAGGACCAGAGTCCCGAGACGTCGAAGCCTCTGACGAGGTCCGAGCCCGGCCGGAGTCAGAGAAGATACGCTCCCGCTGATGTTGCCGACTCCTCAAAGCTTTTGAGGACATTTTGCCGCAGGGCACACAGATCAGGGAATCATGATCTGGGCCGAGGCAGCGGAGGCAGAAGTCATGAGTGTCTGTAAGAGACATGAGTTTCTTACTGAGATCACACTTTTTAAAGCTGCTGGCAGCCATCGGGGGAAAAAGGGCCCCTGCGAGGTCGAATGACCGGGCTGCCAGGGAAAAAGGAAAAAGGCGTGAAATCTGTCACGAAGGACAAAAAACCCGAAAAATAAGGGACGGACTCGCAACCGGCGTCGCGAGTCCGGGTGGGAAAAGAACCGGTGTCGAACCGAAGAAAAAAGAGAAATAAAGAGAAAAAAATCAACTTTTCTGCGGGGATTCACAGGCAAAGTCTGTAGGGCTCCGCGGAAAAAAGAAGACTGAGCAAGATGGCACCCTTGGGCGGGAAGAGGACCGCGCATGCGCGCTGCAATTCCCAAAGGCTTTCTTTGAAAGCTGGGGAAAATTGCTCCGCGAGGGCTCCGTCGGCGCCGACGTCACCCATATGTGAGGACTGACTTCCTGCTTGGTCCTGGAGAACGGGTAAACATAGATCGACTGTTTACATTATCAGAATATAGAAAGACTAGGGGACATGCAATGAAGCTACAGGGTAAACTATTTAAGACTAATAAAAGAAAATATTTTTTCACTTAACGTGTAATCAAACTCTGGAATTTGTTACCGGAGGATGTAGTAAAGGCTGTTAGTGTAGCTGGGTTTAAAAAAGGTTTGGACAAGTTCCTGGAGGAAAGGTCCATAAACCATTATTAAGAAGGGACCCAGGATATCAATGCTTGACCTAGTACAAGCATTGCAGAACCTGTGTCTTTTGGGGAAACTGCTAGGTACGTATGACCTAGATTGGCCACTGTTGGAAACAGGATACTGGGCTTGATGGACCTTGGTCTGACCCAGTATGGCATATCTTATGTTCTTATGTAGACTTGCATGAGGGTTATGTAGCACTGCCACTATGGGTCTAAGTGGTATGCACCATATACCCCAAGGGGCTTCAGTCACCACTTTTGTAGATGAGGGGGTGGTGTGACAGGTGCCTGCACCATGGCTGTAGTGCCAGCAACCACAGTCCTGCTGGAGGATGACAGCCCTCCAGGGCTGCTGGGCCAGTGCCATACCTAAGACCATTGCAGACCAGCAGTGATGCTTGGGATAAGCAGGGGAAGGCTCAGCTGCCTCACACCATGGTCTGCCATTCACCAACAGCATTCTACAAGGTGTTCCCATCATGCACAGGCAAACTGCAGACAACCCCTAACCAGTCTGTAGTGCATGTTCACAGGGAGACCCTGTACACCCAGAGGTGGGATGCACAGCACAGACACCAAGCAGGTATCTCTGTGATTGAGATCCAGAACCAGGAACACACAAGTATCCAGGGGGGGGGGGGGGTGGAAATAATGTGTGGCACTATGTGGGAACATAGACATGCCATGGTCACTTCTCAGTCGGAGTGAGAGTGACCTCCCAGCGTGACATGCTGTGGCAACCCTGTCCATGCAGGTGGTGGTCGAGCACTACAGTGTCCTAGCCATTGCCCTCCACCCTGTGCAGATGCATCCTGGCCAATCCTCCCTGTCTGGGCCATACCCACAATACTTTGCTTCTCATTATGCACATTTGCAGGCTAACACTGGAAGCAGTGTGAGCAATGTGGGCTCAATGAGGTGTTGGCAGACACAAAACAATGGAGAGACATATGCACACTCCCACACCTATCTCAGCATTGTGCAGAGATGGAGGTGGTTGACAACCCTACCTGCCGCACTGGTCCTGATCACAGTGCCAACATTGCTAATCTGTGCAGGGGGTAGTAGTAGTGCTCTGGTGATAACTGCAGCTCTGTGCTGGGGCCAACAGCCTGACACTCCATGAAGCTGTGGATAGTGGAGCCCGTGTGAGTGGCTGTCTATAGCCCTGTGCACCACAGCATTGGGGTTTGCCCATGTTGTTGTTGTGGCTGCATTGTGGGCTAAAACTATGGGAGATGCTCTGCAGGATCCACAGATGGGACCTGAACCTCTGAACCTCTGCTTTTGGACATGCTGGCTGAGTGTACTGCACCAAACTGTTGCCACAGCAGCATAGTGGTCCCTGGGGCTACCCTTATGTTTCTTGGCCAGACCTCTTCTGTTGCACTGCACACCACATACTGGTACAGGGCATGGCCTAGGTCCACTGCAGGTGGGTGTCACTGCTCCCTCCAGCAGAATCACCTACCCCCTTTGCCACGCCACCATGACCATATGCTGTTGGTGTCGGTGGTGCACCATCCCAGGCCATCCAGGAGGCAGGTAGGCGGCTGCCTAAGGTGTGGGTTCTGGGGTAGGGGTGCCTACATAGATGTCTGCGCTTCCCCCAGCACCGCCTGTCAATGTTATGTGCTGTGACAAGGCAGAGACTCAGAAACAGAAGAAAAAGGGTTTAAAACACTTTCTGTCACCTCAGATGTTTAGAGATGCAGGACAGGAAGGGGTTAAGATTCCAGCACATGAACCTTCTCTGCAAAGAAGAGCAGGGAAAGAACCACACCCTAGCTCTAGGCTAACCCAGAGACATAGCCAATCAGGAAGGTGGGTGGAGTCAGACCGGATTGGGCCACTCTGCACTCATAACCAGGAAGCAGTAGTTAGTAGAGAGAGCAGCAGAGTCGAAGGAGGCAGAGGCGAAGGGAGGAGAAGCCGAGAAACCTCCAGGAGAGAAGGGAGTGAAGACAGAAACCTCCCAAGCAGCGAAAGGGGAACCAAGGAGAGAACCAGGGAAAGGAGAGTTCCTGTGGGTGGTCCAGGAAGAGACCCAGGCAGAGCTCAGCTCCAAGAGAGAGTGAACCTTGGAAGAGACCCAGAGCTGGACTCAGAAGCCTTGAACACAGACTTGGAGTCAGGGGAGTTCCCCAGAGACAGACGCTGCCAAAACCAGGTCAGAGCAAAACCTTTTAAACCTTGTAAAGTAGGTAGCTCTGAAATAAGCCAGTCTCTAGGAAGTGATAATAGAGTGCTTTCTAGAAGAAACAAGTTTAAACCAAGCTTTGAAAGGAAACCTGAAGTTACTAGAGGAAAGTTGGCCTATAGGAAAGTCCCTTTTAAGAAGCTGCAAGCATTTCCCTTATACAGACAGCGTGACCAGAGCTCTAGCTCAGAAGATAGCACACCTGCTTGTCAGCAAAAGGCTAATTGGCAGCTACCGTGCAGAGAGCTAGGAACAGACCCTGAGGACCAGGCTGTGCTGAGGGATCTCACAAGGCAGTTCCATAAGAGACATATTCCTCCCAACCAAAGGCAACTACCTAGGCAAGGCAAGGAAGGAATAAACCCCTTTTATGAGCTGTTAAAAGGTGCTGAGAAATACCAAGCCTCACAAGTGCCTAGAAGACAAAAAGAGACTAAATGGAAACAGCTTCAGACTATAATTAAAGAACTAAAGTCTGAAGGCTTGTATGTTCCACATGACAAAGGGATATCAGAGAGCCAGGAAGAACCAATGGAATTAGGGGCTCCTTTATCCAATACCAGTGATTCTGAAATGGAGTGTGGTGTATGTATGAGAGAGTAAGGAGCTATAATTTGTTCCTGTTTTATGATTGAGTGCTGTGAAGCCTAAACCAATGTTCTTAGAAGTTTGCACCAGAGACAGCAGCATTCTGCTGGGTGCAATGACTCAGAGCCTCATAACTTGCAGCTGTGAATGAAAGGCAATGTAAGAAAGTGTTCCTACACAAGAAGCCTGGTACTAATAGGCAAGAGAGTGTGGAGATTGCCATTTCTATTTAAAGCTGTTAAACAAGATATGGACACTAGAAAGAAAATACAACAGCTAGAAGATTTCTTTATTACAAGCTGATACTTGGAAAGCATTACTGGCATCCTGAAATGCTGTTGTATTGTTGAAGCTGGAAGAAGCCTAAAAGCATTTAACTGTATTACGTGTCCCTGAGAAGAATCAGGAGAACTGACTTTATACTGTGAACTTTTATTTGGTACAAAAAGGTTACCGCTTTACTTTTGTGTTGGGGGAGTAAATCCTGTGCTGTTCTTTTGCAATACTTTGTGCAATACCTTATGCAATAATAAAGTATTCTTTAACTTGGAAACCCAACCTTGGCTGTCGTCACTTCAGTCCACAACTACAATAGGATACAGGGCTTCAGCACTACCAAGGACTTTTAAAACCCCCATGTGGCACGCACCAACTGCCTGATTACGCCTAGGGCTAGGTGGTGCGGTGTCACAGTGCCCCTTGGGGTACCTTCTGAGTAATGTCCACTGGATGGGACACTGTGGGACACAGACTCATGGGCATGTTTGACCCTGGTCAGTTGCTGTCTTGCTGGTTTCCATTTTCTGCATTCCTATGTGCCACCTCGGCAACCACCTAGTCCACCCTGTGCCTCAGTAGCCCTCACTGCATGTCCCTCCTGCAGCCCCCATGCCCCATTTGCGCCATCACCATAATGGCCTTTCATACCTGGGCACTATGCTGTTGCTGCAAATGGAGCACTACTATCACGTTTCTTGGGCTCCCTGCCTATGCTGTACATTGCTAACACTGAAATTGTTTCTCTCTCCTGCAAATGTGCATCTAGCGTCAGGTTTTCATTCGCGGTACTTTTCAGCCCTTCAGTTCTCCGCGTTGGTGTCGTGGGAGCCTCTCCCCGCCCACTCCCCACCCATTGACCCCTTCTCTCCGCCCTCTCTCCACCCTCTGCGGGACTTACTGTGGACGGTGACATTAACGCACGTTAGTTAACGTTAACGCGTGTTAACATTACGTTACATTAATGCACGTTAACATTACCTAACGTGCGTTAACGTAGCTGCTGCTACATTACCGCAGTTTAGTAAACATACCCCTTAGTTTAGATAGTTCCCATGAACACAGTCTTCTGAAAATCATTCAAGATACCATGGATGTGGTGGTACCGGTACTGGAGGAGTCATACGAAGAGTCACAGGAGGCTCTGGAACCAGTGGTCATGGAGGTGGCCATGGAGGCAGCAGAAGGGGCAAAGAGCAGCATCAGCATTGTCAGTGGCTGCCTGATCATAAATACCTACTACAAGCAGAAGGAGAAGGAAGAGACCCCAGAGGTCACCACCACCACACCACAACTGCAATGCCTGCTCTTCGTTGGGGGGCCCACAGGAATATAGAGGCTTACCACCTTTGCTCAGACAGAAGAGTGCAGATGGACTGGAAGGGAGGGCGGGGAGAGGCAGGAGGAATGGAGGAGGGGAGGATAGGGATGGAGGTGGGAGGGAGGGAGGGAACTGGGTTGAGGAGGAGCAGGAGGGGGAGGGGTTGGGAGGGGGAGCATAGAGGAAGGAGGGATGGAGGTGAGAGTGCCTACCACTGGCAGCACTGCTGTGCTACAGCTGCCCGGAGTGTGGCACAGTGGGCACTCCCATTGTCTGTACCTCAAATGTCCCATCATGAGGCATCCCCAGGCCCCAGTGAGCACGACATCCTGCTATTCCTGCAGCCCTTAGGTATGAGGTGCCGCAGGACTTTGCTGCTGTCATCTGGGCCCAGGACCTTATGATGGGCCAGTGGAAAGGCCTCAGGGCAGAGATGCGAGCCCTGATACAGGCTACATCTCTGCCCCAATGCCACCTGCATCCATCTACTCTTTCTCTAAGTTATTAAAATTATGCATCCCACTCCCTCATTAAGTTATTATGTACATAAGTTATCCTGTATATAGTTATTAGCAACTGTTACCTAGCAAAATTGTTATAATGTAAACCTTGTTATAATATTAATGTTACCTGCTGCAATGTAAACTGTTACTATGTTTTACTGTAAACCGCTATGAATAAAGGAAAAAGTGGTATAAAAAAACCTGTTAAATAAATAAATAAAAATAAAAACCTGCACCCAGGGGGAGAGACCAAAGTAGGGGGAGGGGCCAGTATCATTTGAGAGAAGGACTGCTAGGTCATTTAAATAAATGTTGGGGGTTTGTTCCTTACAAGCAATGTGTCCATGTTCTTCATCATCGCCTATAATACCTGCATACCTGATGAACACCAGAAGCAATATAAGCACTAGCAAGTTAGATACAAGGCATTGATAAGGCAGGTAAAGAGAGAATTTGAAAAGAAGCTTGCCATTGAAGCAAAAATGCATAATAACAACTTTTTTCAAGTACATTCATAGCAAAAAAACATGAGAGAGTCAGTTGAACCATTGGATGATAGAGAGGTAATAACGGTGCTAGGGAGGACAAGGCCATAGAGGAGAGACTGAATTAATTCTTTGCTTCGGTCTTTACTGAAGAAGATGTAGGGAAGTTACCTGTGAATGAAATGGTATATAAAGGTGATATAGTAGAAAAATTAAAAGAAATATCGATAAACCGGGAAGATGTATTACAACTGTTTGATAAATTAAAGATGCATTACAACATTTTGATAAACTGCAAATCACCTGGACCGGATAGTCTATATCCAAGTGTGTTGAAAGAACTGATATATGGGATTGCAGACCTACTATTAGTAATCTGGAGCTATCATTAAAATCATCTGTAGTACCTGAGGATTGGAGACTGGCCAATGTAATTCAAATTTTTAAAAAGGGTTCTAGGGATGATCTGGGAAACTACAGACCAGTGAACCGAATGTCAGTACTGGACAAAATGGTAGAAACCATTCTAAAGAATAAAAATACTGAACATGTAGATAGCCATGGTTTCATGGGAGAAAGTCAACATGGATTTAGCCAAGGAAAGTCTTGTCTTACTTATCTGTTATATTTTTTGAAGGTGTAAATAAACAGGGAAACAAAAGTAAGCCATTCATTATAGTGTATCTGGATTTTCAGAAAGCCTTTCACAAGGTCTCTCATAAGAAACTCTTTGCCAAATTAAAAAGGCATGGGATTGGAGGCAGTGTAGTATAGTGGATCAGGAACTGGTTAAAAGATAGAAAGCAGAGAGTAGGGCTAAATGGACAATTTTCTCAATGGAGAAAGGTGAGCAGTGGACCCAGAGATTTGTATTGGGCCCTCTGCTTTTTAACTTATTCATAAATGACCTGGAAATAGGAATAATGAGTGAGGTGCTCAAATTTTCAGATGACACAAAATTATTCAAAGTTGTTAAAATGCAAGATGATTATGAAAAACTGTAGGAGGGCCTTTAAAAATTGGAAGACTGGACATCCAGCTGCCAGATGAAATTTAATGTGGACAATTGCAAAGTTATGCATTTAGCAAAGAACAACCCAAACCATAGTTACATGATGCAAGGTTCCACATTAGGAACCACAACCCAGTGAAAAGATTTAGGTGTCATTGTGGATAATACATTGAAACGCTCCACCCAGTTTGCAGCGGTGGCCAAATAAGCAAACAGAATGCTAGGAATCATAAGGAATGGAATATTATAATGCCTATATATTGTTTCATGGTGCGACCACACCTTGAATATTGTGTGCAATTCTGGTAGCCATATCTTAAAAAGGTACAGAGAAGAGTGACAAAAATGGTAAAGGGAATGGAAGGACACCTCTATGAGGAGAGGCTTAAAAGGTTGGGGCTCTTCAACTTGGAAAAGAGATAGCTGAGGGGGAATATGATAGATGTCTATGAATTAATGAATAGAGTGGAACAGGTAAATGTAGATCAGTTGTTTACACCATCAAAAAGTAGAAAGACTAGAGACACACAATGAAGCCACAATGCAACCCATTTAAGAGAAGTTTTTTTTTTACTCAATGCGTAATCAAGCTCTGGAATTTGTTACTGGAGAATGTAATAAAAACTGTTAGGGGTATGTTTACTAAACTGTGGTAACGTAGCAGCGGCTATGTTAAGGCGTGTTATGTAACGTTAAGGTGCCTTAACATTACATAACACGCCTTAATGTTCCCGGCCACGGTAAGTCCAGAAAAGGGTGGAGAGAAGGGGTCAATGGGCGGGTGGTGGGCGGGGAGAGGCCCCTTTCACAATAATGCGGAGAAATTAAGGGCTGAATCATAATGCAACTGATAACCTGGCGTTAGCACACATTTGCAAGAGAGAGAAACCAGTTGTGTGTCAGCAATGTACAGCATAGCCAGGGAGCCCCAGAAAAATGATAGTAGTGATGCATTTGCACCAACAGCATAGCGGACAAGTATGAAAGGCCACTATGGCAATGGTGCAAGTGGGGCATAGGGGGCTGCAGGAGGGACATGTAGCAGGGGCAGCTGGAGCACAAGGCGGACTAGGCGGATGCCTAGGTGGCACATAGGGACATAGAAACTGGAAATCAGCAGCAGCTGACAAAGGCCAAACACAATCCACCTACATCTACCTGGTCCACCCGAGCTGACAGTTACCAGGGCACTGACCTGACATCCCCCCAGCCAACCCTTTCCCAAGCAGAAGGGACAGAATATTGGTAGGCGGTGATGGGGGGGATGTGAGGATGCCCATGTGTGCCCCATGCCCCAGACCCCACTCCCTAGGCGACCAACTACCCACACAATGGATGGCCTGGGACTGCGCCCCACCAGCACTGACAGCATATGGTCATGTCAGCATGGCAGTGGGGGTGTGTGCCCGTGCTGGAGGGGGCAGTGGCACCTGCCTGCAGTGGACCTAGGCCATGCCCTGTACCAGTACGTGGTGTGCAGTGCAACATAAAAGGTCTGGCTGAGGAAACATACAGGTAGCCCCAGGGAACACCATGCATCTGTGGTAAATACACCCAGCCACTGTGTCCAGAAGCAGAGGGTCACAGGTTCAAGCCCCAGCTGTGGTTCCTGCAGAGCATGTCCCTATGTTTTACCCTACAATGCAGATACAACAGCAACATGTGCAAAGCCCAAAGCAGTGGCAAACAGGGGTACAAACATCCACTCACACAGGCTCCACAATCCAAAGATGCATGGAGAGTCAGGCTGTTGGCCCCAGCATTGAGCTGCAGTTATCACCAGAGCACTATTACTACCTCCTGCACAGTTTAGCAATGTCGGCACTGTGATCAGGACCAGTGTGGAGGGCAGGGTTGCCAACCAACCCTATGTTTGCACAATGCTGCAATAGGAGTGCGTGTGTGTGTGTGTGTGTATGTCTATCCATTGTTTTGTGGCTACCCACACCTCACCGGGCCCACAATGTCCCACTGTTACCAGCGTTAGCCTGAATATGTGCATAATGAGGAGCAAGGTGTTGTGGGTATGGCCCAGACAGGGCGGATTGGCCAGGATGCATCTTCACAGGGTGTGGGACAATGGCTGGGACACTATACTGCCTGACCACCGCCTGCATGGACAGGGTGGCTACAGCATGGTATGCTGGGAGGGCACTCACTCTGACCAAGCAGTGACCATGCGTTGCATTTCCAGCAGAAAAATTTCAGCATGGAAGTAATGGAGCAGTTTTGCCTTGAGAACAAACACGGGCAACATTAAAAGACTTTTGGTTAGTTTAATATGTGGGATTTATGCTGGAGGTACTATGAGAAAACAGATATCGTAAAAAGAGAAAAGAAAAGTTAGGGAAGTAGATGATGTAGTAAATGGAAATATTTAACATGGATATTTTTATTTGATAACAGATAAATGATAATACGTTGGTATGATCATCTGGCATTTGAAACATTGCCCCTGACGAAACGCGTAGTGAAATGCGTAGGCAGTGCCTGTTGACGGCGTTGGGAGTACTTACTAACTATGAAGAGTCATTTTGGCCACAGTGTTTTGATACCACAAACAAGATAAGGATAATTTCATTTAATTTTTTAGATACGGAAAGAAAGAGTGTTAAGTGTGCAAATGGTCACTTTGGAAAGTTTGGAAAAAAAATATTCTGAAAAGCTTATATTTGTAAAACAACACACGCATAAAAAGGTCATTGATGCAAATGAAGTGCCAATGTTTGTCAGTTTGGCCACGGCACTACTGAGTCTGAGACCTTGCGTGATCAAAGTGATAGTTGAATACTATAAGAGAGCAAAGTGACTGTTTAAGAAAATTAGAGCAGCCATATTATCTACTATTTTTGATATTTTTTGAGTGTATTCCTGTTGGAAAAGTTTATTCACACTCTGCAAAAATGACCTTGATTTGGGGGTATGTTTACTAAACTGCGGTAATCGTACATAACACGCGTTATGTAACGTTAACGAGGGACATCTTGAACAATTTTCAGAAGACTGTGTTCGTGAGAAACTAGATCAACTTAAAGTAGACAAAGTGATGGGACCGGATGGGATACACCCTAGAATACTGAGGGAACTTGGGGACGTTCTAGCAACTCCACTGACTGACCTTTTCAATGCCTCGTTGGAGTCAGGAGTGGTGCCAAAGGACTGGAGAGAGGCTCATGTGGTGCCTTTACACAAAAGCAGAAGTAAGGATGTGGTTGAAAACTACAGGCCGGTTAGTTTAACTTCGGTGGTGAGTAAATTATTGGAAATGCTGCTGAAAGAGAAAATAGTGAGGTTTCTGGAGTCCAGCGGATTACAGGATCCGAGGCAGCATGGATTCACCAGAGGAAGGTCTTGTCAGACAAATCTGATTGATTTCTTTGACTGGGTGACCAGGGAGTTGGACCGAGGGAGAGCTCTAGATGTGGTGTATTTAGATTTCAGTAAAGCCTTTGACACTGTTCCTCACAGGCGACTTATAAACAAACTGAGCACCCTAGGGATGGACACTAAAGTTACTGCTTGGGTTAGAAATTGGTTGGGTGGGAGGCGACAAAGAGTACAAGTAAATGGAGCTCACTCTGAGGAGAAGGATGTTACCAGTGGTGTGCCCCAGGGATCTGTCCTTGGTCCGATTCTTTTTAACATCTTTGTTAGTGATATAGCGGAAGCGCTGTAGGGTAAGGTTTGCCTCTTTGCAGATGATACCAAAACCTGCAATAGAGTAGACACCCAGGAAGGTGTAGATAACATGAGGAGGGATCTAGCTAAGCTTGAGGAATGGTCTAGAATTTGGCAGCTGGGATTTAATGTTAAAAAATGTAAGGTCATGCATTTGGGCTGCAGCAATCCAAGGGAGCAATACAGTATAGGAGGTGAAGTACTTTTGTCCACTAAAGAAGAGCGGGACCTAGGCGTGGTTGTGTCTGATGATTTTAAAGTAGCTAAACAGGTAGAAAAGGTGACGGCAAAAGCTAGAAGGATGCTTGGGTGCATACGGAGAGGAATGGCTAGCAGAAAAAAGGAGGTGATAATGCCTCTGTATAAGTCTTTGGTGCGACCTCATTTGGAGTATGGTGTGCAATTCTGGAGACCGCACCTTCAAAAGGATGTGAACAGGATGGAGTCGGTTCAGAGAGTGGCTACTAAAATGATTAATGGGCTTCATTATAAAACATATGAGGACAGACTTAAGGATCTTAATATGTACACCTTAGAGGTAAGGCGGGATAGAGGTGATATGATTGAGATGTTTAAATACCTCCGTGGCATAAATGTTCAGGGAGAGAGCCTCTTTCAATTGAAAGCAAGTTCTGCTACGAGGGGACCTGGGATGAGGGTGAAGGGAGATAGATTCAGGAGTGATATGCAGAAATATTTCTTTACAGAAAGAGTAGTGGATCCATGGAATAGTCTCCCAGTGGAGGTGGTAGATATGTGGACAGTAACTGAATTCAAAAAAGCATGGGACCAACACAGAGGATCTCTAAAGGTAAAAAGTGGACTGTTGTAGTTGTTGTTATGGAAGGACAGACTAGATAGGCCATGTGGTCTTTTTCTGTCATCATGTTTCTATGTTTCTATGTAAGCGCATCATAACGCGCATTATGATGCGCTTACGATCGTTAACGTTACATAACGCACGTTATGATGCGCTAACGATTGTAAACTCCCACGGCGCGGTAAAACACCGCAGACGGTGAAGAGAGGGCAGAGAGAAGGGGTCAATGGGTGGAGAGTGGGCGGGGAGAGGCTCCCTTCACACTAACGCGCTGATCTGAAGAGCTCAATTCCAACGCAAATGAAAACCTGCCGTTAAATGCACATTACAGGGGAGAGAAACCATTTCAGTGTCAGCAATGTACAGCCCAGACAGGGAAACCTAAAAAAAGTGATACGTGTGATACATGTGCACAGAACAAAAGGGCACATAAACACTGAAAATGACCCCAACAAACTGGAAAAAAAGCATAACCAAGCTGGCCAATAGTGGTATCAATGAGAAACATCAACCCCTCCCCCCCCCCCCGAGTAAGCTCCATAGAACAGATATAAATCGTGGAAGGGTCTATACTCTGTCCCCATACAAGGTGAATGAGCCCACAGTGAAATAGCACTGCTCAGGGTTTTCCCCACCATCGGATGGGGTTCCTATGGCGTGCACATGTCCCGCAACATCAGGGCGGGCATGTCGGAACGGCAACTAGACAGATGCCGGAGAAGGGGATACAGAGGGCCGCAGGCGGCACATGCTGTGGTGCAGCTGGGCCACAGTGCGGACTAGGGTGATGCCTAGGTGGCCCATACGAATGCTGAAACAGCAGAGCGGCCAGACAGCAACTGCTGAAGGCCCAACATGGGCACGAGTGTTTCCCACAGTGTCACAGGGGATAGTACCCAGCAGCTACCCCCAAGGGCACGGAACATTGGCAGGCGGGGCTGGGGGGAGCGTGGATGTCTATGCAGGCACCCCTACCCCAGAACCCGCACTATAGGCAGCCGCCTACCTGCACACTGGATGGCCTGAGACTGCGCACCACCAGCACCACCAGCAGAAGGGCATGTCAGCATGGTGGCTGAGGGATACTGGTGGTGGAGGGGGCAGTGGCAGCTGCCCAGAGCAGACCGTGGCCTAGCCCTGTGAAGGTGGGTGCCGTGTACTGCAACATACGGGCCCTGTCTGACGAACAGTCATGGTATCACCGAGGAATGTACTGCCTCTGTGACAACAAGGTGGTGCAGTGCACAAAACCAGTGTATTCAGAAGCAGAGGGTCACAGGTTCAAGCCCCAGCTGTGGTTCCTGCCAACCCAGTCCCCATATTTTACCCACTACTACAACGTGCTAATACAGACAGCACCTTTATTGCAGATGACGTACCTACATTTTATCCTACAAAGCTCAGACACCATAAACATGCACATTACCTAGAGTAGAGCCTCCCAAATGCAGTCCTGGAAGGCCAAACACCATTCCGGTTCCATGCTGCCTCTGATAAAGATGCCTGTGTTGCATTTCTATGTGCCACCCCCATGGTATGCAGATGTATCTCATGCATATTCATGAGGGACAGCATGAAAACCCGAACAGTGTTTGGCACCGCAGGACTGGAGTTGGGAACCTCTGCCGTAAAGCAGCAGCCAACAGGGGCAGACACACCCGCACCCACAGGCCCCATTATCCAAAGCCTCCTGGAGAGGCAGGACTTTGGGCTCTGCGTGCATCTCCCAATACTAGCACTTGCATACCTTAGTAATGCCACCCTAAACCGGGGAATATGGTACACATCTATCAAAAGGTTGCTATGAGTACTGGCAGATAGCAATTCCTAGGTTAAGTACACTTTTCTGAGTGAGTTGCATCATAGCAACCTTTCTGATGTGTGTGGAGTGTGCTACAGGTCTTGTGTCTGACAGTGTTTACCAACCTGGAGAGTGACTCCTACAGTATTGCGTACCATAGCCATGCCTGCACTGTGCCCAGGATTGGTGTGGTGGCCTGGGCTGCCCAACACCTCTATAGTTGCACAATGCTGGCATAGGTGTGGGGAGTGTGTGTCTGTCTATCCAGTGTGTGGTGGCTGCCAACAAGCTCCACAGCCCACACTGCTAGCACTGTTGCCAGTATTGGCCTGCCAATGTGCATAATGAGGAACAAGGTACTGTGGGAATAGCCTGAATAGGGTGGCCTGGCCTGGATGCATCTGCACACGGCATAGGGCAATGGCTCGGACAATGTAGTGCCTGGCCACCACCTGCACGGACAGGGTGGCCATAGCATGTCCTGCTGGGAGGTCACTCTCACCCTGACTGAGCAGTGACCATGGCATGGCCAGGTTCCCCCATAGTGCTATAGAGCATTTATCTCATGTGGTATTTATGGGTTTTCTTTTGGGGCCCAATCACTGCCTTATCTGCTTGGTGTGTATGCTGACATCTGCGTTCTGGGTACATGCATCTCCTCCAGGACCATGCACTATGGACTAGCTGGTGGGCTGTCTGCAGCTAGTATGTGTCTTGCTGGAACACCTTGCAGGGTGCAGTGGCTGGAGACTTGCTGCGGTAGAATGTCAGATAATGGTGGGGGGCAGCTGATCATTTCCAGGCCTGCCGTCTGTCTGCTATTGTGTTATGGATGCATACCGCAAATCTGTTCCTCAGGAGGACTGGGGTTGCTGGTCCCCTCTACTGCTGCCATTGCAGGGAGGTAGACTATGGATCTATTGGTTGGTGATCCTGTTTCCCACCCTGAGCCCCAGAGGGTGGGTTGTATGGTGGTGCATAATCTGCCTATGGGTCCATAAACCCCACTTCACCTACAGCAGGTAATGATGGCACCAACACAGGATATGCACTATTCTGGGTGCAGCATCGCCCATAGGGATTAGACATGACCGAGACATACAGCAGGACACAGATGTATCCTAGGTGTGTCTAACGGAACTACCTATCACACACTGATGGGGACCTACAGCATGGCGTATTTTCAGCCGTGAAAGGTGCTGTGGACCTGGTGCTGGGCGCCCCACCTCAACCTCAGGGTGGGCACTGTACCCGCACAATGTGACTGTCTGTGGCTACTCTGTGGCAGTGCCACACACAGTCTGTTCCCCCTACAAGGCTGAGGTGCTTTGGGGGTGCATACCCTATCTTGTGCCCATCTGTCGACTGCTGATTTGCATGTGCAGTGCATCATGGGTACGGGTGGGTTAACCCTATCCTGGTAACCACAGCAGACAGTTTGTGTGGTGTCCTATAGGGGACATTATAGGGTGCCTTGGCGGACAGTACACTTTATAATGTGCCCTATGGAGTGCGTTATGGGGTGCCTTATGCGGCACCTTAGGTTATGCCACTGTGAGGGTGTGTTTTCTGGCAGCACTAATTAAAATACACATCAAATACCTCAACAATCGCTACTTAAATGTAAAGACTGCTGCCTCAGCCAGCCTTATAAATTAGGCCCACTGGGGAATCAAACCCATGACCCCTGTACCATCAGTCAGTGTTGTAACCATTGTACTACAGTTCTGTTGCTGTACTTGTATGCCTGCGCGCCTTCTTAAGATTAACGCGCGGTAATGTGCCCTGTAGCGCTCGTTCATTTATTGGGCCTTGTTACGCGCGTTATCGGTAACGATGTACCGCCGATGTCCTTATTTGGGGTTTCTGTCTCTACCATGGCTCCTAATGTGAATCGCACTAACGCAGTTTAGTAAACATACCCCTTAGTGTCTATAGGCAAGCAGTGATCATGGCATGTCTAGGTTCCCACATAGCGTTCTACACTGTTTCTGGTGATACTTTTGTGTTCCCATTGCTGGGTCCTCAATCACTGAGATGCCTGCTTGGTACACATAGTTCCTCTGTAAGCATGCACTATGGACTGGCTAGTGAACAGTCTGCAGTTAGACTGTGCATGTTTGGAACACCTATAAGGTGCAGTCTGACTGTGCTGTCTGCTAGTGACTGGCAGACAGTGGTGTGAGGTAGCTGAGGTTTTCCAGAGCTTGCCCCATCATTGCTGCTGGTCTGCCACTTCCCCAACCACAGATATGGTTCTGGGCCATCGACTCTAGAGGGCTGTCTTATACCAGCAGGATGGAGGTTGCTTCATGGGGACTGGGGCACCTAGCCCTTACCTACAGAAAGGGTGATGTGAGCCCTTTGGGGTATGTGGTGTGTAACATTTTGACCTATAAAGGCACTGCTACACAAACCTCATGCAAGTCTGGAAACCTCTCTGCCCTGATAACCGGTGCCCATGTCAGCCAGACCCAAACACGGGGTACACACTAATCTGGGTGGTGTCTGGTCCCGGAGGACCACATGTGACTGCAGGATAAAGATGGGCACCAAATTACCTTCTGCTTCACTGCAAGGAATACCTGCCATAGACTGTTAGCAACAGGGATGTACAGCAGGGCCTATCTCTAGCACCACATGTACTGCGGACCTAGTGCTGGGCACCCATCCTATCCCTCAGGGAGAACACAGAACCTGCACAATGGCATGGTCTGTAGCTACTCTGTGCCAGTATCACGCACTGTCGGTTCGTCTTTCCAAGCTGAGGTACTGGAGATGTGCAGACCCCATTTGGTGATCGGCTGTAGACAGCTATTCGGCATGTGCATTGTATCATGGGTACTGGTGGGGTTACCCCATCCTGGCACTCAGAGCAGGCAGTTTGTGCAGTGACCTGCAGTCCTAATGTACCCAGCCATTGCTGTGCTATACCCCAAGGAGGTATAGCCTACTGGTTAATGCAATGCCATTCTCAGCAGTGTTCATGGGTTCAAGTCCTCATTGCTGCCTCCTCCCATGCCTGTCCTATGCAAATAGTTTGCATGCCTATAACAGTCATATTTTTGCACATTTGTGCTGCCAGCCCATAATACCATCACCACAATTGCCAACATCCCCTCGGTCCGTCTATCTGCGTCTGTCAGCTGTGTAGAGTCCTGTCTTCCTGTGCGGGCTGCCCCCCCTTGTTCTTCACTGGTACCCTTTCCTGCATTGCGCCTCTTCATGCTTGTCTTGCCTGTGCCTGATCTGCATGGCACTACCACTCCTCTGTCCACCCATCATTGTAACTATCCTGCCACCTCCGCCTCCACTGGGGGACAGGTATTCCCATCGTCTGCCACCAACTGTCTTCCCAGTACTTTACATTGCCAGCACCCTGTGCTGTGGTACAGTTGCCCCCACCATGTTTGTCATCAGTACTGGCAGCCACATGGGATGCCCTCAGATATGGCAGGTCCAGCAGCTCCCAGCTCTAACTCCTTCACTCACCTGTTCATTGCCTTTCCTGAGTGCTCTATCTAGTGTTAGGGCTACATCTGTCTCTGTTTCTCACAGGTCAAGCATGTCATTCTGAAGCACCTTTCAGCCCTTAGGCCACGCTAATCTAGGGCACCATAACCTTGTTAGGCCACCTTAACCTATGATTCCGTAACCCAGGGTGCCTTCTAAGGTGCCTTGTCCAGGGGTGCCTAATATGGCGCTTAGCCTAAGGAACCCTACTGTATAGGGCACCTTACAAAGCGCCTTATGAGGCACCTTACAGGGCACCTTATACGGCACCTAACAAGGCATCTTATAAGGCACCTAACAAGGCACCTTATAAGGCACCTAACAAGGCACCTTATAGGGCACCTAACAAGGCATCTTATAAGGCACCTTACTTATAAGGCACCTTACTAGGCACCTTACAAGGCGCCTTGTAAGGCACCTTATAAGGCGCCTTATAAGGTGCCTTGTAAGGTGCCTTATGAGGCGCCTTGTAATGCGCGTTAGTTTGTAACATGTGTTGACTTGCTGTAATGATGCACTGTCCACACCTTTATATAGGTATCTGTAACTTTACCGCGGAACCTAACGCAGATGACATTACCGCAGTTTAGCCCTATCAAGGCTCCCTTTAAATTTCTAATCCACATTCTGCAACTGGGTTAATTTTTCCATATCTCAGGAAAATTGTACCTGTCTTATTCAATATTTTATAACAGTGATTTTCTTTCTGCTATGGTCATGTATTATATGCCATTTGATAGAAAAATGAGACAGCAACACAAATATGTATAACTGAAGGCTCAAAAACATGAAAATAGGTGCACTTTATTTATAAAAGCAATCATTATTAGGTGCATACATTTGATTTAATTTTAACTGATCATAAAAATTACAAGTTATTTAAGATCTTCATTATTATGAAAATATGCAAAACATGGTGCAGCACAGAGAGGTACATTTCCACAGTCAGCACAGTGATATTTAGTTTCAACACATTTACGATTGTCACCAGCAACATGACGATGTCCGAGACTCTCATTGCACACGCAACACTGTCGAAATACGGTAGTTCTCTTCTCAGTTGTTGAATGAGACTAGGGAAATGTCTAGCAGTCAAATGAAATGGGGAAACACCAGTACTTGGTCGGCCACCAGCATCACATGCACTAGCATCAGGACCAACTGCTTCAATGATAGCCAAGATAAGCTTCATACGGAAGTCAAGTCCTCTCACTTTCTCCTCTGGGTGGGACTTGCTCCAGAGTATCTGAGCATACTGCTATGTCCAACAGATGAAAGGCAACTTTCTTATACCACTTTACAGTTTTGTGCAGAAAAGCATAATACTCCAATAACTGATCTGTTCTGTCTACACCGCCCATTATGTTGTTGTAGTCAACGATAACTTGTGCCTTTCGAATTGGCTGATCATTACGATCTCTTTTTCCAGTGCCAACTACAGAGCCATCATGACAGTTGGACAACATTGTTACATAATTCTTATCATACCAGCAAAGTGCTAGCAGTTTATCTGTTGTTCGATATGTGACATCTCGTTTCAATTTGCTTCCATCTACATTTAGACGCAGGTCAGTAGGCATACCAACTCGACTGGATCGTACTGTTCCAAAGCAGGATGTTGCTCGGTCATACAGATCCATACAGAGTTCTGGACTGTTGTAATAATTATCCACAGCCAATTGATAGCCTTGATCAAGCAGTCCATCCATCAGATTCAGCACAATACAGTAGCTACTGCCTTGTAAACCATCACTTAGAACTGCATCTTGACCTGAGTATAGCATATATTTCCAGGTGTATCCACTACGTGACTCACACAGCTCATATGATTTGATGACAGATCTTGAGCGTTTTGTAGGTATGTATTGTTTGAAATATAACCTTCCTTTGAAAAGCAGTAGAGATTCATCAATTGAAATGTCTTGTTCCGGGATATAAACAATTTGGAATCGCTTTGTGATAATGTCATAGAATGGACGAAGCTTCCAAATGCAATCACCCTCGGGTTTCTGTGTTGCATTGTTTTGAAAGTGAAGGGCCTGTAATATTCGCTTATATGTATTTCGGCTCATTACTGATGGAAAGAATGGAGTTTCTAACAGTTGCTGACCTGACCAGTACAAGTCGATCACAGGCTTCTTGATTATTCCCATAGCCATTGTCAACGCCAACATTCTCCATATAGCATTATGGTCAACATCTTGCCATTTTCTCATTCGGGCATGAGGATTGTCAGCTGGTATTTTAGCACACAGTTCTGCTGCATAGCGATTTGTCTCAAGAACAATCATTGAAATTAGTTCATCTGTAACAAAGAGCTTGTAGACGTCCAATTTAGTTGCATTGACACCCATACGTTTGGCTATGCCTGGTTGTGCAATGAAAGGAAGCTGACAGACGTCTTTTGGAGTTGTTTTCCATGGAAGACTGCTTCTTCTTGTCTGTACTTGTGATGTAGTTGCACTATCACCATGGTCTGCAGTACGATGGCAAAGCTTCCCTCTGCCAAGAGGGTTTGTATTTACAGATGGTTCAGCCGCGGCCACAACTGTAAATGAAAATGTTTTATTATAGTTAAAAATGTTCAAACTGGACAATTTATCAATATAAATGTGACATTTAGGGGTATGTTTACTAAACTGCGTTAGTGCAAATCGCATTAGGAGCCGCGTTAGTGAAAGGAAAGCCAAAAAAGGACATGGGCGGGACATCGTAACGACTAATGCGCGTTCCAAAAACTAACGAGCGTTACAGGGCGCCGTGGCGCGTTACTGCGCGTTAATCATATGAAGGCGTACAGACACAAATCATTGAAACAGAGCTGTAGCACAATGGTTAGTGTACTCACCGCTGTGAAAAGCAGCATGGGTTCGAGTCCCCAGTGTGCCTAACACAGAATGCTGTCCCAGGCAGCACCCTGTACATTACATAGGGAATGAGGAGGCATGTTTTTCTTTACGTTCAGTAGTTGTTAGTGAAGCACACTCTCGCAGTGCGCATAGCCATGTACGTTGGTACGTGCGTGGCTGCGTGCTTTGTTACGGGCGTAGCCCCATGCGTAGGTATGTGTGTAGGTACGTGCGTACAATCGTGCGTGGGTACGTGTGTTTTTACCAGCGTGGGCACCTTATAGTACAGACACTTTAGGGTATCTTGCACCTATGCACTATGCTAACAGATGTACGTGTGATGGCCTATGGTTTATCAGAGCCTGAGAGCAGGCGCAGGATCTTCCCAGGGTTGGATTGTGCCAGTCACATGCATGATGCACTGCACATGCAAATCAGCTGTCCACAGATACACACCATGGGGAATGCACCCCCACAGCACCTCGGCCTGGTAGGGGGAAGTGACCATGTGCACCCCCACAGCACTTCGGCCTGGTAGGGGGTACTGACCGTGTGTTGTACTGGCACAGAGTAGCTACACATCGTCACATTGTGCGGGTACTGTGCTCACCCTGAGGGTGCAGTGAGGCGCCCAGCACCAGGTCCACAGCACCGTCAATGGCTGAAAGAGGCCATGGCGCAGGTCCAAAGCAGTGTTAATGTGCGAGATAGGTAGTTTCTGCACAAACACTTTGCAGTCAGGTGTAGCCCCCATGGACCCCTAGGTGGCCCATGTACCCCCCCCCCCCCCAAGTGCGGCAAACAGGGTCTCCTAACAATAGATCCACCTTCTACCTCCCTGCAAAGGTGGCAGTAGAGAGGAATATCAACCCCAGTTCTGGTGAGGAACAGACACCCCCACAGGGCATGCACCGCAGCTCTGTACGCAGACAGACATCAGGCCTGGATAGGGTAAGCTGCACCCCACCACTATCTGATATACTCCTGCAGCAAGTCATCAGCCACTGCACCCTGCACCCTGCAAGCCACTCCATCAAGACACATACCAGCTGCAGTCTGCTAGTTAGTCCATAATGCATGCACCCAGAACTGGGATGTCAGCATACACAGCAAGCAGATAAATCAGTGACTGGGCCCCAAAAGGAAACCCATATCTATCACATGAGAGAAATACTATATAGCACTATGGGGGTGCCTAGCCATGCTGTGGTCACTGCACAGTCAGGGTGAGAGTGATCTCTCAGCAGGACATACTGAGGTCACCCTGTCTGTGTAGGTGGTGGCCAGGCACTAAAATGTGCCTGTCACTGCCCTATGCCCTGTGCAGATGCACCCTGGCCAGGCCACCCTGTCCGGCCTATACCCATGGTACCTTGCTCCATAATTATGCACATTGGCAGCTCAATACTGGCAACATTGCTGGCAGTGTGGGCTGTGGAAGGTGTTTGCAGCCACCACACACTGGATAGACAGACAGACACCCCCACACCTATGCCAGCATTGTTCAACTATAGAGGTGTTCAGCAGCCATACCCATCACACCAGTCCTGGGCACAGTTCAGGCATGGATATTGTACGCAAGACTGTTGGGGGGTCACTCCCCATGGTGGTACGCAGAGACCAGACCTGCAGCACACACCACAGACAGCAGAATGATTGTTATGGTGGAGCTCACTGAGCAAACTGTGCTTAATGTAGGAATTGATATCTGCCAGTTATCACAGGAAATGTTTGATAGCTGTGTACCATATACCCAGGTGTAGGGTGGCATTGCTAAGGTATGCAACTGCTAGTATTGGGAGATACAGGCAGGACCCAATGTCCTGCTTCTCCAGGAGGCATTGGCCAATGGGGCCTGTGGGTGTGTCTGGCCCTGTTGGCTGCTGCCTTACGGCAGAGTTCCCCAACTCCAGTCCTGGTATTCCAAACCTGTTCGGGTTTTCATGCTGTCCCTCATAAATATGCATGAGCTACATCTGCATACCATGGGGGTGGTGCATAGATATGCAGCACAGGCATCTTTATTAGAGGCAGTATGGAACCTGAATGGTGTGGGACCCTCCAGGACTGCAATTGCGAGACTCTGCTCTGGGTAATGCGCCTGTTTCTGATGTCTGTGTTTGGTGTGGTATAATATAGGCGTATTAACCATGCGTATGTTCTCTGCAATAAAGGGGTGTCTTTCCTATCACTATTTAGTGGTGGGTAAAACTATGGGGACTGGGTTGGCAGGAGCCACAGCTGGGATTTGAGCCTGTGACCCTCTGGTCTTACAGGCACTGGCTGTGTCTGTTGCACCACTCTGTGGCCACAGAGATAGTGCAGTCCCTGGAGTTAGTTAAAGCGGCCTGACGAGTCAGAAACCCTGCTCTGCACAGGTTTACTGTGGGCTCATTTACCTTGTATGGAGACAAAGGTGCACATAAACCTCACAACAGACCTCAAAAAAAGGGGCAAACACCCATAACCAAGCTGGGCAACAATGATATCATTGGGCAACATTACACACCACTCCCAGGAAAGCTCCATCACAATAAAATGATCTTTGAAAGGGTCTACGGAGCGTAGACCCTTCCAAACATCATTTCTTTCTTTGGTGCTTTCCAGGGAGTGTTGTTCATTGTTGCCCATTGCTATCACTGTTGCCCAGCTGAATTGTGCTTTTTACAATGTTTCTTGTGGTCATTCTTAAGGTTTTATGTGAACTTTTGGTCTTTGCACATGTATCACACTGCTCACGTTTTGTTGGTTTCCCCGGTTTTGCTGTACATTGCTGACGGAAATGGTTTCTCTTCCCTTTAATATGCCTTTAACGACAGGTTTTCATTCGCGTTGGAATTGAGCTCAGAAATTCAGCGCGTTAGTATGAGGGGAGCCTCTCCCCGCCCACTCTCCACCCATTGACCCCTTCTCTCCGCCCACTCTCCACCTTCTGCGCTGTTTTAACGCGCCGCGGAGGTTTACGATCGTTAACTGCGGTTAACGCGCGTAAAGTACGTTTAACGATCGTTAGCACGTCCAAACGCGCGTTCGGACGTGCGAACGATCGTTAAACGTACTTTACGCGTGTTAATCACGATTACCGCACTTTAGTAAACATCCCCCTTAGTGTTTTGTTATACCTAAAGACATAGCTGATATATAGGTGACATAAATAATGACTGCAAATAATTGCTAACCTGGAGGTTCAGCTTCGGCCGCTACTGAATCTGGGTCACTGTCCATCCGAGCCTTCAAAGTCCACATTTTTTGTGAAAACTTCTTCAGTTTCATTATCAATGACATCTTCGCCACTGCTATTACTGTTACCATCACTTTCTGTGAGAAACCTACTCACTTCGGCAGCTTTATATCGTTCTTTACACATTCATTTACCAGTTGACTCCATCTTGTTTACTATGCTTTTAATTCTAAATGACCTATTGCTAATGACCTATTTGCAGGTTATTTTCTGGCTGTTTTGGCCTGGTGTATACATAGAAACACTAGCACAACTCTCTTTCATTAGTCAAAATGTGTGTTGTCATTAGCTTCCGGTATTTCGCTCATTAATATTTATTATTTGCATCATTGCGCCTATCCCGAATAATTCGGGCTCGGCCATTTGGTCAGAATTTTGGGTCCCGAGTATTTCGGGACCAGCCCGGAAAGGGTTAGTAAATATACCCCTTAGTGTAGCTGGGTTTAAAAAAGGTTTTGACAAGTTCCTGGAGGAAAGGTCAATAAACCATTATTAAAGAGGACCTGGGAAATCCACTGCTTGCCCCAGGACAAGCATTGTGGAACCTGTGTGGCTCTTTGCGAACCTGCCAGATACTTGTAGCCTGGATTGACCACTGTTGGAAACAGGATACTGGGCTTGATGGGCCTTGGCCTGACCCAGTAAGGCATTTCTTATGTTCTTATCTTCTTTTTAAAGGTTAATTCCAGCAGCCTGGTTCCATCCCGGTTAATGTGGAGCCCATCCCTTTTGAAAAGCCCCTCCCTTCCCCAGAATGCTGCCCAGTTCCTAACAAATCCAAAACCCTCTTCTTTGAACCATTGTCTCATCCATGCATTGAGACTCTGGAGCTCTGCCTGCCTTTTGGGTCCTGCACATTGAACAGGAAGCATTTCAGAGAATGCTACCCTGGAAGTTCTGGATTTCAACTTCCTACCTAAAAGTCTAAATTTGGCCTCCTGAACCTCCCTCCCACACTTTCCTATCATTGATATCAACATGTACCAAGACAGCATATTCCTCCCCAGCACTGGTTGGGACAGGTTACCTCAGGCCGGAGGGCCAGGGGTTCAATTCCTGCATGGGGACAAGTAACCTCAGGCCGGAGGGACTGGGGTCTCTAGTCCCATGGCCGCTCCTTGGGGCGTTGGGCAAGCCACTTAACCCTCCATTGCCTCAGGTACACTTAGATTGTGAGCCCTGCGGGGACAAGGGAATAAAAAAGTACCTGTTAGTATACATGTAAACCGCTCTGATGCACAAGTAAAGGGCGGTATATCAAGTGCCTAAACCATAACCATCAGAGGAAGATGGAGCATAACACTAGAGTAGACAGGCCAGCAGAAGCGGATATGCAGCAAGACTTGGAAGAGGGATGAGCGGTTGAGCAGTTTGAAGAGACAGAGCTGTGTAAAAAGCCACAAGCATCCAATGTGATAAGTGACCCACCTAGTGAGGAGGCACCACTAATCCATCTTGGGAAGGTTGCCAGAAGAGCCACCGCAGATACCAGCTGATCCACCATGCGGAGTAGCTCATACAACAAAATACAGACTACTGGCGATGGAGAAAGAGCAACCTGCAGTCTTTCATGACATCCTACAGGTACTGTTGGAGAGAAAGAAGATCATAGTCTGCAAAGGCTAGATCACATCAGCCAGACCATGGACACTCTCATTTTGCATGTGGGATTTCTAGTCTCCAACCTAACTCAACCACAGGAGCTCTCTGCCAATGTGCCCCTTCCCTTGTCTATGGTTCTGCTGTCTCCACATCTACCCATACCAATGGCAGAGGCACAAGGACTCAACATTTCAATACCCATAATCCATCAGATAGCAGCATACTGGACACACTACCATGGAGATTTCTGGACTTTCATGCTGCCAGTGGAGAGGGTGGTAAGGGAATGGGGGATGAGGATGCTTCTGCCATCATTACACAGTCCCTATCTATGCCCCCTCGCATGGAGTGAGGGAAATTGCAAGGACAGGGGAGGCAGGCAATATTTATGTGGCAGAGGTCTCATGGTGGTGTGCTACCTGACTGAAGTGTGGGTATGTATGTTGACAGTATAGTGGAAGGAGGGTCTGCAATATGTGATACAGTATGATTTGTTGGGTGAGGGGCCTTGGAATCATCCTTTCCAATGGGACTAGTGTCTGATGGGGCAGAGTAGAACAGAGTCAGTGGGGGATGGTAATGGCATCCTGAGGGTCCATGAATGTGATGGAGAATGTTGTGTGTTATTGGTGTGCAGGTGCTCACTGTGTAGGGGGTCAGGCTGGTGGACTTGGGGACAGGAAGCTGGGTAGGTGGACAGGCAGGAGTAAGGTGGATATCTGTACCTTTTCTTGACATCTTGCTAATAAAAATGGACCTTATGTAAAGTGATTCTGGATTAGTCTGTTCCTTGCACCCTCTCCCTGTCAATAATGTACTTTACTTGACCCGGTGAAAGGTGGTATATGGTCTCCAAATCCAGCCCTGGAGGGCCACAAACCAGTCAGGTTGGCAGGATATCTCCAATGCATATATATCTCATGCATATTCATTAGGGATATCCCAAAAACCTGCAGGGTTGCAGACCTCCAGGACCGGATTTGAGTAGCTCTGCCCTAGAGCATCGGCCAACAGGTGCACAAGCACCCATACCCACATGCTCCACTATCCAAAGTCTCATGGAGAGTCAGACTCCTGGGCCCGGCATGGAGCAGCACTTACTACCAAAGCACTACTACTAGCACCTGCATACCTTAGCAATGCCTGCACTGTGCTCAGGACTAGTGTGAAGGGCAGGGTTACTATCCACCCCTATCTTTGCACAATGCTGAAATAGGAATGGGACTGTGTGTATGCCTATCCATTGTTTTGTGACTGCCTACTTTTCACTGGGCCCACAATGCTTACACTGTTTCCAGTGTTAGCCTGCCAATGTGCATAATGAGGAGCAAAGTATTGTGGGTATGGTCCAGACTGGGCAGGATGTATCTGCACAGGGTGTGGGGCAATGGCTGGGACATTGTAGTGCTCAACCACCACCTTCATGGACAGGGTGGCCACAGCATGTCAGACTGAGAGGGCACTCTCACCCTGATTGAGCAGTGACCATGGCATGGCTAGGTTCCCACAGAGTGCTGTGCAGTGCTTTTCTCAGGTGGTATCTGTGTGTTCCCTGTTTTGGGGTCAGGTCACTGAGTCATCTGCTTGGTGTCTGTGTTTGCATCCCACCTATGGGTGCACATAGTTTCTCTGGGGGCATGCACTATTGACTGGCTGGGCCAGCTGAGCTTTTCCAGGCCTACTGCCAGTGTGTGTGATTGATTATGTACAGATCTGCATCAACTGCCCTGGATGGTGCTCTTTTTGGCAGCAGGACTGGGGTTGATGGTCCCACAACCCTTCATCATGCTGCTCTACTGCCTCCATTGCAAAGATGTAGCGTATTGGTCTGTTGGGGGCAGATCCTGTCCACCACCTTGACCCATACAGGGCAGGTTGGTAGGTGGTGCTACATAATCTGCATGTGGATCCAGACACCCCCCTGCTTTTATAATAATTGACCATGGCAACCACACTGGGTATGCTTAACTTGGGTGACTCCTGGTCTCCAAGGGCTAGATGTGACTCAGGAATACAATGGACACAGGATTATCTTAGGTGTGGCTACAAGGAATACCTATCATACACTGGCAATGATACAGCTCTACAGCAAATCCTAGCTCAAGCAAGCTGGGGGTACTGTGGACCTGGTGCTGGCCACCCCACCTCACTCTCAGGGTGAACAAAGTACTGGCATAATGGCATGGTGTGTGGCTACTCTGTGCCAGTATCACGCACGGTCAGTTCCTCCTACCATGCTGAGGTGCTGGATAGTTTCATACCCTATCTGGTAAACAGATATAGACTGCTGTTCTGCATGTGCAGTGCACCTTGGGTACTGGTGGGTTTAACCTATCCTGGTGGACACAGCAGACAGTTTGTGCAGTGACCTGCAGTCTTTCTGTAGCCAACCATTGCTAAGACAGACACCATAGAGTTATAGCCCACTAGTTAATACAATGACATCCTAGGCAGAGGTCATGGGTTCAATCCCTCCATGGTCTCATTTTAGTAGGCCTGTCCGAGGCAAGTCCTTTTCATTCCTGTGAGAGTCATATCTCTGCAGATCTGTGCTGCCAGCACATAATACCCTCATCACAGTTGCCAGCCATCCTTCTGTCCGTCTATCTGCATCTGTCAGCTGTGTAGCATCTTGTCTTCATGTGGTGGCTGCTGCCCCATGTCCTGCACTGGTACCCTTTTCTGCTTTGTGGATCTCCATGCTTGCCTCTCCTGTGTCTGCTCTGCATGGCACTACTACTCCTCTGTCCTCCTATCATTGCAAATGTCTTGCCACCTCTACCTCCACTGGCGGTCACGTATTCCCATCCTCTTCCACCCACTGTCATTGTCGCACTTTACATTGCCAACACCCTGTGCATCGGTACAGCTGCCTCCAATATGTTTGTCCATTTTGCCAGCTGCCACATTGGCTGCATGCAGATTTGGCAGGTCCATCAGCTCCCACCTCTACTTCCTTATAAGGCACCCTACAGGGCACCTTATACAGTACCTTCAGCCTTGTAATGTGCTGTCAGCTTTAATATGTGTTGTCCGTTTAACACGCAATACCAGGCAAGGTGCCCTTTACCGCGCGTTACATAACCATTGCTACCTCAACGCCAATACACCCACTTCTTTATATGGCATTGCTCACGTTAGTCCTGCACTTTTCGCCGGTAACGTTATCGTGGTTTAGTAAACATACTCCTTAGTCAGCTGCCCTTTCATTGGCTAACTGGTTAAGGGTTCTGAACATTGGCCCCTAATTGCTTTACACCAATATCTGAATATAGTATATTTTCCGACACTAATGTTAAATTACCTTGTCAAAATATCAATATATATTTTACCAGAATCACTTGTACCTGTATGTGGAACTGAGGAATCCATCTTACCGTGAAGAGGAAATTTAGAACCAAATTCAGGATTTTTACAAATAATTAATCAGTCACTTTCTCAGTGCTTGAGAGAGCAACATTGAGATTTGTTCTTAAAGCATACATTTTTTCTAACTGTAAAGGCTGTTCCTCCTGCAGCTCCCTTCTCTTGCTACCTGACAACCTCAGTAGAGGTGCTAGCTAGTGTTCTACACCAGGCTAGGAATGCACAGTTTCCTCCATGGCAAGAAGCAGCTTTTCGTCAGATATTGAGATTGAAGGTTGCTGTCCTTTCAGAATTAAAACCCTCCGAGGTAACTTCTCAATTTCAGGTAATCAATATTTTTCTAAATCCAGCCTCAAAATCTTGGATGATTACACAACCTCCAACCTGGGGGCAGAACAGTCTAGGGGAATATACTACTGCAGCTAAGACATTCCTGGGAATTCTTGTTTTATCCCTTGGTTATATTCTGGCTTTTCACCAGAAACGAGATAATAGAGGGTTGTTTTGTCTCAGAGAGAGGAGAAAGAGACATCTCTTTCCTTTTAGCCATATTCAAATGAAACAATGAAACAGCAAAGAAACTTATTAAAAGAGAGGAAACTTCCAATTGCTGGGATTGTTCAGGCAGGGGCGGTCCAAGGGGAGTGCGGGGCCATGTGCGGAGACTCGGTGTGGGGCCTCATTTGCATAAGGGGCCCCATTTGCATAAATATTTGTATAATTTTACCATACACTAACTTTTAGTAAACATGCCTCTTAATGAGTGTATGGATAAAGAAAGACTAAAAGATTTCTACATTACTATAATCCAGTGCCAACCGCCAGGCACATTAGGAACTACTACAAACACTGCCCATTTAGAACTCATAGCAAACCTGCCGTATCCTAACAGCACTACCAGGACTCACAAAGCACCATACCCTACCTATCAAAAGGCAACACTACAAATATTAAACCAATACATTTCAGAGAACAACAATACATAACCTACTGGGGAAAGAGAACAAGTGGCAATGTCAAATAGGTATTATATAAACAGAATACCTCAGCTCAGTTACACATGCAGAACATAGACCATCACCAAACAAGGAATCAAAATTTAGAAACAGGAAGACAATTAAACTGGGAACCCCAAAAGCCAAACTTGGAATGTACAACAACACTGTAGAAATAAAACTATAAATTAATTTCCTCTTGTACTAAACAAAGCGCAGACGTTAATGATGCACATTTCCCAGAGCTGACATATTCCAGTTAATAAATTCAAAATAAAGAGATATCTTTCTACCTTTTGTGCATTTTTTTTTCAGTTGCAATTGCTCCAGCCATTTTCTTCTGGTTTCTTTGTGTCTTCTGCTAACTCTCCATCGTCTGCTGTCCATTTGTCCTTTCTTCTCTCTTCTAATTTTTTTCCATTCTCTCTCTACATCTGCTTTAACATACTAATCTTTCTCCTTTTGCTCTTTCCTCATTCCTATTTCATCCACTCAAATTTTACCCCTCCATCCTCAATCCCCACTTAGTCTCCCAATACCCAGCCAATTGTAGATTTTTCTTCCGTCCCACACAAAATATTTTTTCCCCTCTCGATTTCACTTTCCCAGCTCCATCCCATTCTAATCTCCCCCAACATCAGCTCCCTTCTAGTTCCAGCCTCACCCAGTATCCGCTTCCTTCTAGTCCCCGCATCAGCCCATTTCCAGTCCTAGTCCCCCCCCCATCAGCCCCTTTCCAGTCCTAGTCCCCCCCATCAGCCCCTTTCCAGTCCTAGCTCCCCCATCCATTTCCAGTCCTATCCAATTCCCTCCATCAGCCCATTTCCAATACCAGCCTCCCATCAGCCCATTTCTAGTCCTTTTCTAGCCCCACCATCAGCCTATGTCAAATCCTAGCTCCCCTCCACTCAGCCCATTTCCAATCCAAGCCCCCATGACCCTACCTCCAGTTCTAGCCCCTCCATGAGTCCATTTCAATCCAAGCCCCCACCACAGCCCATTTCCAATCTTAGCTCCCCCCAACACCCAATTCCCAGTCCTATCCTAGCCCCCTCCATCAGCCCATTTCCTGTCCTAGCTCCCTCCCCTCACAACCCATTTCCATTCCAAGCCCCCCTCCCCATCAGCTATTTGCAGTTCAAGCCCCCCTTCCCCTCAGCCCATTTCCATTCCAAGCCCCCATCCCCATCAGCTATTTGCAGTTCAAGCCTTCCCTTCCACTCAGCCCATTTCCAGTCCTAGGAACCCCCCCCCCCAACCCATTACCAGTCCTAGCTCCCCCCATAGCCTATTACCAGTCCTAAATCACCCTCAGCCCACTCCCAGTCCTAACCCCATCAGCCCATTTCCAGTCCTAACCCCCATCACCCAGTTTTCAGTTTAAGCCCCCCCCCCACATAGCCCATTACCAGTCCTAACCCCCCATCAGCCCACTCCCAGTCCTAACCCCATCAGCCCATTTCCAGTCCTAACCCTCATCACCCAATTTTCAGTTTAAGCCCCCCCCGCATAGCCCATTACCAGTCCTAACCCGCCATCAGCCCATTTCCAGTCCTAACCCCCATCACCCAATTTTCAGTTTAAGCCCCCCAGCATAGCCCATTACCAGTCCTAACCCCCATCAGCTCACTTCCAGTCCTAAACTCATCAGCCCATTTCCAGTCTTAGCCCCCCCCATCGCCAATTACCAGTCCTAACCCCCCATCACCCCATTTCAAGACTTAGCTCCCCATAGCCCATTACCAGTCCCCCCTATCAGCCCTCTTCCAGTCCTAACCCCATTAGCCCATTTCCAGTCCTAACTCCCACCCCAACAGCCCAAGGAAATTTTAAAATTAAAAAAAAAAAGCTGTCTGCTGCCGCTGCCATGGCAACAGCAGAATCTAATATCCCGCGGGGCCACCCCCCTGCCCGACAGAGCCTGCCCTCCCTGCATCAACTCTGTCTCAGCAGCCACAACGGCTTTCAGAGCGCGAAAGGAGAGTTTCTCCCTCGCGGCTCTGTTAAGCCCGTGGGGGCTGATGGGAAAGTCCCATCAGCCCCTGCGGGCTTAACAGAGCCACGAAAGGGAAACTAGTCTCCCTTCGCGCTCTGAAAGCCGGTGCAGCTGCTGAGACAGAGCTGATGCAGAGAGGGCAGGCTCTGTCGGGCAGGGGGGGCCCCGCGGGATATTTGATTCTGCCGTTGCCACGGCGGTGGCAGCAGCAGCAGACAGCTTTTTTTTATTTTAAATTTTACTTTAAAGCAGAATGTTCTTTGCGCGGGGCCCCCTGAAACGCGGGGCCCTGTGCAAAAAACATTCTTGCTCAATGGACGGGACGGCCCTGCTCCCATTACACCTATCTCTCTCCTTCTTCAACCTCCTATACTCCTGTCTTTCTCCCTGACCTTCTGTCCATTCTTCTCTTACCCACTACCCAGCCTCTTACCCCTTCTTCACCCCCTGAATTTTCACCTCTCACCCCTTCAAGTGCCCATTCCATCTCTCCATAATACCCTCTTCCTTCTCCCCTCTTTCCTTGCCTTCTCCACCTCACCCTCCCCTTCTGTCTTCTCTCCATTTCTGATCTTTCCTACTCATCTCTGCTCCCCATCCTTTTATCAGCTCTTCTTTCCCTTCCTCATCATACCTAGCCTCTTGCCATTTCCATCTCTTTCCTCCACCTTCTCTCCCTCCTTTGTTTCCTCTCCCCATCCCCCTCTCCCTCTCACCTTCCGACCTTTAGAACACACATGCTCTCTCCTTGCTGTTCCTCTTAGGAGCCGCTCTCCCAATATCCTCTAAACCTCTTGCACTCTTCAGGAATCGCTAAAAAAAAAAAGAAAGGCTCAAGCCAGCAGCTATAGCAAGTTGCACAGACAGCTTTTTCTCTCTTTCCCCCTCCCTCCCAGTCCAGCACGTTCCTCCCTCCCCAAAACTCTTGCCACTGCTATGGGATCATCGGTAAACAGTGGGGCCAAACCTCTCTCCCAGTATCCCACAAACCTCTTGCGCCCTTCCACAATCACTAACCCCCCCCCCCAACTCAGTTCTCAGTATCATGCTGAAGCGCTGGTGCAAGGTTCTGCTGTTCCCGCTTCCTCAGCAGCAGAAAGTGTTTGTCAGAGGAAGCGGAAATAGCAGAGCCTTTCCCCAGTGCTTCAGCATGATACTCAGAGCTGAGGGGGTTTTTTTTTGTGTGGGGGGGGGGGGGGTTCCCATCATGATTTCTCAGCCCACCACTGCCACTACTGCTTCTAACTGGTCAGAGCTGAGTTTTGTGGGGGAGGGGGGTTGTTTTCCCGTCATTACTTTTTAGCCCGCTACTGCCGCTGCATCTAACCACGTCCTCAGCAACAGGAAGTGTTTGTCAGAGGGGGTGGGAACAGCAGAGCCTTGCCCCAACGCTTCAGCACGATACGCAGAGCTGAGTTTTGCGGCAACAGCAGAATCTAATATCCCGCGGGGCACCCCCTGCCCGACAGAGCCTGCCCTCCCTGCATCAGCTCTGTCTCAGCAGCCGCACCGGCTTTTAGAGCGCAAAAGGAAAGTTTCTCCCTCGCGGCTCTGTTAAGCCCGCGGGGGCTGATGGGAAAGTCCCATCAGCCCCTGCGGGCTTAACAGAGCCACGAAAGGGAAACTAGTCTCCCTTCGCGCTCTGAAAGCCGGTGCGGCTGCTGAGACAGAGCTGATGCAGGGAGGGCAGGCTCTGTCGGGCATCAATTTTGCGCGGCGTTTCAATTTTGAGCAGTAGAGAAGAAGGATTATATACTAATGAAATGCGAGCAGCAGCGTCTTGAAAATGTTGAAAAGCAGTTGAACAGCTTTTAGGACTATGAGTTTATTGAGAATCCCCTGAAGAAAGTCTCAGTCTGAAACGCAAGAGCGGTACCCATTGAGGGCGTCGGGATCCTTAAACTGTCCTTCTAACATTGGCGGGTGCATTCAAACATTTGAGATAAGTAGTCTTTGTTATAAGACATAGAGCAGCTGAATGTATTCAAATTACCTGCAAATGTGCTTTTCATTATGAGGTCATTGATGCAAACGGGCAAACTGCTTGAACAACGGACGTGAGTCCCAATAGCAGAGCCGAAAAGTCTGAGACCTCGAGTTAAATAATTTAATTTATTGAATAAGATATGAGAAAATAAGTGCATCTCCACTTTATTGATACATGAACGATTTTTCATTGATATTGTGGCTTAAACCAATCGTTCGGTAACTTGACCAATAAGGATAGGACATACACTGGGGCAGCTGGGGCACAGGGTGGACTAGGCAGATGCCTAGGTGACACAAAGGAATGTAGAAATGGAAAACCAGCAAGACAGCAACTGACCAAGGGCAAACATGTCCACGAGAGCGTGTCCCACAGTGTCCCAGGGGACAGTACCCAGCAAGTACCCCAAAGGGCACATAACACTGGCAGGCGGTGCCGGGGGGAAGCATGGATGTCTATGCAGGCACCCCTACCCCATATCACGCACCATAAGCAGCCACCTACTGGCACACTGTATGGCCTGGGACTGTGTACCACCAGCACCACTGGCACAAGGGCATGTCAGCATGGTGGCGGAGGGGTGCTGGTGGTGGAGGGGGCAGTGGCATCTACCCACAGCAGACCAAGGCCAAGCCCTGCTTAGGTGAGTGCCGTGCACTGCAACAGACAAGGTCTGTCTGACGAACAGTCATGGTATCCCCAGGGAATGATCTACCTCTGTGACGACAGTTTGGTGCAGTACACATAGCCAGTATATTCAGGAGCAGAAGGTCACAGGTTCAAGTCCCAGCTGTGGCTCCTGCAGACTATGTCCCCATATTTTACCCAGTACTAAATGGTGGTAACAAAGATGGAACCTATATTGTAGATAAAATAAACATGCCATAAACGCCTATATTTTACCCTACAGAGCACATACACCATAAACATGTGCAGTCCCTAGAGCAGAGTTTCCCAAATGCAGTCCTGGAGGGCCAAACACAATTCAGGTTTCATGCTGTCCCTAATAAATATGCCTGTGATGCATTTGTATGCACCGCCCCAATTGTATGCAAATGTATCTCATGCATATTCATTAGGGACAGCATTAAAATCTGAACCATGTTTGGCCCACCAGGACCGGAGTTGGGAACCTCTGCCCTAGAGCAGTGTCCAACAGGGGCACAAACACCCACACCCACAGTCTCCACTATCCAAAGCCTCATGGAGAGTCAGGTTGTTAGGCCCTGCGTGGAGCAGCATCTACCAATACTAGCGTCTGCATACCTAAGCAATGCCGTCTTAAATTTGGACACATATTCCACATATATCAAAAGGTTGCTATGATTAATGTCAGATAACAAATCCTAAGTTAAACACAATTTGTTGACAGAGATTCATCATAGCAACCTTTCTGATATCTGTGGAGTGTGTTTCAGTTTTTGTTTCTGACAGTGTTTACCACCCCAGGGAGTGACCCTAACAGTACTGAGTACCATAGCAATGCCTGCACTGTTCCCAGGACTGGTGTGGCAGCCAGGGCTGCTGACCACCTCTATATTTGCACAATGCTGAAATAGGTGTGGGCATGTGTGTATGTCTATCCAGTGTTTTGTGGCTGCCTATACCTTACTGATCCCAGAATGCTTGCACTGTTTCCAGTGTTAGCCTGCCAATGTGCATAATGAGAGCAAGGCACTATGGGTATGGCCCGGACAGGGCGGACTGGGCAGGATGCATCTGCACAGGGCATAGGGCAATGGCTGGGACATTGTAGTGCCCAACCACCACCTGCATGGACAGGGTGGCCACAGCATGTCATGCTGGGGGGGGGGGGGGGCGTCACTCTCACCCTGAATGAGCAGTGACCATGGCATGGCTAGGTTCCCCCATAGTGTTATACAGTGATTTTCTCAAGTGATATCTATGAGTTCTTTTTTCTGGGGCCCAGTCACTAACATACCTATTCGGTGTGTGTGCATACATCCCATTTGTAAGTGCACACAGTTCCTCTAGGAACATGCACTATGTGCTAGCTAGCAGACTGTCTGCAGTTAGCATGTGTATGGCTGTAGCACCTTGCAGGTTGCTGTGGGTGGAGACTGACTGTGCCCTTGGCTGGTGAATGTCAGATAGTGGTGGGGGACAAAGCTGAGCTTTTCCAGAGCAGTGATCCTAATGGGGGTGAGAGCGGGAGCTCCCCCTTCCTCCTCAGGCCAGCCAATCAGCCATTACCAACGGCTTTAGAATCGCCGCTGCAGGGGCGTGCAGGAGAGCAGTGATCCCGATGGGGGTGAGAGCGGGAGCTCCCCCTTTCTCCTCAGGCCAGCCAATCAGCCATTACCAACGGCTTTAGAATCGCCGCTGCAGGGACGTGCAGGAGAGCAGTGATCCCGATGGGGGTGAGAGCGGGAGCTCCCCCTTCCTCCTCAGGCCAGCCAATCAGCCATTACCAACGGCTTTAGAATCGCCGCTGCAGGGGCATGCCCGCGCCTGAGGGCCTCGCCAGAGGGCCCTTTGGCGTGGCCCTTAGGCGTTGGACCGTGGTGTCTGTCTCTGGAGTATACACTGATATCACGGACTGGATTGAGATGCCTGCATTCGTGGTAACTTGCTGTTCTTGTTCACCTCCTCTTCTTATCTGTTTGACTGTTTCTGTCCTCTATTCTGTCCTATCACATAAATGGCGTTCTTTTCTATTTTCTCAAATGATATTGTATTGTAAACCGCTCTAATGCCTTTTGGCCTGAGCGGTATATCAAATGATAATAAATATAAACATAAACATAAACATACTGGCAGTGCCCTATGTGATATGTACAGATCTGCATTGACTGCCCTGTAGGGTGCCTATTCCCCAGCAGGATGGGGGTTGATGGTCCCCTCTACTGCCACCATTGCAGAGATGTAGAATGTGGATCTGTTGGTGGGAGATCCTGTCCCCCTCCCTGACCCACAGAGGGTGGGTTGGGTGGTGCTACATAATCTGCTTTTGGGTCCAAACACCGCCCTTCTCTTATAACATGTGACCATGGCAACCACACAGGATATGCACTATTTTGGGTGCATCATAGTCCACAAGGGCTAGACATGACTGGGAAATACAGATGGACACAGGTGTATTTGTAAGGACTACCTATCACACACTGGCACTGATGGGGACCTGCAGTACAGCCTATCTCTGCCAATCCAGGTGCTGTGGACCTGGTGCTGGGCGCCCCACCTCACCCTCAGGGTGAGCACAGGAACCTCACAATGTCACAGTCTGTAGCTACTCTGTGCCAGTAACACACACGGTTGGTTCCCCCTACCAGGCCGGGGTGCTATAGAGGTGCATACCCCATCTTGTGGTCAGATGTAGGCTGCTGATCTGCATGTGCAGTGCATCATGTATACGGGTGAGTTTACCCTATCCTGGTAACCACAGCAGACAGTTTGTGTGGTGACCTGCAGTCTTTCTGTAGCCAGCCAGCAGTATGTTAGACACTAGAGATGTATCCCACTGGCTGTTTCAATGACTGCAAAGGTTTGATCCCACAGTGGTGTTATTTAATAAGGCTGTCTGAGGCTTTTCCTTTTTATTTAAATCAGTGCTGCCAGCAGAAACACCCTCACAGTGCCATAGCCTAAGGTGCCTCATAGGGTGCCCTATAAAGCACCCTATAGGACACATTATAAGGTGCCTTGGCGGACAGGGCACTTTATAATGTGCCCTATGGAGTGCCTTATAGGGCACCTTATGCGGCACCTTAGGTTACGGCACTGTGAGGGTGTTTTTGCTGGCAGCTCTGATTTAAATTTAAAAAGGAAATGCCTCAGACAGCCTTCTTACATAACATCACTGCAGGACTGAACCCATGACCTCTGCCTTCATAATCATTGCAGTAACCAGTGGGCTGCATTTTCATATCTTCTAGCACTGCGCTGGCATGAACTTAGGGTTAACGCGTGTTAACGTTCTACAGTGCCCACTATCGCGCGATACAGATTCTTACTACCTTGCCGCCGGAACGCCCACTATCTTATATGGCATTCTTCACATTAACGCTGCAACTAGCGCCGGAAACATTAAGATAGTTTAGTAAACATACCCCTAAGACTTTAGGACCTGATATTCGAAAGGCATTCACACAGTTTACAGTCCAGTAAACCATGTAAATGCCTTTAATCAGGATATTCAATGGCACTTACATGATTAGTGCCATTGAATATCCCCTTCTAACCCCGCTACGCACCCAGATGCTATGTGGTTCGCATCAGGGCGTGTTGTGGACATTTGGGGGTGGATCAGAGGCGGAGACTGTCACTAACTGCATAGTGGCAATATTGCACCATTACCCAGTTAGTGACCTGCGGGTAAAACTAGGTCAGCTTTTGCTACTCCTAGTTTTACCCATAGGAGCTAACTGGGTAGTGATGGAATATCGCTGCTACCCAGTTAGGCTCTGTGGTGGTTTCCTCTATGCAGCAAACCCGGATATTCAATGCTATCACCATGATATTTAATATCCAGGGTTAGGGGTTGGCAGGCACAGCTATGCCCAACTGAATGTATAGCTTGTCTTACTTACTCATGGCATGAAAATACATTGCATTGTCTTCCCCAGTAAATCACTCATTTCTCCTCCACACATCACAGTGCCTTTTACTTCTTTGCCCCTTCACTATGAAACTCCTTGAATTGAACTATACAAAATTTAAGACTGGCCTTAAAACCTTATTCTTTACTGACTCATCTGGTGAGCAAATGCCATCAATACCTACCCCTAATAAACCTTGTGGCCCACCCTGCTTCTCCTAATTACACTATTTTCCTCTATTTTCCCTCAATCCTGCCCTGATCTTGTGCAGATTTCCCCCATTTCCCCCACCTCCCCTCCTATGCACACCCTTACACATTTCACTCTTGCTCACTCCTCTTTTCACCTCTTTTTACTCCTGTTGTAAACCACTTTGATAGTTATGGAAAGTGGTATATCAAGAAATTGTAAAAAAATAAATAGCATACTATTCAGAACACATGCTAAATGGCCTTAGCATGCATGGTAAGCTTTAATTCATATATCCACAAAGGAGTACATGCAATGAAGGTTAATATGCTTGCATGTTGGATTTAGCTTTTGCCTTTTCTCAGAAGTCCGAGGAGACTTATTCTAATACAATAGATTGTAGGACATATTTTCCTGTCCTCAAAGGGATTACAATCTAAGTTTGTATCTGAGGCACTGGAGGGATAAATGACTTGCCCAAGGCCACAAAAAACAGCAGTTGGATTATGAACCCTGGCTTCTCTGGTTCCAGCTCACTGCTCTATTAGGCTACACCTCCACTCTTTCCCCCATGTTAAAAATAGTGTACTATGCTGTGGGACCTTCTTGTGCTTATTAGGATTCCATCACATTAATGTAAAAGGGCAAAAATTAGTTGGCCCAATAAGCCCTAAAAAAGAAAACTAAAAATATATTATACAAAACGCATCCAGTCAAAGGGTAATTTTACCAGCTAACCTTTTAAGCTAGTGCAGAGCTTGTCTCCCATCAACAAACATGTATGAAAGCCAAATACTATAACGACCAATTGATTTGGTCAATACATACTAGAGAAGGTAAATAATTTCCTAAGCACCTGCCTTCCTTCCAGTGTCCCACAGGATGATCATACCCACCTCACTTGTTCTCTTCGACACAAATAAAGCTTTGTAATACCTTAAAAAACATTCCCCTTTTCAGCTACTTCTTTTGAGAACCATAGTGGCCCCCTTTATCTTTTACATTTATTTATCTTTCTACCAAAAAGGTTTGTTGCCCTTAAAATATCCCCTTTCAGTTTAGCCAATTGCTTTTATACATCTCCCAGATTTTCCCATCCCGCTAATTACTCCTTGAGGTATTGTCCCATCTTAGCAAAATTAGTTTTCCTAGAAGTCTAAGGGGTATGTTTACTAAACCTTCTTAACGTGAGCGCCGCGTTACTCTGCAGGATGCCATAAAAGGAGTGGGCGGTCCGGTCAAAAATAGCAAAACGGGATTAGCATGCGCTGCGTGCTCTTGTGTGCCGCGCACATTAGCACACGTGTAACGCGCACAGGAAGCATAAGCAAGCGCGCTGATGTGCAAACATAGGAACAGGGCTGCAGTACAATGCTAAAGACACTGACAGATGGTGAAGGGGTCATGGGTTCAATCCCCCACTGTGCCCAATGAATAAGGCTAGCTGAGGCACTACCATTTATGTGTAATATTGCATTATGAGGCTTTATAATTTTATTTTAATTACTGCTGCTAGCAAACGCACTCTCAAAGCGCTGTAACATAAGGTGCTGCATAAGGCACCCCATAAGGTACCCCAGAGGGCACATTTTAAAGTGCACTGTCCGCCACGGCACCCTACAATGTTGCTTAAAGGGTGCCTATAGGGCGCCATATAGGGTGCCCTATGAGGCACAGCAAGGTCATAGCACTGTTTTTGATGGCAGCACTGTGCATTTAAATGCATGGAAATCTTAAGTAGGTGCGCTGACAGGCAAGGAGGAACAGCAGTGTAGCACAATGGTTAAGGCACTGACTGATGATACAGGGGTCATGAATTCAAGCCCCCGTGTGCCTAATATGTAAGGCTGGCTGAGGCATCAGCTTTGACATGTAAGTATTGTTTCCTGCGACACTTTATTTGTATTTTATTAATTGCTGCCAGCAAACACACCCTCATGTGCCGTAACTTAAGGTGCCGCATAAGGCACCCTATAAGGCACTCCATAGGGCACATTATTTATTTATTTATTTATTTAACAACTTTTATATACCGCACTATTTACAGTCAGCGCGGTTTACATAGAACAATGAAACATCAGATAAGATACATATTATTATGCTATGATGGAGACATTATAAAGTGCACTATCTGCCACGGCACCCTATCATGTCCCCTATAGGGCACCCTATCAGTCGCTCCATAGGATACTGTATAGTGCACCTTATATGGACGGTAACCATAAGGTGCCCTATAGGGTGCCCTATAAAGCACCCTCTGAGGCACCTTATGGGTACAGTACGCTGAGGGTGTTTTTGCTGGCAGCACTAATGTACATTAAAAATAGATAATGCTTTGGACAACCCTATCAAATAACCCCACTGTGAGTTTGAACCCATGACCTCTGGCTCCACTGGCAGTGAAGTAACCAGTGGGCTACAGCTCTATAGCTGCTAGCAAACCCTTGGCCGGCTGCAGAAGGACTGCAAGTCACCACACAAACAGTCTGCTGTGGTCACAAGGATAGGGTTAACCCACCCATACCCATGATGCACTGCACATGCAAATCAGCAGTCTACAGATGATCACAAGATGAGGTATGCACCCCCACAGCACCTCAGCCTGGTAGGGGGAACTGACCGTGTGTGGTACTGGCACAGACTAGCTACACACTGTCACATTGTGCAGGTACTGCACTCACCCTGAGGGTGAGGTGGGGCGCCCAGCACCAGGTCCACAGCAGAGATAGGCCATGCTGCAGGTCCCCAGCAGTGCTAATGTGTGAGATAGGTAGTTTCTGCAGACACACCTTGGATATATCTGTATGTCTCAGTCAGGTGTAGCTCCTATGGACCCCTAGGAAGATTATGTACCACCACCCTCCTCCTCCTCCTCCAGGGCTGAGAGTGGTAAACAGGGTCTCCCACCAACAGATCCACATTCTACCTCCCTGCAATGGTGGCAGTAGAGGGGACCATCAACCCCAGTCCTGCTGGGGAGCAGACACCCTACAGGGCAGTCAATGCAGCCCTGTACACATCCATACCACAATAGCAGACAGACATTAGGCCTGGATATGCTAAGCTGCACCCTACCACTATCTGATATTCTCCTGCAGCAAGCCTTCAGCCGCTGCATCAAGACACATACCAGCTGCAGACAGTCTGCTAGCTAGTCTATAGTGCATGTTCCTGGTGGAAATGCGTGCACCCAGAACTGGGATGTCAGCATACACAACAAGCAGATAAGTCAGTGAGTGGACCCCAAATAGAAACCCATAAATATCACATGAGAGAAATACTATATAGCACTATGGGGGTGCCTATCCATGCTGTGGTCACTGCACAGTCAGGGTGAGAGTGATCTCCCAGCAGGACATGCTGTGGCCACCCTGTCTGTGCAGGTGGTGGCCGGGCACTACAATGTCCCAGCCAGTGCCCTATGCCCTGTGCAGATGCATCCTGGCCAGGCCACCCTGTCCGGGCTATACCCATGGTACCTTGCTCCTCATTATGCACATTGGCAGGCCAATACTGGCAACAGTGCTGGCAGTGTGGGCTGTGGAGGGTGTTTGTAGCCACCACACACTGGATAGACAGACACACACTCCCACACTTATGCCAGCATTGTGCTACTATAGAGGAGTTTAGCAGCCCTGGCCACCACACCAGTCCTGGGCACAGTGCAGGCATGGATATGGTACGCAATACTGTTGGGGGTCACACCCCAGGGTGGTAAACACTGTCAGAGACCAGACCTGAAGCACACTCCACAGACATCAGAAAGGTTGCTATGATGGAACTCAATCAGCAAACTGTGCTTAACGTAGGAATTGCTATCTGCCAGTAATCATAGCAAACTTTTGATAGCTGTGTACCATACTCCCAGGTGTAGGGTGGCATTGCTAAGGTATGCAAGTGCTAGTATTGGAAGATGCACGCAGGGCCCAATGTCCTGCCTCTCCAGGAGGCATTGGCTAATGGAGCCTGTCGGTGTGGGTGTGTCTGCCCTGTTGGCTGCTGCTTTACGGCAGAGGTTCCCAACTCCAGTCCTGCTGTGCCAAACACTGTTCGGGTTTTCATGCAGTCCCTCATGAATATGCATGAGATACATCTGCATACCATGGGGGTGGTGCATAGATATGCAGCACAGGCATCTTTATTAGAGGCAGCATGGAACCTGAATGGTGTTTGGCCCTCCAGGACTGCATTTGGGAGACTCTGCTCTAGGTAATGCGCCTGTTTATAGTCTCTTTGCTCTGTAGGGTAAAATGTAGGTGTTTTGGGCATGTTTACGTCATCTGCAATAAACGTTCTGTCTGTATTAGCATGTTGTAATAGTGGGTAAAATATGGGGACTGGGTTGGCAGGCACCATAGCTGGGACTTGAACCTGTGACCTTCTGCCTCCAAACACACTGGTTGTGTGCACTGTACCACCATGTTGCCACATAGACAGTGCATTCCCTGGTGATACCATGACTGTTTGTCCGGCAGGGCCTGTCTGTTGCAGTGCATGGCACCCACCTACACAGGGCTAGGCCATGGTCTGCTCTGGGCAGCTGCCACTGCCCTCTCCACCACCAGTACCCCTCCGCCACCATGCTGACATGGCCTTATATTGGAGACAGCATAAAACCTGAATGATTTGTGGCCCTCCTGGACTGCATTTGGGGGACTCTGCTCTAGGTAATGCGCATGTTTCTGGTGTCTGTGCTCGGTGGGGTAAAATATAGGCGTTTGAACCATGCGTATGTTCTCTGCAATAAAGGTTTGTCCTTACTATCACGGTTTAGTAGCGGGTAAAATATGGGGACTGGATTGTCAATAGCCCCAGCTGGGACTTGAACTTGTGACCTTCTGCTCCTTAACACACTGGCTGTGTTCACCGCACCACACTGTGCTCACAGTGACAGTGCAGTCCCTGGAGATACCATGGTTGTTTGTCAGACAGAGCCTGTCTGTTGCAGTGCATGGCACCCACCTACACAGGGCTAGCCATGGTCGGCTCTGGGCAGCTGCCACTGCCCCCCTCCACCTCCAGTACCCCTGTGCCACCATGCTGACATGCCCTTCTGCTGGTGGTGCTGGTGGTGTGCAGTCTCAAGCCATCCAGTGTGCAGGTAGGCGGCTGCCTATGGTGCGTGTTGTGGGGTAGGGGTGCCTGCATAAGCGTCCATGCTTCTCCCCAACACCGCCTGCCAATGTTCTGTGCCTTTGTGGGTACCTGCTGGGTACTATCCCCTGTGACACTGTGATAAACACTCTCGTGCCCATGTTGGGCCCTCATCAGTTGCTGTCTGGCTGCTGTTCAGTTTCAGCATTCCTAAGTGCCACCTAGGCATCTGCCTAGTCCGCACTGTGCCCCAGCTGCACCACAGCATGTGTCGCCTGCAGTCCAATGGAGAGGGAAACCCTGATCAGTGCTATTTCACTGTGGGATCATTCACCTTGTATGGGGACGGGGCATAGACCCTTCCAAAATTCATATTTATTTTTTGGGGCTTTCTTGGGAGTATTTTTTGATGTTTCCCATTACTATCACTATTGCCCAGCTTGATTATGATTTTTTTTTATTTTGTTGGGGTCATTTTCAATGTTTATTTGCACTTTTGTTCGGTGCACATGTATCACACTTATCACTTTTTTGTAGGTTTCCCTGGTTTTGCTGTACATTGCTGACAGAAATGGTTTCTTTTCCCTTTAAATCAGCTCTAACGCGAGGTTTTCACTTGCGTTATTTTTGGCCTCGAATTTCACATCGTTAGTGTGTGGGGAGCCTCTCTCCTCCCACTCTCCACCCATTGACCTCTTCTCTCCGCCCCTGGGGAGCCTTCCTCCGCCCTCCGGGAGCCTTTCCACGCCTTCAGCGCTCGTTTGCGCCGCTGCGCGCGTGAGCGCGCATTAAAGCGCATTTTTGCCCCATAAAGCATCATTAGCGCGCGCTAAGGTACCTTAGCGCGCGCTAATTGCACAGCGCGCACGTTAAGAAGGTTTAGTAAACATACCCCTAAGACCCTCACTTTTGAATAGATTTTATCAGCCCTAGTCCTAATACTGAGCCACACCACCCACTATGACATCAGAAACACCTTCCCCATTGGTATGCATCAAGTCCAGTATGGCCCCTTCATGTGTGGGTTTGGTTACCAGTTGCCAGAATAGTTCTCCCTGTAGAGAATCTAGAATCTCCGTACTTCTAGATGACACCACAGTTTAACCCACTGTGCCTCCTTGCTCCATTTTAAGCCCTGTAATTCTATAGCTTTAAAATTATTTTTTACATGTAGTGCCACTCCTCCTCCCCTTTTTCCTCCCCTGTCCTTCCTTAATAAAATATAGCCCTGTATAATAACATTCTAGGCATGGTTGTCCATGAATCATGTCTCCATAACTGCCACTAAATCTAAGTCAGTCTGTTCCATTAAAGCTTCTGGGATCTTATTTCCTGTCCTATGGATATTTATAAACACCACTTTCCAGATGTTGCCCCTTTTACCCATTTCTAAAGAGACATTTAATGTTTCACTTACCTACTACTATTGCTACTACTATTGATCATTTATGTGGTGTTACAAGACATATGCAGCACTGCACAACCACATAAAGAAGACATCCCTGCTCAAAGAGTTCAAAATCTAGTCAAGATGGACAATACAATACAGAAGAAACAAGTGGTTAAAGGGAAGGAGACACAAGGAGAATAAGGAATTAGGAATCAAAAGTGGATTTGAAGAGGTAAACCTTTAGCATGGATTTAAGGAGGGGAAGAGCTTCATAAGGAGCAGCAAGTTGAAAAGACTGAAGCCTGGAGTTGGTAGTAGAAGAAAAGGTCATTGAGAAAAGAAGGCCAGCTGAGAAGCAGAGTTCACAAATGGGGAGTAGGGAGAAAGAAGAGAGGAAAGGAAAAGAAGGGCAGTGGAATGAATGCATTTATGAGTTAGAAGACAAAGTTTGAATTGGATACAGAAGTGGAAGGGGAGCCAGTGAAGGGATTTTAGAAGAGGAGTAATATGAGTGTATCAGGGCTGGAGGAAAATTAGCCATGCAGCAGAGTACTGAATGGATAGAAGAGGAGAAAGATAATACCAAGGGAGACCAGCAAGGATGAGGTTACAATAGTCTAGATGGGAGGTGACTAAAGAATGGAGTTATAGTATTGTGTTCAGAGAGAAAGGGGCAGTTCCTTATCATCCCTCCAGTCCAGTCCCGCACCTCTGGGTAGTGCACCTCCTCCAGCAGCTTGGAGACTAAGCATGTCATCTTTTTGATGACACTAGTGAAAATATGCAGCTGTCACCGCCCTCCAGCCCCAGTAAGCTCAGTCTCCAAGCAGCTGGAGGAGGTTGTGAGCCAGGGTGCTGGACTCACTGAAGAGACAACTAAGAAGATAGGTTTAGTTAGAGTTTGCTTTTATTTCCCCTGTTAAGTTGCAGGTTTCTTTGTTTTTAAAGGCAGAAGTGTAAAAAAATAAAATAAAATCAGAAGGAACAGAGAGAACCCGGGGACAACTGGGATGAGGGGAGGATATTCCTTCTTCCCCCTCTCCCCCAAGATTTTCAGGGGGGGGGGAGAGTTCTGTGGGGGCTTTCCTCAGTCTGAGACTTCTGGCTGCTCCCAAACCCGTTATTGGGTGAGGAGCCACTACAGGGGCTGCAGTTGTTTGACAGGAGTGAAAGCTGGCAGCCCCGAGTCACCCTCCACAGCGCCAAAGCCAGGAAGGAAGGCTGAGCACGAGGGATAGAAAAGCCATGCGGCAAAGAGGCTCCAAGGAGAGAGTGGCAGGAGGGAGGACAGTAGGAACCCCTAGCAACCGCCAGAACACGAGGAGACAGAGAGCGGCCTACAGCCACATGTTTAGGAGGTTGCAGCGGTGTGGGAAACTCCCCCTGCTGCATTTAGGCGCAATTTCTTCTTATTCAGGCCCGCATATGTTTAACCCCTGCTGTGTTTTGTGTACCTTGGAGAGGCAGCCACCAGAGAATAAAGCAGGACAGAGCAGCCTCTTCCTAGGGGGCCATTTGCAGTTTCTTTTTCATTTCAGTTTCAATTAGATTTTGGTTTGGTTTTATTTCATTTTAGTTCAAGTACTCTAGTGCTCTGTGCCTGAGCCTGTGGAGGTGCACTGTGCTGGGGATCCTTTTACCTTCCCGGGTACAGATTGAGGGCATTCCGTGGGAGTGCCCCCAGCCCTTCCCATCATGCCGGCCAGACCGTGGTGCCTGGTATAGGATGGTATCAAGGGGCGTGAACCCTACTTAATCCTTAAGCATTCCTTGTGTTATACAGTTCAAAACTGATTCAGTGCACAATGACTTGATGCAGACATGTGGGAAAGGCCTAATCAGATAGGCCATTGTTTGTGGCTGGGTCGATTTTCAGAGGGCTGTTGTGCTAGGTCAGGTGATGTAACTGGCACTTGGCTGAAACATTGTTGCTTTCTCCTGAGAAGGGTTAGATAAAAAGTCAGAGACAGAAATAAAGATGTGTTAAAAAAATTAATAAAAAAAGAGGTGCTGCATATAGGTTTATAGCAGCTAGAGCTCTGGGGAAAACAGGAAGTACCTGCATACAAGAAATGTATGTAATTTGGAAGATAGTCAATCAGTGGATTGGACGCAAATGAAATTCTTCCATCTGTCTATGGTCAGTGAGTAACCTGACATGATCATCTCTTGTCGCTTAGCCCAGATTATGTACCTATTAAATCTGTAATATTGCTTGTAAGGAATCTGTACTCCCTTATAGCCATTTGTAGTATTAGAAGAAAAACGTAAACTTTACTCGGAGAGCGTGTGAGTTTGATTGGATCAGGGCAAGGTCCATTTCATATCTTTAAGATATAACACTGTAGCGCAATCTAAAAATCTCAAGATATGCAGTCCCCGATGTGGTGTGATCTCGGAGGCAGGCGTCTCCCTAAACTGCACACAAGAGGCTGTCATGGGAGCAGGACCTGCAGAATGAGATGAGGCTGGAGAGTCCCTCCCTGTTGCAAGAGACCCTAGGGGTGGGGGGTGCTATATTACCTTCAATGGATCTGGCTCCCAGTCCCTGCACGATGCCCAGACCATCCACCCCTTGAACCCAGGGAGCAGTAGGGCTCATGGGGGAGTTCTCACCGGAGGTTTTCTTACTTTTGCAGAAGGCGTTTTGCCTACCAAGTGGCTCCTCAGCCCCAGAACACAGGAATAAGAAGATGTCAGACATAAAAGAGCACAAGTCAGGAGAAGTGGTGTCTAAGCAGGCTAGAGGCTTAGAGGAGTGGCAGCAATCGCCGTTCTCAGAGGGGCTTGATAGGGAAGACCTTGACACAGAGCTAGATCTGCAGGAGGAGTTCGAAGAAGGAGTGAGCCTAGAACAGGAGGATCAGTCCAGGATTGTTTGGGTTTTATGATTATGTTTATGTTTATGCAATTTCTCGATATACTGCCCAGGCTGAAGGCCATTAGGGCGGTTTACAATCACTATAAGTGGGTACTGATAGAATTCCTTGTCCCCAAAGGGCTCATGTTCTATGTGTACCTTGGAGACCCTCAAGGCCCTGAATATGCCTGCTAATCTCCCGGCAGAGGAAGAGGCACTGTAGGATCCGCTGTTCCAGGTGGTACGGAAATCGCAGAAAGTCTTACCAGTACATGGAGAAGTAAGACAGATGATCCAGGATGAGTGGGATCTGATGGAGGTTGGCCTTAAAGGGGTACAATCCATGACACACCTATACCCACTGCCGTAGCAAGAATGAGCTCCTTTGATCACCCAAAGTGGGTGCAGCGGTGTTGACAGCAGTCAAAGAGACCTTGACTTGTCTCCTGCAGCTGAGAGCCATGGGACTGGTTCCGGGAGACCAATACGTCTGCGGTCGATGCTTCATGTATTTTATGGTGCCGAAATGAAAGGTTCCTTTTGCCCAATTCTCGACTTTGAGGGCATGAACTACGGTCTCCAGGTACCGCATTTTCACAGTAATAATGGCGGTAAGAAGCAGAGATTTTGGGCAACTCTCAATCTCGCAGAGGCGTATCTGCATGTTCTCATCCATCCAGAACATCGGCAGTTTCTCTGCTTTGCAGTGCCAAGAGGCCATTTCAAGTTTAGAGCATTGCCCTTCAGCCTGGCGACCACCCCCCATACCTTCACCAAGGTCATGGTTGTGGTGGCGGCAGCTCTCCACAAGGAAGGGGTTCTCGTCCATCCGTACCTAGACAATTGGCTGGTCCAGGCAAAGTCCAGAGATGATAGTGAAAAGACCAACAGCGTGGGTCGGAGAGTTCCTTCAAAGTCTCTATTGGGGTCAACCTGGCCAAGAGTCAGTTACGGCCGGCCCAGGAGCTACAGTATTTGAGAGCGTGCTTTGATACCTGTGTTATATAAGGTATCCCTCTAATAAAATTAATCAAAGCTGATGTATCATAATCCACAAGATACAATCAAAAAACTCCTTATTCATATGCCAATTCGTTTGTCTTATTATAAACCACTGGTCTCAGACTATATCGTGCACTGCTCAGGAACATGTCTCAAGAGCTACGTGCTACAGTGACATCAATGACCAGGTTATCATGTTTTAAAGTATGGCTTAAAAGATGTCATGTACCAAATTTTGGGATTCTCAAAAAATCAGACTTATCTTAAATGTTGATCCAGTTTCAGTTTTTGCCACTATTGCAATTACCCCTTGAGACATGTTCCTGAGCAGTGCACGATATAGTCTGAGACCAGTGGTTTATAATAAGACAAACGAATTGGCATATGAATAAGGAGTTTTTTGATTGTATCTTGTGGATTATGATACATCAGCTTTGATTAATTTTATTAGAGGGATACCTTATATAATACAGTTGTTTTGTAACTACCCTCTGAAAGCAGACCAAATACCTTTTAATGTTGATACCTGTGTTGGCAGGAGTTTCCTGCCAGTTCGCCGGGTGCAGGAGCTACGACAGTGGATAGGGCAGGTCCTGAAGATGGTAAGTCCTTCAGAGTGGTGGCATCTGCAGGTTCTGGGGACCATGGCAGCCACGCTCTAGCTAGTTCCATGGGCAAGGGCGCACATGCAACTGCTGCAGAGGGCTCTACTCAGTCGATGGTCTCATCAGAGTCAACCCCTGTGCCAAGTACTCCCCTGCCCACAGAGCGCCAGGAGATCCCTCAGTTGATGGCTGCATGTGGGGAGCCTGGAAGGAGTTCCCGGTGTGGGTTCCTCTGATGACTGATGCCATTGCAAAGGATGCTTTCTTCAGGGACACGAGTCCGCAGGAGGCCCTGTGGTCAATCAACAGGCTCAAGATGCGAGCGGTGACTTTGGCGCTAGAAAGTTTCGAGCCAAGGTGGCAGGAGAAGGTTGTCCAAGTCCTCTCGGTGGCTTACATCAACCGGCAAGTGGCACAGGCAGTGCAGCCCTGGAGGAGGAGGCTGAAAAGCTGTTCAGATGGGCAGCGATTTGTCTCCAAGCATTATCGACGGTGCACGTAGCAGGAGTTGACAATGTGACGGCAGCCTACCTCAGTCGAGTGCGCATGGACCCCGGAGAGTGGTAGCTCAATCAGGAGGTGTTCAAGTAGGTGGTCCACCGATGGGACACACTGGTCATGGACCTAATGGCAATGTTTGAGTCGGCCAAGGCCTGCTGGTTTTTCAGCAGAAGAAGAGAGGAAGTCCAAGGGCCTGGATGCTCTAATTCAGCATTGGCTCAAAGAGGGTCTTCTCTGTTTTTCCCCTTGGGCGCTCATAGGCTGGTTAGTGCAATGGCTAGAGGTGCACCAGGGATTTGTAATTCTGGTGGCACCAGACTGGCCGAGGTGCCAGTGGTATGCTGACCTGATTTGGATACTGGCGGATTGACTGTGGTGACTTCCAGTTGGAAGGACCTCTTGACACAGGGACCACTTCAAATGCCCCAAGTGGATCAATTATTGTTTATGGCATGGCTCTTGAAAGGGTGAAGTTGAAGAAGAAAGGGTAATCAGGCTTGGTGATAGCAACCTTGCTACAGGCCTAGAGGTGGTCTATGAACCTGGTGTGCATCTGATTAGGGCGCATCTTTGAATCATGGTGTGGAGAGAGACAGGCGTGTCCTTCTACTGCCTCCGTCTCAGACATCTTGGTGTTCTTGCAATCCAGTTTTGATAAGGGTCTAGCTGTCAGTTCCTTGAGGGTGCAACTGGCGGCGATTTCTGGTTATCGTGGGGAAGTCCACAGGGTGCCGTTGGGTACTCACCCAGATGGACTGAGTTTTCTAGCGGCAGTGACTCACCTCCGTCTGCCAAAGAGGGCAGTGGTACCACCTTGGAATTTCAATCTGGTGCTGACGGTGCTGTCTGGGGAACCCTTTGAGCCATTGAGTCAAGCTTTTCTGAAGGATTTAACTCTGAAAATGGTATTCCTGGTGGTGATTTGCTCGGTACGCAGGATTTCGGAGCTTTGGACCCTGTCATGCCAGGAGCCATTCCTTTCCTTCTCCAAGGAGAAAGTGGTCTTGTGCCCGGTACCTTCATTTTTGCCCAAGGTTGTTTGAGCAGTTCATGTAAATCAGGCCGTTTCCTTACTGGGCAAGAGCGGATATGGGCTCTGCCACTCCACAGCTGTGCCACTTGGATGTAAAGGTATGTGAAAAGGGCTTCATACTTTTGGAGATCGGACCGTCTGTTGGTTCTGTTTGGCAGTTCATGCAAAAGTGAGGCGGCAACTAAGCCTCCATTTCTAGATGGATCAGTGAGGCAATCACACCTACATATATCTTGAAGGGTAGAGCAGTGCCGGTGGGGTTGCAGATGCATTCCACGAGGGTTCAGGCAGCCGGGTGGCATACTTTTATCTGAACATTTTCGCCTGGATATCCAGGCAGAAGGGGACACTCGTTTTGGATCGTCAGTGCTTCAGGCTGGTTGTGTGGGTCCCTCCCATTAGTTTAACTGCTCTGATACATCCCAGAGGTGCGGAACTGGACTGGAGGGATGATAAGGAAAGAGAAATTAGACTTGCCTGCTAATTGTTGTTCCTTGAGGAACTCCAGTCCAGTCCCAGAACCCTCCCTGAGTGCTTTCTGTGATAATCTATGCACACCCTGGTCCTGAAGCTGGTTCCCTTGGTGGAGGAAGTGGCCAGGGGGAGCCAGGGAAGGGTGTGTAATCAATGTTTGGGGGAGGGGCGGACCATAAGAGCTGTTGGTTGCTCGCTTCCCGCTGGTTGGAGTTGCTCAAACACTCAACAGGTAGGCCTCCCCATCCTGGAGGGGTGACCGGGGTATCCTTTCCAGGAGATAGAGGGGGTACTAGTTTATTTAGACGTAGAAGTGTTTGCTGCATGTTTAACCACTTATTTGTTGCTCCCCTGAGTCTGCTTTGTCAATAGGTACAGGGGCTGGTGGGCGATGCCAGCTGCATATGTACACTAGTATCATCAAAAAGATGACATACTCAGTCTCCAAGCTTCTGGAGGAGGTGCAATACCCAGAGGTGTGGGACTGGACTGGAGTTCCTCAAGGAACAACAATTAGAAGGTAACTCTAATTTCTCTATTTTGTTCATGTTGTAGAGGAAGAAGAGACAGGTTTTGGTTATCTGTTGTATATGAGTGGAGAAGGAAAGAGAGGAGTTGAAGATGACCCTGAGAGGATTTCATTTACCTGGGAGCTTTCTTCACCTATCCCTAATGAATCTAAATTAAAGCCCTCTCCAGGCTTAAGCCTTGCAGTAAGGCTGTTACTGCAAGGCTTAAGCCTGGGAGGAACACCTCTGGATCTGGAATGGAGGCACTGCAGCAAGCAAGGGCTCCCCTGACCATACTGAACATTAATATAGTTGTGGGAGCCTTTGCCAGTGCCAGTAGATTGAGAATAGCACAGCTGTTATCACAAGACTTTAGCTTGTGAGTTAACAGCGGGCCCAGAACTGAGGCACCGCGACAAACAAATGTAAGTTTGCCATGCTGCCATGTCGGCCTCCTTCCTTCCCAGGCCCCTCCTCCCCTCACATTGTGGGGCTGCTTGAGTGGAATTTACTCCACTGAGTGCTGATTTTCCATAGGTAGAGTTGGTGCAATTTACTTGATGCTGTTGTTGAGTGTCCATTTGTAGGGTTTGGTGTTATGATGCACAATGTCTAGCTGTGGAGGGTGTTAGTAGTGTTGTTACTGATGTAAGACTAGAATTTGAATAGAATTTTCTTGAATGCTCAGATGCAAAGTGAACCACTCTACTTCTGCTCTGTATTTACATCTGTTCTTGGGAGAGTTTTATTGGTGAGTCTGGGAGTGTTCCATATAAATGAATAATGATGCCCTATTAGAATGATATTCAGTCGCTTTTGGATCCTGATGCCCCTCACTTTCTTGTCCACTACTTATGTGAATATTACCATACTCTAGCCCCCAGTTTCACTATGGGGTACATTCCGATCAATGAATAGTGCCTGTGCATGTCTGAGCCGGACATGTAACTAGGAAACAGCCTTCAAAGCATATTCCATAGCCTATGTGCCCTGCATATACACAGTGTATAAGTGGGGAGTGCTGTACATGGGCAGGAGGTGGCAGAGTGGTAGCGGGCCAAGTGAGTGTCCAGGTGCCGGAACATACAAAACATATGCAGGAGCTGCCTGTGTATGTACCCTGGCACCCTGACAGATGCACATCCTATTCCTGCCCGATGGTGGAATAGGGTCCAGGCAGAGCAGCGTACGCACGACTAATCCCCCTGCCACACATGGTGGTTTGCTTTGTCACCTCCAGACCCAATCCAGCCCATGCTGACCACAAGCTGCAGGTGGGCACTGTAGTGCAGGAGCTGCAGGGTGACAGCTGCTTCTGTGCCGCACGGTGGATGGGTTGCTGCTATGGTGATGGACACCACGGTGCACCTGTACCACTGGTTGCATGGTTGGGTGAGGATGGGCAGGTTCGGTTGCATTCACCCATATGGAATACAATATCTGCCAGCACATCTCCTCCCCGATTCTGCCATCACGGGTGCATTTAGGTCCCGCTGTGGCGGAATTGGGCCTTACTTGGCACCGTTCAAGCGCTGTGCGTACCTATGGCCCAGGCATCTAGAGTTTGGATTCAGCCTCCATGTGTTTTGTCTTGATTAGATTGTAAGCTGTGATAAGCAGGGACTGTGTCTTACATCTATATGTACAGTGCTGTGTATGCCTTGTAGTGCTATACAAATGATTAATAGTAGTAGTAGTAGCCAAAGGTAATTAGGTGTTCACTGGCAAATGCATAATTAGCCTACTGTGTATTTTCAAAAAATATACAGAAAATATCAGGATTTTAAATTGAAGAATGGCCAAATATTATCTGCATACTTGTGGGGCATGTTAGGGAAGGCGCAAGGATAGACAAGAAAATTATCCAGATAATGGCAATATTCAGCCACTATTCAGGTGGAGGCCAATTCAGTGATGCGCGTCCCTGGGCCATCCAGATGGCCTAGGGATGCACCCGATTCTGCTCCTGCGGGGGCTATACAGCCCCGCGGGAGCAGAATCGTGGCATAAGGCCGGGATGACCAGAACGTGCTCCAGTTCAGGCACCCCAGATGTCCTGACACTTACCAATCTAGCCCAGCCAGGCCCCTGCATGAAGCCGCGGTGCCATGACATCATGTTGCCATGGCACCATGCAGGAACCGAGACACCCAGTGGACACTGAAAATATGCTTTCCTCGCAGTCCGACACCCGATCTGGCCTGCTGTGGCCAGTGTTGGACTACGGAGTACCCCCTGCGCCCCCTCACCTCGCTTTACGGGTTTGGGTCTTCAATCTTCCTCCATTCAGGGGAAAGTATTCTACCTCTGAGGTAGAATAAGTCCCACATAAAAATGGCCAACCCTGGATGTACCGAGCCGACTTCAGAATCAGACCTGTACGTCCGAGGTCAGGTTCCCGCCCACTGCCCATGCTTGCTCCACTTCCAGCTTGCCCCTCTCACCCACGAACAGAGCTCCCCACACATCTTGCCGGTACATGTGGGGAGCTCTGTTGGCTGCATTGGCACCCCAGTATTTAGCGGGTGTGGATATCTGGATTGGACGTCCAGACCTTCTAAATGCAGGTCAGAATGATCCTGTAACATAGTAACCTAGTATATGACTGCAGATAAAGACCAGTATGGTCCTTCTGGTCTGCCCAGCAAGGTGTCAAGAGTAGGTGCACCTGCCACTCTGTGCATGTCACCTCTCCCCATGCTTTTGTTTAGGGGTCTACCCACCACTCCGTGCAGGTCACCCCTATTTGTTGAGATATAAGAAATAGTTAAGTTTATTTTTATTTTATCATCTTGCTATAAAGTGATCCACTGTGTCTGTCCCATGCCATTTTGAATTCTGTCACTGTATTTGCTCCCACAACTTCCATAGGGAGGGCATTCCAAGCATCCACCATCTTTTCAGTGAAAAAGTATTTGCTGACATTGACTTTCAGTTTACTCCCTTGCAGTTTCATGTTACGCCCTCTAATTTTACAGCTTCCCCGTCTTTGAAAAAGGTTTGTTTGCTCATTAATACCCTTTAACTATCATATCTCCCCTGTCCCTCCTCTCCTCTAGCATGTACATATTTAGGTCTTCAAATCTCTTCTCATACGTCTTTTGGTGCAGGCTCCAAATCATAGTGGTCATCTTCCTCTGAACCATTTCAAGTCTTTTTATATCCTTTGTGAGATATGGTCTCCAAAACTGAACACAATAATCCAAGTGAGGCCTCACCAGTGACATGTATAATGGCATGTATAATGGCATGTATAATGGCCTCATGTATAATACATGTATAATGGCATGTATAATGGCCTCACCAGTGACATGTATAATGTATAATACCTCCTCTTTTCTGCTGGTAATTCCTTTCTGTATGCAGCCCAGCATCCTTCTGGCTTTGACCACTGCCTTGTCACATTGTTTCGCCACCTTGAGATCCTCAGAAAAATCACTCTAAGGTCCTTCTCGCCCCCTTTTGTATGCAGTTCCCTTGCCAGAATGACCAAATGGATGATGAAATGCTCAAAGAAATCAAGGAAGATAACAAAAGTTACAGTGCAGTAATAATAATGGGTGATTTCAACTACCCCAGCATCGACTGGGTCAGTGTCACGTCAGGACATGCTAGGGAGATAAAGTTCCTAGATGAAATAAATGACTGCTTCTTAGAGCAGCTGGTTCATGAACCGACCAGAGGGGAAGACATATTAGACCTAGTCCTTAGTGGAACACCAGATCTAGTGCAAGAGATAAGGGTGTTGGGGCCACTTGGCAATAGTGATCATAGCATGATCGCCTTTGATTTAATTGGTGGAGGAGGGATAGTAAGGAAATCCAGAGTACTACCTTTTAACTTTCGAAAGGGAAACTATAATAAAATGAGGAAAACAGTTAAGAAAAAACTAAAAGGAGCAGTTGCAAAGGTTAAAGACGTACATCAGGCTTGGGTGATGTTGAAAAATAATATCTTGGAAGCCCAGACCAGCTGTATTCCACGCTTTAAGAAAAGTGGAAAGAAGTCCAAAAAACTGCCAGCATGGTTTAAAGGTGAGGTCAGAGAGGCTGTTGTTGCCAAAAAAGCATCTTTCAGGAAATGGAAAAAAAGAGCCAAATGACGAAACCTGGAAACAGCACAAGCACTGGCAAGTCAAATGCAAGGCATTGATAAGGCAGGCAAAGGGAGAATTTGAGAAGAAGCTTGCTGCGGAAGCAAAAACGTGAAGTAAAGACCTTTTCAAGTACATTCGTAGCAAAAAACCTGTGAGAGAGTCAGTTGGTCCATTAGATGATAAAGGGGTTAAAGGAGCACTAAGAGGCACTAAGAGGCGACAAGGCGATAGCGGAGAGATTGAATGAATTCTTTGCTTCAGTCTTTACTGAGGAAGATGTAGGGATGTTACCCATGACTGAAGTGGTATTTAAAGGTGCGGAAGAATTGAAGGAAATATCGATACATCGGGAAGATGTATTACAACTATTAGATAAATTGAAGAGTAGCAAATCACCTGGGCCGGATGGTATACATCCAAGGGTGTTGAAAGAACTGAAATACGAGATTGCAGACCTGCTATTAGTAATCTGTGAACTATCATTAAAATCATCTCTAATACCTGAAGATTGTAGGATCGCCAATGTAACACCAATTTTTAAAAAGGGTTCCAGGGGTGATCCGGGAAACTACAGACCGGTGAGCCTGACATCAGTACCGGGGAAAAATGGTAGAAACCATCATAAAGAATAAAATTACTCAGCATGTAGATAGCCATGACCTAATGGGAGACAGCCAACATGGCTTTAGACAAGGAAGATCTTGTCTTACAAATCTGTTATTTTTTTTGAAGGAGTGAATAATCAGGTGGACAAAGGTGAGTTGGTTGATATCTGGACTTTCAGAAAGCCTTTGACAAGATCCCTCATCAGAGACGTTTGGCAAAACTAAAGAGTCATGGGATAGGAGGCAGTGTACTATTGTGGATCAGGAACTGGTTAAAAGATAGAAAGCAGAGGGTAGGGCTAAATGGGCAATTTTCCCAATGGAGAAAGGTGAATAGTGGTGTACCCCAGGGATCTGTGCTGGGTCCGCTGCTTTTTGACATATTCATAAATGACCTGGAAGGTGGAATAACGAGTGAGGTTATCAAATTTGCAGATGACACAAAACTATTTAAAGTTGTTAAAACCCAAGAGGATTGTGGAAAATTGCAAGAGGATCTTGATAAATTGGAAGACTGGGCATCAAAATGGCAGATGAAATTTAATGTGGACAAGTGCAAGGTTATGCACCTAGGGAAGAACAACCCAAACTATGGTTACACGATGCAAGGTTCCACATTAGGAACCACCACCCAGGAAAAAGATTTAGGCGTCATTGTGGATACGTTTTTCTGTGTTCTGTTAACATAGAAACATAGAAAAATGATGACAGAAAAAGACCACATGGCCTATCTAGTCTGACTTTCCATATCAACAACTACAACAGTCCCCTTTTTTCCTTTAGAGATTTATATTGTAAACCGCTCTGGTCTTTTTGAATGGGCGGTATATCAAATTTTAATAAACATAAACATAAACATCCTCTGTGTTTGCCCCATGCTTTTTTGAATTCAGATACTGTCCTCATCTCTACAACCGCCACTGGGAGACTATTCCACGGATCCACCACTCTTTCCATAAAGAAATATTTCCGCATATCCCTACTGAATTTATCACCTTTCACCTTCATCCCATGTCCCCTTGTAGGAGTACTTGCTTTCAATCGAAAGAGGCTCTCACCCTGTGCGTTTATGCCATGGGGGTCTTTAAACATCTCAGTTATATCACCGCTATCCCACCTTTCCTCTAATGTGTACATATTAAGATCCTTACACTGTCCACATATGCTTTATAATGAAGACCATTAACCATTTTAGTAGCCACCCTCTGTACTGACTCCATCCTGTTTATATCCTTTTGAAGGTGTGGTCTCCAAAATTGCACACAATACTCCAAATGAGGCCGCACCAAAGACTTATACAGAGGCACTATCACCTCCTTTTTTCTGTTAGCTCTCCATATGCACCCAAGCATCCTTCAAGCTTTTGCTGTCACCTTTTCTACCTGTTTAGCCACTTTAAGATCATCAGACACAACCAAGCCTAGGTCCTGGTCTTCTTTAGTACAAAAGTACTTCACCCCTTATACTATATTGCTTCTTTGGATTGCTGCAGCTCAAATGCATGATCTTGCATTTTTTAACATTAAATCCCAGCTGCCAAATTCTAGACCATTCTTCAAGCTTAGCTGGATCCCTCCTCATGGTATCTAAACCCTCCTGGGTGTCTACTCTATTGAATATTTTGGTATGATCCACGAAGAGGCAAACCTTACCCAACAACCCTTCCGCTATATCACTAACAAAGATGTTAAAAAGAATCAGACCAAGGACAGATCCCTGGGGCACACCACTGGTAACTTCCTTCTCCTCAGAGTGAGCTCCATTTACCTGTACTCTTTGTTGCCTCCCACTCAACCAATTTCTAACCCAAACAGTAACTTTAGGGTCCATCCCTAGGGTGCTCAGTTTGTTTATAAGTCACCTGTGAGGAACGGTGTCAAAGGTTTTACTGAAATCAAAATACACCACATCTAGGGCTCTCCCTTGGTCCAACTCCCTGGTCACCCAGTCAAAGAAATGAATCAGATTTGTCCGACAAGACCTGCCTCTGGTGAATCCATTCTTCCTTGGATCCTGTAATCCGCTGGACTCCAGAAACCTCACTATTTTCTCTTTCAGCAGAATTTCCAATAATTTACTCACCACTGAAGTTAAACTAACTGGCCTGTAGTTTTCAACCACATCCTTACTTCCACTTTTCTGTAAAGGCACCACATGGGCCTCTCCCCAGTCCTTTGGCACCACTCCTGACATCAATGAGGTAGTGGAGCTGCAAGGACGTCCCCAAGTTCCCTCAGTATTCTAGGGTGCTATCCCATCTGGTCCCATCACTTTGTCTACTTTAAGTTTAGCTAGTTTCTCACAAACACAGTCTTCTTAAAATTGTTCAAGACGCCCGTCACTTCTGTTCCTGTTTGTGGGTGTTTTCTGAGGTCCTGTTCCTGGTTCTTCATCTGTGAACACAGAACAGAAATATTTGTTAAGCAATTTTGCTTTATCTTCATCATCTTCTACATATTCATCCCCTTCAGCCTGGAGTCTGACAATACCATTTTTGCCCTTCCTCTTCTCACTAACATATCTGAAAAATGTCTTATCCCCCCATCTTATTGCATTGGCTATTTATTCCTCTTTTTGAATTGTTGCTTTCCTGACTACTTTGCTAGCTTCTCTAAGGGGCTTGTTTACAAAGCCGCGGTAGCGGTTTGCGATCGTAATCGGAGCCGCAGCCCCATTGATTTCAATGGGGCCGCGGCTGCGATCGCGATCGCGAACCACTACCGCGGCTTTGTAAACAAGCCCCTAAGTTTTTCCAAATATAGTTGCCTGTCTTCCTCTCTCTTTGATCTCTGGTATTTCATGAAGGCCTCCCTCTTTTTCTTCACCTTTTCAGCTACTTCTTTTGAAAGCCATAGCGGTCTCCTTTTCCTTTTACCTTTATTCATATTCATAAAATGACCTGGAAAGTGGAATAATGAGTGAGGTTATCAAATTTGCAGATGGCACAAAACTATTTAAAGTTGTTAAAACCCAAGAGGATTGTGAAAAATTGCAAGAGGATCTTGATAAATTGGAAGACTGGGCATCAAAATGGCAGATGAAATTTAATGTGGACAAGTGCAAAGTTATGCACTTAGGGAAGAACAACCCAAACTATGGTTACACGATGCAAGGTTCCACATTAGGAACCACCACCCAGGAAAAAGATTTAGGCGTCATTGTGGATAACATGTTAAAACCCTCGGCCCAGTGTGCAGCGGCAGCCAAGAGAGCAAATAGAATGCTAGGTATCATAAAGAAATGAATGGAAAAAACAATAGATATTATAATACCTCTATACCGTTCCATGGTGAGACCACACCTTGAATATTGTGTGCAATTCTGGTCGCTGTATCTTAAAAAGGATATAGCGTTATTAGAAAAGGTTCAGAGAAGAGCCACCAAAATGGTAAAGGGGATGGAAGGATACTTCTATGACGAAAGGCAAAAAAGGTTAGGGCTCTTTAACCTGGAAAAGAGACGGCTGAGGGGAGATATGATAGAAGTCTATAAATTAATGAACGGAGTGGAACGGGTAAACGTAGATCGACTGTTTACGTTATCAGAATATAGGAAGACTAGGGGACATGCAATGAAGCTACAGGGTAAACTATTTAAGACTAATAAAAGAAAATATTTTTTCATTCAACGTGTAATCAAACTCTGGAATTTGTTACCGGAGGATGTAGTAAAGGCTGTTAGTGTAGTTGGGTTTAAAAAAGGTTTGGACAAGTTCCTGGAGGAAAGGTCCATAAACCATTATTAAGAAGGGACCCAGGATATCAATGCTTGACCTAGTACAAGCATTGCAGAACCTGTGTCTTTTGGGGAAACTGCTAGGTACGTATGACCTAGATTGGCCACTGTTGGAAACAGGATACTGGGCTTGATGGACTTTGGTCTGTTCCAGTATGGCATATCTTATGTTCTTATGTTCTTATTTACCATTTTACAGAAAGATTGGTTGCCCTTAAAATATCCCTTTTCAGTTTTGCCCACTGTTTTTCGACATCCCCCAGCTGTTCCCATCCCACTAATGACTCCCTGAGATATTGGCCCACCTTGGCAAAGTCAGTTTTCCTAAAGTCTAAGACCCTCACTTTTGAATGGATTCTAACAGCCCTAGTCCTAATACTGAACCACACCATCTGGTGATCACTGGATGCAAAATGATCTCCCACTATAACATCAGAAACACTTTCACCATTGGTAAGCACCAAGTCCAATATGACCCCTTCATGTGTGGGGTCTGTTACCAATTGACTGAATAGTTCTCCCTGTAGAGAATCCAGGATCTCCTTACTTCTCGATGATACTGCAGCAGGAATGTGCCAAACAACATCTGGCATATTGAAGCAAATTGTTTCCTAATTGGATTTTTTCATGTTTGTTTCACATATTCATTCTTTTTTTAATGTATTCTTTATCAATTTTACAATAGGTATATTCCAACAAAAGGAAAAGGAAATCCACAAAGGTTTTAGCATTACAAACAACAAATGCAATCAACAAAAAGAAACAGAAAAAACTAGCACATAGTCTTTGTTTCTTTATTAAACCAAATAATATAAAAGGCAAGAAATAGGAAAAATAAACCAATCATGGTTGGAAATAAGGAAATAAAAAAATGAAGACCAGAACAGCCAACGTTATATAAAAGTCAACTCACAGCCCCCTCACGTGCCAACAAAAAACTCAAAAGTTGTTTTGTGTCAAAGAAAATAACTTGTTTGCCATGAAGGAAAACCATAAGCCTACAAGGAAATTTCAAAAGAAAAGAGCCGCCCAAAGAAAGGACCCTGTTTTTTTTAACTCCATGAAGTCCTTAAGTCTCCTTTGGGTGGACCTAGAAAAATCAGGAAAAATTTGCACTTTTGCCCCCATAAATAACTTATGCATATTAAGAGAATATAATCTCAAAAAAGTAGTATGGTCCATTTCAAAGGCAATGTTTACTATTAAGTTGAATCTTCCAGTAACCATGTCCAGGGAACTTTTCAAGAACGTTGTTAAACCAGTTAGCCCACACTGGGGCTGCATCGGTTACTGCTCCTCCACAATGGAGCAAGGATATATATTATGCCCTTGTGATAGGTGGCAAATTCTCACTAAGCATATTCAGAACATCCTGTAGATATTTCTTCACCATCTCTGCCGGAGTGAGTAAGGGAGTCCTGGGAAAGTTGACAAACCTCAAGTTATTCCATCTGGATACATTCTCCAAACACTCTAACTTGCACGCCAAGATAGAAGATTCTTTAATCTGAGTACTCACCAGTTCTTGAAGCTCACTATGTATGGCCGCCAGAAGATCCAGTCTGGCTGCATCCTTCACCAGTTCTTGAGACAACAGTGAATCCATTGTTAACATTGCCAACTCATGAGAAAAAGAGCCAGTCATTGCCAGCAGTGTGGAGCTAACTGTGGCCACGGCCTCCCATAATGACTCCATTGTCACCACCGCAGATTTTAACAAAACCGCTGGAGCTGGAAGCACCACTTCACTCCCTGCTGTGGAGCCAAACCCCTCCAAACTGTAAGCTCTAGTTGTAATCACCTGCTGAACCAGCGGAGACACCGCCGCCAAAGGGGTTCCCTCCACATACTCTTCCAGATTATCTCCCCTCTGAGAAGCAGCCCTCCGAGGAATGGCAACACCGGCTATACTTCCAGGCTGCTGCAGAGTAGTCCATTTCTTGGGGCTCGAAGACGCCCCGCTCCCAGCCGACGTCGACAACACCGTCCTCACTGAAGTTTTGTCTCTTGGGAAAGAGCCCAAACTGCATTCAAGCAGCATACTCTGTGCCCCAATCATGGGAAGATCAGCCCCAGAGGGAAAGAGCTTAGGCTTCCTTTTCCTGCCCATTCCGACAGCACAGAGGGTAAGAACACTAAGAGGTGGTAAGGGCTTGACTTTCAGTCAGATGCCATCTTGCCCCACCATCATTCACATATTCATTCTTAAGGAACACTTTGTAAGTGTGCTGAAAGATTTTTAAGTGTGCAAATCAATTGTATGTATATCATTTTGTAAGTATATGTGCATACAAAGAATTTGAGGCACACAAACTAACTGAATGCATGCTCACGAATGAACATCTCTCACAGGCACACTTAAATGAGTCCTTGCTCCTTACAGTTTATAATCTATTCTATTCTTGTATTTTTACATGACTTTCCAAAAAAAATGTTTAAAATATGCTACAATAAATAACAATCAAGCTTACAGTAGGCATAATGCATTAAAACATAATGGCAAAATAAAACAAAGTCATTAATATTTTGAAATTGAAAATGTGATTAAAACCATCTATACTAAGGGGCATGTTTACTAAACATTCGTATCGTGCGGGTCCGCGGTAGTGTGCCTGTGCCATAAAAGGAGTGGGCGGGTCAGGCAGAAAAAGGAAAAAAGCCGACCGTACCTGTGCACGGCACGCACATTTGCGGGCCCGACATTAGCACGTGGGAAGGCTAAGTGGGGCGCTGCTGGGCACATATAGGAACAGAGCCGTAGCACAATGCTGAAGACACTGACCAGTGGTGCAAGGATCAGGGGTTCAATCCCCCATCGTGCGCCAGGAAAAAGGCTGGCTGAGGCATGAATTTTCATGGTTAAAACTGCTTTAGGAGGCATAATATATTTGGGCGTCATTAGGCGTTGCGCTGTTAATTGTGGGCGGCAGTAATTAAGTTCGTGCGGCAGCATTAGGCGTTGCGCTGTTAATTTTGCGCGCTGTCCATCTTGTGCGTTTTGGCCGGCATCAGGCGGTGCGCTGTCAGTTGTGAAGGGCATAAGGCGGTGCGCAAACGTCCAGACACAGGAACAGAGCCATAGCACAATGCTGAAGACACTGACCAGTGGTGCAAGGATCAGGGGTTCAATCCCCCATCGTGCGCCAGGAAAAAGGCTGGCTGAGGCATGAATTTTCATGGTTAAAACTGCTTTAGGAGGCATAATAATTTTGGGCGTCATTAGGCGTTGCGCTGTTAATTGTGGGCGGCAGTAATTAAGTTCGTGCGGCATTAGGCGTTGCGCTGTTAATTTTGCGCGCTGTCCATCTTGTGCGTTTTGGCCGGCATCAGGCGGTGCGCTGTCAGTTGTGAAGGGCATAAGGCGGTGCGCAAATGTCCAGACACAGGAACAGAGCCATAGCACAATGCTGAAAACACTGACCAATAGTGCTGGCATCATGGGTTCAATCCCGTGCTGTGCACAATGAATAAGGCTGATTGAGCCATTACCTGTTATGAGGAATAGCAATCTAGGAGGCATGTCACATTTTATTGTAATTTCTACTGTTAGCAAATGCACTATCAAAAAGCACTGTAATATAAGGTGATGCATAAGGCGCCCTACAATGTACCTTAAAGATCACATTTGAAGGTGCACTGTCCACCAAGGCACCCCACAATGTTGCGTATAGGGCGCTTTACAGGGTGACGTATGTGGCAGGGCAAGGTCGAAGCACTGTCTGTGCTGGCATCACTGTGCATTGTAACGCATCGAAATCGTAAGTAGGTGAGCAGACGTGCAAGAAGGAACAGCAGTGTAGCACAATGGTTAGGACAGTGACTGATGGTGCAGGCGTCATGGTGTTAGATGAGCAGTGATTACCGTTGGCTCAGGTAAGTCTGTCTACGTCATGCACCTGTACATCAATCTGTGCTGCCACCTAAACAGAAGCCCACCAGAGAGTATTGCACCTATCAGGGTGCACCAGAATGCACATCATAAACAACCACGTCAGCAAAGGTGATTTATAATGCTATCCATCGTCCATGTTCACATGTTGGCAACTCCCAGGGCAGCATAGTAGATCCCCCATAAACTGACTGAATGGAAGGTGTGCCATAAGATGCCCCAATCATGTATAGGTCAACCCAAAAACGTTTCCCAGAAGCACTAAGCTCCCCAAATGTGAGGGGCAGCAGAGGTATGTGGCAAACACATATGTAACCTAAACACGTCACAGAGCTGAAAGGAAAGGCAATGCAGAAGTAAAACAAGAACAGAGATCACAGGTGCTCAACTACAAAAAGCAGCCCCAGTCCATGTGGCAGCTACACAAATGGACAAACATATTGGAGATAGGTGTAGCTATATACAGAGTGATGGCAATGTACCATGCTGTAATGATAGTGTGTGACATAGGATGGGAAGATGTGTCCAGCACAGGAGACTGAAATGGCAGGATAGGTGAAATATCTGGATGACAGTGGAGTAGCAGTGCTATGCACAGCACACACACGAGAGGCAACCATGGGGACATGAAATGCAGGAAGGTGTAGGAATGCAGGACGTGTCGTAGCAGCATGCACATCAGGGTAGGATGGCACAACAGCTGGCAGACAGAAGATGGACAGAAGCATGGCTCACAACTCAGATGAGGGTACAATGTGCTCACAACACCAATCTGCTGACATATGACCGTAAAACAAATCGAAACCACATCTGCAGGACAAGCACACACATCCAAGGGAACAGAGAGGGATCACACCTACGACCACTACCACAAATGCAAATGGAAAAAACGCTAGGACACACCACCAACGTGAGCGCAGTAGCAAAGGCTGTATACAGAAATAGTCCAAGCCATCACACAAGATGCATGCTGGTTATAAGGACAGGAATCCCCCCAAGAAGAAACATGAACAAATGCACATGCAGATCTGGTGTTTACAGATCAGATCCCAGTCTGTATTTGGCTCCATGGACACATGCACACACACACAATGAGATGTTATGCAGTCGATAAAGCATGCAAAAGAGGAAAGAAAACAAACCCCAAGGGTAGCAGAGGATGCCTGGTGGAGCTGGGTAGCAATCTCGGGCATGACAGGAGACAACTCAACATGACGACAACTCTAACACACACCACCAGAACCGCAACACAACAAAACCCCCAGGTGCACTGCACTGTAAAGACCATCACGAAAGAGACCTATGTAACAGATAATATATGATGGCTAGGGAGCACTGAGTGCACACCTTGCTGTACAATGACGACAGACAAGGGTGTGTGTATAGGTGATGAACCTGCTGCTTAATGATGGCTCAGTTATCATAATCGAAAAACTATAAATACAAATGTGGGGATAAAACCTGCAAACCAATGAGTTCAAACACATGCCTCCAAACACACCCACAAAGAACACAATGAGCACAAGGCAGAAGTAATAGTCCAAAGGGAGGGTCTGTATGGGAACGTATCATACCCAGTGATGTGCCAAACAGCAGACACATACACAGCTGCCATTGTACAAGGATGTGAGCACAGGTGGGCTGTGGACATGACCAGCAAATCAGTAGACACAAGTGTAAATGTGCACAAAGAGTGGAGGAGTAGCTTAGTGCGCACAAAGCTGTCTTGGACACAAACCAAACAGGCCTCATCTCACACTGGCACTACATGTGCCTTGTTCAAGTCACTGCAGGGACACCGTCAAGGAAACCATGGAGTCCCTGGGGCACAAGGAGTCATGATTGAATCAAAGGCACCCATTGTGTTGCATGATTGTCACCATGATCAAGTAGTAAAAGAGACAAATGTCTGTCAAATACACATATTTATTATGGTCGCTCCTCACACATACGTTAGACACTGCAATCATAATATCAAGGTGAGTCCCTCCATGGTGAAAGATGGAAACATATGTAGCAGGTTAAAAACCCACATGCTACATAAAGGTCACTGCCCTGAGCACACATGAAAGACATGAGACATAATGTGCATCAGGTGCATGCTATGCCCTGGGTAACAGGCCCACACACCCCACTTGTTGCAGCATGGCTCAATTGTGTGTCGCAGATATCAGTGCATGGAGACTGTAGGCGTTGCATGATGACGAAACGACAACATCACCGGACCCCCGAAACATAGCCATCACCCAACACAGGAGGCACACAAATGAAGAAAACAGATGCTGGGGCAATGTTGTAATGTGACAAAAAAAGCTCTGAACGTAATGTTCCAGAACCACATAATGGCTGATCCTCAAGACAGATATGCTACAATGCACACCCCAAATATCATCACAAGCAGAATGACCATATGCTAACAGGTAGCAGAGGCACATGAACACAGAGAGACTAGACATCAAAAACCCTTCAGAAAGCTACAGACATAATACCATGCAGGAGGTACACCCTGCATGTTTATGTGGGTAGACAGTGTCTGGACATATATAGCATGGTACATGGACTGCAGAAGTGCAGGAGGACAATGGACACCCACACTGACACACACCAAATGTAATGGTGCAATGAGATTGACGTTACTGCAGGGGACAAACAGGACTGTGCAGACGTGCAATGCAAGGTGTGTACACACATGCAGAGTGTCACGTCTGCACAGTAAACAAACACAATAACCAGCATGTTCATAAGCAAATGATGGCCAAACATCTTACAATGAACCACACAGAGGCCATAGATCCACATTCTGTGTCTCACAAAACATAGTTAGTCACAAGCACAATCACCATTCGCACACAAACATGATACAGTGATGCCACACATGCATGTAATCACCCTTGCCCACCCCAAACAACAATCAAGGATGGTGGTGGCCATGAAACATGTGGTTGTGTCAAAGCCTGTATCATGTCCAGGTGGAGGGCAATTGGACATAGACAAAAGGACTGCTCCATCTGTGCCTCTATGCCACAAACATGCCTGTATGCTTTAGTTAAAACAAACAGATGAGCGTATCCTGTGTGCCCTGTCACACACATGGCCAAAACCAATACACCAACCAACTGTGGAGAAATGTCCAAAATACATAGTGAATGTCAGTCCCTGATGCGCACAGTGTCCCAAAAGCAAGGTGTCTCTGCAATCCAACTGAGCAGTTCAAAACATCCCTTGCAAACATGGGAATGCATAATAAGGTGGCACATTCCAATATGACACACTCCGTGAAAGGTCATCTGTGTCCCTGCAATCAGCATGACTCTCAGCCACAGCATGGCACAAACTGTGTGTTGTACAGGTCAGTCATGGCCAAACCAGCAGTCCAAGAGGAAAAATGTCCATCACAGGCCTGTGTTCCACTCTCAAACGTCAAACATCCAATGGCAGATATCTCCAGAAACACGTACATGGTGGTCTGTCCCACAACAGGTGTTGGATGGCGAGCCCAGGTGCACCGGAGGAAATGGGTCCATTATGTCTCCTGTCCTGTGTCACAAGAGGATAAGTATGGTCTTATTAGACACTGTGCAAAAACACCACAAATTGCCAAAATCCAAAACGCACAAAATAGGGAATAAAGGGATGCAAAGGCAAACATTACAGGATATGGACATCAAATCTAAATCAGATTATAGCCATCAGTAAATGTCAATGCATACACGGGTCTCACATGGCTATGGTTAGTTACAATTCCATGTCACACACAGCCATTTCACAGCAACACACTATATGCATCTGTATGTGTCCACAGAGATGCAACATGACATGTCCATTAGATGAAACGAAACCCAACAACAGGTACAGCCAGATTTAATCCCCAAATAAGAAAGGTACAACATACCCCGTTTGTGCATCATGTGTATGTCATCAATTCCTTCAGCTACTCCATAGCCACATCTGGTCACAGTGAAGGGAGACAATGTCAGCCAAACATGTAGAATCAGCATGTAAAGTCACTCGTGATGCATCTCCACATTATGCCTATATATGAGAGAAAGAAAAGTTGTTCAACACTCGTCCCACCAAACACACAACAGAGTTCTGCTCACAGCCCACAACACATGTTGACCATGATGACAAGGTAAACAGCAGTACGGTAGAGGTAGCATACCCAACAATGCCCCCCGGGTACCCACACCCCTCAACCCACATGATAATGTACCATGCCAGGACACTGCATCACCACTTAGTTAACCCAGAAACACACACCCACACAGTATGCGTAGGTCAGCGGGACAGCTGTAATACATGGCCTGTATGTGCACAAGTGCAACATTGTGCACATAACCGCCCAGTCACATGCATAGATACCCTATTGATGTCTGATCGAACTATGTTGCTGGAGGCAGCAAGTGTTGGATTCAGCAAACAAGATTAAACACACACACATGTAGCTCTGCTGTAAATATGGCTGAACAAGTTGTCCAGTGGATATACTGTACACAAACACATGGGGAGATGTGTGACAACAGCAAGATATGGGTCAGGGAGGCTCAAAGAAAATAAATGAACAACAACATCTGCACAATATGACACATCCCAGATGACATGTTCTCCCCCTGACCTCACACACATACAATGTAGCTGAAGATCCACATACCCTGGACCACAGCATCTTGGCTGATGTACCGTCACGTGCAAATTCCACACAGGAACAGCATCCTCAGGAATGATGTCCTGTGGAGTGGACAAAACACCAGACAGAAACAATATGACATGTTCTAGCTGTGAATCCCACACTGCAAATCACTGTCCCCAGCTGTCAGACACCACAACATGGCCTGCCGAATGACTGTTCACTCTCACACTGTACTGATATCTCACATGGGAGGGCAGCATGTAGATGTCTGATGCTAAGTGACGGTCCCCAGAATCCCACTTTCGCCTCCCCTCCCCCTCTGTTGTTCCGCGCACTGGTCCAAAAACGTGTCTGCACCCACCATGTTTGGGGCGCATCCCAAGGTGACACTATTTGACTGTGTCACCCATGTTGACACCAATACCCCATCTCCATGTGTAGTGTTCTCCAAATGTTGTGTGTCATCCCCGTCTAAATAGCTGTGACAACCGGAAATATGCATCAACACCTCCTGTATCCACTGTGCAAATGCATCTTCTGCAGTGTACATCTCCTACACCAAATAATACTGACAGTTGTGTGCTGCGCATGTGTTGACAAACATGACAATGTAAGCACCATGCCTGTCAAACAATACCCCCATGTCTGTTTGTCACCTGACCATGATGGCTACATCTCATCCCACTGTGTGACAGTGAGAATGTTAAACCATGGATAGGCTATATGTGCATCTGCTCTAAATAACTCCCATCTAGGTCGGTGTGTGTATGCGGACATAACATCCCTTGCTAGTGTCCACAAGGTATCTGTGGATGTGGACTGTGCTATCCTGCCCTACACACAACATGTCCCAGAGCCAGGAGGCAAATGTTGAGATAGTATCACCTACATATGCCATGCGGCAAATGAAAAAACTGCAAACCGCAAACATCACCCACACATGCAGTGTCACCATTGGCTACAGTCATTCACCCCTTGGTGATCTGACCCGCTGAACCTCTGTATGTGTCGACATGTAAAATACTGCAATGAATGACTCATCTCCAAAAAAACAGTAGCAATGATATGGACCCCTGGCTCCACACTGCACATGTCCACATGACTCACCATATCCATGTCTGTGATACGTGAGGAGGTATTCCGTATGGGACAATGTGTGTTTGCACCAACACCCGTCCCAAGTAAGCAATCACATCATGGGAACGTAGTCATGCGCATGTGTACTGGGCTATGTCTGACACGTTGCACCATACCTAACAAACATACACACATAGCCAGCGCACCGGAGCATAACACACACACAAGCACCTACAGATTGTAGGAGATGAACAAAGAGCCCACAGGAAAGCTCTCCACAAACATGTGCCTCCCTCCCACAGTGAACCCCGTACCATATGCCTGACACCGTGCTCCACACACACACGAAAAAGACATAACTGGGTTAGCACAGCAGTTGTTAACACAAACAGCCACTGACTGGTACTGTCAGCCCAAAAAGATCCGAAAGGTGTATCCACACCGACCCACACAATACACCAACAGCTGCTGTTGTGCCCTGTGCACAGTGTCCATCACACACTCATGGCTATATGCTACCATTGGATGTTCAGTGTAATGACAATGCAGTGTTGCAGCAGATAGCTACATGGTCAGAAACATCACCCGTGATAACCATCACACGCACACAACAACACATATATGTGGGAATATATGCAATACATACCAGTGAATATCTCTGCAATCAACCTCCGCCTGACCGCTGTGCCCGCCTGTGTGTCACCACTGCCATGTACAGGGGGGCACGGTGGATCCTCCTCCAGATCCTCATTAATCTCTGCAGGAATATCATGCCTGAGAGCAATGTTGTGCAGGATGCAACAGGCTAGGATTATCTCTGCAACAGTCATTGGCTCATACTGTAAGGCCCCACCTGTCCTATCCAGACACCTGAAGCGACTTTTCAACACGCCAAAGGTGCGCTCTATGACAGAGCGGCTGGAGGCATGGGCCTCATTGTACCTCCGCTCTGCACGTGTCCGTGGCTGACGCACAGGGGTCAGCAGCCAGGGGCGACACCCATACCCTGCATCACCTGCAAAACGAAATGTTACAGGTGAATACATGGACGCATGCCAGCACAAATTGACACAGGTATAGACGTGAGAAACAAATGCATACCACCTCATGACAGAAAGCTCTGACAGCAGAAATGTACATTTGCCAAAATAAGACCTCTGGTGATAGAAATGGAACAAAGGGCCTCTTGATTCTGTGCAGACATGCCAAACAACACCACAGTCCCATTTGTGCCTCCACAGATACGCTATGTGTAGCACATGCGTCTTGTCATGCAGTTAATGTTATAAGCACTACCACCACCAAGGTTAGACTAAACCACCAATACACAGATAACATGTGAAATGTATATGTTAGCAAACTAAACACCACAATAATGTGTTGTGAGGCAATGTAGGTGCCAACACACAACATGTCTGACCTGGAGGTCTGACAAGATCAACACAAGCTCACCTCCACACCCCGTGTCCTGAAAGGTCTACATATCTACATATAGCAGCCTGACGCCATATGCTGTTGCTTGTTGACCACCAACCATCTTAGTAGACACCCTGGGCATTGTCCCCATCATGTTCCCATCCGTGTTGATCAGCGCTCCACAGAATTGCACACTGTAGCCCACATGAGCCTACCAATATCACAGTTACTGAGTTTGACTACATTCCTGTGTATGTGCTACCAATACCTCTCTGTATGGCCCCAAGTTGGCCCCTTGCCCTTGCTGTCACCCTTACCAAATGCTGAATAACAGCAGGATAATCACATACAATGATGCCTACGTACCACACATCTGCAGTGGCCCAAGGTAATGCAAACCCTAGACTATTTGCCCCCCCTGCCATGGCACAGGCCTAAACCATTAACATTCCGATGCAAACATGTACTCCCAGTTGCAAAGGTCAGGAAACATACATCATACGTCTCAACCACCCCCCCCCCCCATTAGCTAACATGAAATGGCTAACAACCACAGTACTGAGTGAGTGTGTTGCCGTCACACACACATGACAAGTGTTAGGTGCATTGATTGTCAAGGACATAAATGTTACAGGACATACCGCAGTTCTAATCCAAAGCCACGTATGCACAGCTGGGTGAGAAGGACACTAAACCCCCCCCCTCCCTGTGGCCACAGGAAATACACACACAGGTAGCAAAAGACACCCAGGATACACAACTGCACAGGTGCATAGTTCCAACACCACCATCAGCACGTTTATCACAGATATTGTTTCACAACTGATGTTACATGTCCAATCATGTCCCCTGTTACTCAACGTGTACAACCCCCTAAGGATGTAAACTCATAACATTCCTCTGTCTGCTGAATGTGAGTTCAATATCCAACTGCACATAGAGGAAACGGCGCACTATATGAGAGATGTTACTCAAACACACACATATATGCATGATGTCATGATATATTTGGAATACTCACCCAGCAATATACAGTCCCCATACTGTCCCTCCTCAAATTGCTGAAATAGTGCTGAGCGATGCAGGATATAGGAGTCGTGGGTGGACCCTGCAAACCTTGGGACCACATTCAGAATATGCAGATTAGCATCACATACAACCTGAACATTCAGGGAATGGTAGTGTTTGCGGTTGCGGAACACCACCTCCCTGTCTCTGGGTGGGACCAGGGCAACATGTGTGCAATCAATAGCTCCCATCACGTGTGGTATCCCGGCTAACGCCGCAAAGGCTTGGTTCAGGGTCCCCTACTGTTGCCTATTGTGGGGAAGGCCTATGTAATTCCCCACCCGGCTGACCATGGCACGCAGTACCTGGTGAAGACAGCGTGAGAAGGTGGGGCGGCTCATGCCACCCACTGCGGCCACAGATGACTGGAAACAGCCAGAGGCAAAAAAATGTAAGTCAGCAAGGAGCTTGACTAAACCCGGTATGGCATGGGACCGGTCAGTCAGGGGCTCCAGGTCAGGTCTTAGATCCTCATAGAGCCCCCTAATAGCCCTTGTGCTTAGTCGGTAAAGGGAGATGACCTGGTCCTCACGCATGCCCTGGAGCTGGGCCCTGGGCCTGTAGAGGCGAGTCTGCCGAGCCTGCACCTCGGCACGCCGTCTGCGCCGTCTACGCACAGCACATCTCTGTGCCGCCTCCACAGGAGCAGGTCTGATTTGCTGCGGGTCCACACCCATGCCCTGTGCCACAGCCACATGGACACCATATCCCCTGTCCAGCAACCGCAGCATCCGCCCACGTCTTCGGGCACATGCAACAACATATATCTCCGCCATCAATCCCTCCACTGTGGTCACACACACACACACACACACACACACACACACCTCCCGAAACACTGGACAACTTACAAAACAATACAGACACTAGCCACACAAGACCAGACACTACAGACAACACAACAAAGAACACTACAATGAGCACTACAATCACTACATACCACAATACAACACTACAAACGCTACAGAAACCACTACAATCAGCAGTACATGCACTACAAGCACAACAGACAACAGCAAAACACTACATACACTACAAACAACACTAGTAACAACACCTGCTCTCAGCTCTCTCTATCTCCCAAACAACACTCGCCGCGCCTACAAAACAACCCTCAATGTGGCCAAATGTTCGGCATCATTTTATATAGGTAAATGGATGTCCGTAGAGTGCGCATACGCCGTTGTGCGAGTTCGCCGCTTGTGCGCGGCGCCCCTGTACAACAGTTTGCGCATGTGCAATCCGTTACGCATGGGCGTTTGCCTGTGCGCGCCGCACACGTTCAAATGATAGCGCATGTGCGTGTGGATGTGTGCGAGGCGCATGTGCAATTTGATGCTCTATGTTTGTTGGTTTGTGCACGGCGCCCATGTGCATCTCGTTATGCCTGTCCGGATGCGTTGCCTTGTGCGTGCCGATGCACACACAAACGCACATGCGCAAAGAGTTGCACATACGTGCCTCGCACACAACCAAAACCAACGAACGCTATGCGTAAGTGCAGTTACGCACCGCGCACAAGCAGCACCGTCGCACAATGTCGCATTGCGCAATGTAACCAACGTGCAAAAACAAATATAAAAACACTACACGCCTGGAAAACGTTGAGGGTTGTTGGAGGACGTATAGTTTTTGTGAGAGATAGGTAGTGGAGGAATAGGTTGGTGAGAGTTCATAGTAGGAGGTGTGTTGTATCTGTAGCCAAATTGTTTTTTGTTGTCATTTTTCTCTGTACTGTTGGGTGTATTGTTCCGTTTAATGTGTTGGTTTATTGCTATTGAGTATATAGCTGTTGTGTATGTGTTGTACGTGGTGTAGGAGTGGCAGAAGGGTTGATGTGCGGTGTGGTGGGGAGTGGGGCGCGGACATGTGAGAGGAGGGTGATGGATGAGCAGAGTGAAAGGGATAGAGAGAGGGATAGAGAGGGGGACAGAGAGAGGGAGAGGGGGAGGGATAGAGAGAGTGAGAGAGAGAGGGGGAGAGAGAGGGGGAGAGGGTGGGATAGAGAGAGAGGGAGAGAGAGAGAGGGGGAGAGGGAGGGATAGAGAGAGGTATAGGGGGGGGCGAGTTTGGAGAGGGGTTGAGGGTGAGGAGGTGGGCCCACCAGTGCCACGGGGCCAGGGACCTGCACAGGCCCTATGGAGGGTGCAGACCATCAGCAAGGGGCCAGCCCTTGCTCTCCCAGCGAACACGACACACACTGGGAAAAGGAAAAGGAGAGGGTCCCTGTGCCTGAAAGCCTGAGAAGGAGGGCCACAAAACGGTTCACAGATGGGGAGAAACCACATAACCCCTATCCATGGTGCTAGAGCAATACGAGGTCTCCTTTTGGCAGGAGCTGAGCACACGGAAATCAACAGCCAGGGGTGGAATGCGGCTTGGAGGAGGTAAGCAGAAGCGTGGCTGAGGCAGGGGGACACCCGCGGGACATAGAGAGCCTCAAAAAGAGGTTCTCCGACATCAAAAGAGGTTTGCGCCAGCACATGTGTGAGGAAGAACCGTCATGCACGTGGCACAGGTGGCGGCTGCCCCCTGCCCACCATGCTCAGCCCCCTGGAGCAGCATCTTGCACAGAGACTCGTCGGTCCTGTCTACACATATGGGCTGCCTACGGCCCTGGACACCGCACACACACAGGCAGGTATGTATGCTAACGCATATCCATTACGACTCATGACCCCCATGGGATCACCATTGTGTAGATAGTTATGTGAGTGCAGTTGGGATTGTCTGGTATCTGCCGAGACGCATCTACAGGTACAAGCAGGAATGAGCCATCACATATGTGACTGTCAGTACCGACAGAGCCTGCACGGGAATGCTGCCCAGCTAACGATCATAACGTATTTGGCAACATCCCTTGCGCCTGCGCGCTGAACTGCCTCCTTCTCCAGAGCCTCCCTTCAGTGTTTGAGGCCTCCATGGAGCCCGAAGGACGTCCTCCTGTCACCGCAGAAACCTTTGTGTGAAAATGATGTCAACACCTATCTCCCTTGTTATCGTGTGTGTGCGGCTGTATGTGCCACCGACACAGGTACCCCTGGGGGTGTATGTCCAGAATCGTGATAAACATTTTCCGCATCCTCATGTCCCAACCTCGTGGGGCACAAGGCCTCTGCATCATGGAGCCAACGTCACTGAGGGGATGCTATGACTGTGGAAACAACGTTTCCTGCTTAAACTCCATTTACTGTTGTCCAACCAGTATAGGTCATGACCATTTCCCGCCTGCATTGCCTTGTCCAAACACGGTGCTGGAAGCATGACGTCCTCAAGTCTCCCTCGATACATTTGTCCCATGCCACATGGGTGTCCAAGCTGTCCCCACTCTACAGGATCAGGTAACCCACACAACCTCTCTGAGGACTAGTTTAATTGCTTGCGTGGTACGCCTCATGGCCGCAGCATGGTGGATGGCTCCGTCCATATACCCTCAAACAAACATGGCCCTCACATAGGCTGCGGGAGCCACCTGGCCCCAAAGCATCAAAGGGGTTGCAGTTTGTTCCAGGGCCTCACCCCTCACAGAACATACCACAGCACTGCTTGCCGTAGATATCCGCTCTGAGCAGTACCGATATCGTGTCACTAGCAACGGTATGTAGTGCCTCTCCCTCCCCCGACGCATGTCATTGCATGTCCTTGTTACCGTCCAAAACAATGTATAACACTCAGACCGGGTTCTGTGTGTTGGCATTGCTGATACCGATGCCCGTACCATCAACTCATACTTCGATCGAGTCTCCCTCTTAGATGCCTACTCCATGACCGATATGTACTCCTGAGGATTGGGTCACGATGTGTTTTGAAACTGCACATTGTTGTTTCAGGATACGCACGTCTACGGAGACTTGCTATGCCACGCAAGTTGTCCTGGTGCCGCTTCAGCAGCCACCGATGACCACATCAAGGCTGTACTATTGATACCCAGTGTGGAGTTGATACCGGAGTGATCAATGCAGTACCTCCTGCATTGTCTCTGATCGCAAGTGCCTCCACAACCACCACTAGGTGTTGTGTTCATAATCAGTCTGCAACCCTTCTGGTGCTGATGAGGCTGCTACTGCAAACCTACCTTTGCCATGGATGTTTTCCCTTGGATGACCTTCGTCTCAGACATTTCCACCTTGACATGGCAACCTATCGGGCTATCATTCCCCTATTCCCATTCACTGACCTTCCGCTTACCACTGGCGCCACTGCAGGAACGGCCAACCTAACGTCTCTTATAAATCCTTCTTCGGCAGGTCTGCCTCCTGGAAATGTGGATATCACCTTGGAGGGCTCCTCCTCCCCCTGCCTCAGAAACTGATGCTCTGTATGAGGTGGCACCCTCTCCAGGATCTCATAATACCCGACCCCCCACCATTCCTTGGTCGTGGAATCAGCATGCGGAAGGTCAAACGTTAAACGGAGCAGTCATCCTGTCTGCCAGGTCGTGTCTTCTAAAGCACATGATGCTTTTGGACGTCACAACGTCCAAAACGTCTATGCTGCCATCCCCGTGATGATATCCCATATGTGTTATATGAGTCCACGCCCTCCAGGAGGTCACACAAAACCTGTCCCTTTGAGGCCCTTCGTGGCAGAGTCAAAGGTTAGCTGACTACTCATAACCTCTAAGTCCTAGGCAGGGTATATCATAATTCTCTCACGTTGGCTTATGTTGACCCTTGTGGGTCTGTAGGCATATCCACTGGTACTCCCCATTGTAGCATGTTGCAAGGGTTGGCTCGAGGTTGCAGGTCTGAATAGATGGCCTCAACCTACTGTGGCACAATCACCATGTACTGGAGAAAGCCTCATCAACAAGGAGTTTGTACGTCAATTTTCCCCACTGTTCATCTGACGTCCCTAGGGCTACAGGCCATTCCAATCCACCATCAGTGTCAGGGGGTAGGAAATGTCCCACCTGACCTTCTTTCTTTTGGAAATGAGGAGTTGTCAGGTCTCCTGCCCATCATGCAGATGTAGCACAGCGAGGAACACCTCAGCATGGTCTGATGTTTACAAAGTCTAAGTCTAGGCAGCCGCAGCATTCACACAAATCTTAGGTGTCGGGGAACGTAACATACAGTTAGTGTATTCTCATAGGTGCCGCACTGGTGTTCCCCAGGACTACACTGCATACCCCTTTCTCATGAGGTTAAGATGTCTGGATATCCTGGTTTCTGGGTTATAGATCTGTCTTCCTCTCATCACTGAGAGGAGGAGGGGGGAAAACTATCCCATAATAGTGTCTGTCACAACATGAGCACTGTGCCATCAGCTGGACGTCCGCGATGGGGTACATCACCCCTCCGTTACCTACATTCCACACCCTCTCATCCCGGACTTTCGTAGGCTGAGGGTTACCTTACTAAGATGCTCCTTAGCCTCCTTTTCAGGGTATTGCTTGTCCTGCCATGAACATATGTGCTGGATAACTCAGTAGACAGGGACAGGACCATCCCCTGTCCTTGTCTCATTGCCCATGTCCGCGCACCCATCTATTTCTACAGCTGCTGTGCATGCTGGAGGCACAGTGATTGGCTTGGAGACACATCCCTCATTTACCAGTTTCTATATCTGACTGTTCCTGTTCAACAGTAGTAGTGGTTCCTAGCTAGTCCATGGTTTTTTTAACTCTTTGTAGGCTGAACACCTCTTATCTCTGGACAACTGCCTTCCGGGGATATGGCACTGTATCTGCTTACAGACAGTTCATTCAAATTCAACCTCCATATGCTCTCTGCACTCTCAGAGAGCTCATCCACTATGAGGGCCCTGATATAGAGCGAACACCATCCTCCATAGGGCGACGCTATATGGCTAGACAAGGTTTATGACCCCATCAGAGGTCCTGTGTGGGTTTACTCCTGCAACACTCTGGTTTTGTATTGTATAGGAGGGTGTGGAACGTTCATGCATGACTATCCACGGCTACTGGGAACGCATAGTACCGCCATATCCCTCCAGTGTGTCCCCTTGGTATCCGTCGGCTGGATTTCTGTACCTTTTGCCATGTTAGAGATCTCACAGATGTTAGCCATGGTCCGCACAGACTGGGCTTTATCCCTGTTGTCACCCAACCATCCTGGTGATTCGCTGTTTGCAATACTGCATCCCTGTATGCCATGGAGATTGATGATCATTGTATTCTGTCAGGTGGGCCTTGCCCTCCTGTTACGAATAGAATGTCTCACACTCACATACCCCATCCCAAACTAACTGTGGGGCTCAGTGGCAGACATGTGTCGTCAAGAATATAGTCATGTATGTGAATAGGTCCTCATAACTCTCTAACATACATATGTCAATTTGCTGCCGGTGCATATTCATGGCCCACATATATATAGAGATAAATGTGTGTATATATAGATATAGATATAGATCTAGCTATACATAGATATATATGGGTAGATAGAGATAGAGTTAGAGATAGAGATAGATAGATAGTATAGATAGATAAATAGATAGATCATAGATAGATGGATACATACTAGGATAATGTGTTTTATTATGAGACATTATTATGACCACCATATAAATATTAGCTGGCCTATGATATTATATGTCCACACAGGTCGGGACAGGGGTTCTCCAAACCCCCATATCCTGCAAATACGAGATATGTGGCGTATATCCGCATGTACGCTAGATATTTGTCTGTTGGGGATACTGCCTCGTAGGGATTGATATATGTTTACATACGTTCACCTCACGTGTCCATGTAAGAACGCAGTGACTAGACTAGACTTATTCAGTACACTTGTAATATCCTCCTCATCCAACACACTATTTATTCTTCAGTATGAAGAGCCGAGTGTTTTATGCTCCCGATGAATGCAGTATGATATGCTATCAGGCATCCAGCGTCTACTTAGGTTTTTTCTGGGGGGGGGGAACGGACGCCTTGAAGCTTCGTGCGTAATAATTCCTTATCTAGTCCTCTTAGCAGCTTGGACCAGGACAGTGTACAAGTGCAGTGTATTGCTATTTTTATTTTTTTTTTTTTTTCCCTTTTGAATGACACACATCTATGTTACTTAGATCTGTTACTGATCTTAACTAGGGAATCAAGGCGGTGCGGTCTAACGGCTTAGGCCTATCTTACCAAATCCGGCCATAACCGCTCTCCTCGCAAGGATCTGCCCGGGATAGGTGTCCTCAGTCGGGGGCAGGGATCGGGGGGAGTGTCAGGAGCGGGGCTCTGGTCGTCCCCTGTCATAAACCTTTAATTATTTCGGAAAAGGATTAGGGGTCTCCAGAAAGGTCCGCAATGGTGTCGCTCATAATGAAGTCATGAAAAAATGCTTGCTTGCGCATTGGGGGACGTGTGTCTATGCGTGATTGCCTTAATCACAATCCAAACAAACCCAGTTTTGGACCGACCTTGGCAATCACCTGCGCTCGCTCAAGGTATGGACCCCGTCATCGCCCACTGCTGTGTATGGTCGCGCGTGACAATCCCATCACTTACGTATCCCAGCATCCACTTGGACTCCCATCCTGCTCGTCCTACCTTGTCCCCTAAAATACCGGTCCGTAAAACAGTTAAATACTGTGAGTTCATATGTGATATGTGTAAATGCACTTATCATGCATCGCGTGGCGGTACTCCCCACCTCCCCTCCCAGTATTCCTTCGGTGAGTTGTTTGGTCTTTCATTGACGGTCCATTCATTCAACGTCCCATCCCAGATCCCACCCGCTGCCACTCCTCACATGGTATGGTGGAGCGGATAGCGTGAGGGACTGATGCCCACGTCTTGTCGCTGTGCCACATCGGCACTGCAAATCTCATGAGCTTTTCTCCCTGGCCTCCAATGCTAGGAGTCGCGGTCCATTTATGTGAAGTTACAGACGTACATTGCCTGCTTGTTTCCGGAGCTATGTTGTAAGACTAGGTGATGTCTGTGAACAGCACGTAGTAAGTCGGGAACAACCCTCGACCCGCTCCCACCATGAGTTTTATCCTTTCAGCTATCACTCCTATTTTGTTTCTTTTTTTCGGCAAAAGACTCAACCACAGCTCCTATCGTCCTAGTCTCAAAACCCACTTGTGTCTCAATCACCTGTCTCAGCTTTGGACACGGCCTGAAAATGCTATTGGAGGAGGTCTGGGAGGAGGTCAGGGACGTCATAAGCGTTGTACAGGCCCCAGGTATGCTTGCCCAAAGGCTTATCTGTTTCGGAAATCGGATAGGTACAGGTATGCCTGTGCAGGCTCCATTGGTTTGTTGCCGATGTACCCCTATGTGGAGGACTGATTGCTGCTTTTCCGAGAGATCACCGCCATTTTACAGGTATGTCCACATGTGCTAGCATTTAACATATTCTGGGCTGTCAGGTGTGTGTGCTCTACACCTTCATTAAGACCTGTTTCTGTGAAATAGGGGGGGACAGAAAACAGAACACATGCACAACGCTCCAAAGGTTACATCAATAGCCAATATGTAGGAGGTAGTGGCCATAGTAGCAGGTGGAGCCGCTGAATAGTGTTCTCAAAGACATATGTACAGCGTAGCCAACATAGGCTGGGTTGTAGGTGTCAGCCCACGTGGGCAATAGGTTGTCCCTATAAGGTGCTCCTCCTCTCTCTCCCAAATAGCCAGTGGGACTAGCACCCTTGCCTGGCACTATTACGTTTACACAGTGTGTGACATGCGGTAGGTACCACTGTCCATAGGCAATATGGAGCATGTTGGACACTGCAAGATCTTGCGAGCGTAGAGGTCATCCGCAGCATCACATTAGCAACGTCGTTGAGTATCTATGACTGTTGCTATCGGCCTGTCTGTCACGGATGATGCCTCACAGTCACAAATGTGCAGCATCGCACGTCACGCAAATGGGGACATATGTGAGCTTGTTGGAACGGACTTAGTAGACCACAGTGTATGACATAAGGAGCGTATCTCAAGAGAGCAGGTGGGCATGTAACGACCGCTGGGTGCATCACAGCAGGTACTCTCCCCGTCCACAAGTTGCAGGGGCATGGTGTCTGGTAACCTTCCGCCTTATCACATGTGTCTGACAATGACCGTTGTCAATGTGTCAAGATGATATCATGTATGACCGCATGGGGTAAGAGGCAGATGTGTCATACAACACCTGACGTGCAGCCTCGATGTGGGGACATGAATAAACATTGGCCTGTTTTGGATCTGATGACACTCTGTCGCTGAGTTAAACATGTTGTACATCCTCAGAGGCTGCAGATCGGAGGAACGTATCTGTGTATTTGGCCTGTGGTCACGTCATGTTCTTTTCCATTTTCCCAGGCACACATTTCAAGGCAGTGTGCTCCTCCTCCCTATCTCAAGTTCCCCCAACCTGTCCCAGACATGTCCCAGACGAGTGTCGTGGGTGATGTCGAATGTCTATCGTACTATCTAGTCTACTAAAACCGTTCTATAACAAAAAACAAGCGACCCAAACAACGCACAACGACCCTACCCCTGGAAACAACTAACAACAACCTCTCACCTTACCTGCTCCGCGGTCCAAGCACCAGCGGGTCCACAAACACTGACATACTCGTTACTAAGCCAACCATCACCACAACCTCTGTGCCGTGAATCCTCTCTGTCATATTGCAGTCGCCTGTGAGATGTTAGATGTTTATGTGCCATACATTCCTATATACGGGCAGCATGTGCTGGCATGTGGCCTGTCATTCATGGCCGCCAGTGTTGATTTACATTTGGTAGCTTACCTCCACTTGTATGTTGGAGAACAAACACATGGGAGGCACATGTGATGACATAATGTCCCAATGTTACTTATGTCCCTTTCAATATGGGCATGCACACTCCTCAACGCAAACAAACCGTGTATTGCAATTAGCAGTTTGACGCTGTCAGTTATGTGCATAGATCCGTGTGTGCACATTCAAAATATGTTTGTGCCATGTGGTTTGAGAAATGGGGTGGGGGCTAAATGTCACAATTAGAGGTCAGACTCAGAGGGATGTGTCAACTACACATCAAGGTGTGCAGAGGGTACACACACACCAACAGGGTGTTTTTTCCCGCTGGTAATTCGGTACTATGTTGGGCAGCAGAGAGACAGGGTATGTGAGTGTGCAGGGGGGCCCTTGGTTCCTTGCAGCTAGGCACCGAAAAGTGTTGCGGGGTAGTGGGGGGTGGCCGCAGCATAAAAGACAAACCAGCAGGTATGTGTATTCCTTGGTCAAAGCAACACAGCACTATATATAACATTAGAGCGTCTTGTTTTTTCATGGCACAGAGTCCTATTGTGGTTGGTTGTCATGCTTGTGCCGGGGCACAATACATGTGACTACAGTACAATGATGACACATGAGTAGGGGGGAGAAGAGGAGTATGCGGAGCAGGAGGGAGGTGGCGTAGTGTGGGTCTCGTGCAGCTGCGATGCGTGCGACAACACATCATGGAGTGATTCCATGAGTTGGTTGTGTCTGTCTGGTGACCAGCATAATTCGCTCTGCCGAGGTTGGGCCCGTGGAGGCATAACATGATGGATGATGGCGGGCGCCATATATAAAAACTATTCGTGTGGGCGTTGAGCGCCCTAATATATAAAGGCATAAAGAGAAATAAAAAGAAGATCATAACACGGACGATGGGTTATCTCATTCAAATGATGGGTTTCTCATTCTACCAGCCGCAAGACCTCCCAACCACCATCAGAGGGTGTGTTGGGTAGGATGTGCTGCTGGCTTAAGGCAGTCTGATAGGCACGATGGCAGATCTGGCACGTCAAGATGGGGGCAGAAGGTGCGGTGCAAAACTTTGTTAGGCCCCCAATGTTTTGTATGGTCTTAGATGTTTCTATAAGCAATTATCAGCTGTGGCATCTTATGTGGGGGAGTATCCTTATATGTGATCGCACAAATCGCACAAGCAAGTGGGCCGGGCCTACCTACATGACCTTAACACTATATAACCACATGTCAGTATTCGGCGCATGTGGTCAACACAGGTAACTTCACTGGGACATAACCTAGCACCTCTGCAATGCTGACATACAGGCATAATCATGTACAGTTTAAACAAATATGTGTTGATGTTGATCTTAATCCATGAGACACACAAGTCTGTTTCACTCAGATCATGACGTGGTTATTAGTGGCGTGGCATAAGATGTGTGCCTCACACAGTAACATGCGTCACAAAGATGAGAGGCTGAACAGTGGTGACCAGAGGTCTGGCACGAACGACCACCACACACAGAACATTAGACGCCCTGTTTGGGGTGTGTGTGGTGGCTTGTCGCGAGAATACCATAGCACATGCTAGTGACATGTGTCGTGCCTACCTTAGACTGTACAGAATGCCAATATTTGTAGGGGGTTTTAATATATATTTTTATATATATATTATATCATACTATTTGTACCCCGGGGTGTTTATCTTATACTATATGTAGAAGTTTATTGGTGCATCGTCCCTTCTTATTGGATCCTATTTAAGTGGCATAAGAATAATATCTATCAGCATTTTGTGTTGCAATCTTGTGAGCAATTTTTTTATAATTAAAACCAAAACCCGTAGACTGTTAGACATATTTGAACAACAGAACTCACACAGTGTATGTTAGGCTGCCTCTTCAAAATCGCACTGTGGCCGGAAGCAACATAACCGCCTATATGGTACAGAGATTCAAATCCCATACAAGTATATGTCACCACACATAATTGATGATGTTGTTTATGTTGCAGTAAACGTCATGTTATGGGTCATAAATGTAAACCCCCTTAATCATATCCCCATTTGGCTCACAGCAAGTCTTACCAGGCCTCATCACCGCAGGCACAGAGCGTGGTGACATTCTGACATGTACAGATATATGCCCCATGTACCCCTGGTAATATATTTGCCCCAATGGTCCCCTGGTCCTAATTGCGAATCGCTACCTCCGATTTACGACCCTAGCCAAATGCAAATGTCACAATAGTAAAAAAATGCAAACGCTGAGCCAGTGTTTGTAGCCTACTGGCTACTGTTTCTATCTTTGGCTAGTGGGCGTACCAACGGACCAGGATCTGTTATAGACTGACAGATCAACGACGTTCTCTGACCCTTATTACAGTTTCACCTCGACACAACACCATCGCAGTCTGTGGTTTGCTGGTGCAAAAACAATCATACGATGTGGCATTAGCAGTTCTAAGTCAAATATGTGTTTGACACACATATTGTCAGCAGTTGTACAGAAACTGACAGGCGGGGGAGCGTAACGCAGATACTTGGTCATATATAGAATCGTAGGTATTTGGTTTAGGGTGGCCTACAGGTCCTTGCAGACTCACCTGTATGTACAATACAAAGGTATGCTGCTAGACAATCCAGACAGGGCTAATGGCGATCCTCATTTGCCATTTCCTCTCTAGATCTAAACACTGTCTTTTTCCAATACCATGGGTTGGGACTCCACGACAACACCCTGACGCACCCAACAGCTCAGCTGCCTGGCCCCTTTTTGTTCTTGGAATGAATATATCACCCACACAGGTGATACCCTGGCTGCCAACCTGGGTCACACATCCCCCCCCTCAGCTCTGTTCCCTAAGCCACATCCCTAGTGGCTATCATGTGCAGGGTGTTTGCACATCATAACCATGTTGTGTTCAATCGTGCCGTCTGTCCCCCTGTGCTGCATCAATCTGGTCTACCCATGCTCTGTCCCACAACCTCCACATGTGTATGGAGCGTGTACGTGCATTGTTATGAGACCTTTTTCTCTGTTGGCCCTAGGTGCAAGTAAACCTCTGTGTTCAGAGACACATGTGTCATCAGTGGACCTGGCCATGTAAGGCTGCTAATGCTGGTGCTGCCAGCGCATCTTGCAGAGTCACATCTGCTTGATTTGTGACCTGTCCATGCTGCACATATTAATACAAGTGTGGCGCCACCTGGCCTAGTTGTCCTCAAACAAACAGCATCACCAATTGCAACTCCCCAGGTGTGGATGTGTCCAGCGCACTTGCTGCACCCCCGTACAAAGTGGACCATGTGTCTGCTATCTGTTCCTGGGCCCTTATTGTAAAGTACGCATTATGTGGGCGTTTTTTTGCGCATCCAGTGTATACCTGTGTTCACCCCCACATCACACAACTGAGCAATGTGCTGTGTGTGGCTGGGGACCAGTAAATCATATGGGCTGGGATACAAGTGTTTTGTTTTATTCCTTGCCCGTATAATATGTTTCCCCATGTATTATCATTGTATGATGTCCAATCACAAGGAAGAAATGGGGTGGTTGCTACAATACGTAACACTTGTTTTTCTTGTTTGTTTATTTGTGTGATGGTTGTTTACTCGGCGAACATGTGTCTCCAGGGCCCACCCCTTTTTCGTTTCCATTCTCCACCCAGGCCCAAATCGTGGTTCAGGGACCGCTTGACAGCTATTTTGCAAATTCTGTGGAAAACCGGTTGTTACGGCCGCTTAGGACACTTTTTAGGGTGGATTGCCATGAGATGTTATGGAGAGCCCATGCCCGTCCAGACCACGGAATTTGGCTGTGCCCCCCTGGAGAAGCATGCGTATTGGTTTTGCTGCAAACGCCTCCGGAACCACCCTCCACCACCACCACAATGCAGCAGACCAAGGCCCTAGCGGCGTTTTTGCCCCAACAGGGGAGGGGGAACTGGGAAAACGGCCAGTACTTGGTGACGGGCCCCACGGCACGGGGGAAAAATGTAAATCTGTGTGAATAAATGTATTAGAATGGTGGATTACAATAAGTCCTGGCAACTTGTGGTGCATATAAACAATCACTTGTCACACTGGTGCTCCCCCTAATCGTTTAGTGTGTGCAATGCAAATCGTTTTGTTATGCTCTGAAACACCCCTCCCTGGAACCCGAGCACTCCTCATTTAATCCGCAGTTTTCCTGTGTGTCCTGTTTGATTTTAAGTGGGCAGGCTACATTCTTACATCAAGAAATTGGAACCACTTTGTCCGTATGTGGTCACCTTGCTATTCAGTTTAGTTGTGTGTTTTCATATTGGACCCTATGGCTTGGTCACGCAAATGCCCCGTTACCAACCACCAATTGTACCCCTTTTTTGTGATTTGTTTGGTGGCTGGGGAACTTGCCCTCATTGTTTGCATGATGAAACTACCTCACAACCATCAGTATTTGCATACCCTTGATACACCATACATTGATTCGCATTATGTGTGAACCCATGCCCCTGGCTGGAAACACTGATAATTCCCCATGTGCCTTTGCCGCAAACAACACCATGGCCAAAACTATGCCACCCCTTGGCATGACAGGACCAGGTTGGTGGCAATGTCCAATATGTGTTTTTTGCCATATGACCACTGGGGAACAGTAGCTGTGCGAATCCGCCTCCCCCACGCCCACCCATTGCTGCCCCTGAGTTTCATGGGGGATATCATGTTTTCTTTTTTTCCCCCCCGGTTGAATCCCTTTCCGATGCAAACAAAAACCGCATACTGCCTTCAACCAAGGTTGTCCCACATCACCCCCTGCACCACCAGGATTGAGGACCCCATCGAAATGCATTTCTAGAGCAAGTCCCCCCCCCACATATTGACACCCCCCCCATGGTCCAACTCGGTCAATGCCATATCCCCTGGTTTCCCTACATACCATCATCCCATGCCCTTTACATTTCCTGGTGCGAGTGTGTGGGGGGGAAGGGGAAAACAACCTTTATATTGACCAGTTGTGGGGTCCACCCCTAGAATATACAACGTCCCAATCCTTCCTTTTTGAAATTTGAAAGTAAGTAAAAACCCCCAAAAATGGTTTCCCCCCCCCAACATGCCCATACAACAAAACCCAC